>JAUNZM010000105.1:2042500-4442500 GCA_033459285.1 Clamator glandarius
CGTCCCAGACTAGTCTTACCGATAACTCCCCTTTATTTCCATGGCTGTAGCACGTAGGAAAATCAAGCCACAACAGACAGTATACACTGACTTTAAAAAATATTTTTAGACAATGTCAGCAATCCTTCCTCACTCCCTCTGTGGAAGAAGCGTGCAACAGTTTTAAGTTGAAACCAGGCAAAATCAAGTTAAAGTTGGACAGGGCACATAATGCCTTCACAATGTATAGTGTCTTCACAAGTTGTACTGCATTTCACAGTTAGTCCTGCACAAATAACAACCTGAGGTTTCCAGGCACTAGTGGCATCTGATTTCTGTGGGTCTATTCCTTAACAATAGAGCCACCCTTTAAGAAATAGTACTCCAGCTTCTAATTTATATATCCTGATTTTCTTTCCTGCTGCTGCGTATGAATGCTCTGACACAGAAGACAGCTAAATAGGAATTGTGTAAATATGATTATATGATCTTTTTTATTTTTCTTTTTGAGAAGACTGGGTTAGAATAATGGTAAAGGAAAACAACTGTCTTAAATTAATTACTGTCCTAATTTGAAAAATGCCCTTCCTTTTCCCAGTAATTAATTTCAGTTCAAGAATGCAAAAAAAAAAAAAAAAATCCCCCAAAAAAACCATACCAAAAAACTCCACACCAGCTGCAGTTAAGTTTAATCCATCTCTATAAATGCACAAGAATGGAAAAACATGCAGCTTTTCTTAGGCTTTTAGCAACACACAGAAATGTGTTTGTAAATTTCCAAGAAAGCAAATTAAAAAAAAGCCCACATATAACAGAAGCAAAAAATCTTGAACTAAAACTCTCCATTTGTTACTGGTGCATGAGTTAGATTGTATCAGATGTCGCTCACTTTCACTTGCTCCAGTCTAATAACATATATAAGTGGGAAATACTAGGTAACTATTGAAAATGTTATATGACACAACTCAACAGCAATTTCATGATGGGAGTCTCTTTACAATGAATAAAATTATTTCAGTATTTACATTTTTCAAATGTTCTAACGATATAAATTCTCGCTACAGTAGATTAAACAGAAAAATAACAGTTTATTAAATATGACCTTCAAAAAACTAATTGCAGAAGAAATATTCATTCCCAGTCCAATAAATCCTTAATTTTAAATGTCAGCTGCAAAACATAAATCCCTTTAATAGATTTCAAACTGTGGTGACAAAGTTGTAATTGTAGGGTCCAGCCCACTCAAAAATCAGTCCAATGCTCTTCCTTTGCATTAACCAGTCTTCTGGTTACATTTTGTTGTCGTATATTTTAATCTCATCTCTGATCTTTCAGCAATTTTCCATTGCATTCCTAAACCTGGTTCTGGATTACTTTTGGCTCAGATTGAATTTAATCTTGTTGCTATTCCTCAATAGATTTCTGATGTGCAAAGTCTACTTGATCATAACTTTCTGTGTGGTTTATTGCAGAGTAGCATGCACGTAAAGACTCTCAATTCATGTGAAACAGGAGCCTTGACCTCAAGACACAGTAAAGTTGGCTAGTTAGGTTGTAGCTCAAAGGGTCACTTTTTCTGGGACTGTCTTTGAGGGCTGCTTTAAACTAGTTGATGCCTTTGATTTTAACTTATCATTTCTTAGAAAAAAAAGGGAGGAGAAGAACGTAAGAAAGACAGACTTAAAAAAACCCCAAACCCTCAGTTATTATAATTTCAACAGTTTGACTGGCATGTATTTAACAATATGGACATATTAAAAGACAAGGTCCCTACCTGAGGAGCTTACAGTGTAAATTAGACAGAGCGCACTGTGAATAATAAAAGCAGATAGAGTAGAGATTTGTATAAGTATGTGGGAAAAGAGGGGAGGTGCATAAAGAAATATGCAGAGTTGAGAAATATTCTTCCAATTGACACTAATTATGATACTGTTCTTTCTTGCTCCATTTTCATGTAAGTACGGTAATAGTTATGTTTTTCTCTATTTGCCTGCTTGTCATCGAGCTATTCTATTGCAGAAACTTGTCTTCTGATTTCTTTTTCTGTTCTTGATAGTAGTACTATGGGTAAGACAAGTACATCTTTGTTCTTCTGCTCAGCAATAGCATATAATACTGAAATACCCCCAAATGTTATATATTCTTCCCTTGGCAGTTTTCCCACAGCAAGCCAGAGTGACTCGATGCTGAAAAGTGCGATTCACTATTAATAGAAAATATAAGTGAACTTGAAATTCTGGGCATCTGACACTATCATTTCCTAACAGACCTCTGACATATCTTTGGGGGGTTTTGTAATAAAACTAAAAAAAAAGAGTATTTGCTGTGAATTTCTTTTGCCCTGTGTTTAGCTGTATCAGGCAAACAAAAATACCAAAATAAAACCAAGAGCCAAACAGCTTCCTCCCAGTGTTCTTTAACAAAGAGAATGCAGTACTACACAGGCTTTATTCTTATTAGGTGTTAAAAGTGAGACACTATCAGAAATAGGAATATCAAAAAAGGTGATGGATCAGCCCGAGAAATTAAACTGCAGTCAATCAGTAGGACCAGATGGTATTCATCTGAGAGTTCTGAAGGAACTGAAGACCAATGCAAGTGAGTTGCTGACAAAAATGTGTAATTTATCATTAAAAACAGCTACCGTACAGGAAGACTGGAGAGTGGCCAATGTTGTACCCATCTCTTAAAAAGGTGCTAATGATGACCCTGGGAATTATAAACCAATAGGTCTTACTTTAGTACTAGGAAACTATTTGGAGAATCAGTGAAAATAATATGCTTAGGCGCATAGATAACAAGGAAAAGCTGTAATGCTTCTACCTACATTCTCTCAACCCTCCTAGAACTACAGGAAAGAGTTAATTAAGTAGCTGATAAAGTGGAACCAGAAGATACAATTCCTTTAGTGTTTCTAAAAGCTTGTAGTAAGGTCTTTCACAAGAAAGATGTAGCAGCTCCTGAATTAAAGTCCAGCTACAGTGTAAAAACCGGATAAAAGCTGGAAAACAAGACCCGAAACATGAGAACAATTAGAATTTTGCCCACCGCCCCCCCAACATGTTGTAAACCCTGGCAGATGACTGCTACTCCCTAATGAGATGGTTGTATTAGAGATGAAGTAACTTACCTATATGGGTAACAGAAAGCTGTGTCAGAACCAGGTCTTCAGTTCATGAGCACCCAAGTTCCAGAGCTGTGTTTAGACGACTAGACAGCATCCCTTTCTCTAGGTACTGCAGAGGAATCCGTGGTCACTGGAAGCAGAGAAAGAGGTTAACTCTGAATTGCCCCTGGGATCAATAGTGACGGTAACGACGGTTTTGTTCAACTTATTAATTAACAATCTTGAATAAAAGCTTGTGAAATAAAGATGGTAAAATTTGCTTCACTGTAACAGTCCCAGCTTGCTTTCAGGTATTTAGACTCAATGCCCATTGCTCTAAACAGGGAAATTCATGGGAGTATTTTTTGCCATTTATTAAGTTAACTGAATTTAGGCAAAACTTGAAGAAATTCCAGAGCAAGCCAGTGAACTAAGATAAAATAGTGACACAGTGACATGTAAAAATTAAACAGACTAATGCCAAGGAGTGCGTGTCAAAACTGTTTTCAGGAACTGATGGCTATTAATTAGCATGGGAAAATCTAGGCATCGCTCACTGAAAAATGCTATCCAGCATATTGCAGGAGCCTAGAAAACATAAAATAAAAAGAGACACTCAAATACACTAAGAACAAAAAAGATGGCTAAATGTAAAGTATTACTTTGTGATTTCATGAGCAAAAGCTGCGTTTCTGGATATTCTGTTGTATTTTAGTCAGTGGATTTTAGGCAAGACACAACAAACCAAAGAAACATACAGAGAAATGCAGTAAACATAATTAATGAAATGGGGGACAGGACTGAGTTTGAAGAGAGATTTTAAAGAAGAGATCATTTAATTTAGAAACATGAAAAAGATGAGGAGTTTTAGGATCAGATGAAATTTCAGTTGATACAGAAGAGCTCAGGTGCTCTTCTCTTTTCTGTTTCATTTCACAGAAATATAAGTGGGAAGCACATTTAAATTAATGTATGGAGATGCTTTTTTCATCAGAATTTGTAGTTAGATTGTGAGATTTATTGCTGCCGCATAAGATTGAGGAAAACAACTTTGGGGCAATTGCAAAAAAAAAGAAAAAGAAAAAAAAAAGAGGGAATAAGAGATTAGAAAACAAAATTTAAAGCAAATGCAAGGAGGAGAACTAACTCTTTGTCATGTCCTCCAGTTTCCTGAGACTCTTCAGCTGCTCCTCCACACAAAGGGCAGATGGCCAGTGATATGGCAAGTTTGGTGAAAGGACATCTCAGATTGCAAAGGAAGACCTGGGAAATAGCAGTCCTATGCAGCACCGTTTCCCCTCTCAAAGAGAAAGAAATAGAAATATCTGCTGTTATGGGTCTCTCTGACTCCCACTCCTCAGTCTAAACAGCACTATTGATTCAGATTAAGGGACAGAGTAAGGGAGGGGGAAGGAGCCGCCAAACTTGGAGCCCGACTCCCCTACAAAGCCCAGGACTGTGCTACTTGACATCCTTCCCAGCCCTGCCAGCCTCTCCACAAGCATGCAAACTGTTCTCCCCTGAGAGGGGAGAAAGCAGTGGGAACTTGATGTGATTCTCCTTGTGGAATTTCTCAGCACTTTTTCCTTCCTTGGGATTTTTCCCAAGAGATGTGAGTATTTATCCCTTACTTAGCTTTACCAAAGTATTAGACATTTATTTGATTAAGTATAGCATCTGCAGCCACAGTAGCTAGAATAAAAATTATAAGGGCTATCAATCCTCATACTTCAGGGCATGAGCTGATCACCAGCTGGGGTCGAAAAGAAATTTCCCTCTGTGGTATAGTATTGCAATTATGTGCGTTAGGGGGGGTTATGCCTTCCTCGGCAGCCTCAGGCACTGGCCAGTATGAGAGGCAGAGAGATACCAGGCTAGATGGACCACTGGTCTGCTCCAATATGGCAATTCCTTTGTTCTTAGGGCTGAATGTTTCTGCTTCTGAGCCACTCTACTTTGTCATAATGTCAAAATCCAGCATTAATTATAATTCTGAGAATGAAGGAATATTCATGAATTATTATGTTGGCAATAACCGTGTGTAATACAATACAGACAAAACCAGTGTCTGCTGCAGAGTAAAAGGAAGTTGACAGCTTTGAGCATGAGGCAGTTTCTGTTTCCAGTTACCCTCCAGAACTCCTTGCACCCTAGAGTCAACACCTTTGAGAATAATAAAGTAATTACAATTTTATTTTACAGTATTCTGACAACAAATTTGATTCAGTAGCGCCTGCATGGTTAAGACAAAGCAAAATACTTCAACAGTTTGACTGTGCAATGCTGGTGTTTTTTATGAGCCCTAATTTATTCCCAAAAATGGCATGATGGTCTTGGTGAATGTATTTGAAATTAAATTTCCTTCTGTAGTACTCTGGTTCCATCAGCATTTTGATAGAACTCAAAAAAAGAAAAAAAAAAAAAGAAAAAATCCAATAGCTGTTTTATTCCTGTCATGTTCTTTTTCTAAAGCAACTCTTGGAGATGATTGCAAGAGTACATTAAAGGCATGCATTTTCGAAGTTAGTCAGTTGTCAAAGTGATTCTGAGGGTTGACAATCACATTTAAGACAAATATAGAAGTCTGAAAGAAATGCTTACAAGCAACTCCATGTTCTGGGCAATGATTTAGTTTGGAAATTCATCCAGTTCAAGGGTTAAATGAAAGCAAAAGCAATCGCTTCAACCATGTTTTTGAAGAAAATAAAACAGCTTGATGTAAGTTAAATGAAGGGGGTCTGTGACTTAAAAGGAATGGACAGATAGAGAAAAAGGTCAGAAGATTAAATTTTCCCTAAGGGAAAAGTCATTCTTTGGAATCATTAACCTCCTTCTAGGTCACTACTGAAAAAAACAGCAGGAAATCCTACTGCTCCTAGAAAGATGGGTGCATCGTATACCGCCCACTGACCTAGCAACTCTATGGCAAACATAATTGTGCTTACAAATTCTCCTCCAGGCATGCTTGGTTTTACTATGCCCATTTTAAAGCAATATGATCTTTTAGCTGAACTCTGAAGTGTATCCGTAAAGACAATATTCTAGGATCTTGGAATGTTAAAAAGAAGAATCACTTGTTTAAATGTCTTCTTTTAACAGAGAGAAATCTAGAAGCAGAGTTTGTGAATTTAAAAGTTGGTCAGTGGTATATATTACCCATTAGCCATTTCTTTTTAGGACTGAAATTCATCATCATCATCATTGTTTCAATGCTTTCCAGTGGCTCTTACAATGTAATAAACCTTGTCAGGATGACAGTATCATCTGTATGTTTCAAAGCACCTTTTTGTCTCAAAGAACCTGCCCCAGAGTGTGTTTTCCAGGTTTTATTTTAAGGTGATTCTGTTCCCTCCTAGAGAAGCCAGAGAGTAAACAGTACACCAAAGAGGAGAATTGGGCCCTCATATAAGTAAAATCTTCCACAGAGCTTTTGGAGGATATTCTGTAGCATTTATCAGACTGTATTTGGAAGAACAGTCTTATCAATGTCAACGGAATCAAATACTCTGTCACGGTCAAGTCCCAAAGTAAGTGAGAAAAACTACCTGCAGTCACATGCATAAGCACTTTCACTTTCATCGAAATGTGGCTTCTTTTTCTTCGCCTCTGTCAATAGAAAGAAAACTCTTGATCAAAAAAAAAAAAGCGAATACGTCTTTGTTTTTGATAGAAGCCCCAATCCAACAAGGTCTGGCAGACAGTTGGATGCTTGTAGCTCTGTGAAGCCTCACATCTACTTGGAGTCTGTAGGCAAAGCCTCTGTCCTGCTGAAGAATCAGGGACTTCATCGTAAGAATTTGTATTACCGGAAGATATTCTGGCAGCTATTTTAAAGTCATTTGTCACTGGTCAGCAAAATTTCAAAAAAGAAATATTCAGAAGAGAATTTTAATATGGAAATAAGACTTCAACAACATAAAATGATGTTACACAGTAAAAAACATGAGAATCTTGGGTCATCTATTAAGATGTCTCAAATCTCAGGCCCTCTGAATGAACATTGAGCAATATTCTTTCTTAATTGGGTGTTGTGTTTTTCCATTATTTTTACATACATGAAATAAAAAAAAAAAATCCACAGAAATTACCACAACTAGAGGAAGAAAGTGCCTTGATTAGCTTTAATTTCTGAAACTGTGCATTTCAGAAAAGCCACTTTTCACATGTAAGCAAGATCTTTCAAGATTTCAGAAGACAATGACATGACCCCTAGAGAATAAAGGCATTGAAAGAAGTAGCTAAGAGAAAGACAAATAAAGCACAGTTTGTGGAAATTAGCACCATTTAGAAAGCCTACATGAGGACAGAATCACATGGAGTTCACATTCTTCAAGAAATAATAATTTTCAGTCATGTTTGCAGGATGAGTGAATAGCCCATAAGAAAGAATCTCTTCCTGAATGTTAGCAGCCCAATTACTTAATGGGAACGGGATACATGGGTAACAATTTCCTAATATGTGTATGGCAAGAAAGAGAATCATATGCCTCACTTGTTTTCTAGCCAAAATGCATTTCTGAGGCCGGAAATAAAAACACATCACAGACCTTGCGAGTAGACTATACAGGTTCACCTTGCCAATATTAGTAACTGTAGAGAGGCTGTCAGACTCAGGGAGTCACAGCTATCCAAAGCAGCACTTCCCCAGTACCTCCTCCCAAAATGTGCATTTTTGGACCATGCTTTGCTAGGAAATATTGATGAAATGTTACAGTGTTGTTGCAGCTGCTTAAAGAACTCCCCAAATTCAATGCAAAGGGTGCTCTGAAACAAAGCGACCGAGCACTGTTGCAGCAGAGCCCTCAGCTGAGCAGCAAGATGCAAGATTTATTAGGACATAGTGCAGGGGATATCTGAAAGGGAAGTCAAAGTATTAATGTGTCTTTTCTTCCTTCTTCCTCTCCCCCTTCCCTCCATCTTTTTTTTTGCCTTTGTAATTTATATATATGCATAATTTTTTTTTCTCAAGTGCAATGGCATATAAAATGATCAAAAATTTTAGGAGGTGAGTGTTTCCTAAGATCTTTTCTACTTGTTTTTCCTGTGTTCCAGTGTTTGCTACCCACAGGACTCTGAACTGCTGAAATTTCAGCAGTTCATATGTCTGCCTACCCACCTCTTTTATTAAAGGGTTGTGTTTCTTTTCTGTCAACACCTATTCTTTAGCACACATCTCTGCTATCATTCAGGAAAATGTTGGCATAGCCCCCTTTTTTTGCTACTTTTAACTTCATTTCTTTAGCTGAGCTTTTCCTTTTAAGTCCCTTTAATTTCTGTCATCAGTTGCAGCCCCGAAGTTCTCACTTTTGCAACACAATGAGCTATTTTCACACGTTAAATGCTCTGTAAAGTGGAATCGCAGATGTCACATTTACATGTTTATGTTTTCTGTTTTCTTTTTCTCAGTCTGTTGCTCAGTTCAGCTCTCCAAGTCCAAGGTATTTCAGTGGAGCCAAGAGACTCTCTCAATTCCTCTGCCCAGACCTCTAGCTTTACAAAATAAGCAGGTATCTCAAAATACGTGGCAACTTCAATTCCAAGGATGAAAGCAACTGCTGTAAAATCCAACAATGGACCCATCCACAAATGCTCATAGTCCCTCATGCACGTGACCTGTAAACCAGTGCAGTTCGTCTTGTCCCTTTCTATATGGAACAAAAAAAAAAAGAAAAAGAAAGAAGGGGAGGGGGAAAAGGCTGGGAAAGGTGAGTTTTGAGGAAGAAATCCCTCTAAGGCTCTTCTTTCTGAGATTCCCTGCCAGGATTGCAGGGGGCAAGAGAAGACCTGCTTTTGGCTCAGTGTGGTAGAGGCCGTGGGATCTGCCCCCAAATCTGGCAGCTCGGTGGGATACCATGACCTCTCACCCTGGCTCCTAGGCAGCTCAGCCCCATTGTTCCCTGGACAAGCAGCCTGGCGAAGCCAGGATAAGGGGGAGCATCGCTGCAGCCTTTGCAGTGCTGGGAAAGGGGATCACCTCTACGTGGAGATTTGGAAGATGTATGCTGGCCTGTATTTATTGATATTATTCAAGATTTCTGGGTGCTTAGGTAATATAAAAAAAGAGCTGTGCAAGTAAAAGATGCACTCACTGGAGGTGTCACATGTAAATTTCATTTTCCTCCTCCAAGCATTCTTGCCTGTATGTACATGAGCTCATGGTATTCTCCCTTCAGCCCAGGCAAGCAGAGTCCAGGAGTGAATCACTCTACCTTGAGTTCCATTTACTTGCCCCATGCTAACCTGCAGCTACCCACTTCTCAGATTTTTTGAAGGCTTCTGATTTAGCCAGATCAGGGTCTTTTTTCATAAGAACAAAAAAAGACTCATTGCTGTCACAAAAGTGACACCCTTCTCATACATCTCCCTCCCCCTCCTGCATATCCAATTATCAAGTCTCTTTTCCAAAGTATGAGATCTCTAGAGCTTCTCAATGAAGGGTTTGTAATAATTCTTTTAACATGGCAAAACACCACATTATTCCCTAAACATTAATGTTGCATGAATGCGAGACTTCTTTTTCCCATGAAATTTCCTTTTTGATTTTACAAAACAGAAAGTGCGATTTAAAACAATGCTAATGGAGCACCTATATTCCATAATCTAAAATTATTTGGTGTGGTGCCAATAACTAGCTTGCTAAAATGCTTGTCTGAGGGAACCTACTTGACCTTGAACAAGCGCACTTGAACCCTTTCTTTCATGACGGTGTCTTTCTGAGTGCCCTATGAAATATATTGCACTGAATCTGGCCACTTGTGCACTGGAAGATCAGAGCTTCACACTTCAGACCTGTTTAACACCTTATAAAATAATACCAAACCACTTGGCACTAATTAAACTCCTGCCTATCAAAATGATTACATCCTACCCATGATGTCTTTCAATTGCTGTTTGGGTCAGGGACATTTTTGCCCACTGATGTGCTTCATTCAAGCACAAACCTCTAAAATCTTGAACAACCTGAGGTGCTAGAGCCTTTGCTGGAGGAGAAGACCAAGGTACATTGAGGAATGCAGATACAGAAAAGGTGGGCTGTACAAGTTTTCATAATTTTGCACCCTCTCGGATATGTGAAATCAAGGAGCGGCTGCTTGAAGGATGTCCAACATAACAGAGAGATAGCCAAGGGAGGAAAGGCAGTAAGGATGCGCACAATCAACTACAGTCAAAATACATAATGTTAGGAACTATATTCTTTCTTGTCAAAACCAGCAGCTTACCATTTCTGTCTTTGGAGTTAATATTTAAAGACTAGAGGTATAATGCACTCCATGACACTTTCTTATTTCATTTCATGAGGTAAATTTACTATGTTTTCTTGTTTATACACATTGTAAATTATGTATCTGATAAATCCACCTTGAAAACTGAGTTTTTAACCAGTTCATGACATTATTCAGTCCTTAGCACTACATTCCACACTGGCATCTCATAAAAACACCTCCATGCCCAGTTTTCTGCTTGGGTGTCATCATTCAGTGACCATGAAAGCATGAAAGTGGATACTGTTCCAGCAGATTGGTGTAAATACGATTTGGATAAACAAAAATAAAATAGCTTTTCATGCTTATGGATTTTTATTTTTTAGACCATTTCTATGCTTCACTGACTATAGGCTCAGTAAGGATGTGTTTTGTAAAATGAACTAAGTTTCTCCTAGTGGAGGAGATTTCACATTTAAGCAGCTCCCACTAACATTTCCATTCCCCCCTCCCAAAATCAGCCCTTTCCAATGACTTAAAAAAAAGGAAAGGTTGATCTTTAAGTAATATATATGATATTAGTTTTTCCATTTTAAAATAATCACATTATTGCAGACATTTTAATAGCTGTAGAGGTTGCTATGTATTAACATGATTCATGGTCCTTGACAGCAGTGTCTCTGAAAATCCCACAGGAATGCAAAATACAAAACTCCACACACGTTCAAATTTTACTGCCTGCAGCTAAAAGAGGGGAAAAAAACTTAAAACTGTTGAAACCCTTCAACTTTAAAAGCATTAATAGATGATCCCAGGGGATTAAATCTAAATCTTAATGTGTAAAAATCAAGTTAATAACCACAGAGATTAATATGGTTGCATTTGATTATTGTGATAATGCAAACAATTAGTACTGCCAAAGTGAGATATATTAGCCTCCTACTTGTCCCACACACATCTGCAAAGCATTGGAAATAAATGGAAATATAACATTTTGCTCTGAAAGGTTTTTCTTTTTTCTTTTTGCCTTTGTCTTATTTTCTCTGTATCTGACTCATTTTTAAATTGTATTTGTTAACATTTCATTATTAAGCTTCTCTTTTTATAAGACTCATAAAATTGGTTGCCACAATCATCCATTCGATATTGTTGGCAATTTATGCATGCCTTGCCAATATCGGTAAATATATAAATCTTCTAGATAAATGGCATGCCTTTTTTTTTTCTTTCTTTCTTTTAAGGACAAAAGTGCCATACAAATGTATTAACCTGAGAAAAATAAGATCTTCTCCTTAGTTCACTGTGAGTCAGTTTGTTTAATCCAGAATGTCCTGGGAACAGAGCTAGGCATCTATTCCAATCTATATTATAGGGGGAGTTGGAAGTGCCACCTATACTTAATGCTTGACACTTCCCATTAGAAACCTCTTTTTTCAGTTGTGTATAACTGTGCCAGACTTTAAGTGTTCAACTAAAATTCCCCATGCTGGATGTCTGCCTCACTTTGATTTACTTGTTGTTCTAAAATTTTAGTGAAAGTAGTTCAGCGATTTCCAAGAACAAGATTATAGAAAATATATTCTTTCACCCACATCAAAAAAAAAAAAAGTCTTTGCAACTGTTTAATCGATTAACTCTGATATATCCATCTCTTGGAGCTTGCACGTTATATTTGGCACAGAAAAAGACCTACCCTGATGTCAAGAATGTGAAAACAGACCGACTTTGGCCAAATTCTTAGCCTTTGCTCAACTTCAGCATATACTCCTTAGGAATTTGGCAGCAATGTGCTCCAAATGCTCTGTCTGTACCAAGCAAATGTTAGTTCCCAGGTTGCAGGGTCTGGTCAAAACCTGCCCTGCTATTGCAGTTCCCAAATGCTGCAGTTGTATGTGTTTAGGCACAGGATGTGGGGCTGCAGGAAAGTGGAGGCAGAAACCTGAGATCAGATGTCAATGATCTGAGAATGTGCAAGAAAGACTGTCATCCTGGCTTGGTGAGAAGCACACGTGAGGAAGGACAAGGAGCTTGGGAAAGGGGTCCTTAGGAGCATATTTGTGACTTACTACCTCATGGAATGTAGAAGGACTGAACACAGGATGAGGAGCAAAGAAATGAGGAACCGGGACAGGAACTGAGGTGGGCAAAAAGCAGGCTGCTGCTGAGAATCCTAGTGAGAAAAAGAGGTTTATATTGCAGAGAGAGGGGAGAGTAACAACTCACAGTCACAGACTGGGAAACTCTGGGCCAAGGCTGGAAGGTTGGAAGATGAGAGAAGGGGCTGCTGGCTGTTTGTCTCCAGGACTTGTGACAGACCCCAAGCATCTGGAGCCACCTCTTGTGCAACCATGAAACCACCCACAAAGCAAGGGTCTCTTTCCCCTTAAGGACTGGTGTGCATACAGTATGGCATTAGTTGCCTTCTCCTAGCTTGAGTGGCTGAGGTCAGCACTGCGAGTCTAAAGATTTCAGTCCTGCTGCTGACCCACCATGATGAGACTTTTGTCGGGTTTTCAGATTGACTTTTTAGAGAATGGTATAGGACAGTACACACAGAGAAAGTTCTAAAAGGCTGATATCACATGGTAAAGCTTTCGGGGTGCTGGACCAATTAAAATTACTTACGCAGACCTAATTTGCCCTCCTCTTGTTGTTTATGTTCAGTATGATGTGGATGGACTTGTCTGATGATCACTTAGGAAAAGTAGCAGAGAAAAACCAGCATACAACATGTTTTAAGGCTAGAGAATTAGGAAGAAGTATGCAGGAAGAGAAAGAAGGACTTTCTGGTGGATATATTTGAATGTTGCCCTATACAGAAGGGCCTGTCCTTGCCTCTTCTTCATCTGCAATCCTGTGTGAGCAGCAAGACCAGGCTGTTCATTTATGGTCACTTTCTATGTTTTGAGAGCATTCGACTTGGCAAGTGCCAGTCAGGAGTACATCTGACCTGTGCTCTGACAACATACAGGGCTGTATGATGCTGAGCGCTCTGACTAGGGTGTAGTGACATGGCTCAGCTGTCTATAACTGATGTGAATGCTGGCTTTAGTTAAAGTCTGGTTGCCTCAGTTCCCTCTTGAAAAATGGGAATAACACCAACATACCTCTCGCATGAGTGTTGTGAAAATGAATGAATTACTATTTATGAAGTACTGTAATGATGAGTGCCCATGAGGAACAGCCCATGAGGAAATTAATTATTCTATCTGTGGAACAGGGTTTGAATAGTGAGTAGTAAATAGAATGTCGGGCCAATATACTGAATAATGATAATGAAGCTGATGATAATATCCACTCTGTACAGCAAATGAGGCAGGGGCTTGATGAAGAAAACAGTAGGAAACCATGTGGTGAAAGACCCCATCTAAGGTGTATGGCAGGAGAAGGTAACTCTGCCTTCTGCTAGTTCTTGAGTGCTTAGGTTCACAGACACCACAAATCCTCCCCAGCTCTTGGAGCACAGATGTGCCATACAGCCTAACATCCCCTGTGACCTTGCCTTCTCTCTCTGACAGTTCCTAACCCAGTCTGAGTCCAGTCAGCCCCAGTCTCCTCCCATCTGACTCATAGCTCTAGTTTCCTTGTTCACCAGGCCCTGACTCAAAAATCCATTCAGCTTCCCTCCCTTCATCCACAGCCATTAACCCCAGTTCCTATAAAAACAGGAAAAAGCACATTCCTAACACAGAGACACCTTCCTCTACCAAAATCCTAGTGCAGCTCAAAAGCTGAAGTATAACAGAGGTTCAAAATAAGATAAAGGATAATTGGAAAATACGCACAAATATGCAAATATATATATTTTCTAGCCTCAGCAGCAGCTCAAACCATATCACTTCATAAATGCATCAGAATTTTTCCAAAATTAATTCAGCTTAGTATTTATCTGAAGTGGTATTTGTTCAAAATTACAACTGAAAATAGGTTCTTTCCCTAAAATATATCAGCAAGCACAATTGCAATAGCTGGCAGTCCCTATCCTTCCTGCATAATATTGCTGATATTGAAGTGTATAAGAAAGAGAATTCAAATACCGGTTTCCTAGGCTCTATAGCTAGAGGACAAGTATGTCTATACAGCTCACTATTCTTTAGATAAAATAACCATTAAAAGTAATAATAATCAGTAAAAACCAAATCCAAATGTAGCTCATTCTAATTTAAAGTATGCCAAACTTTAAAGAAGTCAATTAAAAAAAATCTAGGAATACCTTTCAGCTAGCAAGTTCAGGTTTGAAAACATGTTTTCAGATAAGTTCCCCATTTGTTTCATTACCTTTTATGCCATACGTCTCTCAAGATAATTCACAGTAAGGGGTAACCTAAGATTTTCCATTTTAAGTGCTGAGTTTGTAGATAATCTCTGACTGAGATTTTCTCTCAAATTTGAGATTTCATAAAGGTTAAGTTTGTCAACTTTGGAATTGGTTGCAAAAGTTTAGCAACTATTCTGTACCGTTGATGTTAATGGTGCTGTTGTGCTCAGTGAGAGAAAGGAACTTAAAAGAGAAGAGCAACATTCAATAAGGAATGTCTCTTCATACTACAGAAGCCATTCAGTGAAAGGAAAGGCACAACCCCAAGTTTTTGGTTAAAGCTGGCTGGCTGGGATTTGCCACTACTCCAGCAGCTGCACTTTCCCCTGACTGTTCAGAGGAATATGAATAGTTGATGTGAGTGTGACCCTTTGAGCAATACACTTGAGCGGTAAGATGTGAGCAGAGGAGCAGAAAAAGAAAAGGGAACGAGATCTAGCTCCATGTCTCCAAACAGCTATTTCTGCCTTGGTAAAGAAGTGAACAGAAGGAAGGAAAATAGCAAATCAAACTGAGTCTCTTTTGTTCCACCTTGACAAGGATCAAGCCAGGAAGAATAAGTACTAACCAGTACCAACTGTTGGAGCTGGCACAGAACAATGGAGAAGTTATACAGTCAGGAGCAAAGATCAGAGGCTTTGTAATATTGTGGCATCCTGCTTTCTGGTTGTGCACTGCAAAAACCAATAATATATGGTGTACATAAAGCTTCATGTAACTGTTGTCCCACAAGTGTGTAATTTGGGTGTTAGTACCATTAGCTGAAACATAAACCAATGAAACCTGGTGGTCACTTCTTCCACAGATAACCTAGACAGGTACCACTCCCCCCTTCTACATGCTAGCCAATACCTTGTACAAGTGAGGTGGCATGATCTGCCCTACAAAGCATGTTGAATCCCCTCCCCTTGTAAATAAATGACTCTGATAATCTGCCAGACCCATCTCATAGAATCACAGAATCACCAGGTTGGAAGAGACCCACTGGATCATTGAGTCCAACCATTCCCACTAATCTCTAAACCATGCCTCTCAGTACCTCATCAACCTGCACCTTAAACACCTCCAGGGAAGGCGAGTCAACCACCTCCTTGGGCAGACTGTTCCATTGCCTAATGACCCTTTCTGTGAAAAATTTTTTCCTTATGTCGAGCCTGAACCTCCCCTGGCAGAGCTTGGGGCCATTCCCTCTCGTCCTGTCCCCTGTCACTTGGGAGGTCAGCTCCCTCCTCTCCACAACCTCTCTTCAGGTAGTTGTAGAGAGCAATAAGGTCTCCCCTCAGCATCCTCTTCTCCAGGCTAAACAACCCCAGCTCTCTCAGTCGCTCCTCATAAAACTTGTTCTCCAGCCCCTTCACCAGTTTCATTGCTCTTCTCTGGACTCGCTCCAGAGCCACAACATCCTCGAGTACAACACAGTACTCGAGGTTTCACCAGTGCAGAGTACAGAGGGAGAATAACCTCCCTGGACCTGCTGGTCACACCGTTTCTGATACAGGCCAAGATGCCATTGGCCTTCTTGGCCACCTGGGCATGCTGCTGGCTCATGTGCAGTCGGCTGTCAACCAACACTCCCAGGTCCTTCTCCTCCTGGCAGCTTTCCAGCCAGGTTTCTCCTAGTTTGTACCTCTGCTTAGGGTTGTTGTGCCTCAAGTGCAGGACCCGGCATTTGGCCTTGTTAAACCTCATGCCATTGGTCTCTGCCCAGCAGTCCAGCCTGTTCAGATCCCTTTGCAGAGCCTCCCGACCCTCCATTTCATACATTTCAGTCTTGTAACACTATCCCAGGTACTCACTGCGTATCTTGTAGCATTCAGGCAGTGTGAGCCTCATGTTCATTTTTGAATCTGTGATGCCTGCTGCACTGCTGCTCAGTGCTTTGTCACTGTGGTGAAGGTCCCAACACAGTAGGTAGAAGGGAAGACACATGTTGGAGGGTGAACTGACTTATTGCTAATGACGGGTCAAGAGACTAACCTCATTAATTGTTGCAGCATTTTTTGGACTGATCTGCCCAGGAATCATTATTACTGGGAGATACTCTACACACAGACTTTGTGGATGTTCTGCATGCTTGCTGACCTTTGCTGTGACATATCGTGTCATAATCCAGCATGGAACAAAGACTGATACATGACAATCATTTATCTGACTCAGCACCTGAAATCTGTGGGCAAGGGCACAGGGGGAAGGTAGTCCATCACCAGGGAATCCTAACAGGGTGAAAACCCAGGACTCCTTTGCATCCAGCATGCCTGACCTTGGCATCATCTAACTCAACCAATTCACCAGTTTATCAATCCACATGTATTATTTACTCACTCCAGTGCAGCAGTGTGTTGTTTGATGCAACTATTGCCTGTCCCTGTTTCACCTCACCTAAACTCTCATTCTGCTTTCCACGCTATTCTGGTGGCTGGGGCAGCAGGTTAGGCATCTTGGAAATGGAAAATAGCCAGAAAATGTGGCTTGGTAGCTATATACAATTTGTCTCCTAGCCATTAGGAATGGGGCACAACTGTATCACTGAAGTGTGGGTCTGATTGTTTTTAGTTCTCTTCCCTCTTCATTGTTCAAAGCTTTAAGAAGTGGGAACTGTGTGGTTTCTAGCGTTCCCATGAATGGTGTCCTATATTCTTCAGAAATCAACTGAGCTTTGTGGGATGACACAAGAGGTAAGTGTCAAATAAGGCAGCTGAGTGAATGACTGGCTGAGGTGGGGCCTGGAGCAGCAGCAGGGCTCTAAGCTGCCATGGCTGAACAGCAAGGTAAGAGAGCTACAGATTCCCTGGGGCCTCTGCTGAGCGGGTCCTAGGTCCTCAGTGGACATGGGGAGGTGGAGCTGGGTGAAATCAGAGTGCAAGTGTATATATTATGGAAATGGGAACCTGACAGGTGAGAGATGATACCAGAGGAGGATTTACAAGGTTGTTTAGGTGAAGTTTAGGTTGTTTAGGTGATGGAGATGATGAGCAATGGTGGAGCAAATAGCCAACAGGCGCAGAAGAGGCGCTCTCCCACTCTATTGCAGCTCTGCGGTGCCTGTGTGCCTGTTATGGGCATTGAAGCAGAATGGCACCTTCCCTCAGCAGCTGACAAGGTCCCCAGGAGCAATGCCTTATTGCCTCCTTGCTGCACCATGGATGCCTGAGGTCTCATTAAGCTGTAGGTGGAGGCCACAGGCAGAGACTGGGCTTCATGTCCGAGAACCCAGTGAGATGAGCAACGCTTGATACACCCAAATACTGATGTCTGGAGAGTCTGAGAGTTCTCTTTGCATGTAAGAAGAGAGATATCTGGATAATCTGGAAGGTGCTGTCTTTGCAGGAGAGAGTGGGCATTATAAAGCAGGGGACTTTGTCCGTAGCCAGCAAAGAGGTGGAAAGCAGTGCAGTACCAGCCAGGTTCCCAGCCAGGGCTCAGCGCAGGTTCCCTCCCAGAAATCAGGCACTGGAGATTTCACATTGGGGAATTTTTGTTAGTGTCTGTATATTTAGTCAGATTTTCCTGCAGTAAAACTACATTTTAGGTGCTCTGATTCTGACAGCATGGGAACTGGCACATAATTTATGTTTCCAGAGCTGTTTTTCCTGATTCTGAAGGAGATGCTTCCCAACTATTTTTCGTGAATAAATCTCCTTCTTTTTGTCTTTCAGCACTTTTTTTTTCCCCTCATAATTTTTGACCACTGTTTCCAATGCCCTTCTCCCTGGACTATGCCCAGCCACGATGGCCTGGGTTTGTAATTAAGGCAAAAACTTGTCTCATGACTAGGCGATGACTAGAGATAATTCCCCAGAAGAAACACCTACAGATGAATGCCATTTCTGTTCTTTTCCTTTGCTTTTGCTTGGATTTGTCAGGCTGCTGCTCATCCATTGCTTATTATTTTTAACCCTTCAGGTATATGTTTTGTTTTTAATTGAGATAATTCCAGATACTAGGGTGCATTTACAATTTGAAAATGTCACAATATTTACCATAATACTCCCTGAAGTCCTAATGTGACTTTAATTCACAAATTAAAATCAAACTATCTTGCCTGTCCATGAGTTTGTCAGTAACAACAGTCTGTGGGTCTAACTTACTCTCTATGAAAAATGAAAAAGTGAACCTTTTTCAGCAGAATGGCAGGAGGTGGTGTGCCTCTGTGACTTTACTAAGTTCTCCTTGCTTTGGAGAGGAAATGTAAAGTCTTATACTCAGCAGGAACTCTGTCATTTCTTTTGGGGAAGTTTGCTCCATAGGCTAGTGTCTTGATGGCAAGTCTGGATGACGGGGTTTTTATATGGTCAATGTGTAAGGTCTAGGAACTTAATTATCAAATATTCATTAAATAATCTGGGTATAATTAGAATAAAACACTAACACATTTTCACAAAAATACAACATGCATTTCTCACTTTTTTTTCAGGTGTTTATGTTGGAGAAGAAAAGAACAAAATGAAAATAACTTATGTACAGTGAAAACTGGGTTATGGCACTTTCTGGCACAAGTCATACCTCTCCATAGGCTGAAAATCTCATAAGACACGTGTTTCGCTGCGACTTATTGTTTCCAGGTTAGGGACATGTTTGCATTTCTCAGTATACTACAGAGCATTAAATGTTGCAACCTGTGCTACTCTTGTTTTTAAGATAACATTTTAGTGCTAGTGAATTTGATTTAGAGACTTCAGCAAAGGAGTGACAAGGCTTCCTTTAGTATGGCAAGAGCCGTGTTTCCGTATGCTGTGCACATTCACGTGCACAGTGACCTCTTCCCTTGGTGTGAATACAGACATCTTTTTACATCTCTTTATGTATGTGACTGCGCCTGTGTGTGGGTGCGTGTGTGCGCATGTGTTAGAAAAACCTGGGCCAGAATTTCATGCCCGTCTTTGTGAGTCAGTTGACGCATGAGCTAAAGGTGAAAAAAATGCTATTGCTCCAGTTAGGAAGCAGCAACCATAAGTCACCCTTAAGCATCCTCGTCTGGGGAGAAAGGAGAATGACACCATAGTTGTGGAATGACCAGTTCTCCTTGAGCTGTAAGAGCAGAACTGCTAAGGTGTCCTCTGGGGAATCCTCAGTGAACTCAATGGATACTTTCAGCTGGCTTTCAAGTGACTCTGTGTAACTGCTTAGCCATAGTTCCTCTAGGGAACTGAGACTAAAATGTGTATGTGCGTGTGTATGTGGGTGTGTAGTTTATAATCACAGCAAAATTAGCAGTTCTGTAGCACAGGGATTAATATTTAACCTTTTTTTTACCTTGGGAAAAAGCCAGCTTGCCTTTTTTTCTTTTTGGAAAAAAAAGAGAATAATAGCAGAAAAATCCTATCTCCACCATCTTCACCTCATAGAATCACAGAATCACAGAATAACCAGGTTGGAAGAGACCCACCGGATCATCAAGTCCAACCATTCCCACCAATCCCTAAACCATGCCCCGAAGTACCTCATCCACCCTCACCTTAAACACCTCCAGGGACGGTGAGTCAACCACCTCCCTGGGCAGACTGTTCCAATGCCTAACCACCCTTTCTGTGAAGTATTTTTTCCTTACCTCAAACCTAAATCTCCCCTGGCCCTGGTGGAGCTTGAGGCCATTCCCTCTTGTCCTGTCCCCTGTCACTTGGGAGAAGAGGCCAGCACCCTCCTCTCCACAACCTCCTTTCAGGTAGTTGTAGAGAGTAATAAGGTCTCCCCTCAGCCTCCTCTTCTCCAGGCTGAGCAACCCCAGCTCTCTCAGCTGCTCCTCATAAGATTTGTTCTCCAGCCCCTTCACCAGTTTCGTTGCTCTTCTCTGGACTCGCTCCAGAGCCACAACATCCCTCTTGTGGTGAGGGGCCCAGAAATGAACACAGGATTCAAGGAGCGGTCTCATCAGTGCCGAGTACGGAGGGAGAATAACCTCCCTGGACCTGCTGGTCACGCCGTTTCTGATACAAGCCAAGATGCCATTGGCCTTCTTGGCCACCTGGGCACACTGCTGGCTCATGGTCAGTCGGCTGTCAACCAACACCCCCAGGTCTTTCTCCTCCCGGCAGCTTTCCAGCCAGGCTTCTCCTAGTCTGTACCTCTGTACAGTGCTCACACATGCAATCTCAAGCATAATGTAAGCATTCCTGTCCTTTGCATAAGTAATGTGACTTAGATATTAGAAAGCCATTAGTATTTTGGGGTCTGAGTCAGCCTCAAGGTCCACAGAGGAGAAATGGTACTCCTGAATATTTTCATCATCTCATAGGGGTTTAAAGCAATGTGATATTTATGATACCTCTATAGATCTGAGTAGCATTAGATATTAATTGTAGCATTGTTTCTGTGACCTTAGCCCTAACAACTAACAAAATGTTTGCTTCCCCTTGATGGTGTTGCACCCTCGATATCCAGGTGTGCTGCACCTTGCAAGGGTGCCTGGAACACCAAAATGATGAGCTGTGAGCAAGTGAAGGAAATTAAAGCCTTGATCATGTACTAAAAGGCTGACTGTGCTGCTGAGATGTGGCAAAGGGGCTGGAACCTGCAGTTGTCTCCTCTTTTCCTTCAAGCCAGTGAGGATGCTTTTGCACCTGCTGCCATCTGTGGTATAAAGTAGAACCACTGGACTCCAATGGTTGTAATGATGCTTAGTCTCAGACTGAGCCCAGGATCAGGCCAAGGCTGCTTCAGGGACCCAGGAAGCACAGCATCATTTCTGGCTCCCACACAGCCTTCACCTGTAATGTACTGAGTGGAGTCCAAAATATATTTTGCATACAAATTAATGAGATACATTTATAGCACCCCTTAGACAGCTTTATTCTGTTAGTGCTTACCTTTATTACTGTGTAACATACTCAGCTCTCATTGTCATAAATTGTGCTTTAATTTTGAAGGAGGAAAATCATTCCATATAAAAGATAAATAAATATGAAGAACAAAATTTTGTCAATTCTTATGTGGCTATCAAAAATGGCAAAGCCATCCCATGCATAAACAAAACATCAGATCCTGACACTTAGTAATTAAGAATTTTTGACTGACTTTGATATGCCCAAAGTCAGCAAACCTGGGAACACCCCTGTATCTTATGTGAGCATAGGGTGGTAAGACAGGGCATGCACCTTTGCAGCTTAGGGGCTTCTGCAGGCTTAGGAGTCTCTGGGGAAGGTGGTGTGGTGGCCTTAAAGTGAACACATCCAGGCAAGGTAAAATTCTATCTACAGCAGTACCCAGATGATTTCACTGGTGACGTGTATTTTGCTTCCAAAAGTTGTAGCAAAGTTAAAAACAAATGGATGGGAAATAGATTTTTGCTGAACTTGACCAACCTAGCCTGTGGGTTTCTGCCCTGTGATGTGATAGTGTCTGTGCTGTTGGCGGTGTTTTGTTTTGTGCATATTCACACACACATATATAATACCCAAAGTCTGCTGATTCTCACTGTGCTCCAGCCACTTTCACATTGCTCTCCTTTTCTTGACTTCACTTTGTGATGGAGTAAGTGACAACAGAAGCACAGCTCTTCTGCCTAGTCAGCCCCTCACTCATCTGCTAAATCACAAGTCACATCTCACCAGACTAAGGCAAATTTCAGTCAACAGCAGTTTAAATGAGTAGATTGGGTGATGAACTGCAACAGCTGAAGAAAGAGAAATGCAGCCATTTCACCACTTCTGAGGTACCCTCCAGGTAGGTAGAGGGGCAGAAGACCTGGGGGTGACCGCCTGCTTCTGCTCCATGTGAATCACTGGGGCTTGTGAGTCACAGCCATTAGACGTCAGAGGAACACCTTCTGTGAACTGGTATTATTCAATGTGAGTGAAGGTCGCAAAATTGGATTCTGTTGTAGGAAGGCTTTTAAGTTATATTAGCCTATGTCTGTGAAGCAGTTATGAAAAAATCCACTTTCTTGAAAAAAAAATGCTATTTGACTTAACTTTTTACAAATACATGGAAAATCTGATCCACGTGAACTTTACAGGAGTTCTCCAAGCACACCATTTTTAGCACAAGTTCCCTCATTTTGTAGAAATTTCCTTGTACATTGTAACAGTACAAACTATAGTGACGGATGTGGATGCTGGAGGTGACTCATGCATGGTGGCAGACACAGGCATCTTCTGGGCTTTGTCATGGCGACCTCTGCTCTCTATAGGTGGAGTGGCTGTTTGACCACACACAGTGACTATTAGCAAATACTTTTAAATAGCTCATTGAACTAAGGTTATATATTAGACAGTTTAGCTTTTGATTGCAGTCCTGCTCTGATTGGCACAGGTTCTGCAGTGTGTTATGGAATTGTAGAATCATAAAATGTCCAGAGGTAGAAGGGACACACAAGGATCATAGAGTCCAACTCCTGTCCCTGAACAGGACAAACCCAAAATTCACAGGATGTGTCTGCAGGTGTTGTCCAGATGCTTCATGAATATTGTCAGGCTTGGCATTGTGCCTGCTTCCCTGGGGAGCCTGTTCCAGTGCTCCACCACCCACTGAGTGAGAACCCTTTCATAATATGCAACCTAAACCTTCCCTGGCACATCTTCACGTTGTTCCTTTGGGTCCTATCATTGCTCACCAGAGAGAAGAGAGCAACCCCTGTTCCTCCTCCTCCCTTTGTGAGGAAATTGTATACTGTGATGAGGTCTCCCCTCTTCTCTAGGCTGAACAGACCAAATGACTTCAGCTACCTCTCATATGACTTCCCTTCTTAACCCTTCACAGACTTCATGGCCTTCCTCTGGACACTTTCCAGTAACTTTACATTCTTGTTATTCCATGGCACCAAAACCTGCACACAAAACTCAAAATGGAGCTGCACCAGTGCAGAGTAGAGTGGGACAATCCATTCCTTGTCTGGCTAGCAATGCTGTGCCTGATGTATCCCAGGACACGGTTGGACCTCTGGGCTGCCAGGGCATGCTGCTGGCTGACATTCAACTTACTGTTGACCTGAACTTCCAGATCCCTTTCCACAAGGCTGCTCTCCAGCCTTTTACTCCCCAGTCTGTATGTATATCCAGGGTTGCTGTGTCCCAGGAGCCAAATACGGTACTTGCTCTTGTTAAACTTCATGCGGTTGGTATTTAAGAAGGGCAACGGCTGGATTTATTCAGATGTTACACCCTCTCACATATCCTACAGGTGGCTGATGATACATAGTCAAAGTGTCACAGTTGATACTGCAATGCAGAGAAGCCTGACCTGTATTTACAGCAAAATTACTTTTTTGGGATATATGATACCAAAAAAAAAGTAATTTTTTTCTGTCTTTCTTTACAGACTTACTTCTGAAAAGGTCTACCACTCATAGCTGGCTACATTTATGAGTAACAAAATAATTCCTTACATGTGAGGATAAACGTACTGTATTATGGCATAATCAGCTAAGATGTATTTCAGCAGAGCTTTGACTAAGTGAAACATTGCAATTCAGAGGTTATCTTAAAGATCAAATCCCCAGTCAGAAAGCTATATTGTTGCCTTCATTTTCCTCTCTCAACCCCATGAAGGCTTAATTGGCAGCTGGCTTACGTTGTGATCGCCTGGCTTCTTAGAATTTTCTTTTTTGTAACAGATTTCTTTTTAATGAGCATTTTCTCAAGGGAATTAATTATTACTTTGACTGATATATTCATATATTTCTATCCAGAAGTTTTATAAATTACCAAACTCTTGACACAGTGTGCAACAATAAAAATCACAGAGAGTATCTGTAGTTCTTTCTAATCCCATTAAATATTTTTTTTCATCTGAAGCTGATTCTCTTTGTTAAATAACAACATTCAAATTCAATTGCCCCTAATGTGTAACATGCATGCGCTGTGATACTGCTATGGATTTATAGAAAGTGGGGCATAAGAAGAAACATGTGTCACAAAATAAGACGGGCTCAAATGAATGAAGAGTTTCATCACTGTGTGAGCATCATTTCTGCAGAGAGAATGCTCATTACGGTCTTGACTTTTCTACCTTGTTTACATTTTATGCAGAGCTTTTAGAAACATGCTCACTGTGAGGCACTCTGTGGGAAAACATAGTTTCAGCGTCAGTCACCATATTAAGAGAGGGGCATATCCTGAGGCCTCAGCTCTGTCTTTAAACAAGCAAATTTCAGTCAGGTTAAGGACTGAGACAAGTCTAAAGGCTTCAGCAATGACTTAGCCACCGTCCCTGAAGAAAGAAAATACTGCAGAGCTGTGTTGCTCGAGTCCAGTGCAGAAGTCAGGCACAGAACCCATGAGCCTGTCTATGCATCCTTTCTTCATCCAAAGGAAAGATGCCCTCGCAGCACCTAACAGAACCTCTCCTTTACCGCCAGACACATCACTTTTCTTGGGATCCTTCCTGTCTTTGCCTAAAATTTGCACTTTTTTTTTTTCCTGGATGGAAGTAACTGTTACAAGAGACTTTGGGTTTCAGGCATGTTCATCATCCTTTAGTGCTCTCCACAGATGAAGGTCTGGGACAAAAGTCTTCCAAGCGCTGTTTTTGCTTTGATTTTTCCTTGCACTAACCTCTCCACCTAGCTGGTCAGCATGAGGAGGACCGTGGGCATGTAGGTCCTGCCGACAGCCTGTGGGGAGGGTTGGCTCCCCCCAGTGAGGCTCTTCCCCATCAGCCTCATTTCCACAGAGAGGACTGAAGGCCATCAATATTCTTGAGTAAGGAGCACCTTTTTCTCCTTTCTGCCTGAACTGGCTTGCCAGAGTTAAAGTTAACCTCAGTATTCAAGTTACAACTTTGCAACAAATGAAAACAGCAATTAAGGCTGCCACTTCATTCCTAAGTCACACCATTTTGTCTAATTGCAATATATATAATACATAAGATCATGCTGTGCTGGGGGATATATATGCAATAACTGAACACAGTGGCATGATTTAGGATGGACTGGCTTTGAATTTCTTTGTGTGAGCAGGTGGTGTTTCTACACTGCCTCAAATATATTCAACGTGACACTATAAGGTCAAACTTACCCCTTCTGAGGGCTTGCCTTTATTACTAGCCCAAAAAATAAATAACAAAACACAAACTTTAGCCAAAGCTCTCTTTCTAGAGTTTCCAGAAGGAATTCCCTGGATTTAGTCTCAGCTGTTTCAGCCAGTGGGTATTTATACAGATCTTATGCTTTAAGGGACTTCCCAGAACTACTTTAAGAAAATTGCAATAGGTAAACTAGTTCCTGCTAAGAAGTTACTGTCCATCAGCTGAGAAGGGGTAGCTGCTGGTATTGTCCTTGCCCACACCATCTCAACAGAAGTATTAACTTACACCCTCAGATGCCTTAGAAAGGAATAAAGGCAAATATAGTACCCAAACACCCACTTTAAGAAAGGGGATGAAGTGCTTGCAGCAACTACATGCCCTATTTTAATATAATCTCAACAGTATGTAGTCCTCTAGGACAAAGGCTCTGAGGTAAATGAAAGACAGGATAGACTGCAGTGTACGTTTGCCAAAGGCTGATTGTGGCAGAGTAACAGTATAGCTTTCTTCCCTGAGATAACAGATTTTCTTGACTAAAGAAATGCAGTAGGTCTCATCTCTGTGGACTTCTGAAAAGTAGGTAATAAGGTACCACATGGGAAATTATTAGTTAAGATGAAGAAGATGGGAATTAGTTCAAAAAGTATAACGTGGATAAGAAACTAACTGAAGGGAGATGCTAGCTCTTTGTGTTGAAGAGGGAGATTTAGTCCTCGAATGAGGTTAGCTGTTGCAAGGTTGTTGGGCTTACAAGGTTACCAGGACCTAGTCTTTATCTGTGAACTTCAATTTGAAAATGTGATGTAAAAAAAGTAGGACTGTGCTAAAATTATGAAAAAATACAAAAATCTGGGAGACATCATAAATGCAGAAAGAGCTAGGAGAATAGAACCAAACACAAACTGCAGAATCGTGCTTTTGGAGGTCATTTTGTTCATATGCTATTTTCCCGCCAATGGTGTGGGAAAAGGGAAAACCGAATAGTTCTTGATGGTTCCAAACTGAGTTTAAGATGGCAGACTGATGGAAAAGGTAGTTGTAATCTCCAAAAGGATGATAGTTCCCATGGAAGCACAGCAGTGTCAGCAGCACTACAAGGTGCCCTTCTCCAAGTTCAGTGAGTGGCTCTGAGTCTCCCTGTGTCCAGGACCTGTTACCAGGAAGAAGGACGTGGAAAGTCTACAGGGCACAAAGGGAAATAAGAGCCTGTCTGACTTAGGGGCCACATAAAAAGATTGTCTCTGCAGTTTAGTAAAATACAGGCTGAAAGGGAAGCTAATTGTTCCCTGTAAAACCATCCAGGAGGTAAAACTGAAGCAAGAAAAACAACTATTTCACATAAAGGACAATGTTGTCACAGATGCAAATATATATATGTATATATAAAGTGAATAAATCTAAGCTGAATGTTAGAAACAGATTCTAACCATGGAAGACTTGAATTTTTAAAACAGCCTTTCACTTGAAGTTATAAGCAATTATCTAGTTTATTTTAATAGGAAACCTGATCAATTTCTGAAATGGAATTACATGAAAATAACCATCTATGCTATAAAAGGGAATAAGGCTTAATGACCAAAGATGTATTTTCTAGTTCTCTGCTTCTATGAACTGTTGATTTTTTCCAGGTTTAAGATTTTATTTTTCTAGCTAACACTATTTGACAGACTCGATTCATGAATTCTTTTAAAAATACATTGCATTAGTAAGAAAAAAAAAGAAAAATGTATCTTGTTTCACCTACATGCTTGTTTGGTGATGATTTGTTCCTTGCCATCTCTATGTAAAGTTACTTGTGTTAAGGGGATTCTTAGTCTTCTACCTTCAATGCAGCATTAAAAACTGAGGACCCAAGGGGAGTAATGTCATTCTACTATGAAAAATACCCTGAATAAGGGTGGAAAAATTCATGGAGATAACTCTCCTAAATGCAGATGCCACGGAAGTATTTCCTTTTGACGTTGGCGTTAAATGTTTCTAAGTTGGAGTAGTGCAACTTCATGCCTGTTATTGTAATTTTGAATTATCATATTCGTTCTTTTGCTCTACCTGTACTAATTTTTTCCTCCCCAGACTGCCTACCCCAGTTCAGGCTGATCCAGATCCCATCACTACACATTGCTTAAATGAGCCAATGTAAAGTCAGAATTTGCACAGGGAAACAAGTTGGGTAAAGACATACTGGAACTTTAACCTTTCTGTGCTGCTACCACCTCTAGTGAAAAATAAGTAGGAAAAAATGTTCAAATATGTGTTTTTATCAC
This sequence comes from Clamator glandarius, assembly GCA_033459285.1. NCBI lineage: Eukaryota > Metazoa > Chordata > Aves > Cuculiformes > Cuculidae > Clamator > Clamator glandarius. Next base: position 2,070,329 of record JAUNZM010000105.1, read on the forward strand.
AGGCTGATTGGTTGACATTTTAATGCGAGGATGCTAAGTTTAGCCCAAAGGTTTTCCCTGTATACCCTGCCACCGTGACCAGCTTTTACACAATAGTGAGAGCTAATCAGTGATTAAGGGAAAAAGGCAAGCATGACTGGTAAAAGATAACTGGAGAAAGCTCTTAGAAAATTCAAGGCCCCTTCCCATGTGTGATTTTTCCTAAATGAATTTGACTTGCTCCTTCGTGAGGTGCATTGTAGGGGGAGGGTTTGAAGTTTGTAAAATTTGCATGTCTTTGCTGGTTAAAGTCAGGATTCTTTCTTTCCTGTACATTATGAGAGCACATAAAGAAAAAAGAAAAAACGTACCCACTGACTCACACACAAAGTAGGCCTAAGGCATTTAATATTTTATTCTCATGAACAAGCTATATATATATATATAAAAGCCATCCTGTGATGTGAACGAGTCAGTTTGCCAGTTTAAGCTGAGAAGCTGGAGTGACTGAGGCAAATTGGTTTCCAGCAGTTGTGAGAGAAACCTCAGGAGATGGCTGGCTCTGCACAAGCAAGCTAGGCTGTGCTTTACAGTTATGGCATTAAAGTCCAAACCTCAGAGAAGTGAATGAGCATCTGAGGAAAGCTAATCAGAACTCCAGGTAAAGGACCTTAAATCTGCACTGCACAGACTTTGACCTGGACATTTCTCTGAAGATTTAGTAAGTCTTGAATGTCCACAATGTATAGCAGAGTAAAATTCATTGTACGGTGGCAAGGCAATCAGCAGAGCATCTGGTTAAATTGATGCAGGCGGAAGAGTGAAGGTGAATATAGAGGAGCATATGAGGGTTTTATTATTTCATATAGCTCTGTGTAGGCTGAACACAACTTAAACAGCATTATCTCCTGCATGTTTTAAATATTTCAAACCGGCGTGCAATGACCATATCTCTTATGGAATAATACAGGCTGAAATATCAATTCATCACTACTGAATCTATAGAATCACCATTAAATGAGTAAACGTACCACATTTATAATCTATACACACAGAAAAATTATTATTTTACCACTTATTTTAATAGCAAACATTTATTTGAAAGAGCACTGTTATTAACAGTCTGTTTTCAATTAAGAATCTGTTCCTTTATGACTGTTTTTTGAAGACTTAACATCATTGCTGTTATATAACTCTCATCAGTTTTTTGGCATAAGCCTTCTTAAACTAGACACAATAAGGTTTCATTTGGGTAAATTTTTCTTTTAGTAAAAGCCAGTTAAAAAAAATAAAATAGTTTTGGGATTCATCCCGTTTTTCTCACTTTTACGAGATAGAAAAAAATGTACATTTAATAATGAAAAGTAATGGTGATATTTATAAAGATAATGCTGATTTGTGCTGTGTACTTGAGTGTGAGGTGAACATTTGTCTTTTGTAACCGAAGCAGAATCATTAAACCTATTTCAAACATCCATCCAGCAGCAATGCCTTTTAGTCACAATTAAGCAGGCTACTTTAAGTTTTCTCATTTGCTTACTTAAACAAAAAAAAAATTAAGTAGAAGAAATATTTTATTTTATTTTTGAGTGATATATCAGCCTGTTACAGCTGAAGAGAGAATGAAGAAGCGAGGAGAGGTAAAGCCAACTCAGTTGGCAAACAACATGAAAACCCACTGCAGAAATACTCCTCACCCCAGCCTCTTCCTCCCCTCCACACCCCTCCCCATCCCACAGCTGCATTCTCCAAAACATCCTTCTACCACTTTTGTGTGAGTTGCTGGGACTTCTGGCCCACACATCAGCTATGTCTTCCTTCCCACTTCCATACTGTCGCCTCCAGTTCCCCAAGGATGGAGGAATAGTCATCAGATGGATAAAGGTGCAAAGGCAGGGACACTGCTTTGTGTGTTGTGCAATTAAAGAACCACAGAGAAACTCTAGTACACCTGAACAAGGTAGGTCTCTGGTTGCTCTGCTCTGCCTGGCTTGCATAAACCTGCTATGTGGAGAGGAAACGAGGGAAAGAGAAGGCAGAAGAAATAACATGGACTCAGACACCCAGATTAATGTAGATGTATTAATGTACCATCATTTTATTGACAACGTATCAGGTTTGGGTGAAAAATTCAAAGATAATGAAAGCATCATGTTAATGGGAAGTTCTGTAGTTTGTATTATAGGCATTGTATGGCTGCCAGAGCAAATCGCATTTCAGTGGTGAATTGGGTAATCTGTTGCATTTTTAAAGGACATTCGTCCTGAGAGATTATGAGTTTATATTGCCTAAGGTTGTATTCTATCATTACAAAAGTGATAGAATTCTCCTTAAAATTTATTTTACCTGTAGCAGCACTGGGAGTTCTGTCTCCTGCACTACATTCACTAACACTGGCATTTTGACATTTGAGAGATATCTTCCGGTTTTACCTGCCGCAGGAAAAAATTAGAGACACAACTTCTTTTAATAATGCAACTAGTGGTTCTACTTATTCAGTAGCCTCAAGCCAATGACACCTTTCTTTACTTTCTATAAAATCATCTTCATGTACAAAGGTCTACTGTTAAATGATTAAATTGGTGATCAAACTGCGAAGGATTTAACTTAACTGAGAATTTTCTCAGCAAAAGGAAGATGTTACTTAACGCTTTCTCCAACAAAAATTTGTATATGCTGTATTCTGTTACCAGAAGTAAAGATAAAGGGTAAATGTAATTTCTGTACAGTACTACTATGCAGTAGTCTACAATTTAATGCCATGTATCCCCAACATATCTCTTTTCAGAATAGAATCCCTTTTATTTCCAGTCATTCTGAACCTGGGCTTGGCAAATAACTCACTATTGTTTGTGTGAATTCAGTTCTGGAGGAATTTAGAAGCTGATGTAACTTTGCCTGTATGCCTGCCATTTTTCTGTTACATTTCCCTCTGCTATTCTAAGGAATTCTTTTGTTGTCAGGAAAGTTTGTGGAAGAAGTACCTTTTGAGAAGAAAATACTGCAAGGCGTGAAGCTTCAGTCCACTTCAGATTTGGCTGAGAAAGGTGGAAAAAGGAAGTGCCCCCAGGAAGGAACAAACCCCAGCCATGGTGACTCACTGGTAGAAGTGATCTGCACACAACGACTGATATTCTTGCATGCTTATCAACAACCCACATTCTCTTCCTCAGCCTGGCTTCAGACAAAGGATCATTTAACATTTCTGTATTAAATCTAAACAATCTCAGAATTCCTGGGTGTGCAGGACCTTCTAGGTCATCTTCTGTAGGATGTGAGGGTGTCTGCTGAAATACAGAGAGTATATAGACCTATTCAGAGACTATTCAGCTATCCACAATCTTCCTCGGCATTACATGTTTAAGAAAATACTCTTTTAAATAGCACAGCAAAGCACTCTGTGTGTCCTTGATTCTCCCAATCATGCTTAATTTTATTTTGTGCTTTCTTTTCCCCTGGGCTTCAGTTATTGTTTTATAGAAAATGATAGGCAATATATTTCATTTATTTTGTACAAGTAACTATTATTTATGTTGCAATGCCAAAGAAAAATACCAATCTATACAAATCTTCATGAAAAGGGGTTTTGTTTTCTGTATGTTGGCTAGAAAATTAGGAAGATGTCTTACTTTGCCTTATCAGAGGCCACACAACAGAGATTTTCTAGTAAATCCTGACCAAATGCCAAAGATGGCTTGACAAACAGAACAAACTTTAGTGAGCTGAAACTTTTTATGGATGGTAAGTGCTCACATCTAGGGGAGTCCTAGAAGATTTATATCTGAAAATCATGGTGTGGTCCTACAGAGGAAGGCTATGAGTGTGCTGACCCCTAAGTGCCGTTTGTAACCCACATCTGATCCATGTGGGGATTAAAAGTTGATGCCTTTTGTTTAGACTGAAGAATCAAATGCTCAGTGATACGGAAGTCATCTCCAACATACCTCCAGTATGTTCCCGAATCATCCATTGATAAATAGTGTTTTACAAGTAGAGCAAAAAATAACTTGTGTTGGAATTAAAATAGCTGGCCAACACCTCTGCCATCTCATCTAGAGACTGTAAGTATAGTCATTGGGGAATGCAGTTTCCTGGGACAAGCACAGATGAAATTTAATTGAAGTCACAGGTCTGAAAGATGTTTGAGTGTAGTCTGAAACTGGAGACTGTGAAGGTCTTTTAGCCATTAACTGGCATTAATGAAGGTAAAAACCATAAAGGTAGAAATACTTAAGCATATTTTGGATACTATACAAAATAGAAATTAATATAAAGCAGATGACAGGAAGACTATTCAATAGATGAAAGAAAAAGCACTCAGGCAACCTACAAGTACAACCTATATGTTCCTCTGTTCTGTCCAGTCATTTGAGAAGTAGGGTTTTGCTGAGGACATTACCCATCTTTTAGGCTTTAGTCCTGTTTTATTTTTTTCTTCATAACATTCTTGGGTCTGCAGAACCTGGCTGTTGTGATAATGGATATAAGTGATTTGTGGTGGGCCTTCATAAGAGAAGAGATGCTATTGCAGAAAGATATTTACCAGGACTCACACAGGATCTTGTAGCACTTATGCATGATAAGGCGTTAGAGGTGGGGAGACACATAAAACCCCAGATCTGTGGGATATTGTAACAATCTTTCTGACGGTCAGGGAGTGTCAGTGACATGAGCCTGTTTCTCATCCTCTTAACACCAGATGGAAATGCCAGAAATAAACAAATATTTCAGTTCTGTATAAAAGTGCTTGGGAAAGGCCAGGACAGATAAAATACTGAGGAGGGGTAAGAAGTACAAGAGAGAATGAACCAAACAATAAGTGTGACCATGTGTATTGTGAACCACCTGACTAAACCAGATGCCTCTGGAGAGGAAACGGCAAAATACTTTTATATCCCCTGGAGCCATCAAAGGAAGGGCATCAGTGTTATCCTCTCAGGTTTAATATTTGATGTGTTTGCATCTGTGATGGGGGAGCAAGTTCCAGTTAAAAGAATACAATAGTTACAGCTTTCATACAGGCTAACACTACACAGGCCAGTAGTTACTTTAGCGCATATGCTGGACTCCTGTCAGAAGTAGGCTAGGGATTTTTTTTTCCCTTGGTATTGCAAAAACCAGTACTTAGAGTCAGACTATTACTCTGTATCTGCTGCACCTTGAGAGGCAAGTTTTAGCCTTGTCTCAGGCAGACTGCTGTTCATAAACAATGTTGTTAGTTCAATTTCATCCTCCTTCTGGTTCATTGTTATTTTAATAACTCTTTTATTTGCAATATTATTTTAAGACAGCGAGACAGCCAGTAAATAACTTGACAGTATTAATTTAAGCTTTCTAGAAGAAGAAAGTTTTTAATAACTCTACCAATAGGTTAGTTCTTTCCCTACTTTTACAACCAGCAAAAAAGTACAGGAAACTCCCTTGAGGAATTTTCTATAGACAGTTCCATCAGGAAGGCATTAAGTGTATATTTATCTCTTGCCTCCCCCTGCTCCTTTTGGAACAGGCAAAACAGTTTGAATATGGGAACCAGGATTTCTCAAGGGATCTGCCAGAGGTCAAGCATTTCTGCATAGAAACCCAGAGCCTTTGTGCTACCCATACTCCCTGTGGTTCTTTCTTAGTCCTTGCAATGCAGCTCCAGAATACAGCCAAGGCAAGGAGAGGACCTGACACAATATGTATTTACTTTTGGGTAGATTCTTGATTATTTCTGGATGAGAATCACACAAGGCATACCAAACCTCCTGGACTGAGTATACAACTGACCCTTTCCATGAAGTGGCCACCTTCAGAATCAGGACCAGGCTGGGGAAAGGAGACCCTGCAGCCTCCTATCACAGTCTTATTCACACAGAAAATCACTCACAGTTTATGAGGGGTATGTGACCTGAACACATGATAATTTTACCCTCTCTCAAAAATTTTAAATATAAAAAGTGACGTGATACTGCATTCTTTTGATATATTCAGTAACATTGATTTGACTGGAAATTAGTCAGAATTTACTCATGTCATCTGTCATTGTCTCTTTGTTAGCACTACTGAATATGTTTGCAGCTTGTAGACCCAGTTAAACTTTGTTTTTTTAGCCTCGCATCACTAGGAAGGAGGTTGAGAAGAGGAAGCTGAGGGGAGACCTTATTGCTCTCTATAACTACCTGAAAGGAAGTTGTGGAGAGAAGGGAGCTGGCCTCTTCTCCCAAGTGACAGGGGACAGGACAAGGGGAAATGGCCTCAAGCTCTGCCAGGGGAGGTTCAGGCTGGACATCAGGAAAAAAATTTTTCACAGAAAGGGTTATTTGGCACTGGAACAGGCTGCCCAGGGAGGTGGTTGAGTCACCATCCCTGGGGGTGTTTAAAGGATGGGTGGACGAGGTACTGAGGGGCATGGTTTAGGGATTGATAGGAATGGTTGGACTCCATGATCCTGCGGGTCTTTTCCAACCTAGTGTTTCTGCGTGATTCTGTGTGATTCTGTGTCAAAGGAAGGAGAGGAACTAATGCTCCAGAGTTTCATAAACCTGAGGCACGTGGTGAAGTCAGGCAAAACAAAATGACAGAACATTCAAGCACAGCTGCTTGAAATGCTAAGAGACATAGGGAATAGACCTCTTCTACGTGAATAGTCAGGGGTCACCTGATTAAGGGGTACAAGGTTTGCCCCTTGGTCATGGTAAAACTAGAGATTCCTCAAGAACAAAGAATATATGAAAGAAGGGTTGTATCGTCAGAAGAAAAGGAATATGGCAAACAATTGTGGTATTTTCTTCCTCTCCAAAGGCAGAATCCTGTTTTCTCAAGGCCAGTCTGTCCCTCATTAAACATTTTCTTTTCTCACAGTAAAAGGTGGTCACAGACTACAGGTATCTTATCACCATATAAATTGCAACAAAAATCAGGGAAAAAAAGTTTGGGGGTAAATAATTATTTGTTTTAGGAGATACTGACAAGGAACAAGTATTTCTTTTTTTGTAAATACATTATGCCTTAAAAAGGAAGAGGGCACTAGACAAGGACAGAGATTCCAGCAGAGGGTGGGGGAAGAGTATTTTGCCTGAGGGTCAAGAAGTTTGTCTCTCTAGATGTCTATAGGAAAAAAAATATTTTTGTTTGCTCTATGATCTTTGGTTTTATTCTTGTCTAGCAGTTCTGAGACCGTTGGCCAGGAAATCACCATGGGGGCAGCATTCCAGAACAAGGAGGAGCTGGAGGAAACCCTCTCACCACTCACTCCCTTGCAGTTAAGACGACAGATGCATAGCTAGATGCATCTAGCCTGCACCTTGCTGGCTATGGTCTGAGGGATGCAAATCAGTCGAGGGAAGGGCGGAGCCCAGGCAACAGCACAGCCCTCAACAAAAGCACTTCAGGGGCAAACCTGAGTGCTTGGGACATGTTTGGTCATCAGCATCTTAGAGTTTAGATTTCAAAGTGAGACTCTGGGACAGGCTTGTGCTGGATCTGGTCCAGTACCAGCAGTCAGAAATTGAACTATTTCTTTTTATTTTGCATCCACTGTTGAACAGCTCCTGGCAGTTGGGACAGATTCTTAGTATTGAATTTATAGAAAGGAAAGCTTGAGGGCAAACCTGCTTGGCTGTGGGGACATGGTGATCACAGGTTGTTGTAATTCCTCTATCTTAATCTGAATAATTTATCTGGGAGAAAAAAAAATTACAAACTACAGTGTATATTATATACAAATACTGTATTTTGGAAACAGGTAGATTCACAAACCACAGTTCAGCTGGATTTTTTTCTTCAGGAAAAAAATGACAAAAAATAAATTTCCTGGCTATTTCCCAGAGCAACTTTGTGATTACCTCCCTACCACAGAACGAGAACAACCCATTTAGTTTCACCCACTGGATTATGATAAACTGGAATATGGAGGTCTCTTTCTTAGAATAATTAGTCTAGTGAATTAAACTTGAAAGAGGAAGAGGACACTCTGCTGCCAGAACTAAAAATGTCTACAACAGGGAACTATTCAAGAAGAGACATTGCACTGTTGAGCCTGGATTAATTTGTCCCTTGACATGAGAAGGTAAAATCTCTGACACAGCAGGAGGAGAAGGAAATATCAGAATCTGGTTTTTGCAAGCCTCCCGGGACCTCCTATGAGTAACGCATGTGTAGCCACGGTGCAGGGGAGGAAATTCCATAGTTCAGGTCTGTAGATGTTGTGTGGTGGGAGGTAGGAGCGCCCTGGAATGCCTGATGGGAAGCAGTGAGGTGACTCATTTCACCAGTGACACCCTGGGCACTTTGTTTCTCGTTGGTTTTGCAAAGGTTTATGTTTTATTTGTTCTTTCCCTTTGGGTTTTTGGGGGGTGTTTTTGGGGTTTTTTTTGTCCAGTCACCAGCCTGAAAGCAGCTGTTTTGATCTTCTTGTTAGGTGAAAGGAAACACATTTGGACTCTTCACATGGATTACTTACTTGAGCTGAAAGAAAAGCCTGACTGGTTCAGGCCTGGATTCCCCAAGGAGAGGCTACTTGTCAAAATAAACGACAATGATACCTTTCAAATTAAGGTGACAGTCAATGAACATCCTCAGCTGTAGCAACTGTTTGCTGTGTAAGGGCAATTTCAGGCAAATGCCTTTGACTCGTACCTGTTCCTCTTTAATCCTTTACTATTGGAAATAGGACATTACTAGAGGGCAGAATTCCTTTGTTTTCACTGACCTCTGAAGAATACAAAGCCAAGACTAGGAAATCCTGGTGCTGAAATAAAATAGTTCTGTTTTTATTTTTTCCTGACCCAGCTTGCAAACTGTTTGGTGTCTTCTAATTGCATTTCTCATTTGCAGTATTTGCATTCTTGGCTGTAATTATGCTGTATCTGCTAAAAGTATTAAAAATCAATAATGCACAGTTGATGCAGGGATGATGAAATAGTAGTATTGTTTTGGAGTGCAGAGAGACTAAGAAAGCAGCTGAAATTCTTACCTTCTGGATAGAATAATGATACAAAGATCTATTTATATTTTACATGATTATTGGCTTTTCCATTTTAGATTAATATTCAAAATCAATTCATCTGAAGCTGGGATGATACTGCTAGGGAATGTAGTAAAATATCTGCTGCAGAAAAAAATGACACCTCTCTCTTCTCTGAAAGTCATAGTTAAAGGTGCTGATAGCAAAAGGGTCTTTGGCAAAGTGGAAATCTCAGCTGCAGATGGGAGGTTTATTGCCTTCCTTTGCAATTTATAGCATATTCTGTAAGTCAGCTGGGGAAAGCAATGGACATTTGCCAAAGCAGAACCCCATTTGTCTAATCACCAAGTATACCCACAAGCTCCGCATGAGAACATACCCATGAAGCTCTTTACATGACTGTCTGGGTTGTAAAACAGAAGAAATAAGGGAGCACTAGAATTACTGTATATGCTTGAGTATTTCTGCAAGTATACTTTTTCTTTCTTCTCTTAAAATTGTTCTTGACACACTCATACTGTTCAGATCTCTGCACTCACTTTATATTTTTTTTCCCCATACAACATAAACCTGAGAAGATATATACCTGAGAAAATCATAGAGAAATTCTTTCTTAAGGCGTCTAATCAAAAAATATAGAAAAGAGACTCACCACCCCCTCTCTTTCCCTTGTACCCCAGGAAACCTCACTGAATACACAGGATCTGAAAACAGAGCAGATTCTGTGCAGCACAGCACATGCAATAGAAGAAAGTTATCCTCTAAAAGCCCTGGACATCCTGAGCTGAAGAGACTCTCTCTAGGGGTGAAACAGTGCTTTGGTCTCAGAGCTAATTCAGTCCTTGTCCTCTCTGCTGTGACTGCCAACAACCGTATCAATTAGTCGTACCAATTGTGATGGTGATTTCTGTGATGTGAACACCTGTCCTCTAGGAACTGGGCGAAGGCGACCAAACAGTTGTCAGATGGTAAGTGTAATGCTAATTGATCCAATCCATAGATCTGTCTCTGTATAATGCTTAGTGCCAGAAAGTTACACAGCCAGACATCTGGCAACTAGATGACCGTCTAACTCTCTATCAGTTTGACTTTGGCAGGCAACAAAGTTGGTCTAGTTGTGTATGCTGTGGGCAGCCTAAGAAAGTTAAAGCATTGCTTTATGCCTGTTGAAAGCCTGTCTCTGTTTTGGTCTTTATTAAAATTATAATACTTAAAGTGACCTTCAGTCACTACTGACCTGTCTCAGATGTGAACTAATGACCTAAGAGTGTAAAGTTCCTTATCTAGTTAATTCAGTTGTGCTGTATCTGCTAAAATACAGAAAAATCAATGAAGTATTGCTAAAGCATAGACTGTTTAAAAAAAATGTTTTTCCATTGTTTTTTTGCTTTGAATATATTCACTGCTTGTCATGACTGTGAAGCGAGTGGGGCAGTGATGCAGCCTTATTACAGAGGGAATACTGTATTAATATTCACAGTCAGTTTACTAGCAGTTACACCCACAGCTTAATGTTTGTAAATCCTATATTTGTGAGCAGAGTGTTCCTTATGTTAAATGCAGTCATAGTAGTTGCACTTGTCTGTTACATTCATTGCTTTAGGCAGAAGTGGTGTGAGCATCATTAATAAAATGGAAAGATTACTATGATGCTTTTTTCCATCTATTACTTGTTCTCCTAGTTCAAGTGCTGGCAGCTTTCTTGGAACACTAGATGGCAAAAATCAAGGTAGCTTCTGTCCCAAGGAAATTTGAAAAAACAGTAATAGCATATGGGTTTGGAGCAATCACAGGAAAGATTATTATAAAAAATTATTTCATTTCTTTCTTTATGATGTTGAAATAGAGTGTGGATTGCTCTGAGTTAGCTTTTGTGGACATGAAAAATGAAGAGCTAGACCAAAGATACAGGTTCATAGTTTACATGTGGAACATGCATCATCTACATAGAGAAGAGCAGGAGAAGGTGCATATGAATGGAGAAACTTGCAGGACTACAAGGTAAAGTGATGGAAGCATTAAGAAATAGAAATATAGAATGTAGCCCTGCACAGAGCTATGAGTGCCCACGAAGGCAGGCATGAAAAACTGGAATTTGTTGAGCTCAAAGGTACTACAGAGGAAGGTAATAAAATTTAAAGAAGGCTTAATAAGATAATCTCAACAACTAGGTTTTGAAAGGGGTTAAGTGGATACAGAGTGCAGAGAAAGCAGAAAGGAAGGGGTTGCAGATAGCAGGGATGCAAGAAAGAAAAAGAAAGTAACTTAATTTCTGGAGAAAGTGGCAGACAGTGTATTTGTGAAGTTGAAAGTCTGGGAGAAATAAAAGAGAGGTTTTGGGAAAGGTCAAGTGCATGCACAGAGTGCCAGGAGTAGGTGATGGGCCTCCTTGAGGCTTTTTCCCTAACAATCAGCCTTTCCTGCCTACCCCTACTTAGGACACACTGTGACTATTTGAAGGGACTGAACGAGATCCAGTGCTACCCCGAGGGGAAAGGTAGAGCTGACTGACTGCTCTACTCACAGTGGTTGCTCTCATTTCTGCTCTGTTCTGGCAAACACCACTTGACTGATATCTTGTCTACCTGTGACGCACTGGGCTTTGGCTCTAGCACCTTGAAAGCATACCCTCAAAACTCAGCAATTAATGTAGGTGAAGACTAGAAGGACATTAAAGAATCATAAAAGATTCAGTGCAAATGGGAGAAGAGAGGAGATGGGGCAGATGTAGACTAGTGCATTTTCAGACAGGTTACTGATCACATTTCATTGCAGCTTTCTTGACCTTTGCCGGTTGTTTAAGGATGGGGAAAACAGGTTTGCTCCTTTGACTGAGTCAGAAAACTGCAAACCATGGCACAATTTACCGTTTTAGTGTGTGCCAACATGATGGTCCTGTCTTTGGAATAGCTATTGAAGGTGGGTGATTTTCGTGAAAGTTCATTTTGCTTCAGTGACTCCCTGGGAAGGTGTTGGGGCCAGTGTCCTTTCCTCACCTAACCGTGGATGGAGTATCAGGTATCAGTGAACTTGGCCTGCAGAAGGTACTCGATGCCAACAGCTGGAAATCACTTTTATTAGAAAGGGGATGATCGAAACCATGCCCTTTATCCTCTCTGCAAAACACAGATAATTTGAGGGAAGAAGTGAGTAATCTTTAATGTACTCATCCATAAAATATTTGTCTCTGTGGTTTTGAAGGCTATCTCTCCTACACCATCTGCTGAAGAATAAGAGCTCAGCAAAGCTCATACTGAAGGAGATGTGTAGCCCAGGGAAGAGGTTTCCCTCTGGTTTTGCAGCTTTACACTTCAGCGGTATTTTTGCTGTGTGGCACAAGGCAGCAGTGGCGTCAGCCTGTCCACCATCCCCAGGGAGGAGGGGAAAGCATGGTTTTGCTTGCACAAGGTTTGAAAGCAAGGAGATTTTTAAAACAACATCTCACAACACTGCTCTGATGCAGAAAGTGGCAGAGATGATTACCCTGAGTTTATAGCTCTGAAGATAATCTGACTTCCAAGAGCTCTTACACTGTGAGGAATCGATTACACCATAATGTTCCTGCTCCATCACTGTTAAGTCCCACATAGGCACAGTGTCACAAAAATAAGACATATTCAGACATGTTGAGGATGAGTTCTTATATTTACCTCCAATATGTGAACAGGAAATGACAGTATATTTTTTGCTTACTCAAGCTTCAGGGACGATAGATGGAAATATTCTGCAATCACCTTCACTGAAACTACTCACCCTGAAGCTCTAGTGTTGTCAGTTCAGATTATAAGTAACATACCAGGGCTGGGCTGAGCCAGCCTTTACCTGGGAAATAACTAAGAAAGACCCAAAACATTACAAAATTCAGAAGGTAAATACTCCTCGCAACAATTAGTGAACCATTCTGCTAAAGTGGATTTTTCTTCACATTTCTCAAGGTGTTTGTTACAATGCTATGGTATACTCGACAAAAGGACAATGTTAACTCCAATGCCAACCCTATCTCCACCTTTCATCTGCTCCAATCCATCCCTCCTACAGCCTGAATAAATTGTTAATTTTTTTTTCTTTTGGTGTCCCACTCTGAGTGCACTGTGCCTGTATACTTAAAACGGCAGCCACCATTCTACATCACAGACTGCAATTGTCACAGGTCACTGAAGAACTTTCTACTGACAATAATTTTCAGTCCTTGTATTAGCCATTCAGGCTCAACTTCAGTGAATGGCTTGGGCATGACAGGTTTTGTAATATCACACTAAGCTCTAGAACCATCTAGCCCCACATATTTTGGAGGTGTATTTTGTCATCAAAGAAACAGAAAATGTTGGGCTTATTCTGTCTTTTATCTATAAGGCATAACTGGTGCATTTTTTCTTGAAATTTTGAAATTACATTGCAATAGAATAAGCAATAATGTAGGAAGTAGTTGGTATCCTTTGATATGCTCCGTTTCCTTTTCCAATTGTATAAACCTCAAGGCAAAGGCCCTGTGTCTTCAGCTTGACAGAAGCTTAAATTTTCTTCAATATTTACAAATTGCGTTGCTTATCTGTGCTTAGTTTAATTTTAATAGACTTATGATGTCCTGTACTTTTCTGTTTTTACACAGGCTAATTAGTGTAGCCCCAGAAGTCACATCATATGTTTTATCACTAGTGACATTAGTTAGACTGGAATACAACGATAAGTGTCACCTGTCCTCTGCAGAGAGACCTGGGGAAACCTTACTCCTTCAAGGTGCTTCTCTTGAAAGCACTGGGGTCAAGTGTCTGAAGAAGAGTGTGTACCCATTATGTCTCAAGGAGAGCTGAAGGCCATCTTGTCCAGCAGTCCTTGGTGGTTATGTGGTTTTGAATCTCTACTAAGTCCACCATGACAATGGCAATTCTTTTCCTGGCATGTCTGGATAGCAGTGGTAAATTATGTAAAAATGAACATGAAAACTTTTCAGAACTAAGTGAATGGGTAATCATTTGTGGACTTTCTGCTGAGATCTAGTGGGACATGTCCCTGCCCATTGCAGCGGGGTTGGAACTAGATGATCTTTAAGGTCCATTCCAGCCCAAACTATTCTATGATTTACATGCATGTAATAACGTTTAAACAATTCACAGGTGGTTTAGTCATCATAGTCACAGTAAGACCTGAGTGCTCATCTGAGTTTTCTTTCTCAACACGGAGATGCTCAGCAGTCCTTTTGCCATGGCCAGAGGCAGCCTGCAGGAGTGGTTTGACTTACTGCCCCTCAGCCTTCTGGGTACAGGACGGGTACTGCGCAGGGAGGATGGGTGGACAAAAGACCCCTTGTTTCTGCCAGAAGCCAGGGGGTAATGTTTCAGGAAAGAGCATAACAATGGGAGAAGGCTACACTGATACTTACCCGGGTATCCCAGAACTGACCTCATTATCTCATTATCCCTCATTAGCTCCTCAAAAGCTGAAGCAAACAGTCCCATTTTCTTCTTGACTCCCAGCTGTGCAGTAGTGCCAGCTCTGAGTCAGGGCTCCCTGCATAGAGCTCACTCACTCACTCTTTTCTGCTGAGAAGATGGTTAGGGCATGCTACCAAATGCAATGGCATCCCAGGCTCCAAAGGGTCTATTCATCTTGTGACGTTAAGTTTGAACAACCAAGGTCATATCTATGTTAGGACTTTTTTTTTTTTTTTTTAATTTCCCAGTGTTCCTAACTCTGGCTTAGCTCCACCAGTGCTAGCAACATGAGGATCCCAGAGGTAAACCAGTTGCCAGCATAACTAATATCACATAATTTCATCCCACTCATAGCAGTTTAATCAATATAGCATTAAAAATTCTGGCAGCAGCCAGGCTACAGTAGGGCTCCCCATATTACTTATATTGATGGAAATGAACTCGCAAAGAGCTGGAAATCTTTAGAGGGTCCTCTGAAGATAAAGAAGGCCTAAGGGACAGCATTGGTTTGGCTGAGGCAGCGAGAGCTGGTTTGCAGGTGTCTTCTCATATTGAGCATGGTGAGCATTAACCCAGCTTTGGTGGGCAGGACAGGGAGGTCACAGCCATGAGGGAGCAGAATTAGCATTGTGGTGTGTTTATGCTCCTTCAGCATTGCCTAGAGTATTTAGGTCAGAAAAAAGGCACTTGTCCCCAAAATGCTGAAAATCAGCTATCACAGGACTGCATCTATTAAATAATATACCATCTTAAGTTCTGATTTACACCAAGAGATTCTAGAAGAAAGGAAAACAACTGCACAAAACAAATAAAAAAAACCAAAGGAAATAATTTTGAGTGGGAAACAGAAACAAACAAAGGAAGCAACTCTAGAAAAAGTCCCTGTTGTTTTTTCTGTCTCAAACTTCACCAGCCCACAAAGCATGTGTAATGGGCAAGTGAAAGACCATCCTATATGCCAGCTATTCATGATATAACTCCAACAGCAGTTTTTCTCTGAGAGCATTGATGTCCATTTTATTAGAACGAATAAAGGGAGTTCTTTCACATTTAGCTATATCCAGAAGGGCAATAGTCCATAAATCAATACATGGCATGGCTTTGCTTTTCCAGTCCATCAGTATAATTCTTTTGGCTGCCAGTGCTACTCTCAGGAGTCATCTCTTTTCCCATTTATTCAAATTATGTAGCGAGTTGGTGAATTCCAACACCAGCTCTGCTGCAGCTTTGTCTAAATTGATTTTCAGGACTAACTCCATTTATCTAAGAACATCGCTCCAGAAAATGGCTGTTCTATAGATATTTCACTTCTAAAATATGAGAGTACTTTTGTAAGCACTGAATCTACAACTTTGAACACAGATTTAAGTCAATGAGTATGTGCAGATCCTGTATATTACTTTCCATATTGGGTCCTACAGTTTTAGTCAACAGAGTTCTTCTGAGAGGTGGAAAACAAATCTGTTCCAATCTTACAGTTTTCTCTCTGGCTTTTGGAAACTAAAGACTGCTGGCATTTCTGACCTAGACCTGGAGGCTGAATACAAATAGCCAGCAGAATGAGAGTTTTCTCAGTATCCTTTATGGTAAAAGCACTGCTACACCTCTAGGCAAGTAGCTAATTATGTCACATCTGGTTGATCAGTTCTGGTGAGGACAATGAGAGTGCCTACTGAACGGAGATAATTTATTGTAATAGACTGTCTAATCCACTTGCTGGCATATTTTATTAATATAGACATTCACAGATCTGTAGATGTGTAGAACATGCAACACATGAGTATACAAAAATATCTATAACTATATATATATGTAAAAATGTGATTTTTATGACTGTGTGAGATTACGGCAAATTTAGTTATTTTCTTTAAAATTTCCTTAGGACTTGAACTCTTCTAAAATAGCTGTGTATGTAGTCATATCACTGTTGTTTTCCCAGTGTGGTAAGATTTCAGAGGCTCAGTTCAGGAATAAGTCTCTTGAACTCATCATAGAACATAAATCAGGCAACTATTTAAAAAATTGTTAAAAATCAGTATCATCATCTTTAATTTTGCTTGTAACTGTAAAAGTAGTGAAGCTGTGAAAGCTCCATTACACAGCATATGATTCTGTGCAGGCTTATGCTTGGTTTCTCTGGCTTCTTGTACAGTAGGTGTTTGTCTAGTATTGTCATAGCAATTTTTATTGTACCGCATGATGTGTGCAGATGTGCTTCATCATAGTCCCATGAGGAAAAGAGTCTCTGCTCAGTATCAGTCTCCCAGATGATGTCTACCTTATAGAATAGCTTTCTGGGCTACCTCCTCTGGGTAACCATTTAAATTCTCTGGATTTTGGTGTTTTAACAAGGATTTAATTACTAAGGTAAGTGTATGCACCTGCTAAGGCAGTCCTAATTATTTGATAATGGGGCAATCTTTCTCAATACAACCAGGTTTTGTGGTGGTAAGCTACACTAATGAAGCACACTGAGAGAACAAATCCTCTCTACCTTAAAAGGCTTATTTAAATTAAAGAAATCTGTAAAGATCTAGAGGCTCTTTTTTTTCATCACAGATATTGACAACTGTGGAGATAACATTCATGGAGTACATCCATTCCTGTTGGAGGATGCCTGATAGTATTTTTTGTGGCTCCATTAAGTGATATATGGCAACATCTTTTAATGATCATTTCTGACATTTTTATCTCATCTGCTGCTTTTGAAAGCTGGTTTATATCTAGAGCTACTCAGTTGGAACCAATCAGTAACATTTCAACAGCACTACTGTATTTCCTTCATCCAGTACATCTGGTGCAGGCCTATGTGTTGTGCAATGGGTCAGTATTGTATTTTAGTTTTCAGAAACTCACACCTTATAGTTAGCCCTTT
The DNA here is from genome assembly GCA_033459285.1 of Clamator glandarius. NCBI lineage: Eukaryota > Metazoa > Chordata > Aves > Cuculiformes > Cuculidae > Clamator > Clamator glandarius. Next base: position 2,087,562 of record JAUNZM010000105.1, read on the forward strand.
GCCAATTTGCAATTGCAGAAGCCAGAAGCTAAACTACACTGTTACAACTTTATAATCTCAGGCTAATAAAGAAAAGTGGGGGATCCATAAGCCAGATGGGTTCCAATGCCCCTGTCAGAAGCTATGTTGATCATATACCACTTGTTTTTTTTTGTTTCTTAATAACCAAAAACATGTTAGCATTAAAAAAGCAAATGCACTTGACAGCATCAATTCCATTATGGTTCCTGGTCATCTGCTTTATTGGGTTTGAAGGAATTTAGCCAGAGCGCTCTATTTTCACTAGAATATCATTAAAAACTTTGCAGCTTAGGCAAATGGTAAGCAATTTTGAGGGAAAATATTTTTTTTAACTCTCATTTTGTAGTGGGGATTTCTTTTTTAAACTTATTTCTTTTTAAATTTTTTTTCCTTTTATCTTTGTTTTTATTTTGCACTAAAGAAATATCACTTTTGTAAACTTCAGTGCTTTTCAGCAGTGGTATGAAAAATATTGACAAAATACAGATGATGAATCATGGCTAAATTTTATTCCATTTGCTGCTGAATGGTAGTTGTGCCTGTGGAATGGATGAAAACAATTTGAAGTTCAAACCCTGAGGCAGATCCCAGATTATTGGAGCCCAAGCAGAAATTTCAGTATTTGGCCCATAAATACCAGAAGCTAAGAAAAAAAAAAAATCAATTAATGCCACTGCTTAGAAACTGTGTTCCAAATCCACAGACTAAACCTTTGATCTCTGTTCTTTGACACTTCTTAGGCAATGCCTATACAGTCATCCTCGCTTCTTCATCTGCCCTCTTTTTGCCCATCTTAAAACTGGAAAGTGCTAAGATTCCCCTCTTGAAATAGCCATACAGGGAAGAAAAGGAATTTGTCATCCTATGCAACCCAAGCAGCAAAGTGAATCTTTTCAGCCAATTCCTCAGTGTCCTAGAGATCGCTGTTATTAATGTGGCTGGGGGTGCACACTGCTGATAATTACTGTTAGCTGGAATAATTAATAAGAATAATTGCTTGGTATGGTAAGAGAAGGGGAAGCTCTGGGAAGGGGAAGGAATAGGCTAGAAGAATGATAGACTCCCTGAGCACACTTTTATAGACAGGAAGTTCAGCAGAAAGCATCCTGAGAATAGAAGAATTGTCTGGATGCCAAGGACAAAAGTTAAGACATGTAAGGCTTAAGTGAGATAGGGGTAGCCTGAAATGCTACAGTGAGATTCTATCATGGTTGTGTAAGAGAAATAACAGCTATAGGTTTTAAAGAAGTACAATATATTAGGGATTGTCTGGTGGTCTGAAATTGGCAGTATAGACTTTATTTCTGGTGTAGGACCACTTGAGACAGCCAGAAGTCAGATGGAATAGAGAAGTGGTGCCTGTGAGACAGTTTTTGTGTAGTTTATCCCAGCTAGAGGGAGGACAAACTAGTCATTAGAAACAAAATACAGGTGCCAGGGGTATTAAGAATGACCACAATTTTGGAGTAATAGGATAAATTTCCTGCACATTTTGCACTTAGGGAACGGCAGGCACAGCTCTCAGTGCTCTTAACAGGAAAACTGCATGAAGCAGGGCTGGATGTAGTCTCAAGGGATGGGGAGGATGCTTGGTGATACAGCTTTTCCCTGCCATGCCCCCTACAGAACTGGTTAGTCCAGGCAACGCGGCTGCTGGATGACCACCTCCTCTAGGAGCATGCCCAAACAGCCCCTTCCAAAGAGCCACGTTGACTGCAGCACTTGCTGCCAGCCCCCTACCCCTCCACTCTACCCCACTCCCCACCCCATCACTTATCCCCAGCTGCCTGCTGACTCCTGCCCCAGCCCGGCCAGATAAACACCTCAAGCAACTGCTCTCAGTCTTGAAGCATGTGAGCTTCAATGACAGCTTGTTACTGCTCTTGATAGCTACATGCCAAAGAGCTAGGGAAGGGGCATATTGAGCTGGAGGATCTGGAGGGAAGGGAGGCAGAAACTGTCCCCAGGGATATGGTGATATGGTCCTGGATTAAATCCTTTTTTACCAGCATAGCCAAGACTGGGGCAGAAGAAAGAAGTTGCCCCTGAACTTTCTCCTGACAACACTAGCTACAGCCCAGAGTCATCCACGGGCAGAGGAAGTCTCCTTATGTCCTAACACTAAAAGGACAGATTCAGGAGCTAAAAATCTAATCAGTTTTATTTATTTTTTGTTTTAATCCTTGTAGATCTTTAACAACAAGGATTTACACTGCTCTGCTATGGTTTGTATGAAGACATATTATCTTTTCATTAGTTTAGAAGAGCATATATGTTGTCCCTCTTCCTCCCTTGCTCTTTTTTGATGAGCTTGTTGCGGTCTGCACATATATCCTATGCATAAATACCCTCCCTACCCATCATACACTCAATAGGATACACCTGTAGAATTCAAAGTAAACAAAAATAGAGGAAATGCTAGTGAATATGGAATAATGGAGGTTCTCCAGTAATCAGAACAATGATAATGCCATAAAGAACAAGTGTGCTTGGAGTGACTTTCAGTTTGGTGCTAGTTGTAGGGATATTACTGCTTGCTAGAGACAAAGTATAGCATTTAATTCTGTCACAGGAGACAAGAAAAATCTTGTACACACAAGGTGTGACTGTATATGATTTCACCTTCCTAATATTAATGTTTTAGGGAAGAGCAACTGAAACTGAAAGAGATAGATATAGTTAATTACTTCTGTCTGGCGCAGGGTAAAATCCCAATACAAAGTCTTCAATCTGGATCTTGTCTTCCCCCATGATGCATACTGCATAAATTAATTAGGGTCATACAATAAGAAAATGCCAACTTACCAATGCAGAAGAGTGACAAGTTATCTTTCCTGAAATAATGCTGACATTGTTGCTGCCACCATGAGCACCATCCTGTCCCCTCTCCTGCATCAGTGGCTTCTCAAGTCTGAAGTCAGTAGAAATTATTTTAAAGGGGTTATTACCCTTAGGCTTTCCTCATTCCTGGCAGCCAGCCTCTAGAAGAGGATAGAAACCGTTAATAGATTTTCCTTTGATGATTGAAGGGAAGTGTTGGTATAGCACCAGTACAACTGGAATTTTGTCTTGGATGGGGCCTCCTGGCTGCTACCCCAGTATGAAAAAGGGTCTTTATGACTGCTGCCAGCTGAAAGAATTCATCCCTTAACTTAAAAAGACACATTCTTTTTTGTATAGTCTCTGACAAACAGAGAAGCCTCTAGAGAGGTAGGAATGAGGCTGATGTGAAACAGCCTTATATAAAGAACATTCGGGGCCCGTCTGTGAGGAACATCAAAACAGCTTGTCCATGGTAACATCTGATAGTTAATTTTGAGCCTATCCCATTCATTCAGTGATGATGGTTTCTTCATCTAGACAGGCCTTGGAGAAAGCAGTATCCCAAGGATTAAATGACTTGACAGAGCATGCATAACTGCCAACCAGCTTGTTCACAACCTCCAAACCAGCATGACTAGAGCCAGATAGTTTATCTGACAATGGAGTTGACTGTGCACAATTTTACAAAAAATCACTTGAAGACATGAATATCTACCCAGACAATCCTTTCCCAGGGACTTGCGTGCAGTCTATTGTTTAGGGTAACTTCTGACCACCCGAACTACTATTGATAACCCAACTTCCCTGTTAAGGACATGTTCTTTGGTGCCCCAAACCAGCTACAGCAACAGCTCAGTTCTCAGGCAAGTGGAAGCAGCCAGTCTGTGATGGGATAGTGCTGCTATATCAGAATCCTCCTTCTGCCTTAGGGCAAAGGCTCCTTGTGACTTGGCTCCTATTTTGTCCCTTTGGTATTAAGCAGCTGGAAGAGCGTGGTTTTGCTCTGGCTGTAGTGGGTAGAAACTGGGGGAGGCAATGAGGCACCACGTGTCTGGTGAGGGTAAGTCATCTTCCCACATCTGAACTGCAATACAAAGAATATGGGCAGCTAATAGAGGTAGTCTAAATAAATAAATAAATACATACATAAACACGACCATTTTCTGATCCTGCAAGATGGTGAATAATTCCAGCTGAGGACTGAGCACACAGGAGTCTGTCTCTGAAATTAGTGGTGGAAGACAGTGCAAGAAGATACACGTCCTGGTGAAAACAGACCCATATGGCTGTCTTTGTATCATATGTCTTATTTCATCGGTTTTGGTTCCTCTCCTCCTTGGCCCATGTCTGTATCACTTGAATTCCAGACGCCTGGAGGTCAGAAGGTACCATGTGCAAAGGCATGCGTTATATTAAAATCAGTAACTGAAAATAAAGATATTCTCCTAAAACTTTTGGGAGGATTATGTGCTGAAGGATCCTTCCCTCTCTACCACAATGCTTGTCTCTTGAGCGCAGCAAGAACACTCGCCTGCTGGTAGCTCTGTGCAGGCTGACGGAGAAGGGGCTCCTGGGGGAAGGTGCTCTGCAAGGCCAGCCAAACAAAGCACTTAATCATTTGCTTAACTTTAAGCACCTGACTAGCTTCATTCAGTTCAATACAACCACTCACGTGTCTGCAGTTAAGCACATGCTTAAAAGATTTGTTGGATTAGGGCCCAAAAGATTAGAGGTCTGTAAAAGTAGCTGTGATCTTTAACAATGACAAAATGGCTTCCTCAATGGTAAAGAAAAAAATATTAACAACTCTGGAGAAAACTGATAGTAAAAAAATCCCGTTTAAGTCTTTCCTACATATGTTACGTATCAATAACTAAGGAAAAGCTAATAAAAAAAAATTAAAAGAGCTACAGCAAAGAAAATATATGCAAGAAAACAAATACTAAGAGATTTTTCTCATCACCTGCAAGAGAGTGGAAATCAGTCAGGGAGAAAGTTAGAATACAATGGCACAGGAAATGAAAATGAAGAAGCTAGTGAAGGCTTTCTTTTGCTTCCGCCTCCCCCCACTCTCTTTAAGTAAGGTATTGACTGACTTCTTCAAATCAGATCTTAAAAAGTGAGACAAAGCTAACTACAGGTCAGCCTGTGTTAGGGTCACTAAGGCCAGCGAAGGAAATTACCCAAGGAAACCAAAATCTAGGACATATCCAGGACCTAGAGGAAATTATCTGGATGTTAAAAGACATCTGGAAGGAAATCTTTGATTTATTGTCATAATTCAAGTAAGTTCCTAGAAAACAAGAAACTATGGCATAAAACACAGGCAGGAGAAACTAAGCCCTTAAACCATCACCCTGCAACCTTGTGTAAGACACAGTACAAGGTATATTTGGAGGCTTTTTCCATTCACCACCAAGACAGGGCTGAAAGAAGGAAAACAGACTAACGAGAGCAGGCAAGGCTTCATCCCCAACCTTCTAAATTTTCAAACAGGTTGCAGTGTGTGGTGAAAGGGCATGGCTACTGCGACTCTCTGGACAGCCCATGACAAAGTGCCACATGATAGTCTGCTACTGAAGTTAAAAGCAGCAGGAGCTCAGAACAGAAGAGGGGAGAAGATAAAAACACAGCTGAAAAACAATGTCACACTGCAGAGAACTGTTGAGCGGAGCCCCTGCGGGGACCATTGCGTGGACCTTTAAGGATTTCATGTTCGCATGATTAACTAAGATGAAGAGGCCAGCTGCAAACTTTAATTTCCTGATGACACAAAGGGCCATGAACAATATATATATATAGGGTTTGAATTTGTAATGGCACTGGGCTAATACATAGCAAAATCTATTCAACATAGATGAAAAAATAAATGCCGTTCAGGTTTATTGGTGCTTCATAGCTAAACAACGACATTGTTTCCCAGATAGTGTTGCTCATGGACAATCCCAGGGAGACATAAACAAAAAAACAAAAAAAAACCCAAAAAGGAAAGAAACAATGAAAAACAACAGTAAAACCAAAGAACAGAACGCAATTACCAGCACGTTTTCTGTTATATCTCAGTCTCAAGTAATGATTAAAAACTATTTCTATTTCTCAAAACTTATCAGGAACAGATGCTTATAAATTAAGAGAAGTAAAGGCTGCTGCAAAGCTATTTCCACGTGTTGGTCTGTGGAAAGAAGAAGCTGGATAAATGATTATATCTGGCAGCTTTACACAAAGCTTATGCCTAAACATAGCGAGGCAGATACTAGCCCTACTGTGGTGGTTCAAAAGAGCTGTAACGATGGGTTAGACATGTCTTTGGACCTACAGTCTCCAAAGAACATAACAGGTTCCAAGTCATTTAACCCACTAAGTAACTGGCATATGGGATTAGAAAACTTACTTTTATTTTTATGAAAAAGCAGGTCTTGTAGTAATACATCATCAATGCCAGGCACTGTTTAGCTTCTAGATTCTCTTTCTATATTCAGTTAGCATTCAATATATATTCATAATTATATTCAGTATATATTCATATCTATATGCATTATAAAAAAGCTAGCATGTTAGCCTAGTTATAGTGACTACATACGCAGAGCCCAAGGTTACGGACTCTATGAGAAAACTGATATTGCTACATCTCTTCTGTATTTTCTGTATTTCACTATACGAACTTCTTTAAAAGCCCAAGGAAAAAGCAAACTCGACATTTTTTGTATATAACTAGCTTCACATAATTTAATATTATGTGGAAGGTGACAAGAAACAATTAATCTATTTTGAGAAAACACAGGAATTTATAGAAGCAACATAACTTATGAAGCAATAGTTTAAAACTGTCCTTCTAATGCATTTCACGAAGCCAGTGATAAACATTCTTGAATGTTTCAAATTATACAAGAGTCTGCCTCAGTCTAAGTGGGTTGAAGAGTCAGACTAAAAGCATCTCACTTAAATTCAAACCACAGTTACAAATATTCCAACTGCAATGCTGATACATGAGTAAAAAAACTTCAGGCTGGAAATTTTTAGAAGGAAAAATATCAGCAGATAAAAAGCAAACACTTTTGCAGCAGTGTGTTTATTTCAGTGAAATGTTATTTGGAAAGAATAACTGAAGTATTCCATTAAACTGTTTTTGAATGGTATGTTGCTTTTTGGGGTTTTTTTTGTTGGTGGATGTGTTTTTGGTTTGTTTTTTTTTTTGTCGCGGCACTTTTTCCTCCATTTGAAAGTATTCTGTAACAAAATAGCTCAAATCAGAACAGTGCATCTCAATTAAGGCAATTTGTGAAACACTGTTTTATAAGAAACTTCAGTTCTTTTCATTTTCATTATTTACCAGAGTAGAATCTGCCAATTTCTTCCTGAAGAAGACAGGCTTTGGGTTCCTGGAGTTCCCTTGCAGTAAATGTGGGGCACCTGCTTGCACCAGCAGCATTTTCTGACCACCTGAGAGTTTCTCAAGACTGCAAGTAACTTGTCCCTGTGCAAGTAGTTTGTGTTTCCCTGCGAAGAAGGTTGCTTAGAGTCTTAAGTACCCAAACAAGCTGGAAATGTAGTGGTTATTAAACCAGTAGCAATCTATGATAGAGAGCAGGTACCTGTCAAATATTTCTTGAATGGTCCTTGAAACCATCCATCAGGCCCTTTCTGAAATTAGGCAATGAGCGGGTGTGCTAAATGAGAGACAGAAGCTCATTGCGTACTGAAGCCTAGCATAACATTTTAATTACCACTTAAATCACACTTAACCAAGTGCTGGGATTTGGGGCAGCAATCTTAGACTCTTAACCTATCCTCCTGACCAAATTATAAGATGAAAAACAAGAGCTCTCAGATATTTCCCTGGAAAGTATTAAGGATAAATAAAAGGTACCAAGAAGGGGAGAAAATATTATATTTCTATCACAGGTTAATAATTGGCTGAAGATGTTTACCTGAGTTGTTGGTAATAATAGCCTCTGGCACATCAATGCAAGTGGAATACACACTGTCTTGAAAGAAATACTGAAGAAACACCTTTTATAGCTCCCCCCCGCCCTGAAAAAAAAAGTGGCCTGACAGAAGGAGGCTGTTAAAGGTGAAGCACCATCCCCAAGCCTTTTATTTTCAAGTGGACCAGCCTGAGTACTCCAAGGTTGGTGTCAAGAAACTCTGTGCTAGTGTTATGCACTTTTAACTCAGTGTCAAATGCCCAAATGCTCAGGAATGGAACAGGGGATGAAGGGAGCACACTAGTACATGTTTTATTTTCCCTGTGCCTCATTGAAGGGCTTTACCACAGTGTGTTTCCTTTGTTTGGAGGGGTATTCCCTTGCACAAGGCTTTTTGCCAAGGCACTTCTGTGTGAAGCTCAGAAGAAAATGGCCCATCAGGTCCTGAGTTCCTATCACTATCAAACTCTCCATATAATGGAAGTGACGGCAAGACTCCTGGAGTAACAGATGCTCCATATGTATATATGAAATTGCATCAAAGAAGCTGCACTGCTCTAGCCCTTCCTCACATCCATGGAGATTGAGCTAATTGATGAGAATGAAAATAGCTGAACTGTGAATGTGAGCCAAGGAAGTGTTGGGGGTCCAAGAAAAACTACTCTTGGCTTATGTCACTAAACAGCTTAAGTTTCAATTTTGAAAATTACTTCAGTTTTACTTAAATAATTCTGTCTGCCAAGCAGCCAATTTGGGGAACTGATGAATGACAGTGTCGCCCCATCTGCACTGAATGCAATATCCATTTTATATGACCTGTAGCAAAAAGAGAGGAAAGCATTACATTCCCAGCTTCTCCCTGGCACTCTCTATAAGACTAAATAGGGATAGGGTAAAGAATTAATAAAGGACTAGTTTGCCCACATGGGAAAGGAACAAAGGAAATTATTGCCTCCTGCACAGGAGCTGTGTTGAATGCATGCAGTTTCTTTTATCTGCATGCTTTGGGACTAACATGGCCATATGAAACAAGTCTGATGTTTTTATTCTATACATGTCTTATATGACACTAAAAAAACAGCAGATGAACTATGAGAGGACTACAGATGACTACTTGAAAAACTCAACCAGACATGTGCGTAGGTAAGAAGGTTGGGCAATCCAGAGCAGGTTATCCATATACCATCATGCCAAAGCTCCAATAGCTCAAAATAAAATTAAAATTTGGCTGTATCAAATTCGCCAGAATCTGGGGTGCCCCTTCCCAACTACCAGGACAGGGCACTAGCCAGATTTTCCCAGTGATTCTAACTGAAATATAAATATCCAGATAGCTGACTGAATAATTTTCAATTAATTTATGGGTTAGCTGGACTGGTACTACTGACCTTCCACTCAACTTTCTGACCTAATTTTTTTCTCCCTGTTTTTGTTTTGCCTCTTCTTGAAGACATAAAAATTTCAACATCAGGCCGCCACCTAGTAGTACAGACAAAGGTTTTTACTTCAATGCCTTTCATCCCAATCTCTACACACAGCCTCGCTGCTGGTATGGGAACACCAGAGGGGTTTTTTACCTTCTTGTGTGTGTGATTCTCTCAGCCTTGTTCTCACTTTTTTGCTCTTTTTTTTTTCCTTAAATTAGAAGAATAAAGTTGCTGACATCTTCTTACATGCCAGTATGATTGGTACTGTGAGATGCCTTGAAAATATTTTGGGTTATACTCCTGATATTAAAATTTTAGTAGAAAAAAAAGTTAAAGCTTGTGTGCTGAGATTTATAATGTGATAAATCTACCCAAGGTTAGGGAAGATAGGCACCAGTTTTGGACCAGGGTCTATTGAGATGTATTCTTATTATAACTTTATTTGAGTGCAATAAACAATGAGTGGAGAAGTACTCACTGTGAAAAAGTGAACCCCACTTGTAAATCAGATGACCACATTAGAAAGATTAAAATGTCAGTGACTGCTGAAGTCCGAAAAAGGAGTCTATAGAGACCTATAAAATTATAACTAAAAGAGGAAGGTAACCCTTAAACTTTTAACCGGATATTCTAGTATATGAATGGCAATATCAATTAATTTTATTCATGACAATCTAATTTTATATTGATTATTTGTTTTTATTAGTTGGCTCTCATAAGAGATTAATAAAGTCCCCAGCCCATGGAATACTCCTTTTGAAAACCAAAGATCAGGCATTACAATAAGCAGGAGGCTGTCCTGGTTTTCACAGCGTTGCATGGGAATTATATCCATGGGGCAGCCTTGCACTGTTACACCTCAAGGTTCTCAGTCAGACAACTGAGAGTTTTATGAGGAAGGATGGAGAGAGGACTTCAAAAATTGGCCCCTGGTGAAGAACCTTATACAACACAAGCATTGTGTTATGTGCACTGCCAAGGGCCCACAGAGAGCTGTCTGAAACAGCAATAGACACAAGGATTTACGACAAGAAGCAGCAATTGCAATATCTGGCGCTAAACATTTAATCTATGGTTACAGATTTTACTTCAGATCAGAGCTGAAGTCAGCAGAATTAAATCTTCAAGTGTATTTCAGCAACCCTAAATCCTTCTGATACTGTTAACAGTGGCAGACTTCCAAAATGCATTCTGTTAATAAGACAGTAAAGTATAAAACCCAGTTATCTTCTTCAAGAAAAAAAAAGAAAGTAAGAAGAAAGAGTCTTATAAAACTACATTTGTGGTGTCCTGGACATTTTCTAGCTGAATTTCTTTCCAAATTACTTTTTTTAAGTTACTGTCCATGGTGAATAAGAGAAAATTCTGCTAAGAGAGAAATTATTCCCCCAAAGCTTCAATTTTTTCCTCTTATTTTTACATGTTAGAAGAGGTTATGAAATCACCAATCAACTGGTAACATGCAGTACCAATTCTCTATAGGCCTGCAAAAGGGTTTCAGCAGCTGTTACCTTCACTTTTGCACTTAACATAACTTTTTGTTCACCTGCAGCTAAAGAAGATTTATGTAGAGCACACTGGGAGGTTGTAGAACTCCCCAAGGCAACTCCATTAGCTTTCCCAGGAGCTGTATTAAATACGTATTAAACCGCACACCCACACACACCTCCACACATATACATATAACCCCTTCAGCTGGTGCACTGGTTCCAACTTTGAACTGACAAAAGGATACTCACAGTAAAGGCCCAGATACCAACCTTATGTCCCTACTTTATGCCCCCAAATTCCAGATTATGTGGTAAATGAGACTGCCTGCTGTTCTGAGTTCCCTGTGGGCAAAAGTGGATGTTATGTATTCCATTTCATTTTATCCTTTGGGTCAAATGTTTTTGCTTCTGTGATTTTTACTCAAACCCTTCTTTGTTTCATCCAATGCAGATTGCCAAGGACATTGCATTTGTAAGACCTGAGTGCTGTGTGTACGTGTGTGAGGTTTTAAGGTGCTCAAAGAAAAAAAGAAGGCTAGCATGTCTCATTTGGAAATAAGGGATCATATGAACCATCATCTCATTTCTGTTGTGCTGAATGAATAGAATCTGGTGTACCTTGAGAACCATGCACCTGAGTCTCTGTATACTGTATTATGGTCACATTAGCAAACAGTCTGGAAAAGGAGCAGTGGAAATCAATGCCTGAATGCCATTTACTCCAGACCTTCTCCCTGCAGAGGGCTCAGGTAGCAGAGTGCCCCCGGGGACCACATGGGGAAGGAGCAGCTGTGACACTGGCCCTGGTCTGCCAGAACAGCAGTTCTGGTGGAGAAGCCCTTGAAAAAGTCATGTGGGGGTTAACAGCATATGCTAATCTCATCACTGCATTTCAAACCTAACCAGTAGAATTTGTTGCTATATTCCCGGGGATAGTTGTAAGATTTACCAGCATGCACATCCTTGCATTCTGCAGAGCTTGGGAATAATTTTCAGTGTATTTCAGTTTCTGAAGGATCACGCTCTGTCCAGACTGGGAAAAACTGTTCTCGAATGGAAGCCATCACCAAGCTTACCAACTGTTGTCATGACCATGACGTCACATTAATCCAAGTTTAAAGCATACGAATGCCCTCAGCATGACCTCTGCATTCCAACAAGGTAAGTTCATACAGTGGGATTTTAGTAAAGGAAGAAAACCAGGAAGTTCTCTGAGCTTTGACTCTCCCTTTGAGCAACGACCAAGATCAGTGACATAGATTATGCCAATAATTGTACTTGAAGTATGTTAAACCCTCAGAGTAAAAATAAAGAGGATCTGAGAGCCTGCCCAACCTTTTTTTTCAGGTGAGGGCTTGCCTATGATAGAGTTTTTAGTTAACTGGCCAGGCAAAATTTTTTTCCACTGGCTCTCTCCTTCCCTTAACACAATGCTGCCAGAGTAAGTTTCAAAACCTTAGTAAAGGAGCATACTCAAGCCTTTACTCAGTTTTCTGCAAGTACTTACATCTCAGTGTTTTGAATAGAAATCAGTTATTTTTGTAATAAATATTGTGATTAAATGCTGTCCTGAGTTACTAATTTTTAAGCCACTGGTAATTTGAGGAAACATTAAGTAGAAGCTTTTATTTTTTTTTTTTTTTTAGTGGTTTGGACAGTGGCCTGTATAAGCTTGAAAAACAAATCTGCCAACATTTTGTCTGTCTCTTTTTCCATTTTTCAGTGAAATGTTGTTAGAAGTATGCTTTTTTGATGTATTTTTCTGTTAAAGATGCAAAAGAATGATGGGAGATAATATGGAGCAGCTGGATAGTTCTATCTACATGATCCTATTTCTGTTCAAACAGCAAAAGATCAGTCATGTAAAGCAGCATGCATATTAGAAATAATTATAAGTAGGCTTAGTAAGAAGGAGGAGGGGGACACAGCAAGGGTGTCAGGTGCAAAAATCTAGGGTTTTTTTCAAAATGTCCATCTTTGCTCCAAGATTTTAATTCTGTTATCACCGGGCCACAAGGAGCATATTTCTACAAAAAGCTCTCTACAAATGCTCTCTTGAACAATTTGCAGGAGTCACTTCAGCCTTTTTCCTGCAAGCATTTTGTGTTTCAGCATTCCTGCCCTTAGCTCGATTTCAGAATAGCAGCTCTGAAGACCCTTAAATAGAGCTAGGTTTGTGGGCACAGACATAATTCCTACAGCTGTACAAACAGTAAAACAAATATAGCATCTCTTCTGCTGCAACCCTGCAGATCACTGAATGATAACAAGGAGGAGGATTTACAGTGAATTCAGGGTTCTTCTCTACTCTGGAATTCCTCCTGACTCGTCAAAGAGATGACAAACAAGTCCCTCTCTCCTGAGGTGTCACACACAACTTTGAGGAGCATAAATATCCAGACGCATTTCTCCTTCAGCTGTTTACTGTGTTGTGTATTTCAGCCATGCATGTGTCATATCATTCACTGCTCCTTTCTCAGACCTATAGGTAAGGTCCAGTTCTCTGGCAAGGAAAGTTCTGGGATGTTCTTCCATACTTTGTTGGATTTCAATTTAAAATGAACTTTTCTAATGGATTAAGTGAATAGAAACTATTCCTTCAGTACATGCCATCATCTCTCTGTTTTTTATTTCCATGTGGATTTCTGTAGGTCTGGCTCTTTTCTCTTTTTGACAGACACACAACTCTCTGGAGTTAATAGAGTTACTCCTCAATGCTGCCTCAACAGTTTTCTGTCTCAACAGTTTTCTGCTTATTACCAATTTTATACTAAAAGTACCTCAGGGTATTGTTGGTGTTGGCAATGGAAAAACCAAGGATTTGGCAGTTTTGTGAGGTAGCTAGGATTTGGCTCATAGGAGGGTCTTATAAACAGTCACATTACTGAAAATTTTCTATTACAGCTATAAGCAAGTAGCTAACAATGCTGACATTCACACAGTATGTAATAGCTGGAATTTAAGACATAATAGAAAAAGACACTGACTTAGAGAGTCATAAAATAACACCAAGCCATGTCTTGGTACTCCACATTTGGCCACTGTCTCCATGTATGGCACTGCACAAAATCTGTGTAAGGCACTGCGGAGAAGCCTGTTTTTAACAAAATGTGTTGCAAAATTCTCCAACTGTGGTGATGCCATGTTCCTGCCTGCAGTGTTTTAGAGGGGTGATGAGTTTAAGTCCTAAGAGACTACTAGATGCAGAGTGAAATAGGCAGGAATTGGCCAGTCCTTACAGTACTGGTGAAGGTGACAGACTAATGTTGACTTCCCCTGAACATGACATAGCTGCATATATAAAAGTCAACGAGCCACATAGGTGTATAGGTGTCTCATAGTGTGCTGTAGATTTTAATCTTATGCTAAGCTATGCTATAGCTTTCTGATGAAGATTGTGCTACTAACTTACAATTCAGTAAACTCCAGTTTCTAACTAAAATAAGTTTGATTTCTCTTTCCAGGGTCATAAATAGAAATTCTGCCCCCCCCCCAAATTGCTATTACCAAAATGTAGCTTTCTAAATGCAAATCGCCATGAGGATTTTTGATAGTTTCTAAATTAAGAACAGAATATAGCCTCTAAAGGTTTCAAAATAAAAGCAACCTATTGAAAGTGTTCACTTCTATTAATCACGCTATATAATGGGCTGAATCGAGATGCTATATTTATTTCACTCCAGAGGAAAGATCTCCATAACTCAACTGCATCTTTACCACTCATGAATTATCAAGTCTTGCTTTGCTTGTGGGATAAATATATCTCAGTTATGTATGCTCTCTTTTCCTCTCAGTGTATCTATATATTTTTCGGTGTCAATTTTTATTTATATGCATATACCTGCAACACTCACAGTGGAGATTGTTACTTTGCCGTAAGTTGAAGCAAATCAATTTTGTCTACAAACACAATTTATTTTCCTACTGCAGCATTCTCCAGTATCATCGCAGAAGATGCCTCCACAGCCTTCACTATAACTGTTAAAATGTGCCACATGGCAAAGACGTGACTGGGTCTAGCATTTGATCAAGTTGACAGGGAGTGTCAGGTTCCTGCTGTTAGCTGAAACACCAGCACGATGACACATATTTGATGTCACTTCAATGCAGATTCTGACATAGGCCAATTTACGGTCCAATTTATGTCTTGACTCTCATACCAAGGCCAAGCAAGCTATAAAATGTAATAAGAATTTCTTCAATCAGTGTCCAGAGGAAAAACAAATCACTTGGTTGCTGACAAGATATTGCATCAACACTCTAGTAAAGTTCTCTCAAGTGTGTGGCATGCCACTAAGCTACAGTGAACATGCAGAGTAAAAGGCTGGGCACGACAACATCACATCCCTGAAATGGGAGCTCCTCAACTTTATATCTGTTGTCAGGTCAGTTTTTTGTCCTTGCAACTCGCCAGTTTGTTAAGAAGAAAATCCTTCTCTTTTTGGTTCCCTTTCTCTTCCCAGCTTCAACCTTTCCTTCCCATCACTTCTTTATTTGTTTTGCACACTGTAGCTAGTTATCTAACAAGTCTCAGCACAAAATACCAAAATAATGTTGTGACTGTCAGACATTGACCACAGAGCCTGGTCAGTGAGTCTGTTAATGCTAATATTTTCTCACTTTGAGATGTTCTCATATCAGGCAGAAATCTGTACCCTCCTCTTCAGCTCTTTGTAATCAAGACATTAACCCTATTTCAGACAGCTGTTAGAAGAAGTTGTCAAAGGCAAATAGGCATATACAGCACATATTTTTAATTGGATACGGGATACAGCAAGATGTGGTTTTTCAAAAGCACAGATACTGCCTCTATAATGTGGAACAAATGGTCTTGCCCTGTGGACAACATAAAAGCAGGCATGAGGAAATATGTGCGTGGTCTACACCGTACACCTTCATTCCAATATTCTTCTGATTTTGTACATTTAGGACTGTAAGTATGAGTATTTTTTGTTTTCTGTACTGAACCAGAACAGCTGACAGGGGACTTATTTTATTTGGCAAGGTCTCTGCCCTGGTAATTTCAGAAAAGTTGCTGTGCAGATGGGGCTGACTCTTTAGGTGGTTGTGAAAATGAAACAAGGTGAAGGGACAGTACTACACACCTGAACATTTCTCTGCACATATCAAAAAAATTGGCCTCTGAAGCTTACCCAAGTATCCCACAGGTGCATCTGCACTGCAGTTACATTGTCAGCAAAATATCAGTCCATTTGCTGTGCAACAAATGGGCTCTGATCTGGTGAAAGGCAGGTCATGAAGTTTTGTGTAGGTTGTCCTGTCCCATTTCTGAACCATTGTGGGACAGAGACTGGGGCTCATCTTTAGCTGGCAGAGTAGCTGCAAGACCCCAAACAGCTTCTGCTGCCACTATGGTCCTGGCAGCTAAAAAGCAGAATGATTTGCAGAGCTCTTAGACTTAGACATATGAATTCTGTCAAACCCTGTTCTCAGCACAACCTGAGGGAAGCTGTATTGCTTGCATATGGTTTAAGCATCTCATACTACAACCAAATAGCCTTAGGTGCCATCTGGGTGACTGCAGTGGCTTCCTTTAATATTTCTAAACCTCTTTGGCCATAATTCAAGATATGGTGCTCTTCTATTTTCATTCCTTTGGTCTCAAAGCTAGCTCTTGGTTCTTGTTCTTCTGTTTTCCTCTTTTCCCTGTGACTTTCCTCACTAACTTTCTTGTTCTGCCCTCATCACCTGAGAATGTCAGTGTAGCGCCTCCCAATAGAGCAGTAAACAAGGTGAACAGTTATCTGTGAAACATGATTCAGTCTCTCTCCCCTTTTCCAAAAGAACAGATCCATAAATGAGAAATTCTGTTTTAACAGAAATTATTACTTTGTGGGTCATTTAAAGAAAGATTCATATTGTTTAATGTCTTTACGCTATAAAGGGCAAGCATGTGTGTTGTATTGGAAGAACGAAGGGAAGGACTGTGAAAAGAGTAGAAATTTATTTTTCCTGAAGAATGTAAATTGTTGATATAAGAATTTGTTACACCTTAGAACAGCCTTACAGTTTCAAAACTGCTTTCAAATGAAGATAGTTTGCTTTCAAAAAGACAAATCAAAACAAAGGTTATTGTAATAATAATTGCCGATGGATAACAACAGATATTTTCATGAAAAGTGTCTCATTGATAAAGACTGAAACAATCATTCTTATTTTGCTAGAACTCTGAATTCCCTCCTGCTCTAACATAAACCCAAATGCTGGTGAAATTTTGATTATCTCAAGTCATGTTTAGATTAAAACAGCTTTGCCTGCCACCATTACTGAGCCGTTTTTCTCATTGACTCTAGGATCGCTGAAAAGAGAGATGGTTCCTAGCCCATAGCTTTGGCTAAACTCTACCTCCTTGAATCTTGTATAAGCTAGCTATTGCTGAGTCTCGGAGCAAAAAGGTTTCTGCTGTCACTCACCTACTCCTTATTGCTCTTTACTAGTGTATCATTACATATCATTTTACATTAGTTTGCTCATTTGTTGGAGAAGAGGCACTGGGCCATGTTCTGGCTTTCTGCTGTGGTCCCTTAATTTAAAAAAGCAAAAGACAACTGGGATTCTCTGCTCTCCCTAAAGAGAACTAGACAAGGTTTGGTTTGCCTGAAGAGGACAAACCTCCTTTGAATTTAAGCACTGCTGTAAGCACCTAAGGCTCTTAGGCTTCATGATGTGACATATGAATATGTCTCCCCACGCTTTTGTATGTTTTTCTAACAATCCTGTCACTGTGCCAAGATCTGTCACAGTACACTTTATAATGTGCATTATAATGTACTGTGTAATATTATAATAAATGTGTGTACAAATAATAAATGGTGGCAAAATAAGTCACTTTTACATAATACAATAAATCCTACTTTACCCATGGATAAAAAAACACCATGGTATGTGTAGTTCAGGTCAGTGTTACACCTGACATAATTCCAAGTATTTGTGTGGGTCAGGGTGCACTGAAATCTGTGATGAGAAATTTTCATGATACAAAGGATGACACTATCAAGCAACATAAATATATAAAATGTACTAATGATGCGCAATGATAATTCTGTGACCTCCTGTTTGCTTCACTGAAAGAGAACTGCAGAAGACTTCAAAGACAGTTACAACTCCCTGTCAGATCAGGGTGGAGATTAGATGAAGAGTGCCTTTTGCAAACACAAAAGAAAAGGAAATAAATTGATCTAGTTGGGGAGTGAATTGCAAAGTATGTATTGTGCGTTGTTATAGAATCTCACTGTTTGAACCATGGTGTGATAAACCAATGATTTGCTGACATTTAGGCTGCACTACTGACAAGGTAATATTGGCCTTCCCACTCCAAAAGTAGCAACCTGACCAGCTGGATGTTAGTTTATCAGAGCTGGCAGAAAAGCACTGGGGGAGAGAGTAAGAAGGGAGAAGCACCTTAGCAGAATATTCACCGTAATGAAAACTAGAGTCATACTTTTGCAGCCATCTGAGCAGTATGCTGTAAAAACCCCAAAGATTATATTGTTGAGGTGGTTTTGTCTTTTCACAGGCAGCTTGACCCAGCTTTAAACTGTTGTCCATATCACTGGATTTGAAACCATCTAATTGCATTCACCTTGAACCTTTCTTTCCTGATAGTGAGCCACAAAACTTTCATCATGCAGCAAAACTTTTTGAAAGTTTGTGTTATATTAAACTATCTAAATCAGGTAGGGGAGTAGGGTGAAAATATTCTTCTTCTATTTCCTTTTACTAATTGGGTGATCTTTGAACTCATCTTTGGCTGAGGAGGAGCTGAAATAGTAAGGGAAGAACTGAGGAAAATGAGGATGTCTTCAAATCACTGTGAGCAGCAAGAACATAATGTCATGGCAACAATCTCCTTGCAGCAAACATGCACATTTTGTATACAGTCTCCTAAAAATGACCAAATATTTTTCTTCTCTGCTTGAGCATGGGGTTTGAAAATCCTCCCAAGCTGCTCAGAGTTGCTTCCTAGCATGGCCACTAACTTCCTTGCCTGTGATTTTCCCTTAGAGGATATGCAATGATATCAGTATTCTGTCATGCTATTGGACAACACACAGCTTTGGCAAAATGTGTGTCAACTGGACATGATTTTTTGGGGTTACTTTGGCATGTATCTTTGAGACATTGGCTCATTTTGTTGTGTGTTGAACTGGACTCTGTGCCTTCCTTTTGCCATGGGTGAAACACCAGCAAAACCAAATCAAGATATTACTGCCAGGTCCGCTGGTATGCTGAGGGCACCCACTCATGACACTAAAGGGGATTCCAGCTGTGACTGCGTGTGCTGGTTCCCATGACTGTGTCCATGCTTTTCCTTTTCATGTGGACACTAGAACAACAGATCATGATACTGACAGGAAACTTAGAGGTCTTCAATGACGGATCCGAGATAGTTTGAGGGAGACCACGTCCTCACGACTATTGCCTCAGGCTCTTCAGGCTCTCTACTGACCTGGGAAGACAGCTCACATTTGCAGCTTTTTTTTTTTTTTTTTTTAAATACAGCTGCATCCAGCGACGGGACGGTGAGTTCTGTGCCGGGGCGCCCATTAAAAGGCGCTGGGGCGCTGCCCTGAGCAGGGAAAAGCCTAAAACGCTCGATGGGGGGTCGGCGCTGGGCTCCTGGCTCAACGGCCGCTCCCGCGCGGGGCCTGACGGGAGGGGGCGGACCCGGGAGCTACCGCGGGGGAGTTAAACGGCCCTTAGGGAGCACAGGGGAAGAGGAGTGGGGTACGTTAAAACAGGGCAGTTTGGGTGAGCAGGGAGGGTGCAGAGAGGGGCTGGAACACGGCCAGAAGGAACTGAGAACCATGGTGGCTACCTGTCAAAAGATTAAAGCTGCACCAAGCATGATGGAAGCTGCCACGCAGATGGAGCCCCAGTGGGCACATGCAGCTACCCAGACCCTGAGCTGCAGACAGTGCCCCCCTCCCACAGCAGCTCCTGCCTCTGTTACTGGCTCCACTTGTGAAAGCTGCACTCGAGTGGGGGAACTCTGTTGTATGGTGGAGGAGTTAAGGGAGGAGGTGAAGAGGCTGAGGACCATCAGGGAGTGTGAGAGGGAGATAGACCAGTGCAGTACTGCCCTCTCACTCATTCAGCAGCCTGCTGGAGCTGGTACTTCCAAACACCACCCACCTGCTAACTGCAAGGTTGGGGTTACAAGAGGTGGGCAATGGCAGCAAGTTCCTTCCAGATGAAGGAAACCCGCTCCCCTCACCCAAACAACAAAACCCCAGATCCCCCTGGTAAACAAGTACTGCAGGTGGAATCCTGTCGTGCAGATGAGGATGATGGCTCCCACAGCCTAGAATCTTTCCCTAGGCTGCACCATCCTCAGAAAAAGATAAAAACATCTTCCATTAAGAGGAAGAGGATGGTGATTGTTGTAGGGGACTCCCTCCTAAAAGGAACCCATTTGCAGACCGGACCTGCTCCACAGAGAGGTCTGCTGCTTACCGGGGGCATGAGTGAAGGAGGTAGCTAAAAAACTTCCTTCCCTGGTCCACAAGACAGACTACTATCCTCTGATAGTAGTCCAAACTGGTAATGATGATGTAGTTAACAGAAAGACTAAAGCCATCAAGAAAAACTTCAGGGCCACTGGGAAAATGATGGAGGGCTCTGGGGCTCAGATAGTATTCTGCTCCATCCCCAGGCTAAACAGAGAGGAGCTGGAAGTCAGGAAGAAAAATTCAATTAATGCCTGGCTCTGAGCCTGGTGTGAGGAAAGGGGCTTTGGCTTCTTTGATCATGGGGTGGCTCACGCACCCCCAAAGTCTGCTGCTAAGGTTGGGACACATGGGTCTTCTGGGGGGGGGGGGGGGGGCTAAAACCCTTGCTAAGAACTTAGCTAAGCTCATAGATCGAGCTTTAAACTAGATGTGATGGGGGAGGGGATTGAGACCAGGCTAAACAGGAGCGAGCCTGGACATGGGGCACTAGTGATTCGGAGAGGGTGTGCTGGAGAGGACCACCAGTACAGCACCACACAGAAAGTGAGGGTGAACACACGTGGGGGTGGTAAGGGAGATACGGGCGCTCTGGTGATAGCTACTCCAGTTACCAGGCAATTGGGAATGAACTCTGTTCCCTCTAAGAGGGCTGAAGGCTCAGCTGAAGTGCATTTACACCAATGCATGCAGCATGGGGAATAAGAAGGAAAAGCTGGAAGCTGTCGTGGGGCAAGGAACCTATGATGTCGTTGCCATCACGGAAATGTGGTGGGATGACTCATACAACTGGAGCAAAGATATGGTAGGGTACAAACTCTTCAGGAGGGATAGGAAGGGAAAGAGAGGAGGTGGGGTAGCCCTCTTTGTAAGGGAGGACTTGGACACTGTTGAAATGTATTATGGGGACGAGGAGATTGAGTGCCTGTGGGTTAAAATCAGAGGAGCCCATAAGAAGGTAGATTGTGTGATGGGAGTCTGTTACAGGCCACCCAGCTAAGGAGAAGCAGCTGATGAGCTCTTCTATAAACAGCTGGGGTTAATCTCTAGATCAATGCCCCTTGTTCTTGTGGGAGACTTCAATCTTCCTGATATCTGCTGGAAGTACAATAGAGCAGAATGGAAGCAGTCTAGGAGGTTCCTGGAGTGCGTGGAAGACACTTCCTAGCACAGTTGGTGAATGAATCGACAAGGGAAGGTGCCATCCTGGACCTGCTGTTTGTGAACAGAGAAGGCCTTGTGGGGGATGTGGCAGTAGGAGGACGCCTAGGACTAAGCGATCATGAGATGATAGGGTTTTCTGTTCTAGGTGAAGTGAAGAGGGTGGTTAGCAAGACAGTAGCATTAAATTTCCTGAGGGCAGACTTTGAAGTCTTCAGAAGGCTGGTTGGCAAAGTCTCATGGGAGACAGTGCTTAAGGGCAAGGGAGCCCATGAGGGCTGGGGGCTCTTCAGAAAGGAGATCCTAGCAGCTCAGGAGAAAGCCATCTGCATGTTCTGGAAAAAGAGCCGGCAGGGGAAAAAACCAGCTTGTTTGAACAGGGAGATCTCGAGTGATATCAAGAAGAAGAGATATGCTTATGAGATCTGGAAAAGGGGACAGGCCTTTTAGATGGGCTACAGGAGGGAAATGAAATTGTGTAGAGAAAAAATCAGAAGGGCTAAGGCTCAACTAGAAATCAAATTGGCAATGTCTGTGAAAGATAAGAAAAAGTCTTTCTGTAAATATATAAATAATAAAAGGAGGACTAGGGAGACCATACAGTCCCTATTGGACGCAGAAGGAACAACAGTGACAGGGGATGAGGAAAAGGCTGAGGTACTTAATGCCTTCTTTGCCTCAGTCTTTAATTGTAAAGAAAGTTGTTCCCTTTCTGTACAAATCCAGGAGGTAGAGGAGCAAAATGAGGCTCTCATGGTCCAAGAGGAGGCGGTCAGAGCCTTGCTAGCCCAGCTAGACACCCACAAGTCTATAGGGCCGGATGGGATTCACCCAAGGGTATTGAAGGAGCTGGTGGGTGTGCTGGCCAAACCCTTTTCCATCATCTTCCAGCAGTCCTGGAAGACTGGGGAAATTCCACTGGACTGGAGACTGGCTGATGTTGTGCCCATCTACAAGAAGGGTGGCAGGGAGGATCCAGGGAACTGCAGGCCTGTCAGTCTGACCTCAGTGCCAGGGAAAGTCACAGAACAGGTGATCTTGAGTGCTATCATGAAGCACATGCAAGAGAACCGGGTGATCAGGCCCAGTCAACACAGGTTCACAAAAGGCAGGTCTTGCCAAACTAACCTGATCACCTTCTATGACAAAGTGACCCGCCTACTGGATGAGGGAAAGGCTGTGGATGTGGTCTTTCTGGACCTCAGTAAAGCCTTTGGCTCGGTTTCTCACAGCATTCTGCTACGGAAACTGTCGGCCTCTGGCCTGGACAGGCGCACACTCTCCTGGGTGGAAAACTGGTTGGATGACCGGGCCCAGAGAGTGGTGGGAAATGGTGTTAAATCCAGCTGGAGACCAGTGACAAGTGGGGTTTTCCAGGGCTCAGTGCTGGGTCCAGCCCTGTTCAATGTCTTTATCAATGACCTGGATGAAGGCATCGAGTGCATCCTTAGCAAGTTTGCAGATGACACTAAGCTGGGTGGAAGTGTCGATCTGCTGGAGTGTCGGGAGTCTCTGCAAAGGGATCTGAACAGGCTGGACCGCTGGGCTGAGACCAATGGCATGAGGTTTAACAAGGCCAAATGCCGGGTCCTGCACTTGGGGCACAACAACCCTATGCAGTGCTACAGACTAGTCTGTCTAGAAAGCTGCCAGGAGGAGAAGGATCTAGGGTTGTTGGCTGACAGCCGACTGAATATGAGCCAGCAGCGTGCCCAGGTGGCCAAGAAGGCCAGTGGCATCTTGGCCTGTATCAGAAATGGCATGACCAGCAGGTCCAGGGAGGTTATTCTCCCTCTGTACTCAGCACTGGTGAGACCACTCCTTGAATACTGTGTTCAGTTCTGGGCCCCTCACCACAAGAAGGATGTTGAGGCTCTGGAGCGAGTCCAGAGAAGAGCAACGAAGCTGGTGAAGGGGCTGGAGAACAGGCCTTATGAGGAGTGGCTGAGAGAGCTGGGGTTGTTTAGCCTGGAGAAGAGGAGGCTGAGAGGAGACCTCATTGCTCTCTATAACTACCTGAGGGGAGGTTGTAGAAAGGAGGGTAATGGCCTCTTCTCCCAAGTGACAGGGGACAGGACGAGAAGGAATGGCCTCAAGGTCCACCAGGGGAGATTTAGGTTGGACATTAGGAAAAAATTTTCACAGAAAGGATCATTGGGCACTGGAACAGGCTGCCCAGGGAGGTGGTTGATTCACCTTCCCTGGAGGTGTTTAAGGCATGGGTGGACGATCTGTTAAGGGGCATGGTTTAGTGTTTGATAGGCGTGGTTGGACTTGATGATCCGGTGGGTCTCTTTCAACCTGGTTTTTGTATGATTCTATGATTCTAAGACATTTCTAGTTTACTCAGGGAAGAGATTTTTGAAGTGAATGACTGCATTATGAAATAAGTAAATAAAAGTAAAGAGATAGATTAATTGCACATGATTCTTACGAGTCTGTTAGTCCAGAATGAGGATCCCTGTGTAACTCATTTTATACTGGTGTTCTAATACAAAAATAATACACAACATGATGTGTATAGACACCTGTGGAATGATCCAGGTGTCCAGAGTGCTCAGTATCCGAGTCTTCTTTGAGTTACTTTCATATAAATTGTATGTAAGTTCGTGGAATTACACCAGTGTAAAATTAGTCTGGGATCATGATCAGGCAGGGAGACTTTAATTAAGTTACATTCCAATCAGTGCTGAAATTTCTGTCATGAAAAAGTGGTTGTCTGCAGAACTGTTTCTCCATGTATACAATCTCTCTATAAATTCATGCTGAAATTCAGTTTGGTTTGAATACTTTGTGAAGCCCTGTGTACTGCAGCCATCCTACACAGTATGTAGTCTCACCTTCTCATTCTGAGGAGACACAGTTAGGTCTGCTTTTCCATCTCTGAGCAAGTTGTGAATTACAAGATACTGGCACACAAAGGATGTTCCCTCCAATCCTTTACAAACTTTCATTTTCTTGAACCTTCACGGTAAAGGTTTGTGTTTTGACTGGAAAATTTTCATGCAGCAAAGACTGATTAATTGTTAACATTTGATTTTAAAATATGTGGAACCTGGAGCTATGTTTTGGCACTATTATTTAGGAGGGGGATACAGCTGCATGATTCAAAAGGATGGTGACTTTTCAGGTACAGTTCACAGCTCTGTCCCACAAGTAATTGTGCCAGCATATCTGAAAAAGTCACCATTTGCAGGGAAAGTAAGAAACTGTGATTGGAGGCAAAGGGTGTAGGTTTAGCTAATACTGGTGCCCAACACTTTACACTGTAAAACCACGGACTAAGTGTCTCAGGAAGAGGTTGAGGAAACCCAGGATACTTAGGCAGAAAAAGTGCCAGAGGGACATGCTTTCAGAGGAGAGAAGTCTAAAACTCCAGAATTATCTCAGGGAGAAGTAAAATATCTGTTAAGGAGAGAGAGAGAGATCTCTGCAACTTAGAAGGGTACCCATGCACAAGAAGAGGGAAGAAAGTGGTCTTATATGGTGTCTAGCCTAAGCTGGAAAGATATGCAGAGGTATCAAGACACAAGCAGTAGATGTTATTTGTTTTATTAGAATTGAACATTTTTCATGGTACTCAGAGTAAACAGCAATTGTTTTCTGAAACTTTTTGCAAAGTCTCTGCGTAATTCTACTATCAACTGAAGAGTTTAATTTCAAGTCCAGACTCTCCACATAACTGGAGTTCTGGAAAAGAAGATATTAGGGGTATGGGAAATTAGAAGTGGCATTATTACTCCTGGGACATAGGCTGCATGAACTGTGAAGTCCTATTTTTCAAGAGGTTATAAAACATTATTCTGGGACCACAATGTGCAGCAGAGACTTTAAATAAAAAGTCAAGGCTGTCCCTCCTCAAACCACCACCCACAGGGCCAACAAGTCAGTGTCAGGTACATTTAGCAGGGAAGATTGCTTTACAAACATTTTTGAAAGCTACAGAACAAAGCTACATTAATAACAGAAAAACTGTCAGGTGGATTGTGAAGACCAAATCTATACTCTAAAGCAGAATGTTACCAGTAGCCCAAGTATCTGAGGTTGTGTGAAGTTCACTTCATTCATTTTTCTTCTGATAACACCCATTCCTTTACATATCTTCCTGAATCAATGGAAGAACTGCTTTTTACAGAAGAGCTTGCGAGAAACAAGCATCAGTTGTGGCCATTAATTTTATGAATGATTTGTTGGAAACTGCATTAAATGGCAACATCAGTCCACAAATGATCTTTGAGATGTTCTTATTCCAAGCCTGTGCAGATGGGCAATTTGCTCTGTAATCAGTTTTCATAGCCACCCTTTCAATTGGGGTCACTTGTCTTATAAGTGCGCTCTTTTTTGCAGGTTTATATTTCACAGCATTTCAGAAATGCTGCATGTACAAGTCCAGTGACGAAAAAAAGAGACAACTTGGAAAACACAGCAAAATTATGTCCATAGGCACTTTGAACTGGGATTTCAGCAAGTATGATACTCTGGGAGTGTCAATAAGAGATAAAGATATAGCTAAAGGGGAGCTATCTAGAAAACAGCAAGTGATATATTTTGAGACTATTTTTCAGGCTACTCTGTGAAACTTAACACTTGGGCTGTAACCAAAGTAAATTACAGCAGTGGTATTCTTACATGCAATTAAAAAGAAGTCTCATATAGAAGTAGAAGAGTGATATTGCAACTATGTTAATTTGGGACAATGCCACTCAAAAGACTTTATGGTTCTTCTAGTATGTAGATACCGCACTGGAGAACATACAGAGATTAACCACTGAAGTGATTCTCTACAACTACCTAAAGGGAGGTTGTGGAGAGGAGGGTGCTGGCCTCTTCTCCCAAGTGACAGGGGACAGGACAAGAGGGAATGGCCTCAAGCTCCACCAGGGGAGACTTAGGCTTGAGATAAGGAAAAAATTCTTCACGGAAAGGGTGGTTAGGCATTGGAACAGTCTGCCCAGGGAGGTGGTTGACTCACCTTCCCTGGGGGTGTTTAAGGTGAGGGTGGATGAGGTAGTTAGGGGCATGGTTTAGGGATTGGTGGGAATGGTTGGACTTGATGATCCGGTGGGTCTCTTCCAACCTGGTTATTCTGTGATTCTGTGATTCTGTGATACAGAGATCAGACTTTAAAGCATATGGGAACATATCAGAGGAACTGAATTTATACAGGAACCGCTCACTGGGGACATTACCATTATGTAGAAGTGCGTTTAATGAAGTAAGGGAATTTTTCACATTAGTACACGAAGGTAGAACAAGAAGCAGCAGCCTCATACAAATGAAGAAAAAGTTTAGGTAAGGTACCATGATATTTTTTCCTTGAAACAGACAAATCGGGTATTAAAATAGGCTCCCCATAGAGAGGCTATCTATATCCTTAAGATCTGAGTAAGAGTAGGTAAAACTTAACGTGGGACAGGATGGCACAGCCAAACAAGGTGGAGGCGTCAGTCTGAGCTCTGTCAACTCTCCTAAACCACTAAGCCACCTCTGAAAGTAGTGGAGAAGGGTGGTGCATATGCTGCGCACCTCAGCCACCCATAGCTGAGGAAACTCTGGCAATTTTTCACAGGAGAGGGGCAGCACTGGCTCATGAGCCACTCCTACAGCTTCCATAAGGGTCAGGTGAGGCAAAGCCACATGTTTCTGAGGATTTACAGGACTCAGGAGTTTTCTTTCAGTCCTCTGTCCTTGGTTCCCAATGGTGTGTAAACCATACATCTCACTTAGTATATAAACAGTAACATTATATTACTATTAATTCACTCTGTGATGTAATAAAGCAATAAAAGACCAGGATGAATGGATTAAAAAAAAAATTCCAAAACAGGAAAATCAAGACTTTCATATGGCACCTATATTGAAATTTCTGGCGTAGAAATTTCAGAGTACCTTAATGTAACATAGGAAATCTATGATAGACTAGGTTTGAAGGCATCTTCATTGTGATCTGAGAATGGCTAGATTAGTTCCAAGTAGTGAAAGAACATGTAAATAACCTTAATAGGAGATGCAGATTTTTCCTGATGCTGTAGGTTTGCCGATGCGTAGGTTCCCTATGTACAAATTCTGAAGGGCTTTTGCTGACTTTTTTTGTCTTTATATAAAAGTTTATTCACTTCCAAGAGAGTTTCATTTTAGTTTTCACAAGTCTAGTTAGACAGAACTTGAAAGGCTGAAGAGACAAAACTTCTGCTGCCATCAAAATCTATAAAAAGTACAAAACAGCATCATATTAAGATCTGATACCTCATATGTAAAGGGTCAACTTTGCCCCATTAAAAATCTTCCATTTCTAGTACAACTTTCTAACACTGTAAAGCTGGAGAATACTGGACTGTAAATTGGTCATTCTGTGCTGTTTATCCTGGGACTTGTGTTGGTTGTATTTCTTGGAGGAGATGAGGAGGAACAAAGCAGCTTCCACTTAAGAAGGAGAAAAAGAAATGTTATTTTGCTGGTGTCTTTTTTTTTTTTTAACTTGTTTTAATGGCAACCTTTTTTTGAAGCTACTCTCAGAGGTTCAGAACATTAGCAAATATCCAGCCAGAGAGATTAGCAAGCAGGATAGTGCAGATGGGACACTGAAAGACACAGGATAATACAATTTATCACTTGAATTTAATCAGAGCTAGAGGGTATCTCTTCTGCCAAGTGTGATTTGATTCATGTGGACGCATAAACATGTATGTGTGCATACACAGATGTGAGTGTATGCGTGTGTTGTATGAGAGAAATTTCTTCTGTGCTTTGTACTGCGGGTATTTGTTGGAAATGATGTATGAAATGAAATCCCCATGCTCACGACATGCAGGGAATATCAGACAGAACTCCACAATCACTGCAGAAATGGGCTTTGCTATTGGCAGATCAAAAGCAGCCAGAAGAGCAAACCAACCTGAAAGACTCTGGGGAAAACAAATATATTTTTTTAAGTTATAAAATAACATTCCTACCCTTTTAATACCATTTCTCCCATTTTCTCTCCCTGTGGCATTCCCTTGGGCAGCCAGCTACATTAGCTGGAGCCTTAGAGAGATAAAAGCCCTCCCCACACAAATTTCCCCTTAAAAGCCCTTCACAGTGTGTTAAAATTACATTTTGGATAACACTTCCTAGCTTTTTTTTCAATTAATTTTTTAACGTGTTTTTTACCATATGAGAGTTCCCTTGTAGCAACAGTAGTGGGCAGTCATATGGAAAACAGGGGGTTGTGCTCTTTTCTCCTCCATGCTCCCAAGTACCATGCATTTGATGTTGCCACTTTGAGAATCCAAAATAAATTAAACTTTCTCCCAGCTATGCCATGAGCTGTAAGGAGAATCTATAACAAAAGGAGAGACTTCCCCTGGTCTTCCCATCAGCTGTTCCTGGGCTGTGAGAAACCCTCCCAAGGATGGAGCAGGTATGGACATATCCTCTTCTGGAGTGGTGGGGTTTCCCTCCACCCATTGCCAGTGCTGAAATGCACCTTAGCATTTCTAGACCACTCCATTCATGGTAAGATCATTTCAGCTTGGCTATAGATTGCTGAAGAAGGATGTTTATTTATAATATGCAGTGTAGGAAATTAGGCCATTGTACTTCTGCACAGGGGAAAGATTCATAAAAAGTCACACAGAATTATTCTTATATAAGTGACAATGACATCGTTGTAAGGAGGAAGCAGAACTTTATTTGTCTTACTTAAAATGATATATAGAGCACTTGTCTCTTTATTCCACTGCAAACAGCTTCTGCAAAAACAGCGGTAATTCCCTAGGGGGTTCTGCTGATAGTTATAAGTTACTTGAGCAAAATCTCTCGAGCTATTGCCTTACAGGTAGCCATTATTCTAGATTCAAAGGGCTTTTTGTTGTTGTTGTTTGTTTGTTTGTTTTTTTTAAATTATGTTCAGTGTAATATTGCTTTTTAAAATATAAATTGTGTCATAACACTGCTACATTTCAAGTAGGTAAGTATCTGTATCTAAATCAAAGGATACACTGCCAAAGGAGAAACCAGTCAATGAATTGTCTTCATAATCAAATCTGGCTCAGGTTAAAGCAAAGTTAGTTTGATGGATTCAGCTGAAACCTAGTAAATAACAGCCTACATAATTAAGCTGCTCTACCTTTGTGTAGTCTCCCTGGAAGCTTATGGGCATCTCAAAGGCACAAGAGTGACAATCAGCAGCTAAGCCGAGGAAATGAACAGGCAATATTGCCCACCCAGACGTCATTCCTTACCCCCCATTACCATTGTCTCACCTCTCAGAAGGATTAGCAGAATTTGTCTTCGATTCTTTGACGGGACCACAACATCTTCCTCTAATTTAAGAATAGATTCTGGGTCTGAAAATCAAATAACTAATATTATTTAACAGGCAAAAATCAACACTGAAACTTGGTCTTGCTCTCTCTTTCTCATTTATGCAAGCTTATGAGCCTATTGTCTACAAAGTCTGAGCCTTCACCAGCACATTCAGAAGGTGTTTTTAAACAGATGACATGAAAGAAAGAAACGAAAAAGCAAGATAAAAACAAGCCTCGTAGGCCTCACGAACAGTTGGCATTTTTTTCCAAGGGAGGAGGAAAGCGAATAATGAACTACCTGATGAGACCAAAAGGAATAGGTATTGTCACTAAATTTGACAGAGGTTTGAACTGTATTCTTGTTATTAATTAATTGCAATCATCAAGCTATTTCTTTGACTAACTTGTCTTTCCATAGCCCATTTTCATCTTTGATAGATATTTTTCTGGTTGTTCAGCAAGAAAGTGGAAAGTGCAAGGCCTGTAATTTCTTTTTAGTGTTTTAGTCCCAAAAAAGAGGTTTTCAAAACTTGAAATATGTGAAGCTTGGCTTAATTTATTCATTGGGGAAAAAAATCCCAAATTAATTTCCAGGAAATTAATGCAATGTCTCTAATTTTACTTTGAGAAGTCATTGTGATTTCTTGACTATTTTTGGTTCTTTGGTGACCTAGGGAAACTCTCTTTCACTATGACAAAGCTTCTTTTTCTGTAAAAAATGGTAATAATAATTACCTGCTTCACTGTAGTGTGGTAAGATTCAGTTAATTACTGTTTTTAAAGTGCTTTGAGATCCTAGGATGGAAAATGCAATAGAAATGCAAAGTATTATTATTATTCAGAGTTAACAACCAAATTTCAACCATTTGCACTTATCCATCTTAACAGCATGTACTCAAGGGAAGAAAACACATAACTTGTCAGCAGACAGTCCTCTTAATGTGGGTTATAAAACCACCTTCTTGATTACCATCTGGAGTAACATTCACAAGTGAGGGATAGCAGATGTGTGCGCATGGAGAGATGCATCCCACTTTCCCAATCCATTGGACACATCAGTGTTGCCATACTGTATCCACCCAGCCTGGTATTATGCCTCTGACATCAGCCAGCTCTTGATGCTTGAGGGCAAACATGAGCCAGTCTTGCCTTTCCCTCCATCTCTTCAGGAAAAGAAAAGCAAACCAAGCAAAATCCCCCTTCCTCCTTCTGCTTCCCTCTTTCATAATAAAAATGCAGCAGCCAACTGTGCAACACTCTACAGTGGATGAAAATGTCTTCCTGACCCCTGTGTGCAATTAGTTTCCTCCCAGGAGCATGAGATTTGATTATTTCTGCTGTTATCTTTGCTTGTACAGCCACAAGTGTTATTATCTCTTATCCATTTTCAGATACACTTTTTTTTTCCCCTTGAAGATTAGCCTGAACTTTCCAGAGTCCTTTCAGTGTGGTGCCCTGTAGAGGTGTGCTGCCTCTGTAGCAGGGAGCAGCATCAGCCTCCTGTTGGCTTTCATGTCTCTACATTCTCTCGAGGCTTGCGGGGCAGACGTGGGGATTCTTACAAGGATGTGGAAGTGGAGGAGGTCCATGAACAGTCTGTGAAGGAGGTCTGTGAACAGTCTGTGGAAGAGATATTTACTGGGGTTTAATGACAAGAAATGGGTGGCATGACCCAATTTTGTCCTGTTCAGTCATCCTGCAGGATGAGGAGGCATGCACCTGGGAAAAGCCACTCTGCAGCCCTCACCCATAGAAAGCCAGCATTGAGCACATAAGGTTTAGTGGATTATAAATAGCATGTTCCTGGTGCCATTTTATTTACATACCTTGGGTGGGAATAAATTGAAAGCAATCCTGTCCTTAGGACAGGAACATCAGCTCTTCAAAGCACCACATATGATGCTAAAGGGTCCACCCTGAAAAGCAGGGTGGGTGGAAAGCAAGAATGTATGGCTGCTAAGGATGGCTTGTGCGGCACCATCAGAAAGGCTCTTGCAACGTTTTCCCAGAGTTTGGGGTTTGGTGCAGCAACTCCCAGAGGAGTTGTGTCCCAGTTGCCATCCATTTTGTGGCTGCTCTCTCAGCCGCTCTGTCTTTTACGGGCAGGTAGGGCCAATAAAACACCTCACCCTTTCAGCAGCAGTCTTTCTGCTGACACCAATGGGCTTTGGATCAGACCTCTAGTGGCCTGCTCTAAGTCAGGCTGACATTTTCAAACTTCAGAGGTGGAAGTGCTGGAAAACTTAATTGAGTTCCTATGAACTACTGTAAGAAATGTACTAACAAAATATTTATTAAATGAGCCACTTCCTTATCTTACTTTCAAGTTGCGTTAATGAGGAAACGATTTATAGGTAACAGAAAACAGTATTGAAGTCAATCAAATGCACACAACACTCTGGATCCCCAGGACACCATTTGAAGTCAGCAAGCCTCCTTTGTTGCAATGGCTTCAAAAAACAGGAGAAAAAGCCTGTTTTGGACTAGCAGGTCTCTTTATACTACCACATGGCTTTTTTGGTGGTGAGCTGGGGTTCAAAGGTGCACAGTGTGTCTATCACTGCCATATTTAATCCTACCATTAGAAGATACAAACAACCTTCTCCCACATTAGCAATGTTTACCTTATATTGCTCTAGCATTCATTTTCACTAATATGATACAAAAATGTAATGATGTATAAGTGTTTTTTAATGTTAAGTAAATGAAAACAGGTGGGCAATTTACCACTGACTCTATACATACTGGAGCTTGCATTTCACAAGGAGTACTTTGGACTCTTTCTTCTATATTTTTGATAATATAATTCTTTTTATTTTCCTGGTGTCTGCTTCTGTGGCTTATAGTTTACACCACCAAGTCAAAGCCATAAATGCCAGTGTTATTTTGGAGCCAGCAGAATGAAATGTTTGATTAGAAAGCTTTCAGTTAAGCATGGGATGAGTGGGTGTAATGATAAGGTGGGTATTCTGTACATGTATTTGTGTTAAGACTGAACATTTTACTTGTGTAAATTACTTAGGAACTAGAGTGTTCTCCCGGGGTATGATCTCTCTTGGAAGGACAAACCCTAAAGTGGAAGAGACGAGATCAGTGCTAACCAGTGGTTTCTGTGTTGTAAGATGGAAGATGTGCAGGTTTCACGTCAAATTCACTGGATATCTCATTTTTACTTTCACTATAGAGCAATTTCTTATCCATTCATTCCTATAAATTCATTAATGCCCAGAAACCCAAATGAGAGATATCACACCATGAAAAAAACTATAAAAACATGAAAAAAGAGAAGTTTGACCCAGTGAACAGCCCATCTACAAGTGGCTACTCCCTTATGTAGCAGATGGGAAGGAGCTCAAGAAGCAGTGAAGTCAATGGACTTTGCAGGGTCGCACAGGTCAGACCCCACAAGGACAGCCAGGGCTCCTGTGTCTGCTCTGCTATGCTGCACAGCTACTTGTACACAGGATCAAGCTTGACTTCCACTGCTGGCAGTGTGCCCAGGTGGCCAAGAAGGCCAATTGCATCCTGGCTTGCATCAGAAACGATGTGACCAGCAGGTCCAGGGAGATTATTCTCCCTCTGTACTCAGCACTGGTGAGATCACCTCGAATACTGTGTTCAGTTCTGGGCCCCTCACCACAAGAAGGATGTTGAGGTTCTGGAGCGAGTCCAGAGAAGAGCAACAAAGCTGGTGAAGGGGCTGGAGAACAGGCCTTATGAGGAAGGGTTGAGAGAGCTGGGGTTGTTAAGCCTGGAGAAGAAGAGACTGAGGGGAGACCTCATTGCTCTCTATAACTACCTGAAAGGAGGTTGTAGAGAGGAAGGAGCTGGTCTCTTCTCCCAAGTGACAGGGAACAGGACAAGAGGAAATGGCCTCAAGTTCTGCCAGGGGAGGTTCAGGCTGGACATTAGGAAAAATTTTCATGGAAAGGGTCATTGGGCACTGGAACAGGCTGCCCAGGGAGGTGGTTGATTCACCTTCCCTGGAGGTGTTTAAAAGATGGGTGGATGAGGTTCTGAGGGCACGGTTATTCATTGATAGGAATGATTGGACTCAATGATCCTGTGGGTCTTTTCCAACCTAGTAATTCTGTAATTCTGTGAAGATTATTTCTTTCTATCTTTGTTCCTTTTTTTAGAATTCCTTTCTTTGAAACATTTTGCTTAGTAGTAATTGCTGTTAAAATTTCACAGAACATTTGCAGAAGTGACAGCCTAATTCTAGAAAATCTGAAATATTTAAAAGGCATTTCTAGACAATTTGGCACTGAAAAGCTTTGTTACTGAAGTTTTGTTCATTGAAGTTAGCTAGGTAATTTTTGCAAAGCAGAGGTCTTAAATTTGAGTACTCTTTACTTCCATGTATTTCCATTTTATATTGGGCATCATTGGAGGAAAAATTGGATATCAGAGATTCTGTTTTAAGGTATCAGGTGGAGATTTCAAATATCTTAGAAACAGCGTTGAAAGCATTTTCTGAAAAATAAGGTATTTCCAGTGAAAACTGTATGAAAAAATAAAAGTGTCCTGTAGCATAAAAAGGTTGCTCACATTTGCTTTTACACTAAATCAGGGCACTAATTAATTCTCAGTGTGAAAAAAAAAGAATGTGGCATTTTACGGAGCCTCCCTTTTTCCTATGTGGTGTTTCCTGGAGAGCTGCTGCTCCATTGGCATCGAAGGAGTCTGCCATTGAGGGGATTCCTGTAGCTTTCTCCATGACAGCCTGTGTGCCTACAGACACTATTTGCACATCATCTATGGATAGCTCATGAGCAAAAATGATAACAAAACCAGCTGTATGTGAGTGTGACCATGGATATTCAAAGAATCCCTCCTTTTGGGATAGCGAAAAAGGATGCATAGCTCTGTGGGGCTAGTGTGCGCTGCGAGTCCCTGCCAGCTGCCAAGCCTACATGTGGAGCTGTCAGGGCACAAGGACTGCTATTCCTGCTCCCAGCCCAGCTAACAACTCCATTCCACTTCCAGCCCTCTCCTTCCTTTCCTTCAGGCTGTAGCCTTTCTTCGTTATTTTCCTCTTGGGCTGCAATTTTTCCTGGTTAGCCACAGACAGTACATAAAACACATTTTACTAAAGTTCTTCCAACAAAAACTTCATTGAAACAACTTTTAAAGTTGTGAAAAAAATAACAGGAAATTCACACTTAGGCCCTTGAGGATGAAACATGACATATGTCTTCCAACACATAGGCACAATGGGGTGCACTATAAAAGTAAATAAGGATCACACCATGGTGCCTAGCTGTTAGAGGACATGCCTTTTGCCATTAAGTTATCATTTCCTTGCTTTTTTGTCCAAACTCCCATGTACTTTTAATTGTTGACTCCAGTCATTAAATTAATCTTCTTTCTTTTATTTTAATAAAGCAATGTGTGACCTGCCTTAAGGTTAGAGACTAAAAATTAGCACAAGCATTAACATTTAATATACCAACTAAAATGAAGATTTACATTGCAGACGGATAGGCAGTCTAAATTTAGGCTGCTTACAAAATGAGGCTGTACACAAATGTATTTCATTAATTATATATGTCTAGGAGAACTTAAATACAGCCAACATTTATGCATGCTGAGTACATGTGCCAAAAATGTTATAGTCTTGTAGGCTGAATCCAGTTTTAATTTGCATGTGTGGTGTGTTTTTTCAATAAAAAGAAAAAATATCCCTAAAATTTGCATGTTTTCATGCTCCATTTAAAATATTGGCAAAGCAGATCTTCACAGTAATAATTCTAGACTTCTCTATTAATATTGAAGATGTATTTCACTCATTTGAAAGCTTCTCTTGTGAAATATTAGCACCCATTTGAGCTCTTTTCATTCTCTGAAATGATTTGCTCTTGAGATTTCCTCCCCTTTGGGGGTTCTGATGGTTTTTTAAGGCCAAATCATTCCTCGAGATATGATAAAGAGGTAGAAACACTGCTAATTATGGCAGTTCGTTGGGTTGTGATCCCACATGACAAAATAGGACAGCCCACAGATAAAATCAGATTACTTACTACTGGAACACATTTGTGAATCTTATTTTAAGAGATGCATTTACACAGGAAAGTGTTTACCCCATGAGCCTTAGGTATCTACAGGAAAGCCAACCTTGGTGCAAGAAGAGACCTTCTTCTGGCTCTGCAGAAATGTATTGCACCTTGCATTTCCTGCAAAACTTTAATCCTTACGAACTCCATATTTTCACCCAATAGTGAAATAGCAACTTAGTCTTGAATGAAACTAAAGCACTGCAGGATGACCATCACTGTTAGATTTAAAAAGGTATCTCCATATTCCTACCTGACTGTGCCCATTTTTCACATTGGAAGGTGTTAGGCATTGAACCAAAGACCCAGTAATCTATTGTTTGTTTTGGATACTTACCCTGATTGTTGGGCTGGGAATGTGTGTGTTGTATTTGTAACTGATTCGATTTCCATGCCTCGGATCTGAATTGCAAAGGAACATACTCTTCCATTCAGCTGGGGATCAGAGGATAGAGAGGAAGATAACAGGCAATATCAACTAAAGGGGAACGTAAATATGCCTGTGAATTGTGGAGTAAAGAGCTGCTGAGTGATTAAAGGATATGAGGCAGAAGAAAGTTGCCCATCAAAACTGAGAAATACTAGATACAAGGTTTACCACAGACAATCAGAGAGATGCTTAGGTAGACAGAAACAAGGATTCTAATCTATATCTAGCACAGTTTCTATTACAAGCTATTTTTATCCCTTCCTCAGAAATTATACGAGAAGGCAAGACTTACTGACCTGGTTCTTTGACTCTCAGGTTAGTAATAAGCACTGTGCACCAAGGGAGCCAAAGCCATCTTCTGTATTTAAAGGGAGGAGGGGAGCACTTCCCCACAGGAAAAGAATGATGCCATGGCTTTATACTTACGCTGTTGAAAGAAAGCAGAGGCCATCAGATAAGGAAGGAATCTTTCCTCCCCACCCCTTCAAGTGTGATACAAAGCCAGATGCCAGGGCTGAGCAGCATTTACTCGTCATTTTGGCCAATTCCATAGTAGCTCTCACGTGATATCTGCAAAGGAACTTAGTATATCTAGAAAAAGTGGCTTTTCTAAAGAAAAAGAGTTTGCTGTTCTAAAGTGAATCTGTTTCTTGGGAAAGAGAAAAGCAGAACAGCTGAAACTTCAGAAAGAAAATCATAGGACATAGAGGGTCCTTTCTGAAACTACTGGAAATCAAGATACTGTGAGCCAATTGTTGACGTTTCTATCTTATTGCCAGCAGATGCATAGTAATGCTTGGTTTGACAAAGGGATGAGCATGAGGTAAAGTAATGGGAAACTGTCCAAAGGAATCTGAAGAGGCATTTGGATCTGGAGTGACATGGCATTTTCTATTTAAGAGGAGTTTTGTTCAGAACACTGTCTGAGTAAGACTTCAGGGCTGATATTTGACAAAGTTTGGAATTGCATTTCTGAGGTTTGATTCAAATCAGCTCCAGGTCTGAATGAGTACACATGAAGAACTTTTACAGAGATAAACTTTGCTGAGCTACATATTGAATTTTCAGTGCTGTATGTCACCAATTATCTCTTTCAGTCTCCTAAACTTGGAAAATCTTTCTGACTGATTGACAATGCTTCTAGCCTCTCCCTCAAGCTTCTCCTTCAAACCAATCTCTACTTTGCTTTTGCAAAAGTTAAGAAATAAAAAATTGGGGAAATATTCAGGAAAAGGGAATATTCAATATATATAACTGGGCCTTTTACAAAACTCCTTGCATGTACTCTTGGAAAATAATACGCTGTACACTCGTCTCCTAGACTTTCATGCATTACTCCTCTGCCTAAATTGATGTTAGCATCTACCTCAGTGACCAGGGTTCTTCCGCTGTTTCATAAAAGCTGGATGTGAGGATTAGATTAGAAGCAAAGTACCTGCACGGCATAGCAGCCTTTCAGAGATGGCTCAAAGTGGGCCTGGGCTCTAGAGCTTGCAGTCCCCTGAATGGAAGAACTGTGTCCCTGAGAGGAGGGGAAGAATCATGCTCAGCTCAGGGCATTTTTCAGAAGTGGCATGAAGAACTGAATTGGAAGGGCAGACTATGCTTCTGCTCCTTCTCCTGCAGATGTGGCATGGTAAAGGCTTTACCACTGTGACACACTTCTCATAACTAGTTGCCTCACAGAGCTTTCTGCTCACTCAGCCTCTTTCTGGTATTTATTTATGCGGGGAGAAGAGGATGACTCCCTCTATTTTTAGCTCCTTCCCTTCCTCCTGTAGCACTGGGTTGGCTTCTTCATTGCCCTCAGTGGAGCTCTAGAGCTATAATGGCTTGGTCTCTTCTGGGTGCTTCCTCAGAGGTGATGAGTTGCCCCACTCCACTGGCCTCTCCTTCCCACCCCTCTGCCTGTTGTCACGACTGTCTTTCAGGCAGCTCCTGCCTTTGTGCTCTTCTGCTGCTCATAGGCTCTTGTTCTGTCATCTCAGTACTTTATCTCTTTCTGTGAACAGTGGCTGGTTATGAAGAGTCCCTGCTGCTCTTTTCTCCCCCCAGAGATGGATTTTCTAGGGCATATCTCTGACCTCAAGTTGTTTATAGGCAGAAAAGTGGGTCCTGCCAGATATTTGTCTTTGCTCCCAAGAAGACATGCCTTCCCTTGGACATTTTTCTAAGAAGTGATTGGTTTTTATGCCAATCTACTCCTATTATATTCTGAGTCACTGACCAGGTCCCCAAAGGTCATGTGATTCTTCAGGTAGAGTGGGACGAGTACAGCAGCTCCAGTCAGTCTGACTGCATCCCAGGCATGGTAAGGTAGCATTATGGCAGCTCTTCAAAACTGCAAAATAAAAAAAGAAATAGGGAAATCATATTGATTTCACAATCCATGTCACTTTCCTGAACTGGGTCTCTTATTTTATAACCCAGTACAGTTAGTCACTATAAATATCTTGGTGATCCACTATGAAAAAAATGCACATCAGAGATATGAGGATTTTGTCTTCCTTGTAGCTCACCAAGAAAGTATGGTTTACAATAACAGCAGCATTGTAATATACTTAAAACAGGCAGTCCTTGTCGTTAGCAAATTGTGACGGTAAAATACTAGTGCTGCGTCCATACTCTCTATAGGATCAGTGTACAGGCTGCAGCCCCAGCCTGTGCAAGCACAAAGGTGGGAGGGAAGCAGTGCAGGACTGCTGTTTCTGTCCTTGGACTAGACCAGTGTTCACAACCCCTTTCGTATTCTCTCTCCCAGATCCTCAGAACTGCTTGAAGTTTAGGAACAAGATTTGGGGATTGATATGGCTGAAGTGATATCTGAGTGTGCTGAGTATTAAGGCACTCATTATCATAGATACCTCAGGTTTTGTTGCTACCATAAGTGCTCTATCAAGAAGAGCTACTGATGTTTACAGGTGTGGCCTTGCATACAGAATTTTAGGCCTTTGATGGTCTTCTGTATCACAAGACATAAAGGATAATTTTGAATTCAAACAAATTATAACACTTCCATTCCCATTTCAGTTCCATGCTAACTATCTACAATGTGGTGAGGATCTCTGATAACAGCCTTTCAGCTTCTTAAAAATACCTTTTCTGGTTTTTGGAAGCTGCTCACTGAAAATTCCTCTCTATGTTGAGACCCTCAAGAGAAACCTTATAACTTCACTGTTGCCTTTGTTTGTACTTGGACGTCCAGCTAAGAAGGCTAAACTATGCAAAGTCTATACACAGATTGCAATTATACACAGATTTAAACTGGAAAAATAATCAGTGACTCATTAAAAAGCTTAATCCAGCTTTATGAACAGGACAACTGGGATATATCGTTTCTTTCTGGAGCTCCTTTCTGAGCTCCCATGCAGATAAGGCAATTTGCTCTCACACTGGAGCACAGGTGAAAATTTGTTCTTGTGGATAGCAGCCGGGTGTGAGCTCTGTATCAGGAGGCTTGTATTAAAACCACTCACACAACAGTGCTTGTCTTGGAGGGAGGTTTCAGGGAGGGCTGGGCAGGCAAACTGCAGAAAAATAATATGAAGAGAAGAACACTTACTTAGAAATTTAACACTTTCAGATTGCTGGATACCTGTAAAGGTGAGACTCTAAAGAAGGAAATTTTCCTTTGAAAAGAAGTCTTGGTCTCTTCAGGAAAAGCCAAGGAGAAGTACACTGCAATGCACCCAAAGGGATCCTGGAGCAGGATGGCAGGCCAGGGAAAATCTGTACCCCACAGTGAGGAAACTGGTGCATGGAGAAGCTGCATCATTCTTATGGTTAAGTCGCCATCCGTGGAGGTATTTAAAAGACGAATAGGTGAATTCCTTAGGAATATGATTTAGTAGTGGACAGGTACCATTGGGCTTGAGGACCTCAAAGGTCTTTTTCAACCTAGTGATTCTATGATTCTATGATCTAGCAACAGTCAGGTGGGCAAATGCCAGCAGTGGCACTTAAACATTGTCTCTATAAACACTCTCATTTCTTAGAATCATAGAATGAATCATAGAATCATATAGTGGTTTAGGTTGGAAGGGACCTTAAAGATCATCTAGTTCCAACCACCCTGCCACGGGCTGCTCAAGGTTCCATCCAACCTGGCCTTGAACATCTCCAGGGATGGGGCATCCACAACTTCCCTGGCAACTCATGCCAGTGCCTCACTCATTCTGAAAAATTTCTTCCTAATGTCTAGTGTAAATCCTCCCCCTTCCAATTTAAAGCCATTCCTGCTTGTTCTGTCACTACATGTCCTCATAAAAAATGTAGCTTATGCTCTGGACTAGTTTTATTTAGGGGAATTAAGAAAGATTAAGAAAATGCACAAAATACTTAAAACTTACTCAGCTGTGGAGGAAAACACCATTGCTGAATAATATTTTCCTTTTTTTTCTTCCATTTGTGTTTGTATTGTCTATTTTGACCACAGGTATCTTTGGAGCAAGTCCCATATGCTAGTCTGAATTGATATTTCCTTGTAAAAAAGAACTTTTTCCCCGGAACTTAAGCTCTTTCTTTACTATGAGCAGCTACGAATAAAAAAGAGAAAACCACATTCACACAAATTTTGGTCTAATTAGCATCACACAGGAATTTGATAGATCAAAGTAAATTCAATATTCTCCCTTCAATTTTTAGTCTGTTTCAGTATAGATGCTGCAATGTGAGCAGGTACCAGTGTGACATAGTGGAAAGTTAAACCTGAGAGGCTGTAAAGATAAACTCTGTCTTAGCAGAGAAGGTCTGAAAGAGTCTTTATTTCCTCAGATACTGCAGGCAAGTGGAATTCATCCCACCTGACTCTCAGCTCTTACACTGTATACACGCACCTCTAGCTACGTAGGCACCCTTTGGAGTTAAAGGAAAGAAACAGCAATTTCAACTGTATGGCTCATTGCCCTTGTTTTTGACACCTACCTTAGTAACTGCAATCTGGATTTTTTTCTCTTCTTTCAGTCAGTTGTAGAGAGCAAGAAGGTCTCCCCTCAGCCTCCTCTTCTCCAGGCTAAACAGCCCCAGCTCTCACAGCCACTCTTCATAAGACTTGTTCTCCAGCCCCTTCACCAGCTTCGTTGCTCTTCTCTGGACTCGCTCCAGAGCCTCAACATCCTTCTTGTGGTGAGGGGCCCAGAACTGAACACAATATTCAAGAAGCGGTCTCACCAGTGCTGAGTACAGAGGGAGAATAACCTCCCTGGACCTGCTGGTCACACCGTTTCTGATACAAGCCAGGATGCCATTGGCTTTCTTGGCCACCTGGGCACACTGCTGGCTCCTGTTCAGTCACTGTCAGCCAACACCCCAGGTTCCTCTCCTTCAGGCAGCTTTCTAGCCACTCTTCTCCCAGTCTGTAGCTGCACAGGGTTGTTGTGCCCCAAGTGCAGGACCCAGCACTTGGCTGTGTTAAACCTCATGCTATTGGTCTCAGCCCAGTGGTCCAGCCTGTTCAGATCCCTTTGGAGAGCCTCTCTGCCCTCCAGCAGATCAACACTGATATCATGTCTACAATATGATGCAAGGGAGTAAAAAATATCCTTCAGCCTGAGCAATTGTTCTGTTGATTCTTCTGGGTGAGATGCTGATGGCAGAGCTTTGTGCCTGCTCTTGGAAAACACTGGATGGAGTGTTACTGGCGATTCCTTTGATGTTTCTGGTTCATGATGGTTTTAGCTCCTGGAAGAGAGGCAGATACCAATAAAATATTTCTCTCATGGTCTAGTATAAACACTGTGACAGGCAGTGTTCACACCAGAATAAAACCTCAGCCTATGAACAACAAGAAAGGGATAAATAATCATGTAATGTCTGAATGTGTCAGCTCCTAGAAGGGGAAAGAATAGCAATACTTACAGAGTGTAAGGGCATGGAGCTGCTCAGTCGAGAGAAGGCTGTTTACCAAGAGGCTGTTGACAGGTTTGGAGACTCAATTACCATGCATGGCAGAAGAAATGAACTAGATATTTGCAGCTATGCTATTAGGCTGATGACCAATTAGATCCCAGCTGGATTGTATAACAGCTGCAAGATACTTCCTGCAACATTGATAAGTCATGATATTAGACAGAGGTATGACCAAGTGCTGGCAACATACAGTCTAATCTATTTTGACATAGTAGGAAACGTACATTACTGAAGAGAAACCTATAAACATGAGCTATTGTCACTCAGCTTTTTCAGATTATATGCTGAAGGAAGAGAGAAGGAGGTCACCTATTGCTGGGTCACTGGTAGAACTGTGCACAAGTTTATTCACAGCACAACACCAAAATACACTTGAGAGAGGAGGTGTGGCCCAAGCCAGTGTTTCAGTAGCAGATAGGGACATATTTGTCAGACATCGGCAGCTTGAGGACAACATGAAGCTAGACTACCAAGTGAAGGCATTAGAAAATGTGAGAACACAAGGTCCCATTTTTTATGGTTGAACATCTGCAGAAGGAGGCAGCAACACCACAAAGATGGTTCAGTACAGCCACACAGATTAGCAGACCACAGATCAGTAGCTCTAAGACAATGTAGACACTTAATGGCAAACTAATAGAAATCATTGGAGAGAAGGCCTTTTCCATTATCATCTGTTGAGAATAGTGTCTGAGCTATCAAAGGTGAAATTGTTACAACTGGTGCAGTCAGAAGCCTGCTCTGGCACATTCTTGGGGGAAGGAGAGTGAGGTTATCCATTCACCTGCTTCACCATGTTTTGTTCAGTTTTTGGCAGGATATTAGAAGGCGGGACCTCTGCAAACAGGTGTATGGATCTAGAGTGCTTCCAATAGGATCGGCACAGGAGAAGCAGCAAGAAAGCAGAATTTGAAGGAGGTTCCAGGAAATCAATATACATTCATGTGAGTGTAATGTTAACAGAAATTGCTCCATTTCTCTTACTAGATCCCTTAATCAAAAACCGGCTTCATTTTACAAGTGCAAACCTTTTATGTAGTATTATCCATCTGGCAATACAGGGGATGGTCTAACCTAATAGTGTTAAAGGGGTACAAATATTTTTCTGCCTTCCAATATACAAGTTTGCAAACTGTGGCATGTGGTAGAAACAAAATGTTACACTTACTACCTCTTCTCTCTCTTTTTTTTTTTAACTATCTGCTGAATTTCATTAAAAGCTAAAATGCATTAATTACTTCCCTGATATTCCTGTAATTGATATTGCCTTGTCACAGGGAGGATGTATGTTAGTAAGTGGAAGAAAAGGTGATCTTTTTAGATGGGAAAATGGGAAGGGAAGTGTTCATCAGTCAGTCTTTCTATTAAGATGTGTTCCCAGATGATAAAGAAGTTTAAGAACCCCTGCTGCTACTGTACATCCTGTGTTTTTGTTATTGGAGCTAGAGAATGAGCTGCTGAGCTCACAAAAATATTGTGTTGTTGCTGAGCTGGTCCCTTACTTTGACCAGTTTTACATTTTGTAACCTGCTAGTTTCAGCAGAAC
Organism: Clamator glandarius; assembly: GCA_033459285.1. NCBI lineage: Eukaryota > Metazoa > Chordata > Aves > Cuculiformes > Cuculidae > Clamator > Clamator glandarius. Next base: position 2,131,109 of record JAUNZM010000105.1, read on the forward strand.
TGCCCCTAGTTTCCACCAGGATAAAGGAAGGGGGGCTTTGTCACCCTGCTTTTATGGAAATTGAAACCCAGAAACACCTTTCAGTGCTTATTTTATTTTTTCAGGAGGTGACACAAAGCCGTCGTAGCACAGGAGGCAACAATCATCCTGTAGCATCAGCTATGAACATCAAATGTTCTGTCTGCCCTCACTAGTTTGTAACTCTCCTCTCCAGGAGGAATTACCTTGCCTTTGACTAGGTGCAGCAAAGAGCTTGGTGCGTGCTGCTGAGCATTAAGGCATCCGCTCACACTGCTGTCTCCTGACCTTCACAGCCTTGATGATCACTATAGCCTCCTCGTTCTGTATATAGCACTGCTGGTGGGTTGCAGAAGCTGCAGTCCTGAGGTGAGTCATTTCAAAATTCATTCTTAGCCTTGAGTCTTGGAGTAGAGCTTGGATGAAGCAATTCATTAAAGTCTTAAGGCTCTCCCATTGGCTCATGAATTATCATTACAATAAAGGGGCTTTATCTGGAAGGTTACACTAATAAATCTTTATTAAATATTAACAGGAGAAAAAAAATCCTGTCTGTTTGGATCCTATTTATTGAATATATATACAAACACATTTAAAAAAACCTTCTCCATTTTCAGTATCTTTATTTCTGATAGTGATGTTGATTTCTGATCGTCATAGAAATATCATAGAATGAATCATAGAGTCATAGAATGGTTTGTGTTTGGAGGGACCTTATAGATCATCTAGTTCTGACCCCTTTGCCATGGACAGAGACACATCTCACTAAATCAGGCTGCTCAAAGCCCCATCCAACCTGGACTTGAACACTTCCAGAGAGGAGGCAGTCGCAGCTTCCCTGGGCAGCCTGAGCCAGTACCTCACCACCTTCATTGTGGAGAGTTTCTTCCTAATGTCTAATCCAAATCTTCCCCCGTCCAATTTAAGTCCATTCCCCCTCATCCTATCACTATATGCCCTTGTAAAAAATTCCTTACCAGCTTTCTGGCACATCCCTTTCAAGTACTGGAAGGCTGTTAATGTCTTCTCGGAGCCTTCTCTTCTCCAGGCTGAACCCCAACTCTCTCAGCCTGTCCTCTTATCAAACTCAAAGAATCACACAGAATAATCAGGTTGGAAGAGACCCACTGGATCATCGAGTCCAACCACTCCTATCAAACACTAAACCATGCCCCTCAGCACCTCGTCCACCCGTGCCTTAAACACCTCCAGGGAAGGTGAATAAACCACCTCCCTGGGCAGCCTGTTCCAGTGCCCAATGACCCTTTCCATGAAAATTTTTCCTAATGTCCAACCTAAATCTCCCCTGGCAGAGCTTGAGGCCATTTCCCCTTGTCCTGTCCTCCGTCACTTGGGAGAAGAGGCCAGCACCCTCCTTTCTACAACCACCCCTCAGGTAGTTATAGAGAGCAATGAGGTCTCCTCTCAGCCTCTTCTTCTCCAGGCTAAACAACCCCAGCTCTCTCAGCCACTCCTCATAAGGCCTGTTCTCCAGCCCCTTCACCAGTTTCGTTGCTCTTCTCTGGACTCACTCCAGAGCCTCAACATCCTTCTTGTGGTGAGGGGCCCAGAAATGAACACAGTATTCAAGCAGCGGTCTCACCAGTGCCAAGTACAGAGGGAGAATAACCTCCTTGGACCTGCTGGTCATGCCGTTTCTGATACAAGCCAAGATGCCATTGGCTTTCTTGGCCACCTGGGCACACTGCTGGCTCCTGTTCAGTCACTGTCAGCCAACACCCCCAGGTCCCTCTCCTCCAGGCAGCTTTCTAGCCATTCTTCTCCTAGTCTGTAGCTCTGCACAGGGTTGTTGTGCCCCAAGTGCAGGACTTCGCATTTGGCACTATTAAACCTCATGTCATTGGTCTCAGCCCAGTGGTCCAGCCTGTTCAGATCCCTTTGCAGAGACTCCCTACCCTCCAGCAGATCCACACTTCCACCCAGCTTAGTGTCATCTGCAAACTTGCTAAGGATGCACTCGATGCCTTCATCCAGGTCATTGATAAAGACATTGAACAGGGCTGGACCCAGCACTGAGCCCTGGAAAACCCCACTTGTCACTGGCCTCCAGCTTTATTTAACACCATTTCCCACCACCCTCTGGGCCCGGCCATCCAAGCAGTTTTCCACCCAGGAGGGTGTGCGCCTGTCCAGGACAGAGGCTGACAGTTTCCATAGCAGAATGCTGTGAAAAACTGTGTCAAAGGCTTTACTAAAGTCCAGAAAGACCACATCCACAGCCTTTCCCTCATTCAGCAGCCAAGTCACTTCATCATAGAAGGTGATCAGGTTAGTTTGGCAAGACCTGCCTTTTGTGAACCCGTGTTGACTGGGCCTGATCACCCAGTTCTCTTGCATGTGCTTCATGATCACACTCAAGATCACCTGTTCCATGACTTTCCCTGGCACTGAGGTCAGACTGACAGGCCTGTAGTTCCCTGGATCCTCCCTGCCACCCTTCTTGTAGATGGGCACAACATCAGCCAGCCTCCAGTCCAGTGGAATTTCCGCAGTCTTCCAGGACTGCTGGAAGATGATGGAAAGGGGTTTGGCCAGCACATCCACCAGCTCCTTCAATACTCTTGGGTGAATCCCATCTGGCCCTATAGACTTGTGGGTGTCTAGCTGGGCTAGCAAGGCTCTGACCGCCTCCTCTTGGACCATGAGAGCCTCATTTTGCTCCTCTACCTCCTGGATTTGTACAGAAAGGGAACAACTTTCTTTACAATTAAAGACTGAGGCAAAGAAGGCATTAAGTACCTCAGCCTTTTCCTCATCCCCTGTCACTGTTGTTCCTTCTGCGTCCAATAGGGACTGTATGGTCTCCCTAGTCCTCCTTTTATTATTTATATATTTACGGAAAGATTTTTTCTTATCTTTCACAGACATTGCCAATCTGATTTCTAGTTGAGCCGTAGCCCTTCTGATCTTTTCTCTACACAATCTCACTTCCCTCCTGTAGTCCGCCCAAGCGGCCTGTCCCCTCTTCCAGAGCCAATAAACATTTCTCTTCTTCTTGATATCACTCAAGATCTCCCTGTTCAAACAGCTGTTTTTTTCCCCTGCCGGCTCTTTTCCCGGAACATGGGGATGGCTTTCTCCTGAGCTGCTAGGATCTCCTTTCTGAAGAGCTCCCAGCCCTCATGGGCTCCCTTGCCCTTAAGCACTGTCTCCCATGAGACTTTGCCAACCAGCCTTCTGAAGACTTCAAAGTCTGCCCTCAGGAAATTTAATGCTACTGTCTTGCTAACCACCCTCTTCACTTCACCTAGAACAGAAAACCCTATCATCTTATGATCCCTTAGTCCTAGGCGCCATCCTACTGCCACATCCCCCACAAGGCCTTCTCTGTTCACAAACAGCAGGTCCAGGAGGGCACCTTCCCTTGTCGATTCATTCACCAGCTGTGCTAGGAAGTGTCTTCCACGCACTCCAGGAACCTCCTAGACTGCTTCCATTCTGCTCTGTTGTACTTCCAGCAGATATCAGGAAGATTGAAGTCTCCCACAAGAACAAGGGGCATTGATCTAGAGATTAACCCCAGCTGTTTATAGAAGAGCTCATCAGCTGCTTCTCCTTGGCTGGGTGGCCTGTCACAGACTCCCATCACACAATCTACCTTCTTATGGGCTCCTCTGATTTTAACCCACAGGCACTCAATCTCCTCATCTCCACAGTCCATCTCAACAGTGTCCAAGTCCTCCCTTACAAATGGAGGTTATGATCACCTTATCAGAGGTTATCCAGTCCTCTGATCATCTTCATAGCCCTCCTCTGGATCCATACTAACAGTTCCACATCCTTCTTAGGATGAGGATTCCAGAAATGGACACAATACTCCAGGTGGGAACTCATGAGAGCAGAGGGAGAATCACCTCCCTTGACCTGCTGGCCATGCTTCTTTTGATGCATCCTGGGATATGGTTAGCCTGGGCTGCAAGTACACATTGCCAACTCATGTCGAGCTTCTCATCAATCAGCACCCCCCAAGACCCTTTCCATAGGGCTGCTCTCAATCACTGATGTGAGGCTGATATATGAGTAGTTCCCAGGGTCATCCTTTCTACCCCTTTAAAAAACGGGCACAATGTTACCCTTCTTCCAGTCACCAAGGACTTCTCATGACTGCCATGACTTTTCAGATATCATGGAGATTGATTTGGCAGCCACATTAGCCAATTCCCCCAGGACTCTGTGATGCATCTTATCAGATCCCATAGACTTATATAAGTTCATGTTCCTCAGGTGGTCACGAACCTGATCCTCCTCTACAGTGGGAGGGGCTATACCCTCCAGTGCCCATCTTGTAGTCTATTGATCCAGGAGAGGTGAGGAGAGTGATTGCCAATGAAGACTGAGGCAAAAAGTTGTTGAGTACCTCAGCCTTCTCCTTGTCTGTTGATACGAGGTCACCATTTTCATTCATAGGGGGGTGTGCTTTCTTTAACCTTCCTTTTCTTCTTGACGTACCTATAAAAGCCCTTGGTATTCTTTACTTCCTTTACCAAGTTCAGCTCCAGCTGTGCCTTGATCTTCCTGACCCCATCTCTACACAACCAAGCACTCTACCCCATCTCTACCCAATCTCTACACAACTCTATACTCTTCCCAAGTTCCCTGTCCCTGTTTGCACTGTCTGTGCAGTTGCTTCTTGCTCTTCAGTTTGACCAGCAGATCTCAACTCAACCATGCTGGTCCCTGCCCTTCCCTGCCTGATTTCCTACATCTGGGAACTGAGCGCTATTGCGCTTTATAGAAAGCATCCTTAAATATTTGCCAGCTCTATTCTGCTCCCTTCTCCCTGAGGACTATTTCCGAGGGTCCTATTGACTAACTCCTCAAAGAGATGGAATTTCCTAAAATTCAGGGTCTTGACTATACTCCCCACCTGTCCCATATCCCTCAGAACGTTGAACTCCACCAATGTGTGATCACTGCAACCCAGGCTGCCTATGATCTTGATGTCACTGATGAGCTCACTTGCATTGGTGACCACCAGGCCCAGTATTGCATCCTGCTGGGTAGGGATGTCTATTACCTGGGTTAAGAAGTTATCTTCAATGCATCCTAGAAGAATCCTTGGTTGCCTATAGCTTGCCGTGCTACTTTTCCAGCAGATGTCATGGTGGTTGAAGTTTATACTTCTTTCAATATTGATATTTACAAACACCATACACCCTTCTGGGCACTTTATTCTTAATATGTGTGTAAAGAGACCAACATAGGTGAGTCCTCTTCTTGTTGAGAAATGCTGGGCACAATTTACTAAACAATAAAACTAAGGGAAATCATAATTCCACTAAGTGGGTGCCCACAATCAGATAGTTCGGTTCCATTTGTCACACTTAGGTGCAGCCTAGATGCTGGTTTGTATGCTGTGGCTTCAGAGGGATCAGGAAAGTATTCCTAGGGCACTAGACTGAACTCAAAGGCTGGACATCTTTTTTCTGGTGGATGAGTGTCAAGGTTTGGAGAGGAGAGCAGTGACCTCAAAGAGAATCCCAGGCTGCCACCTGATTCTCACAGCTGAAAACTGGAGACCTTTTCAAAATTTTCACTGTTACTTATTTTAAAATCTAGGTATGTTTTGATTCCCTTCCAAATCAAACAACATAGCAATATTCTAGAAATGAATAAATGTGATACTGAGCCATGTTTCTTGGCAAAATACCGTGCATACCTATTGCATGGCATAAATAATACATTGTGATAATTAATAATGATAAATAATAAATAATGCAGTCAGTTGCAGCACTAGGGACTGTGAATAGACCTACATTTATAAAAGTTGAAATTCTAAGATAAAAGGATAATGTATCGAGCACTAAGCTGTGACATTTTGCATGATTGCACAATTCACATCATTTTAGAGTTTAGTAATGGTATTTGGTCATTCATCTTGTTTTTAAGTGCTTAAAACACAATGACACCAAAGAGAGTTACATGTATGAATACCTTTGAACATCAGACTTATGCATCTGCAAATCAATTCCAGTGACCTAAACTGCTCTCACGAAGCAGGAGTGGGCATGCTTTTGCAGCAATAATGATATTGCCCTCAGAACTAGGGTCATAGAGAGGACTGATGTAGCTGAAAAGCAGCCACAAAGCATTTGAAAATTTGTCATTACATAAAACATACTTAATATTTACCAACCTGTACTATTTGTAATTTTGTATAGCCTTTCCTCTTTCTCTGGACTCTTTTATCAGCCCAGCATATTAACCCCTTTTCTAATAGGAAGTGGAGGAGCTGATTGACAGTTCATTAAGGCAGATACTTCTTAAGGGAAAAATTGAAGAGGTTAATTTTAATATCTCTTACTGCTTTAGTATTTCAGTGAGCCAGTGTGAGTATAATGTAAACCTAGAATGGGAACCAATATTTTTCTGACACCTCCCCAAGCAGGCACTCTAGATTTTATGGTGCTGAAGAGTCTGAGAATTCAGATCTTATTCCTCTGTATAGCAAAACAGGGACTTTCAAACAGAAAAATAAATTTGTTGGCTTTAGCAATATATATTTTTGGTTAACTTAGCAGTTTCAAAAGTCCCTGCTTTCCCATGAATTCAAATGGGAGCTGAATTCTCTGAGTTCTGCTCTGCTGCAGACTGTCATGTTGGCAATCTGTAAGTCATTTATTTATTATTTTTCACTGTTAAGTGCAGTAACTTTTTCAGTGATTTCATTTTTTAGTCAATTATATATAGTGGTTAGAATGGCTGTTGTATTCCACTACTGTTTCATTTAAAGATACATTGCTTGGGCCTCTGTTCAGCCAAGTACTTAGGCAGGTACCCAACTTAAAGTGCAGCACAATCGACACTGAGTCATCTGTTTTAAATTAGGCACTCTAGCTGAACCAGGACTTTAATTAGGCAAGTACAGTTTTAAGGACTCCTTTGGCTTTTGTCATGAGGCATAACTCACTGTTGTCGATGGGAAGTCTGCTTAAGTGCAGACTTTGTCTATTTCCAAGGTGCAGATCTCCCCAGTGATGTTGTTTTATCATGTGTTTTTATCACTCCATCCCTAACGTCAAACACAAAAAAAGAGAAATGAAAAGAAAAATGCAGAGACAGGAAAGTGGCAATTTAGGGACTGTGTGTCTGTGCGACAGGCATCCTAAGGGAAAAGAAAGAAAAATATTTAGGAAGTTCTGTACAACCACTGCTCAACTACAAGACCACCCCACTGCAGGTAAGAAATGAGAAATTTTGAGGGCTGCTGAGCACTGACTCTTCACAGTGGATCAACACTCAGAGTTATTTAGCACAGATGTTTCTGTAATTGTGACACATTGATAAAATTCTGTGTTCGGTGGCCCTCGAGCACCTTTCTCCCACATGTGCAGTGGTCTGGTATGCTGGGGTCGTAATGAAAATGGTATTTTCTGCTGGGCTGTGTCAAACCCTGTATTTTCCTTGTCTTATACACACTTCTCTCCTCGTCCAGGTATTGGCCTGAGTATTTGCAGCTTATACACATATTTTGAAGGGAATCAGATGATTGTTGGTGATCGCTCTCTGTGTGTATCTACATAGCTAGGAAGTTCATTTTTCTGCATTTTTACAGTATGAACTCCTTTTTTCCATCCCAGCTCCAGGTTAGTATTCTAGATGAGGAGGTAGTAGTGGACACATGTTGTGCAAGAGAGAGACACAAGGCTTTGATGAACTGTGCAGACTTCTATACAGCCTGAGAACCCGGGCTGTTTGTGGAGAAGGGAAGGACAAATTTATGCTCCTTTCATGTGTTAGTTGACATAGCATCCTGTGGAGAAGGGAAGGACAAATTTATGCTCCTTTCATGTGTTAGTTGACATAGCATCCCTTGGTCTTTGACACAAGGTCTCCTGATATCCCTTTACATAAACACGGAATGGGGGCAGTGGGGTGGGGAGGGAAAGGAGGGAATAGGGAGATAAATATGAAGGGAGAGAGCAGAGGACAGGGAGCTGGTAGGAGAGGAGAGGAGAGGAGAGGAGAGGAGAGGAGAGGAGAGGAGAGGAGAGGAGAGGAGAGGAGAGGAGAGGAGAGGAGAGGAGAGGAGAGGAGAGGAGAGGAGAGGAGAGGAGAGGAGAGGAGAGGAGAGGAGAGGAGAGGAGAGGAGAGGAGAGGAGAGGAGAGGAGAGGAGAGGAGAGGAGAGGAGAGGAGAGGAGAGGAGAGGAGAGGAGAGGAGAGGAGAGGAGAGGAGAGGAGAGGAGAGGAGAGGAGAGGAGAGGAGAGGAGAGGGAATAAAAGATGTGAGAATTTTAGGAGGAAGTAATAATTTTATGATACCAACTGACACCCTCAGGAAAAGCCTACAAGTGACAAGGTTACTTCACATCCAACAGAGTAGCAGCAAACTTCAAACTAAATACATGTCGGGAATATTTGTCTGAGTTTAATTTAATTATGTTAATCAATTAGACATGCTGACAAAAAAACGATGGTTGGCACCAGTGACACTGAAGGGCCTTTCCTAGGGATTAAAGGTTTCTTTCTCCTATTCCAGCCTTGAGGAGATTAGTGATCGCCTCATAGATAAGGGAGCAGCCAGTCAGACATTACATGCCCTCTAATGCAGGGCTAGCTTGTAAAAAAATTGAATAAGCCTCCCTCATACCGAACTGAAGGTCCTGGAGCAGAGAGGGCAGAACCACCCTAGCAAGCTTTGAGGACGCAGTTTAGCTTTGACAGAAGCAGGGCAGCACACAGACAGCTCCTGACTTAGCTGGACTTTGCCTTCCCCTCTGCTGCATGTGGAGGTCTCCCAAACCGAGTCCCCAGCAGTCCTGGGGCTGGTCTTACTCCACTCAGCACCACTCTGGGTATCCCTACAAGCTCAGCACAGTTAATCTGCCACCTTATTCATTGCCATGTGAATACTCAAGAGTTGACTGTAATATAATACCCCCCTTATAAAACAGGATTTTATTGCTTTCTTCCTTTTTATAGTATGGAAGTGACATATTTGTTCCATTTCTCTTAGGTATAGGAGTCTTAGCACTTGGGTTTCCAACTCTTTCCCCATCCTTACCTATGAATCATAGGGTTTTTCATCTCTTGCTCCACTTACACATAACGTGCAGCTGGGATTCTTCTTAATTTACACTATTTTGCACATCCTTAAGAAGTACCGCCTATGCTTCCAAGCCAACACGTGTCCCACACAGATGTTAAGAGTTCTTAAGATCCAAAGAGTACATGTCTGAGAAAATTCAAGAGCAGGGCATGAGAAGAGGCAATCTCTCTTCCCTTCTTTCCTAAGGAGAATAGCAGCAAGTACAACACCATAAAATTAAAACCATGGCAAACATACAGGGTAAAAAGAAAATATCTACCATTTGACAGATAGACAAGGCTGACAAACAGACAGGACAGGCATGGTTATGTCATAGAACATGTTTGGACAACTAATATTTACATTTCATCAATAACACTTCATCATCACCATATCAGCTAGATACTTTGTTGGTGGGGAGAAGAGAAAAATAAAATTTATCTTGCCATTTTTGCTTTACTAGGGAATATGTAACAGCTGGCAGTGTAATACACTTTTTATTTTCATGAGTTATGGATGTGCATGGCTATCCCTAAAAAATTGAAATAAAAACTGTATTACACCGCCAAGTCTCATATATTATATTTATACCATACCAGAGGAGGTGTCTGCAGAGCAACTATAGATATAAACTTTTATTATATCTATAGTTTCTCATGTTATTAGTATAGTTGTGAAAATAATAGGATTTACTGAAGGTTGTTATTCCCCTTAGCATCACTGGTGTGGTATAAACAATATATTGACCTTTTGGATATTTTTGAACCATTGAGATGGATTTGAAAATGTGGTCATTTGAAGCCAGTAGCCTGCGCTCTTGTCCCCAGTCCAAGGCAATGGGCTGATAATACTTTTGAAAGGCAATATTCAGATTAGCCTCCCAAAGTAAATGCTGGTACCAATAACAGCACTTCCCTTTTCTGTTTCTCAGTGTGCAGGGACAACTAACCAGTCTCCAACCCGTTAAATAAACGTGGAGAAGGCATGAAGGCCCCAGGCTGCAGCAGTCTGCAGGTTAGCACAGTGCTCCATCACTGTTCTTAGGTTCCTACAACAGAACAACAAAGAAATTTGCCACTGAAACAGTTAAAGCCCAGACACTTTGTTAGGCAAGACCTTTGCAAGACCTTGCCAGGTTTTCCAGGTGGCATTTATGCTTTGTGATGGATTTCTCAGCTTCCTCCCAAGGAAATACCCTTCCCTTTTGGGGATGCATTGGGGGCTGCCTTCTCCTTAGTCCTCCAGAGAACAGCAGAAGAGCAGGCAAGAGTGAGCACCTACTCAGTCCTGCCATGGGGCTCCTGTTGATCTCAACACTGCAAGGCTGTGGCAGAGGATCCATACTAGAGGAGCCTCTGGGTATTGGATCAGCCCTGCTGATGAGCATGAGCATGCTAGGAAATGGAGGAAGAAAGCTGCCACAGATGCTCATTGTAATGCGAGTGAGCTCCACTGTCCTGCACATGCATTGGAAGCAAATCCTTTCTCTGATGCAAGGGAAATAAGTCCATTAACAAGTTGTATTTTCTTCCAGTATATGCACAAAGGTACCCACTCAAGTTTTCTGAGCTCAGAGGCACAGACGAAACCAAGAGCACCTGTTTACTGATGGGAAATGCCATTAGAAATGGGTCTGGGAGAGTAGCATGTTTATAGTCTCACACAACACCATATGGTGCATGGCAGCAGAAATCTTCAATTGATATAGATGAGCAAATGCGAATTTCAGCTTAGGTTTGATTTTTTAAATATTGTTTTTATCAATAATTTTATTTGATTTTCTTTCCTTGTTTTTTGAGTGCTCAGGCTATCTTAGTTGTATCTTGCCCTTTGCTTTCTGGAGAAATCTGTAGGGGCATATATCTTTAATTGTTTAAATAAGCCTATATCAACTGAAAGAAAGGGAGGAGGAGATATGGAGGATGTCTGGGGATGACAGGCTGAGAAGCTGAAGTCAAAAGGACACATAGCTCAGGCCCTTAGGACTGGAAAAGCAGCCCTTAGAAATCTGAGGTCAGTCAGGCCAGAGGCAAAACTGATTTCTTTTTAATCAAGCTTAATTGTTTATATTAATACATGAACTTGTGCACAGTGATTCAAATAAATTTTAGCAGATCTTTAAAGGAAAACATGTTAAACATTTTTTTTTTTGCAAGGGTACCTTTAGGCTTAATTCTGTAAATAATATTTGGGTTTATAAAGGACCTATGCAGTCCTTCGAAAATGCAGCACTTACTTTGCTGTTAGTGCGTATCTAGCTCAACATCAAAGATTCTTAATCTCTTGCCCTATTGCCATTCTTCTATTCATCAAGCTAAAACCAATAGCCCAGCTCCATCTCTTTTCTATAACCCCGATATGTTCAGTCTTCTCAGAAGTGATGATGTGGCACTGCCTTTTGTGCACTGGCAGGCACAAGTCTGTGCCACTTAGAATGCAAGTATTTGATAATTCCTGCTAACATAAAATTCTGTAAACTGGCAGTCTGAGTAGTCTTACATCAAGCTTTCTCACTTTTCTTTGCACCTCATCTCAAGAGATACCAGATGGAGAATGAACTTGAATCCCCTAGTGAGACCATTCCTCTGGGTCAGGACAGAAGTATCTGAGGAGGTCATGTCAGTGTTACCTGCAGTGGTTCAGGGCTCCCATGGTGAGCAAATAGCACCCACCACAACCTGAGGCTCTCAGTCTGTTGTCATACCCCATGCCCCTCACAAGCCACATGCCAAAATGTGAAGGGCATGCTTTTTTAAAATGTTAAGGTAACTGATGGCTCAGCAAGAGGCCTATGTAACGGTTGTAGTTTTGCTGATTTATTAAGTGCCGATGGTGTTTTAATACTGTTTGTGTTTCAGAAATAAAGATAGTCACTGCCCTGAAGGCTTACAGACTGAAAGACAGATACAAACAATACACAACTCCCTATAGATACTCTGAAGAAAGATTTTTTTGTTTTTATTACGGAGCTCTTCTGATTTAATTTGCTTCTTTCATGTGATATTGGGGCAGTATGGGTTGAATGTCTGTCAGCTGAAAACACTCCTCTGCTAGAGTGCAAGACTGAAAGAGGAGCATCAGCATGTGGAGAGACGGGACATGCAGCCCCAGTCTGACTTGATCAGAACTTCAAGACTTGAATTCCTGGTGAGTTGCTCCTTGACAAACCTCCATCAACCTACTGCTTGATAGGGACTCTGACTCATCAGCCCGAGCCATGAAAGTTAAGCTACGGGGAACGTGCTAAACTAAAAGCTGATGTTAAAGGACATGACAGGGAGGTGATGGGAGTTTGTGGCTGTTTCACAGTGGGGTTGTTGAATCACAGAATCACTAGGTTGGAAAAGACCCACAGGATCATGGAGTCCGACCATTCCTATCAACCACTAAACCATGCCCCTCAGCATTTCATCCACCTGTCTTTTAAATAGCTCTAGGAATGGTGACTCAACCAACTCCCTGGGCGGCCTGTTCCAGTGCCCAATGACCCTTTCCGTGAAAAAAAAATTTCTGATGTCCAACTTGAACCTCCCCTGGCAGAGCTTGAGGCCATTCCTTCTCATCCTGTCCCTTATCACCTGGGAGAAGAGGCCAGCTCCCTCCTCTCCACAGCTTCCTTTCAGGTAGTTGTAAGGAGCAAGAAGGTCTCCCCTCAGCCTTCTCTTCTCAAGGCTAAACCACCCCAGTTCCCTCAGCCGCTCCTCATAATACTTGTTCTCCAGCCCCTTCAATCATCTCATGATCTCTTTGTCCCAGGCATCCTCCAGCTGTCACATCTCCCACAAGGCCTTCTCTGTTCACAAACAGCAAGTCTAGGAGGGTATCTTCCCTTGTCAGCTCACTCATCAGCTGTGTGAGGAAGTTGTCTTCCACACACTCCAGGAACCTCCTGGACTGCTTCCTTTCTGCTATATTGTACTTCCAGCAGACATCTGGAAAACTGAAGTCTCCCACAAGGACAAGAGCTAGCGATCCTGAGACTTCTCCCAGTTGTTTATAGAAGAGCTCATCAGCTTCTTCTTCTTGGCTGGGTGGTCTATAACAGACCACCACTCCCATCACAATATCTCCCTTCTTGTGGACTCCTCTGATTTTAACCCACAGGCACTTGATCCTGACATCATGATAATCGAGATTGATGGTATCAAAGCATTATCTAACATAGAGGGCTACCCCACCACCTCTCCTACCCTCCCTGTCCTGCCTAAAGAGTTTGTACCCCACCATAGCTGCACTCCAGTTATACGAGTCATCCCACCGCATTTCTGTGATGGCAACTATGTCACAGTCTCCTTACCCTGCAATAACTTCCAGTTCCTCCTGCTTATTGCCTATGTTGCGTTCATTGGTGTAAATATACTTCAGCTGGGCTAGTGAACCCAGCCCTCATAAAGGGAATAGTGTTCATTCCCAATTGACTGGTCCCTGGAATATCTAACCCATCAGTGTTAGTTTCATCCTTTCCATCACCAGATGTATTCACCCCCACTAGCTCTGTGGTGACATACTGGTGGGCCTTGCCAGCACACAATTAGGCACTCAGGCACTGGAGTTCCACTTCCAGGCTCACTTCTGACTAGCCTGGCTTCGTCCCCCTCCTCCTTCACATCCAGTTTAAAGCTCTATTTATGAGCCCAGCTAGATTTTTAGTAAGGATTTTAGTACCTCTAGGAGACAAATGTGCCCCATCCCTAGTAAAGAAGACTGGGAGTGCCTGGTCCAGTGCGAGATCAAAGAACCCAAAGTTCTTCTCCTCACACCAGGTTTGGAGACAGGTATTAATCAACTGTTTCTTTTTGATCTCTTGCTCTTCATTCCTTAGTGTTGGAATGGAGCTAAACACTACTTGCACCCCAGAACCCTCCATCATTTTTCCCAGAGCCCTGAAGTCTCTCTTAATTGCTTTCAGCTTCCTGCATTGTGTGTCATTGTTGCCAATTTGAAATACTAGCAGAGAGTAATAATCTGTGGCTTTCACCACGGAAGGGAGTTTACTAGTGATGTCCTTCACTCATGCCCTGAGTAGGCAGCAGATCTCCCTGTGGAGTGGGTCCGGTCTGCAGATAGGTCTCTCTGTTCCCTTTAGAAGGGAATCCCCCAAAACAATCACTTTCCTCTCCTTTTTCTCAGAGGATGTTTTGATGGTCGTTTGAGGATGGCACAGCCTAGTGAATGTTTCTACACTGTGGGAGCCATCCTCTTCGACTGTGGGGATGGATTCCACTTGCAGCGCTTCATATTTATTCTGCAGGGGAATCTGGGTGTTTGTTGTCTGAATGGGGACAGCAGGCTCCCTGTGCCGCGCAGGAACTTGCTGCCATTGAAGCAGGCAGTGTATGTGGCAGAAAGAGGCAGAAGGGCTTAAGATTTTATAGGCCCCTCATGGATAGTGAATCTGGCACCTACATAAAATTTCTCTTTCAGTCTGCGGTCAGGATGCCTGGCATGCATGAAACTGATGGAAATGGAGCGACATTCACCCAGACCCTCTGGCCTGCAGAGTGGTCCCATGCTTTTAGAAAGCAGTAATCTGAGAGGCAAAAAGGCATGGGTGGTACTTCTGAGAGGTCCTACATCCAGGAATCCATGCCTGTGCATGCATCTGGATGCGTGCACAGATGTGTGAGCCTTTATAAGACTAAACTGGCCTGGAGAGTCAGGATTATAAGGGGCTGGCAGCAACTTCTGTGGTGTCATGCAAAATCAGCATCAGTGAAAGTCAAATGCAGACAGGTATCCCTCTCTGACATTTCACAGGACTGAAAAAGCTGCTTTATGTGAAACATGTATGGCTTCCTCTGCTGCAGGACCTATGAGAGTTCTGCCACTCATTTTCCATGATTACACCCAGGACCCCTCACTTCCATATGGGTTGAGCTAGGGGGAGAATCATTAGCATTTATTCTTTCACTTAAACAGTGCCAAAATCAATCTTGAAAAATTATATAAAAGTTTCTTTCAGCTTGATCCGGGTGTTTCTTCACTGCTGGAATATCACCCTGTACACTGGAATCATTATTACATCACACTAATCTAATTTAAATGCATTTTTACTGTACTTGGTTTAATGAATGTGGAATATGTCACTATGAAATTGCACCATTAATTTGATAAATAGCACTTGAAGGTATAATTTTTTCCAGCATTGCAGACTAATGAAGCTAAAATACATATATAATAAGAAGTGTAAATAATAAATTATTCTTAGGAGCAAAAAAATTAATTAGATCTTACCACAAACTGCATCTCAATGTCAAAGTTTTTTTACACTACTGACTTTCAAACTAGTTGGAACTTGACTGTGATCCTTGGAAAGATTCTCAAGTAATGAGAGTGTGTACACGTATTTGGTAATACACTTTAACAAACTACTTTAGATTGTACCAATCCTTCACATATCACTTTCTCGCCTTCCCTGCCGCTACACCTGAATTTTAATAACATTAAGATGAATTCCTATTATTATTTGCTCTAAATTTTATCATTTCACATATTCTTTAACACCTGAGGAAGCTTTTTTAAAAAATGTTGCTGGCACTGATGAGAGAGCAAAATTAGGACATGCTGCATGCAAATTCTCTGCAGATGCGACCATGCCCCTGCAGCGAGCTTGCTTCTTCTGCTGTTGGTATCAATGGGAGTTTCTGCCACTGACTTCAACAGGAGAAAAGACTACTGTACAAAGCACACTACTTTTCACCGGTAATGGAAATGTCACAGCAGTACCATTCAGGAAGGAAACCAAGTGAAGGGAAATTAAAGAGGAAACTCCAGTCTTGTGCAGTTTAGTTGCTGATAGCTCATCTCGCTCAGTCTACGGCACCCTCAGCTGGTTACATAGTGCTGCCTGGTTTAGCATTCTCTGCCTCTTTGTCATTTCTTATTGAGCCCACAAAGAAAGGTTTTATCTCACATTTTTGGAAAAGAAAGCGCCTAGAGATTGAAGAGATCGGGTGGCATTTCACCTCTAGTTTTCTTCATTCCCAGCTGGAGGGCTTTGAATGCTCCATGCAGCCAACAATTCTCTGACTATTCTATAGCTAAATGAAGGACCATTGGCCAAAATGTCTTCTTTAACCTTATTTTCTATTCCTAGGCTGTAGTTTAACAACCAACATTTTTACTTCCAGTTGCTTGATTTGCAGCCAGAATTCTGACGTGTTATCATTTTGTTGCCAGATAATGCATTAAGCCTTACTGAGGGGTAAATATAATGATCTTCTTTAAACCTTCTAATTGAACCCACCTCCTGCTTCTTCAGGTAGAGGAAGGCATTGACAAGGAACACTGCTGAAGTGTCTTAGTTATTTTCCTCTTGCAAACAGAAGGAGGGAAAGATGAGTGGCATCTTTTAAAGGAGAAAACTTAGATAAATATGAAAGGGTTTGTAAGATTTCCTTTCTTAATGGTAAAGATTTCCAGCAATATATCACAATTCAGTCCATGCCATTAGTTTTGGGGGCATTATATCCCCTCATTAAAGTGCACAAACAATTATATTTATTGAAGGTAATGTACTGTGTAGTGCATTATAACGACACTCATTAACATATGTAATCATCATTTGAATGGGCTTTACTACAATGTAAACTGATAATGGCATGATTACCCACTGGGTTATTAACTTTTCAGTCCTAAGACAATAAAAGGTGATACAAGAAACAAAAAGCACATGTGCGTTGCCCTTCACATGTGATTTATGTGTTTCACTGTGGAGCTATGAACACAGGTACCTATCATTGGGGAGACTGGCTCTTTATTGCACATTGTGTTTGACGGAATAATAAATGTAGCTGAATGGTTCTTGGGTGGGCATCTGGGGAAAAAATGTCCTGTGAATAAGGCAGCCACTACTCTGAACTGCAAGGCATAGCAAAGGAAATAATTGTACCTGTCTCGCTGGCACTCTGTGGCTTACAGATCTTCATATGTCCTGTCAGACTCACACAGACCAAGGGAAAAAAATCCGTCATCTTTATATGTTTCTCCTCCTTCCTTCTCAGCCCACCGCACTCTCCTCTCTGCCTGGGCTATAATCACTAGTTATGAGACAATGAAGGGATGTGCTATGCTAAGGCACCTATGTGCTAAGGTATTCATATTATGTTAAGTGTATTCTTGTATCAAACAGATGGTTTCAGGCACTGAAATGCAACTTAGCTGCACTATCAGAGAATAGATTTATCAGCTTGCTGGAGCTTCTCTTCTATAAAATGCCTATTTGGAGGCATCAGAGGTATTATAAATACAGCTTATTTGTGTAATTTATCAGCCCCCTCCGGGGTTTGTCTCTATGGAATCATAGTGCCTTAATTTTAATGAATGAATCTGAGTTTGTTTTAGGAGGGATGAGTTAAGAAATATGAAAATAAAACAGACTCATGAGCAGCCGTTCAAAGACACACCAGTTACCAATAGGCAGGGCCTTTCCAACATTAAGTGGCATATATATGCTAACATGAAAAGTGATGCTTAAGTCTGCAGTGCCTATGGTGATTTGAAATACATGGGATATGCCTGATGAGATGTTGTAGTGGTAGTAGGACCCATTTTTCCACTATGTTTTGACTTGCAGACAAGGTACCGATATGTTAACAGATGATATGAGTTTGCCCTGACACAATGCCAGTGCAGAAGTGTGTGGAGCCAGAAACTGGAGAGTTCCCAAGTAGCAGAGAAGCAGTGCATTGGGTCCAAGCCAAACTCTCAACTGCTTTTAGCACAGAGGGTGTGACAAGGACAATAAATGGGGTTGGTCAAAGCACATCTGGGTCCAACAGCTCTGCACACCCTCAGGACCATGTGCAACAAGGTGCACATCCTCACAGCTGTGCTGGTTGATGTTAACAGTCAAACAGACCTAGTCATAAAGTGGAAGCATCAAAGATAATGCCCAGGAAAAAAAAAACAAACCAGTCCACAATCCCATAACCCTGAATTTGGTGTTGGATATGACCAAGCAGAGAAATAGAAGGGAACACTACCGAAGAAGTCGTAATGCTGCCACTAAATACTATTCATAATAATCTTTTCCTTTAGAAATTGTTTGAAACAAAATTGTTCAGAACTTCTATTAGCTTGGCATTCCTTTAAGGAGTCCTCTGTCAGTCCCTGGCCCTTGAAGAGGCTAAATATCTGCACTTTCAGCTCTCCATGGAGTTCTAGAAAGCTCTGGGATGGTTTATGGTTTTCCATTAGCCAAGGGTCTAATAGAGTCCTGAGATCTGTTAAGTGGGAAATTCTTCTCATGGAAAGCAATATACCGTAATTCTTTGCTAAAATCTGAGCCCACACAAGAAATTGGAGCTTGTGGTAAGGTCCAGGGTGCAGTAAGTTTGTGCAGGAAATTACTTCATACTGTTTGTTACTGGACTACTAATCCATGACTTTTTAGACAACAGAAGCGATGGACTTGATTTGCTCTTGAACCAAATGGGGCAGATGCTCTTTAGGTGACTGGCCTTGTGAATAGGAGCTTTAAATCATGTCCTGGTACGGCCTCACTAGTGATTTGAAAACTGCTGAGGGGCTAAGGAGAATGAGAACACCCTTCTCTGCTCTGGTGACAGCATTTTTCCAGATCAGCTGTACTCATTTAGGTAGTCAGCCAGGGCTGTGAACCATGCACCTCTCAAACCTTCCCACATCTAAGCGAGACTTTCTGCTGCAGTGATGCCACAAACAGCAGATGTGAATCCAGCCTATTGTTCTCTCCTGCCATGCTAACTTGACTTACTCTTAAGACTGAACTGCTCTTACAGTGTATGAAAACCCACAGTGAAAAATACAAAATAAGAAAAATACAGTATGTCAAAATACTGTGTTCTACCTGAAAGATGAGAGAATCAATGGCTGCTTTTGCTATTGTCAGCTTCAGCTAATAACATCAGTGCTTATTCTGACAACCTTTCTTTTTGTCTTTCCATCTGTTCAAATTTATGTTTTAGCAAGGAGAAGATTAGAAATAAAAATCATTATGTTTGTTAGCATTTACAACAACTTGGAACTTTAAAGGTCTCCATATTTCCTTCAAAGAATCATCCAGCATCATGGGTTTTCAGAGACTTCACTATTCAGTAAATACTGCATGAAAACAATTTGTGGTTTAATTGGAGAACTTGTAAAGAGAGGAAAGTAGGGAGAATTAGCATGCACCATGCAGAAGTTTGTCTTACTTTCTCTCTGGCAGCACTGGAAAGTCAACTGATTTCAAAGGTCTGACTCTCTCCCAGGGGTAGTGTGCTCAGTTCCCGCTGGAAGGGAGGAAATACCTGACATTGCTCTGGAGTAATTCCTGCTGTTTGCTTTTGGGGGCAGGGGGAGAAAACCCCCTGCAGTTTCTGTAGAAGTTGTGTTAGTGGATAGGCATTCAGAATGGGTGAAGGGAATAAAAACTGGGCAAGAGACTAACTCCTGTGATAGGCCTGCAACACTGCATATGCAGACCAAATTTCAGAGCAACACAAATACTAGATTTACCTGGCTTACCAAAGCAAAGTATGAGCAAGCATTTACTGATGAGGAGGAGGTGCAAAATGTACCTCCGACTGACATCTGCTCTTTGCTCTCAGATAGTTTTGTAGTCCTTTGTTGCAGGGAACAACTGTCAAGCAACTTGAGGATTGTGGTTAATCCAGGGAAGACTTGAAAATGAAAGAAGGGAAGACTTCATGATAGTTTTCATGCTCACGAGATATTTTCTTTCCCCTTGTGTCATTGTTCCTCTTGTTTTCAAAGTCTCAACACAAATCTAAGAGCTCTGCATGAAAGGTACAGTAGTCTGGGTATAATTACCACAGCTGCCACAGATGGCTCATTTTAACAAGAGACCCTAGGTAAACCTAGTTGTTTAGCCTGCAGCATAAACAAAAAAATATTCTACTTAAACAAGTGGATCTGGGTCTGCAGAGGTGAAGCTTAAGTCTGCCTTGCTGAGTTCTGTCATTAAAGAAGTGCAGAAGGTGTTGATGGGACATGGGTCAGTACAAAGCTCAGTTTTAATATGTACCCCAGTAGTCTCCAAGGAGAAGGAGGTCTGGGTGTTTAGATGTGCTTTACCCGTCAGCTGGGATCCCCTGAGCACTGCTTGTGAAGTGCAAAGCATCCTCCATTCCCCAGGAAGGGAATGGAAAGGAAGGGAAATTTTAAAACTTTTGAAATTTTCTGGTGGCATCTACTTTGTCCCTCTAATGACTCTCATTTCAGGGCAAATACTCCAAAGATCACATTCTATTGTGCACTACTAGTTACACACTGTCAGGATCAAGGTTAGCTTGTTCTATGGATGAAGAACTAGAAAGACTTCTGCTTGGCAAACAACCAGTACTCCAAATCAGGTCAAAGAAGATGGGGGTACAGAATACTCAACAGAGAGCACACTAACACCTAAAACTCTTTATCTTGAGAGAGAGAAAATAAGAGAGAAAAAATTATTTTTAGCTTTCTGTATCTGTTTACATTTGTAAACTGAACTCCAAATCAATAAACATATTCTTTCTGAATGCTCCTTCCAGCCCTGTATCTCCACCTGCATCAGCAAACTCTCCTCACAGAGGTCATGCCGGCATCAGCTCATTAGCACAGAGCTACTAATTTTTCTTTCCCAGACTCCTCTGCTTCTTCCTCTGCCTGATGATAATGCCATTAACCTTTCAGTTCTTTAGACCCATGCTGTAGTGGCCATTTTATTTTCTCTTCCAGAAACTGTTAACTGTGGCTACATAGCATTTCCTAGGTACCTCACTTAGCTAAGCCCATGCTGTTGACCATTACAACCTTTCCCTCTCTGTCCTACACTGCTGCAGACACTCTCCTGTCAGTCCTTCCTGGTGTTGCTGCCACAACTCTGTACTACTTCTACTGCTTTGGTTTCCTTATGAAATATTAATGTACTTTTCCTAAATGATCTGCAAACATGGACATGGACATTTCTGGTCTTAAACATCAAGGTCCATCACCTATTCCACACGTCTCACTTTTCCCAAAGGACTATAAATCCTAGCCTGTCAGCCTCCATCCCTCTGCCCATTTGTTCCCCATGCACCTTTTCCACACAGCCCCCCATGGAGGTAGGTAGCCACATGCCGTCTCCTCCTCCAGAACCCATCTTATGACAAGTGCATTATAACACTGGTGTTAAAAGACCTCACTCTAACACTTCTGTAAGAAGCCTACTGATCAACAGATGCATCTTCTTCTTTTTCAAAAAGAAAAGACAGCCTCCGAAGACTTTATTGTGCCTAAGATGAGAAGTAAGGTGTTTTATGTTATAGTAGGAAACATTCAGGTTCATATTAATGGTAAGGAAAAAGTACAGACTGCCTCAAAAGAAGCTGCCTCAGAAAACTGTAAAATCTCCATCAGTGCAGGTCATTAGGAACAAGTTACAGAAATATCTATTAATGATTAAATGAACCTGACTTAGGACAGAAGAGTGTATGGAATAAAATCACAGGTCCCTTCCAATCCCATGACTTTACGATGTCCTTCAAATCTATGCAATCACATGTTCATTTATCTATCACTCTCTTTCTTCCTACTCTTCCTTTAGAGTGCTTTTTACCATTTTCTCTCCCTTGGTTTTCTTTCAATAACCTTACTACTTATTTCACCCGCCCAAGAGGGGCCTTGGTCTCTCTTGGGACCTCTGAACATTACTGTAATAGAACCACAAAGATGTAATAACATTAAACCTTTGATTCATTCCCTATCCTAAGCTCTTGTGCTAGTGCTGCTTTTTGCCAATAAAGCAGCTGCATTTTTTTCCTTGGTGAAGGCATTCCTGCATACACAAATTTTGGAAAGCATTTGGGCAGTCCTTTGGGAAGAACAGCACTTAATAAATGTAAATTATTATTATTTCACCAACAGGAGTTGCAGAATATTCAGCTGGTCTCTCTGTTTTAAGGAAATATCCAAGTGGGAAATTAGTGGGATGTGGTCACACTGGGCCATGTGAAAATTTAATTCTAGCAAAATGAACTGAAATGAGATTGATCATTATATGCTAAGGCACCACAACCCTGCCATACTGTAGCTGTCAGCAGTAAGAAGGGAGAACTCGCTCTGATTTCAGCTGCTCCTGTAAACAGTAAAGGCAACAAAAAGCTCATTCAGCCTGATTCACTGGAGACCTCTTGAGAAATCAGAAAGGCAGTCGGCTACAATCTGAGTCATTTCTTTGTGTCTTTCTTTATACAACTGTTTTCTGAACGCTGCATAGCTGACCCTGCCATGACATCCAGGGCTTGAGTCTGGTCTTCTCCTTAGGCAGAATAGAACTGCAAGAAGAGTTTATTTTTTGGAATTCATTCTTCTGTGGTTTTAGATGTTCTTGGAGAGCTTCAGAGACTTGGGCTCCCTTGTGTGTGGTACCTCTGCAACAAGCTTGGCCCTGGTGTAACTTTTAGAAGAAGCCGTGGGCACAGCTTCCAGGGCTTCAGGTCACAATGATCCCTTGCTGGGCAAACCACTGCTCAACCTGGGGACTCAGGGGCAAGCAACAGGGTCACAGCTCAGGGCTTGCCACTGGGTTCTGCTCCACAGAGGCTGTTTGAGGTGGGGAACTGAGCACAGAGTGAGGTGTCAGACCTGGTTGTGCTCTCAGGGCAATAAAAAACACCATAGATTGGTTGGGAAGCTGGGGAATGGGCTAAGCTCAGGACGGCTGGGCAGGGTCAGATGTGGAACTGAAGGCCCTTTATAATACATAGATAGAAAGCAAGCAAAAATATACTCTGCCTTTTCAACAGACACTGTCACAGGATGTAGGCTAGGACCATCAACTTCCTTGCAGGTGATGAGGGAAGATGTCTCCCTCCAGATACGGATCTCCATCACGGCATTAAGAGTTGTCTTGTGTGCACCCATACCAGATTCCTGTGCACAGAACCCAGGAAACACAGCTCCATGTGTCTTGAGCTCACTTCTCCAGGGTCTTGCAGAAATCCAGCAAGAAGGTTGTGAGAGAAACACGAAAAAAGAATGGATTAATCTGGTGGGACAACAGGCCTCTTATCTGAGAAGTCTTTTCCTTTTTCTTTCTTTTTGTGTTCTTCTTCACAAAAATCTGCAATGTGTAATATGTATATATGTGTATGTGGAAATATTAGATTTGGATGTTAAAACATGGGCTGCAAGAGCCTGTGGACAATGCTCCCTTTTTAGTTGTTGTAAAAATGAAAATAATTGTGAAAGCAGAGAGAACTCTGCAGCTGCTCCAGGCTATTCATACCATAAGAGATCCCATCAGGCCTTCTTTATTGTTGCAGTTTTGGCAAATTATTTTCTTATCACACACAACCTATTCACTTCAGTTCCTGGATAAGCACTTAGGCTCATAAAGCAGTGGGTCAGCAACAGTTTAGCATAAAGCACATGGAACCGCTGACCTTGGGGACCACTGGTGCCTGCCCCTCCAAAAAGCAGCAACTGGAGTCAATAAAAAACTGGCCAGGCCAGGCCATTAGTGAGCCCAGTTCTGTCACTGCTCACATGGATTACTCAGTGGCTGTGTAGCCTCCTCCTGCCATTGTGTCTCACCTTATGAAATACAATCATCTCTCCTTCCCTGGGAAAATGGAACGTATAGCTGGCTGCCTCCCTGAAGAGGTACATTTTCCTGGGGGAGGCAAAAGTACCTATCTGTGCATATAAGCCTCTGTCCACCGGGTGCATGATTGTACCTATGGAATGTGCAATATAGATTAGATCAGCAGCAGTGCTGCACTGTCTCCAGGCCAGGCAATGAGTTTATTGTGCCCAACACACATGTGCACTGGACAAATGCTCTGGCATCTTCAGCGTGGGCAGAGAGCATGCTGCTCCTATTATACTAGCCCATTAGGGAAGCAATTTGAAGAAAAATATTTAGCAATTTGGAGGGAAGTAAGGTTCCAGAATGGCTTGTTTCTGTGTGACAGCCTGCCATGTACAGATGAAAGGGAAGGCTTATAACAAATTTTCATTACCCGCAAATAAAAAAAAAAGCAACAGCAGGCAGACCAAGTGCTTTCAGACTGAGAGGTGTGGCCAGAAATCCCCCAGGGGGACCACAAAGGAGCCTTAGCAAAATAAATCAATCAATCTATCAATCACTTACACTTGCATAGCACCCTTTATGAAAATGGCAATCAGTGCCTGACAGCCTGTCAGGCTTTGGCCTTCAAGTCTTTGCCTCAAAACTAGTCATTAAGTTCACCAAAATACAAGCTACAGCTCCCTGCTCTCGCTTGGCATCCTCGCTCACCTTCCCTAAGCTGCTGCAATTTCTCCATTGAAAACGTTCTTTGCTAAGAGCAACTGTGACCAGGGTAGGTGACCCTGTGCAGCAGAGGAGGGTCCATAAACAACATAAGCATTTCAGATTTGCTTTGTTCCCATTATCTGCTGCAAATTTGGATCCAGCATTTAGCATCTGAACTTATCCTGCAAGAAGCAGTGCCTTGGAAGCAAAGCATATCTCTCCAGTATATGCAGTATCTTGCATCGTTCGCATTTGCTTGGGAATTTCTCTCCAAAAGAAGAGTTCAGGGAACAAGTGAAATACCTCTGTGCAAAGAGGTGTCCACTAATACACCATTGCACTCTGCAGTCATATGGAAATCTGCCTGCTGTGTTTATGGATGAAGGTAGCCCTCTAGATACAACTTCTTGGTATGTCAGTCATTTAGCTATCTCGTCCTGAAGTGTGGCAGAAAACATTCATCTGTTAGTCTACAGCTTCTACTCCCCTGCTCTCCCCCCAAAACAAAAGCTAACTGAAGTGGCTTGGCCAAATCCTCACACAAATAAAACTCTCCAAGTTAAGAGATTTGTTTTTAGAAAAATCACAAGAACTTTAGGCTGAGGCATCCGTAGGCTTTAGCTTCACTGATAAAAACAGGATTCAGGTACAGACTCTGGTTTAGAAAGTCCCCAAGCTGGGAACTTGCATTTTTTGTGCTGTATAGATTTTCACAAATGTTTCTGCTGTGAGCTTATCCTATTACATTTGGGACGTACGTATACTTTTGGCCTGAAGATCCTGTGACTCCAAGTTTATTCCTTTTGTTTGTTGTATGCTTGCTGCCCAATAGTTTCACTTGACGACAACTTTTTCTTTCATTTTGAGAAATAATGAACATTAACCTCCATTTTCTCCATTTGCCTCTCTGTGCTTCTGCAGACCTCTGCCTTATCCCTCCTCAATTATCTCTTTTTCAGGCTGGAAAATCTACCTCTGTTTAATCTTTTTCATGGTTAGGAACTGCTCCACAGCTTTGATCACCTTTTTCACCCTCTTTTGTAAGTTTTATAATTTAACCACACATCTTTTGAGACAGAAGGAGAGAAAATCATACACACCTGCATGATGATATTTACCATTTGTTCTCTATTCATTTCCCAGTAACACCTAAAATTCTTATTTCTTTCATTTTTAGCTACAGTTTAATGTTTTGAGCTAACATTTTTGTAAAGCCATGCTGACATTAAGGCATCTTTTGGAAGTACCAACAACTAATTTTGATCCCAACATTTTACTTGTGTACTTAGAGTATTTTTTTCTCTGTGTGTGTTACTTCGCATTTATTAGCTTTGAATTTCACCTGCTGAGTTGCTTCATGTTCAGTGTCATGAAGCTCTTTCATATCTCATTGTAGTCAAGTTTGGATTTTACTGTTGAATATAATATTGTACCATCAGTAAATGGCATCATATCTATTTTCATTCTCTGTTTTATGAATATGATGTAATACAGCACCTCAGCAGCAAATCCTCGAGTCTCCACCCAGTTGCAGAAGTCATTACTTCCTAAGAGCTCTCAGTTAAAACCTGAATCTTTTTCCCTTTCCACTTACATAATGTTTTCTGATTATATGAATCCCTGATTCTTTGCCTCTTTTGGGTTTTGGCTTCCTTTTAGAGACTCAGAGAAACTGAAATTATTTAAAGACGGGAAGTTAAATCCATTGATTACAAGTTTTCCTGATATTTCTCACCTTCATTCCTATCTTTCTAAGGGGAAGACCTGGAAAAAATTGGGAAAATTATTATAGAAATAGGGAGATAAAAAAACCCTGGACATATACATTCAGATATTATGTAAAGAAGCAGTTTTCAATATCATATGTGTGCATTTGTAGATGGATAGGTACAATAGTTAGATAGGTAGGTAAGTAGGTGGATGGATAGATATTCATGAGATCTTTTACTTGTGATGGTGGAAACTCAAACAAAGCTTGGGGTCATAGAATCATAGAATCATAGAATAACCAGGTTGGAGGAGACCCACTGGATCATTGAGTCCAACCATTCCTATCAAACACTAAACCATGCCTCCCAGCACCTCGTCCACCCGTGCCTTAAACACCTCCAGGGAAGGTGAATAAACCACCTCCCTGGGCAGCCTGTTCCAGTGCCCAATGACCCTTTCTGTGAAAAATGTTTTCCTAATGTCCAGCCTAAATCTCCCCTGGCAGAGCTTGTAGCCATTTCCCCTTTTGTCCTGTCCCCTGTCACGTGGGAGAAGAGGCCATTACCCTCCTATCTACAACCTCCCCTCAGGCAGTTGTAGAGAGCAATGAGGTCTCCTCTCAGCCTCTTCTTCTCCAGGCTGAACAACCCCAGCTCTCTCAGTCGCTCCTCATAAGACTTGTTCTCCAGCCCCTTCACCAGCTTCGTTGCTCTTCTCTGGACTCGCTCCAGAGCCTCAACATCCTTCTTGTGGTGAGGGGCCCAGAACTGAACACAGGATTCAAGGAGCGGTCTCACCAGTGCCAAGTACAGAAGGAGAATAACCCCCTTGGACCTGCTGGTCACACCGTTTCTGATACAAGCCAGGATGCCATTGGCCTTCTTGGCCACCTGGGCACACTGCTGGCTCATGTTCAGTCACTGTCAGCCAACACCCCCAGGTCCCTCTCCTCCTGGCAGCTTTCTAGACAGACTTCTCCTAGTCTGTAGCTCTGCACAGGGTTGTTGTGCCTCAAGTGCAGGACCCAGCATTTGGCACTGTTAAACCTCATGCCATTGGACTCTGTCCAGTGGTCCAGCCTGTTCGGATCCCTTTGCAGAGCCTCCCGACCCTCCAGCAGATCGACACTTCTACCCAGCTTAGTGTCATCTGCACACTTGCTAAGGGAGCACTCGATGCCTTCATCCAGGTCATTGATAAAGACATTGAACAGGGCTGGACCCAGCACTGAGCCCTGGGGAACCCCACTTGTCACTGGCCTCCAGCTGGATTTAACACCATTTCCCACCACTCTCTGGGCCCGGTCATCCAACCAGTTTTCCACCCAGGAGAGTGTGTGCCTGTTCAGGCCAGAAGCTGACAGTTTCTGTAGCAGAAAGTTGTGAGAAACTATGTTAAAGGCTTTACTAAAGTCCAGGAAGATTCATCCACACCCTTTCCCTCATCCAGCAGCCGAGTCTCTTTGTCACAGAAAATGAAAGAGCAAAGACACAGAAGGAAAAAAAAGACACAAAATACCTTCTGATCAAGTGACATAATATTTTTTTATTTGTCCTTTACTTCCAATTGCACTTGAAATTGCAGAGTTGCTAGAATTTAATCACCCATGTTCTCAAAATAACTGCAGGTATTTAAAGCTGTGCACCTCCTGCTTTTCAGAGGAAGCTGACCCCTGCTTTTATCAGCTATTAAATAAGCTATTTTTAAAATATGTAGATTGCACTATAAAGTAGCTCTGTTGGATTTCAAGCCCTTTGTAATGTAGACATCAACAGTATTTGGCTGTATCTCATCTATATTTAAGCTTACACAAGTCTTTGGCACTGTAGATTCCCAATCCTTCTTTTTGAATCTGGACACTGTTACAAGTTGAATGTTTATATAAAAGAAACACTTTTCTTTTTCTTTTAAACTTGAATAAAACACATTCTCTAAGCTTTGCCTATAGGACATTCTCTGTACTTGCTGGAACATTTAATCATACATGGAAAAAAAAAAAAACTGGCCATGCTGAAGAGTGAGCCAATGGCCTCTGTTTTGGTTGCCCAGAAGTGTGTAGCATACTGCTGCATGATATGTAGAATTAAAAATAGAGGGAAAATATCCTTGCTAAGTCTTGGAAATGCAGCACAGTTGCAATGCAGAGAATGTTTCCTCCTGGTCTGTGAGCTCTGCCTGTGTGGTGAGGAGCCTGGAAAAGCCTTGTCACTTTCCTCGCTTTGCCACATACCACTGTTGCATGGGTTCCCATCAAACTAAGCATGCATTCTTATCAACAGACTTACATATATATATATATATATGAGTGTATACATATATATATACTTACACAGGTGAAAATACATACATATGAACTCAAATAGACATTTATGTACACATACATATACATTCTTATATGTTGTCTGCTCAACATAGATACATTCTTATGTGTGAAGGTCACTCTTAATACTAGAAGGCTAATTTTAATATTGACCTTGTGTCTAGGAACCAGCTCCTGGCCCAGAAAATGAAAGCTGCTCCATCCTCAAAAATTTGCAAATACGTGCTCTCAGTGAGCTAATTCCAAGTGGCAGCCTATGAAAGGGAAATAAAATCGCTTTTTTCATGATGTACACCTTGCTGAGGGGGTGCTGCATTGTAAATTTGTCTGGTTACAGATACTAGGAGGAAAATTTCCAAGCAAGGGAGAATGCTGCCTGTTGTTAATTTCTGTATTCTCTCAATGCCTTGTCCATTTTGTCTTACACCCCCCTGAAAAAAATAATTTTGCTGTAATATTTCATCAATGTTGAAATTTCATTTCATAGAGAAGTAGAAAGCTGTGGGTGAGAGAAAATAGAAGTCTGATTTCTGTTAGAAGGTTCATATGATGCCTAACTGGTAGAGAAACCAGTGTTTTTCAATGGTATGTATGTTAAGCACTTAAGGGTTAGGAAAAAGACTGTGGATGTTCTTCCTTTTTTAATTTTTTTTAATTAAATTTTAGAGTATTATAATTTTTTTTCCTTACAAATTTTGGCAGCTGAGTAAAACAGAAAGAAAAACAGAAGGAAAAGGAACGTCATTGCTGGAATCATTGGGGTTTTTTCAAATTTTTTGGGAAAAAAGGATAAAAAACTGCGAATTCCGTTACCGTTTTCAACTATATCATCCATTCAAATGATGAAGTGTACTTCCTATGTCTGTATTTACATCAGACATTGATATGCCACCTTTCTACATGATTTTTAATTATTTTTTATTATATTTTCTGCCATTTTCTCTGTAATTTTATGGTTTATGTTATACTTTAGCTTCAATGAACTGCCTATTAGCTTGCTGCTCTATATGGAAGCTGATGCATTCTAAGATCTCCTCCGGGTCCTACATATAGCTCTATTCCAGTGGTAGTGTTTTTATTTTATTTTTTTACAATGACTTTTGATTCATTCTGTACATCTAATTTTCCCCACATGACATCAGTACAAGAGAATATAGGAGGGGGATGGTCTCCTCCAAACAGGGGGTATCCCTTTTGACTTTGATTTGCTTGGCAATCAGAGATTTTGTGTACAATCTCTCACACCAAAAGGTGAGAAATGCAGAAGCGCTGGCTTTTAACAGAAATACAGATGGCAGCAGGAAGTCTTCTCTGCCCAATTACAAGGTGATCCCAGTTCATTTTTATAGTTTGATTTTTTTTTTATCACATATGTTTCCAAACACAGTCCTGATATCCTGTGGGGATGCTTTTGTAAAGAGCCAGAGCTTCTGATTTAAGGAGCTTCAAAAATAGCTCTCTGCCTCTTCTGTCTGGAAAAGAGCAGTCATGTAACAACACATTTATTCTCTTTGAAAAATAGAAGGATGTCAAAAGAAAAGTTCACAGTGAAATTAGGCTGATTTGTTTTGTGGTCCTGTGATTTTTTTCTTCAGATGTAGGAAAGAAAAAACAATAGTTTGTTTAATGGGCAAAAATTACTATTAAAATGAATTTTTTGCTCAGAAAATTCCTTTGCCTAATAGGCAGCGTCATCAATTATACAAGACTCCTGGAAAAAAAAAACATAAATAAAAAAGGCAAACTAGATATCCATGGATGGATTTTTTTCCCTGTAGTCAGCATACAGCTCAGCTCTCCTGTTCAGAGAGGGAAAACCTCATTAATTCTGATATAAATGATCAGCAGTTCCCACAGATTTCCTCTCTGTTGTGACGGATGCTAACTGGGAGTCTTCTAATATTGCTCTAACCTAGTGAGAACGGTTCCTGCTGATGCCATTTGGGAGGAGCTACCATTTGGGATCTGGTAAAAAGTCATCAAGGCATTCCTAGATGTGATTTTTTTTTTCAGGCAGGACCACCCAGAGAAACACTGCCCAAGATACCAGCAGAATTCACTCTGCAAATTTTATACAGCTTCCTCCCACAGCATCATCTGAGTAATTATATCCTGCATATCTGCATTAATTAATTCCTTCTCTATGAGACTCATAGAGTAAATTACCCAGATGGTAAAAGAGAATGGCATGGCCATCTTCCTCCGCAGTGTGTTAAGTCAGCCCAACATGCATATAATAATGCTAACACAGGTGGGAGGTGGACAACCAGATGATGCAGTGGTTCATCCTCAGCATTTCCACTTGTGTGGCAAGTATGATTATATATCCCTGGGAGACTTATTTCAGGCACACAAGGTGCACTACATAGTGCTTAATGATAGACAACTTTCTTCTAATGATATGGCTTGCACCAATTTGTATTTCTCCAGCAACATTTCTCTTTTAAGCAGGTTGGACTCCTCTGTCCCTAGGTAGCATGGCATTCCCTCTCTCCCCCTCTCATGCATACAATGTCTCAAACCACCACATTAGAAACAAAATACAAATCAAACCAAGAATGAAAAGCAATCCGAAAGTTCTGTCTGTTGAAACTGAGACCTACACCAGAATGCGCAGTGCCTGCTGTGTCCAGCTGCATGATGGAAAGCACCTCATACTCTCAGTATGGCAGGGGACACGTGGTCCTTGCAAGGCTGTCTGTCCTCTGTAACCTCTGAGAGGGGGCCAAAAGCCAGGAAATTTGAATTTTGATACTTGCTTAACACACTTCCACCATGATTTTGGAAAGTCATCAATGATATCAATTCATGCCTAGCACCAGCGGAGTCAAAATTCCTACTAGCTTTAGAACTGAACCTATAATTTCTCTAGGTTTTGAGCACCCTATCTCCACAATGGAAATCCTAACACTGGTGTAATTGTTACTCTTGCTCATCTCCATTTGAGATTCTCCAACAGAGGCCAAGAGAAAAAAAGCAAAGTATTGATAGTGCTGAACATTGTAAAAAATGTGAAAACAAACCTAGAAGTCCACTCCCAAGAGCTCACCATTGTTCTCTCCCTCTGGCCTACTGATTTTTTCACATGACATGTCCAAGAAAAGCACCATGAATATCTCCATAAATAATCAACGACTCATAATATAAATATATTTCAGGATACAGGAAAAATCCATAGAAAGTATAATCATTTACAGCGAAAAGCTAGCACATTTGTTAATAGCGCACTGATTTCTTAAACAGTACAGCTAGCTGGGAATTTAGCTACAAATCTGAATAGAAAATATCAATTCCTTGTAATAGTTCTTCATGAAAAAAAGAAAAGAGCATCTGAAATGTCACCACAAAATGTGGATGATTATGCCAAGAGCCATACAAAAGCACACCACTGGGCAATGGTGATCAGCCAATGCAGTTGCACCAAATTTTGGGAAATTAAAACCTCTGTCTGAGAGATGAGAAGGGATGAAATATGTTCTAGCATTTCAACCAGAAACCGAATGGTGTAGTATTGGCTGACATTTTTATATATACTACAGTCCCCCCTTCAGTGACAAGGTAGTATGTGAGGAGCTTGTGTAGGAAATGTTATGAGTTGTTGCTTTTCAGAAATATTGAAGAAAGACAGAAAGACTCTGCTGCAAAGATGTGCTTAAGTTGATGCACTGAATTCTGTCATTGTTTTGCAAGACACTTATTCAGACAGCAGAGTAAACAAACTCCTTTATTCATACATGAAGGGAGGATGAGACCTTCAGTGCTTCAGATGTACCTCATGACCTAATGAAACAGGAGGGAATAGGGAAAATATGGCTCTGCACAGTCAAGATTTGCACTTCTTTTTGTTCTTCTGATAGTTATGATATTAAACGTAATATATGGAAGTAAATAAGAAGAACAGAAGAATCTCTTCTGTAGCTCCATCTTACATTTTGTAATTTCCATAAAGCATCTCTGTATGTCTACCCAAACATTAAGAGAGGGGGACAGGGAGACCTTTGCAAGGAAGGGAATGTTTCTGCCTGTGTCCTGGACAACTGATCACGGACCCTCTCCCTTGAATGCACAAGCAATAGCATCATGTTCCCCACTGTTATTTGAGAACGGAAACCAAAAGATGATGTTCCTAACAACCATCAAGGAAGTAAAACTGGGACAGATTGTCAATGTCTTTCAGGGCATCACGTGTTGCACATTTTTTGCACAACAAAGGGTTTTCTAAATGATGTCAAAACATTTATTTTATTTTCACAGTGGATATACCACTATCTCCCATGGGATTTAATGAAGTAATAACCCTGCCTCTTGCTGGGAGGGTGGTATCCTGCTTGTATGACAGTCTTGTACTTTTTTTTCTCTCCATTACTTGCTGCAAGATTCCAATATGTTGTCATCTCCTCTGGGAGGTCAGCATAATCCAAACAGGAGAAACGGTGATCTTGGAAACATGTAGCGTATAAGTCACTGACAGTACAACAATATATGTCAGAAATACAAAAAGCCCTGTTTGATATTTTTATGATTTTTAGAATTACACACACCACACTGTGTCGCTGATCTTGTTGGAGAGAAATGAATAAGTTCTAAGTGAAAAGACCTCCATGAAATAGCTCTATACTTTCTATGTACTTTTACACTCCCTTGCTTAATATTTGTTGCATAGTAAAATACTTACCTTTCTCCTTTCTGATTTAGGCACCACTCCAGCTGCTGCTAAAGGGCATGGAAAATTTCACATTGTAGGAACAAGCTGACAATCAGTTGATTTTGTTAGCTGCTACAAAGTCTTTACATATCACTTCAGCTAAACTTTCACAGATGTTGGAAACCAGAGGTTCACCGTACCACGGCAGTGCACTGTAATGCTGGTGTAGATTTCACCTTTATCTTTGTGCCTGTGATGAAATTGTGTGCATATGCTGTTAATCTGTATGTAGCTGAAGATTAAATGCAAACCTCCTCTTTCAGCTGTTGAAGTAACTGAAAAGCTTGTACTTAAATGGAGTCCCTTGTATGTTAGAGTTACAATACATGAATAATAACACCTAGCACCAATACAGACCTTTTTATTTTCAAAGAGCCTTAGAAACATTAACTGGCCTTTCCAACTTCCTCACTGAACTAGGTCAGTATCATTATTCCTCTTTTACACAGGGAGAAAGTGGGACAGAGAACCATGCCACTGGCCTGCATTGCCCTTTCCCAAAGAAATATGCAGGCAAGGATGGATTCAGATGAGTGTCTTTGTGCATCCGTATTACTTCTCTACATCTCTCCTAAGGATCTCTGCTATTGTGATTTTAGAGGAATAAACTTTCTCCTGTATGTCTGAGCACTGCAAAGAATGGATGGTGTGAGCCCAGAGGCAGGCAGAGCCTGGCCAGGGTTTGTGTGTTGACCCCAGGAGGGGGCAAGCTGTGTGACAAATGAAGGTGTGACAGTAGATGGGGCAGAGGTGGACATTTTAGCTTCTCTGTGGCCATCTCATGCAGCAACAACAGGAACATTACAAAGCCACAAATGCTAGTGAGGGACGCACTGCCTGGGTTAATGGTCATTGGTGTTCTTTCTTCTCACCCAGTGATGCACTTCTGCTTGCAGCTCCATGCTGCTCTACAGGCATGCCCCAGAGCTGAGCTGGGATGCACACCAATGAGCTTCTTTGCCCTCAGATGGCAAAAGGAAACTCACCAATTATCTGCACTTTGCTAGGACTTGGTACCACTAATTTATATAACCCAGCCCTTGCCATTTACTTAGATCATGGGAGATTTTCCTAAATCCTCATGGCTCTTCTTGGTGGGAGGTCTTCTGTGCTGGGCTCTTCGCAGTTTTCTGGAAGCAGTCTTCAAATTTTGTTTCTTTGCTTATATCAATACACTTTAACTATTCTTATCCACATCTCCCCTGTCACACAGGTACCCATAAACCATTTCCTCATCTTATTTGACATAGCTGTAGAAGCGGCTATGTGGCCTTCTTGTTCATCATCTATCCGTGTCATATCTGTCCCTGTATGCTTGGTACAGGTTTTATATACCCGCACCAAGCAACCCACTGAAACCAAGCACAAGTGGAACAAAGAAAGCACGCTACTGTCCAGCAAAGTTCTGCCCCTGTCTCAGATCCTTGAGGCCACAGTACCAGAGTGAGGCTTCAAAATATTCCATATCTCATAACCTGATGTGGTGCTCTACAGTACATTTTGTGGAATATTTCCTGTTGCTGTTGCTAGACAGTGCCTGGCAGGTGGTGCTATTCTTCTCTAAGGTATTTTCTGGCAGTGGACAGTTATGGCCCAGATCACCTATCGCAGTACTGAGCTGTGATTAAGGAGATGTTGCACATTCAAAGTGAGCAAAAGCAGAAGCCAGAATTCAGCATATTAAAAACTATTTTCTGCAAGGCTGTGCATATCTCGCTTCAGAGCTTAGTGACAGAAAATCTCCCAGGGAGCTCTTACCTGCAAAAGTTCTGACTGAGCTAACAAGCTGGGGGAAATAACGCTGTGGGTTTCGTGCTTCTAACCAGAAGGTGTTGCACTGGCTCATAAGGTCCCTATGAAGGGACTCAGGGTTCCTAGGCCTTGCTGAAGCCACAGGAGACTCCCTATGTCCGTTTTCTGCCCTTCTATGTCATGATTCATGAACGATATGTGTTGCAGTCAGTACCTTGTTTTGAATGCTTCAGAGGCTTAGTAGATCACCACAGAACCCACCGCTATACATTATACCACTTTCTGCTGGTATAGGAAAGCCAGTAATACTGGCATCTGTAGGAGGCCTTGACTCTTTTGCTCCAGTGACTGCTATGGAAATCTTCAATAATTTTTTTGGAGACTTGCCCTCTTTCCTCTCTACTACTCCACTTTACAGACTGTATTAGTGGGACAGGAGACCCAAAATGTTCCCTACAAGTTGCAGATTACATTAGGATGATGGTGAAACACACATTTGGGAAACTGACAGGTAGAGAACGGAGATGGACATCTCACCTAAATATTGATGAGTGATACTAGCCTCCCAATATTGCATGTCCAATTTCGTACAGCCTTTGTGAGGCCAAGGAAGGAAACTTGGAGCACAGCTGCTAGGAGTGGTTTGCTCAGTTGAAGAACAGTTGATATGGCCAAGGAGTTGTTCTCAATGAAGGGTTACAGTTATGCATAATCAGAGACACAGGGCTGCATCGTGATCTCCCTTTGCATTTCGCATTGCCTCTGAAGACAGCATGTGCTTTTACATAAGGATACATCTAAGATTACTGCACATCTCTAATTCATGTGAATGTGCAGCATAGTGGTACACAGATTTTATCAAGATTCATATGTCCATTTTATTATATCTTTTGTGTGGGTTTTTACTGTGCTGCATAGCTGGATTTTATTACCTTCACTGTGTGTATTTTATGGCAGTGATGCGAAGCATTTCAATGAATTTTGCAAGACTCAGGCATATGAATGCAAAGACATCTACAATATGTTTTAATAAATAACAATAAATACATTAAATTCAACATTGTGGACAATCATTGTCTTTTACAGAGTGCCCATACTACTATACAAAATTAATAGTTATAAAAAAACCCTGCAAGTAGACAAACAGTTGTGAACAAACAGTCTTTGTTCCCTGGGCCTAAACATAGCTGCAGTATGGCTATTTATCTTTCCATTATCAACATCTTTGACATACCTGTCATTTTCTCAAGCTTGTCCCCTCTTTTCATCAGGTTGATGTTATGGGTGGGGAGAAAGGGAAAGAAATTAAAATAAATGCTTAAAGAATGAGAAGAGATTATTTTCCAATTTGTTTTCCCCAAGCAATATAAAGATGCTTTCCTCCCTGTTCTGTAGTTTCATTCCCACAGGTCCACCACCCTCTTCTGAGCTTGGAGCAGCTTTAACTCTTCTGGGTTTCTGTGATGCTATCCTTCCCAGCAGTATGTTTGTGTTGCTTTCCTCCCTGTGTCAGCACTAGCCCTCATGGTCACACGTGGTACATCCATGGAGGAAGCTTGCGGACCTGTCTTTAAGCCAGTTACAGGTTTCTGGTGGGATGAGGAAAAGGCAGGATGTTTCTACAGCCCATTCATATGGGATCTCCAGGCTTGAAGGACTGGTCAGTGGTTCACAATTAGGTATTGCTGGGGCAGTCTGGTGAGAGAATGAGTAAATGTCCATGAATTGTGATTGCTGCTGCTTGCCAAAATGTGTCTCACTGAGAGCTGGTAGGAGCATATAAACTTCCCCAACAGAGCTACTCTCTTAGAGTGATGTCTGAGTTGAAATAGACCACTCTGAAACTCCTTTCTGAGATCTAATGACCTGCAAAGCAGAGCTCTGCTATGAAATACTGGGGCCAGTTAGGAAAGCTTCAACATCTTTTTGGTTTTTAACTTTGGGTCTTTATGGAATGTGAGTCAGGTGATTTACCTTGTGTTTGGCTCCCAGTGGGGAGTGTTAATGGCACAACATGCTAGATATGTGATTCCAGGTTCTTTTCTGTTTCTGGCCCATCAATAAAAAGGCCACTAGTCTGAAATCATCTCCTTGTTAAGCCATTTAGAATTTCTGTCTTGGGCTGAGGTAGACGTTAGCCACCTGGCAGGGAATGCAACTTCAAGCAGCACAGGAGGAACAACACAGAGGACTGAGTGGGATACGCAACCATACAGCACATCAGGTCATGTTGGGCTGTTTAGAGAAGAAAAACGGAACAGAAATTTGGAAACACTCTAGTATGACTGCTATTTTGACCAGCATACCAGTGATTGTCTCAAAAGGTAAAAAGAAGATTGACCAATCTTCCTATGCTTCTACCCAAATTATCTTATTTTTCAGTCAGTCCACTGTATGACTCTACTGTAGCACGTCATAGAACACTTAGGAGATGTGATCCCCTCCGCTGGCTCTGACTCCAGGTAGGGCTTGATGGAGGACTTTCAGCTCCACCTGCCTCATCTAATTGAGGAAATTTTGTATTTCAGGGAATCCACAGAAGAGGTTAATGACTCTCTCATTAAAAAAAAACAAAACCCAACTCCATGTTGTCTGCAAAACTTGCCAACTTCATGAGAGATCCTACTGCCCTTGTTTTCAAAGTGCAGCCGATTCTCCTGGTGGCAATGAGAGTCCCTATTCTGTCCATTTTTCTGGCCTCCTTCAGATGGGACACCACTTGCAGATGGGACACCACTTGCAGATGGGACATTAGGTGGATCTACATGCATTGTTCTTTCTAGAGATCAACAGTCCTGAGCAAAGGACCTTGCTGAAGCAGAGGGCACAACAGCTCTGTAAACTTTAGAAAGCAACAAATAATTATACCATGGAAAATGAAAGAGAGCAGTTGGTTGTGCACTGATACTCCACAGTGAGGTGACAACAGGTCTGATTGACCATGGAGCAGTAGAGGACGTACAAGTAAATTAACAAGTTGCCTAGGAAGCCTGGCAATACAGGGTAATGGTAGATATACCAGGCAGGCAAATGACCCTTTTTTTGACCTAGGAATGCAGCCACTGCTTTTTATTGCAGGTGAACTCATCCAGCTGCCTTCTAGGGTGAGTTTAATGACACTCATGAAACTACCAATGAATAAGTGAAATAAGGAAATAAAGCATACTGGCCTGAAAGAATTTAAATTACGTGAAAATGTGTTTTAGTTGCATGAGCCTGTTGACTAAATATTTTTGGGGCAAGGGGCTTTCCACAGTAGGAACCAAACCTGACTCTCCACAGGCTGCCTTTTAGCATTCCTTCAACTTCTCAGCCTCTGAACATGGAATAGTTCTTCCTAAAGCTGTGAGAAACTCTACAGAAGCCAGCATTTTTTCAAAGGTATCTGTTGAGGGCTGGATCCCTTGTGCAAGGATACGCAAAGTGACGGAAAGGAGAATCTCTTCCCATGGGGTACTTGGCTTCAGTGTGGAGAGGGAGAGGACATGTAACAAGTGTAAAACCGTGTAGCAGGGCTGTGGATGGAGAAGTGCATGTCTTGCCTCTGAAATGGACTTGACTTTAACCATGCCTCTGCATCCTTCTCTGCTTGCTGTACCACTGGCAGAAGCATAATTCAAGGGAGATTGGGAACTACTTAGTGCTAACTCACCCAGGCATGAGAATACTGGAAAGGGCAGAAAGGAGTGCAGACCATTGCTCTGCTCAAATTGGGTCTCACTGCCACAGAACAATGTCCCCCCACAAGCAAGAAGGAAGCAGTGGTTACTCTCCTCAGAGGCAGTGTGGTGCTGTCTCCTTTGGGTATTTAGCCCCAGAGCAGTTTGCCCATAAATTACAGCCCAGCCCAAATCTTCCACAAAGCCATCTCTGCCATGGCGGTCTTGCTGGACCACCTCTGCGCAGATGTTTCAAAATTGGATCTCAGAACACATCTCCCACCACAGCTAACCTGTATCAGCTCAGGCACAGGCGAGAATGAGGCTTTTTTTTCCCTTTGCACTTCAGAGTCTGTAGGGATTCACTTGTCCAAAGGATTTTTTTTCTGCTCTGCTCCACTATTTTTCTAGATCTTGGGGGTTTTCTGTCCTTTTAATACATCCCGTTTTCTCCTTATTCTGAGCTTTTGTTTTCTTTCCTTACACTCCCACATTTGAGGCCAGACCTGCTGAGATACTGACTTTTTCTCTGACAATATGGTTTGCTTTTTATTTAAGACTCTGTGTTATGGGTCAGTGCTAGTACACCCAAGATGACAAAGGCTCAGTTCTGAGATTACAGTATACAGCTGCAATGTCCAGTTGAGGTTGCACAAAAGGCCATCAAGTTTGTGATTTTATCTTGTTTTGCACTGGTTAAAAGGCTGCTTCCCCCCCCACATTTTCTGCAAAGTTAGCAAAGTTACAAGTTTGACAGGTTTGCTTTTCATGGAAAATGGTTTTCTGCAGCTCCAGTAAGATATTGCAATGCATTAGCTAATGCAATACAAATTCTTCCAAGACGTTTGCAGGGGTCAGGTGATTAACCTGTATATTTTACAGAATATTTAAAGACGCTGTGGTCTGAGGCCTCATAAAATCATAAAAGTACCACTCAGCTGTGAATCATGGGTTGAAGCACAATGCTGAAATACTGCTGCATTAGAAATGGGAGGAAACAGAGCGAAATTTTCCCTTCTGATCTGCACAGCTGATAAAGGCTCCATGCTGCAGCCTCCTACTGCATTTTCCAGAGACAGAGCTCACTTTGGGCCGAGTTCAGCACATTTGCAGAAGGCAAAAGTCATCCTGCTGAGTCCTGTTCCACTTATACCACCCAGCTGGAAGAAACCATACCTGCTCTCAGTAACAAGAGAAAAGTCCTTCCAGCCTCTACACCAGCATGGGCATAGGGGCTGGAGCTGGTGAGGTGCTCACAGGGTCTCCTCCTGTCCACTGAGACCGTGTGTCCTTCTCTCCTGCCTCCTGACACTAAGGAGGAGCAATCATTAGTGGGAAGATATCATCAGATCCCAAGCCAATCAAACCTTTAACCCTCTCATACTCTCACCAGCAACATCCCACTAAACTTCAGTCTTCCTAACCACCACCTACTTTAGAATATCTATGTATCTTCTTCCACCTGATCAGGAGGTGCATGCACATTGCAGTTCACTGGGGCTCTCCTGGCAAAGCTGGGGTGAGTTACAGTCCTTTACAAATGAAGATTAGCTGACTTTATTAAAGCACAGCTCTACTTTCCTAAGGAGAAGAGTAAACAAGGTGGAAGAGAGACAGCATCATATGACAAAAAGCAGTTTCCACCTGAGTTCAATTTCCCTGGTCGTATCCATCCTTCTGGAGAATTTCTAGCTACGCAAGCAGACAAGTTTTTTAGTTCTTCACTGTGGGGTGAGTGTCTGTATCACAACTTTTTCTAGAGGATGTAACCAAGCTCTGCAGAGGCTCCAAGATGATGGGTAGCCAGATAGTCAAACTCACTCAATCACCCTGTAGTTTTTTAATCTCTGACCCTATCTCAGCGTCACAGTTGTCAAGGGCTTTGGACTTCCAAACATCGCCTGTGCCACAAATTCTACCAAATGCTTGGCTGCAATAGCTGCTGGAGGACAGTGGTGGCAAATGAGGTAACATGTTGGAAGCTGAGAAGTGCCAATGACATGCAAAGGGCTCCATGGCAGTTACTCCCACTAGGAGTGCTGAGGGATGCCATTGTGGCCAGGGGACAGTTGCCAAACTGAAAGGCTCATTGCTCTGCCGTCCAAACATATGGTTGCTATCAGGAACAGGGTGGTGTAAATAATTGTTTCACTCCTTAAACCAGAAATCAAAAAAATGGGAAGAAAAGAATCATTCAGACCTAACTGACTGATTTTTTTTTTTTTTTGCTAGCCAAATGAAAAGTGGAGAGAAGTATAATATCAGGCTCTAAGACACATTTCTGTGTCTTATGGGTAAGAACCAGCAAGGCAGATATTTACCACCTGTAGATAATTCAGAAGAAGTAAAAAGCCATTGCAATTCATTTTCCGAGCAAGACAATGAAGTCTTAGGAGAAGCTGAATAGTCTTGCAGCTCAAAAATAAGGAAGAGTAAAATGTTGAGTCAGAAGAGTGACTCCCATCAGAGTTCTGGCACCTTCATGTGTGTTGTACATCCAAAGAGTTTTTCACCATCCCCTTAGCAGAGCCTACAGCAACTGTGCTTGGCACAAGTACAGAAGTCCACCTACCATGAGCAGATTCCAACACTGCATCTTATACCATCATTCAAAATTCCTTGGACCTCCTTTGCCCCCAGTATTGGATGTTTAACTCTTTTGCCATCTCCAGATGTCAGGCTGGATGGCTACGTTCTCATCATGTAAAAGCCTTCTTCTCCCTTCCCCAGAGCAGAACCATTCTGGATCTCACCTCAAAGGCTGTAATTCCAATCAGTTGAGCCACCAAAAGCATGGGGTTCTTCTTCATTTTAGTACCACCTTCCAGCCTCCTCTGTTAAAGCTGGGTCTAGTGTGACTGGCTCATCCTGGATTCACAGAAGCAAGGTACCTGTGAAGAGGAAGTATATTTTACAAACTTTTAATTTTTCTTCTGTAATATTCTACCACAGCCCTTAGTTGCTGTGCATCAGAATGAGTTTAATAACTTTCATTCATCACGCAGCTCTCCCCACCACCAGGAAACTCAAGTTTTCTGAAAAAAATTCAAGATAAGGGAAAACGACTTGAGAGTATTTCCATTTAAAAAATATAAATGCTTTGGAAGTGCTGCTAGGTATGTTTACATAAGGGGTATATACTGGAAATAAAAATTTCAAATTTAAGTGTAGTGACAAATATACCTTGTACGGGAGGTGAGCTACACAAGTACGACACCACTTGTGTTTGATTTTTGCCTATTGACTTATTTTTTAACATAAGAAAGCAAAGAACAAAATGTTGGAAAGAAAGCCTTGATATTATTGACTTGTAAATAAAAAGGATGGTTATATCAGTAGAGCTCTGGAATTTCACATTAATAATGCAGACAAAGAAAGGGTCCAAATTTCTAGAAAGCCTAAAAAAAAGAGCACAGAGTCCCTAGGTATGCCCATTAAGGTGCACTGGAGACAGTACAATACAAAGGACCAACAGAAATTGAGCCCATTAACTGTAGATCTACAGTATATTAGACATATTTCCCTAATATTGTGTGCTTTGAAAAAAAATTACTTTATCTGAAGTAGCCAGTGGTCATAGAAAGGATTTTGAAGGAATGTAGTTCAATTGTAAAAAGCCCATTTTAAACATTACTCCAGAAACTACTTCATTGCTCCATCTGAGGAAAAAGTAGTACAACTTTATTTTCAGGTTGTTCGTTTTTTTTCCAATCAGACCTCGGGGGGAAAAAATTGTTTTCACTCATAAAAGATTCCAAGGTTTTTCTGGCCTCACCCACCTCTAACCCAAGGCAGAGAAAAATCATTATTCCTGGTTCTCTGATCAGGAAATTGGAGAATGGAAAGAACCTGTGTGCAACTCACTTTCCCATTGAAACTTGTGGAAACCCCTGATTTCCATGGATGACATAAGTCACTGGCTGGTAATACAGAGGGAGAAAGAAAACGAGCCAAACACAGACTGCTGTTTCTTTATTTGTTTCTGCAGCCACAGAACCCATTCCTTTTTCTCCATTCCGGTGCTATTCCTTTATGTGATACATAACTGGAGTTTCCTCTGGGTTTCATTTGTTTGTTCCTTTTCTTAATGTCGTGTCTTTAACTACCAGGAACTCTTGTCCTTTGTGTTGAGTCCTCTGCCACTGGACTCGATCAATGACTGTTTCATCATCAGGGAAGAAAATCTTCATGGGATCCAGGATAAGACCCAAAATCAAAAAGATACCAAAGGTGTACAATGGAAAGCAAGCAAGAAAGGAAGAGCAAGGGTTAAAACAAATAAAACTGATGAGAGTTGTATTATATGGTGAGTGAATCATATGGACTATGGACTGAGGACTACATAATTAAATATGTAAGGTATCAAGGTAAAGTACCAGAATCCATAAAGAGGATAATTTCTTTAGTCAGCAAATGGGCAATAACAGGGAAGAATTTTTGTCTTGGGATAGTAAGCAGTTGTATAAACATATGATACAAAGGCTTTTCCAAATAGACATAACATTGCCATATGTTCCATCAAAAAACTGCAGAGGGACTTGGGAAAATCAGAGTGATTTAAGAGGGGCTATACACATCTCTGCCACCACTCGGTTAGCTGAACACAAGCAGCCAAAGGTAAGGAGTGCCATTAAACAAGGACATGTTAAGAGACCAGAGCGTGCCCCAGAGATTCTTGTACAGAGATAATGAAAGCTCTCAAATGTCACCATAGAACCGCAACTCTCCTTAAAACATGGCAGAGAGACTGTGCTTTCTGTAGGTGCTGGAAGCTGACACTGCATATGGGATAGCTCTTCCCGATGGATATAAGAAGCCCATTAAGTGGCTGTCTGCTATTGGAATTATAGTTATTGCAACAGCTGAGACACACCGAGGCACAAACTGATTCACAGACATGAGAGATAATGGGTTGAAGGTCCAGGAAACAAATGTACTGCAAAAACAAAGGAGAGGGACAAAAGGATATGTTTGCACTTTTCATTCTCTTCAGAAGCTTGCATTTTGGTGTAAGAAAAGGGACATGTCTGTGGTACCCTGCTCTCAGGGGCCACACTGTTGTACAGTCCTTGAGTGGCTATGCCAAGTTCTCACATCAAACAACAAAGGATTTACCCCTGCTGCTCCTATGGGATAGTGCTCCCAGTTGACCCTCCTTGGAGGACAGGAACCAAGGGCACAAATGTCTTCAGTCTCTGAAGCAGGTCAAGTGTAATTACAGTGTGATATTTAAAAGGCTTGGTCCAAATCAAGGCCTGGCTTTGGATGTTGCCTCTCAGACACAAAGCCTCATCTTTACCCATAAATATCATACTTCAGTATCTGAAATCTCTATCCTCTGATTTATTCTTCTCTAATAGATGTGAGGATGCAGCTTCTTAAATCCTTGGGACTAATTTTACATTTCAGAGGTACTATGAAAATCAGAAAGAGAAAAATCAGGATTTTTCTTCATTTCCTGACCATATATTGTGCCTGTAAAGACCAGTGTATTTAGTAGGTGGCACTGACAGATCGTGCTGCAAAGAAAGCTGCAAGAGAAACAGTCTTAAGCACTGGAAAAAGGTTATCCATTTGGGGAACAACATTTCCCTCCCTGTATTGGAACAGTAATTGATTCTTTTATATTCAGAAGATATTTTCATTTATCCCAACAGCTAACAGAACAAAATTAGAAAAGAAATAATGGGGAATTTTGGTGTAAAAACACATTTTGCCGTAAAACAGTTTGATTAACTTGTAGACTTTAAAAAATTAATGTCCAATGGAGGGAAGTACTGACTAGTTAAATTAGATCTACTTATTACAACACTACAACAGAAACTACATTAATTTTAAGCTCAAGACTGGAAATTTTATTTTTAATTCTTGCGGGTTGTGGAGTTGGAGGGATTGGATACTTGAGAAATTAAAAGTCCTCTATTCATCATAGGCCAGATGCAGTACAGCAGCCATAACGCAGGTCTGAAATATCTTGGCAGTTAACATAGGAAAGCCGTCAGGAATTCTAGTTCAGCTATAAACATTTCTATGATAGTGCATCCTCACAAATAAGAAGTCATTTCAGATGTAAACACTTTTAACCAAGACTATAGAAAAACCTACAAGTCATTATGAAGTTACAGATAAGATTTATATC
This sequence comes from Clamator glandarius, assembly GCA_033459285.1. Lineage (NCBI taxonomy): Eukaryota > Metazoa > Chordata > Aves > Cuculiformes > Cuculidae > Clamator > Clamator glandarius. Next base: position 2,175,706 of record JAUNZM010000105.1, read on the forward strand.
TGGTCTTTGAAGAGTAGCTTTGTTTTCCAAATAATTAACACATCACTTTCAGCATCTATATGTGGATAACAAAACCTGTCCATTAGAGTCTGTTTGAAGACAACAAAGACAAAGTTTATTCAGGTATAAACCCAATGAAAATACTGTGTTTCTTTCTTCATAATTTCTTAACAGATTTTAAGTGAGCAAAAAAGTTTTATGCAAGATACCCATTAAACAAAGAGGGAGGGAAGGTTACATGAAGCTATGACAGATGATTTGTTCATAGGGACAGGTTCCATCTTCTGTTTTCACTTGGAGCATCCCATGGCCACCTCGCTGGGGAAGGTCAGTGAGGGAAGGGAGGGGAAGAGAGGGAGTACGAGGTGTCAACATAAATTCAGTGGGTGAATAAAACACAAAGTGAATGAACAAAAAAATCCAACAAAATCAACAAACCTACACCAAAGAGAGTGAGCTAGCAAAAAAAGTAGCTGACCATAAAATCCAGGGCCAGACAAGAAGATGCATCTTCAGAAGAATCACAAAGTCCTAAATGTTTTCTGATGCCTTTGATCTGTCTTACCTTCTCCCTGGGTTGAACTAGAGCTTTTGAAGCTTTTAATCTTTTGACTAAAAGGCATTTCTTTTGTTATAGAGGTTTTATGATGTTTATGAGGATCTATTGTTGCAGGGCTGTGTGGAGTGGATGCCACATGGACTGTGTAGGGGCATAGCCTCAATGACCAAGAAGCTCTTTTGACTCCTGTGCATAATGATCACTAACCTCCACTGACTCTCCAAGCAAAATAGAGCTATTAAATGCTGAGTTTCAAGCCTTTGTTGTGACTCTGCCTCCAAAACTTCACTAGATTTTTCCCCTTAATTAATATTTTAAGGCAGCTCCTGAATGCACAGCTCAAGGAGAATACAACATTCCCTTTCCTCCCCCATCAGTCTTTAGCTGTTGCACCTGCTCCCAACCCTGTGCACGAACTACCATCACAGGAAAGGAGATGGGGTTAGAACAATTCTTATTCTTGCTTAATGCTTAGCCTTATGCTGGCAGCACCAATGACATGGTGACAGCTACAGCATGTCATATAAATACTTGCACGGGGATTAGAACAAAGTCAGGTATTTCCTTCTGTAGCGATCACCTAATATCAACACCTTTCGGTCACTATCTAATCAGGGCTGGATCCAAACCTGTGACTGACAGATTTTTAATTGCTAGTCTCCTAAGTCATACAGTTCTTCTCTCTCACTGGGAAGTGCTACCTTCAGCTCTTACTATGATGGATAAGGGCAAATTCTACATGGTAATAATAAATCTGTTGCTGTAGATATCTGAGGTGTTACTTTGTCTTTTTAATTTGAAGGGATTTTTTTAGTTGAGAATGAAGAAGATAAGATATTGGAAGAATATATTTTCAAAAGAAAAAGAAAAGAGAAATATTTCTGTGTATATACATCTTTCTTTCAAATTATACTGTTCTCTCCTACTTCACTGCAAAAATAAAGAAAGTAAGAATGCAGGAACAGTCTATCATGCCTCACCTCTTTTGCTTTCCAGTTTCTATTTGCTCCTTTACTTTCCATACTTTAAAATCTCATTTAGCATTCTCTTGAGAAGGAGAGCATAAGATTACAATCTAACGATTGTAATGAGAATGGGTTACGTTTGTGCCATTTCCCATTTTCATTACAATCTTTGTGGCAAGAGTAATGTAACAGAATTTTTAATGTCTTATATATTTCATGAACATTTTTTTTCCAGCAAGCTCCTGCTACATTTCAATGGATGATACTGTTGCAGAGCATTGCAACTTTGATCTTTTTATAGCTCGCATTATGATCACATTGACCATTTCACCCACTTCCCCAAAGTGGAAAATATTTTGATATACAGCTTGCTGCTATGAAAGCCAGTCATCTAGAGATACTATACAGACCTAGAAAATTGTTTTCCTCCAAATCCCAACTGTGACTGAGCACAAGATACTGACATCACCAAAGCTACATGTTTCTCTGACTGGTACTATGGGAATTGTAGTTTTCAGAATCCAAGCAAAAGAATAGAGCATTTTGTTTCTTAAAAAGTAGGGACAGCTCTTGGACAAATGTGTCTTTTTTATGTCTTTCATGGCACTGACTGAAAGAGGACTGAAAGTTTTCCCAAAGTATACGAACCTTCCTATAAACCTTCCCATAGTGATCAACGACTGAGGAAACGCAGTGTGGTGGATCAGGACAGAATCTCAGTGAAAAGGGATCAAGACAGATTCAGTGTGGGTACCGATGGTTAAGCTATAGAAGAAGCAGGTAAAAGCTACTAGTTTGCCTGACTTTCTACTACAAGTGGCTAACATGAGTGATTCTTAACACTAGAGCTCAACAGGGGAAAAGAGTGCTGGGATAGCCAGCTCAAGGGCAACTTACCCAAGGGGATCTGCACAGACTGTGTGACCAGCAAGACTTCAAAGGAAAAGGCATCTACTGCTAAGGGAGAGGTGGAGGTGTCTATATCAAATTCCTTTCCTACCTCAGTGTCAAAAGAACATTGACAAAAGGTGAGAAATCCTCAGACCTTTAGATCATGGAGGGCTGCAGAGTCAAACCAGCCTTGAACTAAGGGAATAGTGGAGGACCAAGCTTCAGGCGCACGTAAGAGAGAAAGCACAGGGGACATGGACTAGTATTGATTTGACTAGATGTTGGTGGCCCTACTCCTCAGTAACTGGAAACACTTCCCTTTAGATAATGCAGCCTGGTGGAAAAAAAAGAAAAAATTAGAAAAACCAAAACACAGAAAAAGTCAGGGAAATATATGGGCTTGAATTTGAGCATAAACTTAAGCTTAGGCCAGTAGTACAAATTCTGTTAATGCGCATCTTGTAGATTATTACAGACTAACACTGCTGAACTTGAAAAAAACCTAAGCCATTTCAAGAATCACACCTCCTTGCAAGATCAGAAGAGAAGATAATGTCAGCATATCTCTGTGAGACAGCCTGCACCTGACATATTCATGTTCTTTAAGGAGCTTTATTTCCTTAACACATAGAGTAGAATCTGGCATCCTTCAGATCAATGTCTATGGAGATCTCCACAGCCTGGCAAGGCAGCGGGTGAGGCAGAATGACATCCTCATTATGATAACATTCAACAGAGTACCTGCAGATTTTGAAAACTCTGGCCAGGGCTATTCATGAAAAGATGCGTAAGGCTAGATTACACACTTTACTGAGTGGAGTTGGGTTTTAACTCTGCCACTTGTCTGTACAACTTCTGGTGCACTTGATATAAGCTGGGCACATCTGCACTAAGGCTCGATTTTTTTCCCTTTGAGTCTAAATTTAACACTGCAGACCCTGAGGATAAAACCAGTTGAGCCCTTTGGAGGGAAAATGTTCATCCTCTTTATCAGAGTGGCTTTCCCCGTGGCTTTCACTTCAGCAAGAAGAGTGTCTAGGATAATTGCTCTTTCCACAGAGGATCAATACTGTGTAATTAATCAAGATGAAATCATTCTTTGCACTTTGCCAGGTTTCATCCTTGAGACGTATTCTCGGATTCACTGACTCCTAGAGATAGCAACGCTCTCCTGCCGCACTAACCCAAAACACCCTGGGGGCAAAACCATCACAATCCAGCTGTCCAGATCCTAGCTTGACATATCTTAATAGAAGAAAAGAGACAAGAAGGCCCAGATGCCTCTTTATTAGGACTGTCCTCTCTGCAGACAAAACAAGCCCTCAAAATCTACCACAGTCAGTGTAATGTTTGCACCAAGGGACTTTTTTTTCCTCCCATGAAGCGTGCCACCAAACTAGCAGTGATTACAAAGCAGAAGTATGCAGTGTAGAAATGCACCTAGCAGAACCCCAAGCCACAGAGAGAATATTTCTAATATTTCTGCAGTTTGCAGAGTCTGCTTAGCCATGATAGTTCAGATACATTTCACATACTTATTTAATTTCTGTTACAGGATAAGCATATTTTGATTCACCACCCAATATGAAAGAGCATAGGAAGTAATTTTAAAAATATAGCTTCCTAGGAAGAATAAAAATATGAAAATATAATATTAAAGTCATTTTTGTTTCTGGCAGGTCAGATTTTTTTTTTTTAAAAAAAAGAAAACTTTCAAAATGCCAGAGGGGAAAAACAAATAAAAGGCTATTGAATCAATTCAAATAGATTTAAGACAAAATGAACCATTTTGAGCAGTTCATTTGACCTGGAAATGTTCCCCTTTGAATATATACACTTACATGTTTCATCTTAATTTGGGCTAAAAAGGCTGAAATTTGTCATAGTCAAATTTCAATCATATCCAGTTATGCTGAAGATTCTTCTTGCTGTCAGGCTCCCTATCCCTCTCTACCAAGTACAATCAAGACAAAATGCCTTCTAAAAAGATTGTTGGCTATTTTGGCATCACTGAAATTAACTAGCTGGTGAAGTAATACATACAGTTGTGTTTATTACAGAAAGATATTAAAAGAATGACTGGAATTTTCCATTGGTTTGGGTAAGCAATGAAGATATTTTAGCAGACCTGAGCAGCGAAAGGGCATTGGCTCAAGTGATTATACCTTGATTCTGTTTACTTTAAGTGGGAGAATAAACACAAGTAAAGCTGGAACTAACGTTCTCCATTTTCAAAAGGGCAAGCTCTGATGGAATAAGTGCTCGGAGCACCTTGGCTGCTAAAGTCGATAAGCTATGTGTCTCCTGTCCTTGGATGAGGGAGAAGCCAGAGGCTTCTTAGAATCACTGGTGATAATAAGATCTCAAAGCTATTTTCCTAGCAGGAAGGGAAAAAAGAAGAATATACGGACCTAAAGGCCACTTAAAGGGCCCTTAGCTCAGACTTTAATAGGAGTAATGATATTGAACAGAATGGCAAAGAGAATACAGATAATGGGAATGAGGCTTTATCCCACTGGTAGCAACAGCAAAAATCTAAGAGCTTTTATCTCCACTTGTGAGGAACTGGATAACCTCTTTCAGAATTCAGACAGAACAGGCACATGAAACTACAGGATCAGTCACAAGTATTTATGACAAGCCTAGCACCTCATGGGATTAAAAAATAGCAAATGCAGTACCTACAGTTAAGAAGGAGAAGAAAAGAGATCTGACAATTACAAGTTAGTCTAACCTTAAACATCTGAAGGCTTTGGAACAGATTTTGAAAGAAATAAGTAATTTAAGTCATGGAGATAGACTGGGAATGGACTAAAAAAATTGCCAGAGGTCTTAGGTTTGTTAACAGTTGGTTGTTTTATACTAATTTGATAGGATTTTTAAAAGATTAATTATTTTCAAGACAAAGGAAATAAGGTAGGTGTAATTTATCTGGGCTTCAGCAAAGCACTTAATAAGGTGTCAGATGGGAACTTAATTTCTTAAACTAGAGAAAATAGGGATGCACAGAGGAACTGTTGAGTGGGAGGCTGCTGAAAGGAAGACTGCTATTGGTAGTACTGCAAAGAAAACTGTTGAGCTGAAGGAGAGACATGAGTAGAGCTTCTCCAGGATCAGTTTTTTTCTTTCTCTCTTTCCCAGTGGCCTGGATATAAAAAGAGAGAGTACTTACCTTTGGGATCCTGGGTGGGATACTAATGATTGCCTATAGCTGAAAGAAAGTGTTAACACAGAAAAGGATCAGGGCAGCAGACACAAAGCATAGATGCATTTGAGGAGTATAATAAAACTAATTCAGTAGTATGCAAAACAAACTTGTGCATTGAAGGACTGATACCATAGCTGCAGTAAACAGAGCTTTCATCAGCTGGAAATGACTGAGATGTGGTTAAGCTGGTAAAGCAGCTAATAAAAGCATGAATGCCTCCAAGTTGCCAATGGGACTTACTCTGGCAAAGGCAAAATTCAGCCCATGACAGGCAAGATAGTCTCAGTAGGAAGAGGAAGGTATTAAGACAACTGTACGAAGCAGTGTTGGGACAAGATCTGAAATGCTGCCTACTCCTCTGGCTACTCATATTAAAAAAATTTAAAAAATTAAACTGGAATCAGTGTAGAGAAGGCCTCATTAGTGCTGAGTACAGGGACAGAATCACTTCCTTGGTCCTGCTGGTCATGCTGTTTCCGATACAAGCTAAGACCATTGCCCCTTTAAAGCAGAAATAATTTGCTTTTTCAGATGCTAGAAATTAAATACTCTGAAATACAAGGGGGAGTGTCATTTCATGTCGTGAATATAGGAAGTATGCATAAAACACGTTGGTCAGGTGGCTGGAGGAGGAAATAGCTGTAGTAGAGAAGTGGCAAAACAACTTGGAAACAATCCTGCTATTAGCAGGGAGCAAAGAAGAAGTAATAAAATTGGCAAGCCGGTTACACAGGAAAGGGGCACAAAAATGCTATAGGAGAAGGAAACGATAAGCAGACAAAAAAAATATGGAACATTGGATACTTCAACAACATCCAAGGTAATTCTGCCATGAAATACCTAATCAACTCTCCTGGGTGCTCTTGGGGAACCTGAAGGGGACCTGCCAGAGGGGAATGGAGCCAGTGGAGGCTTCCAGTAACTCCGCTGTGCCTTTTCTCCTTCCTAGTGACTTCAGCTGTGATGCCAAGCTAGTGGCTAAGTTACAGGTATGAATCTACTTCTGTCGGCACTACTACAGGACAGTTACCTTTAGCAAAAGGACAGGACAGGTAGCTGGGGAAAAAGAGGGAGAGAAACTGAGAGAGAGATTAAAACACTGGAGCAAGGTTCCCTAAAGGTTGCCCAGGAGAATCTCTAATGAACACACCAGGACTTGGGGAACTTGAGCATTGTTATGAGAACAAGGGAGAAAAAGGGGTTTGGAAGTTTTCCATAGAGGATTCAGAATTCTTCATGGTTTTCACTCATAGTTTCCTAGTTTTCATTTCTCCTTCGCTACACGTTTTAGACTAAATTTATACTCCAGATCCAGCAGCTAGTGTTGACATTATAAACCGCATATAAATTCACTGATTCCATACACAAATTCACCCATGGGTGTGAGGCTTTATATAACTCAGTAATTATTAACACAATCTATATAACTATTAGGAATTTGACTGGAGGGAAGTAGCTATGAAGGTAAGAAAGAAAGAGGGCTGGAGTTGTGCATTTTTGTCCTGCTCCTGGTGAAGCAGTGGGTGTGTCATGAGTTTTTTATGAACTTCTTTTTGAAAAGTAGGCTACCGAAAATCCTGCACACAGTTGTCAACTGATGTTCAGCAGAGAAACAGGGGCAAAGATACAGAAGATTAGAAGTGATATATAATGACAACATCTTATTAGAAAGCCTAAGGATAAAGGGCTTACATCACAAGCAAATTAAGGAATTGAAGTTACCATTTCTCATCTGAGCTACAGCAACTGCCCTTTAATTTCACAGACACTTCTATATGCAAAAAGATTGATATAAATTATGAACACTAGCTAGGGCAACTCCTAATTCATCAAGTTATGCCTGGATTGGGATACCCGGGGACAAGAAGGTTAAACTGAGGTGTTTCCCAGCAGGTTAAGGGGAAGACAGGTTTGGTTAAATTTGTTCTGGTTTTGGTTTTGGTGTGTTTCCTGTTAGATGGCAAATTCTTCATCACATTTCCAAGATTTTCAATATGACAGGAGTTGTTTTGTGTGGTTTTGCTGGTTAGTTATGTTTTTATATTGCTATAATGGAGGCATTTCAGAAAACAATAGGGAGAAATTAAAAATATGTATTTAAAAAAGAATTTAAAATGAAAGAAACAGATGTGTACCATGTATGACATATGAATTTTCAAATGCAAAGGAAATGCATATATCACTCTATGCATGTATTATTCCATGATTCTATGATTACAATAAATGGCTAAGTAGTACATATACATCAGCATTTTCCATTCTTTTTTTCTTCAGACAAATGATTTAGATATACATAAATTATTTTTCCTTTTGTTTTATCCCTTTTTTGAAATCAGAATATTCAAACATCCTCTTTAAGAAGCAGAAGAGGATGAAAGATTGCGTTTGGCAGGTCTCTTTTGTGCTATAATTTGTTTCTTTGTTGAAATGCAGCAAAGGGTGACTTTTGTTATGTGTTAGGTAAGAATCTGCATAAAGCAACTTCCAGCTGTTGACCATGCGATTAGGCAGTTAAAGTGCAAAAATCGCTGTTTACAAATACCCATAATTACTATAATTTTCATGCAAAAACCTACGCTCACCTAAAACCAGACCACATGCCAGTTCTTTCCTGGCCAAAATGGCTATTTCTATCTGTCTTGAAGTCTCAGTCACATATTGAAAAAATATCTGCAGAACAGAATATATTTTGACTGCAGAAATAGATTTTGCATGAATAGACTCCTGAGGCATCCAACAGTTTCAATAATGTTTTCTATTCCAGGGGAGCAAAAAATATTTTTTCCTTGATAGCATTTATTTTATATTCACTGCACTGGAATTACTTTTTCAAAATTCTGCCAGCAAAGACTTATCGTATGTGGGTGCCATTGCTGTAACATAAAGATAAGAATGGAGGCTTATTCCACTCATAAGCTCATGAGTCTGTAAATTGGAACTATCCTTCATAGTACAATGCAGTTTACCAGTCCAAATATTTTTCTTAAAGACAAGATGGGAGTTTTTCTTGGAAGTATTTTCCTTCAGTGATTTAAGGAAGCATATTCATGGACTTCTTATGAAAGGAAAGACACAAACAATGTGGCACTGGTTTCTCTGGACAAGGGAAGAGTCTGCATTATTTCAGTAGATTCAGAATCAGTCATCGGAGCAGCTGCCCTAAACAGGAAAAAATGTTGTCTGGGGAGCAGGAGATAAGGTAAGATAGAAGCAAGGACCTTAGAGGGCAGAACTGCATCCTAATTTGATGATCCAGGTGCAAATACATGGCTCCACTCATTTCAAAAATGGGACGGGTAACGTATCTGGATCAGAATTTGGATTAAATCATCAGGAATGTTCAGACCTGTGATTTTGTTGCTGGCCAAATGACTACGATTATTACAATCAAATGTGGCAATACAATGACATTTTACCTAAGGGCAGGAACACAGGTGAGATTAAAATGAGATCTGACTCCAGCCTTCACTGGGAAATTGAATCTAACCCTTTTTGAAGTTAAACATTTTGATATGAAATATTTCATCATAAGGCTGACCTGCATAAAATGACTGAATTCCCGGTGTACTGTGAACGCTTTGTGTGCTACAGTTAAATAGTTCCAGAGATGGGAACCAGATTAACTTTGAAATTTCCATTCTCCTCTCACAAACACCAGTTTGGCTCCTCTTGCAGCAGCAGAAGTTTTCTGGCAGCCTATGATATTTTGATCATGATCCTGTTTAGATCTACTAGGAGCAGAAAAAATGACAAAATGGTAAGAGCCTTAGCAGCTGGTTGATGCTGGATCCCTCTCCAATGCCATTAGAGATGAAGCTTGAACAATAGCAATCACACTGGGGAATTGAAGGGAAGGAAAGGCTAGTTATGTCAAGACCCGTCTGGTTCTCTTCAAGCCATTGTGCTGCACGTTGTAATATTAAACCTCTTTTACGTTACAAGCTAAATTATGGGCTTCTCAGAAGTCTTTGCCCAGCAAGGGACAACATATTGTTCCACAGATTTCTGGCTAGAAGGGAATCATAAATTGTCCAGTCTGATCTTCCCTTTAAAAGTTAGGAAGTTGCTACGTTCCATCTGCACATGCCTACATTTGCCAGAAGACATTAGATAGACAAAAAATCTTAGCTTTTTGGAGACTCGATGCCAGCAGAGCATGGGAGACACAAACATGCCACCAGTGCATAAGATCTCTGCAGCTGCTGGGACGGGTGTGCCTAGACTTCAGCAAAAGATACAACAGGCTGCACAGAGATAAGAAAAACCCCAAATATCCTAGCTTGCCAGTCTGTCCTGGAAGGAAATGTCCTGCTGATCTGTGATCTTGATCCTGATCTATGATCAGTTCTATAATCCTGATCAATCCATGCTTGAAGTCTCCTAAAACTGAACTGGAGGTATACCCAAACCCCTTCCAGTGCGTTCCTGCACCAGCTCACCTAGTGCGTCCGTACGTCCACAGCGTAGCAGCCTATATTTTGAAGCAGGGCAGAGGCGTCCCCTGCCTAGTCTTGTAGAATGCTGCTAAGTATGGCTTGAAAATTGCTCTACACAGCAGAATTTGTCATTCCAAGAGATCTGCCATTGAACTGTGCAGCTGTTAACTCTTTCTCTAAAAGTTGTATTTCTGCTTCTGTAGGTCTCAGTGTAGAATAAAGTCCTGTGGATGTAGGTCTGGACCATCAAGCCACCAGATCTGCCCCAAAGAGCTTATAGCAGACATATAACATAGAGAGATGATAAACCAGCAGGAGAAGCCCAAGGTCATGGTGAGATGATAATGATAGATGTAATAAGCGGTGGTAACAACACACAAACTATCATACCACTGCCCTTTGTTAGCTCAGATTTGAACCCTTGGGCTTTGCTAATTATAATGACACAGTAAGAACTAAAAGTGGAAATTACCCACAAAAAAAAAGGATGTTAACCACTTCATCCCTACAGCTACTCTACATATTTTGTGCTTTGCTCTAATTGTTCAGTAGAGGTTCCATTAAAGTCAATGGAAAGTCAGGTTGTCCCAGGTGGATTACTCTGTAGCAAAGTAGTTTAAATTTAATCTAGGTTTGGATCTAACAAATTTAAAAGAGAGCAAATTCACTGTTAAGTCTAACAGTCCAGTCAATACCTCAAGCTGATGGTTCTTGCTCTGGCAGTGCATTTTTATATTCTGACAGAAGACAGAAATTATGTCCACGATCATCACATCATTATTGGCTCTAGTTGATTTTTCCAAAACACAAAAGAAAGCCAGATGCCCTGTGCTCAAAGAATAGCCATGGGATTTTGGTGCTTCTCTGAAATTCTCACGTATGTTCAGCAAAAGCTAGAAAAATACACCAGAAACACAATTTGTGGAAATTTAGATTTGAAAGTAAAGTTGGAAGAGCTATTCCTCTGCACCAATGACCAGACCTAAAATACTGTCTGGTGATCCAACAAATAAACCAGTTCAGCTCCATCTTCAGGACATATTTTTTCCTGTAGTGTCCTAACTGGAAGGCTATTTCTGAACCTTGCTGCTCTGCTGCTTAGTTAAATGCACCAAATCTCCAGCCTGAATTGATTCAAGGCAAACCAACTAAAAAAAAAAAAACCCAGGCACTCTCACATGAATTTTGCCTTTTTGCTTTAACAGGTCTCCAATTATCCTGGCGTTCAGCCCTTGGTGCCTTTATGGATGAATGTCACTTGTGTGGATGAACAATAATACCGAAACAGCTTTCCCTTTAATTCTAGAGCATGAGGTTCTGGGGATCTGGGGATGGGGCAGAAACTGATAGGAAGTGGTTAGAAACTGCGAAGAGTCCCTAGAGAGGAAAAATTTGGGCAAGTGGGCAAGTGGGAATGAGTCCACGAGATTCTCTCTTTCTCCTCCAAGACCCCTTCACCCAAAAGCAGGAATCCTCTTTCTTCATGCCTTCCACCTTCCCCCATCCATCTGAACCCTGCCTTCACAGCAGCCCCAAGAGCTGGTATGTAGCCAGAGTTGCTGTTCCACCTGCAAGTCAGTCATTGCCTCCTCGGGCAAGGACGCAGCCCATCGCCCTAGGCCTGTGCCTAAAGATTGCTTAGGCTCCTGCCATCTGCTTCTGTTTTTCCAGACAAAATATGCTATGTTTCTGAGTTTTCCATAATTGGATGGTCTGCCCTCTGGTCATTCTGGCAGATCTTCTTTCCCATAGATCCAACTCCAGATCACTTCTCTTTATATATATTTTGCAGAGCTTCTCTGTGTCTCAAGCAGGCACATGCCTGATACTCCCTGAAACCACCTTTGGCTGTTCACCAATCCTGCCACACCGATGAGCTGCCCTGGCTGCCAACAGATGTGTTCCCTTTGCTGGTGCTTTGAGCTGCTCTTGCTCTGACCCAGAAGTTGTTTGATGGTGTGAGTGTTATATTATTCTTGAATTAACACTATCCACCTCCCAATGGGCCTTATTAGCTCAGGCACAAACCTCAATAACACAGCTCTATGGTTTCTGTCCATGAGAAGGTTTGTACCTGGCCAGTTTGCAGTACCCATCCACCTACCCCCTCCACAGAGATACAGGATAATACTTCTGTAATTAGACAGAATACCTTGTCTCTTGCTCATTCAGTGCTTCCTGGCTGAATATTTTCATCTTATAGGAAAATAAGATACTATCAGAAGCTGAAAAGTAAGACTCTCTTTGTGCTACACACCAGCACACAACCCTATTAATGTTTGGTTCTACCTGTATATGACTTTTTCAGCAGCTACACGATTAGTCAGACAAGAACGGTTTTCTTCAGAAAACACTATCATTCAGTTCTGAGCCAAAACAAGGCTCAGAACATCCATGTGGAATCCAGACACTTTCCCCCTACCTTGCAGTGGTGGGCTGCTAACTCCAAGGTACACATCACACATGACTGTATGACAAAACCTCAAAGTGCAATAATGGAGCCTGAAAATCATAGAATAACCAGGTTGGAAGGGACCCACTGGATCATCGAGTCCAACCATTCCTATCAAACACTAAACCATGCCCCTCAGCACCTCGTCCACCTGTGCCTTAAACACCCCCAGGGAAGGTGAATCAACCACCTCCCTGGGCAGCCTGTTCCAGTGCCCAGTGACCCTTTCTGTGAAAAATGTTTTCCTAATGTCCAGCCTAAATCTCCCCTGGTGGAGCTTGTGGCCACTCCCTCTCATCCTGTCTCCTGTCACTCATCTCAGCTCCATCAGATCTCTCTTCACTGCCTCAGAGCTGTGTGTTTAGCACAGACAAAAAAGATCTGTGCTCTTGACATGCACACCTTTGCTGTGGTTGTGGTTGTGCCTGTACTTAAGCATTTCTGTATCATTTCAGTTAATGTTACCTGGGTTCAGATTCTCCCTCCCCCTATTTATGTATGCTCTAAGTGGCTGAAAATATCCATGAAATGGAGATATACCTCTTCATTTAAAACTGGAACATTTCTAATGATTACATTAATACCCAAGGTCCTATGGACACCTGAGACATCCTCCATCCCAAGCAGTACAGCTTGAAGAGCTCGCTAGTCAATAAAATAAAATACCCATTCTCTTTAATTAACATATGAAATAAACACAATCTGTGACACCTAGTGTGCAGCAGCAATTAGGAGGCATTGCTTAGTTAAACCTCCTAATACCTCATTTAAATATGCAATTAAGGGATAATTGCCTTCAATCAATAAAAAATTGAAATATTTTGCAGGGACCTTAGGTTTGGGGGTTTTTTTGTGAGGATTTCTACTTTGTACTTGGTCTGGGCTAAGCCGCCAAGTCTTACACCACTTCTTAAAGAAACATTATTCTTTTCAGCATTTCATTGATTTATGGCCTTAATGCATCCTACCAGCATCATAAGAGTCCAATGCTAACACTAAGTCCATGTGAAACATTTATTTTTGTGTTATCAGTGATTTCCATTTGCTTTAAAATATTCTTTTTAAGTTCTCCTTGGATCATCTCCCTTTTCTGTTCCACACAGACTTAAAGTGTCTCTTTGTGTGGGTCTTTACACACAGAGCTTCCTCACAGAAAAAACTTAACAATTCTTTTATAATGTAATTATTTTCTTGGGTTTTTTAGTATCTGTTTGCAAACAAGTGTGCACAAGTGCTAGCAATTCAAACCATATATCCAAGCCTCCCTCCCTGTCTACACACAAATCAATCCTTAGTAAAAGGAGACAGATCTATGAATCAAACACAGAACAAAGTCAACCATTGCCTTCCCTCTCAAGGCAGGATATTAGCAATGCAAATATACAGGCTCATCTAAGAGGTCCTTGAGTGCACTCCATCATGGCACCTCACACCATCATCAGCCACAAAACAATCAGAATAAAGGGGGAAATATTTTCATGCTCAATAATTGAATTATGTGGTTAAAGAGACAAGACCTGTGAAAGTAAGTGAGATAAAAAAAAAAAGCAGGACATAAATCCTGACAGGCATTCACAGGCATCTAATGAGTGCCGAAGAAAGCAGTGTACTGTACTGACAGGGAAACCTTGGTGCCAGCTAGAATCCATGCTATTTTACAGCTAGCTGTATAGGGTCATAACATCGTATTATTTGAACATGCTATGGCAATCATTGCTGATGTCAAAACCTCAATCTGGACTATTTCTGTAATGAAGGAAGGCCAGTCAAAAGTGTTGCTTGGTTTTAAGAAACAAGGGCTCAAAACTGATATGTTCTGTGACTGCATGTAAATCATTTCACCTCTTCAAGCCTTTCTTTCCTACCATGGCAGCTTTTCTGGCCTGAAAGGCTTGCTGAGCTAGCATCAAATAAGAGTCACATCCTTGTTACAGCTTTTCACTTAGGTAAGTGATAAAACCAAGCCTGGATTTAAGGCATACCCCTTATTAACAAAAGATACCAAACTAAACAAAGCTAGATGCTGCTGCAGTCTCTATAAAATGGACACATTTTCTGTTGGAAATCTCCAGCGGCATTTAGAAGTTTTAGACATTGCAATTGTGACATCAGTATGGCCCGTACAGGCATGCTGTAAGCCAAAGAGCACAGGTTTTTGCCCAGTTTTTGAAACACAGAGTCTTGCTCAAGTAGTACATTAATTTGTGTTTCCTTTCCTCTGGCTCCCTTCATTATAATACGCTGTCACTGAGTGGTTCAGTGACATCTACCCACTGTCCTGAAACATGTACATTAAAACACAGTAAGTATAGAAATCATGTATATAAACATAAAGATGATGCAAGGCACTACTTAGGGAGGGGGAGAGGAACTCCTTGATTACAATAAATCCAAATTTTGACCATTAGGAAGATCTGGAAATAATTTGAAGCATTACGAACCTTAAGTTTTTCATCACTTTTGGAAAACTCATTATTTCTTCTACTGTCTGACTTGCTAAGAGTTTTACCTCCTCTAGTCACTAGGTAATTGCTCCACCACCAGAGACATTTTTTCAAGATAAGCAACTGATTTGTTTGACTAACTGAAGTATTTTTGCCCCCTTTCTGGCTATACACAATGGCTATCATTATGCGTCTGCTGTCATTCTTGGATTCTTACAACGACAGATGTCCTGCAAAGAATCAATGGTGCTACGTAAGATGATTTACAGCAAACCAGGATACAGAAACTGTGGTTCTCCAGAAAAATATCATGAGCTGAGCAAAAGATCTCTCTGAGTTCATACTAATTGTTACTGTGGGTTTGTTAATGTATTATTCTTTTGCTTATCTTATCAAGCTCTTCAAAGACCACAGGCTGTGAGCTTTTTTAATTTATATAAATTGTTACAATTTCTGGTAGTGGTAAATATGCAGCCATAAGTTGTTATAAATAGAAGTCGCTATCAAGAGATGCTTCTGAATGACATGTTCAAAAGAAGAAGAATACTTCCCTAAATATTAGGTAAGAATTAACTGTTAAGATGCATGAAATATTTGCCCCTTCTTTGGCCTGTTCTTGGCTTTATATTGTCCAGTTACTTGTGTATAGCTTTAATGAAAACTTCAGAAAAGCTTTTCAAAAGCCCTAGAGGAAGACTTACAAGAGCAGCCTGGGACTGCTGCCTTCCCCGACATGGATTCACTCATCTGCCTCAGCCAGATGTGTGAATGAAGAGTTGGACCCACTCAAGTTCAGTTCCTCCCTGTTAAGACTGGCATGGAATGCTGATGAACTGTACTTATCTTTTGTGATTTCAGATACTGACACACGCTTGTCATAAACCTAAGAAGTATTTCAATACCAAAGAGCCATCACATGGTTGCAGCTCTTACACACTGTTGTCTTAGGCTTAACCTAAGCCAAACCTGACCAGGGAGGATCATCAGCCAGTTAACAGCTGAGCTAGTCACCCAAGGCAGCAATGAAAAAGAAGATACTATATGGTCACTGTGGTTACTTTATTATTATGAATGTACAGGCAACTGAATCCTGAAGGATCTCATTCATTTTAGTATAAGGTCAAACAGTAAAAATCAGCTGCTGTCATTTCCACCTGCCAGCTCTAATGAAAGGAGTGGACAGGAATGGATATAACTGAGAGCGAAATCAGCCTACAATGCATAAACATTGTCCTGTGTTACTTGCACACAGCTTTCCATGTGTGAATTGATTCATCAGCTGGGTAAATGATGTATTATTTGAGACTCAAACAGAGGAGAACATGTACTTTTGCTTTGCTATCTGCCATTGGTTTGTATCAAAAGTAAAATGACTAACCTAAAATCAAACAAGTTTTTAGGAATCAAGATGAAAATATTATTACCCAGTTCATCTCTCCAGTAAGTCTCTAGGAAGATAGCCTTAAAAAAAACTGGTTTCCATCTGGTCCTAAATTTTCGTAGAGAATCTAAACAAACAGTATTCTGAGTATAGTAAGAATATATTACATGGTAATAACGAAATGGGATTTGACAGCAGAATTCAAATGTACTATCCCTTCATCACAACAGCAGCCTGGATCATTGCACCACCAGCCTGGTACTTCCAATGAACATACAGGGCAAGAAGTAGTCCCTGGTCCAAAAATCCATGAGCCTTTCCTTGGTGATGTGCTACATCTGCCACTCCTGGAAGATGTCTCAGGAACTATGGGGCATGTTAAAGAGCATTTGACATTTCTGATTAGATAACTGAACTGAGTCCTCATGGAGGATACATGTTTTCAGTAGTGTGCTAGAGAAACAATAAAAATATGATGTCTATTAAAGGCTGCTCTTTATGGAAAAGCTAAATAAAACTGCATTTGGAACCCCAAGGTGTGGTCTCACAGACGGGACTGAGTTATAGAACTGGTCTTTCATTCAAGTCTGAAAGCATGGCTAAACTAGACGATTTAATGCCATATACCCTTTGGCAAGGTACATTAATCTGATGTCCTGGCCAAACTGTGTTTGTACTTTAATGCCAAGTTGTGTTGAAAATTATTTGAATTAATTACTCTTCCTTTCTTAAACTGGTGAGTAGTACTTTTGTTCTCTTTCAAGTAGCTT
The DNA here is from genome assembly GCA_033459285.1 of Clamator glandarius. Taxonomy (NCBI): domain Eukaryota; kingdom Metazoa; phylum Chordata; class Aves; order Cuculiformes; family Cuculidae; genus Clamator; species Clamator glandarius. The sequence goes on from JAUNZM010000105.1 coordinate 2,192,812, forward strand.
TCTGCTGCAATCCGAAGAATACGAGACTCCTGTGTCAATATTCTCACCATATCTCCTTCCATAGTAACTTAGCTTCTCCTTCTGAGTGAAAAATGCTATGAGAATGAGGAATTCAAACAGGCATGCTGAAGGGTACATTTTTTCCCTTTAAAGTGAATCACAACAACTCCATTCTCAATCCTATGCCACTAATGGTACTAAAACACAGGTATGGTACTTTGTAGTTTGGATGTACAGACCAATGCCTTTGAAGCACAAAAAATCTGCTATGATTAAGAAGCCTCACATCCCTGGTGCATAGCACAGTGGCAGAAAATAGCTCCTAAAGGGCTGCAGATTTGCTGTTTAATTTTTTTAATTACTTCTTATTTAGGAAACATAAATACTTTTACAAATCACTTCCATGTAAGTATGAAGCATGCACTATTTTTAATTAAAAAATGAAGCTAGCACTTTTTCACTGAAATAAACACAGTGAAAAGCACAAACCCACTCTTTCATAAGGACTTTGCAAGAACATGTATCTTCACCACCAAAGGATGCCTTCATTCAGGGGTATTTTTGTCCAGACAGGCAATGCCATTTGCAGCTCAGGAAATCCTCACTTGTGTTAAATGTTGTATGAATCCAAAGCAAAGATGAATGGTAAAGGACTACCTGGCTTGTCTTCACCAGGAGAGAGCAGAGTTCGGGGAACCAGTGCTGCCACAGCACTGAAGTGCCTCCTCAGAGAGTTGCTGCCTCTGCATGAAGGGAGTTGCTATTAAGATACAGCTGGGCTTGGAGCTTTCCAAGGTGTACACCTCAAAGACATTAGTCAGCTAGTATTAAAACTCTGCATGAAAATGTGCGTATTTTTCTCAAGAGCAATGTCTGGCTGAAACAGCCAACCCTCTCCTCATCTGGGGGTGGAGTTTTTTTGGGGTTTTTTTGGAAGTGATTTTCTCCTTTGTTATAATTTTTTTTTTCTCTAATTTTACTTTTTGCCATTTGCATTCAGCTTAATTGATTGGAAGGGAATAATAAGAATGCTGGAGGACCTAAAACCCTAAGGAAGCCCAAGCTGTATGCTAAGTTGGTGCCCACCAGCAGCTTTAATCTCAATTGGTCCAATTTGTGAATGCTTGTTTGTTTTTTCTTATTCACAGCCAATCCAAAACTTAACTCTGAGTAGTAGCTGAAGTGCTTCCTTATCTTTAGAGAAAGACTCCATCTTCAATTGAATCACTTTTCAACTAAAACATCACAGCCCAGGGCAAGCAGCCCCACAAGCTCTTAGTTTACAGAGTCTTGAATGAAACAGGGTAAAATCAGATAGAGGAAGTCAGGACTCAAGAGATTTCCACGGCCATTCCCTGCCACCACTGGGGCTGTGGTCTGGAAAGCTGCTCCTTTAAATAGGTGAGCTTCCTCAAAAAGCAAGGAGGTTTTCCCATCTCAGCTCCTCCAAAAGCTCCCACCCTACAGGAGAAGATCCTAAAAGACCTCAGCTGTCCCCAGGGACCTCCTGCACAGCACGGACTCAGGAAAGATGACCAATCTCTCAATGTTTTTTGTCCCACCCTCCAGCACAGGAGCTCAAAGGGTAAAAGTCAACCTCTTCCCTGCAGGGACAACCTTGGAGAAGTAAGATTCACCTTTACATGGTCTTGTTGATATTAATCCTTCCTTCATATGCACTGTACTTCACACGAGAGTCGCTACCAGACAGGACAAAATGTGTGTACCCCGCTGCCCTTCAGGAAGGGGCTCACGCTGAGCTGTAGGTAGGGTTCCACAGGAGGACACACAGGGAGGAGCATCCAGGTCATGGATGGACCTCAGCAGGCATTCACCTCTTTGGCCTCTCTACAAAGCCTGTCCCTCATGCTGCAAGAGCAGGGCTGGCAGCTGGTAAGTGCAATCATAGCCCCAACAGCTGCATCATGTGTTAGCTACGGTCTAAAGCATGCAGAGAAGCACAACTTTGCTTTAACACTTCTCACATATGAAAATGGCAAGTGCTGACTGCAGAAAGAGTTCGACAAGGCAGATGTTTTAGCTTTCACATTGATCCAGAAAAAATCCTTCTACAAGAGGTGAAACACCACTCAGATTGCTTCGCTGCAGAGCCAGATCAGCCCCCAGCTCTTAGCACACCTGAAATGTGTGAATAGATCTGGGAATGCATGAATCCAATCGGTCAACAGCTGTGCTAACCATTTACTGGCTTGAGAAAAACACCCACCACAAAGGCTGCTTCTCACTTCATGTCTCTATCCCCTATCCAAGAAAAAGGAACTCATTCTGGGGTATCCAGCTGTTGTTTTCGCTTCTCCACTTACCACCACTCTCTTCCCCCAGCCCCAAATTAACGCTCCTCCTAAAGCTGTTACCTTCTGCATGTACTATCATTTCCAGTGAGTCTTCTGCTGTAATTCAGAAGATAACTCACTCCTGTTTCCAGCATTTTAATGCATTTTATTTTTTCTACAAGCAATATATGTGTGTAATTAATAAACAATTTAGTATGTTGAGGAACCTAGGAACTTGGCAAATGTTCTGGGGATATGAAATCTCAGGAAAAGCAGCACATTATAAGAAATAGTAAGTAATTACTTATGTAAGCTTTTCTTTTTAAATTCTAAGAACATTAGCTACTAATTACCTACTAATTACCAGTACTTCAGCAGGTGTTTGCACTTAACTGTAGGCTAAAGCCCCTGTGAAAAACAAACCCCTCACACTCCCTCTCAAGATTAAAGCCGAATCCCACTGGACTTCATAATACAGCATAGGTGTAGTGGAGCTGTTTACGTGCCAGTCCTTTAACTACTTAAGCTTAAGGTGAAAACAGGCTCCACTTTTTCCTTTGCTTTTTCTGCCAGACTCAAGGTGATTTGCAGAGTAACTCACGAGGTTACAAACAAAATCAAAGGGTTAAAAGTAAAATATGATTGAGACTTCTTCATTATCTGCACATTTATCTCATTCTGTAGTGACCTGGCAGATGAACATTGATCCATGATTTCTGATCATGGATAGAGCTGGCTGAACAGAGAGAATAAAACCCTTTCTGTGAAAAGTTCCCTGAATTTAGAAAAACAGATGCAGAGCCCTCAGCTGGTGTAAGATGGTTTAGTCTCATCAGTGTTGATATCTGAGTCATTACTTATGCCATTTGAGGAATTGGCTTGCACTTCAGATCCAATCTCTTTATGCCTCTTTTGGAAAATTAATTCATACAGTCTTACATCCAAACAAGCATCTACAAACAATGAATTTCAAATTTATAAGCACAGGTTCAAATTTGTATCTCAGCTGCTTAAAATTCAGAATTTTGGTTTACCCAGTTACCAAAAGCCACTTTACTATCAATGGAAGAAAAATGTCAGATGTTAAAAAGTCCAGGTAGGGGATGGAAAAGATAAGAGAAGCCTGCAGCAACATGTCACAGTGCCCAAGTCGCTGTTTCTACAGAGCACCTAAGGGACAGATGAAGGGACTGAGAGGCACACCTCAAGGCTACATTTTTCAACAAAACAGTTCACAAATGAAAAATTCCAACAATTCTACTAATACATTTTTGTTTTTTACCCTTCCTGAGGTTTGTAACATCTATTTAAAATATATAGTTGCTTGTTTCAGTTCTGCAAAGATTACTTCTTTTCACTGAAAAACAAGTCTCGAAGGCAGGCAGTGGAGATAGTTCAGACCATCACAATTTTTCTGTGGATGCCAGTTAGACTACAGGTCTCCTCCAGATCCATTTTTTACTAAAATGATAGAAGTAGTGACTGTGCTGTGAAGTATTAGGTCACAGCAGTAGAAGTTCTTGTGCCTACAGCTGGGAGCTAAGTTTTTTGAACAGTACATCTCTATTAAAACAATAAGAGCTGCAGGAGACTAGAAACAGTTGAAAATATGACCCTTTCATTCAGGTACTTCTGGCTGCTAGTATATTCTAAGACTTGAGTTCCACAACTGAGAAATTAAAAGCTGCTTTGACATAGGACTGAGCCAAATGAGACCATGAGGCTTCTGAGAAAATGATACAGCTGGAGCTTGGCACCTTCCATCCAAGGCCCTCAAAACCATGTATAAAAATTAATGAAATAGCACACTTGCAAGTTAAGTCATTGACGTTTCACCAGTCAGCAATCTGAGGCTTTGCACAGCAATATGTCCTGATATCATTAAAAAATGGGTTTAAATAACATTTCTTCTTTATATAAAAATGCCCTCTTCTCACATCTTTTTCTCTGCTGGAGGTTTATGGTAAAATTTTCAGAGGACCTGAATGGTGGAATAAGTAGCAGTGATCTGGTCACTGGGCTGCTACAAGACAATATGTGAAGCTACTTCAGTCCTAAGAATGAACTTGCTTGTGTAAAAGGTGGTCTGTTTTTCACATTGTCTTAGATGATCTAATAAAAGGTACTGATTCTCTCTCTATAGGCTTAACGTCACCAAATACTGAAATGACACAAGTGTAGCTGGCTCATCATATGCATTTATAAGATAACACCATTTGAGACCTCACATGAGAAGCTTACCTAAAACCACTATTAGAGCAGGGAAACAAAGAACCAAGAATTTCTTGACTAAAATGAGTTACATGAGCCCACAAAGGGGTCCAGCAAGCACCAGAGCCAACACAAGGTAAGGGATGCCTTAGTTCTGTTATGCCATGAGATTCTGCAGACTCTTTCTCCACCTCTGGTTTGGCTGCTGGCACTCCAGGTGAGGCCACGGGAAGTGGGACCAGGATATAGTGAGAAAGCAGGGAAAAACTGTGCTGGGGCCTCTCACCTTGGCCTGGGAGCTGCATCTACACCCTGGATACCTGGGCTGTGGTTGATCCTGATACCGTCACTAGATGTGCACTGCTTTTCCTTCTAGGGTAGTGTAGGGCCATATCTGATGTGGGTGAGAGCACTGCCCTGCCAGCTGTGTTGCTATCCATGGCCCACACACACCCTGCAACACAGCCCAACAAGGGATGAGAGCACTGGGGGAAAGGGGGACCAGGTGAGGTGGAAATGTGGCATTGCCACCCCATTATTCCACCACCCCATTAGATACTCCTGAGGTGTTAGACACTGGGGATACAGAAAGAAATACCTATGATGCCCATCAAGGAGAGAAGGAGTGTTTGAATCATCTTGAGTTTCATGACTAAATTTGGTTTACACATAACCTTCTTACCTATTTTGCCCCATTCTCACTGTCTTCCAAGTGTTTCCCTTTGGTAGGATTTCACTGTCCCAGGAGCACCTTGGTGACATTAAGGCTGAACACCTCCTGCATGTGTCATGAGTACTACAAATGCCATGGCACACTAACACCATTTCAGGGGGTACAGAAGCAAACTGCAGAGAGGGTTGTTCTCATCTCTTTTCTTCAGTCTCAAAAAGGAGGGGGGAAAATGTAGAGCCAGGATTTTAGCCCTGCATTTTATAATATAATTGAAATGCCAGGAGACTGAAAAAATTCAATGTTGATGAAGAAACGGATGTTAGTGCAATGAAGAATAACTCTGTCTTTGTCAGTCTGCAGTCTTTTATATGTCACAGGCTGTCACTTTCTATTGCATTTCAACTGACTAATTACTCCAGTTTATTAAAAGTGAATATGAATTCACATTTTTTACTTTGCCATGTTCCAAGCGTTAGTGTTATCAGTAGCTATTACTGAATGATAGATCCCACAGTTCTAGGCTTCCTCATGTGAGCAAGTACAGAGCAAACCTGCCTCAATATCAATGAAAACCAGATATATTCATTTAAGGGGGAAATATATACTCTGTGCAGTATATGTTCACATCCAAGCATTAATCACCCTGGTGTGTCCCACATGGCTAAGTGTATTATTAGAACCTCACTCACAGAGAAGAAGAGTGTCTGTAAGTGATGGTGTTGGAAGGGTTGGACTAGAATTAAAAGTACTCATTGCTTCCTAATGGGGAGGTATTTTCTGACAGCTGTAATGAAAACTGCTGCTCATCAAAAGATACTCTGTGTCCTAGCTCGCAAATCCAACCTCAGCTGCAAGTTGCACATTTAAATTTCAAAGTTTTTATCTCTAGCCACACTGGAGTGCACTTATAAGTGCGGTGGAAGGGTCAAATTAGATGAAATCAAAGCCTCGCTTCTACTGAAGAGGCAATTTTAAGCTTTCACAATTGGATCTGTGTATTGTTATAGGCTTAAAAAACCACATCATCAAAAACGGGGATTTCTAGAACACCGTAATTATCACTTTGATCTGCCCAACTCAGTTCCAACACTAACTACAGTGCTAGAATTTCCTCATTCTGTATAAAATAACACATTCAGATAAAGATATGCATGGACTTTAATAGTTCATGTACAGTTGGTACCCTCATTTATTAATGCTGGTCCTTCACCTCTTTTTCCACCTTTGTGAGTATGCAGGCAGATTCCTTGTAAGGACATATTGTAAGGTTGTCCACACTGGCTTTGAAGAAGCTGGATGCTGGTATAAGCCTTCCATGTATTGGCAATAATTATCAATAAGGAGAATAACAATAACTTAGGAAGTTATGGTAACAGCAAATGCTGAGAAAGAATGGAGCATCAGGTCTTGGAGGGAAATGCTGTTTTGCCTGAAGTATAACACATAGGAAAAGGAAGAGAGTTTCATTCTTCTAGCATTTTCATAATAGGTACTCATTGTTTGTAACAAAATGCAACTATTGTAAGTTTTCCTATAATTTGAGATATTCAACTTTTCACATGCTAAACACAATGCTCTTTCATTAGAACATAGATGAAGGAAAAAAATATCACAAGGCTGTGGATGCAGTGGCCTTGTCAGCTTGTACATTTACAAAAATGAAGCTGAATTCCAGTTTTTCAGCCTACATGAAGAAAAATCGTGGAACATGTGCTCACATTGATTGGACTCCTAGCAGGTCAGCTTCATGAGCATACTGGGAGGTAGAAGCTGTAAGGCTCTCTTCTCTCATGTTTTCAGGTCCTCTGGGTGTAATGAATTTTGTATAGGATATTTAAAGGACTGGCTGAAGTTATCTCATCGTTGGTTTGTGCCTAGGCTGACATACTAACGATGATGAACAGAAGACACCCTGAAGCATCTATCCTATTCTCAGAGAAGAGCAGTTCCCTACCTCTTCTTTTAAGGGAGGAGTGAGATTAGTCCAGCTGTATCTGTACACAAGGATAAGATTTGATGTTGATCAACAACAGAAAGGTGCATGTCAGATGGTCAACACTTATCCTGCATGCCTTGGTCCCTGTAATTGGATTGAACCTGCAAGGAATGTGGACTCACTCTCCCTTTCAGTGGAGAGGAAAGATGCGCGGTGGGAGAGGTGCCTGTACCCCTGGGTGTCTCTGGTGGCAAGTCAGGGAGCTGCATGGAAGGGAGCCAGGAGGGTCTGAGGATGCAGTGTGTAAGGACATCTCCAAGCATAAAGAGGCTGCCTAGCTAGAGCAGGGAGCAGCATGGCAATGGTGACAGAAACAGTTTCTCCACAGGTAGGGAAGCAGGAGTTGTCTCACACCTGGTACCTGTGGAGATCAAGAAATTGTATGTTGTCCAGGGAGTAAGAGATATTCAAATCCCAGTGCTAAGGAAAATTCACACACCCCACCTCAGCTACAAGATTTGTAGCCATCCTTCTGACATAATAAAAGAAGAGCTGAGGAAGTTGATGACCCTCTTCTGACGGAAAGAGTTGAAGTTTTCTGCAGGCTGGATCTGCTATTCCGGGGAAGCAGGCTGGGGAGGAAGGGATGCTGCCTGCCATAGCCTGAGATGTTACTGCGGGGTGTTCTTGTTTTTCTGATGCACTGGCTCCATGCTGTTTATCCAACAAAGAGCTAACCTAGTTAGAAGGACTTTAAACTAGGATCAAGGGAGGGGTTGACTAGGGAAAAAAATAAGTGAGCATAAACAAGAGCAGCCTTATAGGGACCTAAAATTTCAGAGGTTTTGGTATTCATAATAGGGTCACAAGAGAGACACGGAGGGTAGTGAACACTTTAGATGTCTGTGTACTAAAGGAAGAAATATTTGGTATAAACAGGAGGAGCTGGAAGTCTTAATACAAGATCAAAATTATTACTTAATTGGCATAACAGAGTCTTGGTGGGATGATTCACATGACTGGAATAATAATAACATGAAAGTAAGAACAGGCAGGGGGAAAACAGGAAGGGTGTTTCCTCAGCCTGGATATATTTATGTCGTGGAAGCCTGGCATGTAAAGAAGACTAAAACTGTCCGGAAGTTATAGGTAATAATTACAGAGGAAAAGAACTCAGGCAGTAACGTGGTAGGAGGGCCACTGCGATTGGTTGCAAAACTGATCAAGTGAGATAAGCTTTAAATGGCAGCAAGGGGACTTTGACAATACTGGAAATGGAAAGCCCATGCAAAAGGAGACAGACTGATCAGAAAGTGCATGGTGTGCACGAAAGGAACAATCCATATTTGGACACTGGGCTGAGTATGAAAGATTACCAGGATCATGTAAGGACAGAACAAGAAAAGCTGGAGCACAGACAGGAACAGCATTAAGTAGATGTACCAAGGGTAAGAATAAATCATTCTGCATGTACATGAGTAAGAGGTAAGCTAAGAACAGGGTTGACTGAATGATCAAGAGGCAAAAAAGATGTCAAAAAGGGTGCAGAGAAAGCCTATGTGTAAAGTGGAGTTCCTGCATCCTTATCAATTGAAAGCTCAGTTGCAAGCATGTGGCTAGCATGACGAGAATCAGAAACAAAAAAAAGATTTTTGCCTAGAAAAGGGAAGGAATACGTAAAGGGTATTCATTTAAATCCATTTTTTTCTAAAATCCTTTGGGTCTGATGAATTTTGCATAGGATAATAAAAGGACTAGCTGAGGCTGTCTCAGAGTCATTAGAGTTTCTGGGAACTTGTAGAGAGGGAATGAAGAACTAGATCTCTAGAAAAGCATGTTGTTGTGTTTTTACTTAAACAAAAGGGGGAATTGAGGAGTTCTTGAAGAAGTCAAATTAACTTCAATCCTCAGAAACTTTCTGTAAGAAATAAAACATCTGGAAATCAATATTTATGTATCATACTATGTCAAATGAGCCTGATTTTCTTTTCTGACTGTGTAATGGACCTTGTAAGTAATGGGAATTAGTAGGCAATATGCACCTTGACTTTTGTAAGGTTTTTGCACTATTCTACCTGATACGGTCATAAGACATTACAGAGCACATAGAAAATATTTTGCACTGCAATTACAGTGGTTTATGATCACAACAAAAGCATTTGTCATGAAATCCTGTAAAGGTCTGATCTTCGTCTGCTGCACAATGCTTATACAGCTGCAGAAGGCATGGCAAGTTGCAAGTAGGACTTCAGTGCAATTTTAACTCAAATCCTGTTTCCACTTTATGAAGTAATCTTGAAGTTCTTCTCAGAACTGATAAGCCTCTACTAAAATACTATGTCAAGCCTTGAGTGGGGACGGGAGGGAAATTTTAGAAAAAAAATCCAAAGAGGATGATAGGGATGAGCAAAAAGTGACTTTGCAAGAAAGATTTTTAAATCTAGGGTTGTTTAATCTAAAGAAGAAAAGGTTGAGTATGGATTTAATACCAGTCCTCAGGTGTGTAAAAAGTTGTTAAAGGGCATAGGAGTGCTCTGTCACATCCATGGTGAAGAAGTTGAATAACAGAAGCAAAGAGTTTCAGGCTTGGCTTTAGGAAACCTTTCTAACCAGGACTGTAATGAAATGGGAAAGGTTGCTTGTGGAGGTTGTAGTATTCTTTCAACAGGAATCCTTGAGCCCTCATCAGAGGTGGCATAAGTAGGGCAAAATGCCATAGTGTTACAAAGAAGGCAGAGGAGTAGAACAGGTGACTTAAGATCTTTCTCTGACAATTTTTTTCTGGTTTTACGTTATTTCAAGTTTTCAGCTATAGAAAGTAAAGTGCTCTAGTTAGCTCCATGCCGCTTCTGCAAAGCTCTCCACTTCTACCTCAGATTTTAAGACTTCACAGGGTTGAGTTTAAAGTTAAGGACAGATGTATTTACAGAGAGGTAGCACCTGAGTGTCTTGGGTGTGAACCAGCATCAGATAGTACTAGGTGATGTGCAAATCTAACAGCCTCTTCTGACAATGTATAATGGCTAGTGTTTTCTTTTGCCCAGAAGATGGGAGGAATGAGCCTTCCCAGGCTCTTTTGGAGCCCAGTCTTGCAACAGTGTTGAGTTTTGGCTTCTTACAATGCCCCTCAAGCAAAAATTTCCTCTTTAATCTATTCTAGTGATCACTTCCAACATCCATTTCATTTGTCTTTCTCATAAGAGTAATTCCATAAAACTTCATGACACGATTCTTTTTTTGCCAGAGTAGAGGATTCTGGGCCAGGTTTGAATGTGGTAATCAGATCTTTTTTTATGCAGTAAAACTATGATGTATGCAAGGCAAGAGTCTTTTTGTAAAGCACCGGGTGATAGGGGACATAGTCTTGAGCAGGAGGGCATGAGCCTGAGCTGTGGGAGCATGAGGCCTGATGGTGAATTACCTGTGTGGCACTGTGCAGCCATTTGTCCCTGCTGAGATGCCAGTACTACAGGATTAGTAGCATTGTTTCACCCTATGGAGTAATTCTGAGGATAAATATATGTGGTGTCTAAATACAGTAGGAGCTGAGTATAAGCACGTAAGGTAGATTTGCTGGTACAGATGCAAGAGGACAAGTTTTGATTTCCATTAATTTTAAGTTTTGTACTTGGCACACTAACCATTTGGTCCACATAGGAGCAGAGTTGGATGTGGCAGTGTCACAGAAACCCACGCTTCTCCTTGTGAGGACTCCAACTTTGACTAAGCAAAAGTGCTTACTCTTGTACTTACCTTTGAGCATCTGTAGAGTCCCAGGGCCCATTCAGCAAGTTACTTACACATGGGGGATTAAATCTTGCTCTGTTGAAATCACCATAAGTTTCACCCCAGCCTCCAGCGGGGCTAGGGTCTCTCCCCAGCTTCCATCTCATTCATCTCAGGGATGTGCAAACACATGCTTTAGTGCTCCAATGGATCAGGATGCCTCTTTTGGAGGAATTGCATGGAGAATCAACAGACATGCTCCTTGCTATCAAGTCTTTGCAAGCTCAGCGTGTTCCAGCTCTTAGAACATGCTGGCTGCTCAGTCCTTGTCTCTGCTAGAGCACAGTGCCCCTTCAGATCTTTTAGTAAGGCTAAACGAGCTCTCCCTAACATGATTCGCTAATGCTTAGCTATGTCAGTGCAGACCTGTTTCAATGGTATTATTTATTATGGTTCATTTGGACCAACCTAAGCTAGAAAGGAGTTCCAGGATCAACCTAGAGGACTGTGACAACCAGCCAACAATGCTGGTCAGGTTGGAGGGGGAATGGGACAGTACTTGGTGCATCTGGAACCAGAAGGAAACATAACCACAGCCATAAAGGTTTTCTTGAACTCCTTTGGGGAACTGCGATCTTAGCAACTTAAATGGACTCCTTTTTTGGAGTATTTCTCTGCAAAAATTCTTGCTAAAACTGTGTTGCCATGAAGGACTTGTTAAAACACGTCTCCAAATACATCAGCTAAACGTGTATACTCTACAGCAAAGCCTTTAAGAAGTTCTTGTTCTATCTGAAAAAAAAAAAAAGAAGAACCCCCCAAAAAAAGGAATATATCTCAAGTGTTCTTTGTTCTTCTGGTTGTATTGAACACATACATTTTATGATATATATCACAACAACAGTATCAGTACATTGGCTAGCCAGAATGTCACAGAAAACAGCCAAGACACATCTGAAACTCCAAGTTCACCATGGAGAAAAAAAATGCTTCTAACATTCATAACATGAATATTGCTTGATTGCATAAGAGAATTTTTTGAGGGAGGACTCTGGTAATGAACACAGAGCCTGAACCTTTTTCAGACCTAAATGAGCCAAACATGCTTTGGTTATGATGAAAGATTTCCAGGAGACCATAAACATTTGGGCAAACATGCAAGATGTGAAAACAATGTTTCTTCACATTTTCAGTCCACACCTCAATTCAATCGGTTCTGGACATTTCTCACTCTCGATATAAATGTGTCTTCTTTGGCTTCTGTGACTCTTGTGCTTACTCCAGAATAGCATTTACTGGGGAAAGAGGGACCTGTATAAAGCCAACTTCTCTTCAGAAATAAAGTGTTTCAGAGGACACATTATCACATTGCTCTATCAAAACCTGCAGTTACCCAAAAGTTTTTCTTGATGCAAGTGGTCCAGCAAGCAGCCTCTGCTTCTTCTTATCCTTGCTTTTTCCTGCCCCTTTCTTGAATCTGCCCCATGAGTTGACATCAGTTATAAACAGCTCTACAGTACAAAAAGGCATTAAGCCTCAGCCAAATGCCAGGGAAAGGACAGCCTGATGTGGTGCTCTCAAAAAAAGAGGTTTGACGACATAAACCCAGAATAATTTAAAAGTTTTGACAAAACATTCACTGAAGTGCAATTTCCTGACAAAAAGAAAACATTTTGTGAAAACACATAAATTTTGGCAAAAATTAAGTAAGAAAGTAGGAAAGTGGAGAGAGAAATACAGGAAGATCATGCGTACCTTTTTATTTCCCTGAAAAAGAATGGGCCACCTCATATATCACAAATCCCAAGTAAATGTCCTCAAAACAAAATAATGCCTGATCTGACTTCAAGTCACTCACAAAAATAGAGAAGAGCCTCATTTTCATCCCACTCTCCCCCAAATAATCATAATTAAAAAAAACTTGATATTTTTTCATGAAATAATGGTTTCCTAACCTCCTTTACAAAATACACTGAAGGGAGCTAGATATTACTCAGAAAAATCAGCCATGGCTTATTCACTTTCTGTGACTGCAGTTTATTTCTGTCAATTCTAGAAATCTTTGATTAAGTCAAAAACATCCCTAACATGACCAACCGTAGTAAAGTGAATTTTATATTTCAGTGGTAAGAGGCACAAATAAGGTGAACTAGTTGTAAAGTCTTGTCCTTTCAGCATGATATCATTTATGTACAACATATCAGTATTCAAAGCTTTTCCAGATGTTATGATTTCATCTTATCACTGGACACATTAGCCAATATCTAAATATCAGTTACCTGTAAAAACATGCACAGTCTTGTACAATGTTTGAATGGACAGAAATAATATAGCATAAGTCTGCAGATAATCTGGAAAAGCTTTGCTCTTATAAGTCATTTAGACTCAAAGCTGTTTTACTTTCTATTGTACTGAGCTAAAATTATGAGTCCTCTTTAACGGAAGAACAGTAATTAATACCTGGGACAGCAGAACACAGTAGGTCATGAGTGACATGAGGGGACAGCAGCTAAATGATGTGCAGTAACATACAAAAGCCCTCGAACATGCATGAAAGTAGTCATCTGGTGATATCAGTATTTTTCTGATAGTTTTTGTAGTTACATGTTTTATTGTTGTTGGGGGGGGGCTTTTTGAATTATTTAAGAGTTGTTATTAATGTTTTATTTATTATTGTTTCTCTCACTACCACTCTTCTTGCCATTTCCATGAGCTGAGTAACTTCCCTATAAAAAAATTTCATATAAGAATTCAATTCTGTAAAGTTTATTTCACATACCCTTCTACCTGGAGATTATAATTTTCAGTTTCTCTTTGATTTTCCTTCATAATTAGGAAACATGTTTATTTACTTTACTTTAAATTCTGGCTGTGACCTTCAGAAACCTGAACATTTCTTCTTCCTTTCCTTTAGAATCCTATTGCCTGCTCTCAAAGTTCATTTCTTATCCTTTTTACTCTGTGTTTCTGTCACAACTTTACAGTTAGCCATTTAAAAATATATAATTAAAGTGCCAAAGCACCTGCTAGCCTCATGCATATGCATAAATTAGAATTATGTCCCCTCTGGGACACTGGTGTTGTGACTCTGGGGAAATGTCTAAGTAACCATGACAACATGTCTCCACCACATCTTATTTCCAGTGATAAAAACATGATTTACCCTGTTAAACAAATCATATTACAACTTTGCCAAGAGTAAGCAGTGTCAGGTTTCCAGTGGAGGCATCAGGTCAGGAGGAAGAGCAGCCCAAAATCATCCATCCAAACCTCTCCCCCGTTGACACTGCTTCATGGTTATGTTGTTGGTAAGAGACAGGATGAGATTCAGTGTACAATATTTCAATTTCTGTCTTGATTGGTGAGATGAAACGAGAGAAGGAGGTGCAGCATTCATTAACTGCAGGCACCAGCCAAATCCCCAGCACAGCAGTGATGGATGGTGCAGGAGAACCTAAGGGTAGGACGTAAAGATTGGCAGAGCCAATGCACAGTGACTCAGACATTTGAATTTGATAATTTCTGCATCATCTTTGCTGCCAGTTTGCCAAGGCTGCCAATATTTAGTGAATGGCAGGGATGGCTACTAGAAATTGTCTTTCAAAGACTACTGCAAGAACAAAATGTTAAATATGACTTTTTTATAATCTTGCTTGGGCTACAGATTAGGTATCACCTTATTTAAGTGATGTTTAAAAACAAATGTATTCTTCATTATATATTTTTGTTCACACCTTGTTTAATTAAGGATTTTATTTACACCTTGTTATAACATTATCTATAATATTTTCATAGGAAAACTCTCATCATTGGATCTTGTCTACTAGCACAATACAACAATATATGTATTGATAGCACTGTGATGAAGTATTTAAAGCAACCACACTAACAATTTTCATTTTTAAAATATTGCCATGGAAGTGTTCATGTTAACCCTCTTCTAACTATCACATACTTAAAGAAAAGTATAAAACCTTAATTTGAGTTCTTAATCACTTGAGGGCACAATTTGATTAAGAACAATAAACAGAGAGGTGAAGAAATTAAAAATACAAAAGTCTCCAAGAGAAAACAGAACTGATGTTTAAAGGTCAAGTACATACACGTAATTAGTTCTTCTTACATGAAGATTTGCAATTAGCTTTATGGATTGCATTTTGAAATTGCCGGTCTTGTGAATCCTGTGGGTTTCTTAAAGCATCAGCTGTTAGAGACATGTGATTACATCACATTTGCAGATAACAACAACAAAAAAAAAGGTTTGCTTTCAGTGCAAACAACTACAAAGGCAATGCTGAAAATACTACTTGGGCTTACCAAAAGGTGAGTAGCAAACAATAACCCAGTATTCAACAGATTAATTGGGGGCCTGACATATAATCGCTAGATTCTTGTGACTGACCCTTTCCCAATTCCGAACATAACCTGTGAAATTCAAAGTAAATTTAATTCTCCATTTACTGTCTGTGGTGAGATTATTTTCTCTTCAACAATACTGAACACAGAGAAGGTCAGAGCCCTACAGCTAAGAAAATATTCATGAAAGTATCATTCACAGGTTTAGGTAGTTCCAAATCTCATACTCCTTCAATATGCCTTTAATAACTCACTCTTTTGGACCATTTTCATTAAAATACTAATGTATGCTCCATCACGCTCACTTGACATTTGCAGTGTTCTCATCTGAGACAGAGTAATGTTGGGGTTGTTCCACCTATAGCCACCTTACAGCTCCCACATTTCAGAACATTTTCATTATCAGAAAATACAATAATTTAGTGGGTGTTCAGTGTACCAACCTTCCCTTTTTGTTCTGGGCTGTAATTGCAAAAACATGTAGGAAATACCCCAGTCCTCTTGCAGGGTTTGGACTGAAGGCTTTTGCTTCATAAACAAAGTTCAGAACTCAAAGGAAGATTAAACTGAATGTGTTAGCAGACTGAAAGAGAAGTCAAAGGCATCCAAAACCCGTAAGTTTTGCTACTGAAAAAGTGTGGTGGTTTTATAAACTGCAGCACTTTTTGACTTACATTGGTGATGTCGTGTTTCAAAACAGCTACGAACTTTCTTGGCTTAATAATGCAACCCATAGAGGAATCAAAGAGCCACATTTCCAAATGTTAGCAAGACCCCAAGAGCTGTTCCCAAAAAAACACAAGTCAAATAGAGATTCAGTTTCTGCTGGATCCTGATTCAAGAAATAAAGTCAGTGTTTGGACTTTTGGATTTGAATGCTGAGTGTTCTTACACTATGGGAAGCCTTCAGAAAACTTATTAAGTTTTCAAATATCTTAGTCCCATCACAGCTCTGTGCTTCCCAAGCAGCAGGTTAACTGAGAAGCACAGCTCCCATTTCTTGCAAGGTTCTGTAGTTGCCTCTGGATGCCTATTGAAGAGTCATTGCATATCTGTCCTATTTCTGGTGCTGTATGGGAAACATACTGTAGTGGAGGTAGCAGAATACCCAAACAAGTTACCTGGAGTTCTGGACAGACCAGATCTGTCAGTGCACTGGATTTGTTTCTTTAGGTCTGACTAATTTGATTATTTTGTGCTGTTGCTGCAACATAACTGTTGTCTTACTATTCAGAAACAGGTCATTTAGTGCATGAAGGAACAAGCAAGAAACAGGGAACCAGAAGTCCAACTTTGTTATACTGCTTGAGCCCCCAGCTTGAGTTGTGGCTCTGGGCTAGTAACTTGCAGAAAACTTCTCTAGAGAGTGTCTGGAGGTTTACAGAATGCAGTAGAAAAATAAAAGGGGAAAACACTGCGTCTCGGTTTTCCTATCCGTAACATGGGACTAATACTTACCAACCGACCCACCTCACAAGGGAGATGCAATAATTAATTAGCTAATGTTTGTACAGCACTTTAACTCTGTAAAGTGTAAAATAAATGTTAAGCATTATTGGCACTTAGATTCTACAGTGATTGGTGCCCTACAATTCCCTAAGCCAGGCAGCTAGTTATTGCTGCTCAGAGCAACAGTAGCTTACAATATATCCTGCTTTATCAGCTAGTTTCTAGGTGCTTACATGCCAGTGTGGCTGTACATTCAACCTCCCGGATGCCATTGAGGGAAATTCTGATGTGGAGAAAGTCAAGTGCGTGTGACTACGCAGCATGGAAAGGGGACCCGGCAGTCACTCTACCACTAAGCAGTCCTTTTTTCTGTTTTTTTTTTTTTTTCTCTCCTCAATGCAGCAGGTTTTTAGGAACTAATCAGCACCTGCAACCCTCTGCCCTGTCATATAAATACTAGTTTATCTAAATTAGACAGGTGATTCATTAATATCATTGAAAATATCCAGGATTCCAATAAATTCAGTGTCAAATAATCTAATTGATAAAATTAAGTAGGACATTTTGAGAGGAAAAAAAGAGCTTTCTTCCTCAGCATTTGTTACTTTAGACTTGATAGCTAAAGTTTGTTTTCAGCAAACAAGGAGGCAACAGCTTCTAAAATTATGTCTGAGTGATGGATATGTAGGTTATATTGGTTAATATTAACTGCTATTACATAAGTTCCTAAAGTCCCATCAGTCATGGTTTTTATGGAGTTCCTTATGTTAAAGTTTCTTTGCATAAACATAGTGGAAAGAGACTGGTTTGCAGTTCAGTAGTTCAAGAAAGAATCGTAGCTTTGCCCTCTCAGAGACAGCCTGAGAGGTTGGTATTGAAGTCTCTACATTTATGCTATATACAATTACATGATTTAATTTCAGGTTATATTCAACCTGGTACTCTAAGTTGAACCTCACTATCATGTCTATGTTTCAAAGACATTCAAAGCACTAGGCAGCTACTTGTAGTCTTATGACTCTATCTGGATTTTTGTACATCTAATACAAACCAGGAGGAAAATTTCTTATTTAGTTTGCTCTCAAAGAAATCTTACTCACATGCATCAAAGTTATACTGCAAACCAAACTAGTACATAGTAAAGGGAGAAAACTGGGAATTCTTGTAATAATCCAATTATTATTTTCAACCAAAATACTAGTGTAGATGGTACCTCAGCTCATACTCTAAAAGGACAATAAGCAACCAAGTAACAACAGACAAAGTTTAAGAGTATGTCCCAGTGCAAAGATTATTTGATTCTTTCCCACTTTTTTATACTGTTTCCCTAAGCATCTCCTGTTTGACTTTATCAACCACAGGTTACTGGACTAGGCAGACATTCAGTTTGAACAAGTCAGGATATTCTTATATGGTATTCTGATAAATCCAGCAATATAAAGAAGATTCAGACATTGAAACACATTTCCACATTGGAGACAATTCTAGTGATCTGCCACTTTGCTATTCTACATCATGTTGTAGGACTTACATTTCATATTGAGAATCCACTGGAATAAATACTTAAAATCTCATAAAACCTGCTCATGATGGATGTGAAAAACATTCGATTGTGTATTACTAATGTATATTCACTCATCTTGTTAATTTAGTGAATTGAGTACAATTATCTCTTTTTGTGATCTTCCTATGAAAGCAAGCAAAAGTACTTTGTGTAAGAATAGATCACCAACACTTCCATTATTAAGTTTCTGAGAGGGAATGACTTAATTTATCTTTGTTTGTTTAGTACTCAACCATTGGATAGTAATATAAAACCAAAAAATATAAAATGTTTTTAAGCTGGCGTAAAAATCAATCACTCAGTGATTTTTTGTTTTGTTTCAGCAGATACATTAATATATCCCTTCAAAAATCTTGCTGAGCTTTAAGGCACGTCCTAAGCAATTTCTGTTCTTGTTTTCCCCCTGCACATGGAGAGGATGTTTAAAAAACAATATCATCTCTTAACAAACTCCTTTTCCTTGTCAAAATCTATGATACCGATCTTTTCAAGATTTTCTTAGAAATTGTTAGCAGTCTAAGTACACCACTGTTGCAGTTTTCTTGAACTTTGGGGTTAATATTCTTTTAAGAACTTTCAAGGTCATGAAAAGCCAGGCAAGTGTCGTACATACATTTTTTGCAAATCTGTGAATGAGTATCTGAAATATTTCTTGGCTGGTAAATAATCTAAATTTGTCACACAGTCCAGGAAATTTAAAAACAAATCTAGGTGGGGGCTTTTGCCCATTTAGCAAAATCTTTTGTTTTCCTTCTTTGGAAAGCAAAGAAGTATGATAAGGAAGAAACCAATATTTCTTTTTACATATTTTAAATGTTGGCCTTGTATACCTGGGAGATGCACAGAGCTTCTTCACTGAAGATAAAAACTCAGTCATATCACGTCTTCATAAACTTTAACAGGGACCTAACTGATGCCAGAAAAATGCATAAGAAGATACTGTCAGTGGAGGATGATACTAGAACAAAAATCAACCCTGAAATGAGAAGCATATTTCTAATTACGAGTAATTACATAATGAAAAAATTGTTATGAACTGAGAAAACTTGTATTACACACAGGGATTGAAGATGTCTGGAAACAACTGAAATGTTCTTCAACTGATCATATCTCAGTTATTGGTTCTTGATGCTCATAGTGAGTCTTGCAATATATGGTATTTTCTGAAAGCCATGCAGGGCTAAGTGAATCCATTAAGTTCTCAGTTTTTATTAAAAAGGAAGTTTAACTTACAGTTACAGAGGAAGCCTTAATGTACATACCGCACAATTTCAAAGTTTTATATTAAACATGTACAAGTATCAGTCCTTTACTACAGTTATTTTTGTGTTGTTTATATATTATATGTTTATATATTGTATGTTTATATATAGGATTTTGAGATCAATTGCATCTCACTCAAGAAGTCTTTTTGATGGTTTCTGAATGCTCAGGTAGGTAACTGCCATTTTCCACTGACAATGAAAATATAGCCACACAAACTTATTAGAAAATCCTGATTAAGTCAATCTCTTCTTTGAATTTTCCTGGAATGTACAGCATCTGTTGGCAGGACCAAATGGCCTCTCACATATTACTGAGGTGGATGTCTCAGAAAAAAAACACTCTTTTTTTTTTTTTTTTGCACAATGAGCCTGTTATGAACACAAGTGAAAATATTTGTATATTTAGTGTTGTGGAAAATCTATATCTTGTAATTCCTGCCCTCTGTGTCCCGTGCAGCAATTGACGTGCAGAGGACACAGTCATGAACGACAAAGCAGGATCTTTGGTAAGAACTAACAGTGTTATCTCAGACAAATTGCTCTATGTCTTTGGAAGCTTTGCTTCTTTCTTGAAACTGCAAACTCTTCAGGGAAGAGCCCATCACTTAGTGTGGCATTGTCCTTTGCCTAGTGCAAAGGGTCTTCCCTCTTGCTCAAATATTTAAGTCAAATCTGTTATGTGTATAATAAATATTAACAGGAACATATTCTCTTCTTCCCATCCATTTATAGCCCTCTTTACAATTTAATTATCAACACAAAATGTTTAAAGTCATTAGAGACTTTTATTACTAATTTATGTCTGTAAATCAAAACTGGCCAATTTTAGAGTCTATTATCTCTAAATGAAAGTAAGTACCTGGCTACCTAAAAAATGTCAGAATCTCAGTGACTTCTTCCAGCTCAGAACTGCCCTGCTCCAACTGCAAGCAATAAAAACACACACAAAAATTACGCAGTGTTTATATCATTTATTCCTATTTAGCAGTTTCAAGAATGCTTTTGGATTGCATAATCATGTGTTTTGATGTGACTCTGATTTAATTTAAGGAAAAATAAAGCTGAATCTAATGCAGGCTTGGAAAGACATTCTAGTCCTGAGGCTAGCTAACCCTGATTCTGTAGGAATTTGAATACAGTTTAGATTCATTTCCATCATATGACTGTCGGCATTAAGAAGAAAAAACCTTAGGAACCACCAGAATCACCCTGGTGAGCACTTGGCATGGTACTAGGGCTGTATGCTCCTCCCTGGCATCTCCATGTCCTCAAAGCACATAGGCACAGTCTGGTGATGTGAGTGGGGGCTTGATACCACACAGCATCTACTCCTCACGCTCCTTCATTACCTTCTCCTAGCATTGTATACGAAGCACTAATAGATATTGCTGGGATCAACACTAGAGTCACAGCAATTCAGCCTCTCTGTCAAAAGCTTGAGGAAAAAGGTTCCTGTCCTTGCTATAGGAGGAAAGCCACTTGCTGAAACATTACCTGAAACAGGGGTTCCCAAATCATGAAGGTCAACACATTACATGCTTGAGAAGCCCCTGGAACAGCAAAATGCTCTGTCAGGTTCCACAGACCATTGTGAGGCACCTGGAGGTAGTCTCCTAATCTTTGTATGGTGATGTCTCGGCAGCTGCTCTGGCAACTGTCCTTGAAGAGCCAATGCTGCTGAACCACAGCAGCCATAAGGGCCAAATGCTGAAATCATGGCTGATTATCACACACTTTTAATCCAGAAAAGCATTCCATGAATTAACTGGAAGATCTGTTCAAGGAAGAACAAAGGAAGGAACTCAGCACTTGCTAAGTCAGACACTGAAAACAAATTTGAAGAGAAGGAGATTAGATTACTCTAATGTCAATTATAGAAGGTATAGACTAGCTTGGAAACAAAAGGCTCCTCCAAACAGTTATAGAATCATGGAATCATGGAATAGTTTGGGTTGGAAGGGACTTTAAAGATTATCCAGTTCTAACCCACCTGCCATGGACAGAGACACCTTCCACTAGATCAGGCTGCCCAGGGCCCCATCCAACCTGACCTTGAACAACTCCAGGTTGGGGTCCACAACTTCCCTGGGCAGCCTGTGCCAGTGCCTCACCACTCTCATGGTGAAGAAATTCTTCCTTATGTCTAGAAATTCTTCCTTATGTATATGTTATATTTACAGTATGTTTTTCATTCTAGAGAACAAAGCATAACAGTTAATAAAGATCCCTACACCAATGACCTGTTTTTCCCAGAACTGAAGGAAGCCATTAGATATACCTGCTGATTAATAATTACAGCAACAGAGAATGATTTAAGACTGAAGGCTTTTTTGAAATTCTTTTTTGTACTGGAGGGTGATTTTAGGGTCAGAAAAATGTAATTTCCCAAACTTGAATTTGGCCAGGACTCATCCTCTGTTTGCTTGTACTACACCAAGTAAAGCGGGGGGGCAAGCTTCTTCAATACTTTGCAAGAATCTCTATTCTAATACTTACAAGGAATCATTTCATACAAGAAACAAATACAGTTACTTTGCACTACATTGCTTCCTATTATCCATCTAAAATTTGAGTATCCTAAGTTTAAATGTCTCCTTTGTTTTATGCAGAGTTTGGTCATGGTTAGAATCCTAGTGAAATCCAGAAAAAAATCTCCATGACTTAGTGAGCTTTGGATAGCAGAGTAATCCATCTGATATCAATATTTCATAGTTATTGAAAACATAGATCATTTGTTTTGGTGATTTTTGCAGAGATTCCATTCTAAGGACCTAGCAGATAATAAACAATAATTTCTTTATGTTAGTTACAAAAGATGTTTCACAGCTGAACATACATCAAAGTCAGTTGCTAAGGGCATTATATATAATATGCTAAATCTTTAACAGATGGGCTATACAAGAGGCTGAAAAAGACCTTGATTAGAATTGTGACTCTATTACTCTACAGAAATTCCAGATGCCATCATGTTGTTAATAATCTGGGGATCTCTCCTCACCATATTGGACCTGCTTGTCAGCTCTGCCCAATTAGTGAAGATAGCTCCAAGGTACGAGCACAATTCCTAGGGCAGCGGTTTTCAACATTTTTCAATTTGTGGACCCTTAAGGATTTATGACTGGAAAGGAAGATCTCTGCACAGCAACTGAAACTCTACTGGCAGTGGGCATGCTGGTTTTGCTTACCTTTTGTGGTCCCCATAGTAGGCGTGCTGGGACCCACAGGAGTCTGCAAACACACCAGGATGAAAAGACAGTCTTAGGATAACATGTTTCTCATAAAGAGATTTATATTTTTCCTGGGTCTTCATAGCTGAGACTTGCAATTTTCTGCCACATAAGAGAAGTAACTAAAAAATCAAAACCTGTGAATAAAGCAAAACAAGCCCTCTCAAAATGTTTGGGAATAACATATTCAGGTAATAATTTGGGTGGTCGTTTGCTTATTTTGGGGGGCCTTTTTTGGTTTTTTTGCTTGACCACAGGAAACATAGCTTCATTTAATATTTTGGAAATATTTTCAGAACATTTGTGAATTCAAAGAGGAATAAATACAAGTACCTCAGCAGAACTGCCATTTAAATCAAATTAACTTTACTAATTAGGGGGAAAAAAAGAAGGCAGCTCAGTATCAGGCATAATTTGTGCTTCACACTTCAGGTGATATACTCTGCCTGAGAGATAACTAAGAGGGCAATGTACCCATCAAAATGGGAAATCAACCATGGCTACTAAATTTTTCAATTCACAAAGATTTAAAAAAATATCCAATTTGCCCAGAGGATTTTTCATCTTCAGATGAAACAAAAGTCATTATATTCAAATGAGTGAGTATATAGAGTTAGCCACTGATATTGAAATGATTTCTTGTTGCATAGCTGGAAATAATGGATGGAAATCTGCTTGTCAGAACACGGTACCTGACCACTCGTGTTTAATTCATATTTGCCTATGCAATCAGACTGTGTGAGTTTTGCTTTCAGTGCTTGGGACTTTATGGGTTTTGTGGCTGGATGATAGTATAATGATGCTGTAAATCATACACAAAAGTCCTCTGGAGAGTTTATCTTATGTAAGGGAGCTCTCAGTCTGTGTAAAGATACTTCCACCAGGCTTTGGCATATGCAGCAGGAGAAAACAGACAGAGCAGCACGGCTGGCAAGCCATGGCTGATGGCTGTTGTTTGAATGAGTCATGTAGAGTCATCTAGAGACGTGTAGAGTCAGTCTGAACATGAATGTTTGCCAAGTATATCCAGTAGCTTGAGAATATGGTGCAGAGGCAGCTTAAAGTGACTATTAACTTGTTTCCTAATTCTGCCCTTTCTTTCTATGCTGCGTCCAGGAAAGGGGGAAAGGAGAATTTGGGAATCTCAGCCTCCATAAATGTGAGTTGATAATGATTTGTCCAGAAGGTTAAACAGCACAGGAAATGGTGATCAATATTGGATGGCTTTACCTTAAAAGTGCAAAGGCCATTTGTGCATTCTGGCTGGCCATGGAGGGGGTTAGAGCACCATCAATAATTGATTCATAAACTATACCTACTTATTCCCAACTGCTACAGTAGGTAAATACATACTTGAGGCTGAACTCTGGATAGTAAAAAAAAAAAATCTTTCTTTAGCTTGAAATAGTTTCCCTCTGAAATGCAACTGATTTTTACTCTTAATTCTGAGGTTCTATGTCTATATTACCTGAATATATAAGCTGTTCTTAGGAAATGGAAATCCACAGTAATGATGCAGTGTCTCTGCAGATTATCCAGTTCATCTGACCATGGCAGGTAGAAAAGACTGTAGCACCCACAGCAGCACTTCCAGCAAATGCAACTGTTCTACTGACACCCCATTATAGATTGGATTTCTATTCCTTCTGCCAGTTACCAAAGGTTTCATCAGCACGTATTCAGTAATAAGTTTCTGGGTTTGACCTTTGATATCAATGCACCATGATAAAAAAAAATCACCTTTTTCAACAGAATTGACATGAGCTCGGCACAGATTTTCAGCTAACGATGCCTTTTTTGGGGATAAGAAAGAAAGTCAAGAGTTGGTTGCTTACTGAGCCATCCATCATTTTGATGGTGAAACCTGGCCTAAGTCTTTCTTCTTCAAGACATTGATTTTCCACCTCCTCTTCATTTCTCAGAGCAGGCCCAATCCTGCTCTTCTGGAAATCAATGGCAAAAGCTCAGTAATTTCAGTGGATTAATTCCAGTATCTCAATTTACATGCGATTAACAGTATTTTTTGTCTAATTAATGTCTAAAAAAAATCATAATCAAATTTACAATAAGCTGTGCACTGATTTTCTAAGGATCCTAGCTTATTTCATAGGCTTCTAATTTCAATGTTCAGTCACTTTTGGTTCTAGCCCAATATGCAATCATCTGACCACAGAATGTGTTCTTAAAATCTTCCCACAAAGTTGCTGGATTTGTAGCTGATGGAATGCTAATTTGCAGGATTTCTTTAATACTGAAGTGCAAGCAGAATTGCTTTACTCAACAGGCAGACATTCATCCTCTGAACATTCACTGTACTGAAAGCCTTTTTATACTTTATCTGCATTAGCTGAGGTGAATGGGTAGAGTGATTCACAATTATCTGATGAGTCCTAAGCACATGGGACAAGTGTGAAGCCTGAGTTTAAAGACTGTGGAGTTGTCCTTGCAAAGAAGACGCATGCTTAAACTGGGAGGAGATTTCTATGAGTTAAACTAAAAGTATCCCCCTGGA
This sequence comes from Clamator glandarius, assembly GCA_033459285.1. Taxonomy (NCBI): domain Eukaryota; kingdom Metazoa; phylum Chordata; class Aves; order Cuculiformes; family Cuculidae; genus Clamator; species Clamator glandarius. The sequence goes on from JAUNZM010000105.1 coordinate 2,218,025, forward strand.
ATGGCCTCACCTTTTGTGCCATCCTTAGTCAAACGGTTAGTCAGCTACCTTACAGGAGACATCTATCCCACCAATAGACTGAGGATGGTCCCCCTTCCAGGGTCCCATTTGCAGCCTAAGTAGACCCTGAAAACTATAAACAAGAAACCATAGAGGCCTGGCCTGATCTTGCGAGGTGCCCAGCACACCTGAGTGGTACTGTGAGACACTTTCTCACTGGTCTTGCTGGCACTAGAGGATTAACAGCATTTCAAAAAATAAAATCACGAGGGGGTGATTTTAAAAAAAAATATGTGACTGACTTTGGTGCTCATTAAAAGGAGGGACTAATTGCAGTGGTTCAGCTCCAGTCAGGTAGTGCCTGAGCAGGTGTGTGCCCTTCCCCAGGCAGCTCAGGCAATGCACCTGCAAAAAGACTACCATCCTGGCCTTGCCTCTTTCTGGATATATTTTGTGGGAAAGATCACTAACAACTGTTCAGCATCCTTTAGGGTAGCTCTTCTGAGAGCCTTTTTGGAAACAACTTGCATCCATTGTCCTGTGACAGATCTTCATTGCTCCACACATGATTTGGGCATAGGTTTCTGTAAGTAAAAGTCTATTGCATAAGGATGACTAGTGAGCTACTTCATTAAAGGTCTACTGGTTTTAACAAGGGCTGAGAGACCCGGGTTTCCACTTCAGATCTGGCACTTTGTTCTTTCCAAGCCTAACCTCTCCCTCCTTTTCCAGCACTGCTGGTTGCCTACCGTTCCCAAGATGCGCCATGGAAACAGTGAGAAACTTTCCAAATTGCTCTTTTTCTTTTTGCATATGCTTGCCTGGCTAAATACATTATTTGATACTTATTCTTTAATTTATGGTAGTGAATAAAACTATACTAAACTCTGCATATCTGAGTTCGTTGCTGTGACTCTTTCTGATCGCTATATCAAACAGAACCCTTTCTTTAAGCTGTTAGCTAAATGTCGCGTGAAGTTCTGAGAACAAATTGTGCTGCTTTGGGACATTAGCTTCACATTAATTTGGCTAATCACTTCTACTTGATAGAAGTTTGTTTGAAAAACAGGATACCGCGGCTGCAGTGAAACCTGTATGAAGAGTCGTATAACAGCCATCATCTCTGGTAGTGGGCAGTGAAATCTCAGGATAAGCAAACATGGAGTTAAAGAGGAAAATGCACAGGGAGCATGTTTTTCTGCACAACTGTGTGTAACAATGGAGACTGAGGTCAAGAGGAATTAGAAAAAACATTCAACAGAAAGAAATGAAAGCTTCAGTTAGGCTCAGCCCTTACTTGACTGTTTTAATCTGCCCACAAACAAGAACACGTACTGCATTGCCAAATTTTGTAATCTATTCTACAATATTTGTTGTCTGTTCCTTGCAGCCCCAGCCCCTGAAGTCAACAGACTTGTGTGAGAGTTCTCCCTCCTCCCTGCTTCCCTGCTCCCTGCTTCCCAGCTATCCTGCAAAGTTTAATGCTTGCAGCAAAAGCCCTAGAGACGCTGACCCCTGGTGGCTCCAGAAACAGAAAGCAGAAAGACTGTGCAGTTTTTAATATCCTGTGATTTTAGTGACAATCCTATGATTAATAAGAGTTCAACACATGACTTCTGAGTACTGAGGGTTGTCAGTACTGAGTGTGGTTGCCCTTTTCAGGTGAGAGGGAAGGTGAGCAGGGGTACCAGTAACTGGAAAGGTCATATCCAGCAGCTGTAGCACTTGGCACATGGCAATCACTACTTCCAGGCAAGCCCCCACCTTTTACACTGGACAGGTGGACACAACTGGAAGAAATGAGTGTGTATTGCAATGATTGCTATGCACTTGTCATGCAATCTGGCACCTTCCACACTTCACCTTCCTCAATTCTTACCCAGATAGGTGTATGACAGGAGAGTCTATCAATGAGGCACGGCTATAAGCATGAAGAAGAAGAAATGTACTGTGGCACCCCAAGCTTCAGCTTGCAGAAGAAAGGCAGAGTTCCCCCAAAAGCATGAGAATGGAAGCCTGCCTTGTTGCACTCCCCTGGCAGCTTGTGGAGAGTGCAAAGAAAAAGAGAAACATCAGCAACATTTCTGTGGAGATGGAGTCATCTCGCCTGAACTCCACCTCCTCTGCTTAGCTGTCATGTTACTAAACTATATTTCCTAATATGAAAGACGGTATATGGCGAATGTACCCCAGGGAGGAAATGTGAAAGACTCTGGCCAAACACAACAAGTAAATTTTCTCAGGGACATCACAAACTAGAACCATTTGTGACAGTTTGAAATCTCAAGGCATGAAGGAAGAAAATCAAGGGACTGTAAGTGACAATCGTAGAAGGTGGCAACCAAGACGGTCCAGCAGGAAGATAAGCCAGGGAGGAGCTATGTCCCTCCTGCAGCAAATGTAGGTGAAACTGTGGAGGCTGTACCCCAAGGCAAGTGAGCCAAGTTCAAAACATTCTTAGAAATGTTGGATATAGGAGAAATTCCACTTCAATATGTTTTTTTCTTACTCATGGCACTTTCAAAGTCTGCAATACAGATCTTCAACTACCATTCCAGGGATTTGGTACTCTGCCCTTTTTCTGATAGCATCTTCTTGCTGAACAGACTAAGCATTGCTGTTTAGGAAAGGTCTGCAGGTTTCTATTGATTTTTGATGGTCTTCTCTTGCAGATCACAGAAAACTGCCAGTTATGACAGGTTCCCAGAAATCTCCTTTGCCCTTCTGCAATGTACTTTCTCTCAAATAGCCTCTACTTGCATTCAAATCTGATTCAGCAATCCTCTCACAGAGATAAACGCAGACTTCTGATACCACGTTTGGAGCCAACCAGCCCAGGCTGCTGCTTGAAGCAGGAGCTGGCATCCAGGCCCAGCCAGCGTTAGGCAGGATCTATGGAGCATCACCCAGCATCTTTTAGAAGTGCCAGGGCTAGGTTGAGGCTTGTAATTAGCATATGTTAATGACTCATTATAATACATAAATGACACACTAGGTCAGAACTGCACGCCCATTCAAACTAATGAACTGTGCACTATTTTATTAAGTGGCACTAGTAATTGGGTGCATCATTTTTCTGTTGCTGCTAGGCAGAGAATAAGGAAGCCATCTGTAATGACAGGCCAATGTTTGTAGCAATCCCGTTGAGAAGTAAAGGCAAGGACTGCTAATTTCCAAGTGTCCAGCAGGGAACCAGTATACATGCCTCCAGTCACCATCATCACAATTCTTAGTATCTGAGCATGTAATTATATGGTTATATTTTTAGAAGAGATCAGCATTTAAGATAGCTGTTGAAAACTCCTAGCCAGAGCAGCATGCAGAGATCTGTTTGAGCACCTACTGCCTGAAGTGCAGAACACCTGGGTTTTGAAAATGCAGCTGCATGTGACCTTGCTGTAATGAAGAAAATATTAATATCTCATATATGAGTCTCTTATTTCCTCTCAAAAATAAATTTTCTGGTAAAGCTATGCCACTCATTTTGAAGCAGATAAGTGCCAAGTTTAATATCCGCCCCTAAGAATAGATAGAATATGAAACTCACTAAAACTGACTTATTTCAACCCTCACAACTGGATTATTCTTCTCTCTGCTAATTAAAATTCCTACTCAGAATCTTTATCAACAGTAAATAAATAATCAAATAATAATTCAAATATCTGTTCATATAGGTTTTTTTAAAATCAGATACATTTTACAAAGGGATATGATTATTCTTTTATCTTAATTTTAGAGATGAAAACACAGAACAGAAACAATTTGTGTTAAATGTCACACTGTAGACAGTCGCCAGAGCTTGCAATAGAATTGAAATCACCTGGGTCTGTATCTCTCCAGCAGTTATTGCCCACAATAGCACTACAAGTACAGTGGAGTGACATGCTCAGACTCCAAAGCTGACTGTGTGCAAGGCAGATCTTTACATGCCTCAGGTTCAGTGCAGTATCAATGCAGGATATTCGAGACTGAAGCCCAAGCTGGTGACTCCTCACAACTCTGCACTGTGCCACACTGGCTTGCTTATTCGGGTTTTTGATAGCTCACAAATTTTCGCAGCAGGTTGTGGGTTTTGGTGTTGCAGACTTCATGCTTATTAAAGCATCCAATGGATGTCACTTTTGGGATTACCTCTTTGATGCAGTGATTTATGTCTTATCGATTGTTATCTCTCTTGTACAAAGTACCTTTTTTCATAAAGTCATTTGTGTCCAGTCTTTGCTTTCTTGCTTTTTCTTGCCCTTGCTGAGGTCTCATTGTGGGGCCAAAACCACGCTATAATGCCTTCTCTGTTATAACCAATATAGAAAGCTCATTAAAAGCATCTGTTAATCCTAATTCATCCAGTCACATAGCCATTTGGACGCTGAAGGTATTTCCCTTCTGGCAATTTTATTAAGTGAGAAGAAGATATCAGCTCTGAGTTTCACTGCTCATAAGGATTCCTAGAACACAGGATGTGCAGATCACCTTCAATAGCCTCATGCTTATTTGACTCAGACTGGTTGCTCAGAATCCCCTTATGGATGGAAAGGTCAACAATGATGCATGATGACAAAAAAGGATATTTTGACAAAACTGACTTAATTTTTAAAGCCTGGAGTAGCATTCCCAGAAAAAACTCGACCAGACAATGTCCAGGAGACTTTCAGGTAACCAGCAGTGAAAAGGCAACAACTTAGCTGTAATGACTTACTAAATGAAAGCACAGACACGTAACAGTGAGAAAAACCAGCAAATTTGATACTAATGTGCAGGTGGCAGTGTTAAACCCTTTGCATATGGCGCTTGCTTTTGATGTCAACAGAAATATGAAAGGGATCAGGATTGGGCCGGAGACTCTCTGTTCAATATCTCTGGACACACGTCCTTGGTATTAGCATTACAAAAAACGTCTCGTGATCCCAAAACCTAAATACATAATTTGTGAATGATATTATATGTTTGCAGTTGGCAGTGAAGGGTGCTATATTTTTAAATGTCTTTCTGCAACTGTTAGATGAACAGCCATCAAAACTCTATTGTCTATATTGACATTCATGTAACATAGTCTAAAACACTTCAATCTCTCACTAAACTAGAGATTTTACTATTTTTCACATAATTTGAATTTTTATTACCTCTAAATAATAAAATGCATTATTAGGATCAATCTAAATCCATAGTATCTGCAATTTTAGGATTTCCTCCACATATTTGGCTGTACTGTACTGTACTAAGCCTTCACTTTACAGAAATGAACTTTCTCTTGCCCTTCTGGTTGCAAAAGTATCTTGGCAACATGTAAAAGCTGTACCTCTCCAATATATGGCTTAGTGCTAAGCAGAGAAGGATTGAATTTAAACTTGCAAGCCACATTCCGTTTATAAAATAAAGTCTAATAAAAAAATGCTTATTTGGCTGCATATAAGGTAGTTACGCTAGCAATTATTATGTTTCAAACTCTTTGTAACATTTGTAGGGTTTATTTAAAAGAAAATGAATATAAATTATTGTGATAGATGCATTATTTTCCAGTTGTTATGAATTTGAATAATATGTAATAATGTATATAAAAATAATTGCTGCTCTAAGTTTTGCTTCAGCACTATCTGCTTAAATGACACTAAGTCATGGAGTGCTTTTTAGTGTCTCTTCCCATTTCTTAAAAATTGAATTTCTTTTGCTAAATGTGTGGTGGCTGTCTCTATTCCCTCTCCACAGACCACAAGAATGAGAAAGGAAATATTGCCTTGTTCCTATTTCAGACCCATCAGCTAGATTTAGAAATCTTCTTGACTATCTACTAGGAAATGCCCTCGGTGGAGAGGATGCTCTATCTGAGTGTAAGGGCCAGACGTCTCTATGAGAAAATTCTAAATGGTGTCCCAGTCATAGAATCTTCCAAGAACAGTCAAGAACAGCTTGGAAGATTCTAGGGACCACCTCACCAGCAGGAATCATAGGTGCATAGTCAAGAATCCAGCACTGCTCCAGGATCACCAGCTCTTAGACACTTGCTCGCTGCTCTGTCATCATTAAAAGAAAGCACCTTTGCACAAAGAATTTGAAATCCCTTTGGTTCTTGGAAGAGGAAGTCCGCTGCTGGAGTATGCTTGCCTGAGCAATGATGAAAATTGAGGGACCCATATGTGGGCTCTGCCTGTGGTTTTCAGTCTGTCTGGAGGTCCCAACAGTGGGTGTGAAGTCAGCAAGTGGCAATGAGTGGAAACTCACCAAGGCCCTCAGGCCTTTGTCATCAAGCCCCAAATCTTATCTGATTCCTGCAGTACCTGATGCAAGTGGTAACTGCTGGAGAAAAATACATTACCTTCTATTTTTGGTAAGATACAGAACCTGAGGTTTTGCAGGGTCTCTTAAGGACAGAATGGGGCTACAGGGCAGGCACAGACTCCTTTTTTCTGCAAACATCAGGGGGATGGAGTCTTTTTTTTCTCTGCACAGACACAGCTCAGACAAGTGACAAGGGGCTGGACACCATGCTGGGCAGGGGTCACGCAGCAAGAAAAAGAGGACCAAATCTCCTGCGAACCTCTTGTTAGCCTACACCAAACAAGAACCTTGGCGGAAAAAGGGATGATTTCTCCAAAGACAACACAGCCCTGACAGATAGGAGAGTGCAAATATACTAAAACCCATGAGACTGGATACTGGCAGCAGTTCACCCATGCCAGCAGAGTGCTTTCTGCTGACACACTTACCCTGTGGCATACTTGGGTTAAGTTTTGTTTTGCTGCATAAACACACACCTTTAAGCATCATAGTCCTGGAGCTTTGCATACTCACCATGGTCCCTACTAGGAAAAGCAAAGTATCACCTCTTCCCTTCCACTCATCAGTGCTCACCCATCTTCAGTCATATGACAGCTTCAGGCAGATGTCTACTTGATGAAGAGGCTTTCAAGCTGCCTTGCAGTCTTTCAAAATGCTTTGTCCTGTGCTACCATAAAAATGGGCAAATTTTACTAATGTAGGAGTACATCATAGACCAGAATTTGGGTCTTCCATTTGGGAAAAGAGTGAAGTCAGAGGTCCATTCTCCACACTCCACAGCTGTGGCAATTTTCCTTGCAAGGAGCTACACTTTGGGCCTTCAGGAACTTAGTCCCAAAAGGTCTACATAAAGCCTGGGGGCCTGGCAGACACCGTTCATCCATAGTGTTGGCTTCAGCACAGACAATTACTCTTGGCAGTAAAGTGTGCTGTGTATTTTAATGGTGAGTTTTACTTGTTTAAATTATTAGAAATTTGCAGTATATTTGACAAGTCAAACTTCAATTCAAATAATCAGAATAAGATGACAAAACCATTGCACATACTCAATGGCATGGATGTTGAAAGGTGTTTTGGCTCCATGAAGACTGCAAACTCACACATTACTGTTTTCCTTTGCAGAGATTTCGCAAACTCACACATTACTGTTTTCCTTTGCAGAGATTTCTAAGGACTCTTAAGTGAGTACAAGATGCCACTACAAATTTCTGCAAAGTGAATCACTAACCCACAGAGCAGACAAGGTAGACTGTAGACAATATTAAACAACCAAATAAACATGGAAAAGGCAGGAAGATAACTGACCCAGGGCAGAAGAGTTCCATTAATCAATAATTACAGACTTATCAGTGTTCACAGAAGCCTACCATTCCCACTAATCCAAGCTTGTCATGATTCATTCCAGAGAAGTGGGGTAATTTTTAGTCTGTGTTCATAACTGATATAACATGAAGTACATATTAAAAGGATTTTGTATCACGTGCTCTAGTTTCAGTTAAGTGAGAAATGCTGAGAAGCCTTCAGACCTACAAAGTACAAAAAAATAATTAAAAAATAATTAAAAAATAGAGGTTTTCACTAGATATAGGGGTCAAATTATCCATTCTGAGTCCCAATAAAAGCTTAGTTGCTGCTAGCTGGGTTTTCTGATGTTACGTTGCATTGGTCAAAATCAGAAAATCCATCAGAATACTAGTATATAAAAGTACTTGGGTGGATAGATAAATAAGTCATTTACATTTTTAACATTTATTGCCGAAAATTGTGGCATACACACAAATGTGGGGGAATTGCACAGAAATCCTATCTTCTAGGAAAAGCTATGACAGCACTCAGTTGCCTTTTCCCAATACAGGCTTCATAGTGTGTGCTAATTCTGAGTAAATATGGTTTGGCCAGGTTGGATGCCATTCATTTCATTTTTCTGTTACTGTACGACTTTGGGAAATAGCCAGGTGATAAATACATTGACTAGTCATGGTTCTTGCCATCCATATAAAGTTTATTTCATTTTTCCCTCTTTACTGATTAAATTCCACCAGCTTATCCCCGTCAGCCAAGACTTACGGGAATTAGTGATCCAGTCAGCCTCAGGCTATGTAAAGCAGCCTTTTGGCCCTGTCTGACTTCAGCTGTATTGTATTACCAGGGCTATTCTTCAACAAAGAGAGAACCGCAGAGCTATTGAAAAGTGGTACACTGGATTGTCCCACCATAGCAATCTGCTTCCTGAGAAGCCAGCAGTTCTAGCCACGTTGAAAGTGAAATTTTAATATGGCTTTGTCAGTGCTCTACTAGCATGACCCCATGTTTACACTAGTGTAAACAGGATCATCACCTATGCCAGTGTCTGTATGATACTAAAGATAAACCGGACAAGATGTGTTCATACCTGAACTAAACTCAGCAAATCAAAAGCAAACTTAACGAAATAAAATGAGAAGGTCTGACTCATCCTCTTTTGACACATTCTGATAAAATATGGCTGTTCCAGAAGCGCTAATGTGATCTTAATAAAAGATGACATTTTGAAAGAGACTGGGGGACAAAAAAACTTGAGAAAAAGAGGAGTTTTCACTGTGGCTGGATCAGCCTCATAGATCCCATCCCATATAAATGGAAACAGATGAGAAACCTCAGCTCACTTCATTGACATACACAGAATAAAATCGCTGCACAGGTAGAACACTGTGAGCATATGTACGCACAGGTACCAGACTACAATTTCTTGTTCAAAATACCAAAATGCACCAGTTTAACTGAAAGAACGAGGACATGATATGAAACAGGTATGAGCTAAAGCACAAAACAAGAGGAATGACTGGAGCCTACCTCCTCCTCCTACCAAAAAAGATGCCTAATCATTAGCCTAGGGAATCATGCTCTCACTCACCCTTTCTCCTTCTCTCAATGAATTCAAACCATTTTTATGCACTGTGGGGCAGCTTCATAAAGAGTGGTAAAGCACTCCCAGAAAAATGTACAGTCTAATGACTAGAAATGTGTTTGAATTATTTCCAGCAAGGAAAGGAACTAAATGTGGGTTTCCTACTTCCTAACCCCTAGGCTGATGCAAGATAGATATGCTGGTGGTTGCTTTTCAAGAAGTCTTTTAAAAGAAAGTGAAGACTTCAGAGAGTTTAACAAGGAACTTAGTCTAGCCAGTCTATGCTGGGCATGCTCTGAAAGCATCTCCAGAGCCAGTCCAGGGGTTGCCATATCTCGTTGTTTGTTCATTACTGCAGAGGAAGGGGTCAGGCAGCCAATCTGTTTTGATACCCTGACAGTGTGAAGGGATGGTAGTTGAGAGGGAGAGAATGTAACCATAACATTAAAGGTGGAATTAATTGTCTGTCTTCAGAACTACAGAAAGTACCTTTGGATGTCAGGTAAAGGGGTAGTTACAGCTCTATGGCCGTATCCCACAACAGTTGATTTGGTTATTTCTTGACAAGTATTTGGTCAAGTCATTTGAACAACAACGTTCCTTTTTCTGCCTTATTTTATATACCTGTGTGTCTTCTATATGGGATGTGTTCAGACACTTGAGCCCAGGCTTTTCCTGTAATACACACCCTGCTTCATGCCCTGCTCCTGTAGACGTCAAGCCCAGGAGCAGCAGACAGAGTGGGCCCACAGCATACTCGAAAGCATTCCCCTGCATGGAAGTTGCAGGATTCATGAGACACATGGACCACAGCTGAGATCAGATGCAGCCAGATGAAGCCAACAGATCAGTCTTACACGATCTCATACAGGGAACCTTCTTCTTCAATGGTAGTTACAGCCATTCCAGTAAAGCCAATGCCCTTTTAGGGTTTGAACCCAGGATGCTGAGTGTAAGAGTGTTCCCAGGTGAACTCTGACGGCTCTTTATCAGTAAAGCCAAGGAATGAGAAGCGATAACACGGCAAGGCATGAGAAGACCTTTGTAATGGGGTCATTAAGATCAACCTGAGAGTACATTCACAAATATCATGACAACATTGTGGATGCTAAGTGCTATCTAAAAAATGCACTCCTGTCTAAGTGCTAGTATTAGACAAGGTGCATTCTTGTCAAATACTGCTTGGTCCAGTAATTGAAAAATATCATTAAACATTTACTGAAAGTCAAACTGGAACTACATGGATGAACAGAGCTGTACTTCAATACCCCATAGCTGTCACTGATACTACAGAATAAGTGGCAGCATGTTATAGGTTTCCAGGAGAGAAGAGACAGCCTACACACACACACAGAATCAAGGAAAGCAATGGTGGAGGATGACACGTTAGCACATGTGGTCAACCTCCATGCTCTTGCTTTAGAGTGCTGGCCATCAAGTTGAAGCAGTGCACGGACATTTGCACTTGCGCTTCATTCATACAGACACACCTACAGATTTCTTTTGCATGAATATTTGATATGACAATAGATTTGATATCAAGTAGCAGAGTCTGAATTATTTAATTGCTTTCCTAGATTATTTTATTTTTATTGTTTAATGAGTGCTGACTTTGTGATGGGTGCTGGACAGCCATGAGGCAAATCTTAACTCCAATGTACTCATGAACTGACCTAACAAAGTCTTCCTTCATAGCTTTGAGCAATCCCAGCCTCTACTAAATTCTGACCCTCTGCATGATGTTGTCCCAGCATATGTTTTAGGATTAACCAGACCAGCACCAAATCTATATCTGTACTTTGTGATGGTCTCCTGGTAAAACAGGCCATGGATCAGTCTCAAACTCATGATCAGGCGTAAATTCTATAAAACCTCTTCTTCTCTCCTCTTAGCAATGAATGTCTGTCAAGGTTTGGTGTGGCATACTTAAGATGTGAAAACAACACAGAGGAAAAAATTAAAATATTTGTGATCCATTATGCAGAAGGAGCATATTCTACATGAAAATATTATTTACTTGAGTATTCTATTCTAAAACTTGATTTTGTATTCAAGATTTAAGGTCTCCATGGATGTGGAAAAACACTTTGAGACTCTGAGGCTTTGAAATGCTGAATTGCGTGTATAAGATAAAATCGATATTTTAAAAAAAAAAAGTAAAGTGGAAATTAATGTTCTTGTAATAGGTGAGCAGCTTTTACACAATTATTTCATGGTGATAGACTTGGTTTTGATGTAGCTTAATTAGCAGAATATAAATTATATATTTTTTTAAAGATGTGCGTACGTATATTACAAGATTTTTTTTATTTCATTGTGGAGCAAACCATTTGATGTGGCTCTGCAAAAAGCTCTAACACACATCAAAAAGCAATCAACAAACTCTTTGAGTACATCAAGCAGGATAATTTAGATGGTTTTTAATCATGATTATGAAAACATAATCAGGTGGTTTCATGTTGGTTGGTGAGTGCGTAGGGAAAAGTGATTCTCCAAACAGAAAAATATGGATAACATTACCCAGGAGCCACAAAACAACCACACAAACATGCATACACAAACCAAACACAAAAAACCTGCTGGCCTGCTTCTCTAGTAGATCAGCAGGTAGCATGTTTAAATAGAATGTCATTTCCTCTTGGATGCCAGAAAGAATGTTATTTAACAGACAGGCTACACAGAAGTAGGTTTGGAAAAATGCCCCTTTTAATGTGCAAGAAATCATTAGTGTGCCACTTAATAAAATAAAACCCTCTTTTCAGAATTTAGGCAACAAGTAGAAGATGTACTTTGGGTCTAATCAAACAAGAGTTTTACTGAAGGAAGTAAAGGTACAGATGAGATTGCCCATCAGCTGAACCCAAGAGTTTTGGTGACATTTTTCTTTTCTTCATGCCTGCCCAACCACCAAAACTTTTCCTTTGTTTACACTGTTTATGGTAAACTTACACCTAGGGGCAAATGAGTTTGAGTGAATGTGGTCACTATATTAATTGCTGATTGGTGGAGAAACAGTTCTCACTTTGAGTGCCAAAACTTAACTCTGCATGTCCAGTAGGTGTGGACATGGAAATGGTTTGACTCAGAGGTAGGAAGAAGGCAGGGAGCCTCACATAGGGAAGGGTAGAGGAGCTGGAGAGGGGGAAAGTGAGGTGAAAGCAGCCAGTCCCATTTCTCCTCATATTCAGCCCATTCCCATACTTAGCTTTTATTCCTACATTTAGCCTTATGTCCCAAAATGCCCCATCCCTGGAGATGTTCAAGGCCAGGTTAGATGGGGCCTTGTTCGCCCTGATCTAGTGGGACATGTCCCTGCCCATGGCAGATGGGTTGGAACTGGATGGTCTTTAAGGTCCTTTCCAACCCAAACCATTCTGCGATTCTATGATCTCCTCTGTTTCCTAATAACTAACTTTTCTCAACAGTGTTTGATCAATCCTGAACACAGTGTTTGATCAATCCTGAACACAGTGTTGTATGCCATGAGGCCTCAGCCCCTTAAATGTCAGTATCTTGAATATTTGAAGTGTCCTTGAGTCCTTTCCTTTTAAGTACCAACCTCTACACCCCACGGTGTCCTTAGTGTATGCCTGCCTGTATATAATCCTCACACCAATGCTCCTCTGTCATGGTCTTCACTGATCCACCTGGTTCTGGAAAAACAAGGTTATCGCTGTCAGCTTGCCATTACATTAAAGACTTAGATACATTTTTTACCTTTTGCTATAGTACATATTTGCTGTGTTTGTGCATTTTGTCCTTTCTTTTTTTTCCCTCTCCTCACTGGGTCCTGTTCCTCTGAGGGCTTTATCTCTTGCTCCAAGGGAGTGATTATCACTATAGTGATGGTTAGAGATATCTCAATAATTTCTACCATCTCATGTGGATCCCTAAGAAATACTCTCTTCTCTCCACTTCATAACAAAGTCTAGATCTATTTTCAACAACTTAGTGGAAATGCATTTCATACTGGTTTAGTGATAAAGGAATTACTTTAGGGTCTTTTTAAGCACTTTGATTTTTTTTTTTAATTTAGACAAATGGTTTTGCTAGAAATCCTATAGAGTCATTCACTGAGTGAGAAAAAAAAAGTTGATTAAAAATGTTTGGAAGTACTTGGGTTTTTTTTTTGTTTTGAGTTTGGGTTTTTGTTGGGGTTTTTTTGTTTTAGTTTGGTGGGGGGGTTTTTGTCAGCTAAACACAAAGTACCCAAGTGCCCTTAAAGACTTAGCAAAGAAAATTCTGCCTCCCAGTCAATAAGTCTGAAGTCAAAAATAATACACAGATGTGCTGAAATGGCAATCACAAAACACAAGGTGGCTGAAATTCAGAAGGTTTTTTTTAATGAACTTTTTTTAAGACTAACTGGAACAATAATAAAGTGCCCTTTAATTCAGTGGCAACTGAAACAATTGAAGTCATGGCCAAGAGCACAGCTCAGCTCAACAAGACAAGAGCAGGAAAGGCAACAGCAGGAAGGGCAAGAGCAGAGAGCAGTCCAAACTGTTCTCCTGGGTGAAGGTTGCAAGTAAAACAGTTGGGGGATTGTATGATTGGAGGTAGATGTGTCAGGGAGTGAAAAACAATGAGAAAAGCTAGGACATTGGGAAAGACACCTGCTAGAGTAATAAGCAATGGTGCATTACCATGGCATGCAACCAAACTATGGTTCTTATATTGCTGAGACTTACACTTCCAGAAAAGAAACTACCTTATTTGTTCCTGCCTGGCTGCAATAGCACTTTGTGTGCATCATCTGTAAATAAAAAGGGCCTTTCCAAAAGATATCCTGGGTTCCTATCATTCTCTTCCCTTCCTAATGCAATGAAGCCAGCAAGGCCTGGATTTTGGCTAAGTACTCACACCATAGGGACGAAAATATTAGCTGGCATCAAAGTCTATGCTGCACAAATTTTATCTTCTTATGAAGAATTACAAAGATGAAGATCTATTGCTCTCTGCCCAGGAGGCTAGGATCTGTGCCTTCCCATGTGCTGTTGCAGACAGTGATGCCTCCTTTGCTTTGGATGATTGCTACAAATTCTGGCCTGATCCTGTTGCTGCTGAAGTGAATGGGAGTTTTGCCATTGACTTCAAGGAGATGAGAAGTAGGCTTTCTGCTTGCAAATCCAGTCTTTATAGTCCTTTCCAGGTACTAAATAAAACTGTGCTTGGAAGTAATTTGGATGCCAGCAAGCTGGCCCTGTTTGCTGTGAAATTCAAAGATACTCAACAATGTGATGTTTATTAGGATACAATTAAAGTACCTTCTTCACAGTGCAATGTGTAATTTCCTTCCCAATAAAAATATAAACTTGCCTTATGTGCAAACAATTTTAGCATTTCTGGTTTTACGCCATCTTACTGACAAGAAACTCCCAGCTGTTATAATTTGTCTCATCCTCCTCTCTCTTGTAGAACCAGCCTTTGTTCCTTTTTGCAGTGCCAGGGACTTGCTGAGCTCCACCTGATGTGATTTGTCCAGGCATTAATAATGCATCTTCAAGATGCAAGATGCATGAATTCCTTTAGTAACAGATCCGCAGGCAGACTGCCACACCATATTGTGCCACTTTCCTGCAATGGGGGAGGTAAGAGGACTGCACAGGCATGCATGGTCCTGTGCAGGTCATACAGCTGGGGAGCAAAGGGCGCCCTGTTTTTACGAGGAGGCAGCTGCATCCTCACACTGAGGTCAGGCTGAGGATAATGAGTATTACAGAAGCTGTTCCTCCAGTAGAAAGTCGCTTATTCAACACCGGAGGAATCCCTATGGAATAATCTGAGGTGTTCACAAACTGACAGTGACTTTTGGAGACCCGGGAAGTGGGGCTTGAGTGTTGTTGGTCAGCTAGCAAGAGCTGTCCCTGAACATCACAAAACCAAACCATATTTGCCTCCAAGCACTCCTTGCAGCCTGTTATGCAGACAGCAGGCAGGAGGGGCTCGGCTCCAGGTGTACGTAGCTGGTGAAGGGGCTGGAGAACAAATCTTAGAAGGAGCATCTGAGGGAACTGGGGTTGTTTAGCCTGGAGAAGACGAGGCTGAGGGGAGACTTTATCCCTGTCCACAACTACCTGAGATGAGATTGTGGAGAAGTGGGTGGTGGTTTCTTCTCCGAAGTGATAGGACAAGAGGCAATGGCCTCGAGTTGCATCAGGGAATGTTCAGATTGGACGTTAGGAAAAATTTCTTCACCAAAAGGGTCATCAGACACTGGCACAGGCTGCCCAGGGAGGTGGGGGAGGTGGTGGAGTCCCCGTCCATGGAGATGTTTAAAAGATGGGCAGATGAAGTGCTTGGAGATTTGATTTAGTAGTGGATAGGTACGGTTGGGCTTGATGAGTTCAAAGGTCTTTTCCAAGCTGGTGATTCTATGATTCTATGATATAGCATGTGCATGGTGCCGAGGGGAGGCTTCACTCCGGAGAACCATGGCACAAAAGCTGCGTGGCTTTGCAGTTGCTTGCCTCCGACCTAAAGAAAAAAAAAATTGGAAAAAAATAATATAAAAAGCTCGTTTAATCGATACTATCACTCTCAGGCCTGCGCTCCCGCATCGCAGTTCAGCTCTGCCAGTGTCGCCATGGCAACGGCTCCCGGCGCTCCGCATGAGCCTGCCCCGAGGGCACAGCCCCAACACAGCCCTGGTACAGCCCCAACATATCCCCAGTACAGCCTCAACACCACCCGGGTACAGACCCAACACAGCCCTGGCTTAGTCCCAGTACAGCCCGAACACAGCCCTAATGCAGACCCAACACAGCCCCAGTACAGCCCAAACACAGTCCCAACACAGCCCTGGCACAGCCCCGGTACAGCCCCAACACAGCTCCAGCAGAGCCCAAACACAGCCCCAGTACAGCCCCAACACAGCCCCAGTACAGCCCCAACACAGCCCCGGCACAGCCCCAACACAGCCCCAGTACAGCCCCAGTACAGCCCCAACACAGCCCCAGTACAGCCCCAACACAGCCCCAGTACAGCCCCAACACAGCCCCAGTACAGCCCCAACACAGCCCCGGCACAGCCCCAGTACAGCCCCAACACAGCCCCAGTACAGCCCCAACACAGCCCCGGTACAGCCCCAACACAGCCCCAGTACAGCCCCAACACAGCCCCGGTACAGCCCCAACACAGCCCCGGCACAGCCCAAACACAGCCCCAGTACAGCCCCAACACAGCCCCAGCACAGCCCCAACACAGCCCCAGTACAGCCCCAACACAGCCCCGGCACAGCCCCAACACAGCCCCAGTACAGCCCAAACACAGCCCCAGTACAGCCCAAACACAGCCCCGGCACAGCCCCAACACAGCCCCAGTACAGCCCCAACACAGCCCCAGTACAGCCCCAACACAGCCCCAGTACAGCCCAAACACAGCCCCGGCACAGCCCCAATACAGCCCCACCACAGCGGTGGCACAGCCCCTGCCCTGCAGGCACAGCCCCAGCCAAGGGGCACAGCAGGGTGCAGCGGGCTGGTGCCATCGTTACAGCATGAGAGGCAGGAGAGGAGGTACAGGCTTTAATAATTTAATAATGACTGGTTAACTAACGGTGGCCACAGGACTAGCAGGTGCTGCCACTAGTGATCCACTAGGTTACAGACCCAAAGCTCAGCCCTGGCTCCAGTGGTTGTCTCTGTCTGTGTATATATATATATATACACACACACACACACACATATATACGCACACCTATGCACACATTTCCAAATAACATGTTTCCAAAATCAAATTTCCAGAGCTGTTTCCAAGCTTCCCAACACAGAGCAATGATGCACCTTAGACAGATGACATCTTTCCTTGCAGACTTTGGCAGTCAGCAAGAGTATCATAACCCAGCTCAGGATTAACATACTGACAGCCAGCCCACACTGCTGTCTAAAGGAAATATACAGCACTTGCCATTAAAAGCCACTGATGCTCACGTAGGCAAGCTGGGCTGACTTTTGAGCTGTTAGAGCATGTGCAAACAAGGGCAATGAAGTCGCTGAAGGATCTGGAGAACAAATCTTTTGAGAAGCGGCTAAGAGAACTGGGGCTGTTTAATCTGGAGAAAAGGAGGCTTATGCGAGACCTTGTCACTCTCTACAACTGCCTGGAAGGAGGTAGTGGTGAGGTGGAAACTGGTGTCTTCTCCCAAGTAACAAGTGATAGGACAAGAGCAAATGGCCTCAAGTTGCTCCAGGGGAGGTTTAGAATGGATGTTAAGAAAACTTCCTTCACTGAAAGTGTTGTCAAGCATTGGAAAAGGCTGCCCAGAGAAGTGGTTTAATTGCCATGCCTGGAGGTATTTAGAAGACATGTAGGTGTGGTGCTCAGGGACATGATTTAGTGGTGGACTTGCCAGTGGGAGGTAAGGGTTGAGGTCAATGATCTTAAAGGTCTTTTCCAACCTAAACGATTCTATGATTCTCTTTTTTGGCAAGGGTGTTGGCAGTGACCTTGGGTTGATGGTCTTCAGTCATGTCCCCTGCACATGCAAGGACTGGCAGGTTTCTGGTGGGCTGTACTTAGCATTATGCTTCCTTCTTTTCAAGAGACTTTTGAACACTTCAGGAAAGGTGATGCAGCTTCTTTTGCTTTCTTTTTGCATTTCTAAAGTAGCATTGCAATATTAAGGTTTTTTTTCAAAAGCTCAGCCTTTCTCCTACCCCATTATCACCTGAGAAGAATAGAAAAAAAATATTGAGATGTCTTTGAGACTAGAAAGATGCCTACAGGTGGATGAATAATGAGGGGAGGGAGGAAAGGAGGGCAATCTTTCTGGGGATCCATTTTAAGAATCCAAGGAAGGCAAAAATTAATGAAAAAGCTTCACTTGACTGGATAAAAATTTCCTCCATTTTATCCACAGTGAACTTTATGGGAACTTTTTTATTTCAGTGAGAATATTTCTGTTGTTTTCAGTAAGAGTTCACCAGGTTTTTGGTTTGCATACACTTATATAGGAGAAAATTTAGTTCATAAATTTATATTTAAAAAAACAATGAAACAAGTACTCCTGTGAATTTTGTTTCCAACAAAATTCCAAACTGTCTGCAGAAGTCATCTTGAAATCACTTTATATTTTTGAAGACTATTCACCTAGAAACCAGAAACAATAGACTGGGACTCAAATGATCCTTCACATATAAACTGAATAGTGAAAAACTGATACACCATCCAGTCCGCAAGCAATACATATGCTGAAATACATTCACATGGTGAACAAGTGACAGAAGAATTTATACAGTGAATAAAATTAATAGAAATTAAAATGTGGTCGTTGATCAACCACAATCAGGAAAGAGAACTAAATTCAACAAATCAGCTGTTTGCAACTAATAGTTTTCCTAGGTCTCATGATAGATGTGGGTAAATGTTGACTTTCTAATTATGACAACAGAACTGAAGAGAGCACTGAGAAATTAAAATTAACTAGTGCCTTTCCTGAATTAAAGTCAGATTCTATTGGCACAGGTCTGGAGCATTGCTGTGAAACGCCCTGAATTCAGAGACTGTGTTTTTTCCAATATGTGGCTTCACATATCAGAGTGTGTAAGGTGTTGTCTTTCTGTCTTGATATAAGGAAATAAATGTATTCTTCTTTAATATTAAAGTTTGGCTAAATTCTTGGAGCTGCAGATTGCCATACTAGGAGAAGTCAGGCAATCTTTCTAGCTGTATCACCTATCTTGAAGAGAAAAATGCACCATGCTTCAGTAAGTGGTGAGGTGGCCTTGCAAGGCCTCTGACCTGCTGAAGGAAGGGTATAGTTCCACTAGGAGAGGTGAGGAGGCTGCCAAAGTGTTACCTGCCACATCTAGCCATGCATAAGCCTCAGTTCAAACTCAGAAATTATCAGAGGCAATATTACCTCCGCCCCAGCTTTTTTAGTTTGCAAGCAATTTCTGTGTATGCCAAGAAGTATTTCAGCAATCTACTCCATATAGAATCCTCTGCAAGAAATGTTATGTATAGAAATCTAGAGAACTTAAGTGCAAAATGCAAATAGAAAGTCCTCCTTATTCAACATGATTTTGGCATTGTTGCTCTGACAGCTGGGAAGGATACTATAGTTTTCTTCATGTTAATTCTGGCAATATTTCCATTGAAAAAAAAATCTTAGTATCAGCACATTGTTAAAAGGGCTTTAAAAGTGGGTGAAAAAATGCTGGAAAGTGTAGTGTTTCTGTATCACATATAGGACTACTCAGGAAATGGGCTTTCTTTCGTGTCAAGATTGGAGATTTAGAGATATTTTCCTATGACAAACTCAGATCTCAAAAAGTTTTCATGAACTGCTAACCCAAGAACAGCCCAATATGAATAAAACTGAATATTTAATTTGATTTTTTTTGTAAAAATGTCATTTCAACTTCAGTTTTCATAAAAATTCTCTAGCTCTAACTTACTGACACTTCAATTAAATGGAATGGTTTGATAGTCATGGCACTTTTTTCCAAAAGCAGTTTCTATAATGATAATTCTATAATGTTCTTAATTTGTGAGCACTCCTCGTTTAACAGTTTCTGATTTTATCATTTTTCAGAGCAGGGAGGAAATGTTCTGAGTGCTGCTTGCATACATACAAATGGAGCTTCAGGTTACATCTGGCAGACAGGACTCTTGCAACTTATCTTACAGGAGACCTTGGCCCAGCCTCAGTGATTCCTTTCCGGTCCATTCCAATATGCTTCCTAGAATTGCTGAAATTGTCTTCCCATCTTCTGTGATCCTTGTATCACTGTGTGATGGTCTCAGCCATGCATTGCAACCCATGAAATGTTTCTCAGACCCTTGTCATGCTAAATAAACCCCATGCTCTCTTACTGAGGAGATATGACTAAAAATCCTCGACTAATAAGACCATTTGTGAAATCTGTTCCTTGGAAAAGGTGAGCTCAAGGGGAAGGACCACTACTGCAGAGCACTAGTTGGGGCAGCCCCACAGCAACCCCTCTGAAAACACAACAAGGCACCAACTTAGACTGGAAGCTCCCTTGACTAGGGAGTGTAGAATGTATGTATATGCCCAGAATACCTTCCCTTGCATGCTTATAGAAGTGTTACACATAGCCACAGCTAAATCTAGGGATCTATAATGCTGCTGTTAGTAGCCCAAATCTGCACACCATTGTTCAGGCATAACCCCATGAAAACCTATGTGTGGGGAGGCACAGTGCCTTGCCTCCGGATGTTGTGCTATTGATAGTCATGGGAACAACCAAGAGGGTAAGCAGTGATAAATTCAAAAATATCAGGAGCTGGGTAGAACACCTGATTACAGCTGCCTGCGCTGAGTCCCAGTGGCAGCAAAGCTGATGCACTCAGGCAAGGTGATGCAGGTCACTGTTGCTGGGAAAGCGGGGGAAAGATAAGAAAGTGAGAAGAGAAGAGCAGCTCTCCATTTCTGTCTGAGCCTGTCGGGTAGATAAACCTCATACATGCACGCAGCCAGGAGAGTCCAGCTGGCCCCAGTGGAGGTGGTCCCTTGCCATTCCTAAGGCAATTCGAGCCATGTCGGAGGGTTCAACCAGCAAGGAAGCAGCTGGCCTAAGCAGGCAAAAAAAATCCAGAGCCCGAGGCAGCAGCAGTGGAAGAGATGGGAGAGAACTGGTCTGAAAGCTGTTTATTCAGAGACTAAACCTCTGACCCTTCCCCTCCCAGCTGAAAATGAAATCCATTTATGTAGGTGTACATTTATTTAGCAAGTTTGATATTTTATTGTAAAAAGTTACAGAGCTTTAGTATTTGCTTAACTGTTCTTGTCTATCAATATTAACAGGCAAACTGTTGTTTCTATATGCAGTTTCACAACAACCAAGTGTATCCCAGCTTCACAAAGTCCTAGTCATCTATTTGCCTGAAGTGAGTAATTTGTTTTGAGAGGCAAGAGTATTCAGGCTTGCTTTCTCAACTTTTACGAAAAAACAAGCGATGTTCCCCAGGGCTCAGTGTTGAGGCCAGTCCTGTTTAATATCTTTATCAATGATCTGGATGAAGGGACTTAGTGCCTCCTCAGTAAGTTTGCAGATGACACCATATTGGATGGGAGTGTCAATATGCTCGAGGGCAGGAATGCTCTGCAGAGGGCCCTGGACAGGCTGGATCATTGGGCTGAGACCAATTGTATGACATTCAACAAGGCCAAGTGCCGGGTCCTGCACCTGGGACACAACAGCCCCATGTAATGCTGCAGGCTTGGGGAGGAGTGGCTGGAAAGCTGCCCAGTGGAAAAGGACCTGGGGGTTCTGGTTGACAGCTGGCTGAACACAAGCCAGCAGTGTGCCCAGGTGGCCAAGAAGACTAACAGCATCCTGGCTTGTATCAAAAATGGTGTGACCAGCAAGACTAGAGAAGTGGTTGTGCCTCTGTACTTGGCACTGGTGAGGCTGCACCTAGAATACTGTGTTCAGTTTTGGTCCTCTCAGTACAATAACATCGAGTTGCTGGAGTGTATCCAGAGAAGGGAAACAAAGCTAGTGAAGGGTCTGGAGCACAAGTCTTATGAGGAGTGGCTGAGGGAATAGGGATTGTTTAGCCTGGACAAGAGGAGGCTGAGGGGAGATTGTATTGGCCTCTACAATCACCTGAAAGGAGGTTGTAGCAAGGTGGGTACTGGTCACTGCTCCCAAGTCACAAGTGATAGGACAAGAGGAAGTGGCCTCAAGTTGCTCCAGGGGAGGTTTAGATTGAGTATTAAAAAAAAATGTCTTTACCGAAACTGTAGTCAAGCATTGGAAGAGATTGACCAGGGAAGTGGAGGTGTTCAAAAAGCATGTAGACTTGGAACTTCAGGACATAGTTTAGTAGGCATGGCAATGTTGGGCTGACAGTTGGACTGGATGATCTTAGAGGTCTTTTCCAGCCTAATGATTCTATGATTCCAATGATTTTGCGACTTGCTGAGATTAACATTCAAGATTTCAAGAAACCTACAGCCTTTCAATATTCTAATGATCTCCTGAAGGTTTCTAACTTGTAATATTTTTGGGGTTTTTTGGGGGGTTTTACCTCATTATGTAGGTAGCCATATTTAGGTATCCTATACCATAGGATGGCTCTGGAGCGAGTTCAGAGAAGAGCAACAAAGCTGGTGAAGGCGCTGGAGAACAAATCTTATGAGGAGTGACTGGGAGAGCTGCGGTTGTTTAGCCTGGAGAAGAGGAGGCTGAGGGGAGACCTTATTACTCTCTACAACTACCTGAAGGGAGGTTGTGGAGAGGAGGGTGCTGGCCTCTTCTGCCAAGTGACAGGGGACAGGACGAGAGGGAATGGCCTCAAGCTCCACCAGGGGAGATTTAGGCTTGAAATTAGAAAAAAATTCTTCACGGAGAGGGTGGTTAGGCATTGGAACGGTCTGCCAAGGGAGGTGGTTGAGTCGCCGTCCCTGGAGGTGTTTAAGGTTAGGGTGGATGAGGTACTTAGGAGAATGATTTAGGGATTGGTGGGAATGGTTGGACTCGACGATCCAGTGGGTCTCTTCCAACCTGGTTATTCTGTGATTCTGTGATAGCCTGGTATGGGATAATGTGAAGATTAAACCATTTGCTTTATACCCTAGAACATCAAACTACAGTATGTACGAAGGAAACAATGGCAGCAGTTTATGCTAACTATTCAGCACCTTATGCAAATTTTGTCATATATTATGTGAGTTTTTTAATCGCAGCACTGTTAAATGAAAGGAGAGTGGAGTTAATTCTCCCTTTCCTCCCCTTCCCTATAATCTTCACCACAGGTATCTACAGCAGCATTTCACTTAGAGACTGAAAAGAACCTTCATTTGTGGATCTCAGAAAAGATTAGACTAAGACAGAAGCCAAACAGTGCCAAGGATAATAAAGTTGTTGCTGACCATACCAAGAAGCTGAGCTTCAGAAATGCACTATAAATCTGTATTTTAATATCAACATCTTTGGCATCTCCAGAATTATCCAGGAATTTTAGGGTCACAAATTCAGACTTCGGCACCCACAGGTAGAATCAGGCCAACATAGAGTACCTGAGTCTTTTTGTATATTTATATACATTTTAAAGGGACACAGGATACAAGTCCATGGCATTGACCATGAGCTTGACTTAATAACTTCTTACACCATGAAGGCCATTTGTTCTTAGGCCAAAATTCATTCTCTCTGCAGTCTTGATGGCACCATGCTTTGAACTGGTTCACTAGAATTAAGTCTCCACTTAGAAGAAAAAAAGTTTTAACTGGTTTTGCTGCCAAAGAAAATTTATTGCATAACTGAATCCTCAGCCTCTTCAATTGTTAAGTTTCTTGTGATAAAGTTATTTGTTATCACTCAACTGATGTTGGGAATGTGCCAACAGCCTTTTCAGAAGCTTCATCATCCTACAGTCTCTGGCCTCAGATTAGGAAGGCAGTCAAGCACATACTTACTTGTAGGTATGTACTTAGTACCCTTAACCTGCTGCTTTCACAGCAGGTTAGAAAGGCTAAGCACGCACTTAAAGTTAGGCATATACTTATATTTCCCTTTCTTCATTGCAGCACTCAGAACCAGTGAAGAACCCTTATTGTAGCCAAATTCCTGTTTCTGCTAATTCTATTTACTTAAAATATTAACATGCTTACTATATCTTATCTTTGACATAATTGCCTTAATTAAAGGAATTTATAAACCCCAATGTTATGCCTACATGCCCTAATAGTAACATGTGAGAATAATGGAATTTAGAGTAGCTGATTTATTAATCTTCAAATATGTACTTGGAACAAAACAGGTAAAAATGTACATTGATAAGCAATGAATATTGTGTTTTATAATTTAAACTTGGCTAATTTGTGTTTACACGTATAACAGGCTTACAATAGTTGATTATCATTGAACATATTTTTTTCATTTCTAAATTGTGCCAAACAAAAATAAATGTAAAGCCTGCCATTTTACTACTTCTTGATAGATTTTTTTTATTATATTGACATTTGATATGGACAGAATTTACATAGCAAACATTAACAAGATCTTTAATACTGTATATACACTAATAATTATGTTTTTCATTTTTGAATACCCAATCCCAGTTGCCACTACAGCTATTACTGTCCCCACACACATTGAACATGTCATTCTTCAGTGTTTTCCCTCTACCCCTCCCCAGAAAACTTCCTTCAACTTGTTTCCAGTGCCTTGCAGTCAGGTGAAGTCTTCTTTGACCTCTTTGTAGCCACCTCTGCCCTCATTAACCTGTGATCAACTTCAGACATCACTCCCCTATGTTTTTCTTGAAACCTTATTTTCATTTGGCTTCTTTGTCTCTTTCTGTTTGTCCCTTTACCTCTGTCATTTCTTTTTTGGTATGTCATACTGCTTTGCGATCACCATTGACTATGTTATCTAACTGTCTCACTGGTTACTTCTACTGCCTGCTAACATCCATCAGTCATCTCCTGACAGGTCAGTATGTTGCAAACACATGGGAAGAACCATCTTTGTATTCCAAATTGATATAACAATGAGTACTGGTGTGAATTTTAGAAAATATATGCTAATGTATGGCTGCTGTGGCACAGGAACTACCTGAAGCTAAGAATATATTCTACTTGTTGACTTGTTTAAACAACTGATAAAAGAATGGTAGTGCATTGTTTATATATGGTTGTTTAATGTCATCTTTATGAAATTACCTTATCTAATGTGATTACACAGCAAAATAAACACTGTCAAATTATGACTTCTTTGTCGGACAGTTTAGTCTATTAGACTACAAGTGTGGCATATTAGCCAAATGCATACATAATTTAAAAGGCACTTCGAATACTGCCAGAAAAAAATTTGTGAAATCTGGGTGAGCTTGAAGGAAAGAAACCATGGAGATTTTAAGTTGCATGAGAAAAAAAATCTTTCTCCCAACAATAATTCTATTAGAAAATAAAGGGCTTTTTTTATCTTGTATGAATATCCATGGCAAAGATGTGGTACCACTCTCAGACTAGAAGGGACCCCACATCAAGAATGTATTTGCTTCCCCACCTATTTGGAAAAACACACAATTGATTACTGAAATAAATATAATTATGAACTCTGAATAGGAATGCTATGAAGTTCAATGTTAGTCAAACATACTGTATAGGTCATCTGTGTTTGATACAAATGTGCTCACTAAGAACCTTCACTCCTTACCACCACACCTGGCTGAGAGAAAAACTCATAAATCAACAGGAGCTACAGAAGACACAAAGACACATCTTTGCTTCAACCTGGCGTCACCCTAGACACAATAATTACATGGAGAAATTTAATTTGTCAATTACACATTTCTAGTTCAGAGAATATTTTGCTGTTGCTTATATCTGCCCTTGCCTGTGAGTTCTGAACTGAGGTTCATAAGGTCGTTAATTCCAATAGCAATGGGAAAGCAGGAGAAAGAGACACATCATGGCATGAAACAGAAATCCTAAGAGCAAGAATGATTTAATGTTTAAATCCAATCTCCTTTATTTTATGTTAGGGAGTTTGAGATGTGTTTTTTTAATCTTATCTTCACAGATTTTTTTTTTCCACAGGAAAACTTCCCCATAAATTCCGAAAACGTTCTGGCACTTGGTATGGTTTTACACTCTGAGAATTTATTATTCATGAAAGAGGTCTTTTGAAGTACGATTTCTAAGTATCGATGTTTTATCTTTTAACAGCGAACATGAGCAGAGGCTTAAAGGCCCACTGGCAATCATTCAGGAACAGCTCAACTGCTCATGTCTAGGCAAGGTCTTCCCCACACAGGGAACCTTTTGTAAATATTAGTTACTAGAATCACAACACTAATACATGTAGTTAATAATTATTGCAATGTGCCAAAACTGCACAGTTTGCTCCCTGATTACAATATGAAATTGCTATTGAGCTGTGGTATTTGCTTCAGGCAATACTACTGAGAAGCCTCCAAAGACATTGGTTGGCCTCCCTGCACAAGCATGGGAAATGTGTGCCTGCACACAAAGCAGAGGCAGCATTGGGGTTTGCCAGAAAACAAACAAAACTCAGACAATAGAAGGAAAGTTTTATCAGAGCTGAAGTGTCCTTTCACTTGGGAACTGTCATCTAATGAAAAGAAAACACGCAGGCACGCTTGATTAGAGCCTCTGTGGCAGACCATTTCCATGAGCTGGGTGATTCAAGCTGTTCATGGAGAGTACTGTGCAGCCAGCTCTGAAAGCTTTGTTTTAGCTGATTTTGATGGCATCTAAAAAGGAGCTATGCCACTTCAGAAAACCTCAGAGGTTCCAACTGACATGTTTGTGCACTTCTGTCAATGAGTATTGTCTGTTGATAGTTTTGCCCGTTGCCCTGTAGAGTGAGCAGTTGTAGGGAATCCACCGTTGCTGGTACCATTGTTCGTCTTGGTTGTGCATTATAGACTCATGAAACATCTAAACACAAACACTAATCCTAAGTTTCTTGTCTTGATTTTTGTAGCTTTCTAAACCCCTGGACTGAATATCTCAATTTGAGGAGTCTCCATTTAACTGTCAAGTTCAGAAACAGTTCAACCTGTCTCCTTAATTTTAGGGCATTTGGACTGGTATCAAGACTGAAATAATCTCAGGGAAGGATCTAAGAAGTACAGTGGTGTCTGAGCCCCAGTCAAATCCTAGATTAACATTTCTGCTTGAGAACAAGAGTTGGAAAATGCCTATGCCATGTCAGCTAACTAGTGCTCAGTAAATTTGTATGTAAATGTAACCCTTATTTGATGGGAGGAGAAGGTGTGACACATCTACCAGGAGCAAAGTTTCAGACTCAGGATTTGTTTCTTCTTTGCCTGCAGTGGAAGGTGACTTCTCTTTGTTTTTCTAAAGTGAATACATTTAACATTTAGTGAAGTACTGAAGACAAGCATAGCAAGAAGGATTGCAGTTATTAAGGTATCAGTAGGAGTACTCCAAGAATGTGATTTGCAGGTACAGATTCCAATCCTTGCACTTACAAAAGGCTGTTGAAAGAGAGCATGCAGGCTTTTAACTCTTTCTATAAAGCAAAGCCAGGTGTTTGCACTTGGAAAATGCAGGTGCAAGTTTACGTACTTAAGTTTATCAGGCCCAGGCTGAAACTATATCCCTTATGAGATCATAAGCTGTTGTCCAGCTACTGCATCATTAAGGCATGCTATTCATGTAGATTCTAGGAGTTGCTCTTGAAATCACTGTGCTGGGTTTTCTAACTCATTTTTTGTGTGAGCTTTATGGTCTGTTTAACAGAGCTCTGTGAGTAACACCAGGCAAGGCTTTCATCTTCCTTCAGAAAATGTGCAAAATCAAAATAGTAATAATAGTATAACCCATGGAAGGGGAAGCAAAGAAGGAGCACACATTTGCTGGCTGCTCACCTGAAACTGCATAGGTACCTCAGCTGAATTTAGCATTTCATTTGACCATTTGCAACTTAACTCAGATGCTTCCTTAGAGAAGATACTAGTGCTAGCTTGTCCTTTTTATTTATGCACTTGCTGAATTGCAGAATGTGTGTTTCAGGTCTCAGCAGTCAGCCCTGTACCGTGGGCCTTTTGTCCAGGATGAAATTACGTTCTTAAATTAAATCCCCAAGGTGTTAAAAAGAAAAGGAAAAGAAAAAGTTGTCTCCAGACTGTTTTCAGGGTTCTTCTGAAACCCAGATCGTAAAATCAAGTAGAAAGGAACTGTTGTGCCATTAAATCTACCCTGCTATCAGCTCCTGCTTGTTTCCTAGCACATATTTTATATGACATTGTAGTGCTCAATTTTAATGTCCCAAGCAAATATTGTATCTGTGGGTTCTTTTGGTTCATGTACCAAACTCAGGTTAAGGTAGCCAGATACTGCTTTTTCTACTGACTTTGTTCTGCCAAGCTCTGCTGAGATATGTTATATCCTGTCAACAACCTCTCTTCAAGAAAGCAGGTAGGTGATTACAACATGACAAGGGTCTGCTCTCTTTCTTCCAGTGTCTCCTTCTACAACAGCCAACACAGGCTGTCATAGAAAACAAAAAGCAAAGAACTACCTGGTGTTATGTGTTACATTGGCAGATATGATTAATTATTTACGCAGTACCACTGGTAGAGCAAGAGACAGGTCAGGTCCCTGATTATGCTGTCTTGTGGGCACTTTGCTGAAGTATGTCAGCTCCTTTCTTGGTCAAATATTATGGTCTCATACTGCTGCCAAATGTGTGTCTTTTATATCAAGCAGTGTAAATGTGGTTTGTTCATTCTGGATTGTGGTGTGACAATTTTGATCTAATCTTTCAGCTTTGATTCTGGACAGCATTGATTGGGTTTGAAACTATAACAGAAGAGCTGGAATAGCTGTATTTTGTGTGTATCATTCCGTAGGCAAAGCTAGAAATCTGAAATGTTTTAGAAGGCTAAAATTAAGAGAAAATGTCAAGCTGGGGTTGCTGTTATGTAATTTAACTCTTCTTCTCACCTTTTCTAATTTATCTCCCTCTTCCACTGACTTCTGGACAAATACAGAGGAAAATTTTTCATCTGTACCCTTAAAACTCACACCCTATATTTCAAAATTAGCCCATTATCCCCACGAGTCTGGGCTGAGATGGGCTGTAACTCTGCTACTTGCTCCTCCCAGCAATGATTTGCCATCGGTGCTGACAAGCCAGCAGCAGCAGCCTCTCCAGCTTCAAGGAACATCTCTACTCGCTGACAACATATCCCGTCAGCCAGTATTAGTCTGGAGAGCGCTTCTCTCCCAAAAAGCCCTACATCGTCACCACAAGTTGCAGTGTGAAAAGCCTACCATCAGGGCAACAGTTAAAATTTATTTTCAGGCTGGCCTCACATGTTAACTTATCACCAAACTAAACTCTTCACTGAAAGGCTGGAGCTTGTATTCACAGAGGGTGAAAATTGGTTCCACTGGGAAAGCTTCAAAGTCATTTCAGCCATTAAACTGTGGCTGGATGTATCATAAGTACAGGAGAGGTCGAGGCACTGCCTGTGAACCGTGGGGACTTGGTAAAGAAGTTCCTGCTGAAATTGGCAGCGCAATTGTGTATTCTGTTTCAGTCTGGCTCTGTAGCAGGAGTGAGTCACGTTTGTACATGAGACTCATTATGCTTCCCCTGTTTAACATACCAATTACTTTCTGTATTTACCATGTTTAGAGCGACTTCATGTCAAAAATTAATAACGCTAAAATAAAGAGCTACGCTGATATATGCTATGGGGGAAGCACAGCAAACTAATAGAATGTATAATGGAAACAGAAGGTGGATTTGCAGCTGTGGGGATCACATCCAGATGAATTTCATAGCATGCTGTTGGAGGATCCCGTAGAGACCTGTGTGCTCTTTAAGGCACACTTCAGACTGTGATAAGTGTATCTTGAGAGGTCACAGCACCTAAGTAATTTGACGCTGGAAGCAATATAAACATGTAGCAGTGCCAGTCTGTCCCTCTATGAGCTTTACTCTACATGTCTCATTGGTCTCTCCATATTGGACAGAAGTATGTGGGAGAAAAGTAATTAAATTTGGAGGACAAGATAACAGGGAAACAACTTTTTCTTTCTTAATTGACCTTCATAAAATCTTGGGCAAGTGAGGGAATCTTGATTCACCCCTGCTAGTCCTGGGCAAACCCTTGTAATACCAGCAGGCCCCTGATCTTCCTTTTCAAAACTCAGGAGTCCACCGAGTATTGTACCTGAATTCCCCAGAGCATGACAACTCCAGTAACTTAACCCTTTTTTACAATTTTTTAATTCTGTATCTGTCTGGTACCAGCACTTGAAACACCACCCAAGTTTCTCATAGGCAGCATGTCATCACATGCTGAGAAATACTTCCTTACTCGTGTTGATCACTGTGGACAACAGACTGGACAACCTCCTGATGGGAAATAACAGTAAAAGGACCATACTGATTATTGACATTGAAGCAGTTGTCATTAATGGAGTTATAAATGTTATAAACAAAACAGATGGAAATTTATGGTTTTGTTAAAAGAAAGCCTCTGTGTATGAAGATCTCAACCAGCAACTAGTGTACAGGCATGCACTGTTCTTTGTTGTCTCCCACTTCAGTGGGGCACCTTCTCCAGGTTGGTATGGGAAAGATGCTGGTCTCAGCATCACTTTACTCACAGGCATTGATTCCTTTTGGGGAACAATGAGGGAGAGAGGAGAATCTCAGAGTCTGCCTACTAGCTCCAGCAGTAACGGATGATGCTTTAACATTTTCCTGTTTTTCTTGCTTTGGAAAGCTAATCCATACCTAAGCAAGTAAGTTGTTTTTACAATAAAAACACACTCAGTGCTGAGAGTTTGCCTTGCACATTTGCCTTCTTGTAAAAGACATCCTCCACTAAGAAATCTGTATTTCATAGTCCATTTTGTAACAGCTTGAGAGATGCTCCATGTAGATAGACTTTCTCAGGGCCAAATCCTGAGCTATTTGCTTACTCCTTTTGTGTTTAAACTCCCATTTACTTTATTGGAAGTTTGCTTTTCATGGATTTCCACTATTTACCTGTCATTTTTCTCCGCTGCAAGCTCAACCAGAAGTAAGGTTCTTTCCTTTCAATGCATCACTCTCAGATCATGAAGTCTCTGCCAGAGAAAATATGCAAGAATTATTGCTGTGCAAATGTTATTGTCCTCTACAAAAGGAGAAATTCCAGTCATGCCAACATCAAAGGTGCAAAAGGGGACAGATCCAGGAACACCTGTTAACAATCAGTGTGTGAACTGACTGGCCTGGAAACAGATAAAGAGTACAGTGTTTAATTGATAATGCCATAAAGAGGAACCACCTCACTTGTCTTGAACAGGGTTGGTTTTGCAGGGCTAAAATCCATAAACTTCTTTGTTTTGAATGCTGGCAGCAGTGATTCTCAATACACAACAGGAACAGATCTGCTGAGTAAGAAGGTACCATTTTTATATCATTGCTCTCAGAACAAGACATACATCAATCTTTTACTCTTAAACAAGCTCAGTGTTATTTTTCCAAAAGAAAGGTCAAAAATGCGCCGTTTGGAATCTAAATCACTGTTTCATTCTGCCTGGACTGGATGTAGGGGTCTTTGCCTCTCGCTGACTGTGTGAAACATAATACAAGTGTAGCAATATCTCAGGTTTAAATACCCTCCAGAAATCTTCCTTAAGGTACGGTGAACAATGGGGTATGGCTGCTAGCAAACAGAGGCTGAAGTCATCATTACTGCAACTCGGACACACAGAAATGAACACAAATTTAATGCCCAGCTGGTATGCCCTGCTGTGGAAGATACTTTAAAATACTTTGTGTGCTGACCTCCACCACCAGGAATCAAAGTAATAAATCCAGTGGCTTGGAATATCTGTTTGATTTTACAAGTAAAATACTCTCATTTTTCTTAGGTGCTTTGTACACTCAAGACACATCAAATCACATGGCATAGAGAGGACTCAGCAGTGCCAGTGCCAACTGTATGGTTGAAAGAAGCAACAAGTCTGCAGTGTCACTTGTCTGTTTTGTAACAACCCAATGCTATTGGACACTTGTGCTGAGAACTCTGCTTGCTCTGTGGTATGGTCCCTGAGGCCACTCACTCTAAGGTTTGCCTCAAAGGGATTCTCAGGAGTTGGCCAGCAATTTCTTTATGTTACTGGCCAATTGCCAAGACAAACTTTCTGACGAGAAACCTCCAAGGAGGATATTCTTCATGTCATAGTGAAAAATAGTCCAGCCAGTAAGAGCATTCACTTGGGCAAGAAGACACCATTCCTGCACTATTTTAATCAGAGTAAGGACTTGTGCTTCATCCAAGGTGAATGTTTTATTTTGTAATGATCTAGAGCAGATGCAGTATAGGAAGCATCATATATTATTATAGGATGGCAACAGACATTTCTCTGCATGCCATGAGTTTCTCCTCCCTAAGACATGCACTAAAAACTATCCACACTAGAAATCGTGCTACAAGACTGAGCTTATTGCTGTAATTACAGGATTTGGTTAATAGCAGTAATTTGTAACTGCTCCAAGTTATGAATAACTCAATAATTTCAGGGCAGTTCATTGCACTAGACCTGCAAGAACCTCCTTCTTTGAGTTGTAATAGATATTTTAAAGTAATTTCATCACTCGCCAGCAGCTTATCAAAAATTATATACCATAGGATGGTAGAGTAGAGAGTTCAGAGATTCACATAAGAATACCTAAGATGTGACTATGCTCAGAATCCAGAAATAAAATCTCACACCAAAAGTCTGGTAAATAACTTGGGGACAAATAACATTCTACGACCAAAACCATGCTATAATTTGCATATATCACATCAGGAACATAGAATTGACTTCATGCAACTGAAGGTGAATAAGAAGTTTGAATCTGGAATCTGTTTCCAGCAAGTAATTCTCACTTCCTATGTGATAATTGTACAACTCAAGGCCATCTATGAAATACAAACAGAATAATTAATATCTCCCTCATAACATAAAATGGTGGGATGGACTAATGTTGTTTGATCTCCTTCAGTCTTCTTATAATAAGCTCTTATTTTGTATTGCATTATGCATAGTAGATTCGCTCACATCTCACTGTTGCACCGTTTTCTACCAGGACAATGAAAATATGGGCCCTATTTTACATGAACCCACACCACATATTGCCAGAAGTAGCTTACATCTAACCCGAGGCCAATATCTGATGGGAAGTAATTAGTTGTAGTGCTGCTATAATCCTTAGTAAATGTAAGCGCAACTCCTATTTGTGCTGAAGGTGAAATGTTTGTGGTAACAAATGCCCTTTTCTCTGAATAAAAATGTTTTTACTTTTAATCAATCAGGGACTCATTATCAGTGTTGTCTCTATCTTCCTAAACCTTGGCCTTTTTTGTATGATTTCAGGGTCTGCAGATTATTAAGAGAATGTTGCAAAATAACACTAATGATCTGAATCAGCTACAGATAGACGGTCAGAAATTACGAGGCAATCCTATTAACTCCTGGGACCTTCAAGCTCTCATCACACCCTTGCAGCCCTCAAAATGAAGGAAGGACATTGTTGCCACTACTATTTAATCATTGGGTGCATTCGCACATTGCGTGATGCGAGTATCCCTGCACATCACACATGTGAAGAGCAACCTCTGAAGGGGCAGAGGGATCCTAAGGTAAATGCTGTGCTTTGCTGATGAAGACTGTAATCTGCAGACTCTGGATAGCGACAGAAAGAAATGGCTGCCTTAGTTTAGGGAGCTTGCTGAGGAGCAGAGCGATGGCTGGGTGAGGCTGGTGGGAGCTGAGGAGAGATTGAGCTATGCAACCCAGGGCTTTGGCTGGCCAAGGGGGTCGCACAGTGAGTGCTGGGCTGTGTTTCTCTCTGGTGCACACAGCACCTTGCAGCCATGCAGGCAGACAGGGAGCTGCCAGCTAGCTTCCACGCTGAGTGCACCTCTCTCCAAGAGTGCTGTCAAGTCAAGGAGTGCAGCTGAGGTCTCCTGGCCACAAACGGAAGACCATCTAGATGGCTGCAGTCCTTTCCCCTTCATCTCACCTTGCAGAGAAAAAGCATCCAGAGTGGGGCTGAAGGTCTAAGCCATAAAGTTTAACTGCTTTTAGAGGCTGAGGAGGGAACTCTGGCAATTGGCTAGCAGTTGCTTTATTTATTTTTAACTTTTCCAATGAGCTTCTCTTGGCCAGCCTTGGAAAGAAATGTTACAAATTTCAGCAATTACAGTAAGTAACTTCTAGCAGGGACCCTGTTGCATGCTCAGATGGAGGGGCTTTCCAACAGGCTTTTCTAGGACATGTGTGAGGACAGAGAAGGATCCCGAGCTGATAAGAGCACGAGTGATGCTCCACCTCACTCAACGTCTTGAATTTCACGTTTGGTCCCAGAAAAGCACCCACTCCAACAGGCACATCATCAGGGATGTTGCGAGTATTGCAAGAAGTAAATGAAAAATCATCGTGGCAATCTAACAGAAAAAATAAAAGGGCTTTCTGTGTGGCTTCTTCACACAACTGTAGGATAGCCCCTTCTCCTGCATGGTTAGTTTATCAAGTAATTTCTCCCTCCTTGTTCTTTGGTGTCCTGCTCACAGCAAGAAGGGAAGTGGTTAATGTTGCTGAATGTAGGAAAGCGTCACAGACTTCAGATATGGCTGCAGTATCTGTGATTACTTTTGCAATTTGTTTTTATTTTTTCATTTGTTGAGATTTTGAGACTGAATAGGAAACATTAAGACCAATGAGAATGGGAAAATCTTGACAGCAAGCTCATTTTAGAGAGTAAAAACTCACAATCATTGCCTTTTCCCTCTGGAGGTAATCTGTTATCCCTCAATATACAGGCAAGGCTTCCATAGACAAATGAAACGGAGATGCACAGCATCTGTTTGCTATGGAAAGAGCACAGAGTTCTGGTAAAAAGTCCATGCATTGCAAGAGGAAATTTTGATTCTGAACATGTGCAGTTAGCTTTTGATACAAAACTCCACTGGTGGAAACTGTGGTCTGGACTCCATTATTACCCGCTTTAAAGATCTCTTTCTATAACATCAGCAATGCTGAATCTAGCCAGCATATTTGACTTACAAGAACAGCTTTAGCAAAGGGTAAATTGTGACAAAAAATTGTCTCCTTCCTGCTTTCTTTGTACCGTGCAGATCAAGTGATACACTCAGCAGTAATGCAGCCTGATCATTACTGAGCACTCTCCCTGGCATGCCTATGAGCAAACTTTCTATTGTTTCAATTAGATGATCTTGGGCATTCAGGGAATTTAATACTGACGGAGCTCAGCTCCTAAAATCCTAGAAATTAGAGCCTGAGAGAACCTAGGGAATCATCTTGTCCATCCCCTGACA
This sequence comes from Clamator glandarius, assembly GCA_033459285.1. NCBI lineage: Eukaryota > Metazoa > Chordata > Aves > Cuculiformes > Cuculidae > Clamator > Clamator glandarius. The sequence continues at coordinate 2,252,991 of JAUNZM010000105.1, forward strand.
ACGCAGATTATTTTCTACAGTATTTTTACTGTGGTTTTTTTCCAGTCTATTTTTAATGATTCTAGCAATGGGGTTTCCAGCACTTTTCCTGGGGGACTATTCCACATTCTAATAGATCTCACTGTTAGGAAAATTTTCCTGATATTCAGTCTAAATTTTCCTTTGCTCAATTTCATCCCATTACTCCTAGATATGCCCAGTAGAGGTGGGTGAAAACTGAAAGTGAGTAGGCAAACCTGACACATTATGTGTGCTCAGAGCCAATTTACAGCAGCGGGTAAAGTGATAGAGTCAATTTGCAGCGTTCTGTAAGTGACAGAGAGGGTCTTAGGGCATGCACTCTCTGAAAATGGTTCTGAATCTTGATGAAAACCCCAAAGTAAAGAAAAATACCCAGAAGCTGTAATGACTTTTTTTTTTTTTTTGGGTAACACTCAGGATGAACACAACAATCATCCTCGATGAAGAGATAGCAGGTAGGGCACCTTGCTTATGCTATGGCTGCCAATAAAATTTAAATTTATACAGATACCTGAATGGCATACTTTGCACCAAACACTGCAAATTGTCACTTACTTTTGCATGCTAGACAAAATTAAAATCCGGCTTACATTCCTTGAGCTACCAGATAATGAAATCTATAGCTGAAAATTTTATTTATATTGTAAATGTTCTTATGTAAGTAACTTTACGTCTGTATAATTTTCTGATCTCTTACTAATAAACTTTCTAACAGAAGAAATTCACTAAATCGCTTCTGTGTACACAAACATTGCTCTTTTTTCTTTTCTCCCTTTTTTTCCCCATCCTTTTAAGCACTATTATGGGGCATACCTTTGTTTACTTTCTTACTGTTAATTCATTTCCAAACCTGCAGCCAATCCTGCCACCACTTTGCTGCCTGAATCACTAAACCTTACAGACCAGTTACCTACTTTCTTTTTTCACATGGTACGTTCTTACTGTTCTTGGACATACATATACCATTTCTATCCCATCGGCTTACAAAGAATTTGGTTTGTGTCCTACTTCTTATTTATAACCTTTCTTCTATTCACATCTTCCCCAGCACCTTTTACTGATGCTCTTCCTGAGACCTATTCACATCAGCCTTCAGCCAGCACTTCTGTCTGATTGAAACTGCAACATTCCAGTGCCTCCCTTTGTATCAGTTATGGAATATGACACAAAGCTAGCGAAGTAATTCACAGTGGGAGGTGACATGGCCCCTGCAACACAAAAGGAAGATGGTTTTTACAGACTCTGCAATAGCAGTCCAGCTTCCTTCAAAACTGTAAGAAGTTTATCAGACAAAAGAAAACTAAAAGTCTACATTAGTAGTATCATAGAGATATGAGGAAGTCCACAAGGACACGAGCAGAGCTGTATCAAGATAGATAGCTAGTGGCTGAACCTGGTAAATCAGAAAAACGCATGAAAACTGCCTGCTAACAACAAAGCAGGTACATCTGGAAGAAACATTAGTCACAGGCACTGGAATTGCTACCTGAGCCAAAGTGCGTGTACTGCAAATTCTGCCCTTGAGGAGGGATTCAGAAATTGGGACGGGCAAGGAAAAGAAGGGCTTCCGGGGGATTGCCAGGGAACTCCTGTACTTATAAAAAGCCACAGTATGTTGAGAGCAAGGACCAAAAAATGTTTATGAGGCTGGTGAGAAGTGGAGAGGACAGTGCAGACCATAGGGCAGGGAAAGAAGTGAATCATTAGGAGAAAGAAAAGTTCAGGTTGGGTGAAGGGGATGTATGCCTGAAGTCTCATTGGCCTTCCTGGCCATCTGGACACACTGCTGGCTCATGTTCAATCACTGTCAACCAACACCCCCAGGTCCTTCTCCTCTAGGCAGCTCTCAAGCCAGACTTCTCCTAGTCTGAGGCACTACACAGAGTTGTTGTGCCCCAAGTGCAGGACCCAGCACTTGGCCTTGTTAAACTTCATGCCATTGGTCTCAGCCCAGTGGTCCAGCCTGTTCAGATCCCTTTGCAGAGCCTCCCGGCTCTCCAGCAGATCCACACTTCCACCCAGTTTAGTGTCATCCGCAAACTTGCTAAGGGTGCACTCGATGCCTTCATCCAGGTCATTGATAAAGACATTGAACAGGGCTGGACCCAGCACTGAGCCCTGGGGAACCCCACTTGTCACTGGCCTCCAGCTGGATTTAACACCATTTACCACCACTCTCTGGGCCTGGCCATCCAACCAATTTTCCACCCAGGAGAGTGTGCGCCTGTCCAGTCCAGAGGCTGAGTTCCCTTAGCAGAGTGCTGTGAGAAACTGTGTTAAAAGCTTCACTGAAGCCCACATCCACAGTCTTTCCCTCGTCCAGTAGGTGGGTTATCTTGTCATAGAAAGCGATCCAGTTAGTTTGGCAAGACCTGCCTTTCATGAACCCTTGTTGACTGAGCCTGATCATCTGGTTCTCTTGCATGTGCTTCATGATAGAACTTAAGATCACCTGTTCCATGACAGAGGTCAGACTGACAGGCCTTAGTTTCCTGGATCCTCCCTCCGACCCTTCTTGTAAATGGGTATAACATCAGCCAGCCTCCAGTCCAGCCAGGACTGTGGGTAGATGATAGAAAGGGGTTTGGCAAGCACATCCACCAGCTCCTTCAATACCCTCGGGTGGATCCCATCTGGCCCCATAGACTTGTGAGTGTCTAATTGGCCAAGAAGTTTCATCCGTCTTTATTGTTCCTTAAGGAAAGATGCATAATCTCATCATTGCCCTCCTTTCATCCTGTTTCCCTCATTGATCCCATGTTGCCTTGATTCTGCTGATCATGGAGCACCCTGTGACCCCTTCTTCCACTCCACTCTCTGTCTTCTTTCATGCCACCTGAGCTAGCTTTTCTCATCTTCTTCCTCTGTGTCTTGCCTAAACACCCGTGGGAATGCTATGCTGATCTTCTTACGACTTGTGTTCCCAATCCCTCTTTCTTCTCAACATTGATTGTAATAATTTTTTGATGTGTTAACTCATAAGTTCTTTTGACCAACAATCTTGACTCCATGTTTCTTTCACCAGTTGTCAGGTATCTTGCTGCCTAGTTGATGAAACATTCTATCTATGTGGTGATAGGTATTGAGCTTAAATTTAATTGTTGTCCTTCACTTTAAGATATCTATAAAAGGAGCTAGAGGATGTCTGCCTCTAAATCTAGGACATTTAAAGGCTTAGAAGTGTTAACTCTGTAGATAGTGAAGATTTGTTGAGGTAGAGCTCTATGCAGAAGAAACCAGAGTGCAAGGAGAAATAAGATGCAGCAGTCTGAAAAGACCTAATGCACAGTCCTCAGCACTGCTGCAGCTCTACATTAGGGAGCTCCTTAACCTGCTAATCATGAAAAGCAGAATGCAATTCACCTCTAACCCTGTCACACAGTTGTCTGGTACATCCCATTTAGACCTTTTTCTGGTGGCCACTGGTTTCAGAGCATTACACTTGTGTCCTGCCTGCAATTCTTTGGCTTGGCATACCTATCCCCATCGGTGATTGGAGCAAGTGTCTCCTTAAGGTGTTTCTGCCTTCGTTGTGCGGATCTGTGACCTTCCCACCAACCCAAATGGAAGGCTAATAGGGGGATTTTCTTGGATAGTTTTCTAGCAGAAAGAGCTGTGGGCAAGAAATCTGTGCATGATTAACACTTCTGCTACGAAAGCAGAACTTCATGTGTTATTATAAACTAAAAGCATAGCATCAGAAGTATGTTCCCCACCAGTTTTTTCCTTCTAATTGGAATACCCTGATCAAGTCACAAGATAAAAGTCTGGTGCCAACAATGGGACCCCTGTCAAATAGGGAAAATGTGAGCTGGTATTCTTTTTGAACCAATAACAAATCTGCTCTCAGAAAACAAAACCCACCAAAAGGAATCAAAGCAAAGACCAGAAGGTGCTAAAACAAGAGTTGGAAAGTTTACAAAAGGAATTACAGCAGCATCTGGATATTTCCGAGAAATAGCTGAAATAATTTGTAAGCAGAAGTGAAGTCTCTGTTGAAGTAATGACTACAGAATGTCCTAAAAGACTGAGAAGGCCAGCTGCAAAACTTTCAGTTGGAACTGGTAAGTCCAAAAATGTAAATGGTAATGATACTGCCATGGATGCTTCAAGGCATGGAGACAACTGGGAAACCACTAGCAGGGGTGAAGAGGAACAGGGACTCAGTGGCTAAATTTCAGCTCCAGAAAGAAATGTCTCGTCAAAGACCCACCCTGGTATCTAGCCATTCGGATGTTCAGTTCAGTCAGTTGGACAGTTTAGGCAAAATCTGGTGTTTCCTGCAGTTCATCCACTTGGTGAGCAAAGTCACAAAGTCCTGTGGAAGAGGCTGGACTTTCATAAGCCAAATAATGCAAATACATAATATCTCTTAGGGCAACCTCCATTTGAAATTTACTTTGCTAGATATAATGTCATGTGATGAATGAAAGCTGGTGGAGATGGAGAGGAAGGAGGAGTTGTAGCAGCAAGTCTGAATAGCTATGCTCAGAGAGTGCCACTGCTCCAGTTTCTCAAAAAGACACTTTATACAAACCTTTGCCTTGATTAAAATCATCCACAGATCTGAAACAATCCAGGTGCAGCTGAAAGCCAGAAGAAAAAGGGAAAAAGAAAAGGAAAGAGAAAATCCCCCCTGAACTGCAAGCAAAGCTGCAGAAACTTGTGTTTCTTGTGTCTGCAGATGTCCGTGAGGGCTTTCAGGATAAACTGACAAGGGATCAATTAAAAGGTGCTCAGCTGGGCTTAGGCTTTAACACTAAGGTCAGTGAGTGGCAGCAAAAAACATTCCAAGAGGTCTCTGGAGTTTACCATGGAAATTGTGATGCTCACCTTGCAGCCATGAACCAAAAGCGGAAGCAGTTTCTGGTGAGAGGAATGAAAGACAGTCCCCACAAATTTTCTAAATGCAGTTCCATGTGAGGGAAAGAGGAAACAAATCTGCCTCACAAAGTTATTGAAAAATAGTAAAAATGAAAAATTTGTCCCAGTAAAACAAAATTGAGAATAATGCGAGCTTCATTTGAAAACTGTCCCTGTGAGAAAAAGGATTATTATGAACATAAGGCTGCCCTGAGCAAACCATAGTTACTTTCTAGAGAACTTCTTTTTCAGTTCAAGAAATGAAAGGACATCAAACTGAAATAAAAAAACTGAGACACTTGTAAAAGGATCAGCATACAATTTTTATTTCAAGCTGGACAGCTAACAACAATAATTTTGGCAATTGAATGTGTAATAGAATCAGTGAAATGTGAAGGAATTGTAGACATTGCCTCAAACCTTACATTTATTAGACTAGACAAGCCAAAAAGACTAGGGATTTGGGAGATCCTAAAGAGAACTTTCTAATTGATTTCAAATGGAGAGAATGTCTGGGGAATGTGAACACAACCAAAAACTGGAAAAATAGATATTGAAACCAGGACTTCTGTAATTTCAACAAGAAGTGTGAGTATCTGAAGTAACAGATGAACTAATAAGTGTGCTAGAGTTTGTCATACCTAGTAAGAGCAGGAAAGGTATAATGCAAATACGATCTCTGGAAGTTCCTTTTAAAGTTGTGGGATAGCTGAAACACATGATTTTCTAACTGATTTGCAGTAAATATCTTGTCCTATTTCCAGGCATGGAAACCATTATAACAGCCACATACTCTGCTACCTTTCTACAGAGGAAAGATGGAAGTGATGGAAATCTGTTTTGCGGCCCAGAATCTTGGTGTAACTTTACTTGTCAAAGTTCTTGCAAGTTTACTCCAGGACCAAATCCCTGTTGTTTGCTGGTGAGTAGAAGATACTGTAAGCAAAGAAGAAGGTTTTCCTGCAAAATTTTAACTGGGGGATTGAATAAGCCCTAAGACACAAAAAAAATTAAGACAATGTGGAAGTAGCCTATGTCTCATATTCTTCCAGCAGTAGAATGTTTTTGTCACTGCTTCTGTTCAATTGAGGGCTTGCAAACATCCATGGAACCACTCCATAGGTTTAATGGCAATAGAAATTTGTATTAGGAAAATCTATACACTTCCCTAGAAGGATCACTTAATACCTTCTGGTTTCGAGAAGTCTCTGCTGGATGGTGACCATTTCTTCAGCTGCTCCTCAGTGACTTCAATGTTGCTTTGTAGGGAATGGTGTGTCAAATGACCCTCAGCAGTCACCTGAGTCTCTGGTACAAATCAAACCATTGACAACTATTGAAGCTGACACTGCCAGCTTCTACTGGGACTTGCCCTAGCCATTGTTATCTCCTGTAGGACATCCCTGGAATGTCCTCATCCTCTGCTTGCTTATGGCTGTGGACATAGGAACATGTTGGTTCATGGTTTGTAGTGTCAGAAAAAAGGACCACGCTGTTCATAGTCATAGGTTCTTCTGTACCCTACCAGTGTTGAGAATTCCATTAAACTGGAGAAAGATCAGAGTGGCTTCATCTGGGCATCAGTATAGACTCAGAAACAAAGTACAGGGATCTTACAGAGAAAATATGGGACATATGAAATTCAGGGATTCATTAGAGATAATCTTCCATTTGGCAGCTGGAAGAGAAGAAATCAGATTGTTATAGAAAACACTAGGAATGCCTGGTAATGTGAAATTAGCTTAATAAAAACTATAATTATGGGAAGGCTTAAGCTTTCTTCAATTTGATTTGTTAAAATGTAGAAAAACTTTATATTTACTTTGACTGAAATAAGGTGGCACCATTTCAGATCAATGTGTTAATTATCAGTCTTTAAGATGGGTGTAAGATGTAGGAAACCATGGGTTTTGACCTATAATAAAGAAAAGGTGACACAGTAAAGAAAGACTTTTGCTTGTATTTAGGGGGAAATGGGGAAGGAGAGTAAGAGAGAACAGATGAGACACAAATCCACTTGAAGCGAAAACAGAGACATAAGCCACTTCTAGAAGAACTCACGTATGACCTGAGAGCAGCAGAAAGTACCCTTTAGTTTCACAGGGAGTTGCAAAGAACCTTCCAGCAAGGAAACTGCCTCTCTCTGGATCCTTCCTGCATCAAGAAAGTGGGATCTGGTACATTTCTGTAAATAAACAGTATTTCATCAAATGCCTATGTCCATGACCAGTTGCCTCCTAGTTGGAATAATACAGAATTTTGGCTGCCTGCTTGGATCAAAAGGAGTCACAAAGCTGTTCACCTTCATGGTAAGACTGGTGGTAATGGGTCAGTGTTTTCTAGTAGGGAACATAAATAACAAATACAAGCTCAAGAGAATCTTCTGCCACATTTCTTACAAAGTTCTCCTGCAAGTTCAATGAAAGTTTGGTTTTCAGAGGATTGATCCAGATTTAAACACACTTTTTTTTGCTAGTTGCAATGTCTATAGAACAATGTATGTTAGAGTAGGAAAAACTCCCAGAAACATAAAAAGTGGTCTAGGATGACAAGGTGAATATTCTTTACCAATAAAGAAAGAGAGGTTTGTGATGAGGAAATATTTTATGATCAATAATCAGGCACACTTCAAACTGAGTGTCTGAGAGGCAAATTAAAAAGCAGAGCAGCACCTCATATGGCTTGTTTTCTTTCTGCTGGATTGCTGGGTTTGCTTTTTGTGTTAAAGTTTTTGGTAAGATCTATATGGTTTTAAAAAGACATCCCTGATGCCATGCGTATTTATTGCTTTATTTTGCTGGCAGTCTACAGAGAGCAAGATCTGATCCACAACAGAGGATCCTTTGAATTGTAGTGTTTACTATGCAATCTCAAGCCCTAACCACTTCATTCTTTGTAATTTGATTATTTGGTCATGCCCTGGAATGCAAAGTATTACTCTGATGTATTTGTATAAACCTAGCCTCTTGAAATACAGCAAGTAGCTGACTGATGTATGTTAATTACATGCTCTCAATAATTTTTATAATGTGAGATCTCAGCCCAGATTTAATGTTTAATGTCCCTGGGATTCACATCAGAATTATTACACACATTATGTATTCCATTCCTTGGACTTAGAATTAATTTCAAAACAGAGCAAAAGTGCATCCTATTTGTTTTCTTGAGGGAGTTTGCATCAGTAACAGTCTGTTTATTCTGCAGTTTCTGAAGTTAGAAATACCTTTTCTCTTTGCTATCTTTGATGTGAATTGTGCAGAACATTTCATTTCTGTGTCTTGTTGCAGTTATGTCATTTCCTTGTTCACTTGAAAAATATTTATTCTAGCAAAATATACCTCCTTAAATAAAGGACACAGGTTATTACAAAACAATCTCTCAGAATCTTTGACATAAAGCTGCCTGCTGAAAATGAACAGAAAAAAATAGCTGCTTCTCTAGATCCCCTTTATAGAAGACTGCATAGGAGAATTCATAATCTGCGTAGCTTTGATCGATCATTCAATCTTTGCATTGGTGATGTTTCTAATACAGGAGCTTAGCCTCTGGAATGACTCCAAACAGGATGGAACAAAGCAGCTAAACCTGTGTTAGGTTGTGATCTGAGTACTCTCAGGCAATAAATCTTTAATTTGCAAGATTGGCAACTGTCTCAAAATTAGAATTAAAGGAACATTTAGCATTAGTGATGTTCTCAGTGTTGTCAGGAATTGCTTTCCCAGACATTTTTTGAAAGACTGGGTCTGATTTCCAAGCATACTTCCAAGATACTCACTAAATCCACTAAGCCACCCTTTTGTTCCTACCTTCTCAAAAATCAAACCCAAAAGGTAGCAGGAGGATGTAAAAGAGGAAAGGGAGGTTGTTATAGTCCCACCTGATGATCTGTTTGACCTATGATGTTTCTATCCATCATGTTGACCCTGAGCAGGTCTTTTAGTTTTACCAGTGCAGGGAAAACCCCAGTGTGTGAAGTAGTCTGCTTAGGAAGAGGGAGTATTTGCTCAGGCATTAGGACATGATGGTGAAGATGCTGTTTGTGGTGTAAGGGTAGAGTGATACCCACCATGACTAGGGGAAGATTTCAAGATTATTTAAGCATTTGCTTAAGCCTCAGGTGTGAACAACTGCTTGGCCACACCGTCCTCCTAGGCTACAGCCACAGAGGGTTTCCCATCTAATTTCCCTTTAAGGTGTGCTAAGCCCAAAGCTACCTGGTTTCCAGTTTTTCCCTTTCTGCACAACATATTCTTATGTGGGGGTGGGCATCACATAGCTGGAACACTGAGACAGTCCTAAATGCTGATGGACCCCTCAAAACAGTTTATCCTTCCCACCTCCAACAAATGCTCCAGTAGGTATTCCCTTAACAGCTCCAGCATCACACCAAGCAGAGCAAGTGGAGGAAATGACACCTCCTCTCATGTAATGACTCCATGAAGTTTTCATATTAAGTAGAGCAGGAACTAAAACATCCCAGCTGAGTGCCCTAATCCCCTTGCCATGCCTCCGTACTTCTTCTCCCTAGCTATTTAATTCTCTCTTACAAAATAGAACGGCTTCACTGGAGAGAAATTTAGAACAATCCCCTGCAGTTCCTGGCCTGTTAGTTATGATATTCCCCTGTGAGATGTAAGCTTGAAGCTTTTTCCTGTAGAGAAGTTAACCAAGGTCTCCTACAGCCCAACTGAAAGATACAGCCACTGAAATACTTCTGTTTCCCATGAAATAAAGCTCATCTCCAAAGGACTGTGTTCCTGCCAATGTGCCTTTCCACATGCAATTACCTTCTCCTCCCTCCTCTGCTTTGGGATGGAGAAGAGATGGGAATTTGGCCCTGAATGAAAGATTATTAGCTTCTCTCTCAGCAAGGGAAAGACAGGGACATACAATAAGAATATTAATTTTAATGAGAAACTCAGACTGGCAAGAGAACTTTATTGGCAGAAGTAAAATTAGCTTTTCTACATAAACAGTTAGTGGCATCAAGGGACTAGTCATTCATAGCCCAGAAGGAAAAAAACAAAACAAAACACAAGAGTCTTTAAGGGTCCTTACTCTCAAGAATGCTCTTCACTATTTAATGTAGAGGATTTGCTTTGTACTTCAGCAAAAATGAAGTATGAAAGATATCATCCCTTTCCAGCATTTTGAAGCAGTAAATGTCCAAATGGAACCAATTACTTTAGGCGCCTTTCTTGACCCTTCCCTTTCTGCACAGATATGTGCTCACATGCTCTACATATCTATTTTTTAAAGCTACTTCCCAAGTCAGAAGGAGCATTATCTGTAAAACCTTCATGTTCATAATTCCACCCAGACCCATTTCTGGTTTGGTCCATCCTTGCAGGACACACCTTTCCTGGTTCTGCTTTTTCTTGTCCTCTCTCCCTCTTGCCACCCTGAATCAAGAGAACAAACTGTTAAGGATGGACTGTCCTTTCTTCCCATTTTCCCCTTTTTTATTCCCCTGAGCTAGCCGGGGTGGGGGGACAGGGGAGACCAGGTGATCAAGGCCCCCATTAGGTGACAGATCCAGTCACTTACAGTTCAGAACCAAAGGCAGTTTCTTGCCACTTCTACCATGCATGTTAGGACAGCCTCTGTACTGCAAGGGCAAAAGCCGAGCAGCCTATCTAGTAGTTTTCCTCTCTGTGTGTTTGATGGTTGGATGAGTTTTAACCCACAGAATAAGAAACCATGGAATAATTACAGATTATACAGCTTCCTAAAAGGAAGGGTTTATCTTGCTCTCACCTGATATTGTAAAGAAAAATAACAAGTTATGCTGGAGAACAAGAATGCAGTCAACCTGCCACAAAAGGCGTTATTTAGTGGAAGTGATCCTATTTTACACTTCAGAGTAGGGCCAAAAAGAAAATACTGATGCTTATTTCTTCACAGAAACTGGCTGCATCTGATAATGTCTTTTTTCTTTTATCTCCAGCACAATGGGAGGCAAATGTGTGCAGGTTCTCTAATATATCCACCTCTGCACTGGCTGGCCATGACTGCTTGGAAAGAGAGCTGGCTCACATACACGCATCAGCCAGCCACAGCTGGCATCCCTCTTCCTCCCCACTTCAAGGCAAACTACTTCTCTTACCTGTGAGATTTTCGCAGGTTATCTTTTGGAAAGATTATTGTATCGCACTGTACCTGGTCAGGACATATTTAGGCTACGAAGATAAGTAGGACAGATCAAAAATTGTGTGGTTTAGAAATGAATGAGGAAGCATGTGTTCAAAGTGAGGGAGGAAGCACATTTGACCTTCATGACATGTAAAATTTGTTCCATTTTAATTATATATATTCACACGATTTAAATGCTCATCCTTGGCAATAGCCCACCTTTGCAACTCAACTGCTGTGAGTTTCTTGCAGGATTGACTCTTGGTATTGACTCTGAAGCAAGTCTTGACTCTAAAAGCAGTATTTGAGGCACGGAAAGGGCCACTACCACCTTACTGCACAGCTACTTTGCCTGTGCCAAAGGACAGAAAAAGCAGGTTGGTGAGGGCAAAAAAGGTGAAACCACTGCTAGTGAGAGGCATTAGGCAAAAAGGGCATGATAACACCTGCTGGACACTGTAGCTGTTGCCTGAATTCTCCAGGCTCCAAATAAAAGCAATACCAAGACGATCCATTGTTGAGGGATTTCCCCTTCCTCCATTCCAACCTTTGGCTTTGTTTTTTGATTCCCCCTTCAAGGCCAGAGTAGTCAGGCAGGCACATCTGGGAGGCTTGAATCTGCCTCTGTGGTTCTGACATGCATGGAGAGAGACTCATTTACACTGACTGAAAAGTGGCTAAAATGCATCTCTTGACCAATTAGAATACACTGTGTCAAAGGAAGATGTTTGCTTATGCTTAAGCATTCACTTTGTTTTTTATGATCCCACTTTATGCCTGGCTGCCATGTCCTGGTAAATCTGAACACACTCACTTTACATATAACTTTGGTCATCCTTGTTCTGATCTTGAATGCAGGATAAAAATCTGTCTCAGAATATATTCTGCTTTAGTTAAACAAATACAGTCAAGATTCAGAGTAATCTGTATTTCACACCACACTTTGTAACGTCTCAATATCACAAACTCCAAGGAGTAACACTATACATTAATGGGAACATGTGTCATATCTAGTTGCTCTTTATGACTTATGGGCTATCTATATTATCCCCATGTCTCCCGATCTCTGAAAACAAGTGTAAATAGTAATTCTTATTAACTGCACAGACACCTGCACTGATACGGACAAATCTGGTCAACAGCAGGTTCCCCTGCTGTTTTACTAAGCCAGCAACATGCTCCTGGCTCTGGCAGATGCTCCTGTTTCGTATCACTTCTAAGCAGATACCAACTTTATGCACTTTTTGAAATTCTTTTCAGGGACCAGTGTCCTTCTGGCTACCAAGGGCCTTTTGCTGGAACAAAGCAATGAAGAGATCAGGGAGGTATCAGGAGACTGAATTTTGGTCCTGAAAATTACTGGCAGCTTTTGTAATCTTCCCATATCCCTTCTGCTAGGGATTAGCAGCAGCAAGAAGGATAGGTTTACTGGGGAAGTCTTCGAAAAATAAACAAACATTACCAGTCTAAGCATCCACCCATTAAATACCAGTTAAATTACTAGTGTAAACACCTAGGATTACTAAATACCTTTCTTGAGCGCACAAATAGGTAATACTTCTCTTCTGGAAAGCTCTGAGCATTTGGATGAAACAAGAACAGTGTTAGAGAAAAAAGTAACATAGCATCAACCTGGGAAAATACAGCAACAAACAATCCCAAATGAACGGTAAATGGAACGCTCTTCACAGTGGTTTTTGACTGTTCCTGCAGCTCATGGAAACACAGGGCTGGAGGGTCCCTTTGGGTTGTTTAGTGAAAAGCTGGGTGATAGCAGGAAACAATTTTGCGTCATTCTTTTCTTCAAATGAGGAAGCACCATCATAAAATCTTCCAGGGTTCTGCCCCCCCTTTTTTTTTAGTAGACATCTGTCCCCAAATCACATTGCTGGTTTTTGGCCTCACATGAGCCCCGAATCCCTTTGACAGGGTGCTGCTGGGCAGATATTGGGGGTATTGTGGCCCTCCATGAGGCACTCCTCATTCTGGCTTGGCACCATGTCCCCACACCTTTCCTGGAACTGTAGCCATTTTCAAGGTCCTGTGGTTATTACGAGAACAAATATGAGGGGCCAGCATCTTCCGACGGCAAGTCCTGAAAAATTTACCAGCTTCCAATGCAATGGACCATTTTCCTTCTTGATGCACTTCTTGGAGGAAGAGGCAACTGGGTTTATGAGCAGTTTTAAACTTTTTTTATTCCCAGAGATGCTGAAGGGGACAGTCAAGGGCTGCACACCACACAGTGAAATACCTGAGCATCTTCACGCACGCAGGCACAGCTCTGCATGTGTGGCCCAGCTGGGGACTGTGGGCCCTTTGGCACAGACTCCCACAGCCGGGGGTTTCTGCCTCAAAACCACTGTGATTAAATCGCAGCATGGTACTTCCAAGTAAATGCAGTGGATTAAGGAGAAGCGTAGCTTGTGGAGCTATGTAGAGCTTTCCTTTGCTGAGAAGCAAAAATAGATCCAATATAGATATATAGACTAGCTCTGTCTGTGTCTTAAATAGAAATACAGATGTCTGGTGTACTAAACCAGAGTCTGCAAGAGACATGCCAGGACAACAAATTAAGAGTGCACAGAAAAATGAATACAAGCAGTGAAATTAAAAGGGAGCATTTTCAGAATTGTTAATTATATGGTAATTGGAAGTCAAAGCAAGGTCTATTTAAAAATCCAGGTTGTCTGCTAGGAGTCCACAGACCAACAGCACGTCAACATAAATTAGAAAAGGAGGCCAGATTTTAATTGTAAATGGGATACTAATCATCAGCAGCTCAGTTTCCTGAGTGTCAGTCAGAGATGGTTGCTTGATGTTTTACATTTTACTCTTTGCTTTAACAAAAGCTCACCAGTGGCCTGTATATAAGAAGGTTCCTAATAACTGGCAGCTACTACGTATTTAACTAGATAGCAGAAGTACCCATTTGGATAAATGTCCAAAGCTTCACTTGTAAGTGCCACATTATAATTCTGTATCTATGGGTGAAAATGCACCCACGAATGTCTGCAGCAAACAGTTGCACAATGGCAAAGAAGTCAGCATTGCATGTGACTGTTGCTAATCATTCTTTCTGCACCCCAGCTTTGCTGAAACACAGGCCAAAATAGTATCTTCATAAGATTTTGGGGGGAAACATTACAGACTTAAATGACAGGGCTAATGTGTGTGAGCCTCTGAAAGGGAGATACTAACAGTTCCCAGATACATTTCTTGCCTAAGCAGGAAAGGTACAGCACATTATGCTGTGGTCACGTTTAGGGGTTTTTGCTCATTCCTTGGGATCATGCTCAGGGAACAACAAGAACATCTCCCTGGAGACTTGGCCTGAAGTACTCAGTACACTGTCAGCATAAGTATTTCTAGCTGAGAAATTTACCTCAGAGAATTTTTAACTGGAGGTTATCTGCAAATGGAAATAATTTCACAAGGCAAGCTCCCTGCTGGAGCTGAGATGAATCTGTCTCATCCAACCAACACAGTTGAGTGCACAAGTTAACTCCACCTCCTGGAACAGGTAGGGTGGCATCAGGTATTTCTTTTCTGTGTGCACTAATGACAGAAACATAATTTGGAGGAACATCATCATTTTAAAGTATTTTTATGCTATTTTGTCCACTACCAATGGAAAGAAATCTGCTCATTGCTGAATACCAAGTAGGTGATGAATTCAACTACTTTTTCTTCAAGACTCCAGCCCTCCTCTGTGGATGTACAGCAACCCCACCCACAATGATTGAGTCAAAAATACGTGTCCATAAATCTTGGGCATGTAGGGCATCTGTCCTCCCAGGCAATCCAGCCAATGCCAGCTTTCATTTTAGAGTCAATATGGATAATAATAATCCTTTTTTTGTGTAAAGTATCACCAGACCATATAGCTCCAAAAGGCTCCAAGCCAGAATGATATATTTCTGCTAAGGATTTTGCCACAAAATTTTTAAATAGCTACAGAATTTTTTCTAAGGTGACCTTATATGTTATCTCTTGTATAGAATGGGTTGAGCACTGGAGGGATATCAGGAATATCATTAATCCATTTCAATTCCAATTGTCTGCAAAAAAGCCATCCGGCTGTGTGTGTACCTTTATTCTACATCCATTACCACATTATTTAAGCACCCTCTTCATGTCCCTGTTCATATTCATTATTCACAAACCTTTGTGCAACCAGAAGTTTTCTCCCTGTGAAGTTTTGGAGAAGGACTTCATACAAATGTCCACATTCAGATGTTAATGTGGGTGACTGTGCACAACAAAATGTTCATTACAAGGGCTACCTGTTATGTGTCATTCATTATTCTTCCATTTCAAATGTTTTCCCTACCCAGTCAAGAGACTTTCAACTACTGCTCCCTCACTCAGCACCAATAGTGAATAGTACAAGTGAACAACTTGTGAGCACCACCCCCTAAATCACAAACACCCTCTTATAATAATACCTAACACAGCTAAGCCCCAATGCCTCATAGTGGTTTCCAAATACTATCCTAGTGCAGCCACAGCAGAAATCTGGATTGTCTCACCAAAAATACATAAAATGGAGAAAAAATCACTTTCCCCAAAGAGCTGATTCAAAATGCCAGACAGAAATGATTGGCAGCACTTTCCTTCTAAAGAGGGCTTTTTTCTGTGCCTGGAACAATTCTAGTTTACCACGCCATGTCCATCTTCATTCAGAGATACACACAGAGGATACGTATTTGAAGAATGAGGTGCCACTTTCATTATGGAAAGACTGAAGCTGAAGCTTTAACAGGACACTCAAACAGAAGATTTCATCTGCACTAGTGCAGAAGGATACTTCATCTCCAAAATCAAATTAGTGGGATCTGCTCTGCCATCAGAACATTTGTACAGAAAGCATCTGTTTAGGAATGCAAATATTGGCTTTGAATTCTTAATTTTTGGCTCTGATTTTGAAATCTTGTCTAAAGTAAAAGCTTAGAAACCAACTGCAAGGTCAAGACATAAAATGTAGCAAGTAAGCAGTACAAAATCTTGAACTAAACATCATGAAATGCAGGAATGCCAATGTAAAAATAGCAATAAAGAACATTTAAGTAACTCACATGAACTGTTAAGACAAGTCTAATGGCATCCTCTTCAGTAGTAGTGCACCTCAGTCCATGCCATTGCAAACAATTAAGCGCAATTAAAGTCTGCGATCATATTTGTCGCAAGTATAGTAGGACTATGAGTTAGTCAGGGAACATGATACAGGATAAAACTGTTTGTTGCTACAAGCAGCCTGCATAGAATCAGATCAGAGAGCAGCAAAAGTGAAATGCAGTTAGAGACAGCTGAAAACTGGTTTGGGCACCTTTCTTTATAGTATATAAACTTACTGCCACCTGTTTGTTTAGTAAGAATCCATGAATTAGTTTAAAAGGTGACTTTCAAAAAATATTTAGCAGGAGAAGATGTCATGGAGAGAAAGCTTAGATCTTTCAGAGTTACTGTCTTTCCTGTGCAAGGATGTTGCATGGCCTCCACAATCAACCAAAGTGGCAAACATTTCCCACAATACTCTGGGAGAGCAGACACACTGAACTAATCTTTAATTTATTGATGTACTACTTCACTGAGAGATGTAGTATATCAATAAATGGCTTTAGTTAAGAAGCTAAGGTCTAAGAAGCAGTGATAGGAGCTTGCAAAAGTACATCAAAGCTTACAGAAAATAAAATCAAGAGCTTGTGGGAGAAAATTGATGCCTAAGAAGGACAGAAAGAACAAACATCACAAACTTTTAAGTAGGAGTTTTGTAAAAGATAGCATTGTTGTCCATCTTGAACACATATTTTGCAGATTTCTACATCCTTCTTGGTTGTCCAGAAGCAGATAAAAAGATTATTATGGAATAAATAACTGTAGACACCAGTAACAAAAAACTATTGCCCTAGGATGAAATGGAAAATCACTGTTCTACTTAGGGCAATGTGGTCTGGTAACTGATAGCGTTTTTGAGATTATATACCCCAAATCATTTAACCTGCTACTGCAACTGGCAGCGCTTAGAGGCTTGTTTAGCTTGATGGTAAGCTCAGCAGACAAGGAAAGGAATAATAGCAAATATTATTTCACTAAGAAACACAGAAACTGTATTTGTGGATTTTTTTTAAACATCTATCTTTTTTTTATAAAACAATTGAAAACATGAGAAAACAAGTGTATCCACAACAGCTGCAGAAGTACCTACCTGCAGCTGGTACCTCTGTATACATGTGATATCTTCTTACCTTATGCATGTGTCATTTTTAATGGTCACTCCCCTTGCCCAGCCCATGGAAGGGATACCTTGCACCACGCCTGTTCCTAGACACAGACACACTTCTCTGCGTTGCCCAGAGGGACATGCAGAGCTACAGATGTCAGGTGGCACTGGCTAGCAGGAGGACTTAGTGCCACAGCAGGTCTCTCACACTACTCTCCAACTGAATGCATTAATCAATCATACAGAAGTATGTCACCTGCTGCAGAGAAAAGAGTATCCCTCATCTAAAGTTTTTATAGTATAGTTCCTTAAATCAGCATCTGTAGGTGACATGCTGCTGTTAACTGACATTTCATGGAAAGCTACTGGAGATAAAGGGAGAAGCTGTTGCAATTGAAGACATGGGCCATAATACTTGAGACAGATCTTACTTCTTGTTCCTGGGTAGAACTATTTAGAAATACAGAAGTGTTCTCCTGCCATGAGAAAATGGCAGTTCTACAACCTAGACACATTCCTGCAGAACACAACAGTTTTTGTCTAATTTCCCTGCTAGAACTGGGCAAGATTCCCAAAAGCACTAGGTTTTCTGCCAGTCTTCCCCTGCATCATCCTGAAGCTCTCAGGAGCCCCAGGCAGGACAGAGAATTTGTGATGACAAATGCATAGAGCTGAAAGCAGGCAAAAAGGAGCTGATCCTGCTGCCTTACAGATGTGCCATTGCTGGAGAAGGTGCACAATTGGAAGCTCCAGCCCTGCTCTTACCTCCCCTGCCCCTGCCTCTCAGGCAGCCATGGAACACTGAATTCCTCCCCACAACCTAAGTGTGCTACACAGTTTTATGCATAACCCTGATCAGTGATAAGATATTTGATCAGAAGAACTAGTGGTGTCTTTTCTGCTTTTACATTTTCCCTTCCCTACTTCAATGCCCTCTACAAGTTCTTCCAGTTTTCCTCCTTTCTCTTCAGCTCTTCCCCTGACATTGTCCTTTCCCCACTGTCTGTGCCATCTGGAGGCTGCTTGGTGGGTTTTTCTGGACTCCCTGCAGCTCTGAATCTCTTCCTCCAGCTCTCTTTTTTTCTTCAGAGAGCTAACAGAAGTTTTAGCTAAGGAAGTGTTGCATATATCTCCTAAAAAGATGTTCCTTAGAGTCTTGCAAAAATGGTAAGTCCTAGGAAAGATTGTTCACCAGGGGTTACATCTCTGGAGCACAACCTGGCCCTTTCCACTTTAATGGGTTCTTGAACTCAAGTGCAGCTCTTGAACAATCCTTTGCTACATTCATTTTCTATGCCAGACACATGTTCACAGATGCAAATCACTTATGCCCCAATGCATTGTTTTACATTCAAAGACACAATAGCACTAATTTATTGCAGATTTCACCTGTGCACAGCCTGTATGCATGTTGCAAATTCATGTAGCTCTTAATGTCACAGGCATCCCCTAGCATTTTAGGCAGGACATCCAGGTCAGACCTGGAGATGTCTGGCCAGGCAAGAGGGCTACAGAGGTCTTTGCTGTCTTGGGTTCTTAGATACCTTGCAGTATTGCCACTCCAGCTTTCACTTAAAGTAAAACAAACAGTTACAAATTTCTACAACGTCACTGCAGTTTCAAAGCTTTCTGTTGTATTTCACTTACTGGGTGGAAGTGTCGAGGAGGTAGGGAGGCTCTGCAGAGGGATCTGAACAGGCTGGGCTGCTGGGCTGAGACCAATGGCATGAGGTTTAACAAGGCCAAATGCCGGGTCCTACAATTGGGGCACAACAACCCTAAGCAGAGGTACAGACTAGGAGAAGCCTGGCTGGAAAGCTGCCAGGAGGAGAAGGACCTGGGGGTGTTGGTTGACAACCGACTGAACATGAGCCAGCAGTGTGCCCAGGTGGCCAAGAAAGCCAATGGCATCTTGGCTTGTGTCAGAAACAGTGTGGCCAGCAGGTCCAGGGAAGTTATTTTCAGTCTATACTCAGCCCTGGTGAGACTGCATCTTGAATACTGTGTTCAACCTCACCACAAGAAGGATGTTGTGGCTCTGGAGCGAGTCCAGAAAAGAGCAACGAAGCTGGTGAAGGGGCTGGAGAACAGGCCTTACAAGGAGCGACTGAGAGAGCTGGGGTTGTTTAGCCTGGAGAAGAGAAGGCTGAGGGGAGACCTTATTGCTCTCTACAAGTACCTGAAAGGAGGTTGTAGAGAGGAGGGAGCTGGGCTCTTCTCCCAAGTGACAGGAGACAGGACGAGAGGGAATGGCCTCAAGCTCCGCCAGGGGAGGTTCAGGCTGGACATCAGACAAAAAGTTTTCACAGAAAGGGTCACTGGACACTGTAACAGGCTGCCCACGGAGGTAGCTGAGTCACCTGCCCTGGAAGTGTTTAAAAGACAGATGGATGAGGTGTTGAGGGTCATGGTTTAGTGGCTGATAGGAATGGTTGGACTCAACGATCCTGTGGGTCTTTTCCAATCTGGTGATTCTGTGATTTATACTCAGGCAAAGGTGCCAGTGAAAACAATGAGCCGTTTGCCGAAGTAATGAGCATAAAATTGGAGCCCAGGTCAGTAAAAATTATTGCAGGAGCAAGGTTGTAATAACTGAGTCTATGCCACACTCCTGTCAGCTCCCTATCGAAAGACTAAACTTTCATTCCATAGATTTTTTTATAAACCCCCCTAGCTTACAATTTTCTCTATAAAACAAGCACAGATTTAATTTCACTTTTAAAAACAGAAGAAAAGGAAACACCCCTTACCTGATCTGCATCTGAAAGGGATTTTTATACAAAACAGAGCAAGTCAGAAATTTTTTATTTCATTTTTTTAATTGGGGTTCTGATTTTAAGTCAGAGAGCATTTCAAAGAATCTCACATTCTGCTGGGGTTTTTTCCAATTATATGTTTTAAATCCTTGACTTCACCAGCAGTCAATTGCTTCTTCTGTGTCTTGTTGCCCACCTCTGACTTACTGTCAGTATTTCTGGCTGACTCTATTCACAGCCCTCCCTTGCTAAGCTTGATGTCTGTGCTGCTTTTTCCCTACAGCCATGAATCCAAAAGCCTTAATATAACCTGGAAGCCAAGTAAAGTCAGCTGTGACTGAATGGGAGAGAGGAAAATACACTGACTGCATGTATTCAGCTCTTATTATGTATTTATATTTGGAGCACTAGCAATAGGCAGAGTAAAAATTGACCTGAAAACAGGAGGGAGCAATGCGGAGTTTTTAATCTAAATGGGTTTTTTTGTAGTATCTCTTTACCACTTCCAAAGCTGGTTAGGAGAAAAGACCTGCACTATTCAGCATCTAAATCTGAGGCTGATAAATCTGATTGTTCTGAACTGCTCTCCTTCAGTCAGCCAAGGTGATATCCAGCAAAAACCAGGAATGTAGTTATTCTTTTCCTCTTGAATCAAGTGCAATGAAAGACAAGTGTGGAAAACTAAAAATTCATATTTGTTATTTCATTGTGTCCATACTTTATGCAACCCTTTTTTTTTCCCCCTGTATCCCAGGGTACATTCTAGGATGACACTTGCAGTGTGTTTAGGAGAAGACACATCAAAATTAGTCAGACCACTTTTGCAAAATAAGCATAGAGGCAAATAATGCACTTTCCCCCTCTTTTTAATAGTAATGATATTGGTAATAATTAATAATAATAAAAAGGTTTGAAAAAACTCTCCAGCAGAAATTCAATGTAAGAAACAGAGGATGCCATGCTCACTTTAAGGATTCATGGAAGAGCTCTGCTTCAAGTTGGTATAAATTTGACTGACAGACCTCAGCACCACCACTCCCTTTTATCAGTAATAACGTTTTCCGAGATGGTAGATGACAGGCTGAATAGGTTGCAGCTTTACATATAGCTAATCTAGTCATATAACAAATGTCCATGCTCAAAGGTTGTGTATTAAACCATGCATGGATCCAAATGACATACAAAAAAAGTCTGTATTGAAGAAGGTGGCAAAAGCTTTCCCATCAGTTTGCTGCCTTCAGCTCAGTTTCAGGGGGGAAATGAGGTTTCCATAATCAGGCTGTCTGTCAGTCAGTCCTCCACTAATAATTCTCCAGGCCATTAGCCACTTTCAGACAAATTTGAAAAGAGCAATAGAAGTCTCAAAGATATTAAGTTCCTACAAGTTTCATAAAAATGAACAGCTGGATAGAGTAGAATAGCCCTGATTACTGCCTCAGTGGAGGGGGAATAGAGGCATACTGCCTGTGCAGATCTGCTGCCTGTCCCTTGTCTTCTGCCTGAGCACCTGGGTCCTTCCTCATCCCCCGGCTCTGGGAGTCAGGCTTACTTGCCTTTGAAAATGCCTGTGCAAATCTTGTCTGCTTTCTTTCAATCTTATTCTGTTAAATTAATTCACTGAGTCTCACTTTCATTATGCAATAGCTTTGGTCAAACTGAAATAGCATTTTTTGATAAATAAAGTGAATTCAAACAAAAATCTCTCTGAGCTTTTCTTGTGGTCCTCAGTATTTCAGTTGGAGGTCTATAAGACGACGTTTTCCCTTAATTTTTTCAAAGCCACAAGGAGAAACAGCCAAGATGTCCAAAGAAGGCATGTAAGAGGGAGTTAAGGAAATTCTGTTAAAAGGTACGTTAATAATTGATATATAAGAATATTTTCTTGTGAGGCAGGTTGATCTTAAATCCTTTCCAGGAGGACCACAGTTCTGAAGAATGATGAGGACATTTAGGTGTCTTCATTAAAAAATACGAAGGGCAGTATTTAAGTTCCTTGCCATGGTGGGCTTTAATAAGAAGTGAAAGGAAATTGAAACTGTTTTTCAGAAGACAGTTATTCAATATGTCTTATGCTAACAGTTCATTGTTCCAGAGGAAGTCTTTGGAGAGAAGAGTGGAGGCAAAAAGACCAAGAGCAGAGGTACCAGCAGCAACAGGCTCTTTATGTCTAGCTGACAGTATTGGCAAAGCAGAAGACCAACTGGGGTTAGATGTCATTGGCTATTTATGGAGAGCTGTGTATTTATTTATTTCATTTTTTGCATTTTGAAGAGGGAGAACTGCACTGCTTCTCTGTTGACTGCAGGATGCACTTTTAAAAACCAGGCAAACTGTAATACCCGCAACACAAGCTAACAATTACTAGGAGCTGAATGCATAAACTCTCATCCTCATTTCCCAATTCAGATTCTGCTCCTCTCCCACAAGAAATATGATTGCTGAGAGGTAATATTTTCTTTCCAGGGAAGAGAAAATAAATCACCTGTCCTCCCAGCTGACTGGCATTGCCTGACCTATCATTGACCTCGCTGCAGTTGCATAACCACTGCTTAGAAAAACAAAGCTACCTTTCAAAATAGGCCCACGTAAACGTTGTGGGGAAGAGAGGTACCACCTCTTCAGTTTTAACATTGTAGTAAGTCCACAAAACACACAGAGAGGAGAGACAAAGTTATGGGAATGCCTTGGGCTAAGTTTTTTCTCCATTGCCAACAACCTTTCAGTTGTTCTTCCACGAATTTCTCATGCTGTTGTTCCAAAAGTGAGATCAAATCCATGGAAAAAGAAGACTTCTTTAGCTGCTGTCCATTTGATACTTTTCAGAAAGCAGAGGGGAAAGTCTTAAGATCAGTATTAAGCATTTTTCATAATGAAGTTTGAAAAATCAGATGCCTTTAGAAAGTGACTGCACAGGTGGGTCACACAAACCAAGATCTTCAGACAGCAAAAGACATATTTCTTTGATGCTCCTTTGTTCACTAGAGCTCCACCAGGACGAATTTAGTTCTCTGGATCTTGGTGCTTCTTTTGTAGTCTTCCATTAGTAATAGACTGCCTCTCCCCAGCTGTCTATTTTTAAACACCTTTTCCAGAGGAGGCAATATGAAAGAATATGGTCTCGCAGCATCTCTGATGTGTTCTCCCACCTTTTCTGTTCACAGCCCCATGGGGCCTCTTTTGGGTAGCCAGGGACCAAGTGAGACCGATGCACAGGATGTACAGATGCCCAGGAAATAGTTTCTATAGCAACAGCAACTACATTAAAGCATTTTGAACTTTCTTCCTACTCATCAGGCTTTAAGGTTTCAAACATCATAGAAACCCTGAACAGGCAAATGCTATTATTTCCTTTATAGCAGTCTCTGCCCTGCCATCATCAAAAATGGTTTTATGTTGAGGGTAATTCTGCTTGGGACATTTAAAAGAGGACGTGGTGCAACAACAATAAATAAGCAGCTGAGAACGATGTTCACCAGCTAGGGGAGGGATGAGCTAGGATGACTCAGTAGATATATGCCACTTTTAGGATCTCTAGTCCACCTATATTTTGTTTTTAAAAAATTCATGTTATATACAAATGTCTCTTACTGTAGCCTGAATCTTTGAAGGAAAAATAGTTCATGTAATTTAATATCCTATATTTCATTACCATTGATTCTTATTTAAATGCTGCCTTCTTTCATCTGCTTAGTAGCTATGCTACATGTGACTAATAAACAAAATAATACAAAAATGGGTACTCTATGTGGTATCTTCTTCCTTCAAATTCTTGCAGATGTTTGGGTCCCAGTGATATTTCTTAGAGGATGGAGTTTGCAACTGCTATAATTAAGCAATACAGTACCATTAAGTCACTCGAGAGGAAATTAGGAACTAAACTAGCGCTGTGTGCCAGGGAAGCCAAAATTGTGAGTTGAGTTCTTTATTCAGTACATGAAAGTCTGCCTTTTTCTAGTTTACTCTAAAAGAGGTGTTATTCCTATTATACACCATCAGAATATGTAAAAAGCGAATTAAATCTGTAGTCAATGTTTATTTTACATGTAAATTGGGATCTTAAGTTGTGCAAAAAATACATTTTTTCAGCAGTGCTTTCTGGTTTGGTAGTACTGTATTAGTTTTTAATGGGCAGGAGAAATGTGCCGATTTGGAGGCTTTCCAGGGGTTTGGCAGTATTCCACTGCATCAGCACTGGGTGAAAAAGACGTTATTCCTTCTTGTTACAATAAGAACTGGGTAAAGGTAATGTCACTTCTCTGAGCTGTCCTGGCAGAGCTCCATCTGCAGAGGGGCATTTAGACCAAAACAACCCCAGTATGAGATGTGGAAATGCTACACGGTAGGATATGAACCTGTCTGGGACAGTGATACTAGCACTGCTTATACACGTCAGCTTCTATAGCAAACAGCCCAACAGGGTCAGAAGCATCATAACTAACAGAGGAGACAACTGTCTCCCAGACAACACCGAAGGATTAAAGCTTGGATAATCCACTATCACAAGAGCCTCCTATCAGACGACCTGCTAGCTCATACAGAGATTTACAAAGCAGAGGAAAGCTTTTCTGATTGCTTTGATCAATGCTGATTTTAAGACTCACAAGGTGGTCTATTTCCATACAGCTCTATTTGGGCACTCTACTCTGCTTCCTACAAGCAGATCTGCATTTCTGATAGATGACCATCATCTCAGTTATCTGCTACCTGCATCCTCACAAGAACTTTTTTGCCTTTGACAGTGTCTAGACTACTTCTTGACTGGATCCTTGACTTTGAAGTTGTGACTGTCCCACAAAGAACCACAGCATTGCTGACTCTAAGAAGTCTTCATAGACTCCGAGCTTGTTCAAAAAGTATTGTCCTTCTCCCTTTTTCAGGTGATGTGCTTTTACTCAGTTACATATAGAAAAACCAGCATGATATTGATGTACATTTTCAATTTATTTCTTAGACTGATCCTTCTGCCTCAACAAATTGCTCCTCTTACTGGTCTTAACACATGTCTCCCCTGATTTTGCACTAGGCTAGAGTCTGGCAGCTTTCATAGATGCGGTGATCTATTCTTACTTTGCTTTCTAGGCCCACAGAAGCTCTTCATTCCTCTCTACTTACCTACCTTGGCGGAGTACAATTTACATGAAGGGAAAACTGTCTGTTAAGATACAAGCGAATAAATAATTCCACCATAATCTAAGTGATCTCAAAACCTAGCTGCACTCTCATGAGGCCAATCACGAATATACTAAAAAAAGCCATCAAGGTACATATGCTGCCATACAAAACAGTAAAATAAGAGAGGGTCCTCTTCAGCAGAGCTCAACAATCTAAGTAGATAAAACATTAGGAGATGCAGCAAAGAAGTTTCATACAGTGGGTGAACCCATAAACATTTAAAGTAACCTTTTAAAGCTTATGCTGCCCTGTGTTTTCTCAGTGGGAACTGGCACTGCCATTTTGATGGTTGACACTGGCATAACAACATGCTCAGCCATCCTGTCCACTTTTGTGTTTAGAAAATTAAGGTGAGGCTTCAGAGGGGGGAAAGGTCAGGACCTGAACCCGTCTCCAAAACACAGTCCTACAGGCTGCCCCTGCAGTCATTCAGATGCCATTCCTTCATCTTGCCCTGAAAGATGCTGCCCCCAGTGCAGAGGGGCACAGTCCTCTCCGTAGTCTTTAGAGGTGCCGGGGATCAGCTCAGCCCAGACGTGTGGTTCTTCACTTGCTTTACAGAAAAAACATCTTACCAGGTGTGACTTGACAGCACATCTGTGGTAATGCTGGGAAAGAGCCTTTTCCCAGCCCTTGTCTCCTACAGTACACATTTGTTTATCCAGAAGGAAATGTCCTTTGTGGGTTATAGATAGGCTATAGCAGGATATAAAATACACATTTATTTGGTGAAGTCAAATTAATCACATCAGTTATTGGAATGCCAGACACTACTCAAAGAGTTTTGAAAGGCAAGGATCATCTTTGTGTCATACAAAGTCTTCATATAACAGGTAGGAGAAAAATCGTGTTTGTCAGCTGCTTCCTTGATTATGTTCAATAAGAGTACACAGTGCTGGTTTTATTTTTGCTTGGCAATTTCTGTGTTGCTATGACTTCACTAATCTCTAGTCCATAAATCATTTGAGTAAACAACACACCAACAAGCTCAAATCCAAAGGGAATTTCTCCAAGGCAAGTTTTTTTCATCTTTCTGTTTTAAAGAGAGAACTCGGGAGACACTTCCAACTTGGAATGTCACCATAAGAAAAAAAGCTCCTGACATTCCCAAGGTTTAGCTTTAAAGCATATCATTAAGTGTAGGTGTTAAAAGTGAGTAAAGAATAGCACAGTATGGTCAGATGAATATTTTTCTCTCTCTGAGTTCTGTTCCCTCTTGACCCGTACATGAGGATGCTTCTGTTTACTAGAAGGTCTCTGCTTCTCCTCCCACTTCAAAACCCTTCCTTCTAGCAACAGAAAAGCTCTCTATGTGTGGAGGCTTTCAAGGCAGCCCATAGCTGTGCTCCCTTGAACGTCAAAAGGGGTTGGTCCCACAGCTACAAATCAAATGTAATTTTACTTAATAATGTATTTTGTAGTGGTCTGTATCTCGTCTGAGTTATTTAGTTGCACATCTATCCTTTGAGTTTTCTCTACAGCTGCAATCCAGTGCAAATAATCCTGGGAAAGGGGAAATGTGCATCAGCTTTGTAACACAACTTAAAATACAGTCCCACGGGGAAAAACACTTGTAGGAAACAGAGGCAGAAAAAACAACATGTAGAGATGCACTTATGTGAAAAGGTAGTATGTTGATCTAAGTCTCTGCTGCCTTGTATCATGCTATTAACACACTACAGAATGAGTTCAAAACACAAGGATAACAACAGAAGACACAGAAAGTAATATTCACACCATCACCCACTTTGTGCAGACATTAGTAGCCACATGATGTGAAAAATAAAACCAACCCCACAGTTTTGTTCATGGGGGGGCTACATAACACAATAACTGTGGGATACAATCTGAATTCTAAAAATCTCTTTTGCAGGCTGTGGGTAAAGATTTTACATGCCGGCCTTTGGAAACTCTTTACATGGACAGATTGATTGTGCCATGGGCTGGCTGCAGAAGGTTGGCGTTGTAATTGTCTTTTGCTGAATAAATTGTATAGTCCTCCTTTATAACCAAATTTTTTCCTTACAGGAAAATTGACAGGCAAAAGACCTGATACTTAGGGGATCCATGCCTAGGTATTATAGTTAATTATATTGTGCAATGAAAACAAGGAACTTGATTCTCTTGGCAATTGCTTTATCAATCTGTGAAGTGTTACTATTATTTTCCTGATAGTCATGAAGCCGCTTATGGGGTTCTTACTTCTATTCTCAGTCCTGACAGCAGAAAAGCATCTTTGTGTTATCGTAATGTCAGGATTGGTGTTTTCTTTCTGACCACCACCTTTTCTAACTCTTCCATTAAAGGATCTATCCTGAATCTTCCAGTGTGTCGTAATATTTCCTAGCTATATATTGTCTCTTTGATGACACAGAAGACAGCTGCCAAGAAAATGTTTGGGAAGCTTTGTTTTGTTCTCCTCTACCTGCACGCGTGGCTCAAATACATCCATTCTCTGGCTCTTGGCTCTCTTCAGCATTGCTCCAGGCTCTTCACTCACAAGAGCCATACAGGAGTTTTGGTCTGTCAGTTTTTGAGAGAGTTTGTTCGGATGTATTCTTGGGAGAGTCTTCACTTCGCTCCACTAACAGTAAGAAATCCCCAGTACAGAGCAATTTAAAGGACAGCAAGAGGGTAGAGACCTGCATCACAGAAGTCCTGGCACAGAAAAGGAAGCCCCAAGACATAAATCTCTTCTGTTCCTGTTAGGCGTATTTCCCCTTTGCTTCCACTTTCCTGCTTTCACATGAAAGGATCTGCCAGAAAATATTTCTTCAACTACCTTCAAGTGCTCATCTGCTTTTTGATTGCCCCAAGGGCAAACTCAGTCCCTGTTTTATTAACGCTTTTTTTTTTTTCCACAGAGCCAATGTAGAGCAATCTTCAAACAAAAAGCATTGCTTTTTCATACAAAGTTATTAAAGTGCTTTGCAAAGGTGAGCAGACAATGAGGGTCCTATCTGCCAAGGCAGGCTAAGTGACCTCCCTAAGGTCCCAGAAAATGATATATCAGAGCTCACACTCGACCTGCAACTCCTCATCTCTTTCCCATTGGGAAACACTGTTAATTCTTTAAATTACACAAGGACAAACAGGATAGCTAGGTAGGAAGCTGAACCCCCCCCCGGGAGATCATTTCAGAAAGTGTCCTAGCAGAACATTGAATGGTTCTTCAGGAAGAGAAGTTCTCTCTAACATAATGTGAAACTGTCTGGAATGAGCTGTTCATCCTGCTTTTGAGAAAGAGATTACATCAAGGGGTTTTTTTCCCCTCTTCATGCTGCGATCCTGTTTCTCTGAAGACAACTCAGTAATATCAGGCTTTCTGTATGGGGAGTCTTTATTTGTTGGTGTTTTATGCATCTATACTCTGCTGTATTGACCAGTAAAGAAAAGGAAGTAATCAAATTTTCAGTAAAAATGTTGCGTGTTATATTTTCTTTCTAATGTTCTCTCCTCTTTCCTTTGGAAAGTTTCCCTGCACACTCCAAGTCCTCTTTTCATCTGCTTCTTTCAATCCTCTGTGTCCCATTCCATCAAATAAGCCACAATGAAAAAGATCTTAAAACCAAATGAAAATAATTGAGTAACAAAGGAGGTCAGACACATAACACTAGTTATTTGTTTGATATAAGTGGGATGTGAGTCTTCTTCCCAAAAGTTTTCTACTGGATGGAATTTTATTTCACTGAAAATTTTTGAGCACCACGAGAACTGCTAATAAAACACATATTGATCTGTTGGGGTAACATATTTTTAAATTAAGATATGTGTGTTTATGTATCTTAAAAGAAAAAAAAAACAAACTGAGATATACCTTTTTAATACATACTTTCCAGACAGAAACTACAATAAGTTAAAACTTCTTTAAAGACTATTTTACAACAGAAGTTTGCAAACTTTCAAAAACATCTGTAGTGAAAATTCTTAATTAACAGACATCCTTTTGGTCAATGTGTCAATTAGCACGACTGATAACTGTGTGCATAAGTGAAAGGGTTAGTGTATGTGTACAAATGAGTGCTAAGCATATGGCTGCTCAGCAATTATATTGCCACTTGAGGTTTATTTGTGTTCGTCTTTTATCTATGGCCCCTTGGAGTGTGAAAGGTTTTAATGCAGTCAATATTCCCAAGAAGATGTTGACTGGTTGGAGTAGCTTGCACACTGAGACCCAGAGCTTACGACCACCAAACAGCTTGCAGTTACTACCAATTGCAGTTGCTCCTAAAATGATGAGTTCTTACCTTGCAATTAGTGGAACCACTCAGAATAATAAGGTGTAGACGGACGGCAGAGGCAGCCACCACCTCCACCATTCATTGGGCTGAAACCTAAGAAAGGAGAGATGCTTGGGTATCTGGAAGGGGGAAAAGGAGACAAAGGAGAGCTGGGACCCCAGCCCAGCACCCAGGAGTATGTCCCAGGGAAGTGAGGGGGAGGGACAACAGATGCTAAAAAAGAAAATACTGCATCGGACAACTAATTACCAGTTTTTAAAGTAAACCAAATGTCATATAATCACCCGCTAATTTAGATATTTGTGCGGTTGATTGAAAATATGCAAAGAAAGCAGCATTATTTAAAATTATTTTAAAATGTTTGGAATTTATTAGAGTTGACTGTGGAAAAGAGATAATTAAGGATTCTAAATATAATTAATGTGCTGAGTTATAAAAAGCAGTGCTTAGGTTAGGGGTTTTCCAGCAGTTAGCAAGATGGTTGACACTATAATGACAACTTTACATTTTAGGAGTTTGTAATTCACATAAATATGTATTGAAAAATAATTTCACAGTAGGTTCATAAAGAATATACTTCCATCTTCATCTTACAACTCTTTTTACATGAGCAAATTTAGGGGAGGCATGAGACTGCAGTAGAGAAGAAAGTCCATACTGCTACATGACACGGACTTCCTTTGCCTTGGTACGTGCAGAATTCTTGCTTGAGCTGGCAGAGTGAAGTGTTAATTTCTGGATATGTTAAATGTTGCTTCTTCAAATAAAGTTGATACACAAACAGTGCAAATGAAGGAGAGAAGAGCTTAATAAAAAAACAACAAAAAAAAGGCACAACGTATTTTTTTTAAATATACCACTATTTAGATTATTTTATTATTATCTAATGACTGAGGGGCAGCCTTTTCACTTCCATTTTCCTGAGAGAATGTACCTCATAATTTTTGATCACTTGAGGTTTACAGCCCTAGAGGCAAGGAGGCATCGTTTAGCAAGGCAGGGGACTAATTTAATAGCAAGTCCATGCAAGATGTCAAAAATCTTCCTGCAAAGAGGCGAGATCTTTTTGCTTCTGCATATACTCTGTACCTGCCATGGTAAGAAATATTTTTCTCTCACACTGCTTGCCAACTTCAACCGTGTCTTCTAGCCTCAGCGTACCCAAAGCAAAAGGCCAAGACAAGGTGGTGCTCTGGGAAGGGTGTGTTCATACTGCAGGGAGCTAACATCAGTCCCAAGGGATCTACTGCAGTTTAGCTGTGCAGTTTCTTTGTGGAGTCAATGCCAGGATGAACTGCAAGAAGCGCATCAAGCGTGGGTGCTGTGGGTTACTCACATCCAGGGAATGAGCCCAAGAAGTGGTCTGGACACAGAGGGGAAGTCATACAAACTGCATGACAGACTGTATCAAACCATTGTATCAGCCAGGTACTGGACTTTATGGATCTTCTGGAAGGCTGTGAAGCTCACCTGATGGACTGCTGTGAATCTAAATAGATTTAGGCTGGGCTTCCATTTAAGCTGCTGGCAAAACAAACACTTCAAAAACAATCTTAAAAATGCCCAAAGAATTACAAGCAGGAAAATTGTACGGACAGTCCAGACTTCTCTGGCTGGGAGCAGGTTGCCCAGGGAAGTAGAGGAGGCCCCATTCCTGAAAGCATTCAAGGTTGGATAGGGCTCTAAGCAACATGATCTAGTTAAAGATGTCCCTCCTCCTGTGAGGAGGTAAGACTAGATGACCTGTAAAGATCCCTTTCAACTGAAAACATTCTGTGATTCTATGATTTAGCAGAGAGACTCAGGCACTCACTGATTTCCAGTAGGTTATAGATGCTTGAATCTCATGCCATTTTTTAAACTCGCACTTCACATCAAAGCCTGTCAAAGCATGGAGTTTGCCATTAGATACAGTGAGATGTAATACTTCACCTGTCAGGAGGACTAGGCTTAACAGATTTCCCTTGCACTGTGCATTTATATCTTTGTGCTCATCAGTACTCAGGAAAAGTAATTTCGGACTGTGCAAGGGTGCAGATGATGAGCTAGAGTCTGTAGAAGGAAACTCATTCTTCTCTGAAGGAAAAATGTAAGTATTGCAACTATTG
Organism: Clamator glandarius; assembly: GCA_033459285.1. Lineage (NCBI taxonomy): Eukaryota > Metazoa > Chordata > Aves > Cuculiformes > Cuculidae > Clamator > Clamator glandarius. Next base: position 2,284,507 of record JAUNZM010000105.1, read on the forward strand.
TTTCTGCAAATCAGGTCAGGCAGGTAGAAGAAAAATGTTATTTCTGGGTAGATTAGGACCCAGTTTCTTTGGGGTTTTGTTTGTTTAAGACCCTTACTGGATCCTTGCTATTGTCTGACTGGCTGCTGCACCTGAAGAGACTCCCTCACATTTAAGATAACCACTTAGCCTCCTGGAAAACAAGAACAGTCAGGGCAAGACTTGAGTAACCTCAACAAACCAAAATCAATCCCTCTTGTAATGGCTTTCACAACTCTTTGCTTTTGTTTTTCTCCAAGCCAAGGCTTGTGTCTGAAACCAGTGAAAAAGGATATGACACAAAATTCCCCTCTATGGACATGTCATTACTACCTTTAAAACTAGAATTTACAGTCACTTTTTGAAAGTCAGGTTTCCTTTTCTTTTGTGCTTTACATGTGAATTTGGGGTTGTAACTTTGCAAAAGCTTTACATGAACTTTTAAGTCCTCAGTGCTCTGTGTGCAATTTGAATGAGTACACTCTATAAAGTAATAAGAAAAAAGGTGTGAGCAAATGCAAAGCTGAGGCCAGAGCTCAGTGCCACTTGTCTTCTCTAGATTTTACTTTCCCCACGTGGCAAACAGGCTTTTATATGAAAACCATGCTTACCTGTATCTCTGCAGAGCAAGATGCTCACAAAAAGAAAAAGTATCTAAAACGTAACCATGCTAATAGAAAATAATACTGTGAAAAGGAAGAAAGTAAAATTCCCAGTTGCTTGGTCTTAGGGCTTTAATGGGATAAGAGAGACCTCCTAAGGAGTTCATGATACTCAGTATATTCTCCAGTTGCAGTCTCATTCTTGTTTAGGGTCCTGGTATTTGGCAGCAAAAACCCCTTTTTCAGAGAGTTTCCTCCACTAGAATCTAATGTGGTGCTGGATTTGGATATAAAACATAGAGATCTCAAGAGGCCAACTCTTGTATTGCTCCTCAGCCACCCAGGGGACTGGAACTCACAGCTGAACAGCCAGAGTGTGAGGGCAGCAGAGCAAGCAGCTGCCCACCTTGACCAGGGCCTCCTTTCACACTGTCAGCTCTCCAGAATCCTTGAGTGATTTGAGGGCTCCACTTTTTTGTACACTCTTCCATCAGCTGACCACTGCTGCACTTTGCTCTTCAGAAGTGGATAGTGTGGTGGGATTTCTTCAGGCACGGAGTGCTCAGTGTCTGTCCTCACCCACCACGAAAGCAACTCCAGTCACCCTCCTCAGGGAGGAGATGGAGGATGAAAATGCAAACCTTTATCTTCATGTTCTTCTTTTCCCCCCAGGAGCAAGGAGGAGCATCTGCATGAAGAGACAGTAAATGGGCACTGGCAGGACCCTGCCACCTACCCACATACACACACACACACTTAACTGCTTTGCTTTCTCAGGTCATAAATTGGTGGTCTTGCAGGCAAGGGGAAGCAGTCTGTGTGCAGACAGGTTTTCTGTAGTCCTTCAGCTTTCCTTTGGATTCTGATCTCAGCTATGACGTTCTGCATCTCCTACATCTAAGCAAACTAAAAATAACCCATAAAATATCACAATGATTCCAGTGGAAAACAAAATGAGTTTTTGTACCTCTCTGGAGCAGCTGTTCCCCTCCGCCTGTGAACCCCAATGACAGGAAAAGTGAGACTCACCAGAGTGAAATGAAAACCTTGGGAAGTGGGGAGCTGCCATGCAACTCAGTGCTGCCAAGGAAAGGGTGTGACAGCAGGTCACCTAGACACATCTGCCCCTTGGCTAGGGTCTGGGGTAGCTGAGTTCTGAAATGATAGATGTCCTGGGGCCTCTAAACCTGCCCAGCTCCATCGTAGGTTGATTTCAGATATACGCCTCTGTCTTCCTAGTTAAGGGGGAAGCAACAAGCGAAGAAGAGTCAATCTCTCGGAAGAAACTTCCCTCTTCCACGTTTTTTTCTGTCAAAGGGAATGATTAAAATTACTAGAACTGATATTAATGTTGTCCTTAAAAAGTCATAAGGAAATCTGCTGTGAGCCAGGTTGTTGTTCCCTTGGAATTCAGAAACGTGCCTGTTTGTTTCCCGAACAGTCATTTGCTTCAAACAGAGAGCGCAAGGAAATACGTGGCTCCAGATGGCACCTGAAAGAGTGGGAGAGCTGGGAAGCATAACTGGAATGGCACAGCCAGGGCTCTTGCGTGGCTGCAGTGCATGCTAGGAAGCAGCATTTGACCCCTTGGATTTGTCATCGTTACAGAGCTGGTGAGGTGCAGGAGAGCCACAACAAAATATTCAGCTTAGAAATTATTTTGTTCCCATATTATTTTCCTTCTGTCATTGCCATTTACAAGAATATTGACATATAAAACGATGTTAGTTTTGTTGAGCTCATTTTCTCTTCCTACCTATTTCCCCTCTGAAATCACGAGTTGAGCTATTTGCAGAAACAATATATTTGATAAATATATTCCTTTTTCCTTTTCACATATTATCTGGGAACAGACATTGATTTTTCATTACTTTGTTCATTATCTAAAGTATTTGTCAAACTGTTTACAATAATATTCCAAACCGTGCATTGCTACTAAGCAGCCTGTCACAGCTATTGCTGATGTTTTGACTTAGTGATTTACTTTCTTGAGCCAAATCTTGAATAATTCTTCTTGTCATTTCCAAATCCCAAAGACACTGTTAATTTGCTTTGCAGAAGCATCTCTTGTTCACTGCCATGCATCAGGATGACACTGTTCTAGGTGCTGCATAAACATAGATGAAAAAATCTCTTGTTCCAGTATAGAGTCTAAGTCTAGAAAAGGCTGGATATCACTAGAAAAGCCTGAGCACTGCAAAACACCATATCGGTGGGTGTGGTGGGCCCAGCTTGGCATGCAAACAATCAAACAATTGTCAAATATTTTGTAGGTGTCAAGGCAAATCATAGTCTCTCTAAAGCAGGGACTGGAAAAACAATGAGTTGTTTTACCTAAATCTAAATTATTTTGGTTTATTAATTTATCTTATAGCAATGGTCCCCTATACTATCTAATATTGCTTGAGTTCTTTTCAGACCTCTCAAGCTAGCTGCCTGAACAACTCTGGTTTCAAAACACTTAGAAAAACAGTCTTTGTAGAAATATTGTGATCTCCATTACCATCTCTTGTAATTACATTTTCAGAGAGTAAGAGATCACAAACACAATCAGAGTAAACATAAGCAAAAGCACTTTCTCAACCTTTAGTTTATAATACAATTTCCTAAGTTCAATCAGGAAACATTCTTATTTTATCTGTAGTTTTCCAGCCTGAAAAGGAAAGAGCCCGCTCAAAGCAACAGAAAAAAAGACTCTACATATGAAGAACTTTCTCCATAATTTTCCACAAGGAGCTCACAGCTCTTTAAAACTAATAATCACCATTTCAATACATAAAATCAAACTTCAGCAGAATCAGGCCAGAGCATATCATATGTGTCTGCTGGGATTATATAATGGGAAAGTTCTCATTGATTTTTATAAAGCCTTGGATCCCAGAGATTTTAAAATTAGGCACGGAGGCTGACCCAGTTTGGGTGGAAAAAGCTTACAGAATCCCTGGGAAGAGCACAGCCCAGGGAGAAGTCTCAGGAGGTACAGTTATTTTTAACCTTTCAGACCTGTGTGACAAAGAGTGAATTCTGAAAACTCTGGGTAGAAAAGAAGTATTTAGTTTTGAAATTTTAGAATCCCCTACCCCCTCCCCTAGATCTTGACCCTGGCTGAAAACTGGTACAGCAAATTTTTTTCGGATTAAGAAAAAAAAAATTTTGAAGTAGGGTGAAGCTGCCATTTCACTCTTCCCTCCACAAGTGCAGAAGACAAAAGTAAAACATTTTCTAGGATGAGATTCAACTAAAGAATAGAATCTGCAAGGCCAGAATACCAATATAGAAGGGGGAGTTGATTTTTAGCTAGAATCAAGAAAGTTAAATTTTGTAACCAAACATGGCATTCGCTAACCACTGAAATAAAAAGACACAACTAACATTTGCAAACTACTGTAAAAAATATTGAAGTTCTGTAGCGACTAAGTGTGCCTCATTAGGTGATTCAAACAAAATTTGAACTGGGCAAGTATTCTGTTGGAATTGTAATTGAATTTTCTTTCAGTCTATTGCAAGTTTCAGCCTTTCTTATAAATGTGATGGAGCCATTACCTGAATAGATTTTATTATATCTGCTGGACAGCATTTAAAAAACAAATCTGTTTATTTGTAGTGGAGTTAAATTAAACAGGCATTTGTGTTTCAAATCAGGTGGGGATGAAATGCTTATGTTTGTACCTGAACTTATCATACCAGTGCATATATTTTTATCTGCTCTGAAACAGGAATAGGACTGAATACCCATTATTTTGACAATCTCGTTATATAGCTCTTGCCATTTATGGGCTAAAATCACCATTACTGTTTCAGCCTCATTATATCGTATGAAAGGGCTAGACTAGGGCTTTAACACTTTCTGCGATCACTATGAAGGCAAAGACAGGGAAATGCAACAATGGAAGAAGCAGAACAAGGATGGATAACTTGAGTCTCATTTTCAAAGACCCCTCTAGAACTCTGAAGATAAATTGGATGGAGAGCAGTCATTGAGACAGGGGACTCCAAGCTTGCTTATGTCTTGTTGCTCTATGACTTCTGTGGCATCTCACAGGCATCTTAAGGCTGCCTGTATGGAAATCTTATAGCATGGTACTTTGGAGGAGCTCATTAATCCGGTGGCATGGCCAGTGATAGAAAGCAGAACATATGGAAGTAGAGCTCACCCCTCCCTGATACTCTCTAGTCCTGCCCCATGCTGGGATTCCCTTCCAGGCAAATCCAGCATGCTGGACTCATCGCAGGCAGGGCAGCAGCTCTTACCCTGCAAACACTGCCGGCGCAGACAACAAGGTTACAGCCCCAGCTGTTTACTGCTGGCACTAGGGTGCACCAGCAGCTCAGCAATAGGTAGCTTTAGGCAATTGTGTCTGGATTAGCTCCTGCTACTGTCTCTTATTGTCGCCATTCACTGCGTCTATCAGGTGTCCCAGGATGACACTGCTTGGGACTCACCTGAGAATGGATCAGGGAATTTACTGCCTTGCCGGTTTTTTAAATATTTCCTTATTTTTCTGCTCAAGCCATATCAAATTCCTGATTGCATCCAAGGCTTGGCGCAAATGCAAGGGTGATGCACTGCAGTACTGGCAGAAGGTGGCAATGCCTTTAGCTGGTATTGCCAATGAGGACACGGGCAATTTCTCAGATGGAAATCACTGGCCTCAAAGCCATAGTTTGTTAACAGAGCTGAACGTTTCTCATTCATTGCAAGCTGGCTTTGTTTGAGTTCTCCTTCCATTTTTTAGCAGAAGAAAAATAGTTCTAAATCAGTGCCTTAGAAACTAAGATTGTTTTTTACATATATATATATATGATAATCTTCCCTAGCTTTTAAAGACGTTTTTACACAAAAATTTTAGTGTAGCCACCTTTGCCCAAAAGTCAGAAGAGCAATCCTGCACTGTTGATCCTCAGCCATCTGCATCAGAGAGACAATACATAGCATACAGCAAAAAGGAGCTCAGACAAACTTCATTTTAAAGCAAGAAAGAGTCAGATTTCATTGATCCAGAACTTCACATTCAGTTCCTGCATCTGAATAGAAAAAGGCATTTATAACCTATTAAAAACCCAAGGATGATTTTAGTCTTTTTTTTTTTTCCTGGTTGGAGAAATCAGCCTTTCAGAATAGCCTGGGAGTTGTGAATAAAGAAGAACTTTGCTATGTTTATTTAGATAACCTAACCCCTTGGAGCCAGCATTTTCACTAATGCATTTTACATTAGCGGGCTGCATCAGGAAATCCTGACTTTTGGTGCCAGGGGGGTAATTAATATCAGATTATGTTTGCAAAATGGTTGTGTTTATGTGGGAACGAGGACTGAGCTCTAACTGGCAGGATTTGAAGTACTCAACTTTGCTATGGAGCTTCAACAACTTGCTGGAATGTGGGATGTTGAAAGTAAAGTACGAGGTCTTGATGGCTCAGAACAGCTACAGTTGCTGAAGAAAGATGCAGTCTTTAGGATTCTGTTCATAAACCTTTAAGTAGAGGCTGAAATGTTTTTCTTTAAAATGTGAGGGAAATGTAGATATCAGAGAAGGTTGTTTCACTCCTGTGGCCTCAGATGTTCCCAGAAGTACCAAAATATGCATAAATGGTTGTCGTCCCCAGCATATCCACCTCCCCTGCCATCATTCCCTGCTCCCTGAGCTTACTAGCTAGGCAATATCCACGGATGGTGCAAAAAATATTTTTTCAGCCCACCTCAGAAGAAGTACAAGCTTTTGTGTGCATACCAGCTAGCATGGTCTGGAGTAGTAGGTGCAAATCAATTAAATAACTCTGAAAAACTGTTCCATATCTTGTAGGGACACTGCTGCATCAGCCCAGTGCTCCCAGCCCTGGGAAGTGTAGTTCCCCCCCTGTTTGGCACCCAGCTGTGCAGCTGACCTGCTTCTGCCTTCAGAGGAAGAACACCTCCTCTTCCTCCCTGCTCAAGCAAGGGTGCCTGGGGAATGGGACCTCCTTTTGTGATGGTGATATGGCCTCCTTCCCCAGCACAGGTGCTGTTTGCAGCTCCAGCCAAGATAACTCCAGCTCAGCTGAAGATGGTGGAAGGAGATCCTGAGCATCATTACATTGTCAATATCAAAAAGAGAAAAAGCATCACCATCTTCTACAGGTTGAAGAACAGCCTGTTTAGTAGAGAACTTGGATTCTCACTGTGCCAAAAGCCACAGTTTCTCCGCACTGCCAGGGAAACTTGCACTGATGATCACCAAGCTTGAAAATCAGTCTGGAGTCTGGGACCCTCTGAACCATAGTGTCATGAATTGGTACAGGCAAAGTTTAAAAATTAAAGGATGTTTTCTTAGGTTAAAAAGGAGAAACAGTAAAACAGAACAGCAGCAGCAATTGACATTCAAAATTAGTTTTACCTACTTGTTTCCCAGCATTCATTTCTACGGGCTGTGGCAGTTGGCAGGTTCTCTACAAGACCATTTATTTACTCCCTTCCCACCAGATCCTTTGCTGGAAGTTCATGGCTCCCTCAGCAGTAGTGGGGATTAAAAGTAAAGGTGTAATCTATGTTGGAGCTAATATATGTTGTGTACTGTAACGAGCCAATATACTATTATGGATCTTGTGGTCAGCTCACTGCATTTGATAAATACAATCAATACATGTTATTCCCCTGTGAGATCCACCCACCATCATCTCTCCATATTCACCTCTCACCAGTAGTCATTTGGGGATAATTATCCCCACCAAGAGTCCACCTCTAATGTGCCCACTGTCTTTTCTCCTGTTATAAATAGGTCTGATACAGGCACTAAAATAACAAATCTAAACTGTATCATTATTGCTATTATTTTACTAGTTCCTTGATCCTCAAATAGGGGTAGCAATCTAATAACTTGCTGTAACTACAGTAAAGTTAGATGTACCTAATGAATTGTTCCTCATCAGGTATTTGCGTTATTGATTACTCCTATCTAAATCTGGGAGTAACATCCCAAGCTTGAATACCCCTCAGCAATGCTGTCTACAGCTTTTGTTCTCCGTTAAGTAATGGACCACCTCTTCCTTTTTTATCAGTATGTCTGAATAGTTATATTTCATTTTGTGGCTCGCCTTATTTTTATTTCATTGTGTTCTGCTACTCTTTTAAACTTAATCCTCACAATGAGAGCTTTCTGTGCACTCCCTTCTTTTGTTTGAAGGCACTGATGTGCTCTTGATCCTCCACATTGGGACAATTTGTACTTCTACTCATAGCATAATTTCTTTAAGTATTTGCCAACTCTCCTGAACTCCTTTTTCTTTAGGCCTTTTTTCCCCATTACATGTTTCCTATTCATTCTCTGGGATTATAGACATAGTATTTGTGGAAGTTTGTTGTCTGCTAGGCTTCCAGAGGAAAAGTGAACTTGACAAATTTGAATCAAATTTGACAAATTTCACTCAACTCTGAGAAAGATGTTGCAAGACATTTCATTCTTACAAGGGTCACATAATAATACAACTAGGTATGAAAAGTGATTTGATAAATATCTCTATTCAGCAACAGCTGTTGTTAGAGGTCAACCAGCTTCTTCAGAGTAGCTAATGTAGGGCTACGTTTTGGATTTGTGCCGGAAACACTGTTGTTAATACAAGAATGTTCTAGTTACTGCTGAGCAGTGCTTACACAGAATCAAGGCCTTTTCTGCTTCTCACTCCACCACAACAATGTGAAGGCTGGGAGTGTACAAGAAGCTGGGAGAAGACACAGCCATGAGAGCTGACCTCAACTGACCAAAGGGATATTCCATACTACCTGATGTCATGCTCAGCATATAAGGCTAGGGGAAGAAGGAAGGAGTCTTTTTGTCCTTCCAAGTAACCATTACACATGATGAAGCCCTGCTTTCCTGGAGGTGGTTGAACACCTGCCTGTCAATAAGAAGTAATGAATTAATTCCTTGTTTTGCTTAGCTTTGTGCATGGCTTTTGCTTTACCTTTTAAGCCGTCTTTATCTCAACCCATGAGCATTCTCATTCTCACTCTTCCAATTCTGTCCCCTATCCCACTAGAGGAAAGTGATCGAGCAGCTGCGTGGTGCCTAGTTGCTGGCTGGGGTTAAACCACAAGAACTTGAATGGATGAAGACCTACGCAACCTGATCTGATCTCATAATTGACCCAGCTTTGGACAGGAGGTTGGACCACAGACCTGCCTAAGCCCCTTCCAATTTGTATTAGTTTATGATCTTGATTCTTTGCCTTCTGAGAATGCCATTAGCCGTTATGGTACTTGTAAAACAGCAAGTTCTCCCTTCTCCCTATGGTGCTGGCACTGGTGCTACAGACCTTGTCCTTGCAAGTCTCCTGGGCTACATTAAGGAAGCTTTTATGTTTGTGGATGTTTCTAAGTCTCTCCACCTCTTCCTCCTCCAACCTTCTACTCTTTACTCAAACAAGAGTTTTTTTGCTTTCAAAGGCTACATAGCCCTCAGATTCATCAGTGTATTGTATGGTGGGTAAATGGACCCTGACCCTTTACACTATCATAACCTTACGTCATAGCTTAAAAGAGTAGCGGAACACAACGAAATAAAATTAAGGCAAGCCACAAAATGAAATAAAACTATTCAGAGATACTGGTAGAAAAGGAAGAGGTGGTCCATTACTTCACAGAGAACAAAAGCTGTAGACAAACAGTACATCTGTGGAAGTCCATGAAGCCTTACACAAAAAGAGTAGAAACTCTTCCTGTGGATGTCATCACAGGTGCCCACAGTGCTAGAAACTGAGGACTCAGTTCTGGGTGAGGTTCCACATGACCTTATGGATTTTGCCAAGGGAAGGAAGATTTCATTGTCCATCTTCCTTGTAGCAGATTTTTCCACTTCTAAGTCATTGGCCACTAAGCAACAGAGCAAGCCTTTTGTGAACCCTCTCCCTCACATGTACTGGTGCTTGGAAGGTGGTATGCTCTTTTAGAAACTCAGGGAACAGTTCCCTATAGAGATCCTTACCCAAAACCCCTGCTTCCAAATGATAAGTATGATGTAAATACACATAGCTGTCTCATGGGCTCAGAGCCTCCTCATAGCAATGGAGAAGCTTCAAACACATCCTGAAGGAGGATCTATAGATGATCATATCCACATGGGCAGTACCATAAATAATTGCTATCTGTTCTTCGTCACAGGCATCTTCCAGTGTATCCAGTAGCAATTCTACCTTAACGTCTTTATTAGGCATGAAGTTGAGTCTTGCCTGCGACCTTACAAGAAGATGGGCTTTGACAAAAGTTGAGCTGTCATGGCTTACAAAAACAGAACAGATGATCAACATTGTCCGATGACGAGAGAGCAGAAAAAGAGAGCTTCTCAATATTCAACGAAATATATGAATGAACTGTCTGCCCTACTGATGTCATAACATGGTGTAGCTTTCAAGTGACTGAATTATTGGACCAATGTGTTGCAAAGACACTAGTCGAATACGCACCAGCCAGCACAGCGCCCTGCAGCATCCTGCTGCAACTCCTCAGTGGAAATATTGGCAGCTCAACATAAGGTGCCTTGGCCCACTAGTTCACTTCAAAAAACTGAAAGAAATCGGTCATGCATACATACTGCCAACTGTTCACTCAAAGGGCCAGGGGTCAGCTGGTCAACTTTATTGTGCTTGGCCCACAGACCTTGGGCCTATCATATTTTACACTCCACATTTCTAAACGGGGAAAAGAACTACTGAAAAAGTCAAAATCCCTTATCCCCATGTTCTTTGCTCCTGAAGAGTCCTAATTTTCTGCCTTCCTTGTTTGCTGCCAGAGAGCAGGAAAACACAAAGCAATGTGAAATTCAAGGACAAACAATACAGGCCACATAGATCCAAGCTTCTGAGGTAATAAAGTATCAGCACTATCTTTATAGCAAGACCATAGCGACAGTCATAACAAGCACCAATGAACACAGGGCTCCATTAGACATGTTAGCATGCACACACCGTACTTAGAGCTGTTACAGATAACTTAGTACCCACCAAGCATCTATTCACGGTCCTAAAATCAACCACTTGCCATCAGCCAATAACTTTGGGGGATACAACAGAAACTGTCATGCCTGCATATGCTCTTAGCTTTCCTAAGCCTACATAGATACTGAAGCAGGTGATAAATCTGAAACCAGTGTCAAGCCAGCAAATACTCTGTCATACTCAGATGGGCAGGCGCTCTGGGCTTAAGAAATTAAAAACTCTGGCATTTTTAAGCAGAACATAGTAAGTCTCTAAATAAGGCACTTCATGATAGAAAGGAAATGTTTTATGCAGCTGGAAACAGCCTTGGGAGCAAACACCTAGATGTAGTATCTAAGTGCTCAAATAAGAAGAGCTAGCTCTGAAATGATCTGTATAGTTGCTTGGGGGAAAAAAAAAAAGAGAGAGAGAGATACAGATCATTAACCTTTGAGATTAACACCACATCAGCTTGGCAAGAAACTATCTTAACAAGAAGGATCATAATCACTATTTTGATAGAGACTCTAGGAACTGTGGCACTTGTTTATATTGTAGCCCCATGGAAAGGAGGTCTAAAGGCTCTAGGACAAGAAAAGCTATTACTTGAAAAATGAAAAGAAAGCAAATTAATACTAGAGACTAAAACTTCTTCCCCTAATTTGAAGGTTGCTAAAAAAAAACAGTCAGGAGGCACAATTGATGTAACCTAATTTCATAAAAACAAAATGTGTCTTTCCACCAAGCCTGTCCTAGCAAATGGCATTTTTCTACATAAGTATCTGCAATAGACCTGTGTCAAGATGCCAACACACTTCTGGCATCACGACTGTGATAGGTGATTAGAATTTATGCTGTGTAAAATTAACTTTTAGATTAAATGAAAATTATGAACCAAAATGCAAAAGCATTTATGTGGCAATTCAACTATATCATTTGTTTAAAAAGCGTCAAGGCAAGTGAACATAACACAGTGCTCTGAAGAGTTCACAAACAGCTGTGGCTACTCCAGGAGCTTCCTTTTCCAGCTCTCCCTTACCAGAAAACTAAGACATATATATGCGAAGCCACTGACATACTGAATTACCTTCATTCCTTAAAAGCAAGGGAAGAATAGCAAGGGAAAATTAGAAAACATTATAGAAAACTGAAAAAACTCCTGTTGTAAAACCAGGTCTCATGTACAGGCAATCATGCATTCTGCTAGATTAGTCAAGATTTTTTTCTTGAAAAACATGTCACAGGAGGCTCATGAGAATTGAATGAAAGCATCCAGCATCTTGCAAGCTTGAAACATTAAGCATTTCACTATTTATATTATTTTAGTGATATATTTCACTGCAGTGTAAAAAAAAAAATTGTCTGAAGAGAACATTGCCACCCCAGTTCAGATCTACATATCAGTTAAATTCTGCAACCTACACCACCAGCCTGCTGCTAATAATGCCTGCTTCCAGGTTTTGCACAGTGAGATTTTAAGTGTTATAATAAAAAGAAACATAAATACACTTCTAATATTTTACTGTCAAGACACCAACAGAAATCTCTTCCGAAGTCCAGCATGCTGCTTGCTGCATAAAGCTGTGAAGCGTGAGGTTTTACATTCTTTCAAAATAAACTGCTTCATCTTATCTAATGTAACTGTGCGTGTTCTCATCTCTACACACAGATATCCAAATCATTTTCTGAATCCTACTAAGCTCCTGGCTTCAGTAATATCTTGAGGATTGAGTTTGCAGTTGTACATGGTGTTAAAAGCATTCCCCATTATCGATTTTAAAGCTGTTGCTTTTAATTTTCATCATGTTGTCTGTATCCTTGCAAAAATAACACAATCTGTTATGTACCTCTGGTCTATCCGCACTGATTTCTTAATAAAGAATCCCAATCATACTTCATTCATTCTTGACCACTTGTTACTCATTTATCTTTTATCTGAGGTATGTGTTTTGGTTTTTTTCTTTGATATGGGAGAGACAAGGCTTAACACAGTAATTTAAAGTGTTGGTAAAATGCTGATCATTCTTAGAATATTTTGTTAAGCATGCCATGCCAGGGCTTTTTGAACATTTTGGTTAGACTGTTAACTTCCGATTCCCACTGAACAGAAGTTTCACTGCATTAGTCATAGAATTTCTCCTGACAAGGAGTAAATTTATATTATTCCACCTAGTACCTATTTTGCTGGATTTGTAAACATCACTAATTTCTTACATTCTGCTATAGTCCACTGTAATTTCCACAGTTTTAAGTCCTGCATAATCGTCCTGCATAATCTAAGTAGCACCATTTCCACCTCATTTTGCTACCTGAACATGATGTATTCTTTTCTTCAATTTATTTGCTAAGTGTTAATCAGTGGTCCCAAGAGCACTCTGGCATAATTTATTATCAGTTTTTTATATTTAGCATTTATTCCTATTTCTGTGCCACCCCCCTCCCAATCTTATCGAATTTTGAGTGCTTCAGAGTCCACCTTACTGCATGCTTTATTTTTAAGGTAGCACGCTCCCAGAGAACTTCAGTCTTTGTGAACATACAAAGATCAACAGATCAATTCCATCAGATTGTGCCAGCATCTTTTCAAATAATTATAGTAGACTAAGGAGCAGGTTTTGGTCTCTCTCTTTTTATATATATATATAAAAACACTATTTAACAGATGCATTGTTTAATTTAATTTAATACTTTATCCAGTTATCGATTCACTTCACAAGGTTTTTTTGGATTCATTTCATAGGATCTCACCCTTATGCTTCTATTTTATGATTCAGCAACTACTGTCCATGTACGAAAATCAGCTACTTACTTTTTTAAACTTCTTCAGGGCTTCTGGCTGAATTCCACATGGATTTGCTGATGTAACAATCTGTCTGCATTTTGTAAATGTAAGTATTCAATTTTTTAATCTAAAATCTTATTATCCTGTTGTTGTTTTCTAAAATATTTTAAACATGCATTAAAGTATGTTTCAGCATTATCCATGAGAGTTGAAGAAGTACAATGATATTTTTGGACTGAAGTCCTTGCCACTCTTTCATCAGGAATATTTTGACAAAAATCAATTACCTTAAATGTTTAAAAGTAATTAGATATGAAAATGAAAGCAGGACTATTTGCAAAAGGATACATTTATCCTTATTTACCAAGTAGCACCTTTACTTACTTATGTTACAACATTTTGAAGTCAATTTCATTTGAAACAGTGAGCTAGCGTCTCCCCACTGAGAGTTACTCAGAGAGCACTAAGAGAAATAAAAATTTCTGGAAAAGGAAGAGCTAAACATGACAGCAAAAATCACAGCCATATGTTAACTAAAAGTCACTTAATTCATTAACTAGTCCTCTTTACTCTTTGAACATTTGTATAATTTCTATTCACGTACTTGATTTGCTATGTCAGTCTCTCTCTTAGGTCTTGTTTTCTACATTCTACATGTAAAATGCCAAATGCAACACCTGTTTTACTAGTTTCTTATCAGTTGGATTTCAATAAAAATACTTACTAAAATGAACCTTGTATATTGCTGTTTCATCCTAGTTCTGTTGTGCATTCCTGCTTTTTTGTTTACGGGAAAACTGGTTCTTTTCTAATATATAACTTTAGTAGAAATACTTTTGTATGGCGCTATCTCCTCTCAAGTTCTTCTGGCATAGTATCAGAGGAATAAGGTAATTTTTGTCACCACCAATTAAAAAGTTTTTATGAAACAGGACCGTTATAAAACAATTAAACCTTGTAAATGCAGTAGTCTCTAGGAGGGAAACCCTGGAGGAAATTCTGCTTATTAAAATTGCAATTTTAGTTTTCATTAAAAAGGAGAGTAAGACAACAGAAGATGGGCTGGCAAGACAAATTATTTCTTAATGTCAGCTGAGCTTATTTCAAATGAGATAACACATCTACACCAGGTTGGGTTCAACATATTTTTGCCTCCTCAACTCATTTATCTAATTCAGTCATCTTGATTACAGTCTCATGGACCTTCATTTTCCAAGGAAGAATTTCGTAACAAACAACCTACACAACATGCTGATTACTGAACAGTTAATTCCAATTAACTTGGCTATGGCAAGAGAATTTCGATAAAATCCTGGAATGCAAATACAGTTTGGCTATTCTGGCCAAACTTCTGTAAAATAAAAACCCACAGCAGTCTCCAGATGAGACATCAGAGTGACAGGGATCTAATTTAAAGAAACAAATGAGAAAATTAAAATCACAAATAATTTATTCTTCCCTTAGAATTGATGGAGTACAGTTTTAAATAGCAATGAAGTACACAGTGGTGGAAAATTGGCACAGAACTGACAAGCATTTCATTCATAATAATGTTTCTCATGCCGTATCTGTTCAAACCTTGATGTGTATTTTCTATTGACTTTAAGAAAATTGTTTTCCATTTAAAAATGAAGAATAAATTGAAAACCTTGTCTTCCATGTATAATGTCATACGTGTTATGAACACCGGATGTGACACTCCCCCCAAACATGACTGCCAACTGAAAAAAAAATACTATTTTACTCCTGGTTTAAATATAATTCTGCCATTTATAAAAGTTGCTAGGAATTCCTGAATGTGTATATTCCTGCACAACAAAATTATCCATTTATTTGTCTGATATGCAGTTGCAGGACAGTCTCGGAACCGATTTTTTTGTGTACTATGCTATTGATCAAGGTGCTGCCTCTACCTCACATGCAACACTATAAGCATTAATGAAGTTCAAAACAAAATTTGGCATTTACCTCACCAACAGGTTTTATATGATGTTATAGAACATCCCTTGGTCTCATGTTAACCAATAAGAAAAATGGACACACACAAAAAAATGCCCCCTTTCTAAAGATATTAAGTCCCAGTTAGGAAAGTTTAGATAGGTTTTACAAAGTCTTCTAGGCTATTTTGATACATACAAATTATTTAACTAAAGGTTAAAATACACAACACAGTCGTGTCCTCCATATTCTTTTTCAAGTTCTTTGCATATTCAAGCCAAGTAAAATTAACATTTGTCATTTTCTTTGTTATTGCAATTATTAAGAGGGATTACAGCTTGCTTATGTGAAGCTGTGACGAAACAGTAGTGAAATAAAAATCAAACATTTATCTTGTTACCCAAAAAATGCTGCAGAAAATTGTCAAGCTATGTTAGAAACAATTTTTACAAAAATGTTTCACTCAGAAAAATTGGAAAGCTTAAAAAATTAATCTTTGCACAATACTATATTATACTGTCCTTAATTACGCTCCCATTTAGATAACTGGGATTCTTATTCTTTGTACATGAACCTATCAGTGATGTATGATGCTTTCCATCTTTTTTCACTTATCTTTGTTGTACACCATTTCGAGACTTAAAACAATCAAGCACTTATCATGCCCCAACCCATTTTTAACAGTAGATTTCCTATCCTGCTCAGTGAGTAGTGTACTGTCTTGCATATTCACCACATGAAAAACATAATATACAAAATATTGCTGCTGTAAAAAGTGTGCATTTCCCCTATCCCCTTACAAAAAAAATCTGTGGAAAAAATATTTAATTCCCATAACCTTCATAAACATACAAAGCTGTTCACACCTTTCAGTTTGTAACAGTCTATTTGACATACAGTTTTCAACTCACTGCAAATTGTTATGTCACGTATTTTCTGGCCAATATTGCCATCTAGAGTAGAGACATGAAATCAGTTTCTGAGAATCTACAGTCTTTACAATTAACCCATAAAGACTGCATACCATAAAACAGCCACAAGATTTTTCCACAATCTAGATGGAATGGGAGGTTCTCATCTCAGGAGGATGTCCACAGTGCTGAGGAGACAATATGGCTGCTAATACATATTGCCTATTGGAATGTGAGCGCCTTTTCACTGTTGATAGTTTCCATACTGACCCTAAAACAGAAATTCAAAACACATAATTAGACCACAAAGCATATTTTCCTGTCTTAAAAGCTGAACTCAGAAGAACACACAAATAAACTATGATGTTAAAAGGTGGAAACAAATAACAGTACATGATAAATCAATAACAGTTAGTGGTACAGAATTTCAGCTCACTAAAAATCCTTAACATTTTAATGCAAAAGTAAGATTGATGATAACCAATTAATAGCAGGAACCTAATTTGATCCAACACACTGTATCTTTAAATTAAACAGATTACTCTGAAACTCGCAGAGCACAGGCAAAAATGAAAGATTGGGATTATTTCCCACATAAACTTTGAAAACTATTTCAAAAGGTAAGGCCACCTAAATTCAAAGTAATTTAGGAAACTAACCTGCTTTCAGAGACACCTGAAAATATTTATATATCAAGCCTTACAGAATGAACTGATACACATATCTAAAAAATCAAGGCCCATCTCTGTGAATGTAAAGAAATAGTCAACATATCCTATGGGAACCAATTATTCCATAGATCCAATACATAGAATTATTACTCTTATTGATATTCTCTATTTCCTTTGACAGAATGTCATGTACTGCAGAGGAGGGCAGAGGTGAAAGAATCAATGCAACATGTTTACCATGATCCTTTACCAAAGGGCTCAAGGCTTGCAGAAACAAATAGTGCTACAAATTGAACATTCTCCAAACCGCAGAACCACCACTGCTCCATGTTAAATACGATCACTTTAAGGTAATATCTGAAAACCATTTTATGTGCCAATGCCAGGGTTTTTTCCATTGTAATATGACAATCAGTCAGGACAAAGTTTTGGAACAGCTGTCAGATAAGAATTTAAGCAGCAAAATTCCTATGGGAATGGCTTGTATGAAAGAGTGGAGAGATCTTCTATAACCAAGTTTACCAGTGTAACTTCTAGATCACTGGAGGAGTAGAGCCTATCTATAGAGAGGGTTGGAAAGAAAGCTGGAAGAAAATCAAACTGAGTGATCACATCAGTGATTAAAATACTAAACAGCACTATTCCCAGTACGGACCCCTGAGGGATGCCACTTGTCATAGATCTCCCATCCAGACATCAAGCTGTTAACCACTACTCTCTGAATGCAACCATCCAAGCATTTCCTTATCCACTCAACAGTCCACCCATCAAATCCATATCTCTCCAATTCAGAGAGAAGACTACTTCAATTAGAAGACTGGGTTTTTTACAGCAGTCCTTCGCTACAACTCCAGCTTAGAGTTTCAGTGGGTTTGGTTTTTCTTGGTTTTAAACTTATCTTAGCAGCAATAGGAGAGAAGCAGTTGATTTTTCAGGTCACTTCTTTACCACTCTCAGGGTTCTTTTACTCTGCTCAGAGAAAATCTGTGCAAAAATAGGCTTTGTGTTTCCCCACACAACTCCAAAGTGGAGGGATTTCAGTTGCACACTTGAGGTGGTTCTGCAACTGGAAAGGATTACAGGATTTGTTTCTGGAAAATCAATTCAATCATTTTATTGCAAAGTAGTAAGGAAGAATGATCCACCATGAGATTTAGGAATCTCATCTTTCTTATTAGTCATTCACCATGAGGCTATGAAACAGATCCCTTGATTTTTAGGGTCCAAAAATATTGTCTGGCATGCCTCGCTTTGTCAAATTATATTAAAACTTTGCAAATTCAGAAGAGAATGACTAAGCACACCTCCAGACAAATGATTCTGGGTAACTTACCTGGAAAAACAATCCAAGAGAATTGTATAAATATCCCTGAGAGACTGTGCCCTCAAGTCATTAGTTTAAATGTCTGCAAAATACTATGACTATCAAATGAGTATGTAAGAATCATAACTTTCTCATTAAATGAAAATACCTGGTCATATCCATAAGGCCTCTGCTGTGGTGGCTGTGGTGGCCCAGGCTGTGTGGGTCGGTATCCCCCATACTGCTGGCCTTGTCCTTGTGGATAATTAGGATACTGAGGTCCTGGACCACTCTGGGAGGGACCTAGAGATCATCAGAATGTGAATAAAATCAAATAAAATAGAATAAGATTGCTTAAGGTGTTAGGAAGAAGAGAACAGTAAAAGCATTGAATTTTTACAACTAAACAGGGCTACGAAGTATCACTAATGTGCAGTTAGGTCTTTTCCTACTGAAAAATATAGGAGGGATTAGTGGTCCTCCTCTCACCTTGGAGAGCACCTTAGCTGACAGGGCTTGTGCTCCACCCACAATAAAGTTTACCTTTATTGACATATTAATTATTTATTATCAATGTATGTAGTTCCACACACAAGGTCACAGGACAGGGAAGAACAAGGCAAGAAATGACAAATCATAAATATGAGCACTTTCAGGGATTTGGGGAGGCATGCTTTCCTCCTGCTGTATGGTACTCCAGTTCCAAAACTTTATAATGCCAGGAGCAGGCAGATGATCAGCTGTGTTTAGCATTTGGGCATTCTGAAAAGACTAGCAGCACTGCACTGCCAGAAAGTCAGTTCTCACACCGCAGCAGGCAATCATTAATGGGATGTCAGGTAAGAAAGCTTGATGTATAAAATGTGAGATGTGACAACCAATAAATGTTCCTGTGGCATAGAAAATAAGCACCCTGTACTCCATATTCCTCCGGTCATCTTAACTTTCCAGGAAAACCATATGGAAGAAAAAATAACAACTTTGGCTCCAGCCTTTTTTGGCTGTAAAAGGCAGCA
Source organism: Clamator glandarius (assembly GCA_033459285.1). Taxonomy (NCBI): domain Eukaryota; kingdom Metazoa; phylum Chordata; class Aves; order Cuculiformes; family Cuculidae; genus Clamator; species Clamator glandarius. Next base: position 2,303,691 of record JAUNZM010000105.1, read on the forward strand.
GTTCTTTTCTCAATACAAACTTTCACTGTTACTATTCACAGGGACTCAGCCCATCTACCACTGAAAGCTGCATGTTACTACCATCAGGCAGTACAGCCATGATCCAAACAACACTAATCTCATCCCTTCCCACCTTAGGAGAGATAGTGTACACTCCACAGGGATCTTCTGCAGTGGATCCAAGTCAGATTTCTTAACACCACCCCTTAAAAACTGGTAGAGTCAGGAAGATTTGCGAAGCTTCAGAAGTGCTTCCTTCTAAACAAATCAACACCATTTCCACCCCCCCCAGAAGAAACAGATGTGTTTTAGCAATAATGTGATTAATTTCTATAGAGGGCTAGTTTTAGCTACAGGCACTGGACATAAAGATGTCATCAGCTGGTAACTCTAATTCTGTATCTATGAGAGAGTCAAAAAGATGACCTGAAAAAGAAAAGCTCCATAGGCTATTACCATTCTCCTCAGGCCTCAAATCCCCTTGAACTATGCAGTTTCAGCTTTCTAAAGTGGAACAAACCCTTAAAGATTGATACCAATGACTGGGAGGATGATTTATTTTTGCAAATTAGAATGCAATTAAATATTAAATTGAGCAAGGATACTACATCCTAAAAAGTGCTGTGTTCATCTCACAAATGAAACTTGGTTTTATTTATTCGTGGTAATTCTTTATAGTTGAATTCTAAATATTCAGTGATAGCTTTTACAAAATGAAAGTGGAACTCTAATATCAATTTCTGCTAAAAAAGCAGAATTTGAGAAATATGCTGTTTGGTATACAAATTATAGTGCTTAATTAGGTCCAACAGATTTCTTCATCCCCTCCCTCTAGTATTTCTTAACTTAAACTTTTAGAATAAGTTAGATTTTATTTCTTTACTAACAAATGTTAGAATGATGAGCTAGATGGACCTTCATTCTGATCTTCCGTCTCTTCCTGTGTTATGTTTAGCATAACATAAATTCACGGAGGTATTATTTTAGAACTACCGATTCATCCATAACCTCCAGAAGAAGAAAATTTGCTAAATCTCAGTAGTTCCTCTTAAAACTTAGCTCTGTCTCAACATAACTGGATTTAATGCAAATCTGGCATGTATCTGCATGGCAAACAAGCCCTTGCATATCCACCAAGCTGAAAGTTTTAGCACTTCAACCTGCAATAAAACTAAAAGTTAAAAAACATGGAGTTAGATTTCAGAGATTCCTTCTTCTGAGATAAATATCTACAGCTTTACAATACACAAACAAGAAAAACTTAAAAGAACAGTATTCTCAGTATGATCTTCTGACTGCAAGTGTTCAGAAGTAATGCACAAGAACTATGTATTACTACTTTAAGTTTCCTGTTTTGGAGGTTTTCCTTGAATCCAAGGACTACATTATCTCATTTGTGGTAGAGGATTTCTCATTCCCACCCTATACCAGAAGGTTTGCACTAAAATGCAAATTTATAAGACTCTCCTGAAAGCTGCAGTGGCAATGCTTATATTTGTTTCATTACTAATCAGTACAAGAACTTTAAAAGTATGTTTCAAATATGTTGGATGTGATTTTAAAATAGTTTTAAATATCATTCTAAATGGCAAATGCAAGGAAGAAAGGGTATAAATGGCTCTGCCATCTTTCTACCCTTCTGACTCTGTGTTCCCCTGCAGAGGACTGAAAACAGCAGAGTCTTTCTAAGTTACAGCTGGCTACACAATGTCTTCTGGCCATGCTCCTTTTCTATGCTACCACACTGTCCTAGATTGCCAACACATCTACTTCCCAAAAGATGCTCTCTTCTATGCATTCTTGTTTTGGCACAGTGAAATTGTGGGCATACAGGTTTTTTTTGCAGAAGTCTGGCCAGTAAAACATGGATGGAATAACATACGAGGATCTCCCCTTGTCTTTGTGATTGCTGTCTGGGTCCTCAGGTTCTTACCATAACCCTGCTGTTGTCCTGGATAGCCTTGTTGGCCTGGATATTGCTGCTGTTGTGGTGGATAACCCTGCTGTTGGGGTGGTCCTTGATAGGCATCTTGCTGCTGACCATATTGCGAGTTTCCTGTAAGATGATTGCAAGAAAGCAAAAACTTATAAAGATACCTACTTTACTATTTTTTTTCCTTCTAAGATGCACAGCCAACAACACAAGAACAAAATGAAAATGCAATATTGATTTAAAAAAACTGAACAAAGAAAACTCAAACCAAACAGAAGGAATTCGGCCAAACAAACTGCAGTTAAAGCCAATTTTGCAAAGTTGAACTGCAAGATTTTCAGCACCTCTGCCAAACGAGCATTACATTTACTGGAACATCACAGTCATAAGATCATGACTATGCTAAATAAAATAAAAAAAAAAAAGACAAAATTAAGACAGCTACAAGAGCACAGACTAGCTACACAAGATCAGCAAGCTATTTCCTAACAGCACTATAAGTATACAAAATATATACACACACAAAAAGATATACAACTGAACCAACAAATTTATGTATAAATAAAAATTTCCACTGAGGTAAAAAAAAAATTCCCTAGAGTGTTTTAGTCATTTTACTGTTGTTAGAAATGGCAAATTGTGGTTATATATTTTAGGTGTTTGCAAGAAATTATTCTGAATGCTTCAGGTTCCCTGCAATTTTCAAGACAGCCAGCAACTAGTATTCTACAAGAGCTTTGCATGGGTATAAGTTGTGTAGTGTAAGAATTTTGGTTCCCGTTGGGGGTGGGAGAGGAAAGGGAATGTATGTGCGTATGTGCGTGAAGGTATATAGATACCTCCTTCGTAGTAATGTTGTGAGGAATCCTCATAAGGCCTATCGTAGCCTTGTTCAGGATACGACGGTTGCTGATAACCGTAATCATTATGACCTACATCAATTCGACAAGAGACAGGAAGAAAAGTTAATGGCCCCTGAGTGAAAACCCTAAAAATATTTCATTTCTCAGAAAAATGAAAAAAATTCAATTGGATATAACAAAAAAGAATTTTAAATTGTATTAGCCAAAGACTTATTAATATGATTTCCTTTCATATTGGATTAACATGTGACAGGAAAAAAAAAAGGCTTAATGCAGTAGTTCCAGCAACATCACAGCAAGGAATGGTCTTAACCTTCTGATAATCCTTGGGGGGGAATAGTTCTTTATCTTTCACTCAAAAAAATTGAAAGCATTTAGGCCTTTCACATGTAAATAACCTGAATTAAATCAGAATGAACAAAGAAAGCAATTACCATACTTTGTCTAACACCTGTTCTGCTGATCTCCAATTCAAAAGCATATGCTAAAAGCAGTATGAAAAATAACAAATAATGCTCAACAAAGTTATGACCCACACTCTACATGAAATTTTGCTTTTAAGTGACAGAAAAATAACGTTCTGGAGGTTTTCCCTACAAACAGAATTCCTACAAGTCTTAACAAAACTCTTCCTCTTACATTTCAGTCCTGAGTACGATCATTACAAATAAACCTTCTTTTTCAGAGACTACAAGCATCTTTGATTAAAATCAACATATGCAGTAAGCATCCCACCTGTTGTTGTTATTTTGTATTAAAGACAACAAAAATATATCTTATTGCAGACTTGGCCAAGAAAACAGGCCAAAATTTTGTTTAAATTTGAAAACAAATTACACATTCTTTACATTTGGAATAAAATTTTGGAATAAAAAAATGGAAAGGAGAAAACATTTCTAAAATTAAATGCTCTCTGTAATTAGCTCTGCAACGTGCCATATGTCAATGACTGCACCTAATACAAATACATAACTATTAAAACAAGACTTATAACCTAGTCTCTTTACATTCTACATAAAAGCAATGAGGTAATAATAAGGAATGAATCTTTAGAAGGATTAGGTCTTAAGAGAAGTAACCTGTGCTGCCACAGAGCTGTTCATGGTAACATCAAATTGCGCTTACTACAGTAAACTGCCCAAACTATTTAAAGTAAAACATAAAAGTAACAAAATGGAAGCTTAATAATTATGTGTAAAATAATTCTGCACATATAACCCCCAAAATAATCCCTTAAAATCAATTTAATACTAAGTAAAATTCAAAAAACTATCCTGTATCCTTTTATTTGCCATGAGCAGTGGCTTTGGCAATTACACAGCTTTGCTTTGTATATATTTTTAAAACATTAACATCTACCACATTCCTTGAACTCCATAAGACACCATTAAAGTTGCGCACACGGTTATCACAGTAGTCATTAGTCAGTATCTTTGTTCTCCCAGTCTCTGCTCAGCAGAAAAACAGGTTGATCACAACTTTTCTAACGTATAACACAATCCAACAGCCTTCAGCACTGGGAAATTCCAAGAGGTAGGAGAACAGATTTATGAAATACAAAGTTCTCATCTTGTCTTGAAAGCACTTGGGGGGCTTAAAAGAGGATGCACAGTTACAGCCTCCTCAGGGCAGGGACCATTTTATTTTACTGTAAAAATTAAAGTAAAGGCCCATACCATAGTAACAATAACACATTTGTGTGACTTATATGAAAACTAAGCACTAAGTAAAAAACCAGAATATTTACCGAACCCCCACATCTTTTCAGCAATTTTTTTCCATTTCAATAAAATCTTTAATAAAAGGATATCACCTCCTCCCTTATTTACATGAAGTTATGACTTTTCATTCAACTCAATTATACTAGATATGCTAAGAACCCTCGACACTTTAGATAAACCAATTACAGAACTTCATTCTGAAATATTAAAACCGTGTTGAAGTTTCAAATGGGAGTATTACAGATTACATGCTTTTAGTAATTTGTAAAATTAACCAGTTGTAGTAACTTAAACTGTAGAAACCTGGAAGATTTTGTAAATGTGAGGTATGATATCCAATTACTGTTCTTGCCTCATTTCCTAATTTTAGGCATATGACTACATTAGTATTGGGCAGGTATAGAAAATGGGAAAGTTAACATTTATGAGAGATTACCATCAGGGTAATATTGCTGGTTCATGCCTTCTGGAGGACCTTGTCCACCATGACTGTATTGGTCCCCATAATAGTCTTCCTGGCCTGAGTACTGCTGTGGTGGGCCTGAAAAACCACAACCAGTCAATACGTAAATAACTTGTTTTCTCTGTTATAAAGTCTGCTAATTTCTGATTTTAGCATGAGAAATATTTCTCAAATGTACTCCCCACCCATACTGTTGCATTTCAAACAACATATGTAATCTGGTTTACTTAAAAAAAATAAAAGTATCTATTTATATATACACACACGCGCATTCTTTGGCTGCACTAGATTGAGCACACATATATCAAACTTCAGTCCTGAGCTCACCTTAGGAACATGTGTATAACTGACTAAGGTGTTAAAAAAAAAGCTATTCTATTCTAAAAGGGCTGGAAAAAAAGGGGAAGCAAGATTGTGGAACACTGCTTCTTTTTTGTTACAGAGCAAATTCAGAACCAAGCAGGTATCCTGTTCCTTTTCTGTACCTAACATTTAAATATCAAAACAGAATTCCACTTCAGCATATGCGAGATGCGTATTTTTAAATGCTTTTTGTCAGAAAAAAACCTCAAAAACAAAAGAAATTCTTGTCTTCACATTTCATAGTGATACCAGTAACACGTTTCTGCCAGAACCACCCTTAAAAGGATAACAAAAACTCTGCAAACAATGTCTGTGACACCCAATGATCTGATTGAAGTTTGTTGTATGCAAGAAAGTGATTTAAAATAGATTTATAATGGTTATTTAAAATCAATGGAAAAACACTGAATTAAAGTCCTACCTTGCTGTGGCGGTCTATATGGAGGAATCTGTCTCTGACCCATCATATGATTTCCTTGGTTAACTTGGCCCATCATTCCCATAGGTGGCTGCTGCCCCTGGTAATGCTGGCCACCGGCTTGTGGCATGTTGTATTGCTGGGAAGGAGGCTGCTGGTGCATCATTGGACCTATGAAAGGAAAAGTAGCAAATAGATCTTCTGGAACATGTGATCTGTGATTAAATCTTTCAAAAAGAATTAACAAGGAAAGCTCAACCTTTAAAAACGGAGCAAAAAATTTCTCTGTATTGCTAGCGCTGTCATAAGGATTCGTTGTTTCTGAATCTATGCACTTGCAGGTATCAATTCTGTCAACTAACCTACAAAATAAAACTCAGCCTACACAAGGATGCTTTCTATTATTCTTCAAACTACATAGACTCTAGGTTACTCATGGACAGATAACTGAAACACTTCTACCACTTTTTTGTTTGTTTTGAACAGCATCTGCAAAGAAAGCGTAGATGAAAACCTGACGGTGAAACCTGGACAAGCCATAGAGAAGTTACTGAACGTTGTGAACTCAGGGCATACTTTTAATACACACGAAGTTCTTGTTACAGTCCATCAACGAGCCACTTATCTGTTATCACAGAATGAACAATTTTATTTACCCCATAAAGACAAATCACTTGTACCAGTGAGTCAGGCAATCACACAATAGACTTTATGCAGAGAAAACGTGGCTAAGGACGAGCTTGAAGAAATGCAAATTTCAGTAATGAAAACAATCAGTTACAGAGCAATGAAAATTATGATTACGCCATTTCATTATATGAGGTTTCAGGTTAGGTTGATAAAACTTTTAACAAAGAACAGCTTCCTCACTTCCTCTATAGTACCACTTCAGAATTTATTTCAGTATGAGGAAAAAGCTATGACAAGGAGCTAAGCATCTTAACAAACATATTTTTATAATACATTAATCCAAACTACTTCACATATATTGCATACTTTATAAGGGTGAAACTTTTTTGCCTTTTTAAAAAGTATTTTATAAGATACAAAGACAACATGTAACTAGGTCTCACTAAAAAACAAAACAAATCAAAACAATAAACTAGCCACATCCCAGGGAAGAAAGGAAGAAAGCTTTTCCCATTGCTTTTAATATTTTTAGATAACTAGGTGCTGGAGCACAAGCCGAAAGTCCTATGCAGAAACCTCAGTACTGGAAAATTACCTAGACACAGTCAATACTGACAATGGATTTATAGAAGAAAAGGAATACACAGTCATTTAGATCCCGTCTATGTGAGGTTACGAGAGAAAGTTAAGCCAAATTAATTAATGGTATGAATTCAAAGTGTGTTAGTTAAATCCCATTAAACCCCCACATGGAATCTCTCAGTGAGAAGTAAAGTGGCCTTAGTTCTGCTAAGCCTTATTTTCATATTGGCCACTCTTAAGAGTGATCCAGTTATGCTTCTATCCTTCAGCATGGTGGTTTCTGTATCCTGATTTTGAAGTTAAAAAAAAACAAAACAAAACAAATCTGTTTCAATTGTGATAATTATTTTTCACTTATCAAAACTACATTTCATTCTTTGATCTTCTGAACAAGTAAGTAATTCAGATCATTCCATGTCACTGCTCATGTCACCTGGTACCTCTGGAAGTACTAAGAAACATTAGGCAGCCTTGAGAAAAATAAAAACTTGTTGCCATAATATTCCTAGATCTCAAGAAAGCTTGTTAATTAACAATATTAATATTAGTCACAATACAATGTGATAAAATGTGTTGGGTCCCCATGGTGCAATGTAGAGGTTTTCTGTTTGCTTTTTAAATTAGAACTTCATTAACGCTTTGTAGAGGCACAATGAGAATTCACTGCCCTGTATCAGATTGTGTATTGTGTTAATAACAGACTGCCTGGCTTCCTTCCAGTTCAGTTCACATCTCTCGCTTATTAAGATACCACCTAAAAGAAGAACCATGGTCTCTGTTGTCTCATGCAACAGAACCATTTTATATGGTAGTTCCAAGGAACGAGGGAACTCTGAATCTGGTTTTTTTTCCTGTTGAAAAATCAAGTCTACAATAAAGGTAAATTTATTCATTGTATAATACTTAATATGACATAAAACTAACCTAGAAAACCCCTTCACAAAACTAAAGTAAAAAACTTAAGACAATCAGTTCATGATCTAAGACTTTCTAATATTTGTAGCACATATTTTTTCAGTCCACTTAAAATACATCTCTTTTAATCTCCAACTGGAAGTCATGATCTCTTCCAAACTTGGAGACAAGACTTCTCACACAGAAGTTCACAAAACTGTGCACTGCAAGAGAATGCTCACTGCTTTAAAAGACTCTGCTTAGAAATCCTTTTCTGGTGAATTTCTAAAACTATTTATTTCACAGAGGACAGAGTATCCGATTTTTACACAGTCCAAAATGGGTCCAAGAAAATTGTGTAGGGCTATCCCCGTAATAGTTCAAAAGTCTTATAAATGTTTCTGTATATTCAGAAGGCAGCCTTCACCTGTTAATGTACTAGAAGCACTCTTGTGATAGAGCTCTGATGAAAATGATCCTAAGAATTAATACTGTAGGTCCTGTGAGGAGTGCAGGCAGTTTGGGTAGTCATTAAACAGACAGCTGAAAAATGCACAGTGTAGACCCAAATCAGTCTTCTGAACTAAGTGAAGGTATAAAGCAAGCAGACAATAGGTGAAAGCGGAACTGCTCGTCGTCCAATTTAATCAAAAATAGTCTGCATTATCAAGAATACACAACATTTTCCTCTACTGCTCACTTCAAAGTCATCTACACATATTAACTGAAAAAAACCCTGTCCCTGCCCCAGTCAGTGTCTTACAAGACTGACTTCTGTATAAGGAAGAAAAGGTATGTGGATTTAAGTAAAAATGGCCTGGTACCTGATCTTCAGGTAAGTGCGGTGACTCAGTAGCAGTCTCCTGAAAAAAATTACTTAAGGTAACCAACAACCTAGTCTTCAGACATGTAAGATGAATTGAGAGAGAGAGACAGAAACACAAACTAGAAGTGGGTCCCAGACAAACCTAACTAATTTGAGACCGTAAGTGCACTGAGGATGAAAGAGCTACGGAAAAACTTAGCATTTAAAAACATCTCCTTAGCTTTTCCTCTTCTGCTCAAACTCAGATACTGGTGGTAAATGCTATGAGAGGACAAGAGTAACTCTTGATATGGTTGAAACTTCTGAAGAAGCAGAGAAGTGAGGAACAACACTCAAAAATGAGCTGGTAGCTATGCTGTTCTGATTAAAGAGCTATGGGAGCAGCTGGATATAACCAAAACAAGCAACAGTACAAGGTATAATTTCTTCAGTCTTCGAAAATACCTTGACTTTGTTCCTAGCAAGAGGTCTAAGAACAGGTCTAATTCTTCAGGCATTTCACTAGGTATCAATAAAGCTTGTGGATATCCACATGTAGAGTATCAGCAAAGTACACCATGCCAGATTTACCATGGTAAACCTCATTTTTTTTGTCCACAAATATATACCTAATAATGCATCAGCCCTAATGAAGTGCTCTAATTACTAATGTGTTTGTGAAACACTGAAATATTTTAAAGAATGTAATTTTTCACCCCATCATCAGAAATGACTCTGCATTTCTGTGAAACTTCCACAAAAAGAAAAAAAGAATAAAAAATAACATCAGACTTGAAGCAGATGCTTAGAATGGAAAAAGTATCAGCCTAATGGGTCAAAATTTGGCAAAATAAGAGTTCCCCAATATGAAAGCTTACCGTGGCCCTACATGCAGGCAATGGTACCAGCTCTTGTTTTAAAGGGATTAGGCTCTTGTTCTTGAACATATAATTTGGTTAGATACTGCTGTTTTCTTTATTCCCCAAAGCCAATTCAGTACTATTATGTGTTCAGAACAGAAACCTTTTAAGTATCTTTCTACCTAATTTGTAATGAGAAATTTTCATGTTTGACAGAATATTGAAAAGACAGCAGGGGATTGAGGAAGAGTAAAGAATGCTACTTTGAGATGGAACAGCCACTAGTCCTAAATTGTAAGCCAGTCATACAAAGTAAGCTGTTCTCTGTGAACAACTCAGCGGATGGCTCCTTAACACATACTGCTACATATTTATTGTCAGCTCTCTGCAACTAACAAATTTCAACTGAGCATGCACAGGACTTTTCTAAAGCATCTTACATCGTCTGCTTATGCATTGCCCAGAATAAAGACAACTTGTCAACTCAGAGAGACAGTCAAAAGTATTCCCACATGTGATGCTTTCCTCTGCTATGTGCCTATATTTTGTTTCCTCTGCTGTTAATTTTTAAGAAAAATGCCATTAACAATGTGGACAATGGAAGACTCAGACTTCCCATTTTCACTACAGGTGAGAAAATTGCAGAAACAGCACTTTCATCTTGACTCATTTTTGGTCTCTGAGTAACTTAGCCTTTTGTCCGTTTTGAACCTTTCAGTGATCTAATAATCAAGCTGATGAGTATGACCTGGTCTGTCTGTATACCTCAAGAACAAATACTATTACACAGCAAAGTGGAGCTTTGGTGTCCAACAAGAGTATACTGTGATAAGAAGAACATATACTACTGGACAATTATATTTTCTACAATGACCAGCAAAGGAGCCTCAGAAAAAGAGATTAACACATTCTCTTACAGCATCAGAAGAAAGACAAAAACCTTAACTCCAAGTCATATCCTTCAGCTAATATATCTGTCAGAGTTCACACGTATTAAGTAAAAAAAAACATTACTTGCTATAAACATGGCAGAAGCTTTTACTAAAAAAAAAAAATAATTTCTGCAGCATGTCTTCTATTTTCAGACTCAAAGTAGTAACAGACTTAACAGACAGCTGAAAATACTGCTTGCTGACTCATAAAGCACACTGATAAGAATATGCAGCATATATACAATTTAATCATTTGGTCTGCTGTGACTTTAATGCGGTATTTTGATCTTGCTATGTCCTTACACTTCAACAAGGACCATATAGTCAACAGGATACATCAAATGCTAATATTCTAGATACAGTTTTTAATGTTACTAGATACACAAGGACATTTCCTGAACAGCAGGGAGTAGCAGTTAAAAAACTGTATTCAGCTAACTACATCTGCAAATAACTAAGAAGTAACTGACACATGGGAGGGAGGAGATGTAGAGTCATACAAACATGGGTACAAATGCATTTAGAGAAGGAAATCTACAGGAAAAGCCAGGTGGTCTTTTAATCTCACTTACCTTGGTTTGGTTGCATGTTCATGTTTGGCCTGGGACCATAGTTGCCCATTGGCTGTCCCTGGCTCATAGTCATCTGATTCTGCACTGGCATACTCTGTGAGGATGGCACTGAGTGATTATAGCCACCCATTGATCCATGGCTACTTGAAGGCATGTTCATGGAACTGTTTGTCATATTGAGTTGGTTAGGTCCAGGTCCTTGCATAGGCATATGGTTAGGCCCTTCCAAAAGAAAAAGAGGAAAAATGGTTCTACGTGAAGTATCATAAAACAAGAAAATATAGTAATGTTGAATCACAAAGCTAAATAAAAGTCATTAAATATAATTTCATTAAAACAAAGTGAAAACAGAGCTTGCTCATGATTTCCCAACTTAAATTAAAAATAATAGTTAACAACAGTCAAAGTTCAGCTATGCCATGCAATACTTTTTCTTTTGTTGAGCAGTTGATGTTACAAAACCAAAGGTGTAAATTATCACATAGCTCATCTTACATCCATATGATATGCAAAACTAATCTTATACATACAACTCACCCTGAATTTTAACCTGAACTGTACAAGATCAATTTAAGAGCCAACTTAGCAGCTCTATCACAGCTTCGTAATTGCTACAGTATCTGTAACATTTGCTTATTCAAACAAACCATATTAGACACTTTTCTAAAAGTAACAGCCAATGTTTTTTTTTCAAAAGTCAGGCAGTATTAACACTGACATGTTACAAATAAACGTAGAACACAAACAGCTGAAGGTATATTTAACATTGTTTGAATGCTGACTCTACAGCTAGTATTCCACAATATTATTTACAGATTACTAGGATGGGAGACGACAACTGGATGGACAGCCATTGAATTATGAGCTCACCTCTCTTCCTTGCAAAGATGCAAAAGAACAACTTGTTCACATGCCCATGAGGCCAACTATATCTCTTCACTCTTTATTTCCCCCTCTTTGTGACAACATAGGTTAGAATTGAATTGTTGTCTGAATTAAATCTATTCTCAGTGGGTATTTTTAAAAGTATAAAAACTACAATACCATCTGATCAGTTTATTCATTCCTTTAGCTGTGATAAGCGAGCAGCGACTAGGGAGTAAAACTAACAACAGGTGTGACTGGTTATAAATATGACAAGGGAAAAAAGTAAACAAAATGCAAGAATTATGCATATGACAAACACCACATGAAGCTATGTACCAGAGCATGTGACAGAGTAGGGCAAGTGTAAACAGGGCAAGTGCTGATATAGAGTTCACCAAGAAGATGCCACTGCTGCCAAATGTACCACAGGATTTTCTTCTTAAGTTACAAAAAACCTAAGAAATATGGAAAACTTCGAAAGAACCACCTAAAGAAACTATGCCAATATAGCTGCAGGATGATACTGCTTTCATTACGTACCTCCTTCTTAAAAAAATTAATAAAAAATCTCCCTTTAGAAGTAAACAGCTTTCGAGTTGTCTTAACTAAAGAAATAACTGCAATAATCCAGGACACAATGAAGGCAAAAATAAGGATTTAACAGTTGTACAGAAGGTCATAGAGGCAATACCACCTTGCCTGCTAACAAAAAGATGCAGGAGAAAAAAATAACAGTGATGAAGGAACACAGCTACTAAAAGCCAACATGAACAGAGAATACATTTAAGAATGTTTATCCTTTTGCCCTTCCCAAGAAAGCTTACTGAAATCAACACATAAGCTTGTTTTATCAAGACAAGTGAAAAAGCCAAAAAAAAATGTTATCATATACCACTGTTCCGGCAAAATAAGGTGAGCAGAGATTGCTGAATTGTACAAAGGCAGGGTTAGTGCCAGAAAGTCAGAATCTGGGAGCAGGTTTGCTCCTTTTTGCTTAAAGGAAAAAACCGTCAATGATAGATTTCAGAGATTTAGCCAAGCACATGGTGGAATAAGTTTTCAAAAACTGGCAATGCAAGAAGCAAAAATGGAAAGGCAAAAATCATCATAAAAGAGAAGCTGAAAAACTAAAACTAAAATTCTCTAAAAGGCTGGTTTGCACTTCACATTTCAGGTACCACCAAAATAGGAGAAGGCAGTCATAAACAGCTGCCACGTGAAATGTCAGGCATGGGGAAAAATCGCATTGTTTGCTAGTGAGAAGCTAGAATACAAGCATAGAGGAAAAGCTAAGACTAGTATCAAAATACCTTGCAAATGAAAACCTGCAAGAACACATCTTAGAAATAACTTTTTTTTATAGTTTGACAGGACTCTCCTGCACATAAGAACAAACGCTGAATGAATGATTGAGATAAGAAGTGTCTATGTGCCATTAAAGTAACTGCTTTAAATGCTATTCTAATTAGATTCTGTGTTATAATAAAGTCAGTGGAATAAATATCTATCATAACTATAACCAGAGGTCTTTTTTCCTCTTAACCACTTATGGACAGTATTTTAGCTCTGAGAAGCTACAAGCTGGGCTAAGTTTATTTTAGACTACATTTGCAGGAAGGAAAGAAGACTTCGAAAGACCTTGGTAACACACAAGCACCTGTTATTCAGGAAGGTCGCCTACCAGTTCCAGGACAAAGGTCAGAGAATCCTACGGCTAGTCACATCTTTCAACTTTCTACATATGATAAAACAAGCTCAAGAAATCAGGATGATAACTTGCCACCAGCAAAACCCAGTTCATCATCTCCTTCCAAATCCAGACCACCCTTACTTTGCATCACACAAACTCTCGGTCAATATAACTCTTCAGACAGTAATTTTTTCAGGTAAAAGCCATATTCTGTCACAGGTGCAGATAACACTCAATTCCACCAAAGGCTGAAAAGGGCTTGTTATGACTATCTTCACTGGTAAGAGAATACAGACACTCATTTGTCTGGGGATGCAATTAAGGGCCTCAGTAGCACTTCAGGTCCTTTATAATCCAGAACCCAAGTATGTGAAAGATCATCCTTCGCCCTTTAGGTACTGCAACGAGTCTGTGGCAGAACTTGAAACCATCTCATTCCCTAACCATCACCAGGTAGTTCTTTTAATCCTCTCATTAACCCTTTCACATATACTTGAGCCTGCAGAAGACCCTGCTCAGATAAGGCTTTCCAGAAATCCTTAGCTGGTATTAAAGAGCCTGCATTTTATTTCTTCCAGGCTGGTCAACTCATGGTTGTCGATCCTAGAGTCTTTCAGTAGGCACCTTAGTGACTCTATTTATTTTTGACAGATCATTTCTTCAGATATGCAATGTTTTGTATCTGGCTTCTATCAAAGTGTCTATGTAAGTTTAGAGTACATGCCCTATAAACAGATAGCAAATGCATACACTGCAGAAACGATCAGAAATACATGCCTGTGAAATACAGAAAAGCTCACATACAGGCAAACTAGCAACCACATAAAAAAAAGAAAATAATCATTCAGCTATCCACTTAACAAGATGATTCCATTTCCCCTTCTTCAATGCCTAACTATGAAACAATTTTAGCATGCCTTTCTGATATTAGAGATACCCTTATCCTAAGCTGTTTATCTTCACATCCTCAGAGACAACCTTAAACCAAAAAGGGCTGAAGAGACATTCAAAAAAGGGCATATGTTGGAAGAAAGGCTAAATTAAAGCTTAGTTGGAAACTGTATTTAAGTATCTGTCTAGGTGAATACCAAAACAAACCTATTTACTTTTCACGTATTTCCACAAGAGCTCTTTTCTTATTCTACCTAATTACAAAATATGTATGTTTAAGGAGTGACTTTTCTCCCCTGTGGCTCTACAGTGAAGTCATTATGCTCACATTGTGACTCAGTAATCCTTCTCCTTGGAAAAGATCATTATAATAACAATAATATGATTACACTAGAGGGTCAAAGAGACTGATTTGTGAGAGGCAACGCTATTCTCCATGCGAGATGATGGATCTTAGATGGATAGAAGACTCCACAACCAGAATACCTCTGCCCTATTTAGGGAGCAGCATATATTCCTCTTTCCACTTCCTAATGCAAACCCTGACCAACATCTATGATGTAAACTAACTTCTCTAGATCTTTTATTACACTTCTTACACATGGCCACTGGAGGCTATTCAGCTACTCTTCTCAGAAGAGTTGTCACTAATGCTATCAGGTCCATTTTATCAAGATTTGTATAGGAATTAGAGACTGCAGCAAACACTACCTTTTACTTCATATTAAATTGTGCATAGTTATTTACTGTGTTTGCTATTGTGGAGCTTATCCTTGTGACCACCGAGAGATGAATTTCCAAAGATCCTTTAATAACAGTTTCCCTTGTTGGAAGAACCAATACCTTGAAGAGCTTTTGTACAAAAAGTTCCTCCATACAAAAAAAATGAAGGAGTACTGAACAAAAGCAATCCTGGGAATGCAATTTTAAGCTGAAAGCCAATTCATATGAAATAGGCAGCATGACTTTATGAGTAGAAATTCTGGAAACAGCCTCTACATAAAGAAGCAAGCTTATCCAGGGCCTACTCCACTCTGATCTGACTGCTAAAGGGAATAGTTACCCCAAAGCCAGTACTGGCAGCCACAATGTGGAATTTTATCATCTTGTTTCACTGCTTTGTTTCTGACTTCCCAAGCACTTTTCTTTTTATTACAAAACAGGATGGCATAAAACCTGACTTAAATTTACACCTAGAACAATAATCTGGAGGCCATTTCTTTACAAATCCCTTATGATCCAACACATCTTCAATAATAAAGAACATAGACAATTAGTGGAAGCTGGATGACTTCCTGTATAAAGGCTTTTTTTTTTTACATTTACTCACATTCAAAACACTCTCTGTAAGATGTATCTATTTTATTATTATCTAATTATTTAACTACAATGATTTCACATTATCTTTTTATGGAAGGATTTGTATTCACTCAGTCACAGGCCAATACCTTTCCCCAATAAGCCTTCTAAAGCCAGCTGTACTGCGCGGTTTCAAACAGACTAAATTTAGCCAGTTCTGTTCATCAGAGGAATGCTGTGTGTCAGCTACATCAAAGCCCAAGGGCAGCCTGATAAACACTGAATACAGGTCACGTAGCTCTGTAGCTAACAAACTCTAAGAGAGCTTGTACTCGGGGGCATTCAAAGCAGTTTTGTCATCAACAATCTAGTATCCCTTGAGCCCCCATGTCGTTTCAGTTGCCAGGCAACGCTGGTGTTAATGTCTTAGAGGAGAAAAACTTACCAGGCATCTGGCCGTTCATCTGGTTCTGCATGTGTGGTGCAGGAGGGCCCCCACCTACCATACCATCTGAAGACATGTTGTGCGAGCGCGGAGGTGGGGGAGGGCCGCTCTGACTCATCCCTCCCGGACCCATAGGCATATTCTGTGTGGGTGGCTGAAAGGAGACAGTTTAGTCAAACACAAGAAGCAGTTAGTCTGACAAATATATTATATGTACATATGGTACAGCAGTTGCCTATACTGTTCAGCAGAATATGAAAGAAAGCTCTGAAATGCATTTCTTGCCCTTTCTGATACATTTAACTCCTCCTAATATTAATTTCAACAAAACGTTTAATATTTCAATTTTACATGAAGCATTACACGCAGACAATACTACAGCACCTTCAAGTACAGCTTTAAAATAAAAATATACAAACCAATGCCACATTAAAAAATTATATCTGAACAGTTCAGGATTGCTGGGGTCACTCCCTCCTCCTATACATAAAAGCTTTCCTTCAAAGTAACATTTGGCAAACAGAAAAATAACTCTTCCATTACAACTCTCTCACATCAACAATTTGTTGCTGTTAACAGACCTTGCACGAGGACGAAACAGGTACAACAAGAGATGAAAGCCTCTGAATGCTCATTGACTAGCAAAAATTTGCACCTGGGTGTGGTAAAGCGTTTGCAATCTCTTCCCTGCTCTCCCTGGAAGCGCTGAAGGCCTAGTTCATAACTCCATGCCAAACACCCCCTACAGACTGGAAGCACATTAGTGCTGGCCTCCAAAGGTCCAGAGACAGCTGCCTAGAAAGGATGTTTTTGGCAAATTTCCTAATGAAATTGTGAGGAAAATAACTGAATAACCTTGAGAGTTCAAAGAGGGAGAGCAAGAAAAACAGTAAATACAAGGGGGAATTTACCATTAGGTTCTACTCACGGCAAGGAAAGGAGGCAGCAACTGCTAGTAGACAGCTTTGTTTTCCTACTAAGAACATCCACAAAACTGTACAATCCTCCTCTTGTACCTCAGCCAAATGCTTTCAAGGGACTATAAACCACCTCTTTGAGAGTGAATGCCTGGATCTCTGGCTTTTGAGGACCCTCTCTAAAAGCCTGTTAGCTATTAATTCAAAACCCTTCCAGTGAGACAAGCGTGTGTGTATTTTTTAACATTTCTCTTTATATAAAGAACCACAGGGCTGATCCCTAAGTACCCATCCAGACCAGTCCCCTTTATACCTACAGCTGGCTCTCCACAAGTGTGACCCTCTTCACTCAGAGGGTGGTGGTGAACTGCAACAGCTCCCCAGGGAAGCAGTCATGGTGCCAAGCCTGACAGTATTCAAGAAGCATTTGGACAACACCCTCAGACACATGGTGTGAATGTTGGATTGTCCTATGCAAGGACAGGAGTTGGGCTTGATGATCCTTGTGGGTCCTTTCCAACTCAGGACACTCTATGATCTACTCATCAGGACATACATAAAGACAATATGTAATACAGCAGAAAAAAGTAAATCTTTCCAAATGAGCATAAGACAAGTCCCCTTTTTTGCCTTGGAGATACACACAGGTATTCTCTTCCCAGTGGAAAGAAAGGAATAGTATTAGTTTATTTTCTCAGCATTTCTCCAAATACCTCAAGCAGGTATTATTTTCTCTGCAGTATTCCAAACAATCTGTCCAGAAATTAATGAAAGGTTTGGTTTTTTTCTAGTAAGAGAAAGGAAGGAGATGAAGGAAAATGCAAGCAAGTAGACTGCTCTTGCATCCCTCCATGATGAAGAAACAGCCTTCTATAGGCAAGTTTACTCCTTATCTTATAGCAGAAGTGGCAGAGGGCAGGAAAGGTAAAAGCAAAAGCTAGCTCTGCTCTCTGAATAGTGTGAGTGAAATGCTGCTCCATTTTGCCTGATTTTCCTCCACTATTGAGGAACCGAAGTAAAGCAGCTTCAGTTAAATACTCCTTTCCTTAATCTGCAAAAACTCACTAACATCCTACTTTTGGATCTAATAGATATTATCTTACACTAGATACAGAGAAACAAAAACACAAAAAAACCCCACAGGCATGCCCTTATATATGGAAAGATGTACAAAAAGCCTCCAAGGGTTATTTGAGACAAAACTATATACTCCAAGTCTGACATTTATTCTGGAAGTTTTCAAAGCAATTGTTGTTTAAGATGAACACTGCAGTGATCAAAAAAACAGTGTTGACAGCACAGATTCAAGGACAGAAAAAAAAGTAATAAAGATTTTAAAAAATCCCATTAGATACAAAAACCTGCAAGAGATCTCACAAACCACAGGGAATTGAGAGAACTGAGGGAGTAATTAAAAACATCCAAAAAGGTACAACCAGAAGATAATTTAGCAAGAAGAGCTTCTGGATATGGAGAGCCCAAAGAGCTGGATGAACCCATTTCAAATTCCTGTACAAGAAAAAGGTCCATGCTGCTAAGAAAGTAATTCTTTCACTAAAAAAAGAAAAAAAAAACAACTATCCTATAAGATGACCTGAAGGAACACAAGCACTTCTTTTGTAAAAGAGCACTAGGACCAATTCTAGGAATCATACATCTGCAAGTCTCATTCCCCAAGCTACAAATAAATTAACTAAAATAATTAAGAGTATAATAAAACTCCAAGGATGATAAAAATAAAGATGAGTTAGTGAAGTGTCAATATAGGGAAGTACTATCTTTCTAATCCATTAGAAATCTTCAAATATATAAATTAAACAACTTAGTTGCATATTTAACAAAAACTCTTAATACAAGTTTTTGACGAGGCCCTTTGGAAATATACATAGTCCAGGGGTACACACCTTCTCTGATCAGGAGCTGCCCAAAGATAAGAAATAAGCAATAACTTTATATGAAGTTCAAAGAACAAAAGAACATATAGATGTCCCCTGTAAATATTTGTTGGTAAATGTCAACATTTGAAGATGCTGCAACATGAATTACTGAAAAATGTGGAAGAAAGAATTAGCAGAATGGTGCCAGCTGAAATTCAACATGGGTAGATATATGGCAATAACACTGAATTTTGAATCACTCTTTTTCAGAAAGAAGAAACTCCTATTGCAACTAATCCAGAAAAAAACTGACCACTACCCAGAGAGTTTGGTAGAAAAAAAATAATTTAAAAATAATCCATAAAAACTATTCAAAATACCTGTGTTCGCTTTCTGATTACCTGCAGTACTTATTATACCAAAAGTGAAGTACAATATACAAGAAAAAAAAACCCATGGCATTTATGATCATGATATGTGTTTGTTTTGAGGAAAGCAACACCAAAGGATACTGTAAAAGCAGGATTACAAAGTCAAGTGCTCAGTGATTAAAGACTTTGAATGTCTGACATCTGAAACAAGTCAAAAAGGATGCATTTTTAAAAAAAAATTCCTTTTTTTTTACATTGAAAGGAAATGAACATAAGAGGATATGACAGAAATGTGAAGTAATATACGATACACACAAAAAATAGAGCATCCAATTTATGATTTAGCAACAAAGAAATTCCCAGAAGAATGGTCAGTACATTGAGGAATAACATTAAACATACAAGACTCCACATGAATCACATGAACTTGAGGAATTGATCAACATGAGACACTAGAACAAAGTTTAAATAATACTCAGAGATAATTACATAGACATATCTGCAATTGAAACAGTTATATAGGATAATTTAAAAGTGTGTTATAAGCCTTCATGACAGCATCATATACCAATCACTACTCTTTAATTACTACCAGGAAATGTATCCTGCAGGTATAATAATTCCCCAGTGAAATTCCTCCAGAGTACCTTTCTATTGGACGCAGCAAGAAGAAGAAAAGAACTGTTTTAAAATAGCATCTT
Source organism: Clamator glandarius (assembly GCA_033459285.1). NCBI lineage: Eukaryota > Metazoa > Chordata > Aves > Cuculiformes > Cuculidae > Clamator > Clamator glandarius. The sequence continues at coordinate 2,323,785 of JAUNZM010000105.1, forward strand.
TCCTATTTCTGTCAGAGTTGATCCAGGCTATCACAGGTGATAAACTTATTTTACATCATCTTTAATTAAAACATAACAACCACCATCACTCCCCCCCCAAAAAAAACCCCAAGTCTGCAAAACCTGAGTCATTTAACTTTTTTTGATCTTTACAAAAGTTGAGGAAATTAACTATCCCCAGTAATAAGCACTACACGTGAAAAGAGAAAAGAAAATGAAACCCTCCACTCATTGTGAAAATAAAGTCACTCAACATGAACCCTGCTTGTTCAGTCTAGACATGAAGGGTGAAATGACATACAAATATACTTAGGTTAACTGAACCAAAGGAAAGGCTTCTTCCCTTTTTCTGCTGGATGAGTGACAGAAAGGAATGTAAATTAAAATCACTACTGATTTTACTCCAGCTGTTAAGCAGAAAATGTTAACTATTTTACTATCAGTAAAAAGTAAATTAAATAACTAGAAGTAAGATATTAGACACAGCTCCAGTAGCTAAAGACTGATTTTTGGCTCACTGCCCTAAACATACAGATATGAGCATTTAAAATTTATCAGAGCATGAAAAAAATAAATTATAAGCTATTTTGTCCAATTCCAAAAATCTGACCTGGAAAAAGACTGCAACTGTAACTGAAAAAGGAGTCAAGAAAAATATCCATTAAATTTTAACTGACAACTTTCAGCAAACAAAACTCTACTAAATCTAAAAGTTACTTGAAAGCATACACTTAAAAACAACAGCCAAACTGCATTTTTAATAGCATTTCTTTTAAGTAATAAATTGGATCAAATGCAACACCGTAAACAATAAAAGCTGCCATAGTAGAATAGTACACCTGAAACTTGCATCTATCATCTCTTCTCTGCCCTACTTCATGCTATTTGATTTTTCTTACCATCAATAGGAGGTTGAAAGAATTGTTTATGGAACATTTATTTTATAAAAACTGAGACAGAATACCAACTCAGTCATCAATAAAATCAATACAAACAGCAACAGATATTTAAAGTACACTATCAAAGATATGATTTTCTTTAAATTCTCTCAGAATAGCAATTAAAAGCTACACAAAACACAAACATAAAAGCTTTCTGATCTTTCCAATAGAAGTGCTAAGTCATCAACCACCTTTGTTTTCAGTTCTTCAACATCACTTTCTGCAAATATCCTATCCCTGAAGGTACCCTGCCATGCTAACATCACAGCATCTGTCCCAGTCTCAGAGAACAGTACTCTACTGATAGGCAGTGATGGCACCTGCAGTGTACTTACTGAGGTGTCAGACCAGGAAATAAGATCATAAAGGAACACAATTCTGAGATTTGAAAGAGGTGAGATATATTTAACACAGTTACGACTTTTCTACAAGGTGCAGGATATTCTACTATTTATGCTCTCACTGTTAGAGTACGAGTTGTGACACTAGCAGTAAGAATTCTATATTTAGAATGACAATCAGTTTCAAAATCTTGATTTACATCAGTATCTTAAAAAAAGATTAATTCTGACTTAATACTTGTTAAAATAGTGCATAATGTAATACTTAAACATTTTGTTTAAAGAGGAAACAGGAATCTTTAGTTGTTTCAAATGGCATGTCACTGTACAAAAATTTCACTGTTATAAATGTTCTTTAGCATCATTTTAACAACCAGAAAATTTAACCATAAAATACTTAATGTCCACATAACAATAACTCTGCTAATACTTCAAAAATAGTCACAAATAATTATTATTTCTTGATATTAACTGGAAATTATTCAAATTAAAAGTTAAATAACTTATAAACTCAGATGGTTTTATTTTAAGTGACTAGGAATAAGTTAACTGTGGACATTAACCTGGAGAACACTGAGCTTTTGAAACAACCTATCGGAAGTACTCTGTACTGCAGTTGCAGTTCTCAAAATCAGGACCTTTCTGTTCCATGGCTGTTTACCTCCTGCCTCTTCGGCTTTTAAGATGATTTAATGGCTGGTCTGATATTTACAGGTTTTGCTTGCATGCAGTAACCCAAGAGCAAAATTCCACTTCTATTCCAGTTAGAATGCCTTATGTAAACTCAATTAAAGCAGAAAGAATTATGAAGAACCCTCAGAGTATTTCACTGGGAAACAGCAAAATCATACAGGCTAAAGGAGTCCGCATCAATGTTACCAGACTGCCTGGTACAGCTCTCAGCAAACTGCCTAGGGTTGAAACATTTAGATATTGTAGTACAGAGAAGCAAACCACATCCTCAAGTATGAAATAATTACACTTTAGAGCACACTACTAATTCAAATTGGCTCCTATTTCTACTGATTTCTACATCAGCCACAGAAGCTGGTAGGCAATATAAGTAGTTTTTTGTGTACAGTGCACTAGCTCCCCGTGTGGACACACCTGATTAGCAATACATGCAAAATAGCTTACAGAAGTTAGAGCGATCCTTTTATTTAAAGTGGAGTACACTACTAGTCTATGAATTCACTCCTAACATGGTGGCAACTTACAATTCCCATGTTCTGAATTCTTTTTTCTCGTGGAATTGCTGGCTTAAGAATCTCCCTCCAGCTGCTCTCCCTTTCCCAATACTATCCTTTCAGTTGTGTCAACACAGCCATTTACATAGCCCTACGTTAATCTGAACTAATCCAGAACGAAAATATCACCCTGTTCACCTAATTAATCTGAGCTGATTCTCCAGACTGGTTCATCACACAACAACTTCAAAACATCACAGAGCAGAACCGCAGCTGCTGAGCGTACAGCTCTGGTTATGTCAGCATAACCATTACTATCAATAGGAAATCCTGTCAAACAGGAGTCAAACTTCTTTCCAATGTTTAAAAGCCTCTTTGGAGCAAAATTAACAACCTGGAAAAGCAACTTCTATTAAAAGACCACAGCATATGTGGATAAATTAAGGATCCACAATCTGAGAGCTTTAAAAAATGCACCATACCCAATTCTCCTTTGCTAAAGCAGGATGACACTACTGGCCCCAAAAGATGTGTATCAACACAAGGTCTGCTGTCGCAGAGATTCAAAAAATAGGCTACAAGAGAAACAACCCACAAAACCGAAACCACAGTGAATTTGGTTGTTCTGCTTTTAAGTCTTTTAAAACACTTGTACTACTGACAGTTTTCCAAGATTCCCTTTTTCAGTTTCCTGGTATAAGCATGTTCTTTAATGATACACACGTACACACTGTAAAATTGTTCTCTTTTCGTTAACATCCCATAATCACATTTTTACATCCAGTGAACAATATATGTAGGCAATCAGTCTGCACCGGAAGGTTGGAAGTCAAATATCATGTAAAGTCTCAAAGAAAGAAAATGGATACAGAAAATCACATGCTGGCCTTGGTGCAAAGATAACTGATACAGAGACACTAGACTTCTCTGCGAGCACTTAAATTCAGTTTACAAATAGTTGAATTGGAATGTGGCATAGACTTGTGTTCTGAACGGCTAACTCAGAATACACCATTATGCTTTCTGTATCTACTTTACAACTGATTTAATCAACACATAAATATTCAAGCCCAAATCTCTTCAGCCTGTCCTGGTATGGGAGGTACTCCAACCCTCTGATCATCTTTGTAGCCCTCCTTTGGCCTCATTCCAACAGTTCCATATCCACCTTATGTTGAGGATTCCAGAACTACATGCAATACTCCAGGTGTGGTCTCACAAGAGAGGATTTGGGGGGCAGAATCACATCTCTCAGCCTTCTGGCCATGCTTCTTTTGATGTAGCCTAGGCCACCATTGGCATTTTGGGCTGCAAGCGCACATTGCCAGCTCATGTCAAGCTTCTCATCAACCAGCTCCCCGAAGTCCTTCTCTGCAGGACTGCTCTCAATCACGTCAAAATAAAAAGGCTGGAGTGCAGGACAAAAGTTCCCCTCTACTTTTCCCAATAAAGTGATGGTCGTGGGTTGTTCTCTTATGAATATAAGACATACGGGAGAAGGAAAACACCCAAGTGTAAAAGATTTTTACGGGTTTTTTATACAATAGTTTGCAATGACTTAATGCCACTAAACACTCTCTCAAGAAAACAAATTAAAGAAAAGTTGGGGAAGATAAGTTGCCTGTTCTGCAGTCTGAGATTTAATGCATTCAGAAATATACAAACACAGTACTTCATTACTATTTTGTGGAGGTTCTCTTGGAAGTCAAACTTTCATTGCATCTTTGGTCTCCACAGTTCAAGGAGACTAATAACGTTGCTGTTTCCTCCCTCACAAGCAGCATCAATGACAATCAAAATCATACAACAGTGTTGTGTTGTGTTCCTTACCATATAAGCCCTTCTTGGAAAGCTAGTGTATCCCATATGGTGGTGGTAAATAGACTTTGGACTGCTGTCCAAGAAAGAACACCTGCCATAACTCAGAAAGAGGCAGCAAAAAGTTACATCAACTTCACACATGGACTTAAATGCCAATACTCTTGTCCAGCTGGGAAGACATTCCAACACAGACTTGTTGTTAATAGCATTGCTGTTCATATGGCTGAGAAAAGATTGGTTGACTCAATGAGATTAACCTTGCACTTGATTTGTCTTCTGATGAGAAAAGTCTTTTAACCCAGAACTCATACTTTAATGCTCCTCTGCACTTGCCAGAATGGACGTGGCAACCCAGAAAGAGCTCAAATGAAAACATGCAGCCATCCAGGTCTCAGGCTGCAGGGACCATCGGAGCCTTTTGCTGCTATGGCATCAGTGAAAATAGCTGTCACCAGGTAGATGACCTGCTCAGCCTGGTGGCAAAGCTATGAGAGGAAGTAGAAAGGCTAAGGAGCATCAGGGAATCTGAGGAAGAGACAGGCTAGTGGAGCCATGTTCTGCCCTCCCAGAGACAAAAACAGTCAACAGAGGAAAAAACAAGATCACAGGGATCCTGTATCCTTCCCTCACCAGGCAGAAGCTCAAAGGAAAGGAGTGAACAGAGAAAAGTCCATGCTTGAAGAGCCAAGAAAATCCCCCTCCTTGGCCATCTCACCTTCCCAAATGCCTCTGTACAGTAGGTATGAGGTTCTGAAGCTGCAAGGCCAGTCAATGGATGATATCGATGAAGGTCCACCTACACTACAGATGTTGCCAGGGTCAGAAAGGCTATCAAAACCATCTCCACAGAAGAAAAGACAGGTTATAGTTGTAGGTGACTCCCTTCTGGGGGTAAGGGAGGGTCCAATATGCCAGACAAACCCTCATCTTGGGGAAGTGACTGGTTGGGGAACCAGATTAGGACATCACTAGGAAATTTCCTAGCCTAGCATGGTCCTCAGACTATCACCCATTACTGCTCTTCCATGTGGATGGTGATGAAGCTGCAACATGTAGTCCAAGGGCAAGCAAAAGAGGGACTTGAGATGGTTGGTAAGGGAATCTGGAGCACAGGTCACTTTTTCTTCTTTCCTTTCAGCTATGGGCAGCAACATTAGAAAAAACAGATGGACTCAGGCTATCAATACACAGCTCTGTCTCCCGTGTCCCCACCACGATTTGGAGTTTTTTGACACTGGGATAACACCAGTATCAGGCAAGATCCACTTCTCTCATACAGGGAAAAGGGTCTTTGCTCATGAGCTTATGAACGTCATTGAAAAAGCTCTAAACTAGATGAGAAGGGGGAGGAGGGTAGTATGAGGCCTGTCCAAGACAAGCCGAGAGATGACACACCAAAGTTACAGGGATGAGGTGCTAGTGAGGGCCCTCTGACTGTTGCTCAGAGACATGCTGGCTACATTGCAGCACACGAAATCTTAGGAAGATGGGCCAGGGACTCCTGAGGTAATATAAGCCCATAGGGACACATCAACAAAATAACTCAAAAGGAATTTTTTTCACCTCCTGGGTGAAAAACTGGTTGAATGACCGGGCCCAGAGGGTGGTGGTAAACAGAGTTAAATCCAGCTGGAGGCCAGTGACAAGTGGGGTTCCCCAGGGCTCAGTCCTGGGTCCAGTCCTGTTCAGTGTCTTTATGAGTGACCTGGATGAAGGCATCGAGTGCTCCCTTAGCAAGTTTGCAGATGACACTAAGCTGGGAAGAAGTGTGGATCTGCTGGAGGGTCGGGAGGCTCTGCAAAGGGACCTGAACAGGCTGGAACGCTGGGCAGAGTCCAATGGCATGAGGTTTAACAAGGCCAAATGCCGGGTCCTGCACTTGGGGCACAACAACCCTAAGCAGAGGTACAAACTAGGAGAAGCCTGGCTGGAAAGCTGCCAGGAGGAGAAGGACCTGGGGGTGTTGGTTGACAGTCGACTGAACATGAGCCAGCAGTGTGCCCAGGTGGCCAAGAAGGCCAATGGCATCTTGGCTTGTATCAGAAACGGCGTGACCAGCAGGTCCAGGGAGGTTATTCTCCCTCTGTACTCGGCACTGGTGAGACTGCACCTCGAGTACTGTGTTCAGTTCTGGGCCCCTCACCACAAGAAGGATGTTGTGGCTCTGGAGCGAGTCCAGAGAAGGGCAACGAAGCTGGTGAAGGGGCTGGAGAACAAATCTTATGAGGAGCGACTGGGAGAGCTGCGGCTGTTTAGCCTGGAGAAGAGAAGGCTGAGGGGAGACCTTATTACTCTCTACAACTACCTGAAGGGAGGTTGTGGAGAGGAGGGTGCTGGCCTCTTCTCCCAAGTGACAGGGGACAGGACGAGAGGGAATGGCCTCAAGCTCCACCAGGGGAGATTTAGGCTTGAGATTAGGAAAAAATTCTTCACGGAGAGGGTGGTTAGGCATTGGAACGGTCTGCCAAGGGAGGTGGTTGAGTCGCCGTCCCTGGAGGTGTTTAAGGTTAGGGCGGATGAGGTACTTAGGAGCATGATTTAGGGATTGGTGGGGATGGTTGGACTCGACGATCCAGTGGGTCTCTTCCAATCTGGTCATTCTGTGATTCTGTGAATTAAAAGGTGTTCCTCTAAGGAGGAGACACAGCTGACAGCCCAGCTGAATTGCCTCTACACCAATGCATGCAGCATGGACAACAAACAGGAGGAGATGAACACCACCGCGCTGCTAGAAAGCTATGGCCTGGTTGCTATTACTGAAACTTGGTGGGACAAATGGTATTACTGGAGTGCAGCTATTGACAGCTACAGGCTGTTCAGAAGGGACAGGGTAGGAAGAAGAGGTGGAGATGTTGCACTCTACATCAAGAAATTGGAAAAAGAGCAGTCTTCGAAAAGCAGCCACGAGTAAGTTGAAAGCTTATGGGTAAGAATTAGAGATCGAGGCAACAAAGGGAACCTTTGTTATGTCTACTACAGTCCTCTTGATCAATTGGAGCCTATCGACAAAGCCTCCTTACACCAAATACAGGAAGCATTGCACTCACAGGCGCTCATCCTCCTGGGGGAATTCAACCACCACAACATCTGGTGGAAAAGCAGCATGGTGGTATGTAGGCAATCCAGGAGATTCCTGGAGTACATTGAGGGTATCTTCTTAAGCCAGGAAACAGACAACCCTATGAGATGGGATGTGATACTGTGCCTGATGGTCACCAACGCAAGTGAGGTAACCAGAGATGTTAAGACTAGAAGTAGCCTGGTCTGAAATGGTCGTGCACTGGTGGAGTTCACAGTTCTGAAGGACATGGGTGAGTCAAAGATTAAAATCAGGACTCTGAGTTTTAGGAGAGCAAACTTCCAGCTCTTCAAGGAGTTAGTCAATAGGACACCCCAGGAAACTGCCCTCGGAGACATGGGAGCAGAACAGAGCTGGCAGATCTTTAAGGATGCTTTCCATAGAGTGCAACAGCTCTCAATTCCCAGGTTTAAGAAATCAGGAAATGAATGCAAGAGAGCAGCATGGGTCAGACAAGACTTGCTGGTCAAACTGAAAGGCAAGAAGGAAATACGCAGGCCATGGAAGCAGAGACAGGTAGCCTAGAAAGAGTACAGGGACACTGCCTGGCTGTGTAAGGCTGGGGTCACGAAGGCCAAGGTGCAACTGGAGCTGAACTTGTTAAGAGAAGCGAAGAATAACAGGAAGGGCTTCTATAAGTATTTCAATCAGAAAAAAAGACGTGAAAGAAAATGTAATCCCCCGATAAGCAAAACAGGCAAACTGGTACCAATGGACAAGAAGGCTGAGGTACTCCACAACCTTTTTCCTCAGTCTTCACTGGTAATCTTGCTTCTGACACCTGTTGAATAGATGGACCACAAGGCAGGGACTGGGGGAGCAAAGTCCCTTCCAGTCTAAGAAATGATCCTGTTTGTGACCAGCTGAGGACCCTGAATATATGTAAATCTATGGGACCTGAAGATATGCATACTGAAGTCCTGAGGGAACTGGCTAATGTAGTTGCCAAGCCACTCAATGGTATTTGAAAAGTCTTGGCAGTGAGGTGGAGTGTCTGGTGACTGGGAAAAGGGAAATGCTGCATCCATTTTTTAAAAGGATAGAAAACAGGAACCTGGGAACTAGAGATCTGTCAGCCTCACCCCTGTGCTGGGGAATATCATGGAACGGATACTCCTAGAAGCTATGCTAAAGCACACAGAGGACATGTAGGCAATTCGAGACAGCCAGCATCACTTCACCAAGGGTAACTCTTGTCTAATCAACCTAAGGCCTCCTGGAGCTGAGTGACTACCTTCAGTGGACAGGAAAATACCTGTGGATGTCACCTATCCAGACTTCTATAAGGTCTTTGACATGGTCTCCTACAACATCCTTCTCCCTAAATTGGAAAGGTATTGATTTGATAGGTGGACCATTTGGTAGATCATTAATTGGTTGGATGGTTGCACACCGAGGGCAATGGTCAACAACTCAATGTTCCAATGCAGACTGGTGACAACTGGTGTACATCAGGGGTCTATATTGGAACCAGCATTGTTTAATATCTTCAAGTGCACTCTCAGCAAGCTGGTAGATAATACTAAGGCCACTGGTGTGGTTGATGCACCTGAGGGACAAGAGAAAATCCACAAGGACCTGGACAAGCTGGAGACGGGAGCCCATGTGAACCTCATGAGGCTCAAGGAATCACAGAATCACTAGGTTGGAAAAGACCCACAGGATCATCGAGTCCAACCATTCCTATCAATCACTAAATCGCACCCCGGCGCGATGCGGGGTCCTGTACACCTGCTCCACTCACAGAACTCTGTCGGCTTTCAGGAGTTGGATTTTGGGAGTTGGTTGCAGAAACAGGACTCTGACTTGTCCCTGCACCTGGGAGGACAAATTTTGACATTGAAGAGGAGGGAATTGAAGTGCTGGGAGATGAGATTAATCTGGAGCTTGACCAAAGAAGTGGAGTTAACCTTGAAATTAGGTTAAACCCACAGCACTGGGAAATAGGTATGGCTCAGCCCCTCTGGTACTCCAACAAGTGACACCAGGGCAGGAATAAGGGATGCTGGAACAGACCTGGCTGAAATGGGGAGCCATGTCCCTCAGCACCTCATCCACCTGTCTCTTAAACACCTCCAGGGATGGTGACTCAACCACCCCCCTGGGCAGCCTGTTCCAGTGAAACAATGACTCTTTCCATGAAAAATTTTTTTCTGATGTCCAGCCTGAACCTCCCCTGGCAGAGCTTGAGGCCATTCCCCCTTGTCCTGTACCCTGTCACTCGGAAGAAGAGGCCAGCACTCCCCTCCCCACAACATCCTTTCAAGTAGTTATAGAGATCAGTAAGGTCTCCTCTCAGCCTTCTCTTCTTCCAGCTAAGCAACTCCAGTTCCCTCAAACACTCCTCATAAGACTTGCTCTCCAGACCCTTCACCAACTTTGTTGCTCTTCTCTGGACTCGCTCCAGAGCAGCAACATCCTTCTTGTGGTGAGGGGCCCAGAACTGAACACAGGATTCGAGGAGCAGTCTCACCAGTGACGAGTACAGAGGGAGAATAACCTCCCTGGACCTGCGGGTCACGCCATTTCTGATACAGGCCAAGATGCCATTGGCCTTCTTGGCCACCTGGGCACACTGCTGGCTCATGTCCAGTTGGCTGTCAGCCAACACCCTGAAGCCTTTTCCTCTGCGCAGCTTTCTAGACAGACTTCGCCTAGTCTGTACCTCTGCATAGGGTTGTTGTGCCCCAAGTGCAGGACCCGGCATTTGGCCTTGTTAAACCTCATGCCATTGGACTCTGCCCAGCAGTCCAGCCTGTTCAGATCCCTTTGCAGAGCCTCCCGACCCTCTAGCAGATCCACACTTCCACCCAGCTTAGTGTCAACTGCAAACTTGCTAAGGGAGCACTCGATGCCTTCATCCAGGTCACTCATAAAGACACTGAACAGGACTGGACCCAGGACTGAGCCCTGGGGAACCCCACTTGTCACTGGCCTCCAGCTGGATTTAACTCCATTTAGCACCACTCTCTGGGCCCGGCCATCCAACCAGTTTTCCACCCAGGAGAGCGAGCACCTGTCCAGTCCAGAGGCTGACAGTTTCTGTAGCAGAATGTTGTGAGAAACTGTGTCAAAGGCTTTACTGAAGTCCAAAAAAGGAGTTCAAGTGCAAAGTCCTGCAGCTGGATGGGGGGCCAAATCCTAGTATCACTACCAGCGGGGTGCTGAAGGGATTGAGAGCTGCCCTGCCAAGAAGGACTTGGGTGTACTGGTGGATGAAAAGCTGGACACAAGCTGAATGTGCGCTCAGAGCCCAGGAGGCCAACTGTACCCTGGGCTGCATAAAAAGAAGTGTAGCCAGCAGGTTAAGGGAGGTGATTCTGCCACTCCACTCTGCTCCAGTGAGACCACACCCATAGTACTCCATCCAGCTCTGGAGTCATCAGCACAGGAATACATTGACCTGTTGAAGTGGGTCCAGACAAGGACCACAGAAGCAATCAGAGAGATGGAACAGTTCTCCTGTGAAAAAAAGGCCTAGAGAGTTGGGGTTGTTCTGCCTGAAGAAGAAGAGGCTCCAGGGATACCTTATTGCAGCCTTTCAGTGCTTACAGAAACTTTTAAGAAAGACAGGGACAAACTTTTTTAGCAGTGCCTGCTGCAATAGGACAAAAGGTAATGGTTTGATATTAAAATAGGGTAGACTTAGATTAACTGTAAGGAAGAAATATTTTACAGTGAAGGTGGTGAAACACTAGAGCAGGTTGCCCAGGGAGGTGGCAGGCACCCCTTCCCTGGAAACATTCAAGGTCAGGTTGGATGGGGGGCTCTGAGTAACATGATCTAGTGGAAGGCGTTCCTGTTCATTGCAGGGGTGTTGGACTAGATAGCCCTTAAACATCCCTTCCAACCCAAGCTATTCTATGATTCAATGAATACTCTAAATTTAACAGGAGCTTTGTTATGACAGTGGAGTTTCAAAGTCTTTCTAGTTCCCTTCACCCACACCCAGCAATCCCTGCTTCACTTATTTCAGCTTTTCTTTACTTCCAGGCCCCCTTTAAAGAAGCATTTCTGTGCACAGCACAGTTCACTATTCTTTTGTTTAGTACAAGATTTCTCTTGTTTTCTACAGGCAATATCACACTTTTGGAAAGGTTGTACAGTCATTTGATTAGTGCATTCTAAATGATGTGGACAGAGGCACAGAAGCTGACTGAAAGCATTCTTCCTGACATTATATCTAAGGAGCATTGTGAGAGGATACAACAAAGTTATCATCAGATTTGAGTTATTTTAGCTTACGTTAAAAACTTCAGTGACCCTGATCATTTAGTGAATTCTATCTTAGCAGCATTCTCTGCAACCTCATTGTATCACATAATTTTTAACTTTTATAAAATGCTTTAAGTTATGATTTTTTGAGTGTACTTACCAAGTTAGAACAAAAATAAGATAAAACTTAAACAAAAAAAGAAAGCATATTTTACTAGGGGAATAATCTTCCAGATATGAATAGATCAGACACAATTCAACCTCAGAAGCTATCCAGACTCAAGTTATCCTACATTGCCACATTCCTATGTGGGAAATTACAGCAAAGGTAGTATCATAAAGTTGATGTATTTTACTATTAAAAACAGTAGATGTTTACACACACACTATCTTGGTCCATATTTGACTGTTGCCACCCACACCCTCTGAATTTAGTAAGACTGTTCAACAGCTGACATAGAAGCATGGTGAACAGAAATGCAATACTTCCAAAACAACTTGATCCTCATCAGTTCTTAAGATTGAAAGCAAATACAGGAAGAGAGTCCCACATAGTTCATTTTACATTAAAGAAAATAAAAAGTAGCTCACATGTTCCCAAGTTATCCTGGCTAAAATTTCTTAGGAAGACAGAAAGAATTCGAAGAGTATTTATCTAAAAACCCCTGCAAAAAGTCATTTTATCTGATTACGGTACCACACTTCAGGCAAATCTTCAAAGATCTGACTTGGTAGGTCAGAGCTTCTACACTTGGGTAATACTGAACACACAAATTTCATTTTGTATTTTAATCTGAAAGAAAAACCAAGAAGCTACCTTTTTATTCCCCCCTCAGATGTCCAAAGTGGATTGCCCACACAAACAAAAACACGCTATGCTATTTTTTAACTACTGTGGAATAGTCCTTACATTCAAGATGAGAAATGCACTTCAGTCTTGATCAGCAAAAGTCTTTTCTGGCCCTATCTTCCTTTTCTTTTAAAAAGAGAATATCATCACATTCACTTCAAGAACAGAGCTGTTCACCAGGGACTAGGATAAGGTCAAATTCATTCCCAGTTTTCATCAGAACCAGGATATGAATTAAGCTTCCAAAAACATATTAGTTCAGTAATACACAGAAAAAGGTTTCTTTCCCTCCCCCTCAGCTACAAGCATGGATTTATAAAAGTAGAAGCCTCTGCAGGCACAACAGGTTGGACATAATGAAGCACTGTTTCTATAGTCCTCTAGGTACCAACATGAAAGGATGCTTCGCTTGTAGCAATGATTGGAGAACACTTCTCCAGAGACCAAAGAAAAAGTAATTCAATTTCAGTTGGTGAAAACTAGTATCTAGGAATGGCTGTTTTATAGACACTCCTTTTAGCTTCATATTACAGAAATGAATCAAGACTATATTAATTCAAGAAAAGTCTTATTACCAAAAAACAAAGAACTTCCTTGTGTTACTCAAAATGAACCCCCCAAGCATTCCGATTAACACAAAAAGCAAAAAGATAGCAAGTTATTTTAACGTTTGTTGTATCTTTCCTTATTGTTCCATAAACAATGGAAAGGGGGAGTAGTTTGAGGTATCTTAAAAAATAGAGTTCAGAAACATAGATTAAAAATACACAGATTTTAAAAATGATAGCAAGTATTATCCAAGAAATGCTTAATTTGTAAAGTGATGCAGTGTTTCAGGTTGTGCCTGTATGATCTTATCTCTTGCATATTATCATTAACCACCTTAAAAAAAGGTTGCTTTCTGATACAGGAGAGAGGCACAGAACTTAAAAGATTCATCTACAGCACAGAAAAGGAGACAAATATTTACCCAACCTCATTTCACTGAAGGAAAAGAATGGATAATATTCCAGACAAAAAAAAAAAAAAAAAAATTCCATCCTCACCACCTTTCCCTAACCAAGAGGAAAAGCAAAATACTGCTTCAGAAGTTGACTAAGAGTCACACCACTACAGTTCTCAATTAAGAAAGAAACTCAGAAAGAAAGGAATAAAGAAACCTAAGACTATGAGGCAGACCAGATAACCTGGGCACTGCATGTTTGATTCAGAATAACAGTCTTCAGTCAAGCAAGAAAGATTTTGAGTAAGACTTAAGCAGTGAGATTAGTCCAAACACAGCAGGGAGAGATACTGTATCATGTATTCACTGTACAGTAAATCAGATGATTGGCAATTACCTCAAGCACTTCTGTTTGGTTTTTTGTTTTGTTTTGCTTTTTATTCCAGGAACCCAAATGAAATCTATTCTTTACTTTTAGACTATTTTGTACTTACTGCTGGTAGTAGAGACTGCATGTTCTGATTGGAGTCAGCTATAGTGGCTAGGTAAACCAAGTTTGTATGCAGCATCTGCTGGTATCTATCAAAATAAACAAAAGAAATCTTAAGTCACAAAGACAATAAAAACAGAACTTATTTTACTTCTAAATTACCAACATAAAACAAGATTCAATAGACTTACAAGAGTACCATTATTAGCTATACAAAGCCTTTTCCCTCACAGTTAACTATTATGCAATCTTTCCCATGTCTCCATCATAACTGTGCCAATATATTCTCTATAGCTTCTGTCTTGCTATGAAAAAAATCTGGGTGACACTATTATCACTATTTTGCTTCCTGCCCCAAACTAAGTCACCAGGAGACATATACAGTGTATGTGGGTGTTTGGTGTAATTTCCATCACAAATACCAGGAAAAGACAGCTTCTTCTATTATGCCCCTTGTTACAAGATATCATAGATTTATGTGAACTGTGAGCAAGAACAGTGCAGACATTTCATCAGGACCCTGAGCTCTGGAAGTTTGCTATGAAATGACTTCTGTGCTACAGAACCATGTTCAGGAGTCTCAATGTGTAGCTCACAGTCACAAAAACAACCTTGAAAGCAGGAACAGATTACAAATACCTAACTACAGGCTTGTGAACAGTTTAATACAGTAACTATGCTACAATAAAAGCATTCCCTTAAAGCACAACCACCTATTATTTATGACCCCATCCCCTACTCCCAGACTACCATTTCCCTTAGTAAGGGACTTGAGCCACACTGTGATGCCCCATCTATAACATGACTCCGTATTTGTACAATTACAAGGGTACCACGACCATCCCATGCCAGAAAAGAGTAATGGGAAAATTACATTCCTTACCAATTCACTCTTTCCATAGTTCTCTCAGATCACTCTACAGAGACCCCACTAGATGGCAAGTCCACAGAGGACATACTGGCAAGCCAAACTTGTAAGACAAGCCTGTTTGGTTTTGGGCAAGAGGTGAGCAGGTAGTTTTCGAACACCTCTTTGCTAAAGTGTAATTACGATGCACAGGAAAAAGATCTTTGTTCTACAGTTCCCATTTTTATGGGCATCATCATCATGAACATCAACTTGCAGCAGACAAGTTGCAACATTTCAGTGACAGAAGTGATAATAATATGGCAAATAAAACCCCATAAATTCTAAGCGTAATATTTGTAGCAATATTTTTCTGTTCTTCATAGCACAGTTCTACAAGATGAGATAAACAAATCAAGAATGGAGATCTAGATGGAAATTCACCCAGTTCACAGTAGATTTGGATTAATGTCTTACTGAGAGCATTCAGACGTCTTTCCTTTGTTCTGATAGTCCATTATACACTGAATAAGATGGTTATTTTCATCCAACATCTGAAACAATAAAGAAGTTAGCAGTAAGTTTCATGTTCTTTTTGGAAAGAAACTGAAGGTAAGTGCAAGTCCTGCTCCTCTCCTCAGAGTTTTTAAAAACAAAGAAAAAGTAGCACTTCAGAAATTTCTACTTTAACTGATTATTTGTAGAACACAGTTATGGCACACATTCATAGAGCAGTTATTTATAGAAATTCATTTGTATTTTGATCCCATTTTCCCCCTCCAATTAGTTTGAAGGCTTTCTGTTTAAGGGTTTCAGATCACTTTTATAGCTACATTTGTGAAACTTCCCATTGAAATACCTACGCTTTTTCTGCACCAGTCATTATGAAGTTTCCAATGTTTTTCATTTCTTCATTTGATCTCTACCAAGAAATTTACTTAGAAATTTATGCCCTGAGTTTCTTCACTCCTTTTAGCCTCTAACTGTTCATAAATTTAACAATAAAAGGCAAGTAAAATGTTACTGACAGAAACTGAGCTTACCAGACAGGTTTGTTTCAAGGAAATGCCCTGGAAAGCTAGGCCATATTTATGTGAAGAATCTCTAATTAATCTGCACTTTATCAATATTCTGTATAATGGGCACAGTGGATCTGTTCTACTGCAGAAGTGTCCAGGAATATGAACATACGTGAATTTCCTGACAAAAAAAAAGTAGTCCTAAAACCAAAAGAAATTGCAGATCTCATGGCTTTTTACAAAAGGCTCACTAATTCAAAGTGTTCCAAGCATCATAAATGTGAAAAGTAAAGACTGGCTCCCTACAACTGCACATCCACACATTCATGTCTTTTTAACCACTCTCCTGCACTCTGATCAGACAAGCATAAGCAAAATCATGGCTAATCTGAGCGACCAGCCAAGTTAGCCAAGTCAACTGAACTAAACAGAAAGTTTACTGCCAAAAAGAAAATTTTGCATTGATTTCTCCATTTGTTCCCTCTCAGCGGAAAGCTAGTTTAGATCCCTTTACTCTATGCAGCTGCTAAATTTCACAAAGCTAACAGGATCTTAACCATATGCAAGACACTTTCCTTCTTCCAGACATGGTTCAGACCAGGGAAAAGGCTCATGCTTCTACAAGGAAAGCACGGTGTTATTACATCACCCTTATTTCTCAAGGATTCCAACCTAAACAAATTCTACAGGAGGGAAAAAAAAAAAGAAAAAAAAAACAAAACAAGAACTAACACTTTTTTTCTTCCAACTAATCCATCTCTACTATGAAAAGGGTATGGAGTCAGAAGCCTCATGCAGTCAAGGACTTACAAGCGCCAGCCCAGCCTTTCTAAATTCAAACAAGAAATTCACCAGAATTGACAAGAACGATCACTGAGCAATTATTTTGCCTGGAACTGCTGAATCTGGAAACACTGCCACGAAGTACTTAACACAGACAGAACTGCAGTATTTTGCATTCCTGTCTGGGCCTCAGAAATTAGGCAGAACTGTAGCTAAAGAGGACCACAAACACACTTCTATAGACACAATTCATACACATCAACATCAAGTTTATAACAAACACAGTGGCCATTTTCAAAAAAAAAAAAAAAAAAGGAATAAAAGACTTTGGTATCAAAGGCATTAGCTCTAACAGCACTTGCACAGGCAGCTTTGAATCAAGGCTCTCCTCAGAATGCTTCCAAACTCCAGAGGAAGGCAGCAGATACTTAAAGCTTAGCAGACAGCCAGACTTTCAGACTGCCAGTTAAATGGCTGCGTTCTTCACTGTCTCCATGAAAGCTGGACCTCTTGTCGGGGGTGGGAAAGGAACACAAGGGCCAAGAGGAAAGCAAACAAGAAGGAATACAACTGCACCCTAGACAGGGCCGGAGGAACTGCTTTACACAATTCTGACTGAGCAGTTGCTCATAGAAAACTGAAACAACTCTTTGAACAAGTTATAAAAACCTACCATCAAAAGAGCAGTTAGTTTCCAGCTGGATGAAGACACCTCCAGGTCTTCTGACAGATAACGTACGTTACAAAGGTTCTTCAGCTTTACCTACAGTAGGGTTTTGCCAGCCTACCACCATCTAATTCTTGTTTTTAAATTGTTGTTTGACTACAGCACAAGAAAAACTTAATGACCTGCATTCACCACATGCATTTCAGTGATCTCAAGTTTCTATTGACTACCTTAGGCAGTTTCCCACACAGTGTGTATGCATTTTTCACCCATGCTTCCCAAGCACTGACTTCCACTACATAACTGTGGGTGTCTCCATTAGAACTCTGGGGTCTTCTTCGTGGTCCTGATCTCTACATTTACCTTGTCAACGGTCTCATTTCCTACTAAATCAGAGGTTAGTTCTATCTACCCAAAAGGCTCCTACACCAGGAGCTCGTAGTAATCTGTAATCTATTTGATTCATGGCTATTTACACTGGTAACAGTGCAAGCCTTCAGCTAAAGTTTCTAAATACCACCAGGTTACCAGTGAACTTGAACATCCTGCTTCGCTCCTGCCGATAAAAAACACCGTGGGTTATTACAAATCCTATATACGCTTTTCCCTGTTGCTTTAGCGAGTTAACGCGCTCCTTCCCACAAAAGCTTAAATGGAGTCGTTGTCATTGGCTCCGACCATCACGTTCTCCTTTAATAACAGTTAAAGTTTAGGGAGGGGGGAGCCTTACAGTCGGCGGGCCAAGCCTGGGAGCCACGGTCACCGCTCGCCCCGCGCAGGCAGAGCCCGAAGTTAGGCAGGAACACGCCGCCCGCAACCACCCCTCGCAGGGCGGCTTGTACCCGACTCCCCCGTTTCCCTGCACGGCGCCAGGCCGCGTTCTTACGGGTTAGTTCACGCCCGAGGCCCCTGGGGGGAAGCCTGGGGTAGGGCTGGGGAGGCGGGTGACACCTCCCTGCCCCCGGGTCCCCAGCACAGCGATCGCCACCCCCCCACACACACACACTTCCTTCCCTGCGCGGCGGGAAGCGGCTGTTCCCCCCCGCCACAGACCCTCTTCCCCTGCCGCCGGGGCCTTCCCCCTCTTGGCCCTCACCTTCTGAATAGCGGCCGGCGTGATCTCGCCCTTCCCCCGCTGCCTCGGGGCCGCGAACGCCACCGACATGTCCGGCCGCTACCGGGACGCGCTCCCGCCCCCCGCCCCCTTCGCTCACGCGGGCCCCGCGGCGGCGGGAGGCGGCAGCGACCCGGGAAGAACGCGGGGGACGGGGGGGGGAGGCGGCTGCCTAGCGGGACCGCCCATCCTCTTCCCGCCGGGGAATGACTAAGGAGAACGGCTGCTCCTCCTATTTTCTCCCTGCGAAGAGAAGCCCCGGCGAGGCGCTGGAAGACTCGCGGCACTCAGCCAAAACAACGGGAACTGAGAGTCGGCGCTGCGCCCTTCAAACGTAGCCTACCCTTATCACGCCGCCTTCTCGGGTACCCCTTTCCCGCTGCGCTGTTGGTACGTTCCTGCCCAACACGCCTTAGAGCCGGACGGGCGGCGAAGTGGTACGGCCGGCGACGGGGGGAGGAGGCATAGAGAGGTGGAGGGGAGCGCGGCGGCGCGCAGCTTGTAATGGACGCGCTTCACACCCCTCTCCCCGCCGCGACAGTTGGTTGCACCCGGGCAGCCCCGCTCCGGCAGCCACGTGGGGCGGGGCCGGGGAGGCGCTACGGGCGGCAAAAAATACAGAATTGGAGGATTTGGGGGGCACGTGAGCCAACCTACTACCTGAAACGACGTTGTGGAGTGGAGGGATCTGGACTCTTCTCCCAAGTGACGGGGGACAGGACGAGAGGGAAAGGCCTCAAGCTCTGCCAGGGGAGGTTCAGGGTGGATATTAGGAAAAAAAAATTCACGGAAAGGAGCATTGAGCACTGGCAGAGGCTGCCCAGGGAGGTGGTTGTGTCACCTTGCCTGGAGATGTTTAAGAGACAGGTGGATGACATGCTGAGCGGGGCATGGTTTAATGGTTGATAGGAATGGTTGGACTCGATGATCCTGTGGGTCTTTTCCAACCTAGTGATTCTATGATTCTAATGTGCGCTCACAGCCCAGGAAGGCAGCGGCCTCCTGGGCTGCGTCAAAAGAAGCGTGGCCAGCAGGGCTGGTTCTGCCCCCCCTGCTCTGGGTGAGACCGCACCTGGAGTGCCTCGTGCAGCTCTGGAGCCCTCAGCACAGGAAGGACATGGATCTGTTAAAGGTCCAGAGGAGGGTCACGAGGATGACCAGAGGGGGCTGTGCGGGCAGGTTGAGAGAGTTGGGGTTGTTGGGCCTGGAGAAGAGAAGGCTCTAGGGAGACTTTATAGTCCAGTAACTGAACGGGGCTACAGAGAGGCTGAGGAGGAGCTCTTTGTCAAACAGTGCAGTGATAGGATGAGGAGGAATGCTTTCAAGCTGAAAGAGGGTCTATTTAGATTATGTAGGAGGAAGCAATTTTTTCTTGTGAGGGTGGTGAGCACTGGCACAGGTTGCCCAGAGAAGTTGTGGATGCCACATTCTGGGAGGTGTTGGAGACCAGGCTGGATTGGGATTTGAGCAACATGACCTAGTGGAAGGTGTCCCTGCTTATGACAGAGGCATTGGAATGAGATGATCTTCTTTAAGGTCCTTTCTAACACAAACCTTTCTATGTTTTGGTGACCCCTGGCTCGTTGGTGTGGGGCAGCTTTCCCTGCCTACCTCTGCGGCTTCATCTTCCTTGTTGTGAGAATGAATGAAACAGAGGGAGGAGGACTAGTTACTGTTTGAACTTCAAATAAGCTGTAGGCACTGAAAGTGCTAAAATCAGCCTAGGGTTTTTTTCAGTGCAGCCACTGGAGGGAATTTTGGTTTTGGCACAGGTTCTCATCTACACGTTTGTGAAGTCTAAGAGTGTTCTTCACCAGGATGTGAAGTTTCAGAGTTGTGGTACAGTAAAGTTGAAAATCCCTGACTAGAGCATTTTAAATCTGCTTTTTCACAGGCAAGTCCCTGCTCAGCTTATGTGCTCTTCAGTGCCAGCTGTGAGTACTGTCTCCTTCCCAGGCTATGGCCTTTCGTAAACTGATGCTGTTCTTGCAGTTAATGGAAGCAGATGCTGCTGTGGCTGATAGGGCACTATTTAGTGACATGATACCACATCACAAAATGTGAATTTAGTTCCTTGCTCCCTGCATGGCTTGCTCCATTTCTCAGCTGTTGTTGGCTGAAGTCCCTGACTCTTCCCTGAAGCCCCAACCTTTTTGGTTACAACACATATTTGTCCGTGGCATCCATGGCCACTCCACTGGCTGTAGAGCTGCTTCCCAACTGGCATGCTTTCTCCTCAGACTGTTTATAGCCTGGTTCTCTTCCCTAACTCCATTGCTCTTCCTGGCTCCACTAGGATTGACTGTGATTACCCATCATCCCCTGCTTTTTTTCCTTTGACAGCCAGTTCCCAGGCTGCTGGGTCCAAGCTGTTCTTGTGTTCCTACAGCATCCCCCTCTCCAGAGGCCCGCCACCTGGGCTGATGTTCCTTGCTTCCAGAGTGGTGCTGCCTCTGCTCTGTTTCTTCACATTACACAGGACCCTGAGTTGATACGATGCTAATCTGACTTGCTCTCCTCCCCAGAAAAAAGTCCCTGGCGCAATCATTGCACTGGAGGTCATGCTAAAGAGGAGGAGTGATGCCAGCATTTCCATTTGGCTGTTTGTGTTTCTGACCTTTTTACTCATCACCATGGTATCCATTTTTTATACTAGTAGGAGGTTTCTTTTTGTCTCCCACTCACTTTATCATCACCATCACTTTCATACAAACAAAAAGCAAAAAAAAAAGAAAAGTTTGAAGGAATATGCTTTTTCTAAAGTTAGTAATCATGGTGATTCATGGTTATTATTATTATATGATCTTGGAGTGAACTCATAGGATAACTGTCATCATAACTCTGTGCTCAAAATTGATACTATCTCTAGTTATTAAAAATGACAAGAAAGAACCCTAGAAATTAAGAATGCAAGACAGCCATGGCCAAATCAGAAGGTGCCATCTCCTAGCCAGTCACAAATAGAATTACGAGGATTTATTTTTTTAGCAGCAGTATGTATCTGGCTCTGGAGAACTGGTGAGGTGCCCAAAAGTATCCCAAGGTTGCAAAGCATGTTCCACAACTGGAAGGCATTCATTCTCATTAAATACTCAACAGTGGGAGGTTTTCTCTTCCCACAAGTATAACTTATTTTTCTCTCATCCTCTGGTTACTCAGCCACTCTTTATGAAGTATTTTGCATTGGGATATCTTGGTGAACACAGTGTTTAACACAGTGTGGGTTAGACATCGGCCACATAAATACTGCTTTTAAGATCTAAATGTTCCATCATATTGCCCCACGTTTTCAGGTTGGTTTTGAGTAGAGGAAAGAAAATAGGCTTTTGAGATGCCAATATCGGGGAGCCTTAAAATGAAAGGAGTAATATCCTGTTGTATTTCCCAAAATGGTCCTAATGAAATGTGTGACATTTTTTAGTAAATTCCTGTTTCCATGCAAAATACGGGAAAACAGTGTTTGGAATGCAACTGTATCAAGGCTTAGAGGAAAACATACACATAAGGTCATTAATTCATAGTAAGTAAACCATCTCGGTTGACTAATTTTGTCTGATAACTAAATTAAATCAATTTATTTCCCTTTGTGATAGTTTTTCATTCATATGTTTAACATTTTGGACCTCTACATGTATAAATAGCAACAGATCTAAAGAAATATTGAAAAAAAAAAAAAGAGACCACAGCTTCACTATTTTTCCATGCAAAGGGAAATTCACACTCAAAATCAGCATTTAAATAATGGCACAGATGCGTACAAACAGGGAAATAGATAGCTACAGTGGAAATGTGCCACATGTTTCAGAACACATAACCACAACAGGGTGTCTCTTTTATGACTTTCTTAATGCACTGCAATATGCCTAGATATCAAAGGACATATGGTATATTTTCTCTTTAATTGCACATTTCTTTGCTCTTGTGAGTTACTCGCAACCTTAACGTTATTTAATCATGATTTAGATGCATAAATCCAGATCATCGCTAAGAGTTTCAAATGCAAATATGTTTCAATTGGATCTCCTTCCACCTCTGTTCCAACTTGTGACAGTGTTGTATTTGTTTTGTTTATGTGCGTTTGAGTATGTCATATATTTTTGGAGATAAAAGAATGCAGACACAGAAGGATGGGTCCTTTTCTGAATGATTTTTTTTCCTTATGTTTCCAACTCATATTTCTCAGTAATAAGTAGTAGGTAAAGATATAGTTCCTGAGGCTAGGATCTGGAAAGCATTAACATTTAGTTCCAAGAGACAGCTATATTTTTGCAATGAAGTGCTAATGGCAGAGCAATTTTAGTCTTCTCAGGATTGCATCAAAATTCCTCATTGCAGAAGAATTAATTTAGCTTTGGAGAAACCTGTAATATTTGCAGTGATCTAGTCTACCAACAATTCTAAGGAAAAAATGGTAAGAGATCCTCATTTCTCTCGGTATTTTCTGCCATTTTTGTTATCTGAGTGTCTATAAATTCTCTGGAATAGGAGAAATAAGTAGAAGAAGAACTGTAGATGTTCCGGTCTACAAGCAAGGAAATGCAGAATGCTGATTTATCAACATTTTCATGTTTACGTTTAAAATTAAAACTTCAAACTTTGCATTTATGAGGCTGTATGCACAGGAAAGAGGACAGTAAAGAATTTTATGGTAGCACCATCTGCTTAAACCTGCTTGACTAAAGGTCTCAGTATGAAAGCTAAGAATGATTCATGAGAGTTAGATGTTTCTTGCACAAAGCCTTTAACATGTTGGTGATGGCACCTCCTTTCGTGCATTCACTTCAAATTGTTGGAAATCCCCACTTTCTTTACAATAGTAAGTGTGACACCGCAGGCTCTACTGCAAATAGGGTAACAGGGTGAATTTGAGCCTCTTTTTTCAGGTGACACTATGTTTTTCTTGCAATTATTAAAAAAGGAGGTCTTTATGCATTTGTTTTGCAACATCAGCAATACAATCAGTTAACAGAACAGATCACAAGGAAGTAGTGGCTTACAGTAGATGAAAAAGAAAAAGCAAGAGGAAGAAGTGCTGATTGATTTTATTTTAATATTTGTTCGCCAACTGAACCTGCTGTGATCTCATCACTTCAGAGGGGTTTCCTAGATGCTGTATCTCTATGTTAATTCTTGTTACAAAGTCGAGCTTACACCTGAAGGTCTGCCTATGTAAATGACTGAGTTTTGACAATTATTCCCATTCTGTTTTCTCAATAAGCAGTAATTTGTTATCAAAATATGCAAAGATATCAGGCTGTTGGTAGGGTATGTGTGCTTTTTTTGCTACTGAGAATAGATCACACTAACAGGATAGATTTGTCTTCCATTTGTTCTGTCAGCTTCTAATCTGTTTGAGTTCTTTTTTAATTTTGCCATTTATATTCTGTAGAGAATTGTAGAGAATGTTAATAAGAAGTAGCAACTGAAATGTCAGCCTTTGTATTCTGATATAAAGTGAAGTACCCAAACAAGACATGGCGGCAAAGCGGGCGCTGGAAACCTTCCTGGCCTCTAAATTATGCATTTGTGTGTGTGAACCTGTTGTGTGTGTGTGCGCACAGTGACCTGAGGGAGGCTGCGAAGGTGATCCAAAAATTTTTCACGGAAAGGGTCATTGGGCACTGGAACAGGCTGCCCAGGGAGATGGTTGAGTCACCTTCCCTGGAGGTGTTTAAGGGACGGGTGGATGAGGCGCTGAGGGGCACGGTTTAGTATTTGATAGGAATGGTTGGACTTGATCTGGTGGGTCTTTTCCAACTTGGTGATTCTATGATTTTGTTGGTGGCTCTGCCACGTTCCAGAGGGGCATTAACAAAAGCAGAAAAAAATCTTTGGGATGCTAAATTTTTATTCTAGTATCTGTCATTTTAGTCTACAAATATAAATATTTAGAATAAAGAAACTCACAGCAGGTTCAGCAGCTTGCACTAATGGGATTAAGTACAACAGCTGTGGTGAGGAAATCTTTCTGTCTCCTGGTTTTATTCTTCAAAAGGGAATCTCCAGCTACTAGGAGTGTATGGTATACATAAAGATTAGCAGAACATAAAATCTAAGCATCCCTAGTGCTGAAAATTCTTCAAGAATTCTTAGAGGTTAATATTTCATTTTAGGATACAGAAGATAAGCACTGTAGTTCACTAACTTCTTCATTTTTTGAATGTCAAAAGCAAAGCAGAGAAGATAAACACAAGAAGGCACAGCCAAGCAGTGCTGAAGAAAATGTAGTCATGATCGCAATGATCTGAATATTCATATCTCTTAAAAGAGGCCATGAAGGACAGAGGAGATGACTGAAGGGCTACAGGACCGTACTGAGACCACTCCTTGAATACTGTGTTCAGTTCTGGGCCCCCCACCACGAGAAGGATGTTGAGGCTCTGGAGTGAGTCCAGAGAAGAGCAAGGAAGCTGATGAGGGGGCTGGAGAACAGGCCTTATGAGAAGCGGCTGAGAGAGCTGGGGTTGTTTAGCCTGGAGAAGAGGAGGCTGAGGGGAGACCTCATTGCTCTCTGAAACGACGTTGTAGAGAGGAGGGTGCTGGCCTCTTCTTCCAGGTGACAGGGTACACAACAAGAGGAAATGGCCTCAAGATCCGCCAGGGGAGGTTTAGGCTGGATATTAGGAAAACATTTTCACAGAAGGGGTCATTGGGCACTAGCAGAGGCTGCCCAGGGAGGTGGTTGAGTCACCTTCCCTGGAGGTGTTTAAGGCACGGGTGGATGAGGTGCTAAGGGGCATGGTTTAGTGTTTGATAGGAATGGTTGGACTCGATGATCCAGTGGGTCTCTTCCAACCTGTTTTTTCCATGATTCTATGATTCTACCTTATTGTCACAATCCTAATCAATAACTTGCTGAGGGAATATAGAAAGAGAATTCTATTGAGTGCAATTTTCTTTCAGCAAGCTTGATCGCATGACTAAGCACCTCCCTCATTCTGGTAGCAGCGCTCCTCCCTGTGCTGCCTAGGATGCTGTTGGCTTTTGCTGCAAGGGCACATTGCTGGCTGACATTCACCTTGTCCACCTGTCCTTTTCTGCCAGCCTGCTTTCCAGCAGATTGGCCCCAGCATGTATTGGTGCATGGGGTCGTTCCACCCCAGGTGCAGGATTTTACATGTCCCCTTGTTGAATGAGATTCCTGTCTGCCCAATTCCTAGAATCACAGAATCATGGAATGGTTTGAGTTGGAAAGGACCTTTGAAGGTCATCTAGTCCGACTCTTCTGCAGTGGCTATGGACACTTTCCACTAGATTAGGTTGCTCAGAGCCCCATCCTACCTGACCTTAAATATTTCCAGTGATGGGGCAACTACCACCTCTCTAGGAAACCTGTTCCAGTGCTTCACCACCCTCATTGTAAAATATTTCTTCTTTGTAGCTAGTCTAAATCTACTCTATATTAATTTAAAACCGTTACCCTTTGTCCTATCATAACAGGCCCTGCTTAAAAGTTTGTCCTCATCTTTCTTATAAGCCACCTTTAAGTACTGAAAGGTTGCAATAAGGTCTCTCCAGAACCTTCCCTTCTCCAGGTTGAACAACCTGAACTCTCTCAGCCTGTCCTCACAAGAGACATGCTCCACTCCTCAGATAATTTTTGTGGCCCTCCTTGGACCTGCTGCAACAGGTCCATATCTTTACTGTGCTCAAGACCACAGAGCTGGATGCAGTACTGCAGATGGAGCCTCACCAGAGCAGAGCAGAGGGGCAGAATCACTTCCCTCAGCCTACTTCTTTTGATGCCGCCCAGGATATGGTTGGCTTTCTGGGCTGCAAGCATACATTGCCAATTCCTGTCAAGCTTTTCAGCCACCAGCCTGTTGTGGTCACCTTGAATGGTAGCACAACCATCTCATATATCAGCTTCTCCCAGTCTTGTAACATCTGCAAATTTGCTGAAGTGGTGCTGTCTCCTGTCGTCCAGGTCATTAATGAAGAAGTTAAGCAGTCTTGGTCCCAGTACTGACCCTTGATATAAATCACTATTGATTAGCCTCCAGTTAAACTCCATGCCACTGACCACAATCCTACAAACCTGGCAGTTCAATTAGTTTTCAGTACACCTCACTGTACACTTATTTAATCCATACTCCAATTTGCCTGTGAGAATGTTATGGGAGGTAACTGTCTAAAACCTTACTAAGGTTGAGATAAAAAAAACCACCAATCCACTGCTCTCCCCTCCCTGCATGGTCAGACAACATCTCTATTGCTCCAGGTCACCTGTACCTGCTTCCACCTCTGCTATGCTTCCTTTTTATGTTTGGGTGTCATCAGGAGCTCCTTGTTCATCCCTGTAGGCCTCCTTGCTTAGCTTCCTGCAGGTCAGAGTGGACCATTCTTGGAGGAGCTGATCTTTGAAAATACCATCTCTCTTGGATTCCTTTTCTCTGCAGGGCCACAGCCCATGAAACTCCTTCAGGCAGGTCACTAAATGGCCCAAATTCTGGTCTTCTGACATCTAGGACAGTGATCCCTCTTCTGTGCTTTCCTCTTGGGATCATGAACTTCACCTTCTTATGATCTGCTCTAGCGATGTTGACCCTAACATTCCTTTCCATTAGTATTTCTTAGAAGTTTTCAAAGCAGCCATCTTTATTTCTTTCTACCTGTGGATATGAAAGGAGCTTCTCATAAATGATCATGATACATCATTGTGTGCCTTCAAGGCTCTTCCCACCAAAATTCCTGTGAAACAGGTGACAGAATTAATTTGCAATCTGGCATTATCTTATAGCTAAGTAAACCTCACAGCTAGCTGCTATCAAAAGTCATGTTTTCCCTCTATACCTGTGGCCACGTGTTCCCACTCTATCTCCTGTCTGATCTAGTAGTGAGATGTTTAAGAAAGCTAAACTAGTAGAAAAACAATTGCTTTTCTATAGAAGTTTTCTGCCTGTTGATTTTCACAAATTGGGAGCAGATGAGTTTCAATGTCAAAGCAAGGGAACAAATTTATTGTGGCAGAAGAGTGGAGCAGCATTACCCTTCTTTGACAGCAGTTAGCTTTTAGATCAGCTTAGCTAATATTGTGCCTATAAACAGCGAGTATACTGAGAATACTGTTTATCACATTGATCTGTGTTGTCTTACTATCTCCTTGGGCTCTTGTGTCTATAACCATCTTATTTCCTTTGTTTTCTACTTTAGTTGCAAGCCTTTTGTTCAGGGGCTGCCTCTCTGTACTGTATTTGTAAACCACAACTTATGCAACTTCGAAAATTGTTGCAGTTATGTTTACCACACCTTATATTTTTTCCTTACTAACAGATGTCAAACATTATTATTTGTGGCTCAGGAAGATGACACAGCCTCCACACAGCTGTTTGCTGATGTCCTGGTGAAAAGACTTGGTATTATAACAACATCTCCGCATAACAAAAATAAAGTTAATATTGGAAATAAGAGCAATTTCTTTATTCTCATCTAACAGGTTGGAATTTGAAGTTTAGATACAGCTCCATTGGAAACACAGGAAAAGAACTATCACTAAGCTTTGAGAAAGTCAAACATTGAGGAGAATGTACATACTTGATGATCATGTCTGTTTGGCTTTTGCAGGTATTTTTCCTGGCAGTTTTGCTCCTCAGCTCATTCTGTTGCAGGTATAAAGTATGTAGAATTTGTTTAAAGACTAGATCTATGAAAAACATAGTGAAGGTGGATATTGCGGTTTGGGAAATTTGTACTTGGATATGAAGTTTAGGATTCCTACATAACTGATTTGAATTTGATTTTTATGGGGCCAGTGGGAATTATTTTGATTTTTAAAACTTATTAGTCTCTCCTTTCTTTTTTTTAAATCATCCATTTGTATCTCATCATCATGGACAAGTCACTTGGAGTGCAGAATCTGTACTGGTTGCAATAGCAATAGGCAGACTGAAATGGACAAGAAATGCAAACTTGGAAATCAAATTCAGCAAAACAAATAAGGATGGTATTGGAAATTGCACTGGAGAAATGGAAGACAACCTTGGGCTTGAATCTGTGTTGTTGTCTTCTTCCTCCTCTACCCTAGAAACTACCTCTTGACAAGTGTCTCAATTATGAGACCCTTGTTCCATAGATGGACTAACATTTGCTTCCAAAAGGAATATTTTCCTTCAGATAAGGATTGAATGAAGGCAGAACTGCATGGAAAATCAGCATAGTGGTTAGCAAAACTGCCTAGAACATACATCTCATCTCAACATACCATTCCGTGTGACCACTAAACTGACTGGTTGTGGCTAGCTGCCACTGCAAGACAAAGGTCTCATTCAGGATTGTGCTCTTCCATTGTCCCTTCATTGCTGGCTTTGCTGACCAGCTGAGGCATGGTAATCTAGGCTGAGAGCCTGCCTGGCAGAGAGATAAGCCAGGAAGAAAACATTTCTTGCAGTCTCTAACTAAGGTCAGGCAAGAACCAGCAGAGACTCAGGGTAAAGGGGAGTAATTCACAGAGGGGAGCCACAGTAACACTGACATAGATCAGTCAAAACTCTCATATCAGTGTGTGCTCCTGGGTGGCACCGCTTCTTCCTCCTGTCTCTTCTGCACCCTAGACATTTTCATCTCCTCCTTGGTGCCCTCCCTGATGCTTCTTTGATCCCTTGTGAGTTGACTCAGTTTACTAACCTCACAGAAAAAAAACCCTCATGATTTTCTTGTTGAATTGATTCAGTGCATAACTGTATGAACCCCATGATTCTGAGCGAAGCAGGGGGTGTAGGAAGAAGTTGGTGATGGAATTCTGTTTCCGTGGTCAAACCATTGTTAACACCCATTGAGAGTACAACTTGATGTTATACCTAAGAAACTGTACATGCAAGCTGCTACTGAAGAAAATAGTCCTAAAATCTCACTGATCTGATGCAAACTGAATTCTTATTTTGATGAGCTGCTGCAAAGTTGAGTGATTGTTAAATCCACTTCGGGGGAAGCTGCAGGAATGTCTGTATGGAAGTGGTTAGGAAGAACAGAACTGCTGCTTTTTGTGGCAGTCTCCGTTTAGGTCATGCTATCAGGATGTGAAACCATCCTCTTTGCATGCTTTCAGAAAGGATGAAAACAAAACTCAGCTTGGCAAAAATAATTTAGTTTTGAGTTGGGCCAAAATGCTAAGGTGACTTCAGCTGCAGAACAGGTCACCCTGACACGGAGAAAGAATAAGGAGATGCAGTGAGAGGTGAGATGGGAGAATCTCCTCTTTTGGCAGAGGTGTGCTCTTACATTGGCTGATGCTGAACATGGAGGTGCTCCTCAGGAAGGGGATTCCAAGTGATAGAAAAAAATTTGAGCTTTTGTGGTAAACAGCTCACTGAAATGATCCAACCTAAAAAAAGAATATGAAAAATTGTCTCTTACTTTTGGAAGCTGAGTGTTTTCTCTGGCCTCACAAGCAGGTGAATTTGTGGGAGATTGGAAGGATGAAGAACTGCACCAGTAAGTGAATAATTTACTAGGATACTGGGAAATCAGGAACCTGCTCAACTGGCTTTATCATCAGGAAAGTTATAATGTGAAATGTGCTTTGGATTTTCTACAGTAGCTTGTAATGAAGAAGAGTAAGGATGTATCTCAGCAACTCTCTCTTCTTACATACTATTCTGGTGCTGTAACCCCAATTTCCTGGAATGGTGGGGTGGAGGCTGTTGTACAATACTAAAACCATGACATGTGGTACAGTAGGGAGCAGGGTACTTTCCATATATGTTGGGGGGGGGTCTAAATCCACATTTAATTCTACAAGTTAGTTTTCTGTAAACTTGAAAACTGTTATGACCTGAAATTTTCTTAAAATTGGTGTTTGTTTCTTAGAATGAAGTCACTACTGTCTGCTATTTTGAATTTGTTTCTGTCTTCACCTACATTGCTTTTTCAGCTGTTTATGTTGCAGTGGTTTGCTTCATCTTGAATAACAATTTGTTGCTAGTTAATGGAGAATCTTTGTGATAACTTTATCATTATGATTATGCAGACCTGGCCACTGGTGCCACAATAGTGATTAACAGCACTATAGACCTGACTCTTGAGAATCCAGTCACAGTAGAACATAGCACACACTGCTTTGCAACTTTAGCAGGTAAGCAGTTTGACATTTGTAGGTTTCTGCTTAAAAGCATCGCATGATACGGAGCATTGAAAACAAATTGTTTCTATTATTATCTGTAAGAAAGGAAGTTTTGTTAAGTTTCCTTTGCACTACTTATTAAAAAAAGTGAATATCACCTGAGAAAAATAACTGTCACAAGAAAATAATCACCATTATAAGCTCTTGTATTTTAAGGAGCACCAGTAAACTTTGTGGAGAAAGTTGTTTAAGATAATTTAATATGTCAGGCAATAGTCTTTCTTGTTGTTAGCATTATCTCCTTTCCAACCTACTTTTGCTCAGAGTTTTGTATTCTTAACCTAGAGGTTATGGACAAAAGGTGAGGAGAAGAACTAATTCCTTCTTTTCCTTTTTTAATTATTGCATTTTTGTCTAGGTTTTTTCGCTTTTATTTTTCCCAAGGTTAGCATAGAGTTGCAAAGTTACTTATCAGTGCAAGAGGTAGTTTTTTGCTTTGCAGTCTTCCATTGTTCTATACCATGATGTGCATATTGTGCCACCTTCTTGGTTCGCTGTCCTGCTGAGACATGGCTGTAGTTGCTTCTTATTCTGTAGTTTTTGCCTTGAGGATGTAGTTATTTGGATTACGGTTCATGTTCCCTGCTTGATTCCCAAGAGCCAGAAAGCAGGGAAGTTATAGCTCCCATCTGCTTTTCCCCAACTTGTGGATATCTTTTATCTCTAATGAACTCGGAACAAAACATAGACCATTGTGCTTATGAGTTATCATAATACTTCAAAGGCATTTTTGAGCTAGCTGGGAATGAGTTCTGGGACATGCAGATAGACGTTGGCTAGATCAAGCAATGAGCCCATGAAAGATGAGGATTTACAGACTCTCACAACTGGTTTATTAAAGATGGTATTGTAAACATGAAACATAACTTTCTGAATGTACTTTTTTTTTCACTGTAAACAGCGTAAGACACCATTCTTGCTATTCTCATGTTCACTTGAGAAAATGTTGATGGAACCTTGTCTGCAAGATTGGCAGAGATGTGTTAGCGGTTTGGCCACCAAGGATACAGTTATTTGACAAAGTCTTGGTAAGGGTGGAGATGATCGTAATCAGCTCTTCAGTAAACCCAGCTAAAACTTCTGCCCACTTCCCTTCCCTTTTAAATGTGTAAATGTTAGTGATTTTTCTTCTTATGTTAAAATATTTTGTCTGTTACTAAACTTCAGAGAGAGGAAGATGATCCTTCAGTCAAATATTTATTCACTATATATTGCTAGAAAAGACAGCGCTAGAAGCCATTCTCACACACTAGACCACATGGACCCTTTTCAGTTCACCAGGAAGCTCTGATAGCAATTTCAATGCCAATGAAACTGAAAAAAAAAATAATTCCATTTTGGAAAAAGCTTGCCTTTTATTCTTCTCTGATGTAAAGAAATGGGTACCAAAATTTGTCTGAACTCCTTTGCTTTTGGAAAAAAAAAACAACCTCTAAACTGGATCTAAATTGGTCAGTGAAATATTCTGCATCCTGGCTTACCTACAATGCTGCTCCCTTGGACAGAATTTAATTTGAGTTTCTTCAACTATTGCTCACAGGACTGTGTTAAAGGGTTTTGAATTTTCTGTTCTTTCCCTAGTTCTATATCGGAAGAGGTTCTGGTAGACACAGTTCATCTGAAGAAAGATCTCTGTGGCATTAAAAAACTGAAAACTGCTGTTCTCATATATTTATGTTCTCTCATATATATGTTCCCAGATACTCTAAGATCAGTATCAGAAACAGTATCAGATTCTAAGTAGAAGCTGCGAGGGGAAATCATTGACCTGGAAGACAGGCAAGTTGTGCATTGCATATTGGATAATGATAGTGAGGGAATCACTATGAAATGTGCACAGGCCTTTATATTGATTACAGCAGGTAAGTTAATGTGTGTTGTGATGAGATTTATAACTTGCTTCTGTCCTCCACAGGCAAATGCAATTAGTGGGTAAAGGTTTATAGGAAAGAATTAACCAGAAAAAGCTACAGGAGTCTGAAAGGACACCACTGAAGTAGCAATCAGCTTTGTTTAGAAGTCATTCTGTACAAAGCACATGATAATGCTTCAAGAAAAGTTTGAGTTTCTCTGGTTCATAAAAATGTAAAATGTTTGGTAAATATACTTGCTTTAATGATTTCACAGAATCACAGAATAACCAGGTTGGAAGAGACTCACTGGATCATCGAGTCCAGCCATTCCCATCAATCCCTAAATCATGCTTCTAAGCACCTCATCCACTCTAACCTTAAACACCTCCAGGGACGGCGACTCAACCACCTCCCTTGGCAGACCGTTCCAATGCCTAACCACCCTCTCCGTGAAGAATTTTTTCCAAATCTCAAGCCTAAATCTCCCCTGGCGGAGCTTTGGGCCATTCCCTCTCGTCCTGTCCCCTGTCACTTGGGAGGAGAGGCCAGCACCCTCCTCTCCACAACCTCCCTTCAGGTAGTTATAGAGAGTAATAAGGTCTCCCCTCAGCCTCCTCTTCTCCAGGCTAAACAGCCGCAGCTCTCCCAGTCGCTCCTCATAAGATTTGTTCTCCAGCCCCTTCACCAGCTTCGTTGCTCTTCTCTGGACTCGCTCCAGAGCCACAACATCCTTCTTGTGGTGAGGGGCCCAGAAATGAACACAGTACTCGAGGTGCGGTCTCACCAGTGCCGAGTACAGGGGGAGAATAACCTCCCTGGACCTGCTGGTTATGCCATTTCTGATACAAGCCAAGATGCCATTGGCCTTCTTGGCCACCTGGGCACACTGCTGGCTCATGTTCAGTCGGTTGTCAACCAACACCCCCAGGTCCTTCTCCTCCAGGCAGCTTTCCAGCCAGGCTTCTCCTAGTCTGTAGCTCTGCTTAGGGTTGTTGTGCCCCAACTGCAGGACTCAGCATTTGGCCGTGTTAAACCTCATGCTGTTGGTCTCTGCCCAGCAGTCCAGCCTGTTCAGGTCCCTTTGCAGAGCCTCCCGACCCTCCACCAGATCCACACTTCCACCCAGCTTAGTGTCATCTGCAAACTTGCTAAGGGAGCACTCCATGCCTTCATCCAGGTCGTTGATAAAGACATTAAACAGGACTGGACCCAGCACTGAGCCCTGGGGAACCCCACTTGTAACTGGCCTCCAGCTGGATTTAACTCCGTTTACCACCACCCTCTGGGCCCGGTCATTCAACCAGTTTTTCACCCAGGAGAGTGTGCGCCCGTCCAGGCCAGAGGCCGACAGTTTCCGAAGCAGAATGCTATGAGAAACTGTATCAAAAAAAAAAGCTTTACTAAAGTCCAGGAAGACCACATCCACAGCCTTTCCCACGTCCAAGAGTTTAGTTACTCGGTCATAAAAGGTGATCAGATTTCATTGTATGCTACACTGTGAAATCTGGTGGAAAAAAACCACTGAAATTGCTATAATAAGGAGAAATCAGCCACCACAGGTATGTGTTAATGACTTCATAGCAAACGAGTATGTAATTAGTACACAAAATTTTCCCACAAAAATTATTCCAGGTGACACCTATGCATTCAACTTGATGTATGAAATCTCCCCTAACATCTGGTGGTACAATGTTAGGTGACTTTTGAGGTGTCTCTGTAGATTGATAGTGCTGGGAGCTATAGTGATTGCTCTTGATTTATAGTAGTGCAAGACACTGCTGGGAATATTTCATGCAAGAAGCAGTGCAGGAATGTGTATGGCAGCGTGCTACTTGTGTGGTTTGTTTAAGACGTTATCATTGGTTTTTGAAATGATAAAAATTATAGCAATGTTTTATACTGTTGTGGGCCTTATCACAGTATTTCTGACATAATGTGGTCTTTTTGTAGCTTAACAGCTTCTTGGAAAATACAGGCTTTAGAGGATATGCAGAAGTTTACATAAAAATATTATTAGCATACAGTATTTTCATTTTCTGGAACAGTTAATTCTAATATTTACCACATACTGCAAAGTATTGCCAGCAGTCAAGGGAGGTGATAATTCCTCTCTGCTCATACTGGTGAGGCCACACCTAGAATGCTGTGTCAAAGAGGTTGTGGAATCTCCATCCTTAGAGATATTCAAAAGCACATTGTCTTTAGCAATTTAGTCTAGGTGGCACTGCTTGGGGAGGAAGGGGTTGGACCAGAGGACCTCCAGAGATCCCTTCCAACTTCGGCCATTCTGTGATTCTGTGCTAGTTGATGGAAAAAATAAAGACATCATCTTCAAAACTGTGTTCATTGTTCCAGCTCATCATGTTTGGCTGGTTGCACTTTGTTTTGGTGGTGTTTTTTGTTTGGTTTTGGGTTTTTTTGTTTCTTTTTTTTTTTCCCCAGTAACTCTCATGCGTGGATGGAGAGAAGGGGTGGATTCAAATTTAGCTGGCCTAACTACAGGTACCTAGCATTTCCTAATGACCGTCTCTAGGCCTAGTTTGAATAACAAATGTTAATGAGTGTATGCTTTCGGAATCCAGTGTGAATTTAATCTCTCCCAATACAACAATACAGTAAATGACTGTGAATTGGATGTTTAGGAAAACAGCACAAAAAAAATTGAGGAGGGAGTAACATGTAAACACACCTTCCCAAATACTTAAACAAGTTAAGCAATTTCTTTGCTTTGCATTAATGCTTTTGACATTAATTAGACTAATTATTTAGTTTTAAAATATGCTCAGAGTTGAAAATCTCTCCCTGCCCTTTCAAATATGAGAACATGGAGGAGAGATGAGGAAGAAGGAGGAAGAAAAAAATCTTGATCTTTTTATTACTCGCCAAAAGAAGTAAAAAGATAAATCCAGGTGTTCTTTTGCAGGCACTTTTTATTTTTGATCAAGATAACCACCTTGTTTGAAACATCCATGGAATTAAAAGAAGGAAGCAAGACTGCAGTTCCAGATTCAGAAATCATGTATTTCCACGCTTTTATGCTTTGTGTGTATTAAGGGAGAATCAAATTATGAATTCCCAGTGGGCAGCCAGCAGCTTGGCTAAAAAAACATGCACCTGCTTAATAGAAGACGATATGCAAACACAGGGAGGTGGGAATTAAATGTACCAATCCAGCAGCAGTTTCTAACAACTTGATAAGGAAACCAAGGATGCAACCTCGTCATTTGATGGAGAATTAATTATCTGCCCTGATGAAACTGATTTGCTATGTCCTTTTTCCAGTCAGTGGTGGGGTTTTTGTTGTTTTATTTTCTCCACGGAAAAAAATAACTATGCTGTAGGCTTATTTCCCCAATAAAGTTGAAATATGGACCAGAATGTGAATTCTTGAGAGTTTAGGGTTTTTTTAGAAACAAAAATTTCTAATAGCTGCCGTAACCACCTATGTGTTTATAAAATGCTACTAAACAATTAAATACAGTACACTTTTTTTTTTCGTTTTGGAAAGTACCTAGTGGAGTGTAGCTCTGACTGACATCCAAGTTTGTTTAATACTAGGGCACATAATGAAAGAACATGATGATGTCCTGTATACTGCGACAGAATTTCAGTCTTTTTTTGGGTGAACATCAACACCAGCTTTAACTGATCTGCAGCTGGATTTCAGGTATCACTGGTGTAGGCTGTGTTATAGCTTTCACTCACCCTTATCATGGCTGGGGTTATGTGGTGGGAACAGGATGCAGCCCCATTTAGCATCTCTGGTAACTCTGCTATTGGTTGCTAGCAGTCTTTTAATTCACCATCATCTGATTCATAAGTGATTCTGACTGTTTGCATCACTATGCAATGCTTTACACATATTTAGCAGCATAGGTTTTGCTATGGAATATAACTAAATAGATGATAGCAGTGGTATGAATCATTTTGTCTTTCTCAAATTTTTAGTGCAAAAGATATTGAAGTGCAAGTTGCAGAAACAGAAAAAAAACCTGAAAAATAAAAAAGAAAAATACCTAAGTCACACAAAATTTATGATGTCTATTGTAATGGTTTTGAAGTTCTAACTAACTGTCTACAATGCAGAGAGCTGCTGAATGAACTTGTTTCTTCCCGAGTTCTCAAGTTTTGTAGAAACTTGACGGAGCTACAATTGTACTAAACCAAATAGGCTTGTTCGTCCCTCACTGTGCGAAGAGGCATATATTCACCGGTTCTGCTTTTTTGTCTTGCACATGTATTTGCCACAAAGGAGTTATTAAGATATGTTTTCCAGGAGCTGGTAGTTGCCTTGGTTAGTATTAGTAAAAGATATATAAAGTTTGTCAGAAACCCTGTTATTTTTCCTTTCTTACTGTAACTATTAGCAAAGGGGATAATTACTGCTCAGTGGTATCACAAGTCCAGTAAGGTTTGATTTTTGTTTTGTTTCATTTACTAAGTGTTGCAGCACTGTACATTATTAATGAAAAATAGATTAACAATGTCACTTTACATAATGCTGTATTATTAGAGGCCACTGGAGCTTCAGGGATAAAACTGCATTCTTCTAGTGAATGTTACTGGATTGCAAGTGGTATCTGTTATGACTTCTTAATACAGTCATGTAGTTCTTAAAATGTTAAGTCTTAGATAATTTTTTTTCCTCTCTGTGTTCTATTGAGAATATATTTGTGCCCAATAGCTAAGCCTTTAATACTGTTAATCTTTTTTACAGAGGCATTTTTAACTGTACCCATTTCCTGTTACTGTATATTTTCAGCTACCCATTCCTATTACTTGTGCCCATTCCTCCCTTCTTTCTCCCTTTGTTCACTTAGTCTTCTGATATTTTTTCCTCACTTGAAGACTACATTGTGAGGTGCATGT
The DNA here is from genome assembly GCA_033459285.1 of Clamator glandarius. Classification (NCBI taxonomy): domain Eukaryota; kingdom Metazoa; phylum Chordata; class Aves; order Cuculiformes; family Cuculidae; genus Clamator; species Clamator glandarius. Next base: position 2,360,922 of record JAUNZM010000105.1, read on the forward strand.
ACTTCCCTAACCTTCCCACCTCATCAGATGGTGGCTTCATTATGTGGCTTTGGGTTTCCCAAACCATCAGTAACTGCAGGTGCACATCCAGATAGGTTTTCCTTTGCTGGGTCTTAACATGCCTCACTGTATGGCTACACTCCATGTTCCGTTAGCTCACTGGTTAGTTATATAACCAAGCAAACTTTACAGCTTAGAACAACACAAAAGTAAATGCCTAATCCTTTTGATACCTTCCTGCTTTACTTTTAAATGTTTTATAAGGTTTTGAAGCTGCAGCATATTGTACCTCATGGAACGAAGAGTTTCTAAATGTAGTGTTTGGTTTGGCATCTGTCACCTGAATATCCAAGAGAAAGAGGCATCTCCATAAAAGATTGTCCATCCAGACAGAAAAAACAGGGTAGACTGTAACACTATAATTTCAGAAAAAATTATGCAAATCTCAGTCTTAATGTAGAGGTGTGGTTACTGAGGATATTAAATAGTGAGTTGTGATTTCACTTGATTGTTTTCATTAGTAAATAAATTCATATTTGTGATTGTATTCCCATTACTTAATCTCTTCAGCAATATCTTCTATTTCTTCATTTCCAATAGGTCATTCTTGCTATCATGTCTGTGTATGTAATTTTCTATTCCCTGATTTTTGCTGCTCTTATCTACAAGATCTGATTTCTTTCATCATATTTTCCTGAAAAGCTAGTGTTCTTTATTGATGTTTAACTTGTTTCATGGTAAGCTTTTCATTTTACCCATTAAAAGTAACTATTTTAACTGCTGAGATTAAATCTTCACACATATTTCTTCCCTTCATGTTGCAGTTACATGCTTAAGTTAATTCTGTAGTGCTGCCAAGTCTCTGTCATTTAACAAAAGTTTAAGACAAATATTACAAGTTTCTTATTCCAACTAATTTGCTGGTTTTATTTAATTGATGATTTATCAATCAGAGAGAAAAATAAAACTTTTGTAAAAGATTAAAACCCCTGAAGCACTATTAGATCAATTTTATAGGGTTCTAGGAAACTAAAACTGAAATGTGGAATATGAAACTGACTTCTATAAAGATCTGTCTTTGAAAGAGTTAAGACCTGCTTCCTGGACAGGAATTTTGAAGGGTGGGTAGTTGGTTTGTACTTTAAACACCTTATTTGAAACCTAGGAGAAAACTTAGTACAGCAGAGACCAATTCAGTGTGTACAGTATAAGTCTCAGCTGTTAGAAAGGTGTTAGGTAGACCAAACTAGGGGCAGTATATCACCTAGTACTCAAGAAGGAAATCTGTACTGTTGTTTGCCATAATGCTTTCTTATGCCCAGAAGGTAAAAAAGATACTTCTACGTGAATATTAGATGGGTCTACAAATGTGTTATTAGAAATAGTAAAGGAAGTCAATTTGCCAAGGCTGGGCATTCATGGAGTAAACAGCTAGATATATCTTCAGTTGACTTTGAAAAGATGCTACCATATTTATCAGTGTGCCCTGGACAAGGTCATGGGGAAAAAAGCTGTAGACAAAAATGTTGACTTTATTCAAAGTTTTTTTCAGTGCATGAGATTTTTTGGTAGTAGCAGTGACCCAAGAAAACAAAAACCCCCTTCAGACTCCAGGTAGTGACAAAAGTAACTTTCTTTGCATGTGGTGTGACCTGTTCAGTTGCAAAAATAGCTTTCATATTCCAAATTCTTTGTTCCCTGTTATTCTGACTGACTTCTTCCTTTTTTTTATACTCTGGATAATGAAGACAGCATACTGGCAATATATTACAAAACATATTTCCAGTGTGAAAAAAGGACCTTTCCTTTAACTTCCTGTGTAGTTTCATAGACTGATGGGTGCATCTGCTTTGTCTGGAGAGGACATTTACAACCCTTTAACTTAGCCTATTTTTTTTTCAGGACATGCAGGGTGTCATTGCCACAGTTTTGAGGCTTTTGATAGTGGGATGGCCTGCATGGCTTGCAGGTGTCAGATGGGATTTACCTGTTTCAAAGAAGGAAGAGCGTCTTTGTTCAGGAGCTTGTGGGGCTCATTGGCAGAGCTTTAAACTAGATTTGAAGGGGGAGGGGGACAATATCAGGCTTACCCAAGAGAAGCTGAGGGGTGACACACCAAGGTTAGAGGGATGAGGTGCTAGTAAAAGCCTTCAGCCCATTTTCCTGAGCAGCACAGTAGAAACTGAGTGAAGATGAGCCAGAGGTTCCTGAGGTAACAGGAACCAACAGGAAAATACTGGTGAACACCTTGAAGCAGCTAAGGGGTGTTCCTCTAAAAATGTGACACAGCTGATGGCCCCACTGAAATGCCTCTGCACCAACACACGCAGCATGGGCAACAAACAGGAGGAGCTGGAAACCACTGTACTGCGGAAAACTATGACGTAGTTGCCATTACTGAAACATGATGGGATGACTTGTACAACTGGAAGTGCTGCAATGGATGGCTATAAGCTCTTCAGAAGGGATAAATAAGGAATATGGGGGGGGGGGAAGCTCTATATGTTAAGGAGTGTTTTTGATTGTTTTGAACCTAATGATGCTGGTAACATGTTTCAGTGTTTACGGGTAAGAACCAGGGAAAGATATCATGGTGGGAGTCTGTTACAGACCACAATTAGGTCAAAGAGACAGATGAAATATTCTATAAGCAGCTGGGAGGAGCCTTATGATTGCTAGCTCTTGTCCTTGTGGGGGATGTAAACCTACGAGATACCTGCTGGAAATACAATACAGCGGAGAGGAAATAGTCTAGGAGGTTACTAGAGAGTGTGGAAGATAACTTCCTGACACAGCTGGTGAGTGAGCTGGACCTGTAGTTTATGAACAGAGAAGGACTTGTACATGATGTTATGCTTGGAGGCCGTCTTGGACATAGCAGTCACAAAATGATAGAGGTTTTGATTCAAGGAGAAGTTAGGATGGAGATTAACAGAACTGCCACCTTGGACTTCCAGAAGGCAGACTTTGGCCTCTTTAGAAGACTCATTGACTGAGTTCAAGTGGAGGCAGCCCTGAAGGGCAAAGGCGTCCAGGGAAACTGGTCATTCTTCAAGGGGGAAGTCTTAAATGTACCAGAGCAGGATGTCCCCATGTGCCAAAAGATGAGCTGGTGGGGAATGGAACCAGCCTGGCTAAAAGAAGAGCTCTGTCTGGAACTCAGGAAAAAAGGAGGGGTTTATGACCTTAGGAAGAAGGGGCAGGCAACTCAGGATGACTACAAAGATGGTCTGAGATTATGCAGGGAGAAAGTTAGAAGGGCCAAAGCCAAACTAGAATCTAATCTGGCTACTACAGTGAAGGACAAAAAAAAATTCTATAAATATATTAGCAGCAAAAGTAGGGCTAAGGAGAATCTCCAGCCTTTATTAGATGCAGTGGAAAATGTAGTGACAAAGGCTAAGGAAAAGGCTGAGGTATTTAATGCCTTCTTTGCCTCAGTCTTTAATAGCCAGACCAGTTATCCCCAGGGTTTTCAGTCCCTTGAGGTGGAAGACAGGGCTTGGGAGCAGGATGGAGCCCCCATAATCCAAGAGGAAATGGTTAGTGACCTGCTACACCACTTAGACACGCTCAAGTCTATGGGGCCAGATGAGATCCATCCAAGGGTACTGAGGGAGCTGGTGGAAGTGTTCACCAAGCCACTTTCCATCACTTATCAGCCACTCAAGCTAACTGGGGAGGTCTCAGTTGACTGGAGATTAGCAAATGGGACATCCATCTACAAGAAGGGCCTGATGAAGGATAGGGGGAACTACACAAGCCTCTCAGCCTAACCTCGGTACTGGGGAAGGTTATGGAGCAGATCATCTTGAGTGCCATCACACAGCACTTACAGGACAAGCAGTTTGTCAGGCCTAGTCAGCATGGGTTTAGGAAAGGCACATCACAGAATCACAGAATGACCCAAGTTAGAAGGGACTCACTAGGATCATCGAGTCCAATTCCTACCCCTGCACAGGCCAACCCCAAACTGTACACCATGTGCCTGAAACACATATTAACTAACCTGATCTTCTATGACTAGGTGACCCATTTAGCAGATGAGGTAAAGGCTGTGAATGTTGTATACCTAGACTTTAGAAAAGCCTTTGACAGTGTTTCCCACAGTATTCTCTTGGGAAAACTGGCTGCTAATGGCTTAGATAGGCATAACCTTTGCTGGATAGCAGGACCCAGAGAGTCGTGGTGAATGGAGTTAAATCCAGCTGGTGGCTTGTCACAAGTGGTGTTCCCCAGGACTCAGTGTTGGGGCTAGTTATGTTTAATATCTTTATTAATTATCTGTGGATGAAGGGACCGAGTGCACCCTCAGTTAGTCTGCAGATGTCACCAGGTTGGGTGAGAGTGTTGATCTGCTTGAGGCAAGAAGGCTCTAAAGATGGGTCTGGACAGGCTGGATCCATGGACAGAGGGCAATTTCATGAGGCTCAACAAGGCTAAGTGCTGGGTCCTGCACTTTGGTCACAACAACCCCATGTAATGCTACAGTCTTGGGACGAACGGCTGGAAAGCTGCCTGATGGAAAAGGACCTCAGGTTGTTCGTCCATAGTTGGCTCAATATGAGTCAGCCCTGTGCCCAGGTGACCAAGAAGGTCAACAGCATCCTGGCTTGTATGACAAACAGTGTGGCCAGCAGGATTAAGGAAGTGATAGTGTCCCTGTACTCGGTGCTGGTGAGGGTGCACCTTGAATACTAAGATCAATTTTGAGCCCCTTGCTACAAGAAAGACGTTTTGTTGCTGGAAAAATGTGCAAAGAAGGAAAACAAAGTTGGTGAAGGGTCTGGAGCCTAAGTGTTATGAGGAGTAATTGAGGGAACTGGGGTTGTTTAGTCTAGAGAAAAGGAGGATGAGGGGAGACCTGACTGCTGTTTACCTAAAAGGAGGTTGTAGTGAGGTGAGTGCTGGTCTCTTCTCCCAAGTAACAAGCAGTAGGATGAGAGGAAATGGCCTCAAGTTGCACTAGCAGAGGTTTAGATTGGATATTAGGAAGTATTACTTCACTGAAAGGGTAGTCAAGCATTGGAACAGGCTGGCTAGGGAAGTGGTTGAGTCACCATCCCTGGAGGTATTTAAAAGACCTGTAGATATGGTGCTTAGGGACAAGGTTTAGTGGTGGTTTGGCAGTGGTAGGTTAAGGGTTGGACTTAATCTTAAAGGTCTTTTCTAGCCTAAATGGTTCTCTGAATCTGTGATACTTCAAGATTTCTAAATCTTCTGGTCTTTATTCAGTGTTGTGTGTCCCCTGCATTGTCATTGTGTTATATCTTTTCATGTGTTTTCTTTCAAATCACTTCTCTTTGCTCCTTTTGCAGCCTCTGTATGTTTTTCTCTCGCTATGCTGTATTTTTACTTCCTTTCTTCATGTTCTGCTGTGCCTCACAGCTTTACTAAATACACCTCTGTTGTCTTAAGCTGTTTATTTTTGTGTCTTTCAGATATGCTTTCAGTTCTGAGGACTTGCATAAGGGTAAATGGCTCTAAGAAGAAAAAAAAATTGGTCTTAATAACCAACTCTGTTCTGCCTTAAGTTCAAGAACAGTGGATAATGTGCCTTCCCTTGTGTCCTCTTCCTTCTGCTGTCAGTCACTGTTGGTCTTCGCTTGAACTGAAGTTTCCCTGTCTGCTGGTGTCTGGACATCCTTTGGCACGTGGGAAGTAACTCACTGTACCCTGGTTCTTATTTTGTGCAAGTAACACAGCTTCCCATGTGCAAGAAATGATGTAATTTACTCATACTTGGCAGAGCTCTGAGGGGTACAGAAACTGTCTCCCTCCTGGGTTAGACCATTGCCTCTTCTTCCACAGTGTGCTTAGCATGCTTTCAGAGTTGGAAACTGTAAAAATTGCTGCTGCATCTCTTTGGGATTTTGGACTACGTTGCATAATGGTAGGCACTGTGAGAGCTGAGGCAAGGTTAGAGCTGTGGTGATGAGGGAGATAGGATGCTGTGTGAGAGAGAGAATAACGTGTTTGTATCCTTAATAGTGTTGGGGGTTTTTTATGTTCCTGATCACAGGCTTCTGTAACACTGTTTCTTACCTGGTATGTTGCAGATGCAGGTTCAATAGCAGTCCTTTCTGCAGTCTGTTAAAGCGACTGGTGTAACAATAGCGGTAAAAGCATGGTAGAATGAACTTGATATGCATGTAAAAGATTTAGGGACTTACCTAGCTAGTCTATGCAACTTATCTTCACACCTGTTCTCACCTGTAGTGGAGTTTGGAAGGGTACAGTTATCTGTGTTGTGACCACAGTGGAAATTAAGCATTGGCCATATGCTTTCAGTTCTCATCTCATGCGATTTCTGTTCTGTTTCTCTTTCAGTTGCTACTGACAGCATTTTAAAGCAGTAATACTCAGAAATCAAGCAAGATTGTGAATGGACATGATCAAAAAGAGAGATGTTTCCTTTGCTCCCACAGTCTGACAAGCCTGTGCAGAGAACCATCTATCAGGGCATGTTTGATACAAGAGTAATTAAAACTATTTTTTTCTCTCCTGACATTTTGTTGAATTTTGTGCTTTTTGTGCCACTATCATGAACTGTACACCAGGCCCTAGTGTTTGTAATCACTTAGGCTGTGCTCAACTTGGGCAGATGAGCAACGCCCCTTGAGTTTTATGGATAAAAAGAAGCATGTGTATAAGCATGCTTCAAAACCTACTGTAATGTAGCCCAAATTCAGCTCACAAAAAACTCAACAGTATTACTGAAGGTCATGCTGGTTGATGAGAAGCTCAACATGAGCTGGCAACGTGCACTCACAGCCCAAAGGCCTAACGTATCCTGGGCTGCATCAAAAGAAGCATAGCCAGCAGGTCGAGGAAAGTGGATCTGCTCCTCTGTTCCTCTCTTGTGAGACCTCATATGGAGTGTTGTGTCCAGTTCTGGAATCCTCAACATAAGAAGGATATGGAACTGTTGGAACAGGTCCAGAGGAGGGCTACAGAGATAAAGCACTGGAGCACCTCTGCTATGAGGACAGGCTGAGAGAGTTGGGGTTGTTCAGTCTGGAGAAGACTCCAAGAAGACCAAGAAGACTCCAAGAAGACCCTCCAGTACCTGAATGGGATGGACAAGAAAGCTGGGGAGAGGCTTTTTACAAGGGGATGTAGTGATGGGATGAGAGGGGATGGATTTAAGTTGGAAGGGGAAGATTTAGAGTAGACATTAGGAAGAAATTCTTCACAATGTGGGTGGTGAGGCACTGGCCCAGGCTGCCCAGGGAAGCTGTGGCTGCCCCATCTCTGGAGGTGTTCAGGGCCAGGTTGGATGGGGCTTTGAGCAGCCTGATGCAATAAAAGATGCCCTGCCCGTAGCACGGCGTTGGAATTACATGATCTTTAAGGTCCCTTCCAACCCAAACCATTCTATGATTCTGTGCCCTAGAAGGACTATGCTTCTTTGCACAGGGAGCAAACTGCACATCCTTCCTCAGCCCTTTTTCCAATCCATGCCTAGGCGTGAAGGTCAAACGGGACAACCTCGTCCCCTTCATCCTTACAGGCACGCGCTGCGATCGCGTTTCGGCCGGGAAGCCACCTCGGCTCCAGCAGGGAGCTGCTCGTGGGATGCGGGAACTTGCTGCGCTTGCTGCCGCTCCTTTATCTTCCAGGGCGATCCCAAGGACACCTGCAGCCCGCAGGGAAAGCCCGGGGACGAGGAGCGGCGCCTGCCCCGCTGCGCTTCCCCACGCTTCGGAGCGGCGGGGGGGGCGAGACTGGACCCTCCCGGGGGGGGTCTAGGGGCGCCGCCAACTTTCCCTTCGCAGCCGCCTCCCCCAGCGGAGAGGAGCGGTGGCTCCCGGCGCCTGCGCGGGGGCTCCGCATGGCTCTATAAACACGGGGGGCGCCGCCGCAGTGAGGGTGGTGCTGGCGGTGCGGCTCCTCCCTCCCTCCCTCCTCCCTCCTTCCTTCCCCGCCCCGGCGGCGGCGGCCGGGCCCACGTGCGCGGCGGGCAGCCCGGCAGCCCCTGAGCCTCGTCCCTCCGTCTCCCCCGGCCCGCGATGCTCCACGCGCCGCCGCCGCCGCTCCCCTCGCCGTCTCCTCCTCCTCCATGAGCGCCTCCGCGGCGGCTCCCGCGAGGCTGATGCCCGGCGGGCGCCCGGAGCCGGCGGCCCCCGGCGCGGGGAGCGCGGTGGTGGCCAAGGGGCAGCCCGCGGCCGCTCTCCGGCTGCCGACCGACTTCCAGCTCTCGCCGGGTGAGTGAGCGGCGCTGGCTCTCCCGTGTCGCCCTGTCCCGGGGGGGGGCTGAGCCGTAGGGGTGGCGGGGCGGCGCGTCCCACCGGCGGCACCGGAGTTGGCTGCTCTGCCCCGAACCTGCGGGAATCGGGGCGCTCGCCTGTCCTGAGGGGCGTGAGAAACGCGAGCGGGAGGAGCCGTTTCACCGCTCGGGATGCTCGCGGCGTCTGAGGTGCTTGTGGCGCGTCTGGGGGATGGATCTGGAAGCCTCTGGATTTAAGGCAACTTTTTGCTTTGCTGGATAGCGCGAGGGCTCAGGGAAAAAAAAAAAAACCCATCTGGCCGTGTTACCTTAATCTGTGCCTTGAAAAAAAGCCTCATTGAGTCTTTCGTGGAACTTGAATGAACGAGTAACGCTGGGAAGCGCGGTCGTGAGTTAGTGACTGCAAAGTAACTCCCGCCGGCCGCGCAATTGCTGCTGCTCCTACTCCCCCTTCCAGACAAGCTGTTCTGCCCGAGTTGTTCCCACTGGTACAGCCAGAACGGTGCGAACCATCGTCGACACAAAATATTGCCCCGCTTAAGGGGCAAATGTTGAAATCTCGTTACATGTCGCCCTTTGAAATGCTCTTTTCCTATAAAACATATGTGGGAAATGAAAAGTTTGGAGAGAGACCGCACTTACGGATGCACTTCCAATAGTGGCAAAGAAAATATTAATGTAGGAATTGAATAGTGCTGATAGAGATGGCTTAATACTTTGTCACAGCAGAGGGTTAGCCACGGTTCCTACCTGCACTTAATTACAAGAGGAAGGTGGTGCTGTTGGTCCTGAAGTTTGTTACTCCCTGTAAGGCTGTATTTAGATACTTTTTTCCCCCTTTTTTTAAAAAAAAAGGAAAAAAACGTGACTTTCTACTTGTCTCGGTCTCACTATATTGAGGTTCCAGATTTTGTAATTACTTTATTGCTACTGCTGTGAAAATTATTTCCTGCCAGGGCAGTTCCTTTGTTGGAGCATCTGTTGCAATTATTTTCAGGTAGCATGTTTCCTAAAAGTATGAATGGTTTTACATTAATTCCTGTGCTGCGGGTGCATATTTGCATTTTTTTTTTCTTTCTTCTCCCCCACCTCCCTCAAATGCATGGATCTCTCAGGGAAATATATAATGCTAATGTTATATCATCATTCTTCATTGTAGATTTCCCAGCTCTCACATGATGCTGTAATGTCTGGGTAGTCAACAGAGAAGGATGGGGCTAAATCCCTGCCAACTTTCCTTGGAAATGAACCATAATGGAATTATGTAACACAGTGAATTTTTTTGGTTTTTGGTAGTAGTAGTAGAGCCCCTACATCTTCAGGTTTTCTATCTGATATTTTGTTTTTTCAGGAACATATTGACATTCAGTTAAACATCTTCCTGTGAAGGTTAGTGCTTATACGAGTTGCTTATAATTTCAGGACTATAAAGTAGGAAAACTTTTTTTGTTTCTCCTAGTAGCTGGGCTTTCCTGCTGAATGTTGTCTGACTGGTATTTTGGCAGTTGGCAGGTGAGACAAAAGTGGGGTTACTCTTTGGTTGCATTGGCTTGTTTTCCTAGCTACTGGGACAAGAAACAAAACAAGCAGACTTCTAATAAGAAATTCAGAGGTACCGGTACTGTGCAGCACTGTGAAGTAAAAGTAACTGTATGGAGTTTAATGCTCCAGAAAGAGCATAGATGTTGTCAGATTTCAAATGGATCTGTGTTTCAGAGAAACTTAGCTGAATAATTATCCTAAGGATGATTTAAAAATGCATTCTGGCTTAAGTAAGTATTAGTAATCTGTGTTGGTCTTCTATGTGCGTTCAGTTTTGTTAAATAATATAGTCATTGAGAAATTTCAAGCTGAATAGCATTGAAGCTACAACTGTCAGCATCCTTTAAAAAGAAAACAAAATAAATGACCAAATTCTTAGGCTTGAAAAATTTGTATTTCAAATATATTGCAATGTATATATCTAGCCATGCCGGATAAAATGCAGAAAAGGGAGAATGCACTTGGCTTTAAAACCACATCATTCAAACTGTGGCACCTGCCAAGAAAAATGTGTACAGAAAGCTTGCTCCCTTCAATCTCAAAGGGAGGTATTTGAATTGGCTTGTTCTGAGCAGGGCTGTACAGCACTGTCCTTACTGGTGGTCATCCTGGAGTACTCGTGACATGCTTGTAGTCTGGAGCCAGCATTGCTCCTATGCTTTTACAGGGTTGCAGTCTGGGGAAGGGAGGGCATCGGGGGAGCTGTGTTTGCCCCCATGGTTTAATAGTCAATGGACGTTAATGAAGGTCATGGGTTTAGCCTGGCCTTTTTCTTCTGTCTCTGCCTCCCTGTTGCCTAGAATAAAGCCAGGTGGGAAAGGCAGGTGACAGGTATGACTTCTCACCTCTGTGAGAGTCCTGATTTACTCGGTTACACAGGGAAGGGATCACTGCTTCACAAGTTCTCTAAGTCTTGCAGGACCCAGCCTTACTCATGGTAATGAAACCCCCTTCCTGTGTTTTCCTTTACAAGCTCCAGATTTTCAGGTGAGTAGCCAGCTGTTAGAGCAGTGCTGGTACTCAAGGTCTTCCTCCTTCCCTGTCAGGGTATCTCCAGCACTAGCAGTCAGGAGGTGGGAGTCCACCCCTGGCTTATGGCCAGCCACCACTGGGCTTTTGAGCACTCAGTAGGACTCCAGCTGGGGACTGGCCTTTATACACCTTCAGCTGGACAGATTCTGCATTGAAGCCTTGGTTGTGGCATTTGGACCTTACATACCATCAATGATTGGGCTGTGTCTTCCGAAGTGGAGGGGGGCTTGTATGAGCTGCATAGCAGAGGGAGCCTTCCTCAGTTGCCCCGTTTGTTGACAAGAACAGGCTAGCTGCATTTCAGAAGGCTTTACATGTGGTGGAGACTGGTGGAGAGCAGACCAGCATGGCATGTGCGGTACTGCCTCTGTCCTGAGCTCTGCTGGTTGTGTAATCTGTGCTGGTGCTCACAAAATTGCCAATATCGCCCGTCATGGACAATCTTCTTAAGAAGAAATTATGTCCTTGGTTAACTCAGTCTTTTTGAGAGAAAAATGGTTGGGCTGTGCTGTTAACAGGAGGAAATGGGTAAAGGCTTGGGAAGGGGAAGGAGTGGCAATGTTTCTGTGGGCCATGATGAGTATATGTGGCTCGCTTTTGAGTCCCACACCACTTTGGGGAAATGGAGAGTAGAAAAAGAGCATAAAAATTACAAGAATGTTTTTCCTTGATTTCCTTTCTTCTTTACTTTTATTGAACTTAGTTTTTTGTCATTTCTGTATTTGTTCTAGTGGCTTTCCTTATGTCCCTGGCCCTGGAATGCTAATTACAGGCAGATGTTGAAAGGGCAATTGGCAGATGTATCTGCTTCTCTTATGGGGGGATGAATAAATGCAGAACTCAAATGGATGCTATGGATCCTCCATTGTTACCTTAGGATCTACTTACAGCAGGAAGCCCTTCAAAAAGCCCGTCTGATGCCACTGCTGCTGGTTATGACCGTGGCTGCTAGTACTCTTCACTGTAGCATCAGCTGCCTGTGCTGTGTGTATTTGTTTTACACCTTCCCTTATTGCTAGCACCAACGGGTCTGAACAAGCATGGTGTCAGCAAAGATAAGTTACCCTCAGTCTGTCTTAATTTGCACTGGGAAGCTGGTGAAAGGCATGGATGCATGTAGCTTCCATTGCACCTAACTTGGAGGGGATTGGCAGCAGGTCCAGGTTCTTCCTTTCTGTTTGCTGCTCCGTTGCCTTCTCTTGAATGTTTTTGCTTGCCCCTGGCAGTTTTTCCACAGAGTGCAGCTTATCTAGGCTGATAGTGGGTAGCTGTTTGGAAAACACAGCCAATGTCTGTGGCAGGTTGCCAGGGGCAGGCAGTTGGTATATGGACACCTGTGAGTGGGAGGGAGCTGATGCCGGTATCCCCAAACTACTGTGGGGTGGTATGGAGCTCCATCTCACTGGGTTTCTCTTAAATGGATATAGAAGGTAAGGTAACCTGAGGAGTTAGGGGCTGGTAAACATCTGGATGCTGCTGCCTTCTGCTTCTGAAGTTGGCATAACACCCTTCTCAAGTACAGAACTCTATCTCTCTCTTCATGATCTAGTTATGTCTCTGTTGTAAAATCACATGGGGAATTTCATATTTTCATGTTTGTATCTGGTTCTTCATTTTGGAATAGGAAGAAGCACTGATTTTAAAATTGCTTCTTAGTTTACATTGTCTTTGGGTAGGAGGAGACAATCCTAAACATTTTTTTTCAGCAAGACAGAAAAAAAAAAACCCTAGAAACTCCTCCAAAGTCTGCAGTTTATGGATGTTGATAGTCTCACAAAGTCTGAGCATAATGCTTGTACTGTAGGAAGACCAGTAGGGGCTAAACAATACCTTTTGTATCCCAACAGTGTCCTCTGTTCAGCAAGCTTATAAGGATGGGTTTGTTGCAAACTGCTCTCCATATTAGGCAATACCAGTCAACTCTTTTCTGAGGTGGGGTCTGCAAAACTTTAGAAGGTTTAAGGAAGTAGGTCAAACTTAAAAAAGAATGAGTTGATGTCTTCTGCTGTAACTAACAGAAATTTCATCTACTTTGTAGGACTTGGTTTTACTTCAGGACTGAATGCGTCTAGCAAAACAATGCCTTTGTATCATTAAATGAACAGCCCTTTGCAAATTAAGATTTAAATCTTGGCAAAAGGTGTAAAGCGAACTTCTAATTTATAGTTTTCACAAAAGCTCCAGATGCGTTCTGAGGACTGAGGCACTGAAATATGATGCTCAGTAAAATTAATGTTAAATGCTGTTCAGATTTTACAACCAATTGGAGTGTACTGCAGAAAATTGCAGCTACAGATTGGTGAATAGTAAACTTTTTTTAATGCTCGAGAGAGAATGTGAGCCTGACTTGGGTTGCTTTTGTGGTATTTAAAAGACCTTTCAGATTGTAGCATTAAAAATAGTATCATCTGCACACAAGGGACAGCTGGAAGAAATACTAATTACATTTCAGTATTCTTTTCCCAGAGATAGTGATAAAGTAGGTAGGCTTGTGAGTTATTTTGAGTAGTTGGCAACACTAGATTTTTAAGTTATCTTAGAACCAAGTATTTGTCATACCATGTGGTAAAAATCTGCTATACTTAGTGGGTAGGATTGTATATTACAGTTGTATATGTGAGTTTTGCTGCAGGTTGCAAAGCTTCTAGTATCTATCAAAGGTGATTAATTAGTACTGCCTTATCCGCCTTTTGAGTTTTTGTCGAGGCAGTTACCTTTTTTGGAATTCTTTTTCTGGGAAGCTACTCTTCTGAAAACAATGATGATTTCAGAAGAAAAATGTATATAATATGTAAGGTGGAAAAGATTGCAATAGATATTTCTAAGTGGCTTGGGTCACTTAGATTAGGGTCTGTTCTGCCATCTGGGTCATCTTTAGAATGAAGTCCACTAACAGATCTCTTCCACCAGTGTCTTGAAACAATAGTTTCTTACTGCAACTGAAGCAGGGCAAATATGGCAGCAGATGGAAGAACCTTGTTTCATATGAGCATGACTAGAGTCTGTTAAAGCTGGAGAACTCATGAGGCTCAGTAATCTTACTGGAGTGATTTGGCAAACAAAAAACCAATCGGCTGTTATGACAGCATTTGTTTTTCATAGCTCATGTTTGCAGACCTTTTTAGTGCACGTTTGCAGTTTAGTAGAGGCAGAGAGAGGCTGCTTTGGTACGAGGTGTTCATAGGAGCTGTGTGGAAAATCTAAATTCCTTGTGTGGACGTCCAGGCTAGATTAACAAGTGGGTGAAATGGCATGCACTGATTGGCACACCACTTGAAGACTACTGCTTGCAGCTTGCAAAGTGGCCTTTGCCATCTAGTTCAAGTTGGGCCCTCAAAGCCAGGACCAGCTGCTAGGTGATGTATTACTAGGCATTCTGCTTGGAGCAGCTCATGGTGTGTGTTGAAGTGGTTAAATGTATTCAGAACATGATTAGATGATTTCCATACTGGCAACTTGACAAGTATCACACAGTTTGACAGTTTCCACAACATTGGTGTAGACAGAAGCTAATCCTTCCATGAATGTTTTGCTGTTTTCTACAAGAATTTTTGCTTGCTCCGGCACACTAAGAGCAAGGTGGTAATCAGTGTTAAAACTCAGTGCTAATCCATTCCTTGCCCTTCTGAAATAAGTGAAAATCCATCCAACAGAGGGGTGAATATGTACTTTTAGAGAAAATTAAGTTAATTCTAATGTCTGTTGGTCCCTGTGTGAACACTAAGGAAACAAGTGTCCCACTGTGAAATTAATGTGGATTGAGTTGATTCTCTTCTTATTTAAATGAGACAGATTTAAAGGGGGCTGATCTTGTCCCTTATTAGAATTCTACCAAGATACCAGTTATGTTTTTAGCATCTCTTGGTTTAAAATTAAGATTTATGGTTCAACATGCCAAGTTCCACATTTCTCTGTAACAACTTAATAGCTCACAGTGTTTTAGAAATGGTTAGTGTGAGTATTGGCCTTCTGGTCCTTATAAAGCTGTGTGCTCTGTGTTTGTGTGTGTGTGTACATATACACATATATGGCTGTAATGTGCCAGGCATCCAACTTTCTATTTAAAGATTTTTGACTCCAGTAAATACTAGGAGCACACTGCGAACTAGAAGAGGGTGTGGTATATAGATTCAGTGCCTTTTTTCTGTGCAGTAGGAGTTGTCTTAAGAGTTGTCACTTTGCCCCCTTGGAGGTACTATTTTACTGCTGTCTGCTGAGTTCTGGGCAAATACTTGAAGTTCCTCCATGAAGTCACTTGGGTCCTGGAGAACTAGGATTATCTGCAGATTAAGATGAACTGACTGAACAGAACTGTCTGATTACTTAGATAAGAAAGCAACCGAGCCTCAAGTAGCAAAGTTGCTAACCACAGAGATGAGATGGAGAAAGACTGATGGGAAATGATCCCAATTGTAGAAAGATGTGGCCTGAGGACAATAGCTGGATGGTCTCGCAATGTCAAAGAAGGCTGCCTTGTGGAATGCAGCTTTGGCCAGGAATCGTGTATGTGCATCCACAATAAAGACAAACTCTTGGGGTTCAAGTGTAAGAAATACACTTCTAATTCAAATAGAAACAGTAGTGCTGTCTTGGAACCATGCCCAGAAAACTTCTGACCTATCAATTATTTACCTATCAATCCTCCAAGAATTAATGTGATGTCCAGATTTTGTTTAGATGGTTGGTATAGGCATCTGTTGTTTGCTATAAATAGAAGGTATATTACCTTGCAACTGGGACAGTTATTTTTGCACAAAAGTTCTGCTATAACAGTAAAACCACATGGATATAACTGTATTCTCAAGTAATAAAGCTCAACTGTGTGTGAAGTTGAAGGGAACTGTCAGTGCTAAAACATTGGCCTCTATTCTGTGAAAAGGCATCAGCACTATGGGGGTCCAACTGATACTCTAATAAGCAGAGATATCCATCTGGCCACCAAAAGTTACTGATGAGCTGCTAGCCTCCAACAGCTTGGATAAGACATGCTGATTAAGCAGTGTGTGAAACTTGGTTTCACATTTTTGCATTTTTATCACATTGCGTATAGATCTCAAAGGAAAGGAGGGAGAAGAGATGTCGCTTAGACTTTTCTGAAAGATGTGCAGTGACCACTATTCCAGGTTATCTGAAATAATAGGTTATCAGACTGTGCTCCTTCCTGTCTGGAAGAGCATCCCTTTTGAAAAGGCTATGCCTGTACTGGATGTCTCAGGAGCTGGTGCCTGATGTTGGCACAGAACCTTACTAGCAAAAAGTTGGAGTTACTTAAGACAGCAGCCTTTGCTGGGGCTTTTTGCCTCTTAAGCTCCTAGTGTGACAGAGCTGTGGGTTTGTGGTGGTTTAAAAAGCTGCTCACAGCAAACCAGGAAATCTGGGAAGCGATAATGCTAGTGAAACAGTGCTGTCAGCTAGACAGTGGTGTCTGTGAGCAAGGCTGGTCCCTGGCTTTGAAAAGGTGAGGTTCAAGGCCAGGTTGGATGTGGCTTTGAGCAACCTGATCTAGCGGAATGTATACTTGGCTGTGGAAGGGGGGTTGGAATCAAATGATATTTGAAGGTCTCTTCCAATTATGGATTGATCACTGCTGAATTCTTGCATCAACTAAAATTGACTTCCAAAGATTGGAATGATTTGTTGTACAGAGTAAAATGCTTGTGGATGTAATGTACAAACTCAACAGCTTGACCCATGCAGTGTAGATGAGCCCACTAAGTTGCTTGTATGGGAAATCTAAGAGCACTCAGGGACGTTTTCCTAAGAAAAACTCTGAACAGGCAATCTTTGTGGCTTTCCAGAAGATGTCTGAAGCCAACTGTATTTGGTTTAAGAAAAGAAGTTGGAATTCTGTCACTAGGAGCCTATGGTGAGGTAACCTTGCGTGGCTGCCAGATCTTCATTGTACCTTTGTTCCTAAGACAGTGAGAAGCATAGCTAGATGTTGCCTGCAGGCTAGGCTGTCCTTGTTGTTTCTTCAGGATAGAAATCTGCAGTAGACACCTAGGAAAACTCAGATACCAACTGAAGGCCTTGGAATATCATAGAATAACTTGAGTTGGACGGGACCTTAAAGATCATCTAGTTCCAACCCCCTTATCATGGGCAGTGACACCTCCCACTAGATCAGGCTGCCCAAGGCCCCATCCAACCTGGCCTTGAACACCTCCAGGGATGGGGCTTCCACAGCTTCCCTGGGCAGCCTGTGCTAGTGCCTCACTGCTCTCAAAGTGAAGACATTCTTATGTCTAGTCTGCCCCTCTCCAGTTTATACCCATTGCCCCCAGTCCTATCAACACAAGCCTCTGTGAACAGTCCCTCCCCACCTTTCCTGTAGCCACTTCAGGTACTGGATGGTCACTCACTATGAGATCTCCTCAGAGCCTTCTTCTCTCCAGGGTGAACAACCCCAACTCTCTCAACCTGTCCTCATATAGGAGGTGCTCCAGCCCTCGAATCATCCTTGTAACTTTCCTTTTGACCACAGCTCCGTATCCTTCTGATGTTGAAGATTCTAGAACTAGACACAGTACTCCAGATGAGGCCTCACAAGAGGGGAGTAGAGGGGCAAGAATCACTTCCCTTGCCCTGCTGGCCATGCTTCTTTTGATGTAGCCCAGGATACAGTTGGCCTTCTGGGCTGTGAGCGCATGTTGCCAGCTCATGTCGAGCTTCTCATCAATTAGCATCCCCAAGTCCTTCACCAAAGAGCTCCTCTCAATCGCATCATCCCCTATCCTGTATTGAAATCTGTGATTGCCCCTGTACATAGCTGTAGGACCTTACACTTGGCCTTGTTGAACCTTATGAGGTTCCCACAGACCCACTTCTCAGGCTTGTCCAGGTCCATCTGGATGACATCCCGTCCTGGTGTAGCAACTATACCACTCAGCTTGGTGTCATCAGCAGACTTGCTGAGGATGCACTCAATCTCACTGTCTATATTGTTGATGAAGTTATTAAACAGCACTGGTCCCAGTACAGACACCTGAGGAGCACCACTTGTCATGGAATTCATAGTTTGTGACTGTAGTTCTCCTGCATACAGTATATTCCATAAATTTTAGAAGGATTATGCAAGTCATGTAAAAGTGAAGTCACTTCAGTATCAGTCACTCAAATCTTTTGCAGTATTTTATTAACACTTTCTGCCTCTTTAGCAGTTTTTTCCAGACTGTTTACAACATAATGTGTCCAGAAGAGGACAATGAAAGGTACACATCTTGGTGAGACTTCTTCTAGGTGAGAACCTGTAGTGTGGCTCCTTCTAGGTAGCTTTGGAGGATGCTGAACTGGGTTTCAGTTGTTGTCTTCTTCTGCTTTGGCCTTCCTGCAGGATTGCAGCTGAAGGAAGGTGTGTAGGAAACAAAGGGCTGAATTAGCAGATTTTAACTTCCTTCTCTGGCAGTCAAGAAAAAATAACTTTCCAAAGGTTGTATTTGGGAAGAGGCAGAATATATAGAAACAGAGATCTCAATTCATTGTAAAAGGGCTGTTTACTAATCTGCAAGAGACACTTGAGTCCTCCAGTGAAGCATGTAAGAACCAGTTCCTACTGGTAACTGATCACTTTGGTTTTCTCTGTGACCTGAAAATAGATACAGCCTACTAATCACAAAGGGATTGTACCTTGCTCTTATTATCAAAGTGAAAGAACAGTGAGAAAGTCTTTCCTGTTCTCTGAAACAGCTTCTGTAAACCTATTAAACTCTGTATCCTGTAAACCATGCTTTCCTGGAAGTGCTGCCCAAAAGAGGGCACCTTTGGTTTTTACACCCATGTCCAATTGCTCTTCAGTAACTACAGTTGGTGCTGATGTTTTGATTAGAGTGCAGGTACCTCTCCTGTCTAAATACTGGGCTGAATGATCTTAGCTGAAGCTTCACTGTTTCAGCTGTTAAAAGGTTGTGTTGTTTGTGCACACTTCCCTCCCCCCCCCCAATTTTCCCATGGAGTTGCAATAACCGCAAGACCTGATAAGTTTTCACATCTAGTTTTGCAAAGATTGCCTTCTAATGAATGTGAAAACAGCTCTTCTCCCCCTGTTCCACAAGTGAAGAAAGTGGATTCTTGCTTCATTTCTACCTCACTTCTGATAGTAACATCTTGATAGCCACATGAGCCTGTCGTGACTTTTCTGTTGAACCTCAAGGTTGCCATCACCTGCTGTTCCCTCATTTCATGCTTGTGCAGCTGTACATGGTGTATGAGACTTCAGGCATTGCTTTTGTTTGCCATGGACCTTTTCTTCTGGCAGAAGATGTTTTCTGTGTCTCCTCTTGGAGCCGGCTCTGACTTCAGTGTTGTCATTGCTTTTGTTTCAAGGTAGAGGGTGAGCATCTAAAGACTTGGGGTTATTTTTAAGTTGTGAAAAAGTATAAGTAAATCGTGGCAACCAGAAGTGAAAAGTAAATGTCATTCTCAGCAGCTTTCAAACTGTTTCAGGCAATCCACATGTCAGCTGAGTGTCACTTAGACATTAAGTTGTAACTGCCCCAAACTGTGTTTCATGCTTGAAGTGATGTCTTGTGGCTCTTCACTGTACAGATCTGTAGCGGTGACAGTAGTTTCAAATTTGTCTGCAGCTTTATTTCTGCTAGCATCAGCATTTACAGCATTAGGCCTACAAAAGCAGTGATTTATAGATTACCAGAATATTGATTTTGAAGTTCTAATTTTGCTAACTGGTACAAAAAGTTGCTACCGTGAAAAAGCTATAACCATATTAAAAATTCTGCCAAATAGAACAAATACAGGGAAATTAAGGTTTGTTTCAAGTGGAACAGGTTCTTAGCATAACGGCATCATGTTAGTTGTGTGTTTCAATCAAGGCTTTGACTGCTGAAGTGGCCTTTGGTAGCTTCTTCTGTGGATGCTCTTACCAAGAATAAGCCTGAAGTTTTTCTACAGTGTTTGGATGAAGTACGAATATCCTTGTATTGACTAACCCTGTCGCTAGAGGAATGTAGATACATATATTTCAGGGTACAGTGCTTCTGGGGATCATTGCAGTCATGGTCACACACACAGAATCACACACAGAATAACCAGGTTGGAAGAGACCCACCGGATCATCGAGTCCAACCATCCCCACCAATCCCTAAACCATGCCCCTAAGTACCTCATCCACCCTCACCTTAAACACCTCCAGGGATGGTGACTCAACCACCTCCCTGGGCAGACTATTCCAATGTCTAACCACCCTCTCCGTGAAGAGTTTTTTCATAATCTCAAGCCTAAATCTCCCCTGGCGGAGCTTGAGCCATTCCCTCTCATCCTCTCCCCTGTCACTTGGGAGAAGAGACCAGCACCCTCCTCTCCACAACCTCCCTTCAGGTAGTTGTAGAGAGCAGTGCGGTCTCCTCTCAGCCGCTCCTCATAAGGCCTGTTCTCCAGCCCCTTCACCAGTTTCGTTGCTCTTCTCTGGACTCGCTCCAGAGCCTCAACATCCTTCTTGTGGTGAGGGGCCCAGAAATGAACACAGCACTCGAGGTGCTGTCTCACCAGTGCCGAGTACAGAGGGAGAATAACCTCCTTGGACCTGCTGGTCACACCGTTTCTGATACAAGCCAAGATGCCATTGGCCTTCTTGGCCACCTGGGCACACTGCTGGCTCATGTTCAGTCGCTGTCAACCAACACCCCCAGGTCCTTCTCCTCCAGGCAGCTTTCCAGGCAGGCTTCTCCTAGTCTGTATCTCTGCTTAGGGTTGTTGTGCCCCAAGTGCAGGACCCGGCATTTGGCCTTGTTAAATCTCATGCTGTTGGTCTCAGCCCAGCAGTCCAGCCAGTTCAGGTCCCTTTGCAGAGCCTCCCGACCCTCCAGCAGATCGATGCTTCCACCCAGCTTGGTGTCATCTGCAAACTTGCTAAGGGTGCACTCGATGCCTTCATCCAGGTCGTTGATAAAGACATTAAACAGGGCTGGACCCAGGACTGAGCCCTGGGGAACCCCACATGTCACTGGCTACTGGGGCTTATAGTATTTGTGATGGTTGTTTTTTTTGTTTTACTTTTCTTAGATGCTCATGCATTTGTGTATGAATTATGTTGTCTTTGCATAAGCTCCTTAGCTGTGGTGTTCTTGAGTTAATTTCCTATCAAATGGAGCGTGATGGAAACTCCCCATTCAACTAATTGGAGGACTAGTTACTCTTCAGTCACATCTCCATCTCTGGCAAACACTAACTGAAACTTCAGAACAGTAGTGAAAAAAAAAATGTCCCAGCCCTAATAGAGTTGACTGGTAACAATGCTGTTTCTGGCATGCAGCAGGATTCAGAGAAGTAGAACTGGTGCCTCTGGCTTAAACAAATGTAATGAGTAGTAACAAAATATTCAAGTACAGGAATTAAAACAATTAATGAATTAAAAAAATCTCTGAAGAGATAAACGCATAAATTTGTGTGCCTTTTCAAGGAGTAGAGTTAGCAGTGGCATTTTTAAGCAGGCTTAGAAAAGAAAAGCCCAAAACCTCCAGTAGCAACTCGTTTGCCATCTTGAGTGTTGATCTAGTGCAGAGAGAAATGTTATTGTTTCCAGGATGCCTGGTATTGTCAGCTTTCTCTCCTTCCCCTAAAATCTGTACAAGCATGTGATGTGAACAAGAAAAAGAAAAATGCCCTTTTTTGACTGATGACAAATTGTATGCCATGAATCACTGTAAGATGGGGTTGAAAAGAAAATTAGAAATTGGATACTTTCTAGGATTCTGGTTATTCATTGATTAAACTAAGATCCATCTGTACCTAAATATGATTATAGTCAAGACTTCAGTGGAGGAGAAGAAAGCTGAGTTGTCACATGGAGTTACTGGATATGCAGCTGTCCTGTGCATCTGTTCTGTTTGGTAAAGGCTGCTTGAGAAAGGAGGGGAATCTCTCCAGATGCTACTCTTTGCGGTCTGTTTGTATGAGCTATGCAAATGGCAATATGTTGATGCTACAGAATTTTATACCAAGTTTTGTGTTGTCTTGCAATATCCTTTTATGCTTTTAGATGTGAAGGATGAAAAGCTGTTCCTAGCATGTGGTTAAGCTTGTTCTTTTTTTGAATAAAACCCAACTTGTAGCTTGTGGTGGCTTTTCCTGTTGTATTCATTTGAACTCAGAAGTGATGTTCTAGGCAGTATTGTACAGCAATATTTTGGTAGCTTCCAGACTAACCAGATAGTAAAAAGATTTTAATTGATGCCGTCTCCTTTTAGGAAAGGTCCTAAGTTTGCATAGAAGATCTGGGATTCTTCCAACATTTGATAACTTGGAATAAAGCTTAATGCTATACTCAGAAAAATGTTGAGGTACTCTTATTTACATATTTAGTGTGGTTTTGTACCTTCCCTCTTTCTTTATGCAGAAAAGCCTTTAAGTGAAGTGTTTGAAGATGCTAGTTTTAGTGGTGGACTCTGCAGCAGCTGCTGTTGAAGGTAAAGGAGGTGAGGCACCAACAAAGGTAGGGTGTCTGTAGTTCCCTTAAAGGAATGGAGGCCTTTGAGGCCAGAGATCCAGCTGGCATTTTGTTTGTGACCCTGATGAAACGTCTGGATTTTCCAGAGCCTGACCCCCAAGGGGCCAGGGTGTGTAGGTCTAGGAGACACTGGTAGCTGAATGGTTTCCAAATGTGGGGAAGAAGGGACTGTTTAGCAGCATCTGCTGGATTCTCTCTAGAGTGGCTTTCATTTGAAAGCTTTAGTGAAAATACTCATTGTTTCTTAACTGTTTAATCATTTGTCTTTATAGCTGATGGGTTAGGAGTAAAAGTGGTAGGAGTTGGATTCCTACTGGGCTGACATAGCTGTAGGTTTGAAAGAAAAACAAAAAAGCAGGGAAACAAGGCAGAGTCTTGGGGGTTTCTTCTGGATTTTTTCTTTTCTCATCTGCTGGAATCTCTTTATTTGGTTGTAAGATGCTTTCATTAAAACCATGCATTTTAGTGATTTTTGGACAGATCCTTGACTGAGGGACAGCCTCTAATACCTGAGTGGCCTTGGCTATCATTGGACACCACTGCCCTCTGATTGAGGGAGGTGTTCTTGATATAGATAGGTGAACTGGTATTAATCAGGCTTCAGTTTCCATTGCTCTGTTTCTTTAAACCATATCTTCACCTGCAAGTATGTGTGCTGAAATGTTCAGAAAGTTGAAATGTGTAGAGGCGGTCAAGTCTGATAGTGCGATGGATTTTGCAAGTTGAAGAACTGCTTAAATAAGTTACTACTAAAGTAATCTCAGGGTGTGTTTGGGGTGTGTCTGCTTTTAATGTCTAAAAGATTTTTTTGACTCAAATGAACTGCTTTGCAATTTGCATCTCGTATACATATAATATTTCAATGTGACTTGTCTAGTTAAGTTTCCCTTGGCTTTAGGAATTGATTTCTGCCATAAAATGTAGAGTAAAGCTGATGTATGCTTAGCTCTTGACATTTCTTGGCAGCTACTCTTTGGGAGATAGAAGCTAAATACTGCATTCTTATCAGTGTGTTTTAGTTATTTCTTCCACAGAAGCACAGGAAAGCCATAATATTGCTTAATTTCTAATAGTCTGGATGTTTGTCTCCTACAGGAACTGTTCTTATCAGAAGCAGTAGTGGGCAGCTAATGCTGGTATCTCAACAAGCAATAACAAGAGCACAGAGTCAGCCCCAAAATAACACGAATGTGAGACCATCTGTACCAACTAGCACACCTGCAATCAGAATATGTCCTGTACAGGTAACTTCTCTCATAGCTTTCATTTGATGTAGCTGTATGTTATGTAGATATAACAGAGCTTGCAAATAAGTTGTAGAGGGTTAAATAACGATTTGAGTGCTTTTTGAACAGTGTGATAATGTGTGGCTTTACCCATAAACATTACTGTGCTTTGCTTTCTCAGTCTGAAAAATATGCTAGCATTACCTGTGGTGTAGTTCAGATTAAGGGATTCCTCCCTGATGATGTTGATGTGAAGGGTTTTTAAAAAAAAAAAAAAAACCCAACCAAACACAAAATGGAACCAACCCAAACAAAAAAAATCTACCTAAATGGTTATTGATGTAATTGCAACCTTGTTGATCCTCTGACGGAATACTTCTCCGAAGCTGAGGACCTTTTTCGTGTTCCCATGATGTTCCTCATTTCCTGAGCCCCGATGGCTTTTTGCTTCCATCTCATGTAATGTATTTGGCATGCAAAAGTAAGTGTGGGTACAAAAAAAAGTAACCATCTGCATAGGTCTTATCAACATGCTTATGCTCTAACCTTTGTGTTCTGATTAGACATTGTATTTAAATGTCTGTTCCTGACTCTCAAAATTGTAATCGAATAGCTTTGAGTAGTGTTTAAACTGTAAGGACTAAGTGAATGATACCTGTATTGTTGCTGTCAGAGTAGGTGTTTTTACTTACATAGGACAAGAGCCAAGCACTGACTTCAGTGTCTCTTTTGTCATTTACTTGTCTGACTGTTCTCTGCACCTTTAATTTCTTTTTTAAAGAACTCTGGCACCCAGTTACTAAAGAAAGTAGCAGTTACTCCTGTGAAACCATTATCTTTGACAACAAATGCTGCGGCTTCTACTGTTCAGCCCCCTGCTGTAGTACAGGTACGTGGCAAGCTTTATACTATGGAGGAATAAGAGTAAGTGACAGAGAAATGAAGAAAATACCAATGCATTTGTGTTACTTCTGACTCTAATCTGGTTTGTACTGAGCTGGTAACTTTTGTCCTCATAATGATTTGTTTCCTGAATGTCTTTTCATAAATGCGTTATTTAATTGCACTGCTGCCAGTGTGTGTCAGCTCATCTTCTTGCACTACAGTAGGAAGCGCATGAACAATGGATAAAATAAATAGTTCAGAGAACTATTTCTAGTTCTCTTGTACCTTATCATAGAATCTTAGAATCACCAGGTTGGAAAAGACCCACAGTATCATAGAGTCCAACCATTCCTATCAACCACTAAACTATGCCCCTCAGCGCCTTGTCCACCTGTCCCTTAAACAAATTCCAGGGAAGGTGACTCAACCACCTCCCTGGGCAGCCTGTTCCAGTGCCCAATGACCCTTTCTGTGAAATTTTTTTTTCCTAATATTCAGCTTAAATCTTCCCTGGTGGAGCTTGAGGCCATTCCCTCTTGTCCTGTCTCCTGTCACTTGGGAGAAGAGGCCAGCACCCTCCTCTCCACAACATCCTTCTAGGTAGTTATAGAGAGCAGTGAGGTCTCCCCTCAGCCTCTTCTCCAGGCTAAACAACCCCAGTTCCCTCAAACGCTTCTCATAAGACTTGCTCTCCAGCCCTCTCCCCAGCTTCGTTGCTCTTCTCTGGACTCGCTCCAGAGCCACAACATCCTTCTTGTGGTGAGGGGCCCAGAACTGAACACAGTACTCGAGGTGCAGTCTCACCAGTGCCGAGTACAGAGGGAGAATAACCTCCCTGGGCCTGCTGGTCATGCCATTTTGGATACAAGCCAAGATGCCATTGGTCTTTTTGGCCACCTGGGCACACTGCTGGCTCATGTTCAGTCAGCTGTTAACCAACACCCTGAAGTCCTTTTCCTCTGGGCAGCTTTCTAGCCAGACCTCTCCTAGTCTGTAGGGTTGTTGTACCCCAGGTGCAAGACCTGACATTTGGCCTTGTTAAACCTCATGCCATTGGTCTCAGCCCAGCAGTCCAGCCTGTTCAGATCCCTTTGCAGAGCCTCCCTGCCCTCCAGCAGATCGGCACTTCCACCCAGCTTAGTGTCATCCACAAACTTACTAAGGGTGCACTCGATGCCTTCATCCAGGTCATTGATAAAGACATTGAACAGGGCTGGACCCAGGACTGAGCCCTGGGGAGCCCCACTTGTAACTGGCCTCCAGCTGGATAACAGAGCTCATTCAGGCTCTTGCTGATGCTTTCCTGGGAGGTGCAGGGTTTATAGTGCTCCCTCCAGTTTGGGTGACCCGATTCCTTAGGAAAACAAAGCTATACCTGGAATATTATTGGAGGGTAAAGTGAGCTGTCTGCCCTAGTCAAGCTCTTTTTTCAGATCTACATTCTTCCCCCTCTCCCCTGCTTATTAAAAGCTGAAGGAAGATCTGCTGAAGACCGATGTTCTCTAATTGTATTTGGTAGACAGATTCTACAGATACAAGTGTAAATAGGCAGTGACTGGAAATGCTTCATTACTTTTAGGTAGTTTTTGTCTTATTTCCTAGGCTGTGGGTTTTGGGGTTTTTTTTTGGTTGTCGTAGGACTCCTCTGAACTCTTCTGATGAGATTTTTGCCAGCTGTGGCCTACTAAGTACAGTTTTGGCTTAGTTCTTGAGAATCAGAGTTCTGGATGAGCACATGTAGTTTAAAAAAAAACCAACCAACTGCTTCCTTCTGCAGCTAAACTATTCAGTCCTCCTTATAAACTGGAGGAGAAACTGGGAGGAAAACTGACTAATATACAAATTTTTGTGAACAAGAGCTTGAAGGAGCCTGGGCTATAGCAGTTGACCAAGCACTCAGTAAATGAGCAGGATCAGTCATTCAAAAAACCATGCTGTATGTTTTTGACCTTGAGGGCGTTTGAAGGATTAGGGGGTGTTTGCTGACAGCAGTAACTAACAGTCTGACTTAGAAATTTGTCTTCCTGCTGTTCTTCTGTATCAGCAACTGAAAACTACTTGCACTTCTGTCTGGTGTTTTTTTCTCATGCTTCCCACTACAGATGGATAACACTGGGGTTAAGGGGCAAAACCCAGAGGCCCTTCTCCATTTTTCTTAGAGTGGAAACAGCATATGCTTTGTGTCCAAGAACAGTAATGGGTGTGCCTTACACACTTAAATTTTGCAATACTAGTTTGCAAATTATGTGCTTGTGATATCTGCATAGAGATCTTTAGGATATAAAAGCAGTAGTCATCTACTACACTACCCTTGCACTGCAGAGAAGAGATGAAGGTAAAGATTTTTCGTCTAATGGATGAAACTGCTGGCATTATCATACTCCCATGTGGATAAACATTGAGATTCATCATGCTGTTAATTTTTCCTTTTCAAACTTCCATCTGCCTTTGACTTGGTTCTTCAGTACTTAGTTCAGTTTTGATGTAATCAATTTGACTTATGTTCTTTTGAGTTATTTTAAGAAGTAGGCATGGAGTATTTTTTGTAAGCTGAATTGTTTCTGTTGTAGAAACCTCAACACTTCTAGTGAGCATAGATCTGGATTTAAACAGCAGGAATGATGTCCCCAGGAAAAATTAATAGGGCTGTTCTGTTTGGAATGGCTTCCTTGTAGCCCATCTGTTTTGCAGAGGATTTTAAAGCCCTGTGTACAACAAGTAAAAAAGTGAAATGCTGTCCTGCCATCACAGGACCACTTCACTCACCCTGGGGTAGACAAGAGAAGACTGCTGACAAGGGAGTCTGTGCATAACATTGCAGAAACCATCTGGGGAGAGGAAGGAAGAGCCTTTGGGTCTAATTTTCTTGGCAGCAGTTAATTCGTTAGTCCTAAAAACTTGCTGATGTTAATTCTGACAGTCTTTTGAGGAGAAAAGTGTTGATGTAGAAGTATGTCATCACAAAGTAGGAGACAGTGGAGAGGAAATAATCCTTGGCTTGGTTGTGTTGTCTCCTATCCTGTATGAACTACAACCTGCAACACTGTCTGCAAAACTCTCTAGAGAGTTACTGACTCCAGGATTATTCTCCTCATCTACAAACGTATTTCCATTTTTTACATTCCTGGATGTTTAAGCTCTGAGGTTAGATAAAATATTTGCATGCCTTTTTTTACCTTCTTCTCAGATAGGGTAAGAAAGCTGCAAAGTATCTTATTAGCATCATGCGGGGGCACTTTCATTTAGATGCAGAGCACTTCTCTTGAAATGAGTTCAAAATATGCAGGATTAATGCCTATTTTGTGACACTTGTTTTTTTACTCAAAGAGAGAATGAGAATTGTCAGTAGTGAAAAACGTTGAAGGCAGCTGACAGAATTGAATTCCCATATATTCATCTTCCTGGGAAAAGGGTCCAGCGGACTTACTGTTGTTCCCTCCCTCAGCTGATAAAATGCTGTTCTGGTCTTGATGTGTAAACATCCTGGAATTTGCAAGAGATCAGCTCCCGTGAACCTCACGTTTTCAACTTTTAAAAGCCCAGGGCATTGCAGCTTGACAGATCTGTACTCTGTCCCCTTCAGTCCTCCTCCCATCCATCTGTTTGTGGGATTCTGGTGCCCAGTTTGTCTCCCTGTGGTCTTAGAGCTGTTGAGGCTTATCCTTAGAAGAGGCGATAGTGGTGGCAAAGATCCTGCAGAGAGCTATTAAAGTGTTACCAACAGCGGGAGCTGAAGCTGGAAAGCTTTCTGGAAACTGCCTGCTTCTTTCATGTCAAGCTGGCAGCAGCTTGAGGGAGGGGACGTGCACCCAGGGTAAAAGAACAATTTATAAGTAAATGACAAGGACCAATATTTTGCTTTAGCTTTAAATGTTTGTTCATTTTCCCTTTTTTAAAAGGCTTTAAAGCTTTTTGATATTTAACATGTCTGTCAAACTTTGATTACTTTTTATTTGTGGTAGGGTAGGTTGGGCTCTTGTGCTGCTGCATATTCTTAATGCAATTAGTAAGTACTAATTTGTGATTGCTGACTAAACTGTAGTATTTAACTGTTAAAAGTCAGTGAAAGCAATTGTTGCACATGTCTGAATCTAAAGTTTGGCCCAAAAAACTAGACTTGCCCTTTCTCTTGAAGGAAAATGACACTTAGCTTCAGGTTTCAAATGCTAACCTGAAGCTCTTGCTTTTCTGTAACTTGCAGGTTCAATCTGGCTTTTTAGTTTTCAGGCTGAGAAATTGAAAGTAGTGGGTTTTGTAGAGGCCAAGTCTTTTACTTGTACTGTATTCTATTGTATCAGAAGAGCTGTGTTGGGTTTTTGGGGTGTGGGTTTCTCTTTAAAATCTCTATTAGAAATACTTCTGTTTAATAGTGGGTTTTTTTAGCTCTGGAAACTATTACGTAGCCTGGTTTGCAAAGGAGAGGGGCAACTGTGTTCTTAGTGTTTCTTAAATGTTCATTACTCTTCTGTCCCCGGAGCTTCTGAATCTGTTGGTAAAGTCTATTGAGATTTTTTTTTAAAAATACTTAAAATAACTGATAGTTGTGAGTATGTTTGTGTGGGCAAAGGGAAGAGATCCAAAATGTTGTCCACAAGGAAAAGGCAGGAAGAATTTGTTAGGTGCATTTGCTCAGCTGGCTGCTTCTGGTGGCACATGCGTGTCTCTAAAGTGGACACTACATCTTTTGCCTACTGTATGTGTGGTAGGAAAAATAAAGTCTTGCAATTGGCAGAAGAGCTGCAGGAGAAGAAAAGGCAGATGAATAATTGCTTAAGGATATATTTATCTTTAGAGCAGTATCACCTGGCTTAGCATTGACCAAAATTCATTGATCTTGGACTGCAGCCTGCAGGAGCCTGGAGAAGTTAAGCTATTGGTTTCTTCAAGACAACTTTACCTTTCTTTTCACTTGAAGTTGCAGGCCCTGTTTCAGTCTGAGTGAACCTTTGTCACTTCTTTCCCCTGTCCTTGATTTAAAAACAAAATCATGGCTGTGGGCACTCTGTCATGTACTCTATTAAATGGAACCTCTCAGATAAATGGATCCAAACTCTAAAACCAGATAAAAATGCTTTGTTTGAAATAGTAGTGTGGAGTGATGGTGCTACCTTATATGCTAGAAGAATACAGTATGTTTGTCATGTTAATCTTCAGTTAAGAAGTGTTAATTTTTCTTTTCAGCCAGCAGCTGCAACTAGTGTTACTACAGTTACTGCTGTAAAGCCTTCGAGTACTGGAACACCTGTAAAACTTCCAGTTACAGGACCACCTGCACAAGCTATCTCCCAAAAGGCAGTCTCTGTGAAAGCAGAGGGCACAACAGTAGCACAGACCACTGCTTCCACAGTAAGGAAAAAGGTTTTTAATTAAAAACTAACATTCTCTATATTCATCAGGGGCTGGAGAGCCAATGCAACATCTAACAGTCTTCGCTTTATTTCCGTGCTAGGAGATGCTGGAGAATGTGAAGAAATGCAAGAATTTTCTTGCTACACTAGTAAAACTGGCATCTAGTGGACCTCAAGCCCGTGAGATTGGGCAGAATGTGAAGAATCTAGTGCAGAATCTATTGGTGAGACTTTTAAACAAAGTGCACTGTTTGTGTATCGCATTTGACATTGACTTCATCATAGTTTTGTTCTGTCTCTTTTTTTAAACAACTGAAGAATTGGACTAAGTTTGTGACTAAGCCTAAGTCTTATTTTAGATTCTAACTGGATCCCACGCTGTATTTTTCCCCCCATTTTCCTGTTTCAACTTATGCGCACAGTTATTGGGCAGCAGGAGGAGCTCATAGCATTAACACTGCTTCTGGGTCTGAAGTGTTTTTTTTCTGGTTTAATTTTGCATCCTCAATGGCAATGGTTTTACTGTGGAGGTTGTAGTACAGTGTTAAGTCTATACTACTGCTTTACTCCGAGACAGAAGCTGACTTAAAGGTTGGTAGTGAAGCTCCAGTGTAACAAGCATGACATAATCTGTCTGTAGACAATGGGATAAAGAAAATAATGTGGTTGCTGCCAACCTCCTTTCTCCTTGCAGGTGGTTTCCGTATGCTGCTTTGTGTTGTACCTCAGCACAGCTGGGTTTTCTTGGTAATGATTTCTCCTGCCACTTCTTGTCTTGGCATTTGACCATTGCTGCTGTTCTGTTGTTCCACTGTAGCAGAAGGCTGTGGGTTTGTGGAGGGGGATGGCTTTGCTAGTAGCACCAAAGGACTTTTCAGTCTAAAAATGCATGATATAGATGGAGGTTTAATTTCACAGGGAGCAGACTGTCTTTAAAATGTAGCCTTGCGAAAAACACTTGATTCTTCTTCCTTCTTTTCTTTTGTACCCTTGCTGGACTATACACCTGGATTCTCTAGAAAAATACTAGAATTATTCCTTCTTGTGCTTGCAGTACTTAAATATTTTTTTTTTAGGAACAGTTGTTACCAAGCACTAATATGTTGTTTAACTGTGCATTTGTTTGCTTTCTGTAGTAATTAAACGCTGCTGCTCTTACGTTCAGTATGTGTGTATGATTTAAATACAAAATAAATTCATGTTTCATATCCATGAGGGAAATGAGTAAATGACAGCTGTGAAGTACAATAGTCCTTAAGGCAGCATCTTGTGAAGTGGATGTCAAGCACCTTATATGAACTGAGATGGTGTACTAAATCACTGCACCTTTCGGTGAGATCTTGGTGACTTGTTATCCACAGCTCAGTGAGATCTAACAGGCAGCTGATCAAATGATTAAATAGGAGAGGTGCTGTAAGTTCTGTTTGTCTGTGAATATAGTGTCTTTAAAACCTCTGTTCTGGTTGCTAGCTAGCTCCTTGGAGTGGTTGCTCCTGAGGAGGATGTGAGTGGGAGGAGTAATTTCTCTGCAAAGGCAGAGATGGATTCTGGGGTCCCTCTTTGTGACGGTACCTTCTTGGTTACCTTGTGTTAAGGTCTCACTGGGAGAATGAGAAAGGGCAGTCGTGTCTAGGGCTACCCACCACCTTACCCCCATCATTGTAGCACTGAAGCAACGAGTGAGGGATCTCAGAAGTCTGCTGCAACCTCCCAAGCCTTTTGAGTCTGACGTTTGTGTTGGGGCAGAGTGAAAGCATTAAGGAAGGAAGCTGTACTATGCAACCCATTCAACTGGTCCTATAGTTGTATGCAGGACTGGTGTTGTGATATGCAGTTTCTCCTGCTTTTGAAAGACTATGTTAAGTGTTCTGCTTTATTATGCTATGTATGCATTAGACTAGAATTGTCTTACAAAAACTACTGAGTTGTCTTGTCTCCTGTCTTTTCAAATTGACCCTTATGCAGATAAACTACCTTTACAGGAAAGAAAGTACTGTAGTGGATTTAAAATATTTCTGGATACCATGAGGTGCTCATTGCTACTCAGTTCTCCTTTTAAACTTGTTTGTCACTTCCCTTCAGTGAGGTGTTTGAACAAGTATCCTTAAGTGTTACCTGCCTGGAGTTTATGTAATTTAATTTGATGATGCTGTGTCTAAATCATTATATCCTAAACCAATTTTTTTTTATAAGAGGAAAATCCCTATTTGAGTAGTGACATGGAACAATAATGTAAACATTTGCGATTTTTGATACACCCGAGTAAAAAAAATTTAAAGAAATCATAGATTTAGAGTTATAATTTGCCGTAGTAATCATACTTTCCTCTTTAGGAAGCAAAAATTGAACCAGAAGAATTTACAAAAAAGCTATACATGGAACTTAAATCGTCTCCACAACCCTATTTGGTTCCTTTTCTCAAGGTAAGAGTTTTACTGTGGCTATATAGTATTGAATGAAGGGAGGGAGGAATGCCAGAAAAGGGAAGAGTCTGAGCATTCAAACAGGTGTTTGTTGAGGCCGGTTGAGGAAATGGTGTTTAACTTTGCCCTGTGTGACTCTTGCTCTTCAAACAACAGGTTTTTTTTTAGGGGAGGGAGGGTTTTAGGAGTAACTTACGCTGTGTTCTTAAATTGGAAAGTAGTTACCCTCTAGTCATTAGTTGAGATAAATGTTTTGCAAGCTGATTGCATCTACACTAGAGCAGCTATACTAAGATGACCTTTTACTTTCTCATCAAAACTAACTGTACAAGAGTATAATACAAAAGACAGAAGAAGAACAATGCACAGGTTCTGTGGTAACTGAGCTCAAAGAAACTACATAAAGCTAGTATTCATCTGTCTGCAGGTTCATGCTTAACTAGAGGCAGCAAAAAACCCATCCCTTTCTGAAAGTTTGACAAGACTACTGTAACTTAAGAAGAGTAACCTCACATAAATCCTATTTCCATTCAAGCAAATAATAAATTAAAGAAAAGGCAGTCATAACTTTTAAAATCTTATGGTAGAATGGATATTAACAATCAAAATAAAAATTAACATCTTTTTCTATAGCAAGCAATATTCTAGTGAAAATTTGAAAACTTAGTTGCAATGCACATAGTACTCTTAGGCTTGCTAGATCTGTACTTTTCCTTGTTGTTCCCTATAGGCCCAGTTGAGAATCAAGGAATAGTGAGGTGCTAAAGGTGAGACAGAGGTTTTCCAGAGTTTGTAGTCTTCCTCAGTATTTGACAGCACAGGTATTACTTCAGGTGACTGCTGTCAATCTGCTAAAGTGTGGTATGAATGCTTTCGTTAGTGGCAGCCTTTAAATGCTTTACTAGAAAATTAGCCGTAGGTCTAGACAACTACAGCCTTTTCTACAGGGTTTAATATAAAATTTAAATATCGGCCACTTATCTGTTCTTGGAGGTTTCATAAAAGCCAATGCAGCAGCTTAAAAAAAAAAAAGATAGCTCGGAGTACTGGCCTTCCTGCATCTAGTGCAGCTCTGGCTACAAAAGGGCCAGGCTGCAAGTGTCAGGCGAGTGTGACTGGCAGAATCTTTGAGCTGTGTGGAGTCTCAGCAGAGCTCAGCTGACTGCTGGGGCAAGTTGGGCTTCAGAATTAGTGTGGCTGCCTTCAGCAGGACCCTGGCTAATGAACCCTGCTGGATGTGGGCTGGCTGCATGTGTGTGGGGCCAGCTCAGGGTCTGCTGTGCTGTGTTCCCAAAGCAGCACAGGTGAACCTTGATAGCTTTGTGCAGAAGCCACCTAAGTTTGGCAGAGTTAGGCCTCATCTCAGGCTGATGAGCCCTGGGCTAGTTCACACAGGGGAGGTGAGGCAAGAGTTGGCTGTGCAGCACCTGCTAGTGCTTCTACCCACTGCATCCCCCACAGGGTTTTTAGCTCAAGCACAGTGCTTTCCTTATATACACTCATGGAGTTGTGCAAGCCCAAGTTAAGCTGTCCCATAAGGTGCAGAGCTGCTACATGTGGTGCGTAGACCTCAAGGCAATTCCACAGGGGTTAAGTTGGGTTCATCAGTGTAGGTCAGACCCTGCATGTTTCTCCTGTGACGTGCTGCCAAGTACCAGCGTCACCCAGGCTTTTCTGTTTTGGGCAGTATCCATACGCCGTAATCCTTGACAAGGTGCTCTGTTCCTGTTGTACTCTGAAACAGTGTGATACTGTGACTTCAGAAGCTTTGACCATGACAGTGACTAAACATTAGCAGACTATAGTGCTACTATCCTTTAAAATGTCTTGCACCCCGATTGCTTTTTTCTGAAATATCTTATGGATGTGTAGCTGATGCAGACCAGATTTAATTGGGGTGTAAGGCTGAGAAGCTGACTGAGTGCCAAATGGAACATGACTTCAGGAGCACTTCTTTAAGGTGCTGTGAGGAGCAGTGCTGGTTTATTGCCAACTGACTTTCCGCTAGTGAACTGCAATTTTAGAGAAGACTTGGAGTTGTTTATCAAAAAACCTGCAGCTCAAAGATAAGAAAGTCTTTGGATGTGTTTGTTTTGTCTGTTTCAGTAGATGGAAAAGTACTTTGGCAGTAAAGCCTGCTTGATTTTTTCAAATCCATGCTGGATGCTTTTTGGTGACTAAATTGCACATCAAGAGCATGAGGAAAGTTGAACAGCCTTTTACAAGAAAAGAAAGTGAACATTAAAGATAGGTGTGCCGCAGAACTTCTAGATATCTAAGCAATTTGTTCCCTTGATGTATTAGCATGTGAAACAACACATTCCTTCTGCATGTAGCCCAGAGCACCATTACTGTGCTGGAAACTCCTACAGACTTCAAAAACTGTTGAGGGAAGAAGGTTTATGAGAATATACAAGTAGCTGCAGAATTGATTTCCCCTGGTTCTGAGCCATAACAGATTGTAAGTAGTCAAGGAGAAAAATCTGTAGAGGGCTTGAAGATTATTCTGTCCATTAACCTTCTCAAACATAGCTGCAGTAAAAATGAGATGTTGCCAGATACCTTTACTAATGTTCTCTTGTTGCAGAGAACTATCTGGCTTAAGTTGTGCTGCGACAGTTAGACAGGCATTATTAAAGTAGTATCCCCCCCTAGTGTAGATATGGCTGTATTGGCGTAGAAATGCTCATATCTTCAGAGCTTGTTTCTGATTTTTTTGAGGGCAATTTGTGGTTCTGTCAGGCTCCATGGAATAAATACAGCTGTTACAATAGAGCTAGGGGTTTTGGCAAGCTAACGTTTTTAAGGTAGTAAACCAGTTAAAATGTCTTTTTCTAGAATACAAATTTCAAATTAAAAAAAAAAATCTAAACAGAAGAACAAAGTTATGGGCAAGTTTTCCTATAGATGGGCTTTGTTACATGCAGTGAAGCCATGGTGACTGTTGATCTTTGCTCAGCCTATACTGGTGATTCTTGTGATCTTCACTGGATGGTATTGTCATCAGTTTAAGGTGCCTCAATTCTAGCAAAACTTATGTCAATGAATCTATTGCCTCCTTAAAAAATAAGTTGGAAGATGGGGAAGATTCAGTTGCTAATGTTTCAGTATTATGGTAGACTCTGCTGATGTTATGTCTGTTGTTTATTTTTCATTTTTCTAGAAAAGCTTGCTTGCCTTACGGCAGCTAATGCCCAATGCTCAGAGCTTTATCCAGCAATGTATGCAGCAGCCAGCTCCGACTCAAGATGTGGTTTTGACTTGTACCTCTGCGTCACCAGCTCCTTCGATAGCAGTGGCAGCCTCAGCTGTAGTAACAACTTCTATTCCAGTTACAAAGCCAGTATCTGCATCTGTACAAGTCGCAGCCTCTCAGGTTATAAAACCTGTCCTTGTCAGTGCTTCAGCGACATCTCAGCAGACCCTGAAGCCTGTTCCTTCCTCTGCAGTGGTGACAGCATCTCTTCGGCCTGCAGCTTCATTCCCCACCACAACAACAGCAACATCAGGGCTGACAGCTATCCAAACTGTCAAGCCAGTTTTCACCTCTGCAGTAGCGATGTCCTCTCCCCAGTCTGCAAAGCCACTGCTGGTCTCTAACGTGGAGTCTTCAGCAACAACCCCTCTCCAGCCTGTGAAACCAATCATTAGAACCCCAATCAGTATTAAAATCTCCCAGCCAAACTCCATTGTTGGGCAGTCAATGAGTGCTCAGCACGTGGTTAAAGTGAAACAGTTGGTAAGATGAATTCCTGTGCATCTCTGTAACCAAGCTTCTTCACTTCTACTGTTTTGCAAAGAGGGTACCAATTTGGATCTTAACTTTTTTAACATATTAAACTAGTCTGTCATGAGTTAATCAGTTGTTTGTCATAGGGATATTGAACCCTTGCTGAAAAGGTGAATCTAAAGATAAGCTGTAAGCTCGATCCCTTGCAAGATGTGTCTGGTGGAATGGTGGTCAACAAAACATTCAGCCCGAGACATGAGGGAATATGAGTTCTGACGCATGTGTGCAGCTAGGCTAGGTTGGCATCTGAAAGAGAAGGCAGGAAATGCTAGTGTCAGAAACAGAAATTGCTGATGGGAGGCTTATAGTAGTGACTATAGGATGCCTTGTTAGGACTGTGCCTTGGCTACCCACCAGGGATTCCAGTCTACCTTGGTAGTTCCTATCCTGGATACTTTACAGGCTTGATGATGTTTTGTGATATGTTAACTGAAATGTACGAACAAGCTCAAGGAGCTTTTCCGAGCAGAGTTCTGACCTCCAAATTTACTAAGACATCTTAATTATGAAGTCATCCAAAAGCGAGCTTTTTATATCAGGCCTCATTAGCTAACAAATTCCAGGAGGAATAAATGTCTTATTAAAACAATACTCTCAAAAGCAATGTGTTAACACTTTTTTTTTCTTGGCACAGGTTAGATTTTTGCTAATGTTAATGTTAAACATTAACAAACCAGATAATGGGTATACCCAAAGGGGCAACGTGCAATACATTAGGTTTGGCTTATGGGTGTTTGAGATACCGAGTGGTATGTTGTCTGACTACAAATAAAGTTCTTGAGTATTTTTGAGAAAATGGTCTCCCTTTGGGAGATAAAGAGCATAATTCTTGAATGGGACTTCCTTGTAAAGATTTTTTTTTTTTTCCTTAAAAAGAGGGGAAGACTTTGGTCTTCCTATGATGCTAGATTAACTTTCAAGAGATATAGTAGGGCATGTAATGTGTGCATTTCCTTTATAGTTCGTTTATTGTGCATACTTGATTTAACAGTGTTCAGACTCCTAATGTTTTGATTTTTGAATTTTCTGCCTTTCAAAATGTAAGGTGAATAATACAAGAATTCTGCATTCTAAAACAAGCTATCACGTTTTCACTTTTCAGATTTACTTAAAAAGAACAAAGCACTCAGCTATATGTAGGAGGATGATCCTTTTATGAGTGGGCTTGTTTTAAAAATGGTTATCAAGCATCTGCACTAACAGTCTTCGATAGTAGTAGATAAAGCCAAATTGGAAAAGGAGTTGATACCCATAGTGTCTTCAAGGACTAAATTTGAAATTCCAGCCAGAAGAAAATGAGGGTTTCTTAGGTTGTACAAGGGCTGGAGAGCAGTTTGTTGGCTATGCAGCAAGCCATGTAATCCAGGCAAAAGGTTGACCATCTGTACAAATAGATGAGGAAGCTTAACTCCACACTGGGGAGTGGAAACACTTCTCAAATATGATATTGGTGAACTCAAGAAATTAGTTTTGCCTCTTCTGCTACCACTGTGTGGCAG
Organism: Clamator glandarius; assembly: GCA_033459285.1. Classification (NCBI taxonomy): domain Eukaryota; kingdom Metazoa; phylum Chordata; class Aves; order Cuculiformes; family Cuculidae; genus Clamator; species Clamator glandarius. Next base: position 2,398,358 of record JAUNZM010000105.1, read on the forward strand.
CCTATTGCAATGGCTTTTCTTCACTGTCCCTTACAAGCACTGAATTGCACACGAAACATGTTTTATACTCATTTGCAGAGATATCAGGCATGGTGATTAAAATACTTACTCTTCAAAATACCTATTTAACTTTGGTCTTAGAGCTGAAGGGCTGAGTTGACCACTTCACGGCTTAGCCATATCTGGGGCTTGATGTTTGTTCAGACAACCTATTAACATGAAGAGCAAGCTGGTAGAAGCAACTGCATCTTCTAGAGCTTCCCTGGTGTGTTTCCTTAAAAGAACAGAGGGTCTGTTTTTCTCCCACAAGAAGACAAATCTGGACCTCCCCTCCCTAAACAGAAGGGTCCTGCTGCCAGCTGGAAGGAAGCACATGCCAGCTGTGCAAATCTGTCCTTACAATGCTGCCAGCAATTCCTCTCCCTTTCCAGCCTGCAGGATTGTCTGATGCCATGCACTCCCTCTGCATCCCATTTCTAATTTAGGTCTCTTGCACTTGGGAATGTAAACTGAACCTTGAGCCAGCTCTGATGTAATGGTGCTGCTTAAGAATGCAGCACTGCAGTATTTTGATATCAAAATTGTGATCACAGTGATGCAATGTGTAAATGTCTTTTCAACGGCTTGATTATCAAAAATCTGGGTTTGGATGGTGAACATCGAGGGACCTGTTCTTCAGGGAAGCTGCTGTGGTTGGTTGCATGTCTGTGCTGTGAACTGCATGTTGACAGGGTTCCTTCTCAGTGTCTTTCTTAACACAACCTCATTTAAGGGCAGGGGCAAACACAGAGGTTTCATCTTGAAGAGAAAGCTTGTCTTGCTGTAGCATTGCTTTCTCTAAAGTACCATAAATGAAAATTTATAGTACTAGCCAGTGGTTTCCAGTGGTGAGAACGCTCCTGTGCGTCTACAGCTTCATAGTATAAAGATCAAGAGTTTTATGGTGTAGTCCCCACAATTAGCAGCAAGATATGCTCCTTGGACATGGCTAGCGGTTGAAGCAAGGAATGCAGTTCTTGTGCTCTTCCACCTTCTTGTTCTTCATGAATTGTTAGTGTTGAGCCACCTCAGAGCTGAGCTTTCTTAAGCAGAGAATCTAGTCTGTTATTCTTCAAAAGGTTTTTGTCCTGGATGTATGCTTTTGCATTTAGCTGGTGAGGCCTCCTTCTTGAAGCAGTACTGCTTGTAGTGTGAGATGATACCTTACCCACCTCTCTGCTGATCTCCAAACTTTATTTTACAAATGCAAAGCAGGTTCAAGCAAGGCTAATCGAAATCTCTCCTAGGCAGCAGTCCCTGTGCTGTCAGCTGGATGTTACATTGTGGTCCTTTTCACTTGAGCGGTGCTTTTTATTCTGATATCTCTGTCAACCTACTTAACGAGGCACAAAGGAACAGTCCCTTTTCTTTATTACTTCTTGCTGCTAAACTGAAGAAAAGGGGCAATAGCTCTTTCTTATAGATATTATCTGGTTTTAATAATCTTCTTTTGGCATTAGATCCTTGTGGAAATTTCTAGGATTGTTGCCCTATTCTATTGCAAGTACCAAGGATTTCCAGCTTTTGTTCATCTAGCAGCTGGAATAGCAAATACAAAATCAACTTTACTGCTAACACATCTTAGCTGTCTCTTGTTGATCTAGTCTCCTCGGTTACTTGAATTACTTTCCCATCTCCACCTAGGCTGTTGATTTAACATTGTCTCTTCTTTTTGTTTGCAGCACCTTCATCTTGAATGCTTGTTTGTTCTTGTGCTGTTGTTCTGCGTGCTGAAGATGAAGCATCGTTCTCACTGGTGGTAGGGAGGAGCTCTAGGTGTGTGTGTCAGTGTGGGTGCAGACAGAGCCCGAGTAGTTTATCCAGGCTGGTTAGTGGTTCAGTAATTATCTAAATGTATAAAAGATCCTGTTGGCATTATTTTCAATGTCCAGCATATGGAAGCTGGGTCTTTTCTGAAAGATCAAATTGGTTTCATAAAAAGACATAGAAGCAAATGTTAGTGCGTGTACCACTTTGAAAAGCAGTGCTGCACCTCTGTGCTTTTACTGTGTTCACAGTCCATCCCTTTACAGCTGTGGTTCTTTCCTCTGCATGAAAAGTTGGGAGGTACGGATCTTACCTTTCTTCTCAAACTGCCTGTTTGTTGTTTGGTTTTCTAACACTACCTTCAGCTCATTTTGTTCTGTTACTGCTGCTAAAACCATGGTGCTATTAGCAGTGGGATGTATCTTCATTACGTGATACACGGTGTACCTCTTTCTGTCAATGTTTGATACTTACACTGATGTTTACTGATAAATCCAAAGTTAGATGACAGAAGGAGACAGTTTAATTTCTGAAGTATAATAAACATCAGTTGTTTAATTAAACTTGTGCAGTGTTGCTTTAGAAGCACTCTTTAGTCTTTCTGGTGTTAAAATAAAAGATTTAGGGGAGAAAGTGGTCTTTACTCTGAAAATTCCTTTCTGTTAGCTTTCCTACTGCTGCAAAACAAAGGATTTAACCTGAAGATGTTGATAATCTTGTGCTTTGTTAAAAGCATATCTTTCTACTACACCTAATAAAGAAATTTTCCAAAGGATGTATCATAAGCTGCAGCCCACATTCTGCTGGTTAGGAAGCTTCGAAATGAGGCTTTTAGGAATGCTGCACTTTTATTATTTTCTTGCATTTTAATAGCTACCTTTGAAGAGGAAGAAGTAGTATTTATAGGCTGTGCCTGTAGGTCTTTGTGATGACATCCTGCAGTCTGTTTTTTGTTTCTTTCAAGAACCTCTTTGAACAGAACTATCAACCACCTTCCTTTTTATCCTTCAGCAGTGTACTGATGTTTCTGTGTAGAGGCTCTACTCACTATAGGTATTTCTAGGTGGTCCTGCCTGTTCCCACTGATGTTCAGTGTACTTTTGCTTAACACTTTGAAATTCAGCATCTCTATTTACAATTGATGTGGATCTAAGAACACAGTGGTAACTTAATAGTGTGTAATCTTAATTCTTGACAGAAAAATGGTCTAATGGAAGACTTTGTTTTGGTGTTTTCTTTTTTTATACTAGGTGTGTGTGATACCCCCTCATTTGAACTTGTTGGCAGACAGATTTGATATTCAGTTGTTTGTCTATTAAACAAGACTTAGGGAGAGGAAAGCAGTAGTGTAGCGGATTGTTAAATACTCGGTACAACTAGTATAATATGAGGTCAGAGACAAAAAAAGGGGACTAACTCTGTAACTTGAAAACCATGAATGGGAAAGGGAGACAAAGAGATAGTTACAGAACATGTTATAGACCTCTCACAGTGGGGCAGGGCTTAACTTGATACCTTCACTCAGTATGAGAGGACCAGTGTTCGAATATAGATGTTTTCTTATCCTTGGTCAGAAAATACAAGTGTGTGCCAGCCCATAATTGTTTGTGAAACAATTTTTATCTAGCAACGCTACTGTGGTTGAGCACCCATCTTATTCACCAGGCTGGCTTCATCTTCCCAATGATCAAGTTGGTGCTCAAAGGAACCTGTTTTTTATCTGTAGAAGATATGAAAACAAAAATGACAGATCTTCAACAGCCTTTTGGAAAATTATCTGCAGAACTGCTTTGCATATTGGTTGCATCACATGCATCTGTGTGTCAACTCAGAAGGGAATTATTTTGAAGATGATCATAGTTGATTTTCTTAATTTGTTAAATAGTTACAGCCACAGTCTTGGGGTTTTTTTTTGTCTGATCTCATATATTTATCAATAGAAAGTAGGTGTGAAGTGTCTGTTAGAGCTTCAGTGATGTAGAGCTTAAAGCTCACCACAAGTTGTTCAAATTTATTTCTTATGGTGAAGTAAAAAAAGTTCTGAGCATGCTGTTTGCTTTAAACGAAGCTAGTCATGCATGTGTGCCTGGTGGCACTTCTGGCTGGATGAAAACATTGATAGAGTTTACTTCTCTTTTTACCTCTTCTCACTCTTAATATTGGATATTCTACTTCTAGGTGGTCCAGCAACCATCAGGAACTGTTGTAAAGCAAGTATCCACGCTCTCGCCACCATCAGCGCTGACCCTACAGACATCTGAGAAAAGGATGCCATTGAACACACTTGTTCAAGCTAATCTACTTCCTGCAGGTAGTGAAACCCCTTCAGTGGAGAAGGGAGAAGACTGCTGAGGCATAGAAATAAGTGCAGGTTGTTGGTAGACTGTAGGCATGTAAGAAGGTGGTTATCTATTGGGAGAAACCAGCTCTGTGCAGTAAGCTGAACACTTTCACTGTCTGCTTGGAGTTCTGATAAGGAACTGTCCCATGTATACTTCTTGCACCTGTTAACAGTATGTCAATCAAACATTAATACTTGTTAAAATACTATGAGTAAGCTCCTTGCAGTAAAAGTTCTTTAAACCATGATGCTCTTTGAGACTCGCTTCGCGAAACTTTGTTTTTTCCTTGAAGGCCAGGTTGATGCATAATGTGTCTGTCTCAGCCAGCCAGTTCTCACTAGAAGCTTTTGCTGGTCAGCACAGAGGAGAGTTTGCTGAGCCTGTGTAGGGGTTTTCCCCGTACAGAGCATGCAGAATAGAAGGCTCTAGAGTATCTGCTTTTCAAATGTACCTAATTAGTTGTTGTTGAGTCTTCAGTAGCCTTTGCTGGAAGTATAAACTGATTAAACAGTTGTCTTAGCAGTTTCCTTTATACTGTGGCATGTTCTTTGTTTTGTTTTAGGTTCTGTTCTGAAGCAAATTACTCTGCCAGGAAATAAAATTCTGTCCCTTCAGGCATCACCTGTTCAGAAAGCTAAAATAAAAGAGAATGGAGCAACATCCTTCAGGTAAAAATAAACAATATTGGAAGTTTATTATAGGGTGGAACAAAAGGAACAGGCAGCAAGACTAGAGTTGGGAACAGAGCCCAGATGAAACCAACTTTCTTTAGAGCCTTGTTTATAAGTGGTTTTCATGTACTAATTGGCATGGGGAAACCTAGAAATTTTGACCTCATAGGAGATATTAATTATTCTTAATGTAATACCTGTCCTGATGAGGTAGAATTTCCATCGTGCTATTACCAGAATAATTATACAGACAGCATGCATCAGTTTTTTACTGGTAAAGAAGGCATGTTGATCTCCATTCTGTTAGTACTACTAATTAATCTAAAGCAACGTTACCTTGTATGAAAAACTCTCCATAGAGTTAAAGACAAACCCTCTTGTTTTTTACATACCACCATACAACACTGAACTGTTATTTGGTAACCTGTATAAAGCTCTGTGCTGTATTACGAAGTCTTTTATTAGCTCCTCTTATGAGCTTGTTCTTGTATGTAGAGGTGAAAGTCTTTGACTACACTTCTAATTATGGCTTCTGGCATGCTCTCTAGGCCTTAAGATTACAAGAATGCTTAAAGCTTTTAGTTCTGGTAACTGATTAACTTTTCAAAAGCAGAAATTACTTTTGTATCTCTGAATTGTGATGTTGAAACAGAGGTACAGACTGCTGTAAGCCTTATTGGTCTTATGACCTGAAGGCAAACTTGAAGTTACTCTTCCAGGGGTAAAAGCAGACATGACAGCTTTGTCTTGTTGACCAGATGACTTATCTCTGGAAAGCTACAATTTTGTGTGCACTGATACAGGTAGAGAGCTGTTGGTTTTTACAGTAATGTGTACAATGATCCCTGAAAACATTGGTAGGCAGATATTGAAAGGAAAAGCTGATGTCAAAGCAATAGCTCTGTTTAGCTCCCTCAAGCTGTTGTGAAATATACTTCAAAATAAAATTTGGGTGTAATTTTGTGTACGGATGTTTGTAATATCACTAAAAACTCAACAAAATAACAAAACCCCTGAAAACCTGGAAACAAATTTTTGTAAGCTTCCAGTCAGAATGTATCAACTGACTTACATGAAAAACTTTGAGTTCTTGAAGGTCGTTCCATGAATTGCTAAATTTAGCGTAGAAAAAACTCTCTACAATGTGATCCAAGATATTTCTGCTTTTAGATTCCACTGCTTTGAGAATCATAAATCCATGAGAAATCAGATTTGAAATCTCTAGCTCACATGAATTTTTTTTTTCTAGAAGTCTCTTTTCTCTGAAGATGTCTGTTTAGTTACATCCATGGTGCTTCTCCTATTCACTGATGCAATCAAACTTTCTGACTTTAACTACAAATGAGTATCTTCATATATCTGAAGCTGGACAGCATGTACCTGAACTTCTGTCTTCTAGCACCTCATAGTGTTAATTTGGCCTAGGCAACAGGTGTTCCTTGCTCTCTTCTGTCCTGGCTTCTGTTACATCTAGCACAGCTGTTACTTGTGATAATTTGTGAGGCAAAGAGAAGCACCATAGCCCCCTTTCAGGTTTTGTGATGAGATTCATAGTAGGCAGGGACAATACCTTGTAACTGATGTGATTATATGCGTGACATTTCAAACTGTGGCTTCTCATGTCAGTATGTCATCAAGCCTGGCTACTGTTGTATGACTAGGTTAGGTCCGGATTGGAGAACATAAAATTCACCAAGCTAAACTTAATAAGCTGCAATTTGACCTTGTTGTTATCCAATGAATTGTTTTGGTTGCTTGAAATAAGCAGTTGAAAAAATTGTGGTCCCCACCCCCCAAATTAATAAAGCCTTCTGGAAATGAGATGTTAGCTAAGCATTGCTGGCACTTAAATGCCCCATGGCATGTATTGTAAAAGACAGTCTTGTTTTAAAGCATCAGGGTTTTAATAAGCTATCGTATGTACTTTTCTGAAGTATATGCTAGAGCACCCTGGAATATGACATGTATATGCATCTTCAGTTTTTTTTTTTTTGCATCTGTTGTATTTAATTTTTTTTCTGCAAAGCATATACAACGAACTTGTATGTTTTGACTGGAAAGTACCAGCAATGTCAACTACCAGACAAACAGGAGTAAGACAGCAAAGTGGAGAACATCTGGGCAGCTGCTTTTCCTGCCACATGGTAGTTGAGAACTCTAGTGGCTCTTGCGCTGCTGGAGCTCTTCTGTCCCACGTAGTTGTCCATACACAGTGATGGTGCACAGAGGTATGGGTGATGTGTGCCTTTCCAGATTTCCCTTTGACTGTTGCATAAAATGGAATAAATAGAGGTGGATTTGGAAGACATGTACGTTGGTCAAACACTAGAGGGTGCCACAGACTCGCTTTTCAGCCAGCGCAGGCAAATTCGTACACGTGAGGTGTGTCTGTGTGGCTTGGGCTTCTTTTGGGATGGAATGCTCAGTTTAAATGTGAAACCTGATATCCAGCTGGGTAATGCTTGGAACTGTGTTATGTTTCTCCTCTTGTCCTGATAAGCTCTCTGGAGTCTCATAACAGCTGGGCGAGTTTTTCTTGTTGGTTTCTGGATGTGAGGATCGAATGCAAAAAGCATTAAAGCAAGTGGTGTAGGAGAGTTTTACAGAGGGGTTGCTGGAGGTGAAAGCACATCCGTACACAACAGAAATGTCTCCATGTGTACTATGGAATATTTTAAATATATTGCTTTAGTAGAATGTTTTTTCTAGCAATATGGCTTCTGAAGCTTACATTAATCTTTAATGAGCACTGCCACTAAGGAAGTGTAATGGAAGTTCCTTTGGGTTAATTAAAATAAGTTCAACAGTGTTTTCGTAGGTGCAAATTAATGTTTCTTCAAAGCTACTATTTCAGTGACTTAATGCAAGCATATCCCACAATGAAGGAGTTAGAATTGGTCTTTAAAAAAAGTACTGGTAGAGATGTCTACTCGCATATAAGCTCTTGTATGTATGTACTCAAAAGAGACTGTGTGCCTGGAAATAGTAAAGGAAATAACGACCTGGTTAAAATAAGGGCTGGATTTAAAGAACTGAAATTTGTATTTGTAGAAAGATGGATAGATGTGTAGAATTCTAGTTTACCTCCTTCTGGCTTGAGTATCTGGAGTATGTGGCCGAATTAAAAACTAAAATGACTTACTGAAACTGTGCCTTACAGTGGTACATGCTGTGTGAGTGTCCTTACTTGGATTCCATGAGCAGCTTCATCAGTGTAACATCAGGTTACAGTATCTGCAGCTCTGTTTGTGATGTATGTTCTTGGTGCTAGTTATGCTGATTTTGTAATCTTTATCAGCAGGTCCACAGCAGTCACTGCACTTTGGTGCAGTTCTCATCTCTGCCACCAGCAAAGACTTCCCTGTATGTGGTCATTAAAGGAAAGAAACTAGAGTATACCTGTGAAGATCAGTTAGCACTCAATTAGCATGTACTGAAGCTTCATTTACACACTTGTTGAAAGATCAGGGTCTCTGTTAGACTGATAAAGCATTACTGTAGCTTGAAACTACAACTCATCCAACTACACTCATTTGCTGATTGTGAAAGGGTAGGAGGAGGGAAGCTGTTCCTTCTGGCAGTGGTGACTTCAACTGAAGGAAAAATCTCAGTGCTTTCTTGTCTTCAGTATTGCTCAAACCCAACCCATGTTCTAGTAACTTCAGTTTCTACCTGTTGCCAGTCAGAAGACAGACTCCAAGGCATCCTATTTCACTTAATGCCGAGCTTCTACCTAATGCCTTGTTCAAGAGTTATGTAGGCCTTACAGTATTTTCTGAAGATGAACTTTTTCAAACCTTGCCAGCAAATACTTTTCAGGATGGGAGTGTACCATTGTCTCTTTTTCTCCAAATCTAAAGGCCTTCAGATTGAGTGCTTCCACCTGTCTGTGTTAATAATGCTGAGCTGTTGTCTGGTATTAAACCCTTGAAGCCACCATTGGGGCCTTTGTCACTTGGTGAAGAAAAAAAGGCTTGCTTTTGATGATCTAAACTTAATTGAAAGTGGCTTGAGTATTTTCATTGCTGAAGTTTTGCAAAAACTTTTACCATATAGTATTAATTCAACATATTAACTAAAATGATCTTTTTTTAAAACAAACCTGAGGTGAACAAGTTATTTGCTTAATATGAGCTTTGACATGATTATGGCTAGTCTTAATTATATTGGCCCTAAGTATGGCAGACCCAAGTTTTTATTTTGAAAATGTATACCACAGCTGCTACAGCAGAATCCAGCTAACAGAGAGATGTTAAGAATTAGATCTCTGCTGCTGTTCTTCAGAAGCATAGCATCTTCAGTATGTAAGTACTGTGTAGTAGGACTGATTCAAAGGCCAATGTCTGATTGTTCTCTATACTGCCAACAAGGAGCATTTATCTTTTTTTTCTTAAGGGAACTCACTAAAAGAAAGGTGAATATCAGGCTTGTGCTAATATGCTTGTGCTGTGAGCTTCAGTTTGTAGATTAGGCATCTTGATTTCTAAGTTCAACGTGTCAGTGTAGGACTTTATTCAACGCTTGGCTCTGTCTGGTGAATTAAGCATTTTGGAACCAATTTCATGCTGTAAGAGTAGTGGTGCAGGGTGCGGGCTTGTGGGCATTTTTGATCCAGGTTGATCTCCTTCCAATAGGCACATCATATAGTCTCCTTGGTTTTGGAGCTTGCTCAAAATTTCAGTTGCATGTAACTGATGTGCATGTCTAGCAGCTGAGGTGGTTAGTCAACCTAGTGTTGAGAGGCACTTAAGACTCCTTTTAAGAGCCCCCAGTCCCTGTCCACACTCTCACTAAACACCTGTTGTATAGGGGTAGCCCCCAAGATACTCAAATGCAGCTGTTGATAATCTAGGTGCTTTTTCTTTCCATCTGTTCTGAACAAAGCATGACATTTTCTCTTTAGAGATGAAGATGACGTAAATGATGTGACTTCTATGGCTGGGATCAATCTAAATGAGGAGAATTCATGCATTTTGGCCACAAGCTCTGAGCTTATTGGTACAGTGATCCGCTCTTGTGCAGATGAACCTTTTCTGTCCTCAGAAGCGCTTCAGAAGATGATCTTGAACATAGGTGAGAACAAAGCATAAATAACATATGAATGTAACATTTCCTTGCTTGTTTCGTCAGTCAGTCTCCAGCCTTTGAAGGAGGAGCTGGAATTAAGGCCTGCCATCCTAATTGTGTGTTTCTACCAATACTGAGTTTTTACTTCCCCTTCTAGGAAACAACCAGTCTCTAAAGTTTTTACATGGAAACAGTCTGAAGCACAACCAGAAAGAAGAAATTGGTGCCACTTTTATGTTTGAGAACTATGGGACTTCATTACTCTTAAAGTTAATGGAACACGACAACCATATAGCTGCTAGTGTCAAATCAAGCACTTAAGTGTGCTTTTCTATTTCTGCAGCTACTAACTTGATGTATTACACTGACTTTCCTAACAGCTTTTGCATTTCTCAGTTGTTCAGATTTATGTACTTTATGGACCAATATAACAGATCTTGCCCACATGGTTAGGAAGAAGTTTCAAACTGCTAGTATGCACAGGGCAAAACATTGACTCCCTCTATGGAAAATTTTTCTTTAATGTCATACAAAAGAGATGTTGAAGTGGTTTGTATCAGTGAATAAAACTGTAGAATGCATGTTGAATGCCTAAGACTAAAGTGTAATAGGAAGTTTTTAGTGTGTGTATTGTCTCAGCTGTTAGTTTCTGAGCCAAATAACTGTTCCTTAGCAATGCTGTATTATGTCAGAGCAAAGATCGTGTGCTTGTATAACACCACACTGGTTGGTACCATTGCTGTCTACAGCAAACTGGATAAATGTTGCTCAACTTCTTGGTCCTGCTTTCTGCCTGGTAGCTTGCCATACTGGAACAGTGAGTTTTACAGCTGATTGTTCAGAAAAGCCTGTAGTTCATACATGCAGCCATAATTCTGTCACAGTGGTTTAACAAAATGATTACCAAGTCTTCCTACACGCAACCTGTTCTTAGTTCAAACTAAACAGCCTGTGATGAGTGTGTAACTTGCATGTACTATCTGCTACCTCAGTGCACCCCACAGTAGGTAGCCAGATGTGCTATCTGATCTGTGTGGGGTGTAGTTAACTGAAGTAAGTTCTTCCTCCATTGCTGTGGAAAGGGAAAATTTAATAGAGGGCTAACTAGTCAGCCATGGGATGCAGATATAGGGAAAAAGAGCTCTACTAAAACAAAGTACAAAGGATGTCTGGTTTAAGGTGTGAAGACAAGTCACTGAAAGATGGAAAGTACAAGCCTAGCTGTTTAATAGCCGGCATGTTAGCTGTTCCACATTAATCACAATAATAATTCACATTGTAAATTAAGTGTTTTGCAAGGAAAGAAATAGTGTTGCGGAAAAGCAATTTGGAAAAAATTATTCTGCTTTTGTACCAAACCCTTTGGTTTAGGAAGTGTGTGTATAGGAAGGTCTTGTTTTGGGGGGGAATTTTACTTTGTCTTGAAGCTGATATTTCAATATTCTGATAGCATAGTGGGAAGCTGCTAAGGAAGTGTTGAAAGGTGCTTGAGCAAAAAGTGCTTTGTGCTCAGCTAGGGTATGGGCTAACACTTACAGACCAAGGTGAAACAGTGGGAACACCTTGATTGTATCACCATCGCAGAATACCAAGTTGGAATCTGAGAAAGCATTGTAGATTGTCACTGTCTTGCAAGATTGTTATTCATTTTCAGTAAGAGTAGCAAAGGCAAATGAACTAGGTGATTAGGTTTTTTACAGTGTACTGCTTATCCATTCTTAACAATTGGCTTGGCAATAAATCCTGAAGTGGGTTTTGAAGGTATGCTGTATATTGCATCATAAAGTATTACAGCCACTGTAAATGCAGTGAGGGGCAAGGAAAAGCACTTCTGATGGGTATGGTGTATGAAGTGTGTGAAACTACTGCCTGCCATGCCTACCAGGGAAAACTTGCTGCCATCCAGGTGTCTTGACAGAGTTGTGTAGAGTGATTGATGGTGTCAGCTATGGGAAGGCTTCTCCTTCGGCAGTCACAGGAAGGTTGCAGAGGTGATGCCCAGCTCTGGGCATGAGGCTGGGACGGTTTTGCCCAAAGCTATTGCCAGCCTTGGTCGCAGCTGCTGAAACACAGAGGTAGCAACAGCCCGAGAGAAAAGGTTGAAGGTGATGGCATGACGACCCCAGACTGATCAGTGTTGTCCGAGCTGCTGCCATGGGATGGTTGGGTCTGTCTGCCCCATGCCAGTTGGATGAGGAAGGTGACAGGGTCCTGCATGCCTGGAGTGTGCTGCAAAAAACATCCCCACTCATTGAATAAATGTCATGAGTTGTTAACAAGCACAGTGTCAGGCAGGGCAAAATGTAATTCTCTATTTTTTTTTAATTACTGGAATTAACGGAATATGGCACTAATTTCTACAGCTACAGCTTCTTCCTTTCCCTGAACATGAAGCTTGATTTGTGTTCTTATTAACTTTGTCCTATAAATGACCTTGCAAGGAGAGTGGTTCTGGAGGCTAAGTGAAACAATGTCTATATTTTCTGAAGCTCCAGGCTAAGTTTTATTAATGTAGTGTCTAAGATCTTTGAAGTTGTGACTTTACCAGGAAAACCATAATCTCCAAACCTTTATTCATAATGGGTATGACTTCCAGGGGGAACAGAATACCTGCTGTGCTAATTATTTCAATTATCAGCTACTACTAAAACACGTAATGGATTTTCTCTGCTTCCACAGGTAAAAGGCATGACATTATGGAACTTAACTCTGATGTTGTGAACTTGATCTCCCACGCTACACAGGAGAGATTACGAGGGCTTCTAGAAAAACTAACTGTAATTGCTCAGCACAGAGTATCAACCCACAAGGTAAAGGAAATCATTAAGCAAGTTTTGCACCAAAGTTTTCCTATTTTGCAGCCTTGAAGGTAAACCTCTTCCAAGAACAGGCACGTTGTATGCAATATGTGTATTTTCACTGTCTACCAAAAGCTGGTTTTGTTTTAAGTGTTAATAGCCTCCAACTATTCCTTATGTTGGGATAGGTGCTTTTAAAACCCAGCATAAGACTAAATGCATGCATTTCTCCTTTTCCATAGGAGTGGTAGCTATTATACAAAATCAGTCTTAAATGTTAAATGTAAAGCTATTTTTGAACGCTCTCGGTGATAGGTTGATTTAGGGGCTTGTGTTAAGTTAACCTTCTGCATTTACTGTTAGTGGAACTGCAATACTGGTTCAGTAAAAGCCTTAGGAAGCTGAATTTAGTATTTTATTTTTAGAAAGTGCTCTATGTGAAGGCAAAGACCCTTTTGATCTTAAAGTTCCTGGAACTTTTTTCCCACTAGTGCTACTTCACATTCCCTTTCCTCCTTCCCCTCCTGTTTTGGCTCCATTCAGAGTGAAGTATATTGGGTTCCAATGAGCCAGTATCCCTTAAGGTGCTTGAGTGGTACAAATGCGAAGCAATAATTTAATTGGCCAAAATATCTCTTTGAGGCCTTTTTGGTCATTCAGTAATAAGATATTAGCCATACTTTTTGCAGCATCGATCTGTTTTAAAAGAAAACTGAAAGTGAAAAGTAGATGTATCTGTCAAATCTTAAATTCTTGTTTGTTTTTTTTGTAGAAGCTCTATCTAATGAAATTTAACAAGAGCAACTAACTGATGGGATTGGAGTTATTTTTGTACTCAGTGCTTTTTGTAGGCTTTTAAGCACTGGGCAAGCAACAGTAAAGACCAGGAACTATTTGGAAACTTCCAAGTATTTATAGTGATGTCTGGAGCAGTTGGGAGTAGGCTATTCCTTGTCAGAAGAAGATGCAATAGAAAAAAAAGCAGAAAGTTACAAAGTTTTTAATGAGAAGTCTTTAGGAATCTGCACACATTTTGTTATCTCTCCAAAGTGGGAGGTGCGATAGAGCTTGTGAGCAAAGGTGAGATGGAAGCTGAAGTCCTGAGTGACCAGTAGGACTTAGTGCCTTGCAGACACCAAGGAGATGAGGGAATGTTTTTGTACAGTAGGCTTGATAGGTCTAATTTATTTCTCATTGCACTAAAGTAATAGAAAAACTGATAGGTTTATGTATGATTGAATTGCCAGGAGGAATAAGATTGTAAAAAAAAAAAAAAAAAAAAAACCCAGAAGCTTATTGCAATCTTCCTCTTTTTTCAAAAACAAAACAAACAAAAAAGTAACGGGCGTCCTAGAAGCACAGATACCCTCTTTTGTTAGGAAGATGGTATTACTGCAGGGGAGTGTCCTACAGGTTTGCGTTTTTGAGTAATATTGAGAGAAATGCTAACAAGCTTTTAGAAGCCTGTGTTGAAGAACAGAACACTACAGGGGGTTGGAGCCTTATTATGTATTTTTTATATATATTTACACAGCCTTGTATTCTATCTCTTTCAGTACCTGCCCTTGTCTTTTCCCTCTAGGCTGTTAAAGGTACCAATGTGCAACGTGGGCTCCATGTATTTCAGAGAATTATCCAGAGCCTTTACAGCAGAATTGGGTAGTTGCCCTGTAAGGCTTTGTATTGGCCTGTCTTCGTTACAAAATCTTCATTACAAAAACATGGACAGTAATAGGGATAGGTGGGGTGAAACCCAGGTAACTATTGTTAGGTTAGAAGTTGGTGTAAAAAGCCAACAATTTATGGGCTCATACTTAAACAGTTTTTCCTGGTTTGCTCATCTCATGCCTAGCAGCTTACATCTGATGGGTAGCTCTGCAGAGAGAGCGAGCTGGCAAAGTGAAAGCTTCATACTATTGCATCACATGGACTTGCCAACTTTTGGCGCTTTTTTTGTTGAACTTAAGAGGGAGGGAAGGTATATAATTGAAGTTACTAACTTTATTAAGACAGAACTGTCATGATGGTCTCTATCTGAAGTAGGACTAACCTTTCAGATTGTAAGCTGCCCTGGCCTGTGACTCTTGTCACAGTGCCTTTATGTAAGCTTGGTAAGGCCATGAAGGCAATTAGCTGGCTGGTTTGGTTCCTTGGCTGCTTCCCTCCTATAATTTGGAGAACTGCTGAGGCAGAAGAGCATATATGTGAGATAATGATTCCCAGGACCATAATAATAATAAATAAACAATATAGTGATTTAAAAAATAGTTTTGATGTGAGTAGATTCAGCACAGCATGAGATGACTGTTGTACTTCTGTGTTTGGAGCCCATGAGCACATGGCTTTGAGAGGCATGATGAGGTACGGTGCTATAAACAGTGCTCTATGAAATCATTTTTCCTTGTGCAGTGGCAGCACGTTGACACTGAACTCCTCTGTAGGGCAATATGGTACGGCAGCTGCGTTAGCTCAAGACGTGAGCTCTGATGTAGTGAAGGAGTGAGTACTCCTAGGTGTGAATGCTCCTAGGTATGAAAGCAGCCAGTCTCCTTCTACCCATCCACACTGCCACCAAACTGCAGAGTGCAGAAGTAACTTATTGGAAGCCTTCCTGCTAATAACTTGATTTAGGAGTCGACTATGAAAAGCCAAAGCTGAATAGGTAGTAGCTGAGTCTCTGCAACTGGCTGACCTCACTCTGTTCTCAGTGAGGCTGTTCAACAGGATTTACACTGTTCAGATTTTGTGGGAGGACTGGTCTTTGTGGGATTCTTCCAACTTCTTCCCTGCTGTACTGGAGTGCAGCTGCTCTATGTGTGGGTTTTATCCTTTCTGCCCCTGGACACGTAATATATTCCAAGTGTTAAACCACAAGTGCCTTAGTCAGGTTTCAGATTCTTTTACAGGTATGTGACAATCTAGGAAGAAGGTTGCAAAACACAGACAAGGCTGTAGCTGTTCTTGAATATGTTGCCAGGTCTCTTCTTAACTAAAGACATATCTAGGAACGCTTAGCTTCAGTACTATGTGTTTCAGATGTGTGAATCTAATATTAACATTTTGGTAGGGACAGGCTCTGTTTTAGAGTGCATCTGTGTGCATTTCTCAAAGAAAAAGGTGTGGAGGAACAAATTTTATAACAAGATTGTATAGATGCATGAATGTACTACTTGGTATGTGAAAGCGCTAGGTTCTTAAGATAGTAGAAAAGCTTTTTTGTATTTGAACTCCAAACTAAATTTAGCTCAGTTAAAGTTAAAAAACAACTTTTTAACTGTCAGACATACAAGTTCAGGTTTGGCGCACACAAATCTAACCATGCTCTGTATTGTGGTTCATGTTTTATCTATCAGTAACTTAAATTCTGGCCTTACTTACACTTGTAACTTTAGTTTTATTGAATTTATGCTGTTGTAGCCAGGCACAGCTTGGCCTTGTGAGGAAATGAAAGCTCTTATGTGACTGGACACTGCATCAACTTGTTCCATTGTAAAAGCAATGCCTAAAACTTATGAACCAGTATAAAATATAATGTTTTCTGCTCAAGCAATTCAGTGCTAAATGATCAAAGAGAACAAGTTTATTGAGTAGAACAAAATACAACTGCAGGCTGTTGCTCTTCTAAAAATTCTGAAATAAGATATCTTAAAACAGGTGTTGATGAGCAGAAACACTGTTATGGATACACCCATTTCTTGTGCCATATAAGCTCATAGTAGTGCATTAGGGTGCTTCTGGTTGAGAGGCTTGCGTTCCCAGTTGGCCTAGGGTCTTGGATTTGGCTTTAAAAATCTAACTATCTGACTCTGACTGCGAAAGACATTTAAACTTTGGAAGAAAATAATCTGGTAATACGGCTTTCTTCTTTGTCCTTTTAGAAGGATTGCAGCATGGTGCTGGATTATTATAAATCTCTGCTACAAAACAAATTGTATTAATGTACCGAGACTGACTCAAAGCAGTGTATGTTTTGTGGGGAGCAGTAAAAAAGAGTCTCAAGCAGTAATAGAAGAAAGGTGCAATGTTTGTTGGACTTTGCAGAGCCACGGACTGTGCTTAGGAAAGGAAGTGTTCTTGGTGGCAGCACATGGTGTGTTCCAAGGCAGTTAGTGATATGTAACAATGTGGTGACTTGCTGAAAAAGACAAAACTTTACCAGAAGAGGGGTTGATTTCATGCTCTAGCTGGATTGTGAGAGTTCAGATTGGGCAACAGCAGTGCCCCACGAGACTTCTACTTTTCTCCCAGCTTTTAAAAGAAGTATATGACTGGGTATGGGAAAGAGTTGAGTATAGTGTAAACATTTAGCAACGGAAGTCACTGATAGTCTGTATACTTAAAAAAATAACCTTGCCTAAAAGATAGCTGTAAAATGTGCTTATTCCAGAATAGTTGTGTGTGAAGATTGCTTCCTTTAACTATGAGATAGGGGTAGAGTAGAAAGAAGGCTTACTAAAAGCATATAATATGTTTGGCTGGTAAAAACCCTATAATAACTTTCTCAGGAGAAGTAACAGAGGAGGAAGATGACACTAGGATGCATATTAAAGTGGTGCAAATAGGTAGCATCGACATGCCTCAGCTGGAATGGGCTTTCTGCCTTGGTTTGTCTAGTGTCCTCAGGCCAACAAATGGCTTAAATAGCCTGTCTTTTGAAGAGCAGAGTAGTAAAACTAGGCTTTTCATTGCCTGTCTAAATTAAACTTAGGCTTTCTAGTGAAAGAAAAAAATAATATGGAAACTAAACTACTAGTTGCTATTTTTTTAGACCAAAAGGAACATATTCTTGTTTCAGTGTATACTTATCTGGTTATTGTTGGAAATAGTCATTGATATTCAGTGGCTCAGCTTTGTACAGTGGGCTGGACTAGATGACTTCCATAGGTCACTTTTCAACATAAACTCTTCTATGACATCAGAGCATCTACTGAGGCAAAAGTATACATTCCTAAAGCTTATAATAAACTATATATAATTTATCTTACTTACTGCACCCCTGAGATTCATTAGTTTTTCAACTAGTCCTAAACTACCCCTCTGCTCCATAAAACCTCTTTCTGGAAATAGCAGGTGATGCTTATTTCAAATTCTGGATTAAATGGCTGAAACTAGTATGCCAAATGCTAGAAACTTAAAATGTCAAATTTTGGGGACTTTCTCTATTTAAAGGGTAAAGGATATGATCTGCATTGCAAGTCTTTTGTTTTCCTGTTACCCTGTCTAGAAGGCAGTCTTTTACAAACATTTACTGGACATGAAATTGCTATTCAAAACTAAAGTTTGGCCTGTAGATGTAATGCTTTATTGTTAATATAAACTAGATGTTGTTCATGTTCAGTAACCTTTTACTAATCACAGATGCTAAGAAACATACTTCAGTGGAGAGGATGTGTACCTACCACCTGAAGTCTTTCTAAAACAGCCTACACTTCTCAGCTTTTCAAAACAGTGTTCTTATTAGTTTGTTCTTATTGGGTTTATCGGGTTCTAGTGGTGTATATAAAAGCTTGATTGTTTATTATAAACTTCTCTTTCCAGGGGAATGATAAGTACATTGTATCTAGTGACACCAGAGCACAGCTGAGATTTCTTGAAAAGCTTGATCTCCTAGAAAAGCAGAGAAAGGATGAAGAGGAACGTGAAATGTTGCTTCGAGTAGCCAAGGTAAGAACTGTTTCCTTGCTCTCTGAGGAAGTAGTAGTGTCCTTTAGACTGGTGAGCATCTTCAAGCTTCTCCTTTTTCTGTTTTAAATGTAGTAACTTGTAACCCTGTAACAGGAAATCCATAATGGTTAGGACAGCTTAGGCTATACAGAAAAGAATTTTAGCTTTTTACATCCTTTAAAAAAGTCATATTTCTTTCAAATGCATGGTGGAGTAACTATTCTTTTCATTTTGACCAGTAGGAATAATCTTAAATAAAAGAAATATTCACATAGCCATAAACTTCTTTTGTGGCTCTGCTTCTGGCTTTGAAATTGGTGTCTTTCTCTATATCTGTGTATGGCACTGTTTAAAAATATGGGTTCACTATACTTGTTCAAGCTGGAGTGCAGTGAGATCCGCCGCTGTGCCAAGTATATTTGTTTTAGATAGTCAAGATCAGAGGGCCAAGCCTTGGAGCTGGCACCCTAGCATCTGCGAACACCAGATGGAGCCACTGCTAGTACAGAATAAGTACCCTTCTTCCACCTTCCCTCCCCTCAGGAGCCAGGAGCAACAAAAAAAATTCAGTAGATGTCGCTCCATCAGGTGCAACTTGATCATCTTCTGTTTGAGGTTTTTCCAGTTTTGTTTCAAGCTGAATTCTGGAGCCCCTTGGGTGGAAACCTAATTGAGAGTCAAAAGAATTGTTGTACTTGCATGAGTGCAACTCCCTTTCTTTCCTATACTTCCTGTCCTTTTTAAGTGTCTGCTGCTGACATGAACAGCATCATGCCTAGACTGGACCTGACTGACAATGTTAGCATCATTTTCAGCTTAATCTTGCTTCAGGCTAGAGCAGAGGCAGCCTGCCCAGATAAGGAGGGGGTTGTGCGTATGTGCATGGAGGGGGAGGGAAGCCAGTTTGGATTGAGGCATTCACCCCTGGAGCTAAATCTTTCAGTCACCAGAGAAAATTGTCATTTATTAAATATTAAACGGATACGATAGTGTTTGGATGCCAGTAATTTCTGTTCAATGTTTTTCTATTTCTTTTGGTAGAGCCGTTCCAATAAAGAAGATCCAGAGCAACTACGATTAAAGCAGAAAGCAAAAGAGGTAGGACTTTCCAGTTACCATGCTTGCCTTTGTTGAGAGAAGGTTGGCAGCCCTGTCCTGGCAATTAGGTCAGGGTTTATTTTGCTGCTGCATACCATTTGCAGAGGCCTTGGGGAAGGACAGGAACTGCCACAGGCAAGGGCAGTGCTTCAAATGAGGTCAATGAATTATGAGCTCTCTTTTTCAACATTTTATTTTCATAGTTTCAGTCCTGTCTAGAAATGGTCCTTTGTAAACTCCAGCAGTACACTTGGTAGGAATATAATGTGGGATTAGGGGGAAAAAAAAAAAGAAACTTTGAGATTCAGCATCTGGGACTGTACAATAGGCTACATTTTTCCAGGGTAATTGTTCGTTTTGTAAATCTGATACTGCTTATAATTCTTTGGCTGGGAGGCGGTACTGGGATTTAGTTTTAAATGGAAAACGCCTCTGGCTTTTAATTTTCTGGGCCCAGCAGTTTTCTGTTCTGGAATGGAGCCCTTGTTTCACACAGTTCATGTTTAGCTGCAGGGGTTTTAGTTTATAGCTTAGACTGGTTAAGCTTTTACTCCCAGAGGCCTCTGCATAGCAACTGTAGAAATCAACAAATAAGTTCATTTATGTCTGCAGCCTTCTCTCAGTAGCTGACTTTTTACATTTCCCAATATCCATTTCCTGACTTTTCTAGCCTGAGAGAAAAAAGCTCCACTAATTGGAGCTTATTTTAATTGAGCCTTAATATTGGATCTCACTGGAGTTGCCCCCAGAGCTACTGGGAACAGAATGAAATGAAAGTACCTAAGGTTGAAGATGTGTGTATGTGTGTGTGAAATTTTTCACTTGACCTACAGATTCTTTTCCCTGATGAATAAATCATCAAGCCTGTTCACATTTCTGATTAAGGATCTGACAGCAGACTATAATAAAGACAATTGAGGTGTGAGATGTGTGATGCAGAGCTGAAGAAATTGGTTTCTATAGTTACTTGACTGATTTCATGCAATTTTTAAAGATCTTTGTGCTAAATGAGAGTGATTTTCTGAGCAACCTTTTTCCTTAACTGTGCCTCTTGAACTATGAAATTTGTTGTTGCTTAACATTGCTGCACTTGGCTCCTAGGTGCCAGCAGCAGCAGCAGGTTATTTATGAATGCTTTAAAGGTCCTTATTGTTTGGATTAATGTAGAAGCCCAGGCAAAACAAATGGAAATCCAGTAAAAAAGTATTAGAATCAGTGCTCTGGATTGGCACTGTAGTAGGAGAAATTTCTAAAATAAGAGAAGAGAAGGTATTTGCTTTACTACCTATCTTTTAATTCTTTCTGCTTATAAGTTTCTTCATGCTTACAATCTGTGAGAACAAAGTTGCCCTAAAGCCCTTCCCAGTTTGCCTCTAGTGCCACCAGGATCAACAATCAGTGGATGATGCTAATTTGTCTTGTTTTGTATGTGGCTTTACCTCTGCATCACCTGGTTGTTTCTAGAGATTCTTTCTTTTAAAACACTTGGAGGCAATTTATGCAACTTATCTCTCTTCTACTGAACGATGCTTAGAATCTTGAAAAATATTCTGTGAATCAGATATTTAGAACAAAGAAATTAGGTATGTGCTTTTGGTCTTTTTTTAGGTAAGGTATTGTTAATGACATCTCCTTAAAACTTGGAGTGGCATATAGGTGTACAAAAAAAGAGCCAACAGAGCAGAGAAGGTGTCTTAAGTTTAGTACTTTGTTCTGCTAAGTGTTTGAGTTCACCTGCTTCAATGCACCTCACACAGCAGAATAACATAGAATTTGTTGCACTTGTCTTGCATTTTTCTCCATGCTGTGCTGCTCCAAAGAGTCATGGTCTCCAGCTGCTTCACCACAAGAAAAGGAGGCGGATATGCCTCTTAGGACAATACATATTGTTGTGTTGGCATTGCCCCTGCTGCTTTGTTCTCTGGAGAATAATGCAGCGAGAACTTCTCCAGCTTCATGTGCTACACAGGAAACCCACCTTCTGTGCCAGGGGTGCTTTCTGATCTGTGAGACCATCTAAAGTTTGAGTGAAAATGAGCCTAAGTGCTCGGTTTTGGCACTTAATTGAGAGTTTGGAGATAAATGGCCAGCGCACATGTGGATTAAAAAAATGCAAACATGAGTAGAGCTGGAATAAGAGTAAAATAAAAAGAAGATCCTTTCCAGACCTCTCTGGTTGAGCATCCACTAGAAAGTCTGACCCGATTTGCTTAAAGTTTTTGAAGGATGACTATGGGCCTTCTTTTCACAAAGCTTTCTTTCATGTGTTGATGATGACACTTGGGAGAAGGGAGAGGGTATGGGGTAATGGCACTGGAGCATGTTTCCAAAATGCAGAGTGTACATTCTAACAATGAATTGTTACAGATCCAGGATGTGCTGTCACCCAGCAGCTGGAGGCAACCTCTTAACATTGCAGGTACAGAGACTTGGCAGTGGATTCTTTTATCCAAAAGATATACATAATTGCTGTGACCCTTTCATACCTTTTAGCATGACTTATTGCCTCAAACGTCCCCTATTCCAGGTCCTTTGCTTCCCTGTATTCTTATTCTGTGTTGCTTGCTATGAATTAAGTCTTTATTTGCTTCCCTTTCTCACCTGTTTCAGCAGATTTTAATACTTGTAGAAAGTGCATGTTCTGTATGAGACAGCTGCAGACCTTGCCTCAAGCTGCTCCTTTTTGCACTCAAGAATTTTGTCCTTGCTCACCTTATGGGCCGAGTCTTTGTGCAACAGCATTCCTGAAGTCTGGGTAATTACCCCTACTTTTCATTCAGCCTTATCTGCCACTTCACACTGAGAGGTTACAGTCTTTGCGTTGTCCCTGGTGCTCACAGTTTTAAATCATAACTTCATTAGGTACTTCTTCTGGCCCCTCACCACAAGAAGGATGCTGAGGCTCTGGAGTGAGTCCAGAGAAGAGCAACAAAGCTGGTGAAGGGGCTGGAGAACAAATCTTACGAGGAGCGGATGAGAGAGCTGGGGTTGTTCAGCCTGGAGAAGAGGAGGCTGAGGGGAGACCTTATTGCTCTCTATAACTACCTGAAGGGAGGTTGTGGAGAGGAGGGAGCTGGCCTCTTCTCCCAAGTGACAGGGGACAGGATGAGAGGGAATGGCCCAAAGCTCCGCCAGGGGAGATTTAGGCTTGAGATTAGGAAGAAATTCTTCACAGAGAGGGTGGTTAGGCATTGGAACAGTCTGCCAAGGGAGGTGGTTGAGTCACCGTCCCTGGAGGTGTTTAAGGTTAGGGTAGATGAGGTGCTTAGGAGCATGTTTTAGGGATTGGTGGGAATGGTTGGACTAGACGATCCAGTGGGTCTCTTCCAACCTGGTCATTCTGTGATTCTGTGTTTCTGTGATTCTTGCTATTCCTCTTCTACTTTCAACTATACTTCCAGTTTCAAGGAAAATAATCGGTTGATGCAATTCTTGTGGCTGTGTTTATAGCTTCTCTGGCTTCATCCGTTTTGTGGAATGTGCTTGCTTAAATTGGGTAGTTGTAGGATACTGTCAAATGCACAAACATGCCATATGAACAGTGCATCCCAGAAAACCTGTAAAAACGTCAGTATTCCACAGTGTGTACTGTAAATTTAAATCCTGATCTTCTGTACTGTCTCATCTTCAAAAGTGAGTATGTTTCTAGCATGGCTTCAGGAAGCTTAAGGCTGAGGTTGGGGAAACCTTTCTGATTGTATGTGCAAGAGTGCTGCTTGAGGTTGAGCAGGTAAATAGGTATACTGATAGCATCTCTGCTTATTCTGTAGTAGCTACCTCCATCTCTGCTCCTACCTTGTGGCACCTTGCAGTGCCTATAAGTGGATAAAGATGAGCATCTGCATCTTGAACTAGGGGAAGGACTGTGTGGAGCAAGCACCTGACGGACAGCAGACTTCCCTGTCCCATTCCTTATTTTTCCAGCAGCTCTGTTCACTTACGACTGCATAGGTCTTACCAGTTTCCTGATACTGACGCAGTTTTGCATTTTACTGTTATGATTTTGACACAGATGTCACAAGACAGCAGCCCATGTGATGCTAAGAAAATTCAATACCTTTATGAACTGATTGGGAGGGAAATAGCAAACCCTAGGGTGTTTTTGTAGAGACAAAACAAACCATATCAAAAACGTGAAAAAAGTCTACTTGATTCCAATGAGTGCCTGGGTGCTGTATAGTAAGGGCTGAAATTTAGTAGTTCTGTAGTATGTTTTTTCAAAAATCTTTACTTTCACATGTACTTGTCCTAATACTTGTCCTTATTTCCTATCACGTTCTCAGATAACAAGTAACTGTAACCTGAATCTTTGTCTGTTCTCCCTACTATCTATAACCCGTGTTTTCAGGCTGCTTCTTTCCTTTTTTCCCCCTATACTTCTTGTTCTGCTTCTGTAGTTAGTCTTCTGGACCTAATGGTTCAAATTCTTTGACTACTCTTGTGGCAAAGGAAAAGGAAACTCCCTAGTTAACCATAACCTCTCCAAAAAGCAAAGATGCTGTGAGTAAAATAAGAGCTCATCACGATCAATTGACTTTGAGCCTTTAGTAACATCTTGAGAGCTTCTGGTTAATTGTTTTATATTACTGTTATTCTATAGTTTCTTACCTGCCTTCTATATTTTGAAAAAAAAAAAAAGCATGATTATTGAACAGACAAATTTTATCTGCAGTGTAGCCCTACAAATAGCAAAGGGCTATCATCAGAAATAGTCTGTTAAGAATCTTAGAGAAAGTCAGGGATGGAACTCCTGTGAAGTGTTAGATTATTGAGGAAACCGAAAAGTGAACCAAGTCTCCGCTTATATGTCATTCCTTGTGGTGTTTTGAGGGAGTGTAAGAAAAGAGCAGCTGATACAGTGTCATTTACCCTAAAACTAGCTGGCTGGAAGACAAAAACTGTCTTGATCTAGTGAAAAACGTAAGTCCCCTCCAAACTCCATGAAGCCTGTTCTTGTTTTATTTGAACAGCCTTTTCTAAAGTTTCTCAGATAATCTAATGGACAAGTAACTAATTAAGAGTATGGCCTTGGATAAGAAACTTGTTAATTGAGGAAATTTTAGGATTGAAAATACAACAAAATGATAATGGAGAGCCAGATATTTCTGTGCCAAGAACAGTGTTGGGTGGACTGCACAATGAGAAACCTGCAGTGGAAGGTAAGTCTTAAACATTCTCTAGTTTTGAGTCCTTAAGAATGAGTAAATGAGTATGTAGTGTTACAGCGGCTGGAAATAATTCAAAATTTTTTAATGTAGTGTCTTGCAAGATCTGGACATTGTCCTGTTGTGATAATTGTGGTCTGACAGTCATTGGGCAGTACTCTAATGTGCAATAGCACCTGAAACAAAAACTACGGAATATATTGCTTTGTTGTGATATGTTGTAACCTTTTCTTGACCTTGCAACAAAAGTAGCCTGGACTGTGTCTCTTAACGCATAAACAGAACTTCATGCTGAATTCTAGACACTCGGGAACTTATCTGGGCCTCCAAGTAAGGAAAGCTGATGAGACTACACAAGGGAAAGCATGCTACAGGTGTTTTAGAAAACACAGATGTGCATCAATAATTGTTAAACAAAACAAGAGAGTCATAAAAGGAAATATGCACTTCGCACTTGTGAAATTCTTGATGAGAATGGGCAAAAGTAGGAGTCAGGAAGTCATTGCATCCTGGACTTTTTTCTTAAATTCTGTGGGGACCTATTTATACTATTTGATATTTGATGTTCTCTAATATATAACCTAAGGTTTTCTTTTTATTTTCTACAGTTAGATTATTTCATGGCTATCCTGGAAAATTCTGTTTTTCTCCAAAGCATCTAATTATACCCTTTAGTTTTAGACAGGCAATGCACCTGGTCTTAGTGGAGAGAGATATGAGAGGGGCTCTTCTGCCACTGAAGCATGTATATTCAATATTAACCTAAAATAAACCTATACAACCCTGTTATAAGGTAGAACTGTGCATCAAACCAGTGTATTCTATACTGCCTTTCTGCTGTTAAATCTAAATTGCAACAGAGGGAGAAGTCAGTGGAAACTAATTGTATGGCTAATTAAAGCAGTTTGAAAGGAAGCAATTGCAAGAAGAGAAATTGCATTATAAGCAAGTGGAGAGGATGATAGATGCTTAAATATGCAGCCTTCACATGTCAGTTTTCCTCAGAGAATGTTCCCCCACATGAAAAGTCTGTTATTCGGCAGCATTCAACCTGTAGGGCAGAAAATTTTATATAGGAAAGGTAGAGGCTAGAGGCTGTAATGCTCATTGAGCTTTATGGCACCCAGTATGAGTGTCTTGGGATTGAAAACAGATTTTTAAGGTTTATTTTTCATTTTTGTCACTAACTTCTTAAAATACTTAAAAGGAATCTGAAAAATTTAATTGTTTTTTTCCAAAGACAATGGAGGGAAAAGGAACTGGGAGCAGTAGAAAACTTTCAAAGCAGTAAGAGGAAGACACAGTGAAACCCATGAAACTGAAAAAAGATGGTCAGAAAAGATGAGTGGGTAGAACGAAGAGAGAGAAGTCAGTTCCTTGGGATAAATGGCCCCACATAAAACGTGCCTTAATATTTAGTTCTTTTAAGAAGTACACTGAAGATCAATAGAAAGGACCTCGGTGTTCAGGTTCCATTTTCACTGATGCAAGCTAGGAAAAAGTAAATGTTCATATTTGGTCACAGCTGTTTTGACTTACTTTGAATTTTAGCATTCATTGTTTAATTTCTTTATTGTAGAAGCTGAAAGAATTGGGGGCTTCTACCTTTTTTTGTATGCTTATATTCCTCGCTTTTTCCCCCCTGCAGGTCTTATACAAATTCTTGTTCATCTGCTTTAGTGCCTTTATTACTCCTGATGTACTTATTGCTGGATAGCACACACAACCCTTAGGCATACGTTAACTTGTCTTCAGCCTTCCCTGTTTTTCTTTCCTGCCAGTTCTTCTGTTACTTTGAATATTTATTTAATCTGTCCCGTACTCTGTCAGCCTTCAATGTCATGTGGAGTCACCCTCACTCTTTTTTTTTTATATTAAACCCAGTGTCTTGTACATATGCTTTTTAGTTTTTCTCTTATAGTAATTATAACCAAGTCCAGAATTGTGGTATTCAGCTTCCCCATCTCTCTTTACCAGCATTATTTCTGAGCTTGTGTGCATTCATACAGCTGTATTTATTGGTTGTTGTGTTGCCAAGGCTATTTTTTTTTTGTGGTTTTTTTTTCCCCCCTAAACGTAAGTTTCAAGCACTGAAATCTGAGAAGTGGAGAAAAGAGAGATCTCTGTTTCCTAATTCTTTATATATTTAAGCTCCTGCAGAAGTGGGCAGTGGTATCTGTTTCTGGAGATGCCCGTTATCTGCCAGCATCATGCTGAACAAAACACTCTGGTTTTACTTTGACTTAAGACCTGTTACTGCTCCATGAGCCCTAGCCAATAGAGATGCTTAATTTCTTGGCATTTCCTAAAGAGAACTCTTCCCTGGTAAAACTAATATCGAGGATCTAGAGAGTAAAGGTTTCACGTGCTTTGTCTTCCATGAAAGCTTATACTGAATCCCTGTTCTCTGCTTTGGGTACTTGGTGCCAGACATGAGGGTTTTCATTACTCCTTTTGAAGATGAACATGTATTCAGCTTCAGTTTTCCTGATTTGTACAGGTGCTTACTGCTGTACACTTCATGGATTAGTGTGAATTTCTTTGTAACTGAATGGGTTTTAAACCAACTTGCAATATTGTTTTTAAAAAAAGTCTCAGTATCTCATAACTAAAGTACTTCTTGTCATCTTAAGCAACTTGAAATTTAATTTTTAATATTAAAATGCTACAAAAATGTCATTGGTGTAGCAGTAAAAATGGATTTTGCATATTTTCTGAAATAACAGAGCGTGAGACAAGTGAGCTAGAATTTCTGTGAGTAGGAAAAGACGTTTTTCATAGTAGAGGATTGAGTAAAGAACAGAGAGGTCAATTTTAAAACCTTTCATTTTCTGTGATTACAGCCGTGCTGCAAATGCCATTTCACTTTAAGTCAGGACTTTAAAACATACCTTGCTTCTTGATTTGTGCTGCAGGTCAGATTAACTAAAATGGTTATTGTGTCACCCTAGAGATTCCTGCTTGCTGCAAGACCAGACTGTAAACCCTATTTTTTATTATTAAAAAAGCCAGCAGCAACAAAGACTATTTTACAAGTTGTGAGACGTTTTCATAGCAATTTGTTCTTTATACACAGGCTTTTAGAACTTTGTACTGCAATTCTAAGCATATGTAAAAATCAGAAAGGGGGGAGAAGGCATATGAACATTTGTTTTCCTCTTGCTTGGAGACTGTCCCCTCTCTGTGCTTTTCTTGAGGGGTGAATTTTGAACAGAAATGTGTATTTTGAACAGACTAGTATCATGGTGGAACAGCAGCATCTTTCAGCAGACGAAGTAGGTTGGGTTGAGGGGGAACCTCCTAATTCATGGGACTGAGATAAGGTGCAGATTCCCTCTGTTCCTCTTGAATTGCCATTACACAGCTCTGTCTTGAAAACATGATTTTTTTTTTCTCTTAAAGATACAAATTGGAGTATAACAGTTCCTATTTCTGTCTTATTTTAGTCAGAGATACCAGCATAAATAAAACAGGCCCCTACAAAGGAAACAGTATTGTAGCTAGTATTGTTATATTTTCATTGATCATATATACTGCTTTTACCATCTTTCACTTGCTACAGTCACCTTTCTGTCCTAACTTGTGTACTGCCATAGTGTCAAAGATTTGACTCAACATAGTTGCCTCTTGCTCTTTCCTAGTCTTGTTTAGGAAAACACAGCAGTGGTTAGCCAGCCAGTATCCTTGAGTATCCCTTGATGTTATCTGCCTGTCTTCCCCTTATCCTGTGCTTTTAACTGCTCACGCAATGTTTGGAAATATAGTCTCAAATGTTTTAGTAGAACAAAACTTTATGAAAAAATGATTTTGCTGGCTTTGGCAGAGTAATTTGGATGCCTGCCCATATCACTTAATGGGTATCTGTTTGAGTCCATTATGGAGATTGTGCATAAATTCATTTGTCTTAATTATGTTCTTAGAAAAATCCCCAAGATGCCTGGAATGCAACAAGACTGATTTCTTTTTTCTTTTTTCTTTCAAACTCTGATAAGTTTCTGCTGGATTTGGAAAAAAAAAAAAAAATCATTTGACTGGTTATGAGGTATAAAATGTATTGGGGAGAATGGATGATGGTAGTGACATGTTTGCAGCATTGTCTTGGGAATTGCATGATCAAAGATGTGCCAATTCTGTTTCTAGAAAGCGCACCTTTTTTAATGTCTGCTGAGTGTAATCCTGTCCTTTGTTTCAGTGGGTTTTCTGCCTGCAGAATGTATGTGTCAACAGTACATTTTGTTAGCTTGAAAGGTGTGGAGTAAATGGTGATGATGGTGCTCGGGCACTACCTAGTCCTTAGAGCAGCATCCAGGTGGTCCACCAAGGGGCACTCAAGACACCTGGCTACCTCCACCCTGTTCTCATGCCAACCCAAAGCCCCCTCGGTATTTAATTCATAACTCATGGCCTCAGTCTTCACCACGGCTGCCCATCAACATCAGCTGTAAAAAGCAGAGGGGGTTTTCCTTCAATGCTGCTTCAAGCCAATGACCAAATGTTCAGCAGCCACGTGTGTTTGATGTGCCTGACTGTAATGAAGCTCCTTTGCATATGTTCTGTAGTGTTGAAGGGGGTGTGTTTTCTAATGACTTCTAGGATTGGAAGCACAAGATTAGGCTAATAAAGATGCTTTTTGTTTGTTTGGGGGATCTTTGGGGTTTTGTTTGTTTTTTTTGTTTTGGTTTGGTTTTTATTTAATGGATTTAAAAGCCCTTTTCACTTTAAGGGTAATGATTCTTAAAAGTAAAGTGAATGGTCTTTCCCCTTCTGATTTTTTTTTTTTTTTTTTTTTTTTTTTGCCACTGGAGCCTTTTGGAAATTTAATCTGCCTGCTCCTGGCATGTTTTAGTGCCTCTTGTCATGGCAAGAAAATGGTGGTACATATGTGACCACTATGACAACTGAACTACATTGTTAGCAGGAAGATAAACTTCTACAGGGATGCTCTGTAGCTGCCTGTAATTGGGGATGGCTCCAGGTGTTCCAGACCTGGGCAGCTGGGCTGGAAGTCAGTAAGTGCCTCTGCCAAAGAGTCTCAGCATTTTATTGCTCCTGACTAATCCAGAGAGTGATGAAGTTGTCACATAAAATAGTTTCTAAGCTTCATTGTTTCAGACTTTGTCAAATTTCAAGTTGCTTTTTGAGATTTAGTCTTATTTCCCCACATTCCTGATTGTTTTACAATGTTTTCCTGAATATAAATATATTTGAGATTAAAGGGAAGTTGATTCTAAACATCTTAAGTAGGCCAGCTGGAGGTCATGTCAGACAATTGCGGAACTGTAGCTTTCAAGTTTAAGGAACATAACCTTAGTCTCTAAAATAGTCTTGAAAGTAATATTATATAATATATATAATAACCTAGCATTCAGATGTGAAGTAATTTGATAAATACAGTTACATTTTTACACTCCATACAAAAGCAAGAATAGTCTATGTGGTGAGTGAATGATGGTATCCAGTGTTCAAGAATTACTACTGCATCTCTGTAAGGAAAAGTCTACATAGAGGGATCAAAGCTGACTGACAAATGGTGCTGTTTTCCTAGCTGAAATATCTGTCTCATCTTAAAAAAAAAACAAACAAACAAACAAAAACAAATAAAAACACAAAACCCCCCAAAACCCCCAAAAGAAACGAAAAACTCCCAATAAAGCCAAACACCCCTATTTGTCAGTCTTGCATTCCCTAATTTCTGTTGAAAAACCTTGAGCGTGCGTATAGTTTGACTCTTAGAAAGCAGGATGTCCTTTTAGGAATCTAGCACTGAAATACCATTTATCTTTAAGTAGTCTATCTGGCTGCAATACTTGATGTGAAGCTGCTGGCATTGCTAAAGAATAAGTCTACCCATCTAAAGTAAAACAGACTTGTTCCCCACCCCTCAAAAATAAATGGAAGAAAAACCCCAAGCAAAACTATGAAAATGCAACAACCAAAAAACAAACCACCACCCCCTGTGCCCCAACTGAAACAAAACCTCTAAACTCTTGACAACAAAAAAACTAGTGTCCCCCTACCCATCAACTCTCATGGCTTTATTTTATTGTGAGTTCTTAAGCGATAGGAAGAGGGAGAGTCGTGCTGCGTAGATGGTACAAGCTCAGTTCTGGACCAGCTGAATTTCTCCTCTCCTAGTGGGATCTCTGGGAGCTGGAGAGCAAGCAAAACCATAGTGTATTGCAAGCTTAGTAAGCAAAATATCTACACTGTCTGAATAAGTATTTCCAATTAATTTTTTTTAAATGAATGAGGTTGAGGGAAGGGAGGGGAGTTGGATGCTTTGCTACCATGTTATGGCTGTATTTTCTTTAAAGACATGGATAGCACAAATGTAGCAAATTCCTTTTCAAATGGATTTTCTAAATCTGTTGGGAAGTGAGGGAGAGCATGGGCTAAGAAGCTGTTCTAGCGTCAGATCATTTAAAGATTAAAAATCAAACCTAGAATTTTGTGCATAAGGACAAATGGCCTGAGTAAAAGGAAAGTGTCCTTCTCTGTAGAGAGCACTCCCCTCCACCCATGCTCCGAGTTGGATAGCTGGCAGGTCTGAAAGCAGCATGGTTGCACTAGCAAAAGTGGCCAATCCAAGCTAGTCAGTCTGTTAGCAGATTTGACTAGATTAATCTCCAGAGCATCTGGCATCCATAGTTATTGAATGGAACGAAGTAATACATACCTCAAAATGCAGAGATAAAGTAAAGTTTTTTTAGTTTTAATCCTCTTGGCCATGGATTTCTCTCCTATCCCAGATTTACCTAACCCAAGTAGAGGTTGTTTCTTAGGAATTTTTTGTTGAACTTTTTTTTGACAGTGAGTGACAATAGATCTGTGCAGCATATCTGTAACTTGCTTCAGATATGCATGGAGATTCAAATATGTACTGGGAAAATAAAGAATATCAGTAAACTCATAGTATC
This sequence comes from Clamator glandarius, assembly GCA_033459285.1. Lineage (NCBI taxonomy): Eukaryota > Metazoa > Chordata > Aves > Cuculiformes > Cuculidae > Clamator > Clamator glandarius. The sequence continues at coordinate 2,429,886 of JAUNZM010000105.1, forward strand.
CTGTTCAACTGGATAAGATATATCAGAATGACAGTATTGAGTGCTGTGTTTGAGTAACACAGCCTGAAGAAACAGCATCTTGCTTCTGCAGTCGTGAATTGAGATTTCAAATTAAGAATACACCTAGGTTGCAGAACTTGGTAACTTTAACTTTTACTACTAATCTGGTCTCATAAATCAGTTCTGATTGATATTTACTATTAATCAGAAATGGCAAGGCTTATGAGCTGAGAAACCAGCAGTAAGGCTCCTGGTCAGGTTGCGTCGATACCACAATACGATCTCCATAAAACGTGTTACTTGCACAGTGTTATCTATAGAGCCATTAGTGTTTAAAGGCTGTAAGCATGACTGAGTACTGAGTCAGAAGTGTCCAGAAAGGCAGAAAAAGATGCTGTGAAATACATTGTTTCAGTAGGACTGCAGAGCTTTCTGAAGCTCCAGTGAAGAGAACCAAGACCTTTAGGATACTTGTATATCATAATTAATGTAGACGTTTTCTTTTTAAATTAGATGCAACAGTTGGAGTTGCAGCAAATTCAACAAAGAGAAGCTGACCTTACAGCTTTGGCAGCCATTGGACCAAAGAAGAAGAGACCTTTGGATTCATCAAACACTGGATCTCGGCTGGAGGTATGGAAATTACTCAATATTGTTGTGTTTTCCTACTGAATTATTTTTAGCCTTTCTTGTAGGAGGAAGTGGAATTCTCTTAGATAAAGTGGCTGCTTATGTGTACTGTAAGAAAAGTAGTCTGTGTGTTACAGGAAGAACTGTGGATGAAAGGTCTGTGTAAAGGACTGAATGAAATGATGGCTCAGAGAAACTTGGGAATGAAGCTGTCATAGTCTTTCACAGCAGCTAGTTGTCATGGCCCTTCAGTTGAAGTCATGGTAGTTCTTTTGGATCACTTTTGAAATGGCTCTTGACAACTGGCTGCAGATGTTTTTACATGTGCAATGCTCAGGAATTCTTTCTAGTATACTGTGAGTTCACCTTGGCTAGATAACTGAATCAAAAAAAAAATAAATCTGCATCATTCTGCTCCTGCAGTGAGTCAGAACACCTTTTCTGGCTCATACTGCCTCTTTAAAGTGCCTAGAAAGTGCTTTTAATGAATCTTGGTCTGAACAAATCTCTTAAAGGTTATACTGGAGATTAACTGTTTCTGGGATCTGGGTAGTTTATAGGGCTGTGGAAGTTCTTTCTAAGGAGATGGACGACTCACTTCTGTTCCAGTCATCTTGGCTGGAAATGAGAGAAGTGTGTTGTGGGCTGTCATTCAAGTGGTGTTGCTGGTTTTGCCCTGCTTTCTCATGAAGCCTCAGTGTTGCTAAAGGGAATGACTGGTTTGCTTGTGACCCCCAAACACAGTGAACAGAAGCCTAGAAAATAACTCATGTGGAAGAAGTGGTGGCAAAATTGTCCTTTCTGTTAAATCCTAAGTGTTTTCCATTCTTGTGGTCTAGGAAGCTTAAGTAGGTGCTAGGATTGAAAATACTTGAGCATTTTTGCATATTGGAGTCTGAAAGGACCTCATATAAAGCTGTTATTTGCAGTGTAACTGAGACAGTGGTGGCGTCTGTCCTCTAGGTTTTCCCTTGGCCTGTACTGTGACAAGAGATCTATCTGATGTGGAGACACTATTTGCTCCTTGGATACCTCATGTTTACCTCACAAGTGAAATGAAGGAATCTACCTAAACAAGCTGCAGAAGGCAGTGTTCCCAGCTTTTGAGTAGCTATTCTTCACTTCTTTGAAGTTTTTTTAATGCACTTTCACATGAAGCTGGAAGGTATAGTTATTTTTTTTATAGTACCACTGGAAAAACTTGAAAAAATGATCTAACACAAGAACACTTTTCCCCATCCTTTTCCCTGAAGCTTCTATCGAGTAACTATTCCTGTTCTTCTTAGTGGTTTTCTGTAATTATTGCCAGATTTGTTTCTGAATATTTAACAAGTCTGCCTGTTAGGTACTTTTCAGTTATTTTTCATTGTCTGCAGTATGTCTGCTTTATTAAAAGCTTCGTGAGATTGTGCCAAAGTGAGACAGATCACAGTGTTCCTATTGAAAGGTGCTTATCCATTATTTACATTGCTGGTTTAAAAGAACGTGAATACAATGTGCCTAAAATTGACCATAAACCTTGATAGTGTTTCATTGTCTATTTACCTGCTTTATTTTAAGGTGCTTTTCATGTAGATTGGTTTACTAGGCTGAGTTATAAGGGCAATAGATAAAAGTAATCCTGCCAGTGAAACTGCTTTCCTCACATGCCATCTTGCATTCCAGCACTTGATATTTACGCTTTAAGCTACCAGAAAGCGATTCTCTGCAAACTCTTTTTTTTTTTTTTTTTTTTTTGGTGAAATTATGCAGGATAGCCATAGGATGTTTGGAGTTAGATGTTTCAGTGTCCCAGTATGTACCAGTATATCTGAGCTCTGAGCAGGATTTTTTAAAGGCTTAAGACTTCTTGTATACAATGAAGAACATTTTTTAAAAGCACTGTCTAGTTCAAGAAGCAGAACATTTGTAATACATTCATGATAACATGGCAAAACTTCCAGAGCAGTAAACAACATTCCATTCTTCAGAGCTGAAAGGAGGTCTTTGAAACTGAAAGAAAGTACAAGATGCCTTAGGCTAATACACATTTGGGCATCTTTAAAATCATCTTTTTGGGGAACCTGTCTTGAGAATAATTCAAACAGGCAGGATGTACTTTCTTATTTCAGATTGCAAATACAGACAGCTTTACTCTGAAGTCATCTTAAATATCAGAGCTTCCTGACTATGCAATGGCAAGGAGTAAATTGAACATAATACTCTTGTGACCACTTTTTTTAGAACTTTATACCCTGGTAGTCATGTATGGTAGTTATTCCTGAAAATGAATCACTCTTTGATAGTACTGCATGAAATCACTGATGCTAACTGCATTTGGGTTTTTTAACTAAGACTTCACCTTTACTTGGATTATGTTCTTTGCACAATGTTTGTATCTCTTAAGTCCATGAGAGAGTGAAGTTGCCCCTGTTCAGCTTCTTTTTATCCTTGCCTACTGCAATAATTAAAGGAAAGGAATTATTTCAAACCATTATTGATGTAAACTGAAGCCCTAAGGTATTTGGGGAGACAGGGAAAGAATAATCAGCTACAGTGTGCATTAAAAAGGTGAAACTCTGTAAGCAAATCTCTTAAATATGTGCTTTTCTTTATTCAGTTATAATGGGTTCTGGAAGAGTGCAGCTCAGCAGACTGAGTTAGTATGGATCTGCTACCTTCTGTTATAATAGCAGCAAGTGTTAAGGGCTAAGAATAGCGTTCTGTTAGCGTATGGTGTTTCCTTCCTATAAGTGATTGTGTTTAATTGGGATGATTCTTCAGCCATAGATATCTGCTTCCTCCGTACTCTGCCACCAGGATTTGTACCTCTTCTGGAAAGTCTTCCCAGATATAGTTGAATGCTACATTCATCCTACGTTGACCTCTGAAATTCTGCTTTCTTTACTTTGTCTTTTAAGTAGACCTATTACAGATTATTTTAATCCAGGAACTGGGACGTGTGGTGACACGAGTATGTGTTTTACAGTTAGAAGCATGCTTACCAGCAGTCACGTCACTTTAAAATGTGGTAAGTAGCAGATAAAGAGGTTCTTGCCCCGAGAAGTGTCTGTCAACTAATTTGGATCCAAAAGCAACATAAAAAGGGTAAATTATATCCTGCCATGATTATTGCTTATGTATTGCTAAACTTGAAGCTGCGGTAGGGGCAAATCTGTGAAGATCATGGAATAAAAAAATAAAGCTAATGCTCTAGGCCTTGTTTAAGAAAAAAGAGGGGGGCAGGGTGAAAGAAGGCATCAGTATAATGGAATTTTTTTCCGTACTGGTTCGAAACACTTGTTTGGGTTAGTTTTGGACGTTCTCTTCACTACAAGTCAACATTTGAATGGTATTGTTCAGAAAGAGTAATTTGAGAAAGCCCTGTTAAGAAATTCTTTCTATTGTGAGAATGTGTTCAGTTGGTGCTACTTCTATTCCAGAGGTGACAATATCTTTGTCTCTCTCACTCTGGCCCCTCTGGACAGTTGCATACAACAACGGGAGAGGCCTTTGAAAATCATTTGTATGTGTCTTGTGGTTTGTGTGTTTGCTACCCACCACTTCTTTTTTTGGGGTGGAGGTTGTGGTGGTCATGTGGTGAACAGGAATGAATTAAAGACTGGGAAGAATTAAAAAGCTCATCTTGTGAAGGGAGAACAATAGTAAAACAAATTAGAAAAAAGTAAACTTGGAGCAGCAGACTTATTTTGCTGGTTCTGTGTTCCGTTGTTCCGTTTCACAGCTTTTACTGGTTGGTAACATGCCCCATAATGTTTTCAATACTGAGAAGTAGTAGGGGATTATTTTGGATTAAGTTTTACTGCTTTCCTGATGACACAGCTATTTTGGGAACAGCTTTTTCTCATTCTTACTGTAACTGGAGTCTTACAAAGTTTGAAAACCCTTGTGGATATTTAAAGCTAGTTTCTGTGAGGAAGCAGACTGCAGTTCTTAGTTCTTAAACTTTCTTTCCTTTTATCTTAGGGTGCCCTGGGTCCCAGATCATCTTTGGCCATGAAATGAGAGCAGTAAATGCAGAAGGGAGGAAAAAAAATCTAGATATGTTTTTGAGAGTTAGGGGACTGGCTGTTACTCTTACGGTCAGCTTCTGAAGACTGTGGTTGGACCATTCTGCTTTATACAGGAAAACTTACTTGGATGCCTGCGCTTCTGTGTAACTTTTTTAGGTGGACTTCTTGCTTCTCATCCATTTCCTGTCTTGGTGATAACACACACTGTATCACTTCCAAGTAGTGTATCTTGCCCCAAAGTGCTGTTGGCGATGTGTCCTTCACTTGCCTTCTTCCAGGCTGGTCAGATTGACTGACACAGAGGTAAATCTTGTGTCTTTTATTTTGTTTTGTCTGATCTAATGGCAAAGGAGACTTCCTGCTTCCAGATACTGCTTGTGGCTTTTCTGTCCCCATCATGACTGGCTGCTCTGTGACTGTGTGGATCTTGCCTTGCTGCCCATAGTCTAGCTCTGCTGTGGAAACCTAGGCTATGCCAAGTAGCTGCTACAGAAGTAAATGATGCTGCGAATTTCCTGGGGTCAATGCAGAGCCTTTCAAGTACTTCCTTTCTGTCAAACTTACAGCCCTAGCCAGCTTGCATAAAGTAATGTGATGTTTCCAGGGCAATGCATATCTTCTAATACTGCAGTCCACAAATTAGCTTGTATTCTCCTTCTGGTAAGAAGTTTGGCGGGAGGAAATGGGAGAAATGTTTTGTTTACCACACTGGTCATGGTTCCATTTTTAGTGTTGATTGTGGGTAGAGAAAACAATCTTGTTGTCTTTTGTAAGCAAGGTCTTTGCCGCATCTGATCATTGTTAACAGAACTTGAACTTACCCCTTTTTGCTTTACAGCTTAGGATGCCAGTATGCACGTTGATAAAACATTTTGTAGGTAGTGCATGTTTAAGCTTTGGAAATGCTCTTTAGTCTCACCTGGGAAGGTCTAAGCTTTTAAGCAACAAGTCATTTTCTGCAGAATGAAAGAAAACCCCAATTCTTCCAAATGTGTGGAGAAGAGAGATGTTTTTTCCACTGTGTGGTGATGAAATCACTCTTTCTTGACATTTGCGGGAGGAATGTGTGGTAGTTGAGGATTATCTGGCTTTACACTTTTATATGCGGTAGCTGTAGAAGTTAGTGCCACCTTCCTGGCTATAACCTCTTCTGATTAGAAGTCACACTAGTGTAGTTAATCAACTTCAGTATTGATGTTAAGGATGTGACTGTGTTTAAATGAGAATTAAAAGTGGAATTTGGCTCTGTAGCAAATTAATGATAAGTTTGCTGCTCCTTGTATAACCATGGGGCACAGAGGCTACTGGCTGGTGTTCAGCATTGGTACATGGTAGTCTGCTAAAGTGTTTTCTTAAAAGCTGCAGAAAATGAATTTAAAACCAATCACTTTAAATTGGACCTATTTTACTTACATATGAGTAGATGATCAGGGCCAGGCTATAAAATCTACTTCCACACTTGGTGTTTCCCCTTTCTCTCTCTGTGTCTTCCACCTCTTCCCCCAGCCCATTTAGAGATTTAGGCCTGAAGTGATACAAAAGGGTTTTTCTTTTTTCTGCTTTGCTTATGGTTAACATATGCAGACTCTTGATTGTGGTTTCTGGTTCCTATTTAGGCAGTGGGGACAATTGAGGAGTCTACAGTGTAGGTCCCTCTACCTTTGGGAAAGAGGGGAGCTAAAAGCATTACTGCAATTATAAAATACAGCTTCAGCGTCTTACTTATCTGCTCCATGACCTGTGTTCAGCCCTGTCAGCTAGAGTGTTTCAATTTCAGTGCTGACTTCCCTGGCTGCTGTCAGTCTAGGCCATGCTCTCGATGTAAATTTTCTCCTATGTAGATAGGCAAGAATATTCTTGACTGCCATTCATACACTTCAGAAATACAGCTCATTGGCCCATATTGTGCCTTCTCTGTGCTAGAGATGAACTTAATTCTTCTTATGTGTGAAAGATATCTGCAATTTAAATGACTAATTGCATTGTAGCTTTAGGCTGAACGTATTGGTAATGCGCAAATGTTGATGACATGTGAAGGGTCAAGAGATTTATAATTTAGTTGACAATACATTCCTTAAAATGATGTGGCAAAGAGCCAGAAAATTTCAGCTTAATAATTGTCTCTTAACTAACATGACATATTTGTATAGTATTCATTACCTCCAGGTACAGATTAAGCATCTGATGTAGCCATATGAAGTGACATGCGTACATGAATCTTGGGCATAATAGTGAATAAACTGACGTTACATTCCCAGTAATTTGTTTCAATATGTAAAACACGTTGCCTACATTTGAAAGGACTTGTTGGAATGTTGCAATGAAATTTGAAGAAAAATGTGTAGTTGAATAGTGTTCTCTGCTACATAGATCTGACAGGTTCATGAGGCTTCTTCATAGGCTATAGATAACATCATAAATATACATGTTTTGGTTTCAGCTGCACAATAAGCAACTTGGAAATAGAAATCTAAGCTTTTCAGGCTTGATCTGCCCAAATGGTCTATAAGGTTTAAGAAACAACACAAAACCCCATCATCCAATGCCACCAACATTGGTTTTAAAACTACCATATTTATAGAAACACTGAGTAATGCAGCATTTTAGTATTGTGGATATGGAAGTATTTCTAGCAGACTGAGGCTTGTTAGAATAGGCAGCATCAGTAAACTGGCTTGTTGCCAAAGCAACATCAACTTCTTTCACTTTTTCTCTGGCCTAAATTATTCACTTAATTGTACAAGTAAAAATTCTACAATTCTGACAGGCTCTTTCTTCTTCCTTGCTACTGGGGGAGACCCAGGAAAGTGATTGAGCACTCCATGGTGCATGGATGGCTTTTTAACCCTTTTATCCTCTTGTGGGAGAGGAATGTGTTCTGTGTTTTATAGCTGGGAAACTCATGTGCAGGGTACACTAGAGATCACAGACCTCTATGTGACCACAGGTGACAGAGCAGAGGTTTGAACCTAGATGCTTTTGCTAGGTGCTTTTTACTACCTTCTAACAATGTCTCTGCTGCACACAGCTGTAACTATCTAGTGTTTGGAGATGTCATTGAAAACTGTCTTGTGACTTTGCTTCCTTCAGCTGATGGTATCTTTATAATGTGCAGAAGTGCTACAGTGGCAGTTTGCTTTCTTCACTTCTTGGCTTTGAGACTGGGATGTTTTTATGCCACACCAAAAATTGAAAAGAGAACTCTTTGCTTGACTTTAATTTTAGACTGAATGCTCCCTTAAAGTGCCCCGCTCACACAGTTGAAAACTTCGAATGCGATTGGTGTTAAGCAGTTGAATTTGAGAAGGAAGAATATGCTCTGCTAGAACAACCCACTGAGCCTGACCTGGGCTTGGTGGGAGGGAAGGTGTCTGCTGACCCCGCTAAGCTTTATATTGGGGCCTGTAGACTAGCTCTCAGTGACTCTGTCAATACCTGTGATTGAGGCTTCTAGATCACATGCTGCAGATAGCTTGGAGAATAGGAATAAGGTGGTGATGGTAGCTCGGATAAAGGAAGAACCTTATTGTGAGCTGTAGCGCTGTATCAAGTTCACTTTTTTTATTGAAGAGAGTTGGTATTCTCGGTCCAGCCACTGGAGAGAGCTCTAGAGATCTTAAAGCAAGTTTCAGGAGCAACCTCTCAACAAAACTAGCTGTACTACAGTGGTGAGACCAGAGCAGGAGCTCCACTATGTCTTCTGTCAAGATCAGTGAGACTAAGTGCTCTTTCAGGTGTATATAAAAGGCTCTGAGGATCAAGAAGGGATGACTGTGTTGCTTTGGCAAATTTGCTGGTATGACTTGACTCTGAGGACAGGCTAAAAGCAAGACTGCAGCTCTCGTAGGCTCCTGGGGCTGGTTTTCAAGCCAGCAGGTGGTCTCAGTGCTGTGAAGTATGGTTTCCAGTGGTGCAGAGCCTCCTTGCTAGAGGACCTTACCTGGCTTCTGAACGGCTCTGTCAGCTGTTGATACCCAGGTTGACTGGTAGTTACCCATCCTGGGCTGCATGTCTCTGTTTCTCCTTTGGAAGGAAAGTGGGGTGCTGGGGTTTCAGTGAAAGTTTGGAACTTCAGGATACAGCTGATGTCTTCTAGCCTCCCCTGTGGAGAAGAGGAGTGTTCCCAATTAAAAAAAGAAAAAAAAAAGAGAAAAAACGTTGCTAGTTAAGACGCTAATAAGGCTGGTTGCAGTACCCTTTGCTAGAACTGGTTCTGCAGGGATACATTTTATATTCACTTATCTTTGTACTTGTCTGTGGCCTGGTTGAAATGCAGCATGTTTCACTTCCCGTCAGAAGAGGTTCTTAGCTTTGGCTGAAGCATTTGCAGTGAAGAATCCCCTAAAATAGCAAGACAAGTGATTGTTGCCCAACCGGGAGGAACACAATAGGTACATTTGGGAGCAAGGAGTGGGCTAGTGTTGTTTGAACCAGGATATTAAGGTGTCAAAAGCATTATGGAGAGGCTTCTGTGCAGGAAGGGGTATATGAGATGTAGAGAAGACTGATGACTGCTGCCCAAGAGGAACTTCCTGAAGAGGAAGCTCTGAGACCTGTGCAGCAGAGAACCCTCCCCTAAAGCGTCCCTTGTGTCAGCTGGAGAGCTCAAGAGTTGGGCACTTCTTAAATAAGGTCTTGAACAACTACAGAGGCACTTGTGATGGTTTATTCTGATTCACAGATGGAATCTTAACTTCAAGTGTTTGCACTTTTGGTTCTCCAAATCTCATATGACACAAAAAGACAGGTAGTACGTAAGCTTCCACTGCTTGGTCCAAAGCCCAAACCAAAGCCATGAAAAAAGTGTTTCAATACAATTGCAGGGGACAGTAACTTAAAGGAGTTAGTGCCCATCCCTGTCTAAACTTAGTTCAGAGTGAACTCCCCAGACCAGTCCCAGTCTGGACTGGTAGGACCTAGGCTATCTGTTGGCTTCTTTATTTTTAAACCATCATGTCCTTTGAGAGATGGACCTTTTAACTTGGATATGTTCGGTAACTAGACAAAGAGCCCCTATCCCCTGCAATGCTGTGCTCAGTAGCTTTGGTAGGTTGATGTAATGCTGCATGATTCTTAGAAATATGAATTGACTATCTTAGCAAACAAGAGTCCAGAATAAGCTTTGGCTTTGAATGCGGTATTGCAGCATAACATTTCTTTATGTCTCTGCACTGGGCATGATGGGTAAGAATTTAAGAATAAAACAAATCCATAACTCAAACGCAGGAAATCTGGCACTTCTGCCCTCTTGTAGCGTCTTGCAGCTCCAACAGCTTCCAAAGCAGACTTGGGGATTTGTACTGGCCGCCTACTTTTTGTAAAGGAGTCAACAGGATTGAGTTGGCTTTGTTTGTGCCTTTTTAAAGGTAAGACTTGTAGTCTAATGACTGTTTAAGAGAAAATACTTTCACCTCTGTAAAGTTCTTTGAATTATAAAGGACATTGCTACTGGGTTACTGAAAACCCTTGGGGTTTGTTTCATTTATAACATTGCCTCAGGCCTTCTGCTGCATCCTGTTGGACTGACCTCCTTTTCAACCCATGCTGGCAGCTGCACTGCAGAACTATCTTTTCCCTGGATCCTTCAGGGTTGTTATATGACAAACTTGAACTGTGACCCTTTTGTGTCTTACCAGGACAGCAGTGCCCTCTCTGTGTGATGTGGCCAGCAGTCTTCCACACACACATTTGTTCCGAGCCATTTAACAAACTGAAAGTTTCAAATGATGGCATTTCATAGTGTTTAATAGTATCGACTGTAAAGCAAATGAAATGATGCTGAATACCCTGTATGCTGCTAGTAAGAAATACAGCTTCCATTTCTGCAATATGCCCTGGGTTTTCTGTGGTTAGTGAGTGTTCTCTGGTGAATCTCTTTATTTTTTTAATAAATTTCAATGCTTTCTCCCTAATAACAGTAGCATTCATTGCTGTAGATTGTCCAGCACTGGTATTTGTTTCTAATATATGGAGTTTTTAACCAGATTTCTCTAAGCAAAGTGGGCAAAGTAATTTTGCTGAAGTCTTACAGAGAATGTTAGGGTAAGAACTGATATAGTTAACACGACATCCCAGCAACACCATCTCCAAGTGGTGTTGATGCTGGCAGGCAACTTGCTGAAGTTACAGAGACTGAGCACTCGTATTTGTACAAATTGCATTCATTACCAAGAACCCTCCAGTAGTGATAAGAGACTGGCTGTGTAGCATAGATTGGCTCCAAGATAAGTAGCCAGTCTACTGTGCAGCTCATAGTAATCTTCTTCCTCCCCACCTCTAATAATAAATCTTGGGGCATTTTGGAATGCATAGGGGTTGCTCATTCCAGTAGCCTGAATGTATAACTGTTAAACACTGTCATCTCCTACCAATTGTGCTTTCATAACCAAATGAGGCAGCGACTGAAACAGATAGGTACGCTTCGATACAGTGTTCTGAACATGTGGATGCTTCAACTATATATGTTTGTTGCTCACTTAAAGGAAAAATCACTGGTGATAGCCAGGGTAGGGGTTTCTCCTGGCAGTGATTCAAGGCTAGAGCCTACTTGCAGTGATGGTTTTTCCTCAAGAGAGGAAACTTCTGGAGCTTGGGTTTGCATGTGGGAGTTAAGAGCCTTGCACCACCTGGGGGGCTGCACATGATAGTACTTTCTTTGTAGTTAGTTTGTCCTTTTTCAGTGCAAGTGTTCAGTGAAATGGTAGTTATTTATCTTACCATAATAATACAGTTTTTTAAAAAGATTTCTTCCAAAGTGTTTTCATTGGTTTGACAGAAATAAACCATTAGCTGTAGAGTGCTTCCTTTGTCTGTTAAAGTACTTAATGTGCAAGGACTTCTGGATTGCTAGTTTTCAACATGTAAACCTGAACATCAGCAGGCTAGTTTTATGCAAGTAGGCAGTATAATCCAACCAGTTTGGTTAAAAACTTGTATTTGCATGGAATTCTAACATTTTGGTTTTTTCTCTTTCCCTCCCTTGTTTAGGATTTGAAAGGTAATGGAATTGCTCCTGGATCATCAGGTTTTAGCCTTACGAAACAGCTGCTCTGTCCGAGAATAACTCGTGTCTGTCTCAGGGACTTGATATTCTGCATGGAACAAGAGAGGGAGATGAAACATTCTCTAACCTTGTACCGTGCTCTTCTGAAGTGATTTGAATTTTACATTTCAACTTGCTGTCTACTGCCAAAGAAAACACTGAAGCATTGTTGCACTGTCTTGAAATTCCAATTTCTGGAAAATGATCTGTTGTAAGGATAATTCTTGTTTACAGATAAACATTTTTATGAAATACCGAACTTAGCACCTGTAGGGTTTTTAATAATATTTGGCTTAAACCAGTGAAAACACTGAGCTGCACACACAAACACCTGACCACCTGCTTGCATATGACTGCCTTGCAGGCTCTGAGGGCTTGATACGTGTCCCTAGTTTATGTATGTCGCTTGCTTCAGTACTCCAGAGTCTGCAACATCTGTTCTACATGTAGTGCCTTCTAATCCAACCTCATTTAGGGAAACAGATAACACTTTAAAGGCACTGCATAGCATGGCAACTGTATTTCATAATGAACCAGCAGTCAGTCAACATGCTAATGTATTGCCTACCTGACTCAGCATCTCCATAAATTTCTGGGTTCAGAGTTAAAACTGGATGCCTGTTTGTGGAGAGCAAAGTAGCAAGCAAAAGGAATTAGGGGTGCTTTCCCACTCCCACTTCACCTTAAATACATTTCCCCTTCCCTCTGAGCAAGTGACTGAGGGAGGCTGGAAAAATTGGCCTTTCTTATGATTTAAGTACATCAGACTGTAGTTAGGGCATACTTCAATGCATGGGGAAAGTTTGGAGCTACTAAATTTGAATGTAAGGAGTGAAAGAGCCTATAAAGGAACTGTAAACAAGAAACAGTTTATCTTTCTGTAGATGTGAAAAATAGCATTGAACTTAAGCATAGATGTAGAAAGAAATGAACAAAAGCAACCTGTGCTGACTGCAAAAAAGGGAAAACTTGAGATGTGTTGGAATTTTTCTGCTGGAGATTCTCTTGAGGAGAAAAGCAGTGTTTGCAAAGCACAGGATTCACTGCTTTGTTTAGAATATTGTTTTAATACCTTAATGTGGTTTAACAGGGAAACTTCACAAACAGGAGAGTATTTAGACAGTTGCCTGGTTTCCACTTAGTGAAGAAGACAGTGAATTAAGACTGCTAGAATAGATTCAAAGTTTTGCTGCTTGCTGCCTTGTGGTGGCAGGAAAAAACTCTGGGTTGCACTTCTCCCCAGGCTCCAAACATGTTGCCTCCCATGACGCAGTGTTGTATAGCATGGCTGTTTCCCAGGACCGGTGGGGAAAGACACTGACAATATTGAATAGCTTCCTGCTGCAACTTTCTTCTTTTGAGGAACAAGCTTCCTACAATTATTTGGCATGGTACTTCAAAACCTGAAGTGATGATTCAAATGCCCTCTGCCAGCAGAACCAGTGCAGATAGTTACCAAATTCATAACGTTTTGAATTGGTTGGTTTTTTGTGTTGGAACAGTAGTAAACGAATGCTGTAAATTATTTGTATATGTATATATAGTGGAGATATATAAGAAGAGCAGTACTTTGACTAAACTAGAGTTTGCAATATATTGATGGCACCAAGCTAAATTGTTTTGTATAATTAAATGCTTAGCTTTACTTTTTATGTAAAGTGCAGCATTTTCCATATTTGTGTGTACTGTATCTTATTGATCAGATGTTTAAAATTATTTTAAATACAACATTAAAGCAATTATTTTATTAAAATTAATATATCAGTAACTTTGTTCTCTGATGTGAGAAATTCAACATCGGAAGCTGTCATCACCATGACTAATGGTTTGGTTCTGAGTTCAAGCCCCAGCTATTTGCCCATCACAGTAATTGGCATGCTTGTCCCACATGACACATTAAAAACTTTAAAATATAAGTGTTTATAGTTAAGCAGAACTAGGTGACTGAGCAAAGAATTACATGAGGGGGGATAAGCAGGGAATAAAAACAGCCTTTCATTTGCCTGACTTCCTCAGTCAGTCAACACAGAGGCTGGGTATTGTGTGGTTTGGGTTTGTTTTTTTTTAACAGATGGGCTGAGGGAAGTGCTTTGTATGTGTTCTGGTAAGTAAACACACAGAAACAGTCTCAGACTTCAGCAATGTGCAGTGGAAGCACTGTCCTAAATTATTTTTAAAGCAGCTCACAATTAACGAAGTGCAGGTTGGAGAACAAAGATGAGGATCTGCATAGCGGCCTGCCTCTTTGTCGTTTTTAAAATCAATATGATACTTAATGAAAGGCTTACTTGAGGCAGTTGTTGCTGTCCACATGGCCTGCTAGCCAAGCGGCTGTTTCTGATGCACCAAGCTACCTGGGGAATCATCCCTGCCTCTTCAGTACTTAATCTTTAGAGAAAACAGTATCCACAGTTGCGAGGGGGAAGCTGTTGTTGCTGGTTCTCTACTACTACTATCTTAGCAGTGTAGTATGCAAGTTTATATGTTACATGGTGACAAGAGTGGCCCTGTACTCTCTCCTCCGGCTGCTTTTTCCCTTTATTGCCATTTTAAAGTCTTGCCAGTGCTTCCAACCCTTTATACTTTGACTCTAGCTTTTCCCTTCTTCCCCTGGGAAAGACAAGCTGGAGCGCACTAACAGGCCCTGCAGCTTTGTTCAAAGTTTAATGAGGAAGGTAGCAGGGGCCCATGAGATGTTGCTAGATGATTCCTTGAAGCCATTGCACTCTCTTGGACACTTTGACACAAGTAGCTTGAGGCTACTGTTTGCATCAAGTTGTTCTAAGCCCACTCTCTTGTAGGCACCTGTGTCCTGCCGTGTGAGTGCAGTGTGCTCAGCAAAAACGCTGTCAGCTGTTCTCCAGGTTCATCTCTTTGCTCTGTTCTTTACTTTCCCCTTCATTTGTAATCGCTGGGGTGAAGAAGGAAAGGCTAAGGCAAACAAGCGTGTCCTGAAGGAGCAGATAGTCCGAATGGTTGGACTTGATGAAATGGGCTTGCTGCCAGCTACTTTTCAAATGAGGGCTGCTGGGTTTCTGAGGCCAAGTGCTGCATACGCTTCCCTCTGCACGTGGCACACGTGATGCCTACACATCCTCCTGAAACCTGGATCTAGCCCTTGCTAGCCAAAGTCCCATGGCTGGATCCTACAGCTCTGGAGATAATCGTGGTCTGCAGTGAGTGCTTTACTCCTTTGATGAGTGCAAAATGAAGTACCAAGGCTGAAGAACTTAGCACACTGGACCTCCCATCTCACAGTCCAACGGCTCTTCCAGGTAACTCCTTTTAAGCCTTTCTGTCTCAGAAACAGGACAGAGAATAAGGCTGTATCTTGCATAATTCATCTGGACATTGGGTGGACCTGTGCCGAGACCCCAGGACTGACCACTATGTGTTTAAAGTCAGTATTGTCACTGAAGGACAGTGCTGTGCCCTGGCACAAGGGAGAAAAGGTTGGAGTCATTTTTTGTGAGTACTACTAAGGCAAAAAAAGTTGCCTTCATCTCAGTAACTTGGCAGGTACCTTCCAAAGGCTTTCCTTGAAGAACTGCAGTTAGCGGTAAGCAGTTACTCTCTCCACCAGATCACAGGGAATAGTATTTTATAATCTATTTGGAATGAAAAATTACTTGACAGATCATCTGTATCTGGTTTTGAGAGCTAATTCATAATTATGTGTAGTTCCCCAAGCTTCTTGAGATATTTGCACTTCCACTTTGAAGTGTTTAGTGTGGCAGGGTTTAATATTTACAGTTATTTGAAGATGTTTCTTATTTATGTCCTTAGAAGCTGGAAGGGAGGGGGAGTATTTTTTTCAAGTAATTATGTGTGAATATACATGTGCTGTGTGCGTATAACAGCAGCTAAGTAACTTTTTAAAATAAATACTTCTTGTAAAGGCTGAGTAGTAACAACTCCCAGGTGTGAAACTCCTGCTATAAGGACGAAGGGAGGAAGGAGACCAGTTCTTGAAGAGGTTGCAAGTTTTAATGTATTAAAATCCTTTTATACTTCTGTGCAAAATTTGGCAGAGAATAAAGACTTTTGAAGAGCTGATCAGGGAGACTTCTCAAGAAGGGAGAGGAGGAAAAGGAGAAGGCACTGGGAGGATCGAAGACAGAGCTCTCTCTAGGAGCTTCAGTAATACCTTTATGTTCTGCCAAAGGCTTTCCTTTACAGCAATGACAGAAAAAGGCCTTACTAGAAAAAAAATTCATCAAATTAGGAAGGCATGTGTATTTAGGCTATGAATTTAATGAAGCAGACTTACTGAGTAGTTTTTGTTTGGGGGAAAAAAAAATCACTGCTTTCAATGCAGTTTTCATTCTTAGTTTCATGTTTCCTTAAATTTGGAGAACCCCTCTCAAATCATCTCAGCTCTTTTCGAAGGAGCAGCAAGAAGGATAATTGCCAGCTGCAGCCCAGTGCTGCGATCCAGCCACAAAGATGAACCAGGACTAGTAGGCATGTGCTGTCCATGTGAGTTGGTGGCCTGACTGATGCGGAAAGAGTGAGGCTGGAATGAGTGGAAGCTGTAGATACAGCAGGGGCTGCTCAACATTTCAGAGCCCAAGTAGTTTCCTCTACTGAAGCGAATAAACCACGGGCAGAAGTTTACAGCCTGTGCGAGCATCTACCTTGCGTCGAGCTGAGATGGTAATAAGGGTTGTGCTGCCTCTTGTAAGGCTGAGGCTGTAATTTTCTGCACCTTGCCTTTCGCCAGTTGATTCATTAGCCCATTGCAGCACTGCTGGCAGGCAGTGCAAACTCAGACAGGCCTCATCTCACAGAACTCTCAGAGTCTTTGCTTCTAATTTGAAAGCTTTAGCCTTCTTTATTACAGGGGAGTGAGAGGGGGTGGAATTGAAAGTGACCCAAACTTCAGGTACAGAGGGCAATATTAAAAGTTAGGTTGGATTTTGCCTTTGAAATTCCTTGCTTCTTAGAGACTGTTAGTGAGCAATGCCCCAGAGCTGAGGAGGATGGCTCCAGAAAGAGATCCCCTCGAGTGGTTAATCAGCCCTTCACAGCAGTCTGCTGTGGATGCTGAAACAGAAATAGGTGTTTCAAGTTTTTTTTTTCCCATGCTGTAAAGAACAACCTGTGGGAAGGTTCTGCCTGTGTCCTTACACAAAACCAGGATATCCAGTAATTAGTGAGAGATACCTCCAGGGTAAGCTCAAATTTGCAACACTTCCCAAGGCAGGGAAAACACCCTGGGCTAGGGCAGTCTTGGGAAGAGAGTGAGTCAGGAGGATTTTTTTTTAATTATATTTTTCCTTGTATAGTCTTGATCAAGTGAAAAATTAAGAAACTTTGTAGGGACTCAACTTTTTCAGACCTCTCTGTGTGAGGACCCTGTGCCTCCTGGTGTAGATGGCTGCCTTTTCAGGCTTTTTCTCTGTAATAGGCTAAACTGCTGACAGTCCCGAGCCACAGCTGAGTTTCTGATGATGGCTGGGAGCAGGAAGCCAAGCTGACCTCAGGGGCAGTATCCTTCAAGAGAGAAAGTGGGGGAGATGCAGCCCAGTCTTGCAGGGTGGTAGGAGCAAGGTTCTGCTTCTTTTGGTGATTTCCCTCCTCCCCAGACACACGGGTTTCTGCTTGAGAAGGGATTTAAAACCCTGTATAGCTGTCACCTACCTGCCTTGTATGTGCTTAGGCATGTAGAAGAAGTTGAAGTAGTGTAGAGTTTGGGCAGGGTGGGTAGCACGGTGGCAAACGGATGGCAGCAGCCAGTGGCAACTCTTCCGTAGCTCCTGCATAGGGAACTGGTTCTAGGAGGGGCAGTGAAGCTGTACTAGTGGCCCTTGGGAAGGAAGCCTGCTTGGTAGGGAGCCCAGAGGAGTTGGCACCATCCCAGAGCTGCTGGGCATGCCTGGCCCAGCCCAGCCTGCCAGGGGCTGTGAAGCTGTGGTGGCAGATCTGCCCTGCTCCATGGCTGCATGGGGCTGAGGTCTGGTGGCTCTCAGCCAGAAGGTAAGGTAGGAGCCCTCACTGGGGCAAAGAGTGCCCCTGGATGCTCCTTTATCCATCACAGCACCACATGCTCACCCTCCTCACACGCACCTCACATTAAGAGATTCCATGAGTCTCTATCACAGGCAATGAGCCATATATAAGGGCCTCAAGCTCCTGATGTTGGGATGTGGCACAAATACTCCTTGGCTCTTTGAACAAAGATCCCCAGACACCACTGTCTGTGATGTGAATGCAGTGGCCCAGCTTGTCTTTCTCACTTTTGCCTTTCATCCCCTTCACCTGTTTTTTGTGGTGTTGGATCTCTTTTCCACCTCCCCGCTCTACCCTCCAGTTCCCTTGGTTTTGTATTTTGGCCTCATCTTTGTGCCTTTCAACAGAAACATGCCTGCCTTCCCTTGCTAGTCTCCCTGGCTGCTGCCCTGTCTCCATGTTTTAAGCCCCAGGAATGACTTGTAAATATGGAGCGAACCATTTGCTTGCTCCAGCCACCCTCCAGCCTGGCTTTACCTTGTGCACTCAAGTGAAAATAAAGTGAAGTACTCGTAGCCAAGCCATGTCCGGAGCAGGTGCTCCCACCCTCATTTTGCACAGCCTTTTGGGCACACCTACTCTTCCCAAAACTTCTTTTCCTCTTCAGTTTCTATGGCTAGTCCAGCTCTTCTCCCTGTACCTTAAATCCGTTTCCCTTAGATGACTACTGTCCCTTCCTAACTTTCTCCAGGCTCACCGTTATGGTTGCTTTCCATAGGAAAATATCTCCTGCACAAGTGGCTCCTCAACTGGCACTTGTGGGGTAATGGCTCACAGATCTCTCGCAGCCCTGTTGTCTTCTGTGCAGGCAGAAATTGGAAGCACGTGGAGACCCTCCATGCACGCTGAGACATTAAATCAAATTCAACAGGGCTAAAATAGGGCTCTGTGACTTTCTCTTCCCATTATCTTTGTTAATTACTAGGCAGTGTTGCTTTCATTACACTTACTCTCTCAAGAGCTTCCAAATCTTGGATGTTATTTCTGGAAGGCCTTAAGGAATGCTTGTCACAAAGGTCTGGAAAGGGTCTGCAAAGTCATTTCTGGCCTCCTGAGGTATTGGGAATGCTGGCTTCCTTTTCTCCAGGGGAGGACAGGCAGGGTGGAGCGATTTTCCTTTCCTCGCCCCCTGTGTATGGCACAGCAGAAGGAAGGCAGGCTGTCCCACTCAACTGCAGTGCTTTTAGACTATTAAGCTGTTCCCTTGCAGATGTGTCCTTCAAGTTGTGCTTTGCTGTGATGCCAACAAAACCTTGCTGTCGTTAGGTTTCTGTGGCATCACGGTGAACACCGCAAGAAGGAAGCTGCTTTGGCAGCTAGAGCCCTGCATCGGGGATTTCCCTCCATCCTGTTTTGGTAGTTCCCCTTTCCAAGGTGCCGTCCTCTGGGGATCTCCTTGGCATTTCACTAGAGGCACTGGAGTCCCAGGATGGCAGGGGCTGTTTGTACCTCCCCAGTATTTACCACAACAAAGCTTTTTGCTGCAATCAGCTGTGAGTCCCAAACCTACCAATAAGGCCACATCTCCTAGTGCTTCCCATGCCTGGCCCCAAAAGCCCAGAGCCTGCTGCTGCTCGGTTCAGAGCTGGCACCTCACAAACCCTCTTCCCCACAGCGGGACTCGCCTTTGTTCCCTGACTGCTGCTCTGTCTTTAAGTGGGCAGGGATCCTTCGCAAGGAAAGGAAAACAGTCTCCACTCCCATGGGTGTGGGGTTTTGCCTTCTATCATGTCAGCAGCAGGCTGTCTATGGGAATACAAATGGTGCTTAGAACAGGCTTTGGATAATTAATACTGTTTCTTCGAGCTAAGGTAGCATTTATGCCCCAGATTGATATCTACAGCGATAAAGGTACAGTCCTTGCCACAACTGGGTAAAAAAATTATTTGAGAGGGAAAAAGGGATTTTTGTTAACTGACTGTGGGTCCAAACCAAAACCATTCTCCTTTTGTAACCCTAGGAGAGGCCCTTAAATCTTCTCCTAGGGATTTAGGTGCCTGTGTGCACCCCAGCCTTCCCTCCCCAGAGCAGCTGATGGGGGCAGGAGCTCAGCTTTCCCACAGAAACCCACAGGAACAGACAGGTCACATCCACCGTGGCGATCCAGGGCTTGCCTGCCACGTTCAGCATGGTTGCAGCAGGGAGATGGTGTTTTCCTGCTGCTCCTTGGGGAGACGAGCCCTTGCCCAGTCTGTCCTGCCCCAAGGCAAAGCAGGATTGGGAAGCAATCACTCCAACCTGCTGTGGTTATTTTAGACTGTGAAGTTGTGGGGTTTTTTTTTTGTTGATGTTTAGTGATCAGCTCACTGTGAATTGAATAGATGCATTTTGCTATCAGTAACAACTCCCTTAACCCCCAAGCAGTTTATTTCATATATACAAGAGTGAAAAAGGGAAAAGTAAGAACCCCTCTGGGGAAAATAAGGGGTTGGGAAATGGCTGTGAGTGCAAGCACAGGATTGCCAAACCCACACGTTCAAAAAGCATGAATCAGATCTCCAGACTGGTGGTCTGAATTTCAAATACAGAATCTGGGCAGTTTCTGAAGGGTATTTCCCTCCATGTTTTCAATGCTCTAGGGGAAGCTGCGTGCTGTCTGTTAGGGAGAGAGTGCTGATGGGCTGGACTTGAGGCTTACAAGTGCTTATAGGAACTCATCCTCCCTATGCTGAAGCCTGAGACAGTCATCCTGCCCTCCCAGCTCCCTAAGCCTGCCACCTTGCAGCGTTCTCCCCCATCTCTGCTGAGCTGCCTAGCTTGCTGCTGGCAAGTCCCAGTGCCCATCTTGCTGTGGTGGAGAACAATTGCCACTTTTACCATGGTCAGTCTTCTCCCCATGGGTAGGTGGTGGGGAAGCAGCATCTCTGTTTTTGTCCCACAGACTTTAACAAGAGAGAGACACTGCTTTGAACACTCCAAAGACGTACATAGCCTGGGACAATAAAACCAAGGCAGCGCTGCCTAAAGTAGGGAGCATTGCCTGCAATGCCTGTTGTGGAGGCACGTGAATTGCTCTCCACACTATGTGAGAGCTTGCTATAAGATAGAGCTGGAAATATTTTATCTGGGAATACAAATTAATACCTTCCTACCCATAGTCACACCAACCCCTCAAAATCTGAGAAGAAGAGCAGTGTGGCAAACTTCCCCCATGCTAGACTAAGTCACTCAATTTGTTGGTGCCCAAGACCCTAGGCAGTTAGCAGCCTTCACCCACACCTCCAAATATGGATGTGCTGGCTGTCCTCTGTCTCCTGCCTCACTTGAGGGCCTCTAGATCTATAGCTGATCTAAACTACTGTTGCCCAACTCAGCCTTGTGCAGTCAGCTTTGCAGCAAGTTCTTTCTTGTCTCTCCCTCTGGAGTCCCTCAGCCCCTGCCAGCATATTGATTCTTGCAAGATCTTTGGTCATGCTATGGCTGCTCAGCTACAGCTGTCCACATGGGAGGACCAGTGGAGTGACCTCCATGGGACAGGATTCCAAAGGATGATTGCCAGCACAGCACCGTGAGATGGTCTCTCCAGGCCCACGCACATTAGTGTTGTCTGCCTGCACTGGACCAACGTTTCTGCTACTTCGGCAGAAGCCACTCTCATCCTTGTATGTTGTCCCTGGTTGCTCCTAGGTTCCAGCTCTGTTAGAGGAGTGTACCCATCAAGACTCACTGGTGTAAAACGTGGGGAAATCCCAGGCCGAAGGGCTCTTCCTGAGCTCTTGTCAGGTAGGCAAATTATCTGTCGCAGGGAGAGGATTCAGGAATTAGAGGGAATTGCATGCAAATGGGAAGAGCAACAAAAGAGCCCTAATTCTCCCAGACCTGCTGAGGCTGAAGTCTGTCGTTGGCAGTGCACCTGCTTTGGTGAGGGTGGAGCTGCAGCTGTGCAATTGGTAAAATCCCACAGCCTTTCTCCTTCAAAGCTGAGCGTTGTATTTTTCTCCAAAGCACTTGTGCCACACACTCATGGAAGAGGAATGCAGGTGACTTCCAACGCAATGGGCAGGAACTGCAACCAGTGGGCAGTGAAACCGCTCACGTCTAGCAGGAGCAGTATCTCTTGCAACGGTAGCTCATGAGCAGGAGCTGGTTGGCTTCCAGGGCAGGAATGACTCACAGCTGGTTTATGGTAAACTGCAAGCCACCATGCTCAGCTTCAGGCTTCCCAGGGCCTGGTGCAGCAATGTCTGCTTCCTGAGTTCAGTGAAAGGGAAAGGTGCTTCACTCCCTATTGATGAGCATGAATTAATGCACTTTTGCCCTAGGTTGGAAGTAATACCAATAACACCAAGCGCTCCCTCTTGCTGTATAACAAATAAGTGTGGGAGTATTCTGGCCTGAAGGACCAGGCATATTAACCTGACCCATAAGTGAAGTGTCTACATCAAAGAAAAGTCGAGAAAAACGTGTACACGCACAGCCAGCGGCAGTGGCACCTCTTAAACATGCCTGCTTACCTTGTTAGATGTCCTTTATCTGGTAGATGGTATCACTTGCCAATATAAATACACACTTGCTTGTGAGAAATAAATATAGTGCATGTAGCACAGGGGATACTGAAAGAGCAAAATGACCCCAGGAAAAGACCCAGCGCAGTTCTTGCTTTGATTCCTTTTCTCCCAGTTTCTCTTCAACCACATCTACCTGAGGAGTGGGAGGTAAAACCAGGATAAGTCTTTCTCAGTGTTCACTGGGGTCACATACAATACATCAGCCTATACTGTTGGTTGGAGCAAGGTGACAAGACCTTTGACTGCTCCCAGGCTGGCTCTCTGTGCTGTAGAGTCTCCAGAGGAGACACGTTTAGGAAATCTGCCAACGCAACACATCAGCCTCCTAGTCTGTCACAGGACTGTCTCCAGGGATAGAAGACATGGAACTCCACAGCAAGGCCACCACTGGCCGCTCCCTGACAGCAAGAGCTGTGCTACAGCTGCATCTCCATCCGAATACGGCTCTAGGTCGACCCAGTGAGTACCCTCCTGATGTGTATGGGGTTCTCACTCTTCCTCAGGACCAGGAGTGCACAGTGCAGGGTGCAAGGCTTAGCCTCCTAAGCCTCTTTTTCACACTGCAAGTTTGGTGAGTAAGTCCTACTTGCTTGGTTTCCTGATATGTCTTTCCATGTCCAGATGCTGCCTGCACCTCATCTGGTGAGCTGTTTCCCACAGTCCCCTCGCACGATCTCCCAACCACCTCTCCCCTGGGAGTTGCATGCAGTGGTTATTTTGGAACTTGGAATATCAGCCCACAAGTGGCAAGTGAGTGCTTTTACTCATCCCAAACTGATCATGAAGTTCTTCAATATGTGTAAGCTCTGGGAGAGTTCTCAGGCTGTTTTTATGAAGAAAGACCTGTTTGGTTTTAGCTATGTGTGCCATCAGCCTGCTGAACACTCTTTCTCCTTTGAAAGGAGAGGAATTTCCTACCTTTCACTGTGAACTTTCACTGCTCATAAGGGTACTTTGTTCTGGGCAAGAAGGCCTTAGAGGGGATGACTTACTTCTTGATTTCTGAATTCCAATGGCTATTTGAAAGACTGGATTTGCTGCTTGGTCTTTTCCCTCAGAGCAGCAGCCCTTACCCAGCTAAATTCAGCTGGGGGAATTCCACCTGTAGGACGTGCATGTAAGGGCAAAGACATCCTCTGCCTTGTCCCTGTTAAGTTTCTGCTCCCCAAGGCCTTGCTTTCTCTGTTGGTAGCTCCTGCATGTAGCAGCAAGTCTGTTCTGCATGTGTTTCGCTAAAGCAAAGATGCCCACACATTTTTTCCATTGTGAACCTGGCTACAACCCTGCCAACTCACGCAACCATCTATTGTTAAGTAATTGTTTGAGTCATCCACTGAGCCCACGCCCAAGCAGGCTTTTCGGATTTGACACATGGCAGATTCACTACTGTCGGCCTGGCTTTGGGGTACGGTGCTTCCTGCCTTCTCCTCGGAGAGTGACAGCAATGGCCTGGAGACACTCCAGATGGACTAAGTATGGCCATTTTCATGCCCACCCCTGGATTCCCAGCTCCCAGCCACCACCGACCCTTTTCTCTCTGTAACAGAAACTTAACGCTATACAGAAGAGCCACCAGATTGCCCCCAGAGCAGGAGCTTGTGTTTGCCTCCTGGTGCTGCTAGACATCAGAGGTCTCCCTTTCTCTCCCTATCCCTGCTGTCATTACCAGGCAATGCAGAGCAAGTATCAGAGATGTTTCCCCCACTGATGAGGATGCTTCCTCCTGATCCCTGCTTGACATGTGGGATTTATGGTTCAATTTAAGTTTGGCACAGTTGCTACTCTGCAGCTCCAGCAATTAGAGGATTTGAGAAGTGCATTATGGGGCCCTGATTTTTCATATGGTCATTCTGGCTGACACCACCCTTTTTACCACCTTTTTACATACACAGCCAAAATACTCGGCACATTTTCAGAAGAGGGAAGATTAAAAACCCAACCAGAAAAGCCCAGGAAAAAACCCCAAAATGAATTACTAAAGTTTATAAGGCTAATACTTTATAGGGCTAGTATGCACAGGCCTGGGGCCTTCAAGATAATATAATCTAATACTCGGAGATCCCCTGATGAAAGGCACTATATATGCAAAGTGCTTTATAAACATTAATTAGTTAATGTTGAAAATTTTGCCCAGGGCAAAAAAAAAAAAGGGGGGAAAAATCCCTACCAAAAATCCCCCTTCCCTCTAGTCCCTAACTATATAAAGTTAATGATTCTGTGTGTGCAAACTTAGAGTATATTTTAATTTCTGTTTACTTCTGGGGAGGTGGAAGCCCTGGAAGTGCTTTCATATACATTATGCTTCTGCAAGCATTGGTGCATGGTTGCTTCTCCTCTTGTGTGTTTTAAGCTTCATGAATGAGGACACCTCAACACGTACAGCATAACCCTGACCACAGTGTTTACAAGAAAACTGTCCAAGCTTTAGTAGCTCATCCTTTCATGCTCTGTAATCACCAATTAACCAACCCATCTCTGAAAGTTTTTGTGATAACAGCTTTCATTCCAGGCCACTTTTCCGAACCTTGGGGAATTCTGAGCACAGGACAGCTGGTATCAGTTTCATTAGCACATCATATGTTACAGGGTAAGGTTGTGTTTCACAACAGCTGGTGCAAAAGACAGCAAGTTGTGTGTTCAATGGTATTTTCAGCAAGAAACGTATTTTGTCTTGCCTTTGTGATTCTTGCTGGGGAAGCATTCAGGTTTTAGATAATTCTACAGGGGCTGCCTTCCTCTTGAAGCCCACGTCTACTCTGGTCTGGTGGATGCTGCACAGACTCTCTGGCAGAGTGAGCATACCCCAGTTTCCACCACAGCCTCTCCCACCCCTTTCAGAGCACTGTGCTCACTTCTGCACTTTGCAAAACTTAGGGACTTAAGTAGGTAGCACTTTTCCCAAAAAAAACCCTTGCAGCCCTGACAATGCCCTTTAAGACTCTACTCAGTCTGAGCAAGTCTGCATTGTGCACGCTACGACTATACCAAAACCCATGACACCAGCTTGCCTGACTCTCACTTCTCCATGCTGCGCACATCAGCAAAAGACCAGCAGATCCTCAACCTGTGTCCAAGATGGGTGACCACCTCCCGCTGCTCCTCCCACAGCTGTGAGGGCAGCTGAAGCCCTGAAGTAAGCAGAGACACAGGCAAACCACCTTCCTGAGAAATCAGTGATGTATACTAGAGGCCTTTTTCCTCCTTTGTCCTGTTTGAATGCCAAGCTCAAACTTGTGCCTGTCAGCCCAGACATTGGGATAAGTGTGCTTGGTGGAGCAGGAGAAACTTTAATGATGGAGTGGCAGAATGCAACCTGCTAGCCCAGCAGTGTTTTTCAGGAGTGGGTTACCTGGGTCCCCAAGCAAGCAGCCAGATGCAGGGAGGCCCTTGGCTCTGCATCTGTCACCTGTGTTTTTGCATGTGTCTGCTCCTTTCCCACCAGCCAATGCAGGTAATGCTGCTTCCTGACAGTGGATCTCTGGTAAGAGATGCTTTCCCTTCCCTCTCCTGGGTCCTGAGTGTCTCCAAGGCTGCTCTCAGCATTTTGTTTCCCCACAATGCCACCCTGTGAGGTGCTGCTGCTCACTGGCAGCAGGACACCCAGCTAGACATTCTCCTTCTGCCTGGGCTGTCCTCAGGAGAGTCAGCAGCAAGGGATGAGACCACTGTAAGGTACCACATTTCCCTTAACCTGAGCTATGAGTAAAGTCAGCTCAAACGGCTGCTGGCTGCGCTGCCAGCAGTTGCTTTGTGCCTCCAACACAAGCCTTCCCAGGCACTCCCTGGCTTCCCTGGGCTGCTGTTCTAAATCTGCACATGCTGAAGCATTGTCCCTGACTCAGCACACCTCTATGGGGTCTTTGAATCCAAACTCAGTTTGCTGCCAATACATCGAGTTTTGCTTCAGTGCTCCTTCAACTTAAAACACTCCACCGCGCCACAGTCACTTGTGGAGATGCCTCTTGCCTGGCCGGACGACTCCACTGGGGACCCTGGGGCCTTACGCAGCTCTGGAGAGCAATGCTTAGTGGCCAGGTAGCTGTATGGCCGGTGAACGCACCTCCTCTTCCTTAGCTCATGAAGAGGTGAGTTACAGAGCTTTAAGGCTTGTTGGTGCAGCACCGTGCTCAGCAGGTAATATGATGGGGCCATGAATCCAATGCATTCCCAAGGACCTCAGCCTTAATGACAGCTTCCCCTTAGTATCAATGACAGCTGTCGATGGGGTCTTCAGAGAATCAAAGCCCACAAAGGTTTTCCCTGGCTTAGTCCAGCCACTGCCACCTCCACGCAAAGTCATGGTTGATCTGAACAGCTGACTCCAACAAGCCATCTTGGGGGAGCTTTGCCAGTACATGAATGCAAGATCAAGCTAGCAGAGAGCTTACACATGTATCTAATATAGATGTACCTGAACGAGCTAAGCTATACTTTCGTCTTGCACAGTTAAGGCTGTTTAATTTTAATCCTGTGTCAATGGGGAGAAACAAAAAAATGGTAGGAAGTTCTAATAAATAAGTCATGCTGACGAGTGTTCATATCAGCACATCCTTGCTAGAAGCAGTACAGAAAAAGCCACCTTCCAGCACTGCAGACAGCTTTAAAACATCCCTTTAAATAGATGTCGTGGCAAGCCAGTGATACACAGGTGCTGTTGTGTTGACTTCAGATCATGAAATGTTTGTCATTCTCAGGGTGTGCAACACTGAGGCAGAAGAAAAACATGAAATATTTAGTAGGTTTTGATGTTTGACTTGAGAACCCTTGAAGACCTCTGATTTTCCGAAACCATCCACTCTCAGACAGCGTGGCTGCTTTCAGGCACACCATGCTGGATACCTGCCAAGGCAGCTGCTGCAATCACAAGTCTGCTCGGAAAATCTAGATGGGAGATTGTGATGGAGGAAACTGTCTACACAGCTATTGCTGAAGTTACTGATTTTTACCTCTTCTGGTTTTAAATTGCTTTGCAGCATTATTTGCTCTCAAGGAGACAATTGAAAATTTAAAACACCGGTGACGTCTTTTGTAGTGCAACAGGCAAAAGACTTGATTTTCCTGGGATTCCTTGAGTGCTCAGACCCTGGTTAGGCTCCCACGATAGAAACTAGAACAGGGAACTAGTGCCTCTCAAGTCAGATGTCACCATTTTCACCAAAGCCATCAGTCTGCACCACAACAGAGTATTTGCAAAATGTATTAGGACAAAAGCTGTTTACCACCCACTGATGAACTTTTATGTGTAAAATGGCCCTTTCACTCTGTGTTGAAGCAGACACTTGCTTTGATAGTTATATGAAAAAAACCTTGACTTAGCTTCAGGAAACATGCAGAATTATTGCAACATAAAGTCTGCTTCACTGGGTCTTGCTGATATAAAAAGGTAAAAAAAGGAAGAAAAAAAAGGTTAAGATAATAAAGAAAAAAGACAGTTGAGTACACAGAACACAGTTCAGATCTACAGCACAATACTGTCCCAGTAATGCTACTGATTCAATTTAAATCCTAAGGAAAAAGCTAACACTATCGAAGCACTGCAGATTAACAACAACCCTGGCCTTGCACATCACCCCTCCACTACAACTGGCACATCAAACACCTTTGTTGCTCTTTGTGGAGATGAGCGGAGGAAAAGTAGCTTGAAAGTAAAATGGTTTCTCATCCTCTGCCCTGCCAGAGGCAAATGCCAGCTCTCACTGTTGTAAACTGTAACACGAGGCAATCTACAGTGTTATGGAAAGAAAATGAATACCACACTAGCAGGCAGCCAGGCAGAATGAGACAGAGGTATTTTTAATTGATGCTAGACAAACATAAATAGATGAAGCTGGCACTGAGCAGTACAGCTCTTTTTCTCTTTTTGCCAGGTACCATTTACTCCGGCTCATAACCAAAGGCCAACATGACATCAGAAGCCCTATGGTGTTTTGCCTTTGGGCAACAGCCGGTAAAACTGGTTTCATCTGGCATATGAGCGTGTTAGCTGAGGTAATTGGTGTGTTCTTTTCTGCCTCAGATTCCTTATCTCATCCTGAATATTCCCATAACCTCCCTTTTTCCAGCCCTTTTGTTTCTCAACAAAAAAAATATTTGCATTGAAATAAACAGTGGGAGCCTTTAGATTGCATCAAGGGGAGACACAGGTGCCCATAACTTCATGAACAATGAGAAGCACAATGGCAGCTGCAGAAAAGATAAGCTGGAAATGGGAGGGAGGGGGATGACAAAATCTAGTGGGACATCTAGAGGGACAGCTACTAAACAGAAGGGGTTTTAACAGACACCATTTGATTAAGGAGCCTCTCTCAAAAACAGCTGCTGCTCAATTTTTCTTTCACTCCTGAGATCAGTTTGGTTTATTTTTCTGCTGTGTTTTGCAACTGAAGAATAAAAACCACCTGAATGTAATGGAAGCACGATGTGGGAGTCTTTCTTTCTGCAAACCAAGGCTGGAAACAACCAGGGCTGCATCTTTCCAGGGCTGCATTAGCAGTGCTTTGCCAGTGCAGCCCTCCCAGGTTATGCAGAGGCAGAGTGTCCTTCCTGCAGGCATTCCTTGTATCAGTCCCTCTTTGTTCACTGAGGAGAGTTCATAGAATAAATGCTGCCAGTAAAAGCATATTTTTTTAGCCCATCACTGAATGTAGGTGGGCTTTTGTTAGATCAGCTATGTGGATGAGTGGCTTCACCCATTATAGCTGTTGTTTTGGAATGGCCACAGCACATCTGTAGGGTATTCATGCCTGGAAAACTACCGTGCAGCAACTCTGCAGTCGTGCAGCCTGTGAGTGTGTAAGCTGGGTGATGGGACAGACACTCGTGGCTGGCCTGAAAGACATAAACTTTTACGAGCTGGCCCTGGAAAGAAGTTGGAAGGCAAAAAGATTTTCTCCTTCCTTCCAAATGTGCTGCTGATAAATACAAATGTAGCAGAAGCACTGGGTACGATGTCTAGAAGAGGCTCGCTGGACTTGAGGTCCCTGCTCTGAC
Source organism: Clamator glandarius (assembly GCA_033459285.1). Taxonomy (NCBI): domain Eukaryota; kingdom Metazoa; phylum Chordata; class Aves; order Cuculiformes; family Cuculidae; genus Clamator; species Clamator glandarius. The sequence goes on from JAUNZM010000105.1 coordinate 2,459,081, forward strand.
ACGTTGGATCAAACCAGGTAGGATGCTCCCTCTGTCATCTGTAACGTAAGAAAACACAGTCTGCTTTTTAGAAACATTGTTCTTTCTGCCTACAGGTTCCTCTGGAGCTGGGGTTGATGGAAGTGTGGAGTAGCATGAGAAATCTGGCCATAGACACCCCACACCTCCTCCCACTCCAAAGTTTTGGCCTCTCACATTGGAACATTTTGAATGTTTTCCCCCTGCTCCCACAGAAATTACTGGTGAAGATTTCCACTGAAGTTGAGCTGGATCCTAAGTCTGTCAACCCTGGCCTATATTAAGAGTCAGAAGAAAATGCAGAACATACAATAGAAATGGGAGCATTTAACCTGCTGAACAAGGCTGAAACACAAATCTAGTGGTTATGTTAAATAGTCCAAATGAAAATTATCCAAATATACAGGATTATAGGAGAAGAAAGAAAAAAGACGACTGGAAAGAGATGACGAAAAATGGGTTAAAGGAGGAGGAAGATACAAAAGGTGGGAAAATCCACTCCATGATGAGGGAGAGGCCAAGGAAGATGTGAAAACAGGAGTCAAGTGGAGGAACATCTGTATGAGACCCAGGAGATTCAAGGTGCAGGAACAGACACAGGGACTTTGACTTCAAGGTCTGAGCCCAACCAGTGACGTGAAGAGACTCCTCCAAGGAGCACAAATATCCCCAGAGAGGCTGGAAACTGTCTGTGGTCTCTGTGGAAAAAGTCATAGGGGTAATTGAGCAGGGAAGGACTGGAGAGGGTCCCCTTGTTCTGCTCACCCTGCTGGAAGTGCCCCAGGGACCAAGTCCAGGTAGGTGCTGTGGGGTGCCCTACTTTTTCATGAGGCTCTTCAAGGCTTCCTGTAGGACTCAAAAACACAGGGCAGGTGTTTGCAGCATGATGGGCAAGCCGGACTCAGGTCACTCCTCCACCACATCCCCCCGGCCCCAGCAGACACATGTACACCACTATCTACTGCTCCCAGCAACGGAGGGGGATACCAGTGGCCTGCTGGGGGGTACTTCCAGCACTGAGGGGGATACTGAGTGGCCAAAGGCTTACATCCTTGCTATGCTGTGTCACTGCTACACCCCTACGTGGCACATACATAGATATTTGGGAGCCAGAAGGCTTGAGAGGTTACTGAGCTAACTCACCCCCCCGAGACCCAGCCCTGTGACTGCTGAGCAGCTCAGGGATGGCACACGATGCTAATTGGCCACCAAGTTTTAAAACAGGTCCATGAATATGAAGGTAGGAGCACAGTTTCGACCTCTCCTCCTGTTCCTGTCCTCTCTCCTTCTCTTGAAAATTTTTGGCCACTGTTTGCCTGGGGTCTCAGGCAGAAAAGTAAGATGCTCCCTCCCATATTTCCTCCACCCACTGGTGAAATAATTGCCAGCACACCGCTTCAGCAAGGAGACAAACACCTCAGGTTCAGAAAACACATCTTGGCCTTTTAAGAACAGTGAAACGAGGCAGCTGCCCATTGTGGGCAATTTAGCTTAATGTGATACTGCATTTAGCTGTTTAATACTCTCAGATGCTCCAGCAGTGAGTGTATTAAAGAAAATACTTCAATAAATAATGGAGATGTGAATAGTGGGGTATTTTTTAATTTCCTTTTTTAATGAAAAGTTGCAAACCCATTAATTTGTTTCTGTACATCGGCATCAGTTATTTAACATGACATCTTGTAATAGTAATCTGTCAACATCCAGTATTACATATGGTTTCATAAAAAGGTTTATGCTTGTGTTGGTGCATTTGCTGTCTGCCAAACCAATTATATACATTGTACAATAAGTTATATATATTGAACTGAGAACCTACTGTGTTAATTGCTCACAATTCTATAGGGGAAAATGTGGTCACGGAGTGGTTTTTCTTTTTAAGCATATTGAGAACATGACTGAAGAAGATGGTATATTTTCAAGGCTGGAAAATCAATATTTAGGCCTACAATCAGTAAAACAAGCAAAAACAATAATCAGGAAGAACAAATGCTGTAGAAGCTTTTGCTGCTGTCTTCTTGCTCTTCTTTCATTAGGCATCTGTCTTAGATTGGTATGGTATGGAAATATAATTTCAGTATCCCATATATAATTTCAGTGTCCCACTGAAACAAAGACTAGACTTTTACCAGACTGAAGGCTAAGGATACCCTGAAATGCCTTCCCAACCTGAGGCCCCACAAAAGAGCTGTGAGGACCCCTGGGTCTACCTTTCTCCAGACTCTGCTGTTTGTTCATTCTTCAGCAACAATGTCATGTAGTTATGAGCTACAGCTTCACTGTTCACAGGCTTTCTATGAGTAATACTTTAAACAGAGCTTATGACATCAAGCTCAGCACTGGCACCCAATGGCTTTCAACACCACCACCATCACTCCCCACCCCACAATTAGGACTGAATCCCCATCCTGCACCCCACTGAAAAGAATGTTGTAAAAGATCTCTCTAGATTGGAGAGGACAGAATTAAATCCTGGATAATATGACAAGGGGAAGAAAGCAGAATGAAATTATGTTTTACTTTGAAGAAAATGCAAAACAATTGTGGTGCGCCAGAAATGAACAATGCTACTTAAGAGTGACACTTGGAGGAAGAAATGCATTTGTGGCCTCTTTGGATCTCTGAGAAGTGCAAAGAAGAATGGAAGACCTTTCCCTGCATTTTTTTTTTACTTTTGAGGCAACACATACAGACTATTCTGTTTCCGACGTTGCTCAGAAGGCTCTGTTTTCATTTATGCCTGTTTCATGAGGGTTCACAGTTGTTTCTTGGGAGAAGAGCTCTTCCTGCAAATGAGTATCAACTTTAAACCACTGTGTGGAGTGGCATTCTCCTTTCCTGGGCTTCACAAAGCAAATCGTTACTCAAGCTGTGCCCTTCCCTGTTCCCCTCAAAATGTAATTAAATGCCAAGACAGGAGAACGGACAGACACATAGTACATACTTACTTATAAGAAAAACAGTCATGTTAATGTAAATAATGACTGTTTCTGAAAAATATCTATATGTTGTTTTTATTTCTTCTGATGAACTCTATTATAGTCTATAGCACATATCAGTCAAGATAGAATGATGTGGTGGCCAGGCATAAGGCTGACTTTGCAATTAATGTACAGATGGTGGCAGGAGAAAGTAATGAGAACATCATCTGTAACAAAACAGGCTTTTTCAGGATGCCCCTTCTTTTTTTGCCCAGCATAAAATGGATGGCCTGTACTTTTTGTTCCAGTAATAGATATAAGAGTTGAGGTTTTCTTCTTAAAAGAATGAAAGCAATCAATGTAATTTTCTCCTCCACACACTTCTACTCAAATTACTGGCCTTCTCTCACTCTGGCATACTAAGGAAAAAAAATCTGTGTTAATTACTTCCTTGCATGCATATTTTACTTGGCCTCATCATTTATCATTCCCAATTTTTGCTATCACTAACCTGAATTACAAGCAGCATACACAATAAAAACACCAGGATTACAGTAATGTTTCATGCTTTTCCTGGCCTGGCCACACACTTCTACAGCCATCTCTGTTGCCCTCTGGAAGTTTTTTGCATTACTGGTGTGTTGCTCTGGACGAGCTGAGATGGCTGCAACAAAAATAAAGCCAAGCCAAGCACTGAGGACAGATAAATGCCCTAATGTTTAATGACTTGCCTTGTACTGCAGTGGTTATCAGACCAGTGAGAAAAACAACAACAAAAAAGAAAGAAGGATGTGGTCGAATCTCTCAAGTTAAAAATTAGATGTTTTAAATGAAAGCATTCTAGCTAAAAGACACTAGAAAAAGACTAATATTTACTAGCAGTATGTGCAGAAACACCTTGCTTCTCAGCTCCTTGTCGCAGTACAACTCCATATCACATTTTTGACAGCTCTCATGGAAGAGACTAGACAAGACCCATGCCATATACAAGAGGAAACAGGAAAGAAACATTTCCTAGACACTTTGAGAAATACATTTTTTCCTTACCAAAACAAACTGTAACCTACTGTGACTGATGTCTTATCTCCCTGTGTGCTCAGTGGATATATTAACGTTAAGCAAGTGAAGACTTAAGAATAAATTAAAATAAAGCTTGTAGCAGAGTTGCAGATCAGACTGGTTTCTGCTATTCTATGGTGGAAAAAATACAGATGCTTTATTAAGTTTAGGGGAAAAGACAGTTGTGTTTAAAGTTGCCAGTGAGAAGGTGATGAGACTACATGTGGAGGTGAATTTACTGCCAAGCCAGGGCATGAGCAACATGGTGCAATTGGTTTGGTGTCACCGAGAAGGACCCCTTCTGAGCCTGACATTCATTCACTCTCCAAAAAGCGACTGGAGAGTTTTTCCCTTCCAGAAAGCAGCAGATGAGGCAGGAGTGAACTTGAATACATGAAACACGTTAAACCACTGGGTTACATGCCCCGTATTTGATTTTTCTTCAGCATTAGTTCTTTGTGCTTCCTTACTAGCCTTCAAAGTACTCCAAGTACTCTTCTCATGCAATATCTGGTTTCAGGCAAACAGCATGGCAGTTTGCCTGAGCTGAGAAAATATGCTTGAAGTCTGCATTCATAGGCAGCTTCAACATCCTAAGGAAAACGCTTTGTTTTTGTAGCCTGAAAGTATGTCACAAACATGAGTAGAATTATATGCTTGCTCCCCCTCGCCCTCAATCCTCTTTACCTTAGGAAAAAATTATACACTTACAATTACAGGGCCAGTTAAAATCAATACAAAGGTGGGAGAAAACAGATCATTTTTCTTATGGAAGTAACTGTTTTCATTAATTTTTCATTAGTCTTGCTTTTGTTGTGCTATCCATCACTGAAGGAGCTGGTATGAAGTAGATTACATTTAGGTTATCTTACATGCTTCCAGGATTTAGTAGATATTGCCTGATAAAGCTGCAAGCTTTATGGCTTTAACTTACATCTATCAATAATGCATCAGAAGAGAATTTGTCCGCAGCACAGCTGTCCCTGAGCCAAGCAGCTTTTTCCTGGAATAGCTGCACTGGTTGTGGCAGAGATGATAGCACAGCTTTTAAACCACTGCTCTGAAGGCTACAACTGTGAGAAAGAGGAGCAGAGGCTTAAGGAGGAAGATAATCCATGAGGGTTTGAGCCCCAGTTTCCTGCTGTTGTCATTTTTATCATGGAGCATTAGAAGCCAGGAGCCAGCGATGCCCTGCCCCATCTCAGCAACCACAATTGAACAACTTTCCTGCTATTTATTATACTGGTATGCATCAGGATTTTGTTGTGATTACTATGTGAAGAACCAAAGCTCTTTCATAAATTAAACTGGAGTTTTTTTTGTTGCTATTTCCTCCTTTCTCCTGGCCCCATAATATCCGAGTTCTGTGGTAAGAAGCCAAAACATCATAAACAGAAAATTATGGACACTGCTGAAGACCTGAACTAGGGCAAGGAGATGAAGACGTCAGTAGACACTACTTAAAACATGGAAGGCGAAGGGAATATTATTCCATTTATTTTTCACTCACCTGGGAAGGAATTAGGAAAAAAAAAATCCTCAAAGTACATCAAGCCTAACACAGTGCAGTGTTGCTTTTTAAGCTTATTCAGGCATCTCAGGGATGCCTTGTATTTGCTTCAACAGCTTGCAACCCTTAGCATTAAAAAAACCCAACATGTGTCATAGCACATGGATTCCAGCCTTAGCAGCTGAGCATGACTCTTGAAGCACAGCTTTGCCACCTGGGTGGTTGAAAGCCAAGCCTCTTCAGGCTCCCCAGCTGCAAGATGAGCCTATTGCTCCCTTCTTCCCTAACAGGTAGAGAGATGCTTAACTGAAGCTTTGTACATTGCTTTGAAGAGACTGAGCACTGGATCAGGGACAAAACTATTACTCTGGAGCTGCCCAGGCACAGCCCAAAGCAGAAGGAAAACAAAACTCCTGAAGTGGTGAAAGTGAGGGAAAGAAATGCACAGCTACTATTGCTACGTATCTGCCAATAAACATTTTTACTGTGAACCATCTTGAGCTTAAGTATTTTAATCTGAAATGACAGGTATTAGTGAAATCATGGCTAAAGATCTTCAGAACTAGTGTTCACACTCTAGTTGCTTTGTCTACTTTATTTTTTTTTTGTATTGAGCATAATTGTTTGGAGGGTAGTCAAATGAAGTATCAACCATCCATTGTCGATATCCACAAAGCCCCCTGGCTTGAACTAAGGCCAGAATGAGTGCAGCGTATGAGTTTTGGGGACTTCAGCTTATGTAGCTTTGAAGTCAATGCACAAAGTGAGGTGTGCACTCAAGCAGTCACTACCCCACTCTTTACACTGCATCCTAATTGTGTGCAGGCAAGGCCAGTGATCCCGCATTATGTGCTTTCCTCAGGAAAATTAATAACAACACTGATAATCTACACAACAGAAAAGAAGGTAGAAGACCAGTTGGAGTCATAGGTGAGATCATTTATCACTCCATATTCTGGAGTACAAAGACAAATCTCCTTCTGTCTCTCGCCAGCCCAGCAAGCCAGAGCTCCAAGGACCAGGGGATGGGGCTTGCTGGGCTGGGTGAGGGCACCAACACAGCACAGTCGCCAAGGGGCACAAACCCAAGCCTTTCACACAGCAATGGTCTCTCCATGGAGAAGAGCTCGTGGACACACAGTTTCGGTTGAGCTGAGAGAGAAGAGCTGATTGAACCATATTTCCTCTGATCTGCAATGGAAAAAACTGGTTTTGAGAAGCAACATACAACAAAGTTAATGTACAATTGCCGTCAATGCAACAATACTGGCAACCAATCACAGCATCATGCATCTTCTTACAATCTCCAAATTACACTAATCTGCAATTCAGTTTATAAATTGAGTATGGGGCAAATTCACCATGAACACAGAGAGCAAAACATGGGATCTGTCCCATAATATCTCACATCAGCTGAAAAGTAATAGACTCCATTGTTTTAGGGGACTCTAATACACTAAGCCTCTAGCCAACAAGCATGCGGAAAAATTAATCAATTCATGCAGAAGTAGACTTCTCCCCAAGTGTCAGAGGATACCTCGATTTCTGGAGTACACCCCTGTACAAAGAGAAGATTCTTTGGCAGGTTGGCACTGGGGTTTTCCCCCCAGCATGGACAATAGTAGCCTGGTTACCAGCTAGCAGTGCTAGCTCAGCTTACAAGGGCATGAACTTGTGTGCTATCTGCCTCATTCTTTTTTTGGAAGAGGAGTAGGAATAAGCAATTTCAGTCTCAATTGAAGGACCTCAAATACTATATCAGTTTCAGGGTCTTCAATAACCAGATCAATGAGGTAGCAGCCAAAGCCAACATAAGGACCTGGTGCAACGTATTGATTTCTCGTGGTGGCAATCCCTCCAGACCCTCAAGAAATAATAAACCACTTGAACTGAAGCCTGAGAAAAAGCAACTGGTCTACAGGCCCCGAGGATGTCTCGGTTTCATTTCCACTGTACATAAACCTCAGGCAGCAAGAATGCCTATATACAAATACCAGTTGTCCCTAGAAATAATTCATAATATAGAATTCCTTAGTCAAGAAATGACAGATGGAAAGAAATGTTTTTATTTATCTGAAAAACTGACCATTGGTCAATAAAAATTCTTTTCTCGCATCCCCCAATCAAACCCTTCCTCCTTCAAGTCCCCTAAAATGCAAACATTGTAGAAAACCACACTTGACAAGTTGTTTGGGTGGCAGTAAACCCCTGTAATTAGTATAGTAATCAATTTTTAAAGGTTGCTGCAAAAAAATTATGCTTGTGAACAAAATGTTTCTCTTCAAAGTGAAATTCATGTGTGTTTAGCACAAAGAAAAATAATTGAAAAGGTAGCTCAGCTTTCATAATTTCAGAGGGTAGTAGGTTGGCACCATTGGATTTTGTTAATGGGGATCTATTTGGCATCACAAAACTATGCCTCAACTATATCTGGTTGTGTCAATCAAGCACTGAAAAGAGACATGTGGCAATGGAAAGGAAAAACATTTCCCAGGCCAGGCTACCTGGCCAACAAGTACCTGCAGATAGAATAAGATAGCATGTGCTTATTTACAAGTAGTGCTTCTACTTGTAAAAAAAAGACAAATTAACCTAGTGACCAAATGAGACTTCAGTTCCTTCAGAGCAGAGCAAATTAACTCAGCCTTCAACAGGACACACAGTGTAAAGGTTCATCCAAGTATGGCAAAATCCATACTTATGTTACACAGCTGTTTTGTACATTAAGTAGGCAACAGGAGAAGAATTAAACCCTGAGTCAATAGTTACTACAGAAATCCAGCTTTCACATTGGCAAAAGAAAGGGTGAAGGCCCAGTTTCTCTGCCTGTGTCTCACTGTGGGAAGCGGTGTTAGGTGGCATCTGGAATCTCTGCATGTCCACAGCGGTTCTCATGGCAGCTGCTTAACCGAACTCCTGAAATACAGCATCGGTAGCTACTGTTCACTGTAGCTCCTCCTCTTCTTGTTAAATACGGCACCACTGATAGCATAACATGGAGTCATACTTCTCAATAAAAAAAATAGATAAATTTAAACTATTGTACATGTCAAAATTGCTAATCTCCAGAAGAGAGCTGACTGTAACCTGGTCCTTCTTGGCTCCTCTCACTCTTTTGTCTATTTATCAGTTTTTCTAAAGAATTTTTAGCAAACACAATTACAAGCCTCAGCTGCAAATGGGACTAATCTCTCTCATTTGCTCTCTAAGAATCTACATCAACCTTATTCCTGCACACATTTTTCATCAGCCATTGCTTTGTTCATTCATGACCTCCTGTTCCATGAGCACACTGTAATTACAGTGACACTTTACTTTCAGGGCTTCTGGGTGATTTTTGACTCCATTAACAACAAACATAGGCTTGGTGGGAGGCTGACCTGACAGTCAGGGATTTAGGAGAACAAAGGTGTCCTTGGTCTCATTGAATTGGACATAGAGCAAGAGAAACCATCAGCTGAGTACAACTTGTGCGCTTTAGGAGCAACACAATGAAAACCATTAGTGGCAAAGCTCCTTGCCCTCAGCATGTGAGAATGTTGTGAGTGCCATGGGTGCTGATAGCACTGGGGGGCCAATTTCAGAACCACTGATGCTACTGGCCAGGAAGGCTTGAGGTACCTGCTGGCCAAGCAGGGAAAGGAGCTGCAGCTCCCCCAGCTCCAGCCTGCACCAGAGCACGTGCATGTATATAAACACAGTGGCTAGCAGGTCAGGTCTGGATATAAGAGTACCTCTGGGCTTAACAGAAAGTGTAAACATATCCCTGGATATAATGTGGAGGTCCCAGAAAGTGAGCCTCCACCGGGAAGCACAGGGAGGGTTTCTGCAGCAGTCTCTCAAACATCACACCCCCTTGCACTGGTACCCATGCACTCTCAGCTCATAGGGGCTGGCATCATTTTCGACATCACAAATTTCATACCACTTCTAACAGTTTGAAGATCTGTTAAAAATATTTATTTCCTAGAGTTTTAGCTTTCTGACTTCTGTGCAAACTAACAACCAAATTGTGGGCAGTAAGAGCAAGCATTTGTTTATTTTGTAAGAGGACTACTTGCTGCTAATTGAAAACAAACATTTTCAATGAGGCAGCTGTTTCGGTACTGTGAATAGACAAATTGGCATCACATTGAAGATCTAATAACCCCTTAAGGAACTTGAATTTTTTGAGTCCCCCTCCCCCCCTTCCTATTCCCACATTTCAATAATTTCAAAACCATTGATATGTGCCGCCAGAAGAGTTATTTGAGTGCACCTTCTGACATACTTTAATAAAAACCAGAAAAATGGTTGCTTTTTTTTTTTGAGTTATCAGACTATATTAAAAACCTTGATACATGTATTTAACATTTTCTTTTTTTTAAATAAATAGCAAAGTGTCACCAAAATGAGTGGAACGCTGGCACCATTGCATTGATAGAAACTTCCATACTAGGATGAATACAGTCATAATCTGGAATATTGCATAAGAAGATATTTGGAGGAAAGGTGGTGATTGCTGGTGCATCTTAGGTGGTGAAAGCATCAACTTGTGAATGGTCTGTGCAGTGGTATCACGATGTGGCTCCTTTGCAAAATCTCACCAGTCCAAACTAGGCAGCTGTAGAGGTGGCCTCAGTGAGACTCTGCAAGAGAACAACTCACAGGACGTCTAATGCAAGACATTGACCTACCGCCTGCTATCAAGAGCAACATCGCCAATGGTGTAATACAAGGGGCTGACCATCTCACTCTCTAGGAAGAACAGTAGCTTTAAAGGAGGGAAATGAACATTAAAAACAAATAGGCTGACTAACGCTCAGCAGAACAAGGGCTTGGAGAGTGAAGCTGCCAACTCCTTAGCCGAGAAGGAAGGATGCAACTATTCACTGTGACATTGAAGGATACAGAACCACATATCATTTTTCTGATGGGTTTCCCTAAGCTGAAATGGTGTTATTTTTAAGTCTGACCAGCAGCCTCTCTTCAGACTGGGACAAAGCTCAAAAACACAGCACTGAAGGAAGATGAGCAGCCCGCAAAAGCACCTGCTGCCTTTAACTCCATCATGTGCAGGCAGCACTGCCTGCTCACTGCCTGCCAAAGCGGCTGCCTCTCCACATATTAGAGTGCAGTGAGCTAAATCCCACTGCTTTGCTTCTGTTGGCTTAAACCAGACCCTCATTATTTTAAACAGAGTTTATTGTATTTAATACATTATAAAATTTGAAAAAATTGTAGGAAAGCAGCAGATTCAAACCAGAGCATCTCTACCAAATATTAATTATTCTGGCCCCCTTTGAAAAACACAAAACAAAAACAACAAAAAAACTCATTAAAAAAAAAAAAGTTAACCTTTCACATCTGTGAGGGCAGACAAAAAGTGTGCGACTTCTGTACAAACTACATTTAAAATTTCAGTCGACTAGCTTTCCAATGCAATGGATGGTCATCTCCTGAACACCTGCCCATCCACCTCTAAAAAAGACAGACATAAACCTCCATATGCAAATCAAGTTGAGTCAAGGTGTATACATTAAAAAGTGGATGGCTGTTTGGCAATGGAAAATGAGTAAAGAGTAGTGTATGTGCTCCCAGTGGTAATGGCTTGTACACCATTAAGTGGGCCTGAGTAAGGCCTAGGACACTTAATGGCCATCACAGCACCAACTTCATCTATCACTTATTTGTTGTTGCATTTCCTACCTTTTGACATATACATACATATATATATGTACATACATACATATACATACATATTTTAAATATATGTGTGTGTATTTTCTTTTACACCTTGAGGTTATTATTATTACGACTACTCCAAATGTTCCCATATGAATTCAGGTGTGGTCTCTATATTTGATATAAATGTGTCTTTTATTCAATTTTAGTTCCATGACTTGTTTGGAGTCCAAACTGCACATGAAACGTCCCCCTTTTTTTTTTCCTCTCTTTGCCTTTTTTTTTTTTTTTTTTTTTTTTGCATAAAGAAACATGTCCATTTTAGTCCAGAGGCTCCTGCTTTATTCGAATGACGGAGGGTGCACGAGATGTCCTTCTGAGTTCTCGTCTCAGTACATATTCACTGAATTGGGAAGAGTCCACTCCACCTCCACATGAGCCAACAATCTCAAATCCTCTTTGCTGTAACCTCTCAAGTACCTGCAAAAAAAGAAGAAACACATATATAATTAAATAAATAGAGTATTTGCTCTTCAAGGATGATAAATGCTGGTTTGAAATGGATTTAGGTAGGAAACAAAAGTGGTTACACAGATCCAGGGAGGTGGTTGATTCACCTTCCCTGGAGGTGTTTAAGGCACGGGTGGACGAGGTGCTAAGGGGCATGGTTTAGTGTTTGATAGGAATGGTTGGACTCGATGATCTGGTGGGTCTCTTCCAACCTGGTGATTCTATGATTCTATGATCCACTAACTGGTCCCAATCCAGCATCGGGACATCAATCCAGCCTGTTCAGATCCCTTTGTAAGTCTGTTCAGTCATTCTTTCCCTTGTTTATAATCTTTGCTACTTTTATCTTCATCTGTTCTGCCACCTGGGCTTCTTTCACCTCACCTCTGAAGGAGACACTTCCAGGGTTTCACCAGGGGTAGCTGCAATGTCTTCCAGCCCCATTGGAAGGCTGATGCTCCTACACCTGACAGGGCATAGGACCCTCTGCCCAGCACGACCAGACCTCACAGGGGTTGTGCTGGGACCAGGTGTCTACTGGGTCTTCTACAGCTCTTTCATCAGTTAGCGAATTGGCTTTTGCACGTGTGCTGGGACAGCAAGAGCATGCAGAGTGGCAGAAAGCTGTAGAGAACTGTGGTGGGGGGAGAAGTCAGCTGTCATTTAAAAACGTTTAAAACAAGATATGCCAGGTTTTTACATGTATTGCTTCAGACTGGCAAATGTCCTTCCAAAATAGCCAACCACGGCTAATTTGTATCATCAATACTGCTATTGGCAATTCCAGATGTGAAGTGCTCTCACTCCAAAATGCTGGCTGTGCAGTATCTGCTAACTAGGTGGTGATAGGTGTGTGAGGTTGGTTGTTTTTAACCAAAGGATAAAACATTTGACACTGTAAGTTTATTATAATTCTTCCAGAAATATCCTGCATTTTTCTCCCAGATATTTCCTTACATAACAGCTACCGATTTTAGACCACAGAAAAATATGTGTGTCTTTCAAATAAGCAGAGATGCCTTTGTAACCTCAGGAAGGACGAAGACTGAACACATTGTCTTCATCCAAAGAAAGAAGTATATGGTAATTTATTCAAGTACTAGTAAGGAAGTCTCTATCAAACAAAAAAGATTTGGATAACACTGGAAAAATGACACACCAGTTTTCAACCACATCTGTAATAACTTTGTCCCCTACCATACCCTTCACATTACACACCTTGCCTGACAGTGTTTTGGAAGGGTCAAAGCCGTCCTAAGATGCCCCAGCTGGATGGTAGCACAGGGAGCTAAGGCAAAGTCCTCTCTACGAAAGTAAGGTCCAATAGACGCCTTCTCCTGTGGCTGCAGGCTGCTCTCTTCTCCAGCAATACTTGGTCCTGTTTCAGGAGGAGGAAGGCCAGCTCTGTTCTCCCTCTGTGGAATTCTGGCCCTCCTTCCAGCAGCTGGCCAATGCTGCTGTACAGTCATCTCTCACACATTAATTCCCTTTTTCACTCTCTTCCTCAGAATAAGAGACTGGGCCTTCACCTTTTTGCTCCTCCATTCTTCCTGTTTAGTTTCAGAACTCCTGTGGACTCTGGTAAATCAGAGCATCTTTCTCGGATGAAGGCACAGCTCCTGATGATCTCTCATACGGGCTCTGTGGGAATATGGTATCTTCCCTCTCTGGTCTGAGATGTACCTGTGTCCCCTCATCAATGCATAAAATTTATAACAAGCAGAGGAAGGGACTGGAAGCAAGCTTGAATGCTTGCTTTGTATTCAAATGCCAAAAACTGACACTCAAAATATACAATATCTTTAAATTAAGGCAAACATTTACCTGAAACAGGTTTTTAACACTACTGTAGTTATGATATTTATGAATTAAGTTGAGAAAGCAGCCCTGACCCACAGAAGTAAATAACTGGCTCAAAGCATCCAGCTGGTTTAGTTCATCAGAATGCCTCACTGATGGAGCAGAGGGTCAACCCACTGGTAACCTGGTCAGCAGGCTCCCTTGCAAGAAACGCATATTTGACTTCCTACCTGAACTGAGTTGAGGTGACAGTATCCATTCAGTGGAAATCGGATGACATGCGTCGAGTCATGATTCCATCCAGCATTGACAGAGTTACACATCACGTCACCGATTTCTGGGAACACTTCTTCTATCAATGACTTATCGCCACTCAGTGTAATCCTCTCCCCAAGATCTGGGGCAACTCGCACCACCAGGCACTCACAAGACTTTGAGAAGCGGCCACTCTCCCGGTCCTGTTTCCACCTTTCCATCTCTCCTAGCATGGGCTGAAGCTGGAAATATTTTGCTTCTTCATATAACAAACTGTAGTCCTGAAAGACACATATATTACTGTGCACAATTAAGCAAGAGGCATTGCTAATTTATTGTATTTAATGTATATGGTTGTTCAGGCTAACACTGCTCTAGATCTGGAGCCCTTCAGACAAAGTTTATAATTACTGTGTAGGAAGGTGTAATAAAATAATAGTGCAGGCAAAAAATAATCATCAGCCACTTGAAACAGACTGGGTATAGCAGCATTCAGGAAGGGAGGGGGAGGATATGCCTGCTCAGCTCCATTCTGCTATAGAACAATCCAGGCAAAAATCCACTTTTTCAAGTATTTTATCCCCATAGTGATGTCATAGAATAATGACCTCATTGAACAGATGGAACAGAATTCAATCAGCATTCAGAAAATTCATCACTAGGATCCATTGCAACTTACAGCAATACTAGCAGGCATTGTAACAGGTATAAGAATGTAAATGAGGAAGGCTATAATGGTTCTAAGTGTAAAATGATTCAGATATTTGCATAATGAATTGCATATATTACTGCATTTTAAATATTAAGTATTTTTTAATACTTCCCCATTTTGCCAACAGTATTGTTTACTACAGCTTCTAAAACACCATAGCAGAGAGAACACATTTCTAAGCATAACCAGTAAAGAAGTAATTTAGAATTGATGATCTGGAGTCTGTTTACTGCCATTTTTTAAATAGGAAAAAAATAATAATCTTGTTTTTCTAGGTTTAAGACTGTAAGACCATTTGGAAAATACTAGTACAGAAAAAAAACCCCAATATATAAGAATTCGGGAGCAGAATGACAACAAAGGAAGACTGATAATAGTCAACGTGACCCTGCATTTGAGCTATGGGCAGAATGCTTGATGAGAATGGGACACTTAAACCATGCTTACAATACCATTTACACTTAAAGCATAACAAAAAAATCATCTCAACTACATATTTCCAAGAAACAAGGACCACCATTCATTTTAAGCACTTATTTTTTGGACAACTTAAAGCATAACTAAGGACACCCCTTTGAACATGATGTTAGTTTGGCAAACTTGCCAGGAGTTACATTTTTAATTTCAACACAGCTACAATGTATTTATGTGTTTAAAAGGCTCTACATGTATAATTTCTTAATATTGCATGGAAGGTGGCTTTGCCTTTTTCTCTGTATTTCTGATCACCTTCGGGACAAGTGCAGAGAGCAGCACAAAGCCATACTAAGGCTTCAAAAGAAGGATATGATGCTTACCAGCTAGTTCCAAACTCCCACATTATTCAGGTAAGTTTATCCTTGTCACATGTGGGAGAAGTAAGTATGTGCCTACAGCAGGTAATTCAAAAGTTGTAGTGCTCAACCTCACAGTTGTTATGACCCAAACACCTGAAAATATGTCTCAGATATGAGGGATAAAAGACTGCACACCAGTGTGAACTGCTCTAACCCTTCCTCATCACCTCTCCTGTTCAATCTGAAATGCTGTAATTCCTATGGTGAACTAATGGCACTGCTAGCTATGCTGATATGCATTCATTAAGTAGTGATAAAGATCTGTTCTGATTCCAAGTGTGGTCTCCAGCACTGTTTTTGCTGACACCACATATACATCCACATACCTACAAGTGGATAAATACAGAATATCACATGGAATCTGAAGCCCTACCTCTGTAGGTTAGTATCTAATGTGGTGAACTACCGCAAATTTAATTTGTTATTTAAAAAAACCTCTATGCTCTTTAATAAAGTTTAAATAATAAATGTGGAACTACTTATCCCTGACTTCTCTAAAACTCTAAAATCAAACTCACAGTGTGTATTCAGGAGTCTGAGATAGAAAATATTTTATGATTTAATGCTCAAATATTACCATGTACGTAGTTTATTTTGTCAATACTGTGATCCCCACACCACTCTGAATATCAGCGTGGGAGTAGAAGCTGGAGCTGCTGCAGTCAGAAGGGAAGCATAAGAGTGGATGAGAGGACAAGTAATCAGCAAAACTCATGAACAGTTCCAGATTGTAACATTCGTTCTATCTCCACTAATATCTTACAATATTTAATTCCCCTAGGTCAAACATGGCAAGGTTGCTCCGTCATGCTGTAGCCAGGAGGGAAAGATTATTATTGATGCCTCTCTAGGAAAGGCTGACAGATGCCACTTTAGTAACCTCATGCTTACTTTTGTCATATACTTTAAATCAAACATCATTGTCCTCCCCATCTCAGCTCTGTTTTGACTACATGCTGGATGCTTGCTTTAGCAAGACACATGCAGAACACTCAAGTCCCTTGAAATCTCACCTTGAAATCATCAGGAATGAGGAGTTTTGATGTTCTTAAAAAATTCAAGATATATCTGAACATCTGCCCATCTCTGTCGATGAAATAATGCTGCTTGAGACTGTCGAGGACAATGGGCTCCGTGCCATCAAAAAGCCGGCCGATTCTGGAGAGGAAACAAGAGACAAGCAGCAAGGTCACACCAAGCTTGGCTCAGCAGCCACTCAAATGGCCCAATGTTGTAAAACCCCACATCGTGGCTCTACTTCATAAGAAAAGGGCTGGTTTGAAACCATGATTTAAGCTGGGTGTTTCCCAGCATGGCCTAAGAAACTTTTGAGTAGCATGGTTGAGGAGGTGGAGGGTCAAGCAGCTGGGACAAGTACCTCTTGCATCAGCCTCACTGCCCAAATCCATGTCTTGAGATGACACTTCCCCTATAATTTTGGACACCTCTCTTGATAGCTCCCCATCAGCAGATCCTGTTTCCCAGAGAAGCACTAACTCCTTTGATTGACGTCATGCTGCTTTCTGGGGGACTGCATGGTGAACCTGATTGAGTTTGGAAACTACATTTATGAAAAATTATTTTGTTGTTTGCCTGTTTCTTGTTTGTTTGTTTCTAAATCCAGAACATTTTTTGGATGCCATTTACTGCAACCAACACTTTGACAGGCACAACTGAGGGAGCAGCACATTGTGGGAATATGCAGCTGGGGATCCAATGCATTTCAATGTGAGGCAATGATTTCACAATAAAAATTAAATGTTTGTAGCACCTACAATTAGCACACTAAAATAATCAGGAAAAAAGCCTCAGTTTTGACAGAGACCACCTACTGACCACCAGAACCATGCAGCCACCTAGATAGCCTCTGCTTACTAACAGGTTTTGCAACATAAACTGCTGGATGCACACACGTTTTCTAGACGTGTGCCCCACAAATCTACTTTTGTTAGAGCAGTAAGAAAGGCTGAAAACCCTGAACAAAACCCTGCCAGAGTAACATGAAATACATGTTATGTTTCTGCACCAGGTGTTTGCAAAATGCTCCTGAGTCACTGGCTGTTTCCCAATGAAATCAGCAGTAGAGACTGTAGGTTTGATTTTGTGTGCACGTTCATATGTCTGTATGTGCAAAGTGGAAATACTTTTTGATTCTTTCCAACACTGGCACTCTCAAGAACTGTAAACTATAAACAAAACTCCCTTGAAATAGCTCACTTGTGAAACATCACACAGACACTTCATGTGAAATACTACCAGTGGTTTTGGATATGACTTCAGAGCCTTGCCACAATCCTTTACATTATGCAGTATTCTGCAGATTCTGTGTTTTTATTATTTGAATGCAAAGGCCCACTCACCTGTGGTTTTTGTCACAGTATAGACAATGTGATTCAGGAACCAGCACAATAAAACCTCTGCGAGTTATTAAAAAGCATACAGTAGTATTACTGGGCATCAGCATGGAGCTAAAAGACCAACAGGCACTTACCTTCTCTAATTGCACTCAGTTTGTGGCATAGCTAAGGCACAAACCTGTCTTCTAACAAAAACAATACTGCAAGCACAACAAACAGTCATGACACAGTATTTTTGTTATAAAAGAAGTGAAGAAATAACCATTCTTCACCAGTAGGAAAAAAACACCAAAACCACAGAGGTGAACAGCCCTCCTCGATGCATGAAGTATCCCAAACTGAGATGCCCCATCCATCAAGCAAGCAGAAAGGGATCTCCAGGAAAGGTTCAAGAGGCAAAAGACAGAAGCAGTTCCCAAAAAGAGGAGACGGCAGGGCATGCAGTGGGCTCTTGGGGAACTACAGAGGGATGGAGCTCCAGATGACCACTTATCACATGGCAACCACAGCCACACACTCCCCTTTGGAAAAAAGGCACAGCCAACCCAAATGGAGCTTGCAGCGATGTCTGTGCTTGCAGCAGGGGCTCAGTAGTACACCCAGTAATAAGTTGTGAACAGAATACAAGTCTCATCTATTCTTTCTCACCATCTGGGAGAGATGAAGACTAGGAAAGAAATAAAACCCATTAACCTCAGCTGGCCAGTTAAAGTTCTCTAGGAAATGCCTGAATCAATTCAAGTAGTATAAAATATGTAACATATAAGGAATTAAAAACATTTTGCAGAATGATCAGGTTCAGAATACCTTTTCTCCAAAGCCATCCCTTAGAACTATTCAAGCTTTCTTCCTTGGATACTTGTTGCTGCCTGCCCTACTGCTCAAATTTAAGCTGTGACAGGCTGTAAAATACCAGTTCCTGCTCACTAAGTGGATGAGCAATGTTTATGTCTAATATGGATGCATTTGGCATTTAGAATTAATTTTCCCCTGTACTTAAGGATGTCATCTTGGAATCTATCATGGAATTTACACATGAAATATATATATACTTGGCCAAATAAGTCATTACTGAAATGTATAATTGTAATTGGTTTCTGCAGCATTTTCCTAGTTCTAAGTTACTACTGTAATTACATGCTTTAAACCTCTAGGCTTTTTGTCATCATTTTATTAATTGTTTACGAGAAGAACAAGATAGTATCAGAGGATGGAGCCTTCTGACGAAACCATAATGCTGACAAGAGCATACAGCCATCAGGAGTGCTACTGGGGACCTGAAAGGCTTTGGGTTTGGGCTGGAAGAGTTAACAAAGTGCTGCCTTAATGTACTGCTGTTTTTCACTGCAGCAGCAGAAAAACCCAAGGAATTGCAAAGTCCCAATTCCCTTCCCACTCCCCTCTCAGGATCACTTTGTAATACACAGCTGCACTCTCACATGTTAGAACAGCTTTGGAAGGGTAGACCCCCAGCAGAGAAAATTCTGTAAACAAATTTAAAGCCTTTTTCACTTTCACAGCCTCCAGGGAAAGACTTGAGACAATATGAGACACACATCTGGTGACACGGTCCTTTTCCTAAGCTACACCAGCCAGTGGAGGAGGCTAGGCTATGCCAGGATCTTGGGAATGACCAGCCAGAATGTGGTGAATAACCAATACCGCTGCCCTCCAGCCTCCTCCTGTACTGCTGGGCTCCTGTGAAGCACAGCAGTAAGCTCTCTGCTGAGCCTAGCTTGGCAACATTTCTATACAATACAATCTGAGTAACCATCCTCCCTGCCACTCACAGCTTCACTGTTACTCCTTCTTGGTCTCACACTGCAATTCTAAATGTTTAAGTGACATCAATCTGCTTGCACGGGAACAGACTGCTAAGCCCTGCTTATTATAATTTCATTTCCCAAGAGAATCTGAAAGACATTTTTCCCCATCCCACTCTTGACAATGTTGGCCAATGACTGGCAAAAACTTTCTTTTTTTAAAAGATAAATATGTAACAGCTGAATGGACTTCCAAACAGGAAAGTGCTTTGAAAGAAGCTTGCAAAACAAGCTAATAATGATATGCAGAATTAGCCAAATATCAAGGGTAAAGGATAAGAAACTGTAGTCCATTTACAAGCAAATGCATTTCTGAAATATTTAATTAAAACTAACAGGGTGGAATTTTCTGTATATCAGGAAAATTAATGTCCCATGGGTTGAAAGTATGACCCCCAGTGGGTAATAATTAATGTCTATGGCTTTAAGTATCATATTCCACTGTCAGAAATCGAACGCTTCAAGGGCTGAAAATAGAACCAGTGGAAAACTCAGCTTTGGACAGAGAATTTCATTTTACTTTGAGGACAAAAAAGGCGTACAGTTGCAAGCTTGGTTTTAGTGGGGAGTAAACAACTGCATATGGAAGAGATCGAAGTCTTATTTTTATAAAATCCTGTAGGGATCCTTCTCCCTACAGACCAGCACTCCCATAGCAATGTTTCCAGACCAAAAAGCTAGCACAGGAAGATGACATTGCTTACAGGATTTTTCAGATTCTTCAAAAATAAGTCCTGTTAGTCAAGCATAAAAATATACTCAGTCTGCAGCAAAATTGTATACATAGTGTTTGCACTCTCAGTGTGTAAATATTTACGTATATTATTATTCATATAAAGAGAAAGATTTCGCGTTAGTATATTCTGCCTCTGTTGAGAATTTGGGAAAGGAGCAATAGTTAGGGACATGATGGTCAATATTATTTAAGTCAACTACTGCACAACTTAACACCAAGAAAACGTGCAGGTTGTTTTAGCGGCTTCAGTGGACAGAGCTAAAATTCTTCCCTTTTGTAATCAAAGAGATAGAAGGAACATGGAAAAGCAGCAAGCCTTGATGTCTGCAGGCATGCAGAATATTGCATTACTTTCAGTCTAAGGTAGAAATAAACCTAATATTTCTTTTCCTGAGAAAACACAGATTTTGTATTATTGAATATATTTAGTATTTCTCATATTATTACTATTATTATCAGGTCAAAACCTCTAAACTAATTTTTTTTTTTGCAATAAACTATTTTCAAGTGTTTTAAGTTGTCAGCTCTCCCAGCACTCTGTGTATTTCATAGAACAACAAAAAGAGAGGAAAACAACTGGTGTTTATAACTTGACAGAGAGAACTGTGCAGTGGCAGGAGCATTGGTGATGTCCTGGTACCTGCAATCCCATGCTAATGGCAGGTCAAGGGACTCCACCAAGGTAAGATATGCAGTGGCTGGCAAAGCACTCATGAAAACAAATCTCTCTCCCTTCAATAATGAATTACATGGCAAAGAAAAAGTATTTTAGCTGAAATCTTACCTGGTTGGAGCCACTGTAGCAAAGTGATTAGGAGTTTGGTGCTTAAAAGGATAAATGAATGCAAGTTTTACTATGAAATCATTATATTTATGTGGCGAATGGGAATGCTTACTTAACATTCTGGGGTGTATGGAAAGAGAGATAGAATAGGCTTTTAATTTTTTTTTTTCTTCTGTGAGACTTTTTAGTCCACATTGTCTTTAGTAAAAGAAAATGAAAGAAATTAATAAGCGCTCAAAGGCAATTTGCATAAGAGCCCATTATAAATTATATCTGTTCAATAGTATTCTCATCTCATGGCTATTTAATTTTACTTCCTTGTATGTCTAAATTATATAATTTTGCACTGTCCCCTAGAAGCTAGTACATTTGATGAGGTGTCCATGTCAGGGAAAAATGCAGAATGATGAGGTTGCTATTCTTTTCTTTAGAGGAGCACTTTAACAGTAACAACCTGCTCTTCCTTTTTGAATACTCCACACCATTTGGATCCACAGCAACTTAGTACCTAGCAATCTTTATAACTCTGCATAACAAAAGTTGGCTTATAAACATAACAGAATACATTTGTAATTTTCTGCAACATATATTGTGAAAACCGCATTTTAAACAAATACCCTGTTGTAATCTCTTGCTCTCAGCACTATTATAATTTGTTCTTATCTCTTCCTCCTTACATTTAATTTAAGGTTTCATGTCCATGAGTCTCAGGAATTCCTTGGCACAGACAGTTCCTACGTTATCAGAAAAGGGATGAATACAATGATTATAAAGCAAAGGTAACAGAGGGAAAATGTATTAAAACCCCAAATCTCATTAAACCTTCTATAAAAACGGTATTTATATAGGAGCCAAAATGACATAGCAAGAAGGATGTTTGGGAGGAAGTATTAAAACACCAGCTCTTATGAGATTTAAAAGAAAATGTTCCATAGCATTTTAAAGAACAGATAAATCCCAGATACTGAGTAGAAGGATGTCAAACCTTTGTTGAAATATTTGCCAAATACTAAAGAGCTGAATCATTTACATGAAGATCATTTCAAACATCTTAAGATTGTTATTCAGGCATGGAATGGAAAGAAAAGGTAAGGGCAAGCTCAGAGGGCTAACAAAACATTCAGCAGAAATTGAGATAGACAAGAAGAGGTGAATAGTCTTAAATGCAGAGTAAAGCGAGTGAGGAACAGATGGGAAAGATCTGAAATGATGAGTGAGGTGGTATCATCAGGGAATGCATCAGAGAAAAAAAAGCATGGGATTTGCTATAACCTG
Organism: Clamator glandarius; assembly: GCA_033459285.1. Taxonomy (NCBI): domain Eukaryota; kingdom Metazoa; phylum Chordata; class Aves; order Cuculiformes; family Cuculidae; genus Clamator; species Clamator glandarius. The sequence continues at coordinate 2,481,341 of JAUNZM010000105.1, forward strand.
CCTGATCAGAAGCAGTACCAGGAACAGAGATGAAAGCAAATCAGACATAGTACAAAATTAACTAATAGCCATTGGATCTAACCCACATGGACAAACCGACACACTAACTGGAAAAGAATATATTGCACAACAATGTGTAGTCATGTTGCAGGAATGCTACTTACAAGAGAGCAAACTACAGCTTTTTATGCTGCAGATGAGCATGGAGATGATAAGATGTGTAACTAAGTGACAGCTGAATAAAAGAGGTTATGTGAGTCAAAAAGGAACAAAAATAAACAAAAGAAACTTTGGGGTTAACTAAAAAAAGGATAGTTGAAGCACTTGACATCAATAGCAACATCCTAATCTCTACCTGAAAAGGAAATTTTTCCAAGAAAAGTTATTAACTGTATTTTCCTGCTAAACAAGTGAACTAACAACCCAGAAGATTCACACCAGAAGTAATCATTACGCTATGAAATACAGGTAATACAGGAACTCCCCCTATGTTCATAACATACTGGTTCATAGCCTTATGGTGGGTGCTGGGTGCCTGAACACCCAACAGAAGTAGGCCAAAAAAATGGGCTCTATCACAGCCTTCTCCTGGCATGTTCCAATGCTCATCACAAAATTCAGGACCACCCAGACTCAAATGGCACTTGTAGAAATGCTGACATTTTAGAAAATAAAAAAAAATCAATAGTTGGGATAGGATGTCAAGCGCTGGTGACTCACAGCTAGAAAACTGTATATGTGGGCAGATGGAAACCTTCTCCCACACCGCACAACAGCAGCAAGGGTGAGGCCAGGAAAATACTATCCCCAGACTGCAGACGGTGGGCCAGGGAGTTTCTGTTCACCATACACCTTCTCTCTCTGCTCTGCTATACCAAAGAGAAATAGACAGATAAGTGGAACAGGCTGCAACCCAAATGTATATCTTTCCACACAAAGCTAAGCAGGTAAATGTTTTAAAAGCAATTTCAATACTGTGGCAGCCAAATTTCCTGAACCTCTAGGCTGCATTACAGTACAGGCTTCAGATGTGGCTGAGAGGGGTCTGCTCTCTGCTCTCCAGCTGTTCCTTTACCCCAAACCAGGATCCTCTCCTCTACAATTCTCATCACTTTTGGCAAAGTGAGATTCTTCCATCGACATGGAAGTTATTAACACTCCCCAAGACATCCTGTCTATACCTGACTCTCACAGTTTTCCTTATCTCCAGATCCCTTAAACCCTTTTGCTACCATGCAGACCAGTCTCCAGAAAACTTAAGCCTTGCAATCGCCAAATAAGCTGTTCCTTCAGCCACACCACTATCTACAGAGTGGAACCAGAGCCAAGACACCTCTCCCACCAGTTAGCTCTCTGATCAACCTAATCCATGTGCCAAGTGAAGGAGACCTGGAACAACGGCAGAGGCTACAAATACCTGCCACCATCCTTCTTATCACAAGAGGCATTTTGCTTCTGTCATTTATTAGGACATCAGCCAAAGAGCAGCAACGTGCAACAGCTCACCTGCTGCAGCTTGACCACCAGTATTTTATGCTGTATGATGCCATCTCTCCTTGCTCTTCAGGCTCACTCACACACTGGATCTACTGAAAAGCAGACTGCAAGCCTTTACGCTACACATCTCCTACGGCATTTGCTATCTTGCAAATAAGTCCTTAAAAACTTCTTGGGTTTTTACCGCATATCAAACCCACTTTTCCTAAAATCATTTAAACCAATGAAATGTTAAATCAATTATCCATGCGAATACTTTTTCCATCTCTGTTTTTTGTACCCAAGTTTTCTTGGCAATGATAACATTTCACAGAAATATTAACAAATATTCTCTTTGCTTGCCAAGATAATTTTACTAAGCTCGAATCCAATTTCATTGAGGTATGTTATTTATGTTTTATCTTGAGGGAAGCTGCCTATTAAGTTAGCAGCAACCGTGTCCTTTTGCTTATGATACGGTTATTACCAAGTTATCAGGAGTACCTTTAAGTTATTAAGGTGCAATGGCAAATTAAGTACTTTGCGTCATAATTAGCTAATAACTTTTGAATTATATTTTAATCATGTTTAAGATGGCCAGGTTTGCTGTGAGTACAGATAATGGAGGATAGGAGCAGAACAGGAGCATTTATCATTCAATACCAAAAGCCAGAAAGTAGCTAAACTGGTGAACGCACAACATCCCAAAGGCCATGATAATCCATATATTCAGAACATTGAAACCTTTCGCAGGCAGCAACATAATAAAGTAGAACTTGTCTTGGGATCATGTTTAAGTAAAAAGCAAAAATGTCTTAGCTGCAACCCACTCTCCTTCAAGTCTAGCAATTTTTCTTAAAAAGAAAAGGACTAGTTAGCAACCTATCTTCAAAGTCCTATTTGATAAATCTGTAAATGCAGAATCCAACAGGCAGAGAACACTGTTAAAAAGCAGCTTTAAAAAGCTACAAGAACCATTCCCCTTTCAAAAAATCTGGACATTGGAGGAAAAAAAAACAAACCAAAAAACCAAAACACCAATACCCTTCCAAAATAACCAAACACCAACAATGGCAGGAATTCTTTGATGTATTCCTTCATACACCAAGCTTGCCCCTCAAGCTTTCATGAATTTCATTCAAACCACTGTTAGCTCTCAGTATTTCCTCTATACCCTCAAGAAGGCTCAACATCAAAATTTCACATAGGTGTCAGTGGAAATTAAGAAAAACAGTGAGATTCTCCCTGAAAACCCTCAGGAAACTATAAGTAATATGAGTACTGGATTCAAACTCAACACCCTGATATCTCAGTTAAGTATGTATATACTATGGAAGAAGTGCTACAATATCCTCACTCTGCCCCTTTCCAGAATGCTACTTTAGGAACCCAGCATTGTACTTCATAGGGAGCTTGTGCTCCTGCAAACGACAATCACTGCACCATAATGAATTAAGCTTTCCAAGATCTTCACAACTTTGGCTACTTAGCCAGAAATCTGGTGTTGTTTTGTTACCTGCTGCCTCCTCTAAGGGAAAGGACAACGTGTTTCCATAGACTGGACAAGAACACACTTGCCCTTGCCTTTGCAAGTGTTGCACAAACTCCTCCTGCACGGCAGCCCACAAAGACAAGAGACTGTACAGCTAACCTCTGCGTGCTATAAAGGGAATCCCACAGGGATTGCTTCTCAGGAGAGAAAGAGGCCACTTCTACATTAAAACCTAAGTAAAAGCTTCTCATTAATGAATAAAACTTACAGAGAGAAAGTGCTTCTAAAACCTTTACCTGTTAAACATGGTGAACCTGTGTGCCCAGAAAACACTGTCCTACAGACCCCAGAATGGAACAAAGTATTCCTAAACATCCCCACTATTCTACTCTCAATAAATACCTGTGAAAGTCACTTGCAAAGTTCATAACATCCTTTTCACGTGCAGTTCACACAGAGAACAACAATTTGCTACTGTTAGGCTGTGCTGCAGAAGCCTGTAAAGCAGATTAACAGGTTTCAGCCCTGCTGCTGCACTTAGACTCAGGCTGTCACAAGGCAAATTTGCCAGGGAAGGCAGAAAGGATGTTCAGCCTGTTTTTTTAAAGCCTTTCAAAAACAGAGGAATGAAAAAGATACATATATAAAGAATGTTATTAAGGTAGTCAAAACAAGCTCCTCAAGTTAAGATAAATGAAATATTAGAGATTCTCTGGCAACTTTCATTTGCAATCTTCCCTCTGCACTTTAGACTTGTCCTTTAATGACCCACAGCACCCTTATCCAGGCAGCATGCAATCCGGGGAGAGGCCAGGGTTGCAGAGCCCACGTCACCCCTGGCTCATCTGTTGAAGGAGTAGAAGGTTTCATGGATGAGGAAGGTTGCAGGAAGGGAATGCACGTAAGGCTGACAGGGACTGCCATGGAGAAATGAACTCTGAGTGTGTGTCAGATTTCCTGCATGATGCTACCACTGAGCATACCTGACTTATTTTGTTGTGCTCCTTTGAGTGAAGCAAGAAGGTACTAAAGAGCGCTGCAAAGAAAACATGCAAGAATGACTCTTCAGAACAGGACTCAAATAACACACAGAAAACACACCCCAAGGACACATGATGAACTGAGGAGGAACAGGAGATGCTGATGACCTGTTTATTAATTAAACAACACATTTCTCTGTGTACAGCTGCAGGCAATTAAGTACTGGATATGGTATTGCTACCCATACACCATGAAGATGACAAACTAAGGTTGCCCTGGCTGCCCTAATAATGTTCTTCTTCTATTAATCTGACTTTAATTAAAATGAGAGAAACTGCAAAGGCAGCTACAAAATAACACATTTATTATACTTCTCTCAAACATTTGGTTTTTGCTTTATTTCTCAGCTCACCTGCTCACAGATTCCTCCACCTAGACTAAAAATGGTATTTCCAGGCTAACATCCTAGATTATAAATTCTTTGAGAAAGGCAATACAGATAGCGAGAAAGCATACAAAACAGACACAATGAAGAGATGGGTGTTATAAGCACTGAATTTAATATGACTGCTCTTGTTTTGATTAACTCTAGCTTATAAACATTGCAGCTACATTGCTGTGACTCTTACTGTGGACACACACATATGCCTACATAAAGAGACGTGTTTATACCTGAATAACTCATTCTCATACATTTACATGTTTAACTGCTTCCATGCAATAGGTTGAAATGATTTAAGCATTTCAGTAACTAGGAAAAATCATACGATTAACCAAATCAGTTCACACAAAGCGCATGCATTATCAGTTAAGAGGACAGGAAAGTCCACCTAAAGCAGTTTAGATTGTGGCTCTGAGCAATGAATAATGCTTAATGCATAGGTGAGAAATGCCAAAGCCACACCTGCACACTCTGCTGGTGGTGGTGATAAAAACACACAGAGATAACATTATTTCCATTGGCAAACTTTACATATACAAAACATCGGCTTTATTGTTTATTAGATCAGTTGCTGTCGTGGTGCAATCATCCCTTCAGCCATGCCAAACCCAACAGTGTGTCAGACGTATTTCTGTGGAGGAGGTAGAGAGAGAAGAAAGGAAGAGAACCGAGATACAGTACAGAGGCAATATAGCCCCATAAACAGTGACATAAGGAATAATGAATCCACATACGTGAAAACAGACACTATAACTGCAGCCAGTAAAATCCTCAAAAATACCACATGACAAAACTAAATGTTACATCACAGTGCCTTTAGTACACAATGGCCAGGATGTGATTCAGCTGCCTAAACACAGGAGTGTGGTGCCACTTAGGATGCTCTTGGGTATCTCTGGGACTCTTGTAAGGGCTGTCAGATGGCACAGAGACACTACTGAAGACTCATGCCCTCCTGAAGCAGCCACAGGAGTACAAGCAGGAATTGTCCATGGACACCAGCTACTCGTATTAAGGCAAATACACATATAAAATGACCAGAAACTAACTGTACTGAAATCTATATATTAAGCACAGTTTAACGCTACTCTTCCTATTAATCTCAAGAGAAATTTAGACTTCAGTAAATAAAAAACCAGCAAATTTATATGATACAAAATTGCAATAGTTTGCACTGCTCCCAAATTATGTAGGAAATCATAACTTTTTAAATCTAGGCACTATTTTACCCTGCAATTCAGGATACCCTCACAGAGGAGCTGACTTCTTAGCTTCTTCCCCAAGATGCAGCTTTAGCAAAGGAAATGCAGAAAAGTGCTGCTGGAATTTGTATGGTACTACCTGTTAGGATCCCTGTTTCCTAAATGTAGACAGTCAGCCTCAAGTATTCTGGCAGGGTGCTGAAGCAAGCTGACTCTAAGATCAAGCTACAGCCAATGGACAAGATGCAGACACCTATGGAGGGCAGCCCAACCCAGCCTACTAAGCTGAGGAAGGTGCTTTTAAACTAGCAGAAAGATGTTGATCCTGGAGCAGGCTACTGCTTGAGTGTCTATGTTTTCATTAGTTCATTCACTTAACGTTGAAAACTTTCTCTAACAAGACAGAACCAAATTTAACTACATTTGGATTAGACAGGATAAAAAGAAAGCCATTGTCTAAGGGTCTTTCTATACTGCATCTGCCCTTGTCCCTGAGATATTGGTACCACTGCACAACTCTCAGATCAATAGATTAAGTTACATCTCACTCTTACTAATGACTGGAACCACAAAATAACCTATCAACAACCAATACAGGTGTGTATGCCAAAAGACCAACAACAAGAAGAAGACAAAAAGTTAACAATTTAGTGAGAAAAATCCTGAATTTCAAACCTACAGTTTTTTAGTTGCTAGTTTCAACACAGGCATTTTCAAGGACAGAAAACTGTTTCAAAAACTCCTCTTTTTCTCTGTTCTTGCTGAAAATAAAATGTTACAACATCCTCCCATTACTCCCTCTACTTGTGTAGCTACTTAATATCAATACATTTTTCTATATATTTGAATGTAACAAATTTTTAATTTAGCAGAAATCCAGATGTTTTGTTAGATTGCTGATTTTTTTTTCTCTTGCATCACCACAAGGCATAGATGTAATTGTTTTCTGCTATCTTTACAGGAGATCTACAGAACCACATTATTGAATGGTGCAGAGGCCTGAAAATAGTTTGGAGTAATCAAAAGCTGCACTGTTTCATCAAAGCTCTCCACCTCCACCTCTCCAGAAGCTGCCTGTGTTACTATAAACAGTTTGGGGCTATGGGGTGACTATGATTATTTTCCATTACCTTCCTAAAAAACAAACTTCGACAGTAAAGGCAGGCAGAAGCCAATTAACACAATGAAAGGAAGGGATCTGGAGAAAGATAATGTCTTAAAACAACAAATCTGAATGTGAAGCCAGACCATCAAACTATACTCTCTTGCTAACCACTGCATGCAAAAGTACATATTTACTTGAGTTAACAAAGCAGCCCTCTGCGGGGGATGGGGGGGAGGGAACCTACGGTGCAGTCCTCAGCCATTCTCTTTTGCATCGCTTTTCTTCCCTCAAAAGTGATGACTGCAAGATTCCTACCAAAAAAAGAAAAAAAATCACAAGAGGCAAAATGGAGGTGGGTGTCCAGCTATGAAGCAGAAGGCAGAACCTCCTGGTGAACACCAGCTGCATGATGGTTTTTAACAGGAGGGAGAAGACACCTTAGGTCAGACTGGGCTCTGTCATGTTATCACTGATATTGCGTCAATACAGTCCACAGAAAAGCAGCAAAAGAGAGTGAAATTTGCTTGCAGCTTCCCCTGCCAGATCCTTGCCCCAAGCCCTACTGCACAGATAAGCCCCACTCCATCCTTGCATCCAGGAGCCCACAGAGATCCAGCCACAGTGGGCAGCAACAGCAGCCCAAGCACAAAAGTGATCTTTGTAGCCCCTAATTTCCACCAGCAGATACCTACCTGCTCTGATATCACAAGACCTCTGGTAGCGATATGCCTCAGGGATTTAACACTGCTGGAAGGAGTCTGCACATTTACACCACCATTAATGCAAAGGCAGTTAGCAATGGCTTTGCAGGGATCAGTGAAAACTGTTGACTAAGGCTTGAGCCTCACAACACACTGTCATAAGGACAGGGTGTTCCTTCACTACGCTTCAAGGGCTGGTTGATCTTCGAGGAAAATACTCTGCTAAACAATACTTGTGGGTATAAAAAGAGCTACTGTATGACTACAGAGAGTAGCTCAGGCTTCTTTGCAGGATCAAAGTCAGACAAGACATGTTTGCTCCTTCGAGTTTGTGAACACAGACAAAATTGCATCCCATGTCTAATTGTGGGAGTACATCACTGGCTTATTACATATTATCACCAGCCACTTAGACAAGAACAAAGAAGAAGCTTCCCCTCAGCCTGTGACTGAGGGAAAACTGTAAGGAAAGCATTCCTCCCAGCTGAACTATGCATAGTCAGTTCTTACAGGGAGACCAGCTCCCAGCTGACCCCCTCACTGCCCTGCCATGCTGCTGCAAGTATTTTGTTACTACACCCCAACAATATCAGGGCAGTAATGAGGAAAATAAACTCTGTGTGGCTATGATGAATGTGCCCTCATTTCATACATACATTTAGTCAGCAACATGCTACAAACAACTCAACCTTTATTGGGACCAGGTTTCACTGACCCTGTTTTTTTGAGACCTCACTCCATTTATTGTGTTCTTCCTGCAGTCTCTGCAATTTCCAGCCGATGAAGTTTGCATCAACACTTACCTTTCCCAGTGGAAGCATGCTGCAAAGAAAATTATTAAGGCATGCAAGGCCAAGGGACAAAGTCCTCCCTGTCATCCTTCATAGCAACAGAAAGGACCCTTTGGAGAAGCACTCCCAGAGGAGCTCCAGCCAAGCTGTCCTCATTGGGAACAGAGCAGCACATCCTGGGCAGAGCTTCTGCAGGATCAGGGACAGGTTTGGAGAACAACATGACTGATTTTCACTCTTTGAATGAGAACTACACTATCAGCTTTACGCTTCTTGCATGATACAGAAGCCTATTATATGTTCCTCATCAGTCCTAGGGCCCTTCATATTCATTATGTTTTCAAGACTTCATTAACAAAGAGAAGGAAGGAGGACTCATTGCCCTGATTTAGTTTTTAATAGGAAATAAAGTGACCCACAGGAATGCTAAACACAACTGAAAGTTGCAGCCATACCAGATGTTTCTATTTTCAAATCAATACTTTGTGTTTTGCAATGATATAGGACAAGCCGCAGCTTCCAACAGCATTCTTTTCAACCCTCCTTTTGTAGAGCCTACCAAAAAGAGAAGCATGAAACATACCTGATTAGAGCATTTATTTCTACTTTAGAAGCGAGGAATTAAATGCACACCTGGAACCAGACCTCTGTGGTCCAGAGAGCAGCATCCATTCACTTTTGGAGAGCTACACCATTAATCCAAAGCAAAAGCGGGAAATCACAATTGTAGCTGTGCTGATGAGTTTATCGGGGTTAGCCACTATGCAAGAAAAGGCCAGTATGAAAGGCATGGCCCAAGGCCCAGCTTTATGAGACAGCAATATTAGCAGCTGGGAAAATGAGAATGCCTGATAAAAAGCAGAGCCTCCAAATACACTTTAGCTACAGAAAAGAAGCAGATTTTCTCCTCTCCCTTTCCCGCAAGTTAGGTCTTCTATGGGAGAAATAGAAGCAGGGAAGCACCTTTCCTGTCACCATTCCCCCAGCTTACATCTTCCTAGAATAACATTTACCAACACTTCCCTACTTGTGTATGTCCTTTGCACCAAAAAGACAGACTGTCACAGGCCTTTCCTTGGCAGCAGCATGCTGGAGCCAACATGACTCCCTCCAGCGTTACTGCAGCGGGTCTGGAAACTTCCATGAGCAAGGGTACAGCACAACACCTTCAACAGATTTTGGAGGGCCTGAGAGAAGATTAACCTTCAGGGGAACTCATTCACAGTAGAAACTAGTAAAGAAAAATTAAAACTTCAAATTCTGCACAAGATGAGGACATGGGTTTTGAAAATGCTGGCAAGACAAGTGAAAAATCCATCTAAAAGTTAGACATTGGCATATCAGGACTAATTACGATGGACAGAAAAATGTTTTGAAAAACTAGAAGAGGAAAATAAATACAGTCCAAATGTTTGAAAATTATACGTGCTGCGTGTTTGATGGTGACTTCTGTCCACAGTATCTGGAGAAAGAGCAAGACATCTTACTTCTTCAAAAAGAACATGAGCAATTTCATGTGACATGAAACTAAAAAAGGCATAAAACTAAAAAAACCTCAACCAACATTTCTCCAAAAACTCTCAAATTATACTGCTAATAAACTAGAATTTAATATTAAAAGTGAATAAACAACAGCTTTTAAGGCTGGAGAAATTGCCATTACGGTGTTATCTAATCTCTCCCCAGAAGTCAAGAATTATGACTAAACCCTTCCAATACAGATATAGCCTGAAATTCTATGTCAGAAGTATGTCCAAGTGCATTTGGCAACCCTTAATCAAGTGAGAGGCTGACATAATTGGATGAATACTTGAAGTACTTCATTATTCATGTAGGAAGGCTAGGTAAAAAGTGCTCTGTAGTCCCAAGACACTGGAGGGTGTGTGTTATTGGGTAATAACCAATTAGGAATGTTGACAGCGCTCTGCCTTTAGGATCACCCTGGCCAACAAAGCAACTGGATGTATGTTGTGCAAAAGCACACACCCACTGCCTACTACCAGTTTATTTAAGCAAACCTTTCACCAAAGGAAATGGAGGAGATCTCACAGAAAGTGCATTTGACAGCTCAGTTGTGCTCTAAAATACTTCTTACTTTTTCCTTTTGTCCTTAAAATATTTTTAATAGCACTTCTGAATTATTGCTACTACTGATTATTGAAAACAAATCTAATTTCTGCTGTCTTTTTTTTGCCTATAATCTACCAAAGAGCAACATGCTTATTATTTGTAATAAGGAAACACAGACAGCAAAAAAATCAGCTCCTAACCACATAATCTGGTAAAATACCACCAATATGCCATTAGGTAACTACTGCAACCTCAGAACAGGAAAAATCAAAGACCTTTCTCTCATGCTAGTCAAAGAAAAACATACAAGTCATTAATAGAGGCATGAAATATTTAAAGAAGTTCAGTGCTGAAAACCTAAAAGTTCTGACAGCTCACATGGACCAATTCAACACCAATTTAGCTCATGATAATACAGTCCAACCTTTCACGACATCCTAAGACAATGCTAGAATGCACTAATGGTATAAAAAACAATTTTCCTTTCTTCCTTTGTTTTCTTTATCATTGTAATGCAAAAAAAATCTAAAAGACAGTTTGTATCCAGATTGAAAGCAAAGCAACTCTTGCAAGAGAAGCCCTACAGGACTTTCATACCTACAAAAGAAACATTCAAAACTTTTCCTGAACTATTTGCTTGTTTCAAGTATGTAGAATATGAAATCAATTTGTTATAAGGAGGAACATATCAGTTTTCCTGCAGCTCTCATTTTCTGGCTTGTATCATATTTAGCATGTCCTGTGGCACTGAGAGCACTGCAGCATTTTCTCTGAAATCCCCGATGAATGCCACCTCGCCCTCTCCCTCATGTGTCACCAAGATGATGATGTTTTGATGAAGCATCACACACAGGCCCTCGAGATAATGGCTTCAATGGGATCATTTTTCTCTTTTCTATTGACTGGTTGTGCTGATCTAAGACAGGAAGGGCTTTCATTTTTTACGTAAGCTGTAAGACCCCGAGGGCCCTCTAAACTGTTTAAAAGGGATCAATTTTCAGATGGGTAGAAGGGGCCTGGAAGACCTTCATGGTCTGGAACACCTTCTTCCCCTCAGATTGCTGACAAGTTCAGGCAAACCTAAAACCAGCTTCCAGTGAGGCCGCTCTCTGGTGTGGCAGGGTTTCCTGCTGTTTAGGATTTGTGGTTAGTTTTTCACAGAATTATAAATTATAGTATGCATACAGGCAATAAAATAAGAAAAAAAAATCACAGAAGCGAAATAATCACTACTGCTGATAAACAGCAATAGAGATGCTAAGGAAAGCACTTCTTGGCACTGGTGTAGCGGCAGGAAACCATTACCCCATGACAAGGGTTTAATGCACTGACATTGCTGCAATTACATCTAGGCAACCTAACAAAACAAATTCATTGTATGGCAGAAAATTTTTCCAATTCAACATTGCAACACTTTTTTTTTTTTTTTTTTAATTACAGCACAAAGGCAACTTTTGGGGTGTGGAAGGACGTAATCCATCATTTGCTCTGAAGTGACACACTTATGGCAAGTGCTGTGTATTATAACTTTCTATGCCACAATGAGTAACTACAAGCAATTTCTTAGGCAAGGAATGCAAAGGGCTTGGGCGTGGTTCTGGGAGATGCTGCTTATCCCTCCATCTCCCTCCATGTCAGCAGGAGCCAAAGGCAAACCACATGTTACTGCACTGGGACTTCAATAACTCCTCCTCATGTGTGTGTCACACAGCTTGTGAGAGCTCTCTACCTGCAATGCACTTCATATGAAACCAGTTTTTACCACTCAAATAAGACCCGCACAAGAACACAAATATAATTTTTAATTAAAAGGAATGAGATTTTAATAGGTCACTTAAAGAACAATTATGTCTACCATTTGACTGACAGGCATGTCACATTTTAACATGAAAACCCCACTGGGGTTTAAGAGGTAGAATTAATCATTATAAATTGATGAACTAGTGAAATATACCCCACTGCGTTTAATACTGCTACACTCAACCACCTCATCTTATGAGCAAACCCCCTGTTTCTATTACTTCCACCTTTCTAACTCTTTGGAAACAGAAAGTTGATTCATGGAAACTGAATTGCCAGTGTTGCTCACCTTCACTGATTGCCTGTTCTACAAAATGCAACGGTGTGTAGAAATATAAAAGATACGTCCTCAGTAATTGGCTTGGGTACCAGGCGCAGCACAGCTGAGTTAGCTGGAAGCAGGATAAACGAGTCCAGGTGGAGCATTGCGTTATATTGCTTTGAGCATCTGAGCTCAGGTGTCTACACACAGAGCACTGCACAGTGGAAGGACTGCATGGTAAGGTGACAACAAGTCCACTGCTCTCCTACAAAGCATGTCACAAGAAGTGGCTACAAGCTCAGCTTAAATGTTTTCAAACTGTTGTAGGAACCCCTAGGTTCTCTGAAACAAGCAGGCAGCACCTTGACAGTGCCTAGAAAGTTCTCAAAATGAGGTGTAGAGACAAGCGTGCTGGAAAAGTCCTACGCATCCCAACTAACGTACACATCACTATTAGAAAAAGTTTATTTTTATTATCAATTCAAAGACTCAATGAAAAAGGTCAGTATCAATGAGTCTTGGAGCAGCCTTCCAATTGTAGTCACTAAGTGTGAAAGCATCAACTGCAATATAAATAAAATCTGTTTGCTTAACTACTCAAAGAAAGCTTACCACTAACAGGAACCAAAAAAACAAGGATGTGTGAGAAGAAAGGGACAAGCAAGCAATGTGCCTTGATCTGGTCAGGTAAAAATCATTTACGAGCTTTGTGAGCTGACTCCTTCTGACAGAGATGGGAAAGCGTAGATAAAAAAGAAATTGAGACAAAGCAATGAGGGAATTCAGATGACAAAAGTAGGCTTGATGCTCAAAGCAGAATGGGAACAGAAATAGGTATTGAAGGGCACAAGTCAGATAGGAAGATCCTGAGAGCTGCAGACTAAGGGGAAAGAAAGACTGAGAACAAATGACAAAGGAGAAACAAAGCTTGCCAGATTGACAGTTGTCTAGTTATGACATGACTACATTTGAATAAACAAGAAACCAGTTAAGTTAGAGGACACGTTCACGTAACAGGAACTGGTGACGTTCTCTGGCCAACACAGCATTTATGAGTTATTTGCATTAAAATAAGTGCAGGTAACCATTAGGTCTTAAGAAGTTTGCATAGTTCCCATTGCAACCTTCGCAAATACATCCTCAAACAGCAGACTTGTATACATGAAACCCAGCCAGAAGTTTGATCATTGCGAGAAGCAAGTCAGAAATTGGAATCTATATCCTAAAGCACCAAACACACCCAAGAGGTGGCCGGGTGTTGATGGTAAAACCGGAAGCCAAATGTTTATTTCTGCAATTACATATGTAGTAGATGCCAATTTGTTTAGCAACTACACTACAATTTATGAAAGACCAGTGAAGTACAAACAGCTCATGTGGGAGCAGGATGAAAATCTAGTGCTAACAAACAGAGGTTCCTGAGTGCAAGGACTGAGTACAGCAAAGAAAACAAACCACTGACCCTCAGGACTACAGTTCAAACCTGTACCCTATCAGAAATGACCTGTAAGCAGAGTACTCCAGTGCCGCCCCAGTTTCCAATGGGCTTTTCCTTATCAGACCAGCAAGACCCATAGACTCGGCATTCTTTTTTCCCTTCCCAAGTATGTTCTTGGCCACTTAGAATGAGAAACATAGCTTGGGTGCCTTCAGCCTGGTTTATGTAGCCATGTAACTGGGGAGGAAAGTGCAAACTCTATAATAAACTGTTCATTACTGACGAATTTCCATCCACAGAGCTGATATTAAGCAGCCTCTGCAATGAAAGGATTTCTTGGAGCACAGACCCTTCAACGAGTTACCTTCTCCCTGACTTACAGGTTGATCCAAACCATACAATCTCACACAAGCCTAGTGGGAAAGGGATCTATGAGCCATGCCGACAATATGGATATGGATTTTCTTCTTTCCCCTCAAGAAAAATGTTTGTTAAATGTTTTTTACTTCAGAGAACTCCTAGCCTCAGAAATAAGGAGCAGAAGCCTTTAGCCTTGTAATGCTCCTGAATGTAGAAATGTATTCCCTTAAATATTTCTATCCACACAGTCATGAGCCACACAGCCATAGTGAAGCATGGCACAAAGCCCTGTGATCTAAAGTCAGCACATCTGCCTTCTCTGGATCTCTGTACATGCAAAGGGTACTTTACCAATCCACTACTTTGATTTTGCTGTCATTTTACATACTTGAGTGAAAAAGCACTGAACAAGTAGAAAACACTGCTTTTTATCCTCCAAATAAATGATACGCAAACCCACTTTTACTGACACTTGGAAGAGGAAGACATAAGCCCTATGGTCCCTTTCAGTGATGACTCACTACCAGCTACTACTGACCACATGATGCGAGAACCAGCTAATCTGATTGTGCTATTTCTTTCACCTAGTCACCAGCCACAAGCAAAAGCAACAACTAGCTGACCTTGCAAGTTAGATATATTACAGGACTGAGAGTCAGAAAATATACATTTCTACTGAGCTGAAAGTGATGACTGACCTCTGTTGATCATTAATTGAGGCAAAATGAGGTCAATACATGCCCTGAGTTCAATATACACACCTAGAGATATAATTAATCTTGGTTTAGCTAGGACCAGAAAATATCCCTCTGAGCTCTTTATTGACAGATATGTGTTACAAAAGATTTCTCTTCACAATACTAGCTGTGTAAATTTTCTGCATTTCTTGAAATAGGCATGAAGTATGCTATCATTCACAGTTCTGTATCTACCTCCTTCCCAAGTTGGTACACGTGGCTACACCAACCAGAACAAGTGTACTGCGAGTCTGATTCTCGTGAATCAACATTTCATTTTTTACT
This sequence comes from Clamator glandarius, assembly GCA_033459285.1. Classification (NCBI taxonomy): domain Eukaryota; kingdom Metazoa; phylum Chordata; class Aves; order Cuculiformes; family Cuculidae; genus Clamator; species Clamator glandarius. The sequence continues at coordinate 2,496,483 of JAUNZM010000105.1, forward strand.
ATTAATAATACATACTACTGATGATACTGATGTTGTCAACTGCTTCTATCTCAGTTACTGGCATCTATAACTATTCATGCTTAGAGATAGTAATCTTTTACATTTTCAGTCATAATCCCAAAGCATTTTATAAATTGCTTTTTTGTTAACCATGGTAGGAAGCAACCAAAGCTTAAAGTTAAATTAGTTATTTTGGGCCACAGAATGGATCAGTGAGAGAGTTCATGTATTTCCCTAGTCCAAGTTCTCCCTTTCCCCTGCCACAAGACCATGCAGCAATAAAATGATGAAATATAAAAGATAAATAACTAGATAAGCAAGCTAAGATAGGTAGCAAATATTAAACTGAGCCTCTGCCAACTTCTTCTGCCTTCCTTCCTGCTAGGATTTTCACAAAATATTATTGTAAAATAACTATGACCTGGACCAGTCACGCTAACAGAAATGGCTGAGCTAGTGTATAGCAATACTGGAAACTTTCAAGGAAGCTTGCAGTTTACAGCTTACAACACAATGTCTTTTGTCAAAAAGTGCAAACAAGCTGTAGTCTTTAGCTACTGTAGTATCATGGCTGTTTAAGAACGATCACCCAATTGGCTTTGATGTTGCTTTTCTAGGAAGCTCACCAAATATCTCCACAGACAGAAATGTGCCATTCAGGAAGATGAATTCAAATAAGGAGAGTGGAAATAAAGATATAATAAAACACATTCTATTAGTATTTGCTTAAAAATAAATCCCAAATTATGATTAGTTAGAAAACTTAAGATTTATTTCTTTAAACAATTAGCATCACATCGCAGCAGCTTGAGAGGTACTATCCAAGGTGAGTAGGAAGCATGTGACAGGGCTGCTATTGTGGAGACATTACAAAGGGAGACCTAAGCAAAGTGCAGAACGTTCCCACCACAACAGACCTCCTACCAAACTAGATGTCTCCAGCAACCTATAGAAGTTTGAATTAAGGGCCAGGTCGGTGTGTTATTTTGGAACTGTGCACAGTCCACAGATAACAGAAACTGTTAAAGCTCTGAAACAGGTAAACAATGTTAATCTTCCTAATTCATAGGTTAGCCCCTGGAGGTCCACCCAGGCTTGCTCAAACACTGTCAAAAAAAGACAGTGTCCTAACTGGATCCATCTGTGTGAAATTTTATTTCCCTGAGGGCTGAGAGTGAAGATTGGGTAAGAAAACTGGGACAGGAATGGATCGGTTCATATGAAAACCTGAAATAGCCCTGGGCAGAAACTTGAAAGTGTTGTGAAATACCATACAAGAAGAATCCACCTTCTTATGCAAGGAGCAACTCAAGATGGGAGATGCAGCAATGCAAACAGATACCCTGAAAGGTTCTACAAAGAAATATATAAAAGGTTTTTAACAAAATCTTCCCTTTCTGTGGTGGTAATACAGGATGTGGCAATCCAATGCCACTGTGTTATGCAAATATTTGCACCAGATGAATTGGAATGAACTAATTATAAGTCCAGGAGCTTTGAACCTATGAGATAGACAACACTGCTGATTTTGCTGATATCAGAGATATCAGACAACTGATGCTCATACGATCAAAGAACTCCCCATATAGTTCCGATAGTCAGTTCAGATTGTCTTAGCCTGCTGCAAAATAACTTTTGGTGGATACAATGCAGACAGCATTAAGGATGAGAGATTTAGGAATGTTAACTCCAAGCAAAGGGTCTGATCCTACTTCAAGAAGATAATGCACTCAGTGAAGGACAACAGACTGCTCAGGTTCAAAAACCAGAACTAATAGGCCTGTGCTTCATCTACTAATAATCATAAATCCTAAAACCTCAACATTTTTTCCATAGACTCTCTGGTTGACCATATGGAACAATGGGATAGCGTGTGCCTCATCTCTCAGTGGAGAAAGTCTCCTTTACCAGACCATCATCTTGTATTCATCTTCCCTGGAATGAAAAAATTGAGGTTTTTGTCTGGACAGTGGAAAGCAATCCTGTGCTTTTAAACCTTCACTTAAAAAAACAAAATAATAAAAAAATCGCATATCCAAATCTTTGAGAGATACCTTTGTGTTGCCAAATACTATCCTGCGGACACCAAAGTAAATCAAAGGTTGTTGAGAAGATGGCAGGGCATGATCTAATTCAAAACACAACAAATTTCAAACTCATAAAACTCCTATAAATGTTTGGTCCATTTATATGGACATAAGAAAAAAATCAGTCAACAACTCAAAAACAGGAAGAATCTGTACATGGATGAATGCATCAAAGTCTACAGTTTTGGTGGAGACAGCTGCACAAAAGGACAACTTCCTCCTCCTCAAGCATTTAAAGAAAATTACTATTTCTTTCAGCAGATCTTACATTAGGTCTTCTTTGTTGATATACTGATTCAAATTGCCTCTTCTTGAAGCCTAAGTCTGGCAAATTGATTATTCAGCTGCATGAGATCATGTTTGAGGCATGGTCTCACTGGTGTCTTGGGTGAACCTGAAGCCTGTTGATGAGAAAATAATTATATGGCATCTTCCATGTGAAAACAGTAGGTTCTCCCTGGTCTGTAATATAGCTGTGCTCCTCTGAATTCTATGATATAGAACTTTTAAATTAATGTTGGGATTTTTTTAAACATTATTTCAGCTTCAGAATATAAAATTCTAGAATTACTAAAGTCAAACTACCTATAAGACATGCTGCTTGTCCATTAGATTGCTTTACTCTGTCAGCCTTTGGCCAAAACACAGATAGGCTGAGATTCCCTAGGTTATTCAATCACGAGAGCATTTGAGAGAAGCCCTCAATGGTCTTCCCATACCTAAGAGCAGTGACCCAGTATCAGTAGCAAGATGCTTTTACAGTCCCACCCGTGTTTCTTTGGAGAAATTAATGGATATCTGTCAGCAGGCATTTTACATATCAAGGCACAAATTAGTTTGGGGGATCTAACAAAAGAATTATGGAAAATTAGTTCTGTGAGCTCCAAGGATTTCTCTGATATTATTTAAGGAACTCTTTTTTAAAGGGTTAAATTGTTTCCAGTTCCTACTCTACTGTCCAAGAAAGAAATAAGAGAGGAACAAGACGAGATGCTATTGAACTCAAAAGGAGAAGTAAGAGTGAACTTGTTCCAAATCAGAGACTGCTCATATCAGGATAGGTCTTCAGGCCAGCAAGTCAAAGCTGCTGGTTTGGATATCAGTCTTTCAATCTCATGATGACTCTGGTAACCTGGCCCGCAGATGAAAGGTGCATTTTAGGCTTCTGGCCCTTCGACTACATGTAATATGAGTTAGAAGCCTAATGACTTTCATGTCTCAACCTGTTAGATGCTGGAGCCTGCAACCTATGCCTCGACTCATCCCTGCAGCAGTGCTCTTTCAGGCAAGATAATCAAGACCTTATTTTTCATTGACAATATATCAAATGACAGTAAGCCTCAGGAGGCCTCAACTGGCCCAAAGATATCTATGAGACCCTTAGTTTTGATCTCATTCATATAGGTAATACTGGTTGAAAAAGAAAACATACAAGTACCGTTGACCAAAACTTTGGATTAACCAACACCAACAAATTTAGACTGTATATACAGACTGACTGGACCAGTCTCTGAGGAACAATTGGTACTAAGGTCCAAGTTCTACTGGATAATTTGTACTCAACACTCACCATACATATATACACACGCTCCCCCATTGGGAAAAAAAGTTAAGGTAAAATCTCACAAACAAACCCCAAATGACTATATGGTGATTGCCAGATTATTGCTTCATGCCATTGTCTTGACATCTGAATGAGTTTAATAACTGTTCTTTTGAAGCTGCCAATGATAAAAAAAAAAAATCTCTCTCAAGTTCTCGAAGTGGCTGGGAATTCCAGGTTCTAATAGCTATGCTGGAAATATTCACTCATCAAGGGGTTCAAAAGACACTTAACTGTCAGAACTGAAACACAAACACGTCAGAAGAACTTGAAACAGCACGACTATAACTCAGAGTTTGGGTTTTCTTTAAATTATGTTTGAAGAGCTTTAAAATGCTTAATTTATTAAACTGGCTTTGATACTACAGGCATAGCTTCTACTTTCAAGTGCTACAATGGCTCAATTGAATACAGAATACATTAAGTTTAAATTCCACTGCCACCGTGCACACTTACAAAAGACATTTTTGTGTTCCTTCACTTAAAGAAATATGCTGTCCTAGTGAATCTGACATGGCAACAGAAGCTGCACACATTAATAGCAGCAGCCTCTCATACTGCACACAGAACAGTTTCAGACTTCTCTAGCTACTGAAAAAATACTAAGTAATCACAACCCCTAGTAGCCAAATACAAGCAGGTCCTAAAAATATTCCCCAAAACAACAGATTTGATTTTCAAAGAACAGTTTTTCCAGACAAACCTTCAATCTCTCCCGGCAGGCCTGTGCTTTGCCATGACTTCTATTACTTCCCTCTGCCTAGCCTTCCTTGAGTAGGTTGTCCCAACAAAGGCCATGTGCCCAGCTATTTCTCTTTTATATGCCTTTATTCACTGTTTTCTTCCTCTAGCCCTGTCACCTCCTAGCAGCAGAAGCAGTATTCCAATTCCACTTGAAAATACATCAGCAATGTTGCACAGGCAGTAGTACCAGCAAAACCCATGCTTAGAACAAAATCACATCCCACAAAACATGCCTTGTACCCCTCGCAAAGGCAAGTCAGAGTTGCAGAATCAGGAAACTAAAAAACTACCCCCATCAAATGCTGGAAAGACCATGAATGTAACACTGCCTTCCCTCAAAAGCAGGACTGGGCAGTGAAGGGCAAGGTATAATAATACTGTGGACACAATCAACACCTGCTAACTGATAACTAACTCTTAGAATTACAAGATCACTACAGTGCTTACCTGCCACCACCACCACCAGGTAATATCCACACATACCGTGCTCAGTGCACTGTTGTTTTCATAAAGGTGCACTCTCATATAATCTATTCTACATATACCACTTGCTCATACATGCTAAATATCAGAAGGCTACCAGAGTTACAAATGCCCCATTTAGAAGATACATGAGATTTAGGAGTCTAATTATTTGAAATGTCCTAAAAATCTACAAAAATTATTCAGTTAATCTTGTCCTGTATTTTATTACATACCTTGCCTTTACCTCAAGTGACAGCTGAGATTAAATGTTGATACTACAGAAGAGCGGTTAGTGCTTCGAAAGAAACAAAACAAACACCCCAACACTCCCACCTTTAGAATTAAATGCAGTATTGCTACAGTTTTTGAATGTAATAAACCACAGAGCGAGTACCCTGGAATAAAACCAGAATTCTAGGAAAAAAATAAGTGCTCTTTAACATCAACTTCATTTTAGTATACACACGTAGGGATTTGCAGCAGTGCCATTTGTGTTAAACATAATGGAGCAGGGAAAGAAAAGTCAGTCTCTAACCTCATATGAACAAAGAAATCTAATTTAATTTTGAAACAAAAGGAACTAAATTTATCATTCTAAGACAGCCTCAGGATGTCCAAGCATGAAATGGAAGAAAAGGAGTTGCCAAAGACATGCAGAACATTTAAAGTTACCTGGAATCAGGATATTTTGTAAGCGTTGCCAAGCTGCTGGTATACATGTGCCCACCCACATCAATGTGAACTGGTGCGTTGGATTTTGTGAGCTGTGCTGGAGTGGGGATGCCTTGATTGTTCAATGGAGATGCAGGGGATCTAGTGATCAGAGGTCTTGACATATTGGGCCGACTGTCCTGTGAAGAGATAGACCTGGGTTAATGATCTTCTTAAAAACCTCACCAAAACCCACAGTCTCAGCTTATGACTTTTATCTTATTAAAGCACAAACAAATATTTGGCAGGTTTAAAATTCAATCCAGCTCCAAGAGTCTTAACTGGCTACGTTTTAAACATGTAAAGTGGGGCAAAATGCTGTAATAAAAACCCGCAAAGTAGAAATCATGTTCAATAAAACAAGTTCTTCCTGAATGCTGCTCATGACAGACAACCCATACCAAAAAAAGGTCATTCTCATATTTAAGAGTTGATAAAGACTCTGACAGAAAGAGCTGCAGACAGAAAGACCAAGAACAATTACTATTTTCCTTATTTAAGATGACCCCTGTACAGTCAGAACAGAAATACAAACCCTCAACTCCTCCATCCTGCACACTCTTCTCTCGATTTCCCAATTCACATAGCACGGAAACAGAAGCAGAAACACCTGGACTAGTCAACTGCTCATGGACTGCAGACCACTGGACATCGACAGCCTTTGAGAAAGACATTTTCCATTTAAAAGTTATACGTATGCTGACAGATGCCCCCGCGTGCCCCGCATAGGCTGCAGGTCTGAGCAACTTCCCAAGGCAAGCAAGCTCCGAGAGGAAAGCAGGACCCGATGGTTTGCTGATGAAACCAACTTTTAGTCACAAAGGAGGAGATGTAACAGCAGCAAGCAGCAGACACAGCCTGCGCGCGCGGCGGGTGGGGCAGGGCAGGGCATTTGCTGGAGCCAGTAAGGCAGGCTGCATTCAAAGTTGGGGATTAAAATAGAAATGCATTCAAGAGCAGTTTTGAGACAACCCAGCTTTCGACTGAAGGAAAACTCTATTCTGTACGGGGTGGAATCTTATAGGGATGCCCTGAGAACTAAAAGCCTTTGCAAATTACTAAGTTTTACATTTAAAAGGTACGCAAAGCAGCAAGAAGTCAGATACACTTCATCACAAAACTCTCTTTGTTCTTTCAACACGTCTTTCAGCTGCAAAAGGTAATGGATTCCTTGTAAACATCTCTGTAGAGCTTTGCAGAAACCCTCGCAGAAGCCGAGCAGGGCTGTGAGAGAGTGTTATAGGGTATTCGGACTAGCAAAGCCTGGTGCCGCCGAAAACAGCATTTCTCCTGTTTTCATGACTGTTAAAAGACTCAAATCATAAAGGCAGCATGAGCCAGGTAAATGTCTAACTGAAATGATTTACAGGCTAGCGTTGCACAATAAATCCAAGCAATATGTAACAAAAGGCATCTATAAACCACAAGCTACTTAACTAATTTTCTTCCATATGCAAAAGCAAGCTTAGGTCAAATACTGATAAAAATGAAGGGGATGAAGAAAAATATCTAGTTTAGATGTTGGGAGGGAGGGTTAAGTTTCTTCTGTTTCTTTATAAGCAGAAGTTAATATAAATTTGCAGAAATACCATGCTTAATCACTGCAATTGCTTAAGGAGGTGCCTGCAGCGCAATGGAGACAAGTCCAGACAAAATAAGGTACACACGCTATGCAAAACTAACGTCTGCTATAAATGCTATGTGGTACAACCACCTCCCAAGATGCTACTGATCTGCAGTATGATATTTAGTAAAATAATGAAGAAAAAATTAAAAACAACGTAGAAGTAAGAAAGCAAGAAGTGATCCAAATCAGGGGAAAAAAAGCATGTGTTGGATGATTAGCAGGAGGAAAGCTGCATGTGTTGACAAGGGAACGCATTTCAGTGCTTAAAATCAGACAAACAGTTTAAGAATAATATAAAAATCATCAGTGAAGGTTGAGACTAAAACAAAAACCAAATTCTGTAAGTTGTATGAGACAGACACCACCACCTCCCTTAGTAGGACACACTGGCAGAAAAACATAGCCCTGTTGCAATTTAGCACACTGCAGCACCACCAAGCCTGTAATAGTTTCTCAATTGGACACATTCTCCTGTATACCCTGCCTGGGGCTGTTCAGGAGAAAATGAACAGATTTGCAGGGTTAATATTGTAGTTAGGCTGGGACCTCATTCAGCATTGCTGCGATAGCAGCAGCTGCATGAAACGGTAGAAGAATGTATAGTATAAACATCACTGCCAGGATGGGAGATAGGTCAAAGGACTGTGGGCATTCTACAAAGTAAAAAAACCTCCAAACCTACCCATAAGAAAAGGAAGCCAGTTTTGAAAAATAAAAATAAGACTTTACCAAGCTGCCATTTACACAGTTTATCTACTAAAACTCTGAAGAAAACCACTTCATAATAAAACCTTTCGCTATCTTATTGCGCCTCCCTCCTTTTCAACATTCCCCCTTCAAGTTACCTGTATTTATTGTGCCTCAAGAAACAACACCCATCTGCTCAATGTTTAGATATTAAACACAATAATGCAAACCTTCCTTGAACCTTAGCTCATGAAGTACATTTCCCCAGATAAAACCAGCTCACTACTGTTTTGGAGACCACTTTGAAATAAGGCAATGGTATTTCTACTAGAGTTGCTCCAGAGAAATTAAAGCAGAAACGGGATTCAGAGAACAAGGTACTTAAAAAAACCAGTTCCTTTTATGTGGCACAACCCGCTAGTGCAATCCCAGCACCGAAGATCCAATGAGTACGGCATTAAGACCACTCTGACATTTAGCAGATCAGAGTTAACTTACTTCAGTAGTTAAATCACTGGGTTGGTTCAGCAATGGAAAGGATAACACAGGGATGAATAGTCCCTCACAAGAAATACATGGCTTGCACAGGATTACTGCAAATATGAAAGTGCACAAGCTTAGGTAAAAAGTAGTTAGAATAGTGCGCTGCTGGTAAATTAAGCTTCTACTACCTAAAATGACTACAAATATAATTCCTTAGAAATAATTACAGGATGAGAGAAGGAAGTAATAGAAACTAAACTTAGTGGGATCCAGCAAGCTATCTAGAACAGCTGACGATAAAAAAGCATCAAAATGCTGTCCAGAAGCCTTCCTTGGTGTGCTTGGTGTTCAGCAGATGAGACTTGCACCCAGGAATGGTTTACAGCTCAGGCATGGCTGCTGCCACAGGGGAGATCACAGAGGTTGTTGTCTGCCTTGGGAATCACACCAACTTTGTTCACAAGTTGGACAGAAAGCATAGGTAGCAGCTGCACAGGCTGGATAGGCAGCAACCTTCCCAATCTGACAACAGTCCATTTTTCACCTGGTACCTTTTCTTCTCACAAATTTAAATATTTACCCTACAAAAGATTAAATAAGAACACAAAACCCCAGGTTTTTCAAGAGTTCCTGTGGACCAAAATACTTCAGATACTCTGTACTCAATGATTCCCCCCAACAACTTCAGAAATCAGAACTCATTTCTTTGAAATCAGAATCAATTTGTTACTGAAACTACATTACTTAAAAGCACTAAAATCTTTGCATCAGGCAGGTTAAAGGCATTTCTTTCAGTACATAAAACCACTGCTCTATTAGAGCACTTTCTTGATAGTATTTTGAGCCTTTAAGTAGCAGTTCATGGGCACAGGTCTTTTCAGTGTATTTATCTGAACTTGCTTCTCACTTACTGCTCCAGGCAAGCACTTGGGCTCAACAGGAGCAAAAGTAGCCTTCCCCAAACTCCTCCCTGGGATTTACAAAAATCCTTATGTTTTACAACTCTTTCTACCAAAGGGAACTGAGGATCACAGAGAAAAGCTTTCAGATCCCTTTCCTCCTTGCCATTTTCTTCAATATCTCCTTCTCCTCAAGTCCATTCAAGATTATTGTTAAAGAATAAGCCTTTACACTTAGGCTGAAAAAGCACAGTAGCTGTAGGGCCGAGATGTGTACTCACGCAACTGTACCAAGCATAAACAATATAGAAACGATGTCAATCTGGTAGCAAGTGGAAGAAATAAGAGATAACTGAAGAACATGAGTTACTACAATGTGCTGCTAAATGTAAGGAAAAAAAAAAAAGAAACAGGTTTCCTCCTCCTCTCAATATATTCACTCACGTTAGCCTGCTATGAACAGAACTGGTTTCAGAAGTGTTAATTACACAGCCCAAGCAATTATTATTGCGGAGAAACCCAAAGTTACATATTTCAAACTCTTGGATTTTTTGGGGGGAGGACAGGACAAGCTTGTCGCATCTATTCTAGACATTAGAAACAATAATCATGTAGTAGTTTACTCTAAAGCATGGAATCTGTCTTTACTCATTACCTTTTTTTCCCACAACAGAAAGCTATGAGAGATATTTCTCCTCAAAAAAGCTTGGTGCCCAGGAACAGCTGGCAACAGCAGTTAACACAGCCACATCAGCCACTTTCAGCAGAAATCTTTGAACACATACATCTCACTGTACAAGGAATTAATCCAAACAGTGAATAAGCTTCGGAAGTTGGAGACAAATCTCTTCCTTCAGTACAAAGCAGAAATCACTCAAGTGTTACAGACAGCTATGCATCCCACTCTGAAATAAACTGTAGCCCGATGCTTGGGGGTGGAGGGTTGGTATACAGGAAAGCCCAGTTCAAGTCCTTCATCCAAACTAGGAACATCAGGACTACTCTCACATTTGGATCCCACACAGGTGTCCCCAGTTTTGAGGATGCACTTTTTCAAAGCAAACATTTCATTAAAGATTAAAAAAAATCATGACCATGTCTCACCGCAGTGCTTAACCAGGTACCCTCCACTTTTTTTCAGTTCATCAAAAACAATTGCCACAACAAAGAGGTTGGAGAAAGCGTTTATTCAACATAAACAATATCAGTACAGTACAAACAGTGTTTCTGGAAGGTGCAGCAAGCAGCCAGATATACAGAGCTATGTGTCCAGGAAGTCCAGGTGCTCATCTTGCTGGAAAGGGAAAGCCCCATCTTGGGCACCTCTGTAGGCTAGTGATGTCCTCACACCAAATTCTCTGGCTATGGTCATTGTACACAGCGTCCACAGACAACACTAGGTTGTGCTGGTCCCACAGACAGAGACCTGCAAGCTGGTCAAAGATGACCATGTGCACATTGCAGATAATGAAAACTACATTTGTGGTGCCTTGTCTTCACCTTTCCTCTGCGGAGTGCAGAAGCACAAAGAAGTTGCCCGGATATTTGGCAAAAAGTCTTGACATGTGAGCACATTCATACCCCTTCTGCTTCTTCAGCCTTACACTGATGGCTGGTAGCTCTGAGTAGACAGTTGGGCTGTCCCAGTGCCACTGGGCCTGCAAAACAAAGAAGTAGTGCATCATTTGATCCTGTGACTCTGTGATTTCCCCCAGCAAAAATATGCCAATTGCACTGTCATGTTTTGTCTTTCATCAATATAATCTGACTGCTCTTTCCCTTGCAGCTGTGAGCTTTAGGGTTGCTGACTCTGAACATTACAAATTATGTTTCTAAAGCAGAACTCCAAAACAATTGCATTTGAGTGCTGTGTGAAAAACAGGTCCAAAACACTACCAGCTGCAATTTTTTTAGTGCCACAGTAAGCACAGACACCAGGTTCCCTGAGACACAGCAATACTACCAGAATTATTATTTTAGACTCTGGAAGAAAACTCACATTTTAAATCCTGAAAGTCTGTCAACATGTGACACAGGGTCAAATTACTCTATGCAAGACAGTGAAATACAATGGAGAGCTTGAGAAGTTAGGAAGGTTTCCTTGAGATGCTGAAGTACCCAAGCACAGCACAAGACCTACCACCATAACAAGCAACTGCTTGTTGCTGCCACCATTCGTGCCATGTTTGCAGCATTCAGATTTATTTGCAGAAATACACGCAGCGATGCATTTTAGGAAGGTGAAGGGTGCTATAAGGCTGCCTGAGAGGGAGGACAGAAATACCCAGAGGGGTCTGTTAAGAGCCAGGGCATAAAGTATAGGCCACGATGAAACGAAGCCTTGGCTGAAACCCTTTCCTGGAGGTGCCAGGAACTGCGTTAGGCTGTCTTCTATAGGCCACAGTAGCCCACATACAGATCAGGCCTACAAAAGCAACGATAGTCCTCTTGCCACACCAAAGTGGCTACAGCAGTGGTGACCAGAGCACTTACCTGATGGGACAATTTTAACTGCTACATCCTCCTTGTCCCAGAGGCACTGGCTCTGGGGTGGAGCACCGATCTAGCCCCTCGAGATGGGGGTTCCTTGCTCCACATCCCACACGCTGGCTGCTCACAGCCTCCTCCTCCTCAAGATGCAGGTGCTAGTGAGCATGTGCACCCGTTCGGTGCTGTGAGCGCTGGAGAGACTGTGGTTGCATCTCCTCAGTAAAATGATCCTTGATGGGATTTCATCAGAGCTGATCGGGACCTAGAATAAATGCCACAGGTGCAGAGAACCAAATGCAAGGCAAGGGGCTGAGGGAAGCGAGGTATTTGTGCTGTATAGAGAACTGTCTACTGAGAGATTGGCAGGACTGTTCAAAATGCCCTTAGACAAGAGGTTGAAGACACTTTGAGAATCCCAGTGCCCTGTAGCCAAGTCTGCAGCACACAATTAACTGCAGCAGAACAGCTCTAACCACACCTTCACCAGGAACTGGATAAATAGGATTTAGAGATAAAGGCAGGAGTCAAATGAAGACCTGTGCTTATACCAATATTGCAGTAAAGGCGAGTCCAAAACCTTGGGAAGGTCTAGTTTACAGATACAGGATGTATCTTCTCAAGTGCTTATAAACTTCTCTGAAAGTGATCCCCCATAGCTTTTAAATTGCAGACAGAAGTTTCGTATCTCCCTAAAGGTATTCTATAAATTGGTACTCTTTTTGGAAGATTCATTTAGCCTCTTGCTTGTTTGGCTATGTGGTGTCAAGACCAGCCCATTCGGGCCCTGAAAGTAAAGCTCTAGTATCCTGCACTGCCTGCCCATTTTTTGGTATATACACCATCTTTGCTTGTGTCAAGCAAGTGGCAAATGTGACTGACACAGGACTTGGCTTAAGTCCTCAATGCAAGCAGGATCTTCGGCATACATCCAACCCATTGCACTATTAAAAAAACCTAACTAACATAACTTGGGGGGTTCAGCCCAGATTCACTACCCACAAACAGACACACTTCCACTAGCCACTTTGGCTTTCATAATGGAAGCAGACAACTCCTAAGGTCTTCAGATGTGCTGATTTGATTCTCACTTGGGAAAAGCGGCTATTTAATTTACAAGCAAAACCGGATTTGAAAGTTGCACTCAATTACTGCACAGCACATCACTGCCCACCCAACACTCTATAATCACAGGGTGTTTACCCAAGGATGCAGCAGGCAAAAACATCCCCTAGCTATGCTGATGGACACCGCATTTAGACACATGATGACATGGGATCACAGGTCAACAGACCTGCTTCTAATGGTGTCCTATAATAGGGGTGGACTGGATGCCTTGGCATTTCAGGCCACTTGGCTCCACCAACAGCTAGTGTACTCCACACTGGCTTCTACACAAGCTAGCAATAAAATTGATTTAGGAGTGACCCAAAGGAAGCATAATTCCCCAGCCTGAGTTCTAAATATTTCATGAGGTGCATAGCAAAGCATCTCAGTGACCTTCACTCAGCTTTCTTTACTCTCACAGTCAAAAGGGAGATCCTATCAGGCACTACAAAAACTCTTTCGAGCCAGTAAAGTACCAACAGATCCCTCAGTGTCAGTGAAAAAAGGCTGTAGTCATCATGGATACTTTTTTTTTTTTTAAAAAGGAAACAATTCTAAAGATGGGAAAGAGGCTACCAGGTCTGAAGAGCCTTTAGCAGCCTGACAACCCTGCCCACAACAGTACAGCTGACACAGAAGTCTTTGCTTCTGAAGTTCTAAGAACTTTCATTTGAACCTGGAAGACAGGTCACTTCTCTTACCTCTATCAAATGTCAGGTAACAGGGACAACATGAATTCACCTGTATTTCATAGGAAAGCAAGCACACAAAGGGAGTTTCACCTCTTGGCAAAGGACAGACAACAGACCAGTTCTCATTCATTCATTCTGGCAAACAGTAACATTGATCCAAACACCCTGGACCACTTCATACCTGCTGCAAGAGGTGTGGCCTGCCAGGGTCTTGCCAGATGTACACTGAGGATCCATCCGCAGTCTATACCTTCTCCTAGAAAGGGGTAGCTGCTCAGGCAGCTCTCCTGAGTTGCTGGGAATAGCCCAGTACAGAGCAGCCAACAGCTGCCGCTGCCTCCATGAGGGACAGAGGATCTCCTGCACCAGTGAAGACTGGCATGAAACAGACACCTCCACTCCACACATGTTTGTGGGGTTCAGAAAAGAAATGGACATGGGAAGGGGCACGGGAGCTCTGAACCCTGGGATCCATCTTCAACTGTTCCCAGGTGGATGCCTCATAGACTAAGACATAAAAATGTAAATTTTTGTCAGACTTCTCACTCAAGTGGTGATGCATTTTATCCACTTCTAGCAGGCACTTAAGTATTTGCATAAGAAAAGGACAACAACAAAAAAACCCCAACACTCCCTGCCTGTTTTAAAAGGGAAGGACTTCATGCTGGTGCATTTGAATGCGAAGTTAAACAACTGCTTAAAGTTGGTGTCAAAATTTGAGTAGGAAAGAAACCAACTGGTTACATGCTTCTCATACTGCGTTTGCAATTTGTCTAATAATCTTCTGGTGAGAAGGAACACCAAAACCCAAGCATTGCTAAAATCTGTTTTGTTTGCAAGTTAAGATCCTATCAGTAGTACATGGGTAAAGATTAACATCTCAAATTACAGCCATATCTGAAGATTTTAAAGACCGAAAAAAGAGAAGACTTCAGTGGGATAACTGGAAGATCATCATGAACTGCCAAAATTTGAGAAAAGGGTTTATCTTCTTTAAATTTGATTCTCAAACTGAACAAACATAAGCCCACACTGCCTTAATTTGAAGTAAATTTACACTTCACTTTGAATAGCACCTGCCCTTGGGTATGTTCCAGAAGTCTACCTTTCCACAAAGGGAGGCTAACACCCATTGTAAAACTTCCAGAGGCACATTAGATGTCTGTTCCCCCCTAGCAATTTCACCCTTAGAAGTAGAAGGAACGCTGCCAGTTACAGCCTGTGCTGAGGAAACATGAGTTATAATTTTACCCTGGGAAAATTGCTGAACTGGGAGCTTCTGGTGTGGCATAGGTCTTGCCTTCGCAATCCAATGGTTCTTTTGATTCAGAGAGGCTTTGAAAGGGTGGTGATGAAAAACATAGCCTCTCCCTTTGAATCAGCCAGCTGCCTGCTTTCCTCTGCACTTTTAAAATTTAGTTTAGTAATTTGCCTAGGAGCAGAGGGAGATAATACTGACCCATCTAAAGAAGATGTATTTTTGGACATATCAACAGAACGTTCTCTACTTCAGACTGAACATGTAAACAACACCACCCCCCCCCCCCCCCTTGGACTATCTGAAGAATTTTGTATTTGGGATCACCTCACCCGACTTAAGAGAAAACACAAAAAAGCCTCTATTAGTTCTTCCTGCCATATGAAGATGGAAAAGAACAGATTATTAGGATCCAATTAAACCGTGCCTTGGTTATGCTGTAACACACAAGAGCTTTAAGCACTCTCCAGATGTTTCTTGCAGCAACCAATAATAAAATACTCTCAGACAGAATTGTAATTTTGAAGACATTGCATCCACTTAGTAATTATGCGACTAGACAATAAAAGAGATCGATAGCTTCATCTATGTAACCTAGCTGCAGAAAGAAAAAAAGGCACAAAAGGGCTTTAAAGCCATACATTCATAATTATCTAATTTATGATGAAGATGTAAACAGAACCTCAATGTTGAAAGTTACAGTTCAGGCTGGTAGGGAATTATAAACACAGTATGAAATCATTATCTTAAATTATACATCCCTCGCTCCAGTATCAACACAACACAATGCTAAAGGCAAAAAGGACCAACTTTTCAGAGTCCAGAGTAACTGCTGGGTTTTTCTTCACTTTTCTGTCCACCTCCCCTTCCAGCAGGTCTCCAAAGTTGAACTCAGCAAAGCAAAGACCCAGTCTCTTAAAAATGATAATCTAGTGATGCCCCACCAGAGAAACAGAGATTGCCATAGGGGAGGACAGTGAGAGAAAAGGATAAAAGCTGAACTTACTGAACAAGAGTCTTTTTGGAAGTCCTTGTTAAGACAGACTGCAATACGTTTACTCAGCTCTGCCACGATTCCATGCATTTCCAAGGCTAGCTGGGACTTTTTCCTCTCCTCTTGTAACTCTCATTAAAATTATCAGCCTACAGATTTCATAACAAGCTAGAGAATGAAAAAGCCCAAACACTATCACGAGAAAAATCGTATTATTATTAACTATTTCAAAATGCATGTGGGTTACTTAACACCTCAGGACAGGCAGCATAACACAAATGCTCCCGGTACAGGGACAGGAAAGTGTCTCCTGCTAAAAACACATATGAGGCAGCACGCAATGACAGAGGTCTCCCCAGAGCTCTGGAAATGGGCTGTCTATGCAGCACACAAGACCTGAACCAAAAACCATCAGTACCTAGATATTTCCCAAGCCCTGCCCCATACTAAAATCTGTCCATCTTCAGATTTTAAGTCACTTGGAGGAGTAGGTATGCTTTTTTGTTGGCTTAGAGGAAGGTGGTAAAGTCAGAATGAAGCTAAATACAGCTAAATTCAAAAGGCTCCTCCAATGCAGTAGCACATGAAGGCTTTTAGTTTGTTTTACTTCTTTTCTAGTGTTTTGAAGTTTTCTTAAATGCAAGAAAAGTATTTGAGAACAAAGGGAGAAAAGGAATGGTAGGTATATGACTATGAGGTCAAGTGGCAATTTTTTTTTGTTTAGTGAAGGGCAGGATTTGAGGATAAGAGAGCACAGGAGTCAGCTCTGGAAAGCAGAAAGCGCTTGGCAAGATGATAACCATATGGCATATGAACAAAGCATATTTTAGACTTGGTTCTTTGATTCCATTATGTGTAAAACTACTTTAGGATCCAAGGCTAAGAAATACAATTTTGCTTATTATTGTTTTCAGACCTGTAGGGGTTTCTCCAAGTAGTTATTGTAGCTCCTATGATAACCCAACCACTTGGCAGCTAATTTTATTCAATAAAGGTAGATTAACCCCAAATCTATATGGCCATGTGCTATATGATAACAGAAGCCATCCTTGCAACCGCCAAACTCATGAAGATATAATCCCCTATCTAATTGTAGACTGAATGACCTCCACTATCTCCAGAAATTCTTGGGTTTATATTAAAAGGCTTTTACTTGACCCAATACCACAACAGACATTGCCAATAATCTTAGAACAGTGGATGAAAGCTTATACAATATACATTTCTTCAGATGGTATGACCTGCTTCTAAGTCCACATTTGTGCTTTTCTGGTCATCACTAACACACAAAGCACCACTGCTTGGACAACACACGGACCTGAAAATGTTTCAAGAAGCAGAAAGACTACGCCTTCCAATCAACGAGAAATGCCTATTTCACCTTAGCTATTGGTTTTTATTCCCTCAAAGGTATATTTCAATAAAATTGAAAAAGCAGTAAGTAAAGACACGTTAACATAAACTTACTGTACATATAGCTGAGACATGACACAGAAACCAAAACCAGAAGAATCGCATCATTAGATGATTCTGAAGTACAGCTTGAAATTAAAAAGACAGCCAGCAGCTTCATCAAGAAAATGAAAGCTAGACAAAATACACACTTAAAAAAAAAATATATATATAGAAGTGTAACAACCCAGGACAAATAATGGCACTTGCCACAGCTGGGCCAGCCACTGTGGGCTAAGTACACAGGTATTAAATTCGTCTTCTGGTAGACTGTTCTATACCAAGAAGCTTGATTTAACTACTGAGGTGGCAGTAAGTTATCCTAATTCAAAATAATGCTTGAAGAAATCTTTTATTAGAATAGAGGAGAAGATTTTGCCTAAGTAATACCGGAGGAAACAAACACACTGAGTATCTTCAGTGGCGATAACCACTAAGATGATACCAATAAGGAGAAACATACTCTACAGGTCCAAAGTGACGTCTCTGAACTACATCTGGCTTCTGCAATAGACAAAAAAAATTAAAGAAGGATCAACACTAAAAAATCTGGAGGTATCAAAACAAACAAACAAACAAAACCTTTAAAAGAGCAGTCTGAGTATGAAAAGCAGGAGAAGGTGTCAGGTAAAGACAAGCACCAACTACAACGAAATAATAATTTTTAAAATCATGCGAAAAATCTCCACTACATTCCAAGAGAGACCTGAAAACCAGAAGAAACTATCACAAGAGGAGGACTTAACAGCTAAAGGAGCAGATAAGGGGACAGTCACACATGGCAACACATCCGCTGTCTTTAAAAGACCAATTCCAGATAAAATCTAGGCAATAGCATCTGCAAAGGTTTTTACCTGGAACCAGGTAAATTTGAGGGAAAAGTCAGGAAACCCTTACAGCTTGTGTCTTCCTTGATGCTTGTCTCCCAGAGAAATGATGCAGAAAACCATGAGCTCCCTCCCCATCGTAGAAGGGGAGGAAAGCACAAAGGCTGAAGGACCGCTGTTCCTGCAAGAGGCAAGGAAAGGAGGCAACAGAGACAAAGTGTGTGGTAGGAGTGGGGAAGCGAAGCATCCTCCATTGGAAAAAACAAAGCCCTGTAAGGAAAAGGCAGGCAAAAGGAGGCAGCAGCATTTAATTGGCAAGAGTGGGGAGAAGGGTGGTGAAATAAAAAAAACCAACTCACCATCACATTTAAGTTGACAGGCCTTCAACTCCCCTGTAGGACAAATACTCAACAAGCTTGCCTTCAGGAGCAGACTAATTGTAATGTCAGAAATAAAAGACCACTTGAAACAAACAGGAAAGGTTTCAGGGGTCTTGTCGTGATGACAAGATGACAGCAACAATTCTTAAATTGTAGATCTGTCTCATGGCAGCCATCTCCCATCCCATTACAGACACACTTGACTGAATGCTTCATTTCTGCTGACCACCATCCTGGAGTTGAAAAGCCAAATGGGATTAGTCTGGGGGAACATTTCCCTAGGGGAAGGAGGGAGTGGAAAGATGCATGGCAAGATTGTTTTGTTTTTCAACAGAAACACTAAACAATGATTTCTACCCACACTGCCTTGCACAGAGCTTCAATCCAGAAGACAACAACTGGTGAGGGTTTGTGTGTGCCTTACTCCACATATTTGACAAGCTATGTGGAATAAGGTGTGGCAAGTGGAATTCCTAACTCCAGCCCTGGCCAGGAATGGTGGCTGGATGCCAACCACACCATAAAGGTCCTGTCATCTAAACTTCAAGTGAGGTCCTGATGATCCCAACATTTTCTCATATTGATGTGTGCCACAGATACAGAAAAAATTTATATTGCAGCCATGGGGTTTGACAGCCACAGGAGTCTACCTGCCACACACTTAGTACAGCAAAACCTCTTAACCTATCTCACAGACGCAAGCCTTACAAAGTGCTCAGCACCAAGTAGCTTCACTGAGAATGATACATTCCTGCCAATGGCAGCTTCACTTGACCACAAGCAAGTCTGGAAGTTTCCAAGAGAGGCTGAAGGCATGGAAACTCATAAAAGGCATCTAGCAATAAGGATGGAGGTTTACCTAGTGGAGGCAAAACAAAGCGAACCAGAAGATTAATCTCCAGGACTCAGAAAGAAAAAAAACTAAACACATGGCTGCGCGCAGTAGCAGTTACATTAGAAATAGTTTTAAACACAAAAAGGGAACCAAAGACAAGCAGGTAAACTCTAGTACTCACATGCAAATTAGAATTGATGAAGACAACTAATTTTTATAAAGGGTCTAACAATGCAGTGCAAACTAATTCCTCACATCTGATGCCTAGCTCCAGTTAGTGTCTTTAATTCAAAAAAAACCTCAGTCCTTTTTTCCTTCCTCCCCTTCTTCTGACTCTTTTGGCACGCTGACGCTTGCTTGCATTATGTCTATTTTGAGCTAAATTAAATAGGAGAAGCAGAGTTTTGATTCAGTAGTAGCAATAAATGGGGTTAGCCTGGCATTGATCTGTGTAAAGGGGCCAAAGCTACGACTGCCAGAAGCAAAACGTGGTCAGTGAACTCTACAGCACCAAGAGTGACCCTGCAGCTGAATTCCTAGCCCTGATTACAACAGAAAGAGACTTGCTTTCCTGAACAAAGAGTGTTTCAGGCAGCAGATTAGCAAGGGAAAGTCTACTTACAACAGCAGACCAAGGAAATAGGCCAAAAATAAGAACCACAGCAAACTTCAGAGGATATTAGAAAGCTCCTGAACAGTGCAGAACAAATGTCTGTCTTGCTCTACATTTCTTGTAAGCCATTATTAGGTCCAAATGCTGATAAAACAATATTTTGATTTTGTATCTCAGTTAAATAGCTTCAGTTAGTAAGTGTGTACAAGAAAGTTGAGCCAAAACCACATTAAAGATAGGATGCTGAGAAAGTTACCTTGCAGACTAAGAACATTTGTCTTACAGCCCTTCAGAAAGGAAAATCATGTTTACTATAAAAGGAAAGGCCCCTTTTATAAACCTTGTTTAAAATTTGGTCAGCAAATTTATACAGAAGGAGAATTTCACAATCCTTGGGAAACACTGATTAAATTTGCTTGCTCTTTGGGTGTTTGTGCTGTTGTGCAATGCAAAACAGTAAAAAGCACAACAGTGAATCTAGCCTCATGACTATGAAGTTTAATCACAATGTATCTATGATGGAACATAAAGGGTCTCTTATTCCTGTTGCACCAGGATCCCACCAAATCTCAAGCCAAGCAGGGTCGTTTTGGGACAGTGTTTGGATAGAAGCCAACAGAGAATTAGAATTGGCCACCGAAGTGAGCTTGCACCTTGCTTCCAGCAAGTCCACTTCACACAGCAGAAGCACACAAGTTGTTGGGTGCTCGCAGATACCCCTATCAGCACCTTCAATCACTGCTTTTGGCAATTCTGCTCGCTATTCACAAGTTACGTTCATGGCAAGAAGCTGTTGAGAAGCGCAGACCTGCCAAAGCAATCCAAGGCTGCTGAGGAGCAATGCATCCTATCCCCATTTTTTAATGGGACAATTGGGTGGCACAGAGATGAGTGCCCAGAGCTCACCCATGCTAGAATCCTTAAAACCAGCCAGGGGTGCAGCGTTTTCACATAACTCCTTGTGTACTAGGAGCAGTAGGGATCTGAGCCCCCCAGAAGCAGAGAGAGAAAAATAGAGAATCATTCATCTTCACTACTTCAGACTTTTCACCAATTTCTTTTCCATGTTTTACAATAAATGCTCATTAACGTGACTTATTTCCTAAACAACCAGGATCACAAAACATGGAGCAACTTAAAATTCTTACGAATGATCCAATAAAAGTTTTCCCCACAAAATCCTACAATCTAGTTCTGGCTGCTGCTTTAGCAAGTAGCAAGGTGGGGGCCCACAGAGGAAAGGGAATTGAAGAGTATGTTGGTGTAGTGACTGCCTGCAAAAATCAAGTCAGAATCCTGCAAGACAGCACTCTGTTTTTTTTTAATGCCAGTGATTTGGCCACTCTTATTACAGGCTGATTGCACCCTTCACTTGAGTTTTGTGGTAGCTGCAATGTGAGAGCATGGGATGTGGTTGTCACAATCGGGAACTTGCTGACTGATTTATGGGAACTTCAAAACCCACAAAACCAAAAAATATTTGTTATTCACTTACATTCTGAGTGTTCCTTCCACCTCTCATTGAATAAGTCACAGGCAAGTGAAAGTTTATTTCTCACTCAAAATTATGCTTTCCCCTTCTGTAGAAGGGAGCCTAAGCACCATATATATACCTTTGCTATGGAAATCACCCCACAATATCCTCTTCTGAACATCTGGAGGTCAATATACCAAGATCAGTAACAGAGTCTTGAAATTAAGTTGGCACTTTAACTGTTTAGCAGGCATCAGGACATCTCCAATACATCAATTCATTATTAAAAGCAGCAATTATTGTAAATTACACTCTTGACATGAACAATAGCCTAAGTTTTAAATACATTATGATACCTGCCTGACCATTCTCTTTCAGTGAGGATAGCTGTGGGCTCAGACTCATCATCACGCAGCAAACGCTTATGCAATTTAGGACTACTTTATTTTTAGCCACTCCTCTCCCCAAGGCAATTACCCCTGTAAGCAAACTGGCAAAAGATCATATGCTCCTGCCCCCATGTTCCAGTTCACAGACTAAACATGGCAACTCGGAACTGCTGGTGACAATGACAGCACCCAAAAAATAATCTCTTGACCAAGGTTTGCTGTAGACACTTAAGCGCAGGCACACGGTACCTTCTGCTGACTCTGCAAGGGAGCAAAAGCCTGCTGCAAAGTAGGAGGGCAGCCAAGGGCAGTAACATCAAGCTAAGATTTGCCAGGGCTTGTCTCGCAGAAGACGAAGTATTGCATTTTAACCATTTTTGGCACATTCCACATTTGGTATTTTCAGGAGCTTTCTAGGATGTTTATGAAACAACTGTAAGGTAGGCAACTAAATTGATAACAGAGTAAAGAACACCTTCCTACATTCCTCTCCCATGCTCTACCATTGAAATAAATGAAGTTTATGTTTCTGCAATTACAGTTTGTAAAAAGGAGTAAGGAGTCTGCAAGCCTATACTCTGCTTTGAATACCAGAGTGATGTAGATTTTAGTCAATAAAAAGACCATTTGAAACAATACTCAAAAGGAATCCATGCTCTGATATAGTCCACCATAAAATCATCAACCTTTAAACTAGTCACACTGATAAAGCCAATCTATTGGAAATAGTTCTTATGAAAGCTGTTTTAACATAGGTGACATCCAGAACACTGTCAAATTTCAGTAATTTAATATTAAATACTGAAAGGGTAATTTTACACATTTGGTTTACAACATTTTTGTACCATACATCATCTGCTATTTGCTTTTAATTCTACATTTCCCCCATTAAATACTTACAGTGTTTATACAGCCTTGTAAAACTCCAGTACAAACGAATAAGCAACAAGCACTTTTCCTCATACGTTACTTACCAACTTAATTAGGTAATGTAATGTGAAAGGTTTACGCACACCAGCTGGATCTCACTACAGCTAAGTTTCTGTCTTTTTAAAGTGTACTTTATCTGGAATATGGAAGTCACTAAGAATTGCACTTAAAAATACATTGAGCTGGCATACGCGCAAGTTTATACTACAGGGCACTAACTCATTTAACAGGTTCACAACTTAAGTTTGTGGTTGCTTATTTCTGAAGTTTAAAATGCATCAGGTAAGACTAAATACTTAAATATTTGAAGTAAACTACGGACTATTAACTGAATGCCTCAGCCCAATTCAGTCTTCCCCTCCTAAGAATCACAGTAATCAGAGATGCTACTCTTTGCAGAATAAGAAAACTAGCAAGAAAAGTTTCAAGACAGCATCAGTATCATCTCCCTACTGATCAGTGCTAAGACTGAGAGTTGTATAAGCTTTATATACTAAAATCCATCTAAAACCCAGGAATTTCAGAGCTATGAAGAATTCACTAGTAATACCGCCAAAGAGGTTATTAAATACCCAGCTGAACCAAAGCAAACTTGTTGAACGCTTTGGTATTACCAGCTGAGAGATTCCTGTTCACAAATTGTGGTTTAATAAAGGCAGAGAACAAAACCAAGCATAAAAAAAAAAAAATCATGTGCAGTGATTTTTTTGTTGTATATTTGACTGTAATTACTGTCTTAAGTACTTTAATTGCCTGGCATCTCCTCAAGTGCCTTGCCTGTGGGGAGGGGAGGCAGGGCAGTTTATAGTTTGTTATTAATGAATAAAATACAAACAAGTTTACCTTGTCTGTAATCAACATTCCCATCAAAACAGTTTGAGAGGAAAATGCAAAGGGGTCCATTCATCCCACAGACCAGCATGATTGTGCCAGTATCTGCTTTGCTTTTCAATGATTAACGTCCTTATGTCACAACACAACTCAGAAGGGGAACTGGGAAGCATCTATACAACACCCACATAAGATGCACCACCTATTCATAAATTCCTGTTCTCTTCTACAGACAGCTGCTCTTGACTGCTGATGTGGGGACAGGGTACAGAGACAGGCACCCCTCAGGTCTGGCCCCGCATGACCTTTCTTGCATGCATTTTCAGTGAGAAATGGGAGTGTGCACAGAGGGGAAATATGTTCTGGTTTTTTGAAAGCAAATCTATAGGGTCATTTACAATTGCTCTGGAATGACATGCATCCAGCCCTTCTCGGCTGGAAATAATTTTTGCCTGGAGTGGAAATGGAGTGGAGGGAAACAAGAGTGAGCGACAAAAAGAAGCTCAGGCAGTATAAAATAAAATAAATTTGTCTGCTTCATTAAGAAATGATTAGACACAAGGAGCCATCAGTAAAAGTCAGCACAGTTATAGGAAGAAGCTGGTAAAGCCAGGAGGATAGAGAAGCAAACTGCTATTTTTCACAATTAGTGAAAAATATGGAGAATAGGAATTTGGCCATTAGTCTTGTTTTTACACTTAAATTGGTACAGGAGGCTGCTGCTTTTAGATAACAACATATCCACAGCCCAGCAGACCAACCAGACAGCAAGTGTACCCCCAGCTGAGCAAGCTTTCTCACATAGCCATCAGCCTGTCCTGACCATCAGGAGCAAACCCTCTGGGACAAGGGCAGCTCTTACCCTCCACCTCATCCTCAGGCTGCCAACAGGAGTGACAACCACTGCCAGTTCTGGTGGCCCCCGTTGCAAGGATATTTGTGCACTGGGATCCAGACTGAGACTTCTGATTTTCATATAAGTCACCAAAAAATGTGCTTTAAGAACGGCTAACAACTTTCTTCACCATCTCTTTTTAGGCTAGATTGCTGGTGCAACTAGATCACCATCTCCTACTAGTTTTCTCAGCCATGCAGCCTGTCTTCTCCTCATAGCCTTTAATCAGCTAGCACACCATCTTCAACATTGCCATCTTCAACATTGCCATCTCCAACTCTTTAAGCACAACTTGTTATTCTCATGGTATCATCTCACTGACACACTGGCAGTGCACTTTTTACTCCAGAGAGGTTTTATGTTGTGGTGGTCACTTCTCTTCCTCCCCACTCCCCTCCCCTAACGCTCAAAGGTTTAATTTTCAAGTCACAACAAAACCAGCATATTTGACAGCATCTCCAAAGCATAATACTACTGCTTTTGCAACAGCACTCAAAGCATCCCCCTACCACTGCCAACAAGCAGTCCTCCCAAGTGACAGGAGCTGGACGAGAGGGAATGGCCTCAAGCTCCACCAGGGGAGGGTCAGGCTGGACATTAGGAAAAAGATTTTCACGGAAAGGGTCATTGGGCACTGGAACAGGCTGCCCAGGGAGGTGGTTGAGTCACCTTCCCTAGAGGTGTTTAAGGCACGGGTGGACGAGGTGCTGAGGGGCATGGTTTAGTGTTTGATAGGAATGGTTGGACTCAATGATCCGGTGGGTCTTTTCCAACCTGGTGATTCTATGATTGCTGATCAAAGAGGCAACTATCATAAAGTTTATAACCATGCATAACAAATCATGGAAGCAGATGCTGAAAATACTGATCTGAGGTCTTCTATTCATTAACATGCATAGACAGAAACTTGATAGAAGAGAGATCTGCAAAGAACCTCTATGTTATGATAGCAGTTAAGTAACTTCTCAACAATAGGTTGCTGAAAGCTAGTATCCAGCCAC
Source organism: Clamator glandarius (assembly GCA_033459285.1). Lineage (NCBI taxonomy): Eukaryota > Metazoa > Chordata > Aves > Cuculiformes > Cuculidae > Clamator > Clamator glandarius. Next base: position 2,521,954 of record JAUNZM010000105.1, read on the forward strand.
CCACCATCAGAATGAGAAATTCCTGACTTCTCAAAACTATGACCCTACATTTGTTTCCTTAAGGGGAAAAAAATGTGTTTTGATTAAGCACACCACTGAGTCATTTAAGGCTGCCATATATAACATGAACTAACTATACAACAAAAGCACAGACATTAACATACAGAATAGACTAGCATATATAAGTCATTTTTTATGCCGACAGCTATTCATAGAAACAATTCAACAATCTTGGTATTCCACCAGGAAACTGTGGATCAGATAAACATGCAAAAAACAAGACTCTCCAACAACCTCCTTTGTGCCTTCCCATTACTTAGTGGAGCTGCTCTCTCTGTTTAGTATCCAGGTGGGATGAAGCTGTCTTTGAAAGCAGGAACCGACTGGGGTTCTCAAGAATTTTATGAAGTAACCTAGAGATTAATGGAATAGATGACTAGTTTATACAGTGCTTTGATCAGAAACACGTTTTCCCAACTTCCTCACTGAGTTTTAATAAGATGTGAATGAGAAATTGACCCAGAAACTTTTAGTTTACAAGGACTGTTTCAAGTAGCTTGAGGAAACTGGTTTATTGTCCAGCAGGCATAAAACCAAATACAATGCTTAGAGGTCATTTCACCACAGCGCTGACAGTGGATTTCTTTTGGGATACATATCCAAGAACCAGTCCTCACAGTGACACAAAACTCTATGGGAAACCACTGGTTCAGATGTCACATTTTTCATGGTTAAGGAAAAAAAAATCTTTAGATTTCAGTTTCCATAAGAGGCAATAAGACAGTGTACCTAATTTAAGTCATACTCATTTTAAGTAATTTTAGAGTTGAAGAAAATCATGACTTCCTCTCTTCAGTGTTCTTTCACATTGTCCTCTAACATTTCTGCTTTATAGAAAAAATGCACAACCCTTCTTCATCATCCCACAGGTGTATCTTTCCCTTTATTAAATCTTGCTTCAGTCCACCTACTACATTTCTTATTTAGTGTTAGAAGAGAAGAAGAATTTTTCTTTTAAATCCTAATTTATTCCTCTCGTTTCAGTCCCTCTCCAAACAGAATCATTATTTGTCACCTCCTGAATCTATCAAACTAATCCAGTAGAAGTACACCGGTATAGAGAAATTAATCTAGATTCCAAACTGACATGCTGCAACAAGATAGTTTATAACACTTTTTCACTCTGCTTTCCCTCTTCTTTTTTTTCCATTTCAACATATTTCCAGATTCTTTTCTTCTTACAAAATTCTTCATGTTCTGCCCTCAAAATCCTGCTACGCAGTTTTTTAACCCCTGCTTACTGACTGCCAGATGGGTTGGTAAGTGCATCTCTGCTCTCCTCCCCTCTTAAAGATCTAGTCCAGTCAGAAAGAGGAGGTAACTTCTATTTCAGACCACTGTCATTTATGTTAAAGAGAATAAAATGTTCTCCGATTTGGCCTTGTTTTGGAGACTTTGTTTTATAAAGAATGGAGGCAGGGTGGTGGTGTGTACAATGCATTTAGTTTTTCCTTACAGTATGTTTCCTTTTTTGGAGAAAAACCTGAGAAGATACAAGAAGACTAGAGCTGCAGGCTGTTAGCAGCGGTGCCCAGCATCCCTGTGGCAGGGCTGCACTGTCACTGATTGAACAGCAGCATTCTTTTGTGCTAGAGCCTGAACCAGCACCTGATAGTAAGGACAAGGCCATGGAGGACCCCTGTCACCCCACATATCATGTGCAAGAGGCCACTGCTGTGAACATTAGGGTAGCTGGGCAGTTGTTGCAGATTCATCTCCAGAAATTGTCATAGAATAATGCCAGAAAAAGACCACGCCAGAGCATTTTACAGCAAGTAACACTAGTAAGATCATAACATTGCAGCAAGAAAAAGCCTCCAGTGGAAACACTTGGACTTTAGGGAAAGCCTTAAAAAGTTAGAATTAGTTACCGCACACAGAAAGAAAATCTTAAAAAAAAAAATAACAACAACAAAACAACAACTTGACCTATATATCAGCTATTATATCTTTTCCTGGAAAGATATGTATATGACCTGATGCTTTGGTATCTCTCAACAATTAAAACACAACATAAAAGCCTCTGAAAGCATCTGCCATGTTTTACATGACTACACCAGTTACTACCGTATCATTATCCTGTACTGCAAATCTAGCCTCCTATTATATTCATGATTCTGAATATCTGTTAACAGTCTGGAAGCGCATTTAGCATACTGAGGACTAGTTAAAATTCTGCTTCAGTGCACACGAGGAATCCTTTTCCTAATGAATTACCACAGTAAATTTTTTTTTAATGATGATCTATACTCTTCTGTACCATGGGGATACTTCTGCCATTTACATAGCAGTGTAGTGGTACTTTCATGCACCAGTACAGTATCTCAACACTATATTTAATATTATTTGGGGCACTGTATATTTTAAGCTTGATATCCATTTTGACACATTTGTACTTGCTAGTTACAATGAATACTGGTTTTCCTTAGCTTTCTATCTTTTTTTTTTTTTTTAATTCCTTACTCTTGATACTTTTCAGTGCCTAAAACTGAAGGAAACAGCTTATATCTAACAGTACTTTCAGTGGAAACATTTGTATTCAGGTCCTACTTAAAAAATATCAAAAAGCCTCAATGTTTTATTTGAAATCAGCTGACAAATGCAGGTGCATTTCAAAAATAATACACTAAAAATCCCTCCAAAAAATGTAAATTCCAAAGACTTCTAAAGAGGTAAACCCAGAAATAAGTCTTCTTGGGAAGTGTGTCAAGTACCCTAAAAGGAAGGAAAAAACTACAAAGTCCTGAAAGGACATTAAAGTTGTTTCTGCTTTTTAAAAATCAAACCGTAATTGTGTTACACATACTGCTCTGGACTGGCAGCAGCTTCAGAAAGCCAATTCTGCAGCAGTTGGAGTCTGACACTAAAACCATGTTAGTCCCACTCTGCTTATTTCATTTTCAAATAGTACTTAAGCAAAGGAGCCAGAGTCAAATGCTGGGGGATCTGAACTGCCATCCCTGCTAGGAAATATAATTTCTTAAAAAGTTTGTGCTGGAAAGAAATCATATTCCTACTAACATCACTCAGTTCCAGATGACTTGGTTCTCCTCATGTGGTTTCATGGACCAGAGAACTTTGCATTACCCCTTTTGCCTTCAAGAACAGTTACTTTTCCACTCCCAAGTTTTCTAGTCACTTAGTGTGCATTTTCAGAGAGAGAAAGTGTGGTATTTTGGTGTTTTGGATTTTTTTCCCAGAGATACTGTATTTTCAAAGAGAAACAATCAGCAAGATGCATACTTCAGCACTACCAAATAAAGAGACAAGAGAAAGCGTAAAACACGCTAAAAGGCTAAGCAGTTCTTCCTGAACTGCATGTTTGCCAAAACCCATGTGCTTAAAGCATCTTATTCTTTTTCACCCCTCTAAAAAGCATTTTAAAGAATTAAGCAGAAGTGTGAACCTGGCCTTGCAGTGGTCTAAGGAGAGCTGCCAGAAACTAGTGTGGTCATGACAGGAAAAAAAACATGTTTGCTAAACCCAAGATAGAAAGTAGTAGTGATAACCTTGATAAAAGCCTACCCAAAGCATCACCTCTCAATCACCACAAGCGTGGTCTGTAAAAATTTTCTGTCTAACTACTGTGATAAAGAAGTGCAGCTGGTATTGCTGCCATATCTGAGATGAAGAGGAAGAGCACGCAAGCATCCTTTGCATCAGTGCTGCTAGTCATAAAATTAGAAACATTGGGGAACTCTCAAAAAGGCCACCGATTCAAGCAGACTCCCTCTTTATGTGACATCCACACACCGTTTGTAGTACAGATGCAGGCTGGTCTGTTTCAGCATCTGTGGTCCCTTTACACTTTCCAACTTGTCAACCTAACTCTCACAGTTAGGTCCTCCTAATTTGGTATCAAAACTATATGGGTTAATTAAAGCAATTCAGATGACTCCCATACTTCTGAACTGGGTGATTTCAATACAAGGGAAAGAATTTATCAGACGTGTCACAGGTAACAGACAGCCCTTTGAAGAAGGAGGGAAGCTATTTAAGCCCATTTCATCCTCCTCACTCCTCTTCTTCCCCACATTTTAGGCACAAGGAAAAAACAGTCTCAACTCACTGCAAGCAGAACTGAGGTGAGGAGGGCAACGTGAGCAGACTTCCCCTTCCCTTTCATGCTAAACTCACATACATCTTGTGTTCCCACCCCTGTGTTGGCCAGACACACCACATGTTTCCGCTGCTTCTTCTCTAGGGGAGCTTTAATAAGCCAGAGGATGCTTGGCAATCATTCACCGATGATTTCCTATCGCACCTGAAAGTTTCAGTGCCTTCCCTTCAAGTGCACAGCAGACACCCCATTCATGAAATAAGAGCTCACACCAGCAAGGCAAGCACAGACTTTGAAGCCAGTAACTGTACTGGAGTAAGCACTCAGAAAGACTACATTGGACCTTAATAACTCAAAGCCAAAGCATTAGACATAGCATGCTCTCCTTACTCCAGACCAACCTTTCCCTGCCACTTCTGAAGCCTGCTAGAACCGTACAGAGAAAAATCAGCAGCAGCAAAAGAAGCAGCTATATATATATAAATATATATCTCCTTGTGGTGAGCAAGAGCTCAGGATTCAGCTGAAGGGTGTTGAGAAATGGCTCTTGAAATTTCTCCAGAAATCCTTAATTTTAAACATACATAAAGGGACACACATTAAAAAAAAAAAAAAAAAAAGCTTAAAATAAAGTGGTGTTTTAGGGAAGTCATTCATTTATGCATTATATTTCTGACAAGCATAAGCACAAAAGTAGTAACAGTGTACATAGACAAGCATGAATTTACAGGGAAGCCCAAGAGCTGTGGCTCCTTCATTAGAGCTACTAAGCACAAGAGTCCCAACTACACAACCTCCTCTTACTCCCACTCCGCATATCAAACAAACATCAGCAGCATCATCAGACCCAGTTCCTGGGCACTTGAAGGAGGAGAGGGTGAAATGAAGCGCTGTCCTAGAGACAAGCCCAGCTCAGAAATCACCCCAGCAACTCCACAAGACTTATGGGATAAGAACTCAGAAGGAAAGCCAAAATTTATCCTCTCACCTCCCATAAATAGTTTCTTGCCCTCCTTCTTTGTAAGGACAATCACTCCATCCTGTGTTACCTGAACAGCACCTACCAAACAAACTACTTCTACTACTACCCAATAAGCTACCCTCACTACCAAAAAGCTACACTCAAACCTCCACTCCTACTAGCACCTTGAGAAAGCTTCACCAAGGGTTTTATTTTTATCGTCTATTCCTCCCTGCAGATAAAACAGCCTTTGTCTTCCTGGACTCCTGTTGTTCCCCAATGGAAAACCATGGGAGTATTACAGGAGAAGCATCAGTTTCACACCGCTGATGCCACTGTTCAAAGAGAATTGATTACACATTTTCAAAAGCTACACAATATCACACTATTCAAGCTACACTACACACTTTAACTACCAGAAATACTGCAAATCATATCAGCATAGAACACCACTTGGGCCAGTACAAGAAGCAAGTCAGAAGTCCCAAGGAGGTGATAACTCAAGTATCGCAGCATACGACTGTTATGTGGAGTGGTTAAACTAATATGGTTAGTACAGTAAAAAAAAAAACAAACCCAACAAAAGGAAACAAAAAAAAGTGTTTTCATACATTGGTAAAGTGAATAGGGCTTAAAAATTTTACTCAACCTCAATTTTAATCAAAAATAGCTGTCCAAGCTACTGACATGTACAGATGTATACAACAGGTAAGCATATTGATTGATTAAGAATTTACTGGAAATGCATGTACTGCATCTGTGAACTTTCATGATTTCTCAAACTAAAAATAGCATTAAGAACACATCAAAGGCAGCTGTCCTCATTAGGGATTAAGTCCTGAGCAAGTCTGAAGGTTTTCAGATCAACTAACTAAAACTGGCTGAGTGCAAAAGCACGTGAATCTCTAAAAGCCCAGAAGAGCCATTTTTCCTTGTGGATAATCCCCCCCAAAAAACAACCACGGTTTTTGTATGTCTTCCAATGTCACTTTTAGATCAAGGTATTATGAGCAGTCCCAATCCCCCCCCTGAAATGCCTGGAAGAGACTTACAAAGCATTCACTGGAAACACAATTATATATTTTTACTATCAAAACACTAATAAGTCTCTTCTAGATCAGATAAAATGTAGTTACACTGCATTTGTCCCTTGAATCCAAAATATGATAACACATTATCTTGCATATACATATTTGGCTACATGCCCTTAACAATTTCCTTCTGAAAAGATGGGTGCATTTATTGCTTCAGAAACAGAAAAGGAAAATAATAAGGAAAAAAGGACACAGGGAAAAAGATGAACAGAAGGGCTTTGGAAGTGAGTGAAGAATCTACAGCATCACTAATTAGGTTCTAGCTTCTAACACAATAGTGGGTGTACCATGGTCTGTTATCAAGTTTATAGCCAAGGGCACAAGACAATAGAACCCTGCATTCAATTTAATTACAGCCTATGGCTTTTGCAGTAGTGGTGTGTTTCAAAGGGTTTAAGCACTCATTTATTTCTACACCATACATGAAATAAGGCAGCTCACTGTCATACAGACTCACCAATTAGACCGAACAGTTGCTGATCTCTTGCTCTCCAGAACAAGAGCAGTGGGCAATGGAAAATCTTTTACAGGATAATCACAGAAGACTTTTTTGGTTAAAATTGCCATCCACTACCTTTAAGTTTTTACATTTTATCTTTGATGTGCACAGAGGAAGTCTTTCTGACTCTACAGAATTAAAAAGTGTCAAAATAAAGCAGTGCTTCTCTAATGCTGATTTTCCACCTAATTGTACTAAAAAGGTCATCTTCATTTGCGTTATACAAAACAGATCACCTCTTGCATTCCTATCATCACTGAGGGCCGGACCAGGCAAGTTCTCCAACTAGCTCACATGTTGCAACTAAATAAAAAGAGCCTAATTTCTAAAAAGGGAAAATACTTTGAAAAGTAAAGTTCTAGTAAAATAATTTGGTATCTGAAATAGTTGCTCAATTTAATAATCTCAAGTATATTGTGCCAATGCAGCCAAGAGTACCTACAAAAACAGCGTGGCAAATGTATTGGACATTGAATTCCACAACTACAATTCTAGATATATCAAAACACCATTCCTCTTCTGTGAAATACTCTCTTCAATCACCCTAAATCGACTCTCTCGCTAACAGCTGATCCAAAATGGACCAACTCCAGTCCAGGAAAGAGAAAACAGTTCCCTTAATTCCTTCCAGTGCATATACAGCCCCCAAAGCGGTATACGAGATCACTAAAGTCTAAACTCTGTTGTGCTTTTCTTGCACTCATTTCAGGAAACATTCAGTGCCTTTTAAACCTCATGTTGGTTACAAGGAACATGGGCTGGGATTTCCTACCATCTTCAAAAAATCTTCATCTCTGTTCAATGACCTTTAGAAGTATTCAGTTACAAACAACACTGACTTCCACTAAAGAGAGCAATAGCCAGGATTCATATGTTTCACTAAGGAGACTGAGAAGAAATCTGTCTCCAAGGATCATATGTGGCACCTCTGCTACTCTATCCTCTGTCTTCCAAAGATTTCAGAGGAATTTTGACGAGTATCAGGTATAATAGGTCCATTCTATGTTTAATCACTTCCCACTTCTGTAACTGACTAGAAGATTAAAATCTTCCTCATTAAAAAAAAACAACCCACAAGCAATAATGAACAAACAGCAGCCTCTGATCTAGGCACTGTTTTTACACTTCACACTTTTAATTTTAGCCTCAGTGTTTCTTTAAAAAAAAAACACTAAGGAAATCTGAGGTTTACTTACAACTTGGGACAACCCATTAATCAAAGAGGCTGGCACTAACCAGGCAGTAGGACAGCCAGCACTAACCTCTGAAACCAGATCAACAGCAAAACCACCACAGGAACTAACAAAGTATTTAGCAGTCATCAGTCTTAATAGCTGCTGTACTTTAAGCCTTTAAGATAGAGATATTGCCCCATCTATTATCTGTATAGAAATAAAGCCTAGCATCCTAACACCACCATCCTAAGCATCCTTCCCCTGAAGCTGTCTGATGAGTTCTCCTACCCTGTATACTCAGAAAGCACCTAGCCATGATTCTGGTCAGTGCGTTACAAACATTTGTACAGAACAGAAGGTTTGGGTTTTTTTTTTTTTTTGAAAGGGGGGGGTGATCAAGTAGAAAGATTCTTATCCACCTTCAAAAAAAAAAAAACCACAAAGACTAAAAAGAGCTAGACTAACTAATAAGCTGCTCTTATTTGTTCCCATTTGTGCCTGCTGCCTACTTATGTTCATCATGTGCTAGAGTTTTGTTTTCTGCAAAACCCGCAGTCACAACCAGATTTCTAGTTCTGGCCAAAGTAAGCCCTTCAAAGAGAACATAAGGCAATGAAAAGACAAGCGCCAGATGAAAAGAAAACAAAATCTCAGCTCTGGATTTAAAGTACAAGGAAAAAGTGTTTAAGGATCCTTAGGAACAGCCAAGACAAATGCATGTGGCTCATGTTTTAATACCCGTTTGGTAGATATCTTAATAGCTGATGAAACCCTTCATAAGCAGCCCAGAGAGACCTCACTGAGTTACAGAATCAAAGTAATAAGAGTAATTTTCAAGTGACATGCAACTCTCTTCACCCATGGAAGAAGCCAATCTATTTTCCTAGCCCTGTTTTTGTGCACTACCATTGTAGTAAGTTCAGCATGTACCAGATCTATAAATCTCAATAGTTACCACCACATTGTAGCATCAAAAGCTTAAACTTCAGCTATTGTTCATCTTTCAGTAACACAAGAGATGAACAACAGCCAAATTACACTTATCTCTCATCAAGTTGAACTGAAGTACTACTGCCAGTGGCAGGAAAACTGCTACACTTCAGAGCAAATAAGGACTGAAAACAAAGTTGTGCCATGATGGCAGAGTCTGCATGCTTAAAATATACTCTGTAAATGCTGTTCTTGAGACTACAACCTAAAGCAATAGTTGGATCAGGATGAACATTTAATGTACCTTTTCCTAGCTCTGGAGGAGGCTGCTACAAACCCAGTGTTAAAAAGACATCTTGGGGCTAAAACTAAAGATGGGAGCAACCACGATAGAAAAGCGTAAAACTAACATCCTTGCTCAGATTCTTACACTTAAATGCAAATCAAAGACATTGCGTTTAATGCCTTCATTTAACCTTTACTACCTCTCTATGCAAAAAAAAAAAAAAAAAAGATGTGTGCACACGGTATAATGATTCTAAGAAACCCACTCATCACACCACACTATTGCACAAGTCCATGAGGGCAGCAAAATCTGTCCCCTGGGAGACTAATTACAAAGACAACCAATAAACCACAAACTTATGACCTTCATGTTTTCAAGGAATCAGTAACATTTGTCAACAGCAGAATTTAGCATCATGTCACTTGATGAGATGTATTCAGTAAAGAGGCCTGGAAACTTTTTGTTTATAATTAAGCAATAACGATTGAGGACCAGGGCACTTCCTGAGGATTAATGACCAGCTGGGAGAGTTGATGGCTTGAGGCAATGCCTTGGGCCATTAACCCCAGCCAGTCATCAATTTCCCCAGGAAATGCCCTGGACCTCAATTAGCATAACTATTATAAAAGGTAGCTAGGGCGAAAAAATTTAGCATTAACATTCTCCCAAGGAGTTTTATTCCACAGCTAACAGTTTTTTCATTTTGTTACATCCCAGAAGAAGTGCATAAGTTAAAACTGACACGAGAAGAACCAGTGATTAAAAAAAAAAACACAAAAAAGAAAAGACACTTGTCTTTCTCCTAAAGACTTAGTGGGTTTTGTAGTGAAGGCAAGATTCAGCTATAAAAGTGGCTGGGCAGCTTGTTTAGCTCACTGAATTGTGAATGGAGATGAATATTTCCACGTAACTACTACAAAACCCACCACGCTGTCTGGTACACGCTTGCTCATTTTCTTTCTTGATACACTTAGATTACACAGGAATGTGCTGCTTCCCTATTTTAGATATTTCTCCTTTACTCCCTATGGCGCGCCACTAATGAGAATTACAGCTCCAAACGCTTCACATAGGAAGTGCAGCTCTAAGACAAACAGTACAGCAGCTGGATTTCTCCCCACCTAAGCTTCATGCAAGTGTGAAGAGATCTGTGGGCTGGGGTAGAGATCCAGCTCTCCAGCCTGATGACAGAAGGCACCAAGACACCTCGTCTAACATGCTGAAGACACATATACTCCATTACTGCTAACTGGATCAGAACTGCTCTGCCCGGTTCCCTCTTCCCCTTCCCGTACTCGCATGCACTGCTGCTCTAAAAATGCTAAACTATGCCTGAAGTTTCAAAATTACTTTCAAGGTCATTAAGAGTATGGTAAAGAGGAGTCTAGGGTTAAATACAGAGAAGAGCATTAGCTTGTACCTGAAATAATGAGCTAGAACAAAAACACTGTCTGCACATAATCAAGCCTCTAAGCCATTCAGAGACACCACAGGACACACAGCAGGACATCAAACCATAGTACTCCACTGGTGTGATCCAAAAAAACCCAAAACCCTACAAAAAAGGAGAGGTCACAGGTATTTTAAAGAACATCCATGCTTATGCAGGCATTCGCAGAAAGCCCCCTTTTCCCTTCCCTCCCCCTACAATTAGCCTTCAGGCTGGCTGATTAGCCGGCAAACTCTTTGAAAGGGTCAGTCTGTCCAAAACCAGTATTTCCACTTTGGAAGCAGCTCAGGCATGTCATATACCTGCGCTCACCCAGCCCTGCGCTCTCTGGCCGACGGCTGCGATCCCTGTCATTACTTGACACAAGAATGTCAGAGGGGTTTTGTAATCGTGTAGGGCAGCCAGCAGTAAACTTCTTGCTTGAAACACAGTATTTTATGGGGCACGACATAACTGCACGCGCTTTATAGATTTAGTTAGAATGACCTCCAAACTTCAAGCCAACTGCAGAGATGCAGCAAGTCTTTAATTGAAATAATTTAGCTCCAACACTCAAACACCCGAAAGTACTTTTGGAAGAGATAGGGAACAGGCACCAGCACTTGCCAGCACGCAGCAGAGGGGGTTCATGAGGCACATATTAAAGCACAAAAAGGTCTTGTTTTTTGACAAGACCGTTTTACCTCAACAAAACACATCTAATGAATTTGGGCTTGTTTCACCGTTTAAGCTGCACCTAACTCTGTCTAATTGTGCTCTTACTGTATGTTTTACCACTGTGGCAACTAACGTAACTAAAGCCAATTTGCCTTATAGAAAAAAAAAAAAAGGAAAAGAGAAGAGGAATACTGCCAGGAAACACAAGTTATTTTAAATAAACAAATACAAGATGAATGCAATTGCTGTATTAACCCTCTTGTTAACTTCTTAAGTTTAAAATTACACTCTCATTACTAGTGTGTAATTGAGTATTCTCCTGGCTATTTCCTGCATTTGAGGTTATTCAAATAGTTCATTAGCACATCAAGAACACCACATACACTAATGATACCTGACACCCTTATCTGCTATATTGGCCTGACTTTTTTAATTCCTAGCATATCCTGCAAAAAAAAAGAGAAAGAAGAGTGGGGAAAGAAAAAAAATGCAGAGTAAGGGGGAAGCCAGCAGAGCTGAGCTTTTGGTGCTGCCACTCAGGGGGAGAACAACAGCACCCAGACACCTCTCAAGTCCAACCCACAGGCATGGGTGGTCACTGGACTGGTGGCAGGGTGTGAGGAAACTGGGGACAAGGAAGGTGGATAACAGCATCTGGGCTCACTGCGGGCCTGAACAGCAAGAGTCACGCTGGAAGCCACCTCAGGGCTGGTAGTGTGTGCCGGCACCCAGCCTAGGGGAAGATGGGGATGGGAGGAGAGATGCAGCAGGGGCTATGTGGGATGGGGTGCAGGGTTACCACCTTGCTATTTTTTTTCTTTTTTTTTTTTTTTTTTTTTTCCCTCCAGTTACCTGTGTGGGGGAAACAATAGCAGGTGAAACTACTGTGGGTGAGGTGGTGCTTCTGTGCCCATTGGCTTCAGGGAGGAGGTGAGGCAGGGGGTCATGTTTCACTGAGACCACCACCACGGCAGGCGCGGCGGCAGCCAGGGGCTCGGCAGGGCGGCGGCAGAGTCTTTTGGGGGAGGCTGAGGGCCCACAAGCGTCACCGCCAGCCGCAGCCCCTGCTGGGAACACTGTCTCGTAGAGTGCCCGCTTGGCTGGGGCCACCGCAGCCACTTCTGCCTTCACAAGCGCAGCATCGCCGTCTTTGGGCAGCACGTAAGGGTTGGCAGCGGGTGGCCGGGGCCGCAGCCCACCGTTGAGGGCGGCAGGGGTGTAGCAGTCCCCGCTGGCAGGGTGGTGGAGGAGGTGGTGATGGTGGGGAGGGGGGTGATGGTGTGGTGGCTGCAGCCCCCCTAGCTTGGTGCCAATGCCAGCGATGCTGTTGAGGGTGGCAATGGAGACGGCACCAATGCAGTGGTTGGTGTAGGTCTTTGAGAGTTTGGCTGCCTTGGAGAGCATCTGCATGCGGGTCCCCAGAAGGTTCTTGCCGATGGCCTTGTTTTCATACCAGGTGATGTCACCCTCACTACAGTGGTCCCGCGGGCGCTGGAAGAAGGCCTTGCAGAGGGGGTTGCGCTTGGAGAGGTACTTGACGAAGCTGGCATAGGGGCAGAACTCGGTGCCAGTCTCATACATGCGGGGCAGGTTCTCCTCATCGCTGCTCTCCGCCCGCTTCTTGCTCCAGGAAGACGAGCGCGACTTGTGGTAGGGCCCCAACGCCTTGAAGTAGACGAACTTGCGTCCGTCCTCGTCCACGGCCAGCCCAAAGGAGTCCTCCTCCAGCTCCCGCTGGTTCTCCCGGCCCCGGGTGCAGAAGTACATGCAGGTCTCAAACCAGACCTTGTTGAGGAGCCCGAAGGGGCTCTGAGTGCTGAACACGCTGCAGGTATAGAGCTTGCGGAGGTCGGCGCGGGTGATGGCCTGTTTCTGCACCACCGGCCCCGCGCCCTGCTCCTCCAGCTTGCGGATGACGGCGGCCAGGGTGAGGTTGGCGGCGCGGAGCTCGGGGTCCTTGGTGAGGTCGAGGGTGCGGCAGTAGGGCGGCTCGTTGAGGTAGCGGTTGAGGGAGCTGCGGATGCTGATGAGCGAGGACTTGGAGTAGAGCTGCCCGCTCTTGGAGCGCGCCTCGGCGTAGAAGGAGCGCAGGACCCGGCAGAGCGCCCCCTTGTCCATCGTCTCGAAGTCGGGGCTCTGCGCCTTCTCGCTCAGGTACTCGCGGAAGATGCGCACGGCGTAGCGGGTGGCCAGCCGCGTGTTCTCGCTCAGCCGCGCCCGCTCCGGCCGCTGCAGCAGCAGGGCCGCCTCCAGCTCCGCGTCCTCCGCCGCCCCCCCGGGGCCGCCGCCCCCCGCCGGAGCGCTCCCCGGGGCGGCCCCGACGCCACCGCCCGGCGTCCGGCCCGGGGCGGGCGGCTCCGGCTCCTCCTCGCCGTCCCACTCCAGACCCATCTCCTCTTCCTCCTCCTCCTCCTCCTCGTCCAGCAGCAGCCCCCCATCGGCTCCGTCCTCCTCGTCCCCCGTTATCTGCACCTCCTGGATCTCATCCTCCTCCTCGCCCTCCTCCTCCTCGCCGGCGCTGCAGTAACGATGCGGGCGGGGGGCGACGCCGCGGGCGGGCGGCCGGTCCCCGGCATTGTTCCCTCCGCCTCCCCCGCCTCCTCCTCCGCCGCCGCTCCACTCGCCGCCGCCGCCGCTGCCAGGCATTCTCGCCATATTGCCGTCTCCCTGCCAGTCCTCGGGCAGGGCGCATGCGCTATATTGGACCGCAGCGCCCGAGCGCTTTTGTGTTTTAATGACCTTCAGCTACCGGGAGGCAAAGACGGGCTCTTAAAGGGGCCGCGCTCCCAGCGGCGGCGGCGGGGAAGGGGCGGGAGGGGCCGGGATGGATGGGGAGGAGGAGGAGGCAGAGCCGGGACCGCGGGGAAGGGAGCGGGACTTACCGCGCCGGCCGCTCACCGCGGGTCCGTCCCGTCGGGCGGCGGAGATGGGGGGAATCGCCGCCGGGTCCCGCCGCCCCGGCCCCAGCGCCCGTCCTGCCTCCCCATCCCCGAGAAAAGAGACGTCCCAATCCGTGCGCAGAGCCAGTGGCTCTTTCGGGAGCCGCGCACCGGCACCGCGCCTCCTCGACCATCGCACCTCTTGATTTCACAGCAACTTAAAAGCGAACATAGGGGGAAAAAAAAAAAAAAAAAAGAGGCCAAAACCCACGAAACCGAACCCAAACCGGGAAAAAAAAACCCAAACCAAAACAAATAACCCACCCCAAAAAGTCAGGTTGCGCCCGCCCGGCCGCAGGGCTCTGCCCCTCGACGGGATGCGGCCCCAGCCCCCACCTGCGGGCATCGCCCGCCGCCGGCCTCGCACCTTTAGCCGGGCACCTGGATTTCGGTCGAGGGGCTCGAGAGGAGACGGACGCTCGGGGCTTTGGATCCGTGCGGCTCCGAGTCCGCCCGAGAGAAGCCGGTCGGTAACCGCGGCGCTCGCTCGGCTTGCGGAGAAGGAGAAGTAAGGACTCGGAGGCTTCTAAAAACCCTCTGGCTCGCCGAGGCTGCAGGCTTTAGGGCAGCCGGAGAGCCCTCGTCTCCTTTCTCAGCTGCCCCCCCCGTCAGCAACGGGGCAAAACCCGAGGGGGGGACGCCCGCGAGCACGAGAATACGGAGCCTCCGTCCTGCCCTCCGCCGGCTCCGCGCCCACGGGCAGCGCCTGCCCGGCTTGCCCAGGGGGAACCCGTGCCCTTCTTACCCTCCCTTCCCCGGGAAGGGTCCTTTGTCGGCCTGCGGGGGGTAAAAGACCCTGCGGGAGCCAGTCCCGCCCGGGATGGGGCAGCCCCCCCACTACAGAACCCCAAACCGCCCAGTGCCGCTAAGCCGGGCGATTTCTCTTATTTGGTACTTTGAGATAAATATTCATCGCGACTACTGGCTACACCTGCAATTATAGCTTAAATCGCAGCGCTGCTGGCCTGAGTTACCACATTTGGTGCTTACTCATCCGCAGGCAACTGCTCCGCGCTCGGCGGAGCGTCCCGGGTAGCCCCGGCGGCCGTGGGATCCCGGAGAAGGGATGCGCAAATCGGTGAGCAAATTAGGCCAATTTGAAATAAATAAGCACTCCAGCAAGAGAGCCTGCCACTCCCAGAAAATAATTGAACGGAAGAGCCGGCACTGTTATATTGATGTAAGCCCAGAGTAATTACACAGAGGTCAAAGTTGTTGCATGGGCTAAAGAAGTTGTGCTCGCTCTAGTTTGAGAGCGATTACGCTGCCTCTTGGATCGGTGGTATATGCATATATATTCTAGATATTTTTTCCTATGTATATAAAGAGGATATAAATAACTTCCCCCCCCCATATGCTATCTGCAACCCAGTCCTGAAATAAAGTCTCAAAGACCTTCCAATGAGATGGACCAGATGCTGAAACAGCTCGCTTAAATCAGCAAGACCTTCTTGTGGTTAAAATCTAAATGCCCCAGATAAGCTGTTTCTAGGACCTACAACAGCCCACCTCAGAAGAGAGAACTGCAAGTCTTGCAGCATGCACCTTTTCTACAGAGATCGTATTTTTTTTGTCTTGTTCCCATAAATGCTAAATTTGGTACAATTGACCTTTGAACTTGATTATGTCTTGAGATCATAGAAGAGATGAAACCACTCTTTTTTTTTTTTAAAGAGCTTTTCAGAGCCATATGAGTGCAAAAGGTAATTGAACATTTGATTTTTTTAACTTTAAAAAAGATGAACACCAGGTTGACAGCTTCTGTACTTGGATGTTCATTTAATCACCATTTCCTGATTACAGGAGGTGAACTATGTTGACAGACTTGGAGATGAATATGGAGCCCAATACACTAATAGTAAGTATAAAGGACATGAAGAACTTGCAGTGAGGTTAGCGGGGAAAAATATGTATGGAGCATCCATATTACACACATCAATTGGAAGTACCTCAGCAGCCATGGGGAATTCAGAGAGTAGCAAGTGAAGTGTTTAGAGTGCTGCAGGCACTCATAATTGGGAAGACACCCGTATAACGTATATACCTGTATAACCTATATGTGTATAGGTATGTCTATGTGTATATATACCCACATATAAGTTTATCACATATATAAGTTAACTTACCTATCTGTCTACATTCCTAAAGATAAGATTTAGCCTAGTCTGTTTTATTCCTGAAGTTTTAATCCTATTGTTCAAGCTCCTAAATTAGACAAGTTAATCAAACACTATTCCTAAATTGCCCAGGTTGCACAAGGCTGTCTAATGGAAGTTGGCATAATAACATTAAACTTACACCTACTCCACCCTCCAATCAGAATTTTATCCTGCTAAGAGGTCTGTGCAGGCATAGACAGCACTCTCCCCTAGGACTCAGGATTTGAGACTGATTCTCATAGGTCCTGTCTACGCATGGAAAACATGTTTTATTACTGCTGTCAGTAGAGAAGATGCAATACCAAAAAACACTAACAATGCACCTGCCCCACTAAGGTTGAAACCCTAGACAGGATTATCCTTCCATGTATATACTTGGAGATCATTCCACTTGCCACAGAATTAGCATGTCAGGTTAAAAAACAAAACCAAAAACCTTCTTCATGAGTCAGCTGGTTTACAATACAGGTAATGCTTGTAACCACGCATTACCACATAGTTTCAGGACTTCCCTCACTTCTTTTTTAAGCTGTTCTTCTGCATGACTCCCAGTCTTGCTCCTGGCAAGCACAGAACTTGCTAAAGCCATGTTCTTTGACAATCTGACTACCGCACTAAAGCTCTCCACAGCCTTATTCTACAGACTACCACAGGAAAAAGCATGTCCTACTAATCCTTCTCCCACTTAGAAACATGCAGTTTTGAAATAAGCTTTTTTAGCATTTCAGAACTGTTACTTCAAAATGCTAATTCAATTTTTATTTTACTCTTTTACTTGTGTATATGATATTATTAGTTGTTTCCTTCTTGATATTAGGGATAGCTGACGCTGACATATAATGTGCAATAATAGATTTTAAATCTACTTTAAATTTTTCTTTTTTAGATTAGCATCTCCTGTTTGTGTGGCAATGAAAACAGCTTTATATAGCTCAACAAAGGAGGCATTGATTTAGGAAAGCAATGATGTATCAATCAGTGCTAAGTTGCAGCTGTTCTTAATGGATTTTAAAATACAAAAGCCATTTCACCTCTTAGATTGTCATATTATGAAAAGTTAGCAGTAGCTGCGCATATCAAAGCTCTGACTACTACCGATAGGTTGTGAAATGTGAAGGCAGCATCAGACCAGCCCCCTCATGAAGCTCCACAGTGCCAATTGAAAGTGTACTTCCAAAGTACACTGGTATTTTTTTTTTTCCTGCAGGTGTTTGCCATTATTCACTTGACTTATTTTTCTTTCTTTTACAAAAGCAATATTTTTGCTGCTGAGGCCACAATTTGTTTCCCAATTCTCCTTTTTCTAAACAAACTGAAAGAAAACCTGAGTCATCACCTTTGTAAGACTGCATCCATTTAGTGCTTGGCAAATTAAAACTCAAGACTTTGTGAATCATTGTTATTTTCAGTGTCAAGCAGCTGGAGCATTTTTGTTTCCAAACAGGCAGAGGAGCTATGCTGTCATACAGCTTGGACAGAAGAAGGTAGTAAAGTGCATTGTGCTGGATAAAGGTTTTAGGGGTCTTTTAAAAAGTGCTGGAGGTAAATTACCAGGAGATATATTAAGGTTTTATTTACCAGTGTTTTAGTTTACATTTATCTTTGCTTCAGTGGCCATGAGGGCACTTGAAACAAACTGGCTGGTCTGTGAGGCGCAGCAGTAGCTGGTCATCGTTGCTCTAGCAATTGTCTGGTTGTTTCTGTGAACTACTGGCACCAAGCAATCCAGCATGTTAGTGGTGTAATTTTTATCCTTCGTGGAAAGAAAGAGATCTTTCCATGCAGGCTAGCTTTCAGTCTTTCTCAACTGGGGCCATAAATTCCCCATGGAGATGAAGGAAATTTAGAAAGACCAAGCCAGTAACTCAAGAAAGTAACCTTGAAAGAGAAGTCCCTGTGAAACCATAAAGCCTTGTTTGTAGGTGCATAGGTCTGCGTAAGTGCAAACTTTAAATTTAGACAGTGGTTTTAGTACTATGTAATAGAACACAAATTAATGCTGTATTTGAGATCTTGAAATCCTATTTTACATTCATAATCCTTCAACAAAAAAATATTTTTAACTAAAAGTTCAGGCTGGAAGTCATACTGGGCTGGATGAAGTCAAGAAATGCACAGAGGGATGACTGGTTACATGACAACAGGGTCTGGCTGAGAAGGCTTCTTAAACATTCCGTTAACAAAAAAGAAATAGAAAAAAAAGAGCCCTTACAATTTAACAAACAAAAATGTAATGTAATGAGACTGAAGAAATGGGCTTTCCACCTTGTTTCTGTATCATCTGTTTTTCATCTTGTTTACTTTTTCTACCCCCATTACATGACCCAAAGTTTCTTTGTTGTCATGAGGTGTGCTGAGCGCTCTGATTCCTGTGCAGGCACAGAGGTAGGGCTTTACACTCTAAAAAACTTATTCATGCCTGGCTTTTCTCAGAGCTGGGGAACCTCAAGGGACAGAGCAGTAGCTGGCCTGGAAAAGGGAATCTTCTCTGACTGCCAGCTAGTGGCTTTAAAGCCTCTTTACACCATGAATTCACTGTCAATATACTTTTGTTTTGACTTAGTGACTGAAATAAACTGATTATTCCCCTTTTCCACCAGTATTATGTCTGTGTCATAGTGAATTTGGAAATTCCTTTTCAGGTATTTATGTAGAAAAACCCTAGCACCAATGGCCTGTCTACTTGGATTTTCTTTTCTCAATTGAGTTATCTCAGCTGGCTTGACACGAACCCAGTTTAAGTGACTTTAAAACTGAGTGAATTCAAACGAAGCCCACAGAGTGTGTAACCATACTGTTAAATAGTGTCAGACCCCTGCTCAGGCTCCCACACAGACCCACCATTTTGTTGCTGAAGAAGTAACTTACAATTAAACACAACTGTTTATTTTCTATACTCCCTGTGATTCTCCCTCATTTTACTATATTTGATGTGATGTTGGCAAATCTGACCTGTGCAAATCTTGCACCTATTTTCTTTTAAACTACTAACTGGTCATGATGTTTTCTGGCCCTAATGATAGCATACCACATTCCTGTTTCAATGTTTGAGATGCTAAAGCATCTCTAGTTATCTTGTGAGGTCTGAATGCACAGGAACTGTTTAAATAAGGTTTGCATCACAAACTACGCTAACTGGCAAAGCAACATTTGAGTGGAAGGGAAAAAATTCGTAGACCATATGGAAGAAGAATACAGGGATAAAAAAGTATAGCATGTTCACCTCTAACCCCTGTCACATCCTTTATCAGACCATGATTTGATTCATAACAAGCAAAAAGTTGTAGAACACATGGCAGAGTATTAATAGATAAAGAAAATTTGTGTGCTTATTTTGATTAGACAAGTCCTTTGTGCAAAAGACTTCCACAAACTAAATGTTGGTAGTATATGTGATTTCAGGTAAAAACTGGGGGGAGATCTTCAGGATATTGTCAGGACTTTCATTTGAGGTTTAATGCCAGAGGCTGTGAAATAAACGAGACCTGAAGGTGCAGACCACAACAGAGTGCTGTATTTTAAAATATAGAGGGTAAAGCTTGGGAAAGTGAAAAAAAAAATAATTGATTCAGAGATAAAATAAAGCTGACAAAGTTTAGTGAAAAAGGCTGGATGCATTTGGTGAACCTCTCTTGTTTTTTCAGTAGCAGGTACTACTAAACTAGATGAAAATACCTCCTAACAGCTGGTGAGCATCACTATTTTCTTAGAGTCTGGCATTCTAAAAAAACTATTTCTGCAACTGTTGAGAATGCTTAAGTGCAATATCTTGCTTCGAATAGCCATGCCTTTTTACATCCATGAAAGATTAAGCTATCCCCAATTCAAAGTTTCCTTATTTGAGGATCAAAGCTAAGGTTCAGTTTCTTTTCACAGAAGTAAAGTTGTCATCAAATGAATAAATAAATAAATAAATAAATAAATAAAATTAAAAACCTCAGAGCCAACATTTTGCACATTCATAGACTGAATTATTTAATTACAAGCAGGTAATTACTTGATAGTAAAGACGCTGTTTTTAAGGACCAGTGAGCATTGTTAAAATAAGCAAGAAAAAAAATGTAAGCTACTCATTACCGTTGGACAAAACAAGGTCACATTTGCAATTTGCAGTGCACAATCTCTCCATTAGCAATCTTGGCAAAGGTTTATCAAGTTATTCTGAATAATTTCCTCCAAGTTATGAGTGTGTCACCTGTTATGGACCTGTCCTTGCAGTTTACTCTGCTGTTTACCTGTGTATTGTCAGACTTGTTCTTGCTGATCAGTGTCAAAGCTAAAAACAACCAGTTTTTAAAATTAAAGGTTTGGTGTGGAAGGATAGAACATGTGAAATCAAGACACATTGCTTTCAGTCTGGGTTTAGTGATCATAGAAACCTGCTGTAGGGCAGGACTAATCTGCCAGAAAATTATTATTGAGCCCTGGAACTCAAATGTATGTGCAGACTTGAAAATGTTATTCTTTGTGCCAACCTCAGGTCCTACAAGAACCTCACATGGTATCCTCCACCTGGCTCAGAAATATGCTGCATTCCACTGTAAAGAGGAGGAAGTTTGTTAATTCCCAGGCAGCTGTGAACAATTTAGTCTCTTTCCAAACAGCGCAGCATCCTATTCCAATTGTGGAGTTTCTTGAAGGATGGATAGTTTGAAGAGCTGGTAAGTGATAACAGGACCTTCATTTCAAGGTCGTTCCTACAGATTTGGCTTTGACAGTAACATCTTGGTAACAGAGTTGCCAAATCTCACAGCCTTATGATACTTAATGAGTTTGGAGTTTTCCCCTCCATATGCTGAAATGGAGAGTTTGAAAATTAATGTTTGGAAGACAAGTTTGAACCCTTGAATGACTGCTCTGTAAAAACTTGGAAATCAGGTGGAGAGCCACAGTTCTGTAATTTCAGGAAGAAGCAATCCCTGTGATTTTAAAGATAGACTTTCTGTTCTGAAGGCTGGTGGCTGGCACTCCTGGGATTTCCCAGATAAACTCATCTATAATAACTAAACTGGTAACTTGATTTGGTTTTCTGGAAAAGTCTCTAAAATACTCACTTCTCTTCCTCTCAAGATTTCTGTATTGAAAAATCCCTGTCCAAATCCTATGCAAGCCTTTTTTTGCCACCTCTTTGGCAGTACATTTAGAAGCATCAAAGTATCACAAGGAACTACCTCAAGAAATTAATATCCTGATTTCTTCTTTGAGTTCTCATAACCAATAATTTTTTCTGATTATTAGAAGGTCTCTGCGTCCAAAACCTGTTTATAGATATTTGAGCCAGCTGTACTTTTAAACAGGCTTGCACCTGATATGGTTTCCATGGGAGCTGCTTGGTGCTTAGCCATTTGCAAACATGGCTGCTTTTGTAGAAAATTAAATTAGAGTTAGTGAACACAGCGTTCTTCTGAAAACCTGACCTTTGGTCTTCCTGGCACAATGGTAGAAGAGTGAAGGAAAATATATACTTTCTGTGCTTTACTTATTCTGTACCACATTTTTTCCCCCCTCTAAAACTAGCTAGATATGACTTTCAAAATACTTCTACCAAAAGCTCCTGCTATTTCACTGCATTTTCAGCAGTTACAGTTGGATTGTTCTGTACAACTCCAGATACAGCATTTAATCAGCTTAGTTCTTCTATTTTCACTGGAGTTCCCAAATTTTAAAGCTTTTCTTTTGTTCAGAAAAATATATTGGGCTTTTCTTACACTAAAATGTTTAGTAATACTCTGTAAGAATTAATTTTATTCCATCAGAAAGTATGGGTGTTTAAGTACTTAGGAATCTCAGTCACATGTGAAGTGGAGAGGCAGAATTACAAGAGCTTTGTCTTTGAAACTAAAGGGATCAAAGAATCTGGATTAATTTGTAATGTTTTTGGGTCGGACACTGTATTTGAAAAGAAACTCTAATTCAATTTGTTAACCCTCAATTCAAATGAGCCTCTCAGATCCCAAACAAGGAGGGACAGGATTTTGTCTTCTGAATTCCAGTTTGGTGACTAATGCATGAGCTAATTAGGGCCAGGTAGAGAGAACTCCACATGCTGCTGAATAAACTAGAAAAATCCTAATATCACACCAAGGTCAGCAGCGCTAATTAACACCTATGGACAAGAAATCTGCTTGAACGTGCCTGCTGTGCTTTCTGGCTTTGACCACATCCAGAATCTTATGGGAAAATTATTCTGATGCTATGTCATGGCAGAAACACATAGTGAGTTGCTCATGGGCTAACCTGTCCACCTAGGATTTTTATAATCATTCTCAGCTACTCTGGTCCCTGATACATTGTTCTATGGAGGGTAAAAACCCAGAGGCTTTTTGGCTACCCAACAGAACAAGTCTGCCCCTTGCAGAGGTCACTCTGCTCAGCTCTTAAGGTCTGTGAAGCCTAAGAAGCCTAGTACCATTTTGGGAAGTCTTAATGAGAGTCTCAGCTCTCAGCAGTAGCATCAGTAACTCAGAGAAGCTACACATCCACCCCTATGTTGGTGAAGTCTATCATGTCTTAATTTTTTCATGATTTCTGGCCACAAACTCTGAACTTTCATGAAGATTCTCCCTAATGCCATGGATAAATGTCACTACCTCTCTTCCCTGATCTATTGAATTATGGTTTTGCACATGCTCTCTGGGCTGTCCCATCTCTTAGACTTTATCTAGAGCTGGGTGACCATTGTTAAAACGACAAATGCACCTAAACCAAATACTTTTTCAGTATTTTTGGATATGTTACTGGAGTAACACTTGCAAATGTATAGTGGTTTTTTTCTTCTTTTTTTTTAAAAATTTGCTGGTTAATAGAAGAATTTTGAAATAGAAAAGTAGGAAGAGTTTTCACCCTCTGAAAGCTTTGGAAAAGTCAAATAACATTTTTCATCATAATTTGAACATAAGCACTGTGATATTTGTATTAGGCAAGTCTTCTCCACGTAGTACATCACTAATAATATATTTTTTAATGAAAGGTGGTAAATACTGGCCCTAGACTAGTTTCTCAAAGTCCTGTGCACAAATGTTTATTTTAATAGGCAGCAGGCAAGCTAGCACTTGCCTATATAAAAGTTTTGCCTTTCATTTTAACCTTAGAGAGAAAACCATTCATCTCAATTTGAAAAGGAATAAGAACACAAAACAAACCAAAGCCTAAGCTGAAAACAGACTAATGTAAATAAGGAAACAAACAAAAAAAGGTAATAAAACTTCTGGTTTGGATGGATGACATAGGAATTTTACACAGTGCCAAAAGTGTATCTAAAATATTACTGAGTCAACAGAACAGTACACAGCAATGGGCAATAATTATATGGTATCGGACTAATCAGTTTGAAGACGCTCGACTGGACAATGAAGATGATGTATTTGTCATGTCAAAATTACTCATTACTACAAAGCACCTATTACCTAATACTGCAAAGCAAAGTATTTTAAGAAGCACCTCAAAAGCAAGAAAAGAGAAAACCCCAAATCTAAGACCTCTGGTTGCACCTCTTCTTTTGCATCCTACCATGAGGAGTATCCTTGTGTCCTGGGCTGATGCAGTCTAGGCTAGCTCTGTTAAATTTGCCAACAGAATATGCCTTAGCAAATAGGCTGGGGAAAGGACAACTGAGTCTCAGCTGTTTGCAGTCATCCAAGAGCTTATGGTGATCCATGCCATGCTGTTTGAGCTCACTGCAAAATGTATACACCATAGGGGAAAATGTTAGTAATCTGGGTACAAGAGATAAAGACTTTCCAGTAGAATAATTTGTATCACATATCTGGCTTAGCTTCCTCATGGAAGAAATAGGGACCCCCTTGCTCTGTGTAGTCAACTGTCATTCAACTTACTGTTATATTTTTAAAGGACATTCTCAGTAAACAGCAAGGATACCAAAACTGCTGCTGTGCCCTAACGATATATGGTGAGACCTTGATGTTCCCCTACTAATACAGAGCTTGGAGTCATGAAGATTTCTGGGAGAGAGTAGGAACTAGAAAATCTCCCACCATGTCTGCAAAACCAGCAATATCAGGAGGAGCTCATCTTGGACTCATGACAACAAGTCGGACGCACGATAACTTCCAAAGGCATAACACATAGATGTACTATTTCACCATGGACGCTCCTGTTGAACCAAGAAACAAAAAGCTCCCATAAACCCCAAAGCCCAGGCCAAAGAGATGGCCATTTCCTCCAGGTTCAGGGCCTCCTGTCTTGCTCATTTTGAGCCACTGCCACAGCTGTATCAGAGAATATCTGATAGCATGATTTCAGGGCTGGGCTGAGTTAATCAAGGAAAATAAGCTGGAACAACAGTGAATGACAGGAAAAGGTGGGGGTCTGGAGTTGGACTACAAAAGAATATGAAGTTCTGAAATTACTCCCACTCAGGCTGTGCTTTCTTCCAACAATCCCTGCATACCCCCTAAATCTATTGGCAATTATCCAAACTTTTACAGCCCTAAAGCCATCTAGTTGTCAAATTATGTGCAATGCACCTATACTTTGCTGAGAAGAGCACTTAATAGAAGAAAACGTGGTCTGGCTGCCTGCAGTTTCTTCCCATCAGCAGTCCCAATGGACAGAAAGAGTCACCGTAGGAACATTCCTATAGCCCTGATCTTTGGGCACATACAGACAGATTTGTAAGGTCTATACCAAGAACAGGTGAATGTTTCTCAGTAGTGTAACTACATTTGAACTCTGTTGTCCCAGTGAAGAGGCAGTAGTTGTCAGGGTTCAGGGCCAGAGCACATTCTGCACAGAAAAGGGAGGGGACAGGTGTGATAGAGCTGGAAAACAGGTGCTGTAGAGCCAGATGTCTTTCATCCCACAACTGATAGGAGGTGGGATCTGTCTTTTTTACCTCCCAGCAGTGACTCTCTCTTGATGAAGGCAGCATCAGGAGCAAGTCTCATTTTCTAGGGCTCTGGCACAGGTGACATCGAATTGGGGCCAGAGCTAGTTGTTCCTGAAGGCAATCTGCTGCCCTCAGCAGCTTCTGCATTGCTAAAGCCTCAGGTCAGCTCTGTTCAAAACCTCCAGCAACCTTGACTCAAGTCAAACTGCTAGTGTCACAAGCAGATCTTAAGTAAATTTGCTGCACCTGCAGATGCATGAGAGGAGTTCTCCTGGAACACTGATAAGGATTCTAAACAGTAGTGCCAAGCAGCACAGATCTTGCAGAAGTCATGCAAGTGCTGTAGGGAGACAGGGTTGCTGCATTTTTTCACAACTCTCAAAGGGGCATGCAACCTACTAGTTTCTCTTTGTTCACTCCAAGTCAAAGCAGCTGTGGAGAATTTTACCTTAGACCCTTTATCCTGCTTTTCCTTCTTTGATGCCAAACTCCCTAGGTTTTCCTCTCTCCCTCGTGCATCACATCCAGGTAATGGAAACGCTGCACATCGGTCCCAGCTCAGACAATGCTTCCTCTCCTCATCTGTCCTCCACACTCACCAAATGACTTTGTTCTTTCTCTCAGATTTTCTCCTTCACCACCTATTTTTCCTGCAGGAATAAGCAGAGGTAGGTGCTCAGCTGCCTGAACTGTTTCCTAGACTTCTGTTAGTGGTGACTGGGAAGATGAAAGACAGGGAAGGGGAGGGGGCAGAAAATACACCGAGCTGATACGCAAAGCTCCCCTAAACATCTCTGCTACAATTTCCTCCTTCTGCTTTCTCTCTTCTCCTTTGCAATCCCTTGAAAACTGGCAGAAAAATAATGCATGCCTGTCAGCTTCAAAGCAGGAGAGGAGAAAAGCCCTTCCTCTTTGAGCTGTGATTACATTTTGGGATGGATGAGTTCCCACACTTCTCCAGGAGAATCTCCGGCTGCTCTGTTATTCCAGTGAGGGCACAGAAACAGCTGAACAGACAGCACTAATATCTGTGTGAAAGACAGAACGATCCTCCCCGTCTTTCTCCAAGTTCCTCCCTTTTTTGTATATCCTTGCTTGCCCCCTCAGGAGGCTTCAACTCCTCACCTTGGCACATAGCACCAAACTGTGATGCTCTACTCAAGGTGGCACCAAGTGCTGCAGTGACCTGCAAGTACTGACCTCACATGTGTAGGGGAATCTCCATGTTTTCAGCCACATGTCCTTGCAAGTGTTTGGGTACAACTGTGCCCAGTCCTAGCCAATCTCAAGTATTCATAATCACAAGGTGTTCCCAAACAAAATATGAAGAAAGAGAAAAGCCTTGGTTATTTTTTAAACAGCATATTCACTTAACTTCTGATTCTGAGCTTTTAGATTGTGTTTGTTTTCAAGTCCTTTTTGCCTTCCTCTTCTCCCACTGCCCTATCCATTCACCCTCAACCCCAAACATAAGGGCTAAGTTTGATTATTTCTCCCTTTGGATTCCGAGAATCTCTTCATTCCTGGATATGAAGGGAACACTGGGAGGTGAGAGAAGGGGCTTGGCAGACCAAGAGAAATGCAATAAACCAATTGTTTCCTTTCAAAGCACTAAACTCCACAACCTAGAGTCAATGGTCTTTATGATAGCCTAGTCAAATAGAAAAATACTCAGAAAAACAGAAGACAAAGGTCCTATGTTTCCAAACTGATGCATGGACAAGGTGCCAAATGATTGCATTTCTTTCATTTGCCACAAACTGGGTTAGCTTTGAGCTTGAAGGAGAGAGAATAGCAGGTTTTTAAGTAGTGCTTCTAGGCCTGGCATCAACACTTCTGTAGTCATAATGAGTCTGACATCAGAGGCAACACACACAAAAGGATGCAGGCCAATGCCTAGGCAAACAGAAGTGGGAAAAGAAGGACTGAAAAATAAGAGCACATGGCAGAGGAGAAGGACTCCATCCCCACAAATGTTTTGAAATTATATCCTCAATTTCCTGCATTTCAGCAAATAAACTCACTTCAAAACAAAACCAATGAAAAAAAAAAAAAGAACAACCCTCTAGAATTCTGTGCAAGGTTAATTTGCCAGAGGCTGATTTTGTTCTGTTAATTGCCATTTGCCATGTACCAAAACCATAGTCCCCAAATGCTCCTGGACATTTCCCATCAGGCAAGCACACACATGATTAAGAACATTTGAGCAGTCATCCTTAGAACTGTGAAAAAAAAAATTCTTAAATGAAGGGAAATTAGTCTTCTCAGCCATGGAAACCATGACCTCACATGCCCTTTCCCCTAGACATCTAGCAGGGCTCCTGAAGGGCTGTTGGATGACTGGGGGTAGATAATTAGCTCTAGGGGCACACTATGGGATGGGAAATGCATTGAAGGAAAGCATACAAAACACTGATTTTCACTCTTATTTGAGGGCTCCACTGGGAACTCGAAGCAGCCTAGAGACTTGAATTTGGCACTTCTTACCTACCTCAGCTGTCAAGTAATTCCCCGATTTGTTCTCTTCTCCCTGATACCTCCACTGTTTTTTCTTCCTCCTGTTTATTTTCAGACTATCCCTTCTTTTCTGCCCCCTCTTTCAACTTGTATCATCATGACCTGGAGAACTGATATGCCTTGCCTGGTACTCTTCTTTACTTTCCCTTGTACTCTCCAATACTTCATCAAACATAATTGCCGCGAAGAAAATATTTACTACAAGAAATTACAGCAAGCTGCTAATCAACTGGTACAAAATGACCAACAACAGAACTCTAAAAGATCTCCCAAGTCCCTTACATTCTCTGTGACTATCATTTTAGGATTTGTCTACACTTGACAGTTTTACTAATGTGAATGATTAATGGCAATTTTTTTGTTTTGTTTTGACCAACAGTTGTGTTCATAGAGTCTCATCACTGTTATCACAGTTGCATTGCTGTGAGAATGACCCACAGAAGCTTCCTTAGTGATAAGAATACCACTACCCAAATGCTGTGCAGGTACAAGTGGGTTTCAGTTCTTTGATCTTGGAAATATTATGGAGACTGCCTTCCTAGGAATTAGAGTTCCATTATAAATTTTTGTCTTACAAAATTGTCTGCCAAAAAACCCCTCTACTAAACATGTAGAATTCAATAACCATGTTTGAAAATCTCTGGTACCTCCACTTGCAGTGTTAGACAGCACTAACGTGATACAAGACAAAATGGTGAGGTCACTGCTCCAATGGGAACACAATAATGAGGTCGAATATTCACAAAGAATTTGCATTCACATGCCATTGTTCTGCAGTCAGTTAATAACTAACTCCTGTGCCTTATGGACATAGCATCAGGGTTTGCTGAAATGCAGGAATACACAAATATACGATAAGGATTTTTAAACAGATAATATTCTTTAAGACTGCACAGTGGTAGAAAATAAAAATCATACAAAATTTTAACAATGTGCACAATTT
Source organism: Clamator glandarius (assembly GCA_033459285.1). Lineage (NCBI taxonomy): Eukaryota > Metazoa > Chordata > Aves > Cuculiformes > Cuculidae > Clamator > Clamator glandarius. The sequence continues at coordinate 2,550,532 of JAUNZM010000105.1, forward strand.
CTGACTTTGCTGCCAAAGACTAGCCCTTGTTTTACAAACAGTGCCTTGGTATTTCAGTTCATGCCTGCCTTGTGTGATCCACGCACATGCTGCGAATAAAGACAATGTGATAAGGCAGCAAGAAAATTATTTAAACGGCGTGACCAGCAGGTCCAGGGAGGTTATTCTCCCTCTGTACTCGGCACTGCTGAGACCGCACCTTGAATCCTGTGTTCCATTCTGGGCCCCTCACCACAAGAAGGATGTTGAGCGAGTCCAGAGAAGAGCAACGAAGCTGGTGAAGGAGTTGGAGAACAGGCCTTATGAGGAACGGCTGAGAGAGCTGGGGTTGTTTAGCCTGGAGAAGAGGAGGCTGAGGGGAGACCTTATTACTCTCTACAACTACCTGAAGGGAGGTTGTGGAGAGGAGGGTGCTGGCCTCTTCTCCCAAGTGGCAGGGGACAGGACAAGAGGGAATGGCCTCAAGCTCCACCAGGGGAGATTTAGGCTTGAGATTAGGAAAAAAATTTTCACAGAAAGGGTCACTGGGCACTGGAACAGGCTGCCCAGGGAGGTGGTTGAGTCATCTTCCCTGGAGGTGTTTAAGGCATGGGTGGACGAGGTGCTAAGGCATGGTTTAGTGTTTGATAGGAATGGTTGGACTCGATGATCCAGTGGGTCTCTTCCAACCTGGTTATTCTATGATGTGATTCTATGATATGATATGATATGATATGATATGATATGATATGATATGATATGATATGATATGATATGAGGATGTATCCTGACTATTATGTTGCTGAGAGTTTGTGGGCAGCACAGAGACTATAGTAAGTTTGGTCAGCAGGCTAAGGGCGTGACATTAGTGTAAGTTGCCCAACACTTGAGTCTTCTACACAGCCACATCTACAATAAAGCTGTTTCTCTGCTAGTAAGATTAAAGCCAGCATGGTTATGCTTCTTCTACTGGCATGTTTTCTTTTGCACTTAATGATCTAATCACATCCTCTTTTTTTTCTACAGGGCCTTTGCCTCATTCAGTGCCCAGGATAGATGGGACTCATTGAATAGGCATCTGTAGTCTGACAGTTTGTCTGCAATTTGCCTGGAGCTGAAGATACATCCTTTGATTCTGTCTCTGGCTCTGCCACAAAGGTCCTATGTTAACATACTGCACTAGTCACTTAAACCAAACCAAAGTGTGCACCAAGGGCCTCTTTCTTTATGCTATGGGTCCCTAAATCAAATCACTTGAGATCTCGTTTTTGAAAGAGCTAAGCACTTTTTGCATGCAACTAGAGCACAATGCTACAAAAATTCTAAATATTTTGTTAAAAAATAGACACACAGCAGCTCAAACTTATAACCAGTAGACAGTTTTAGCTATAATCTCCCTAGATTTTCTTTCCTTTATACAAAATGCTTCTTCCAGCATGGGGACAACACAGCAGTTACAACTGTGACTTTGGGAAATGGTATCTCTTTTCTATAAGATGCTGAGGTTTCAAATCCCCATTAGGACAGAAAGAAAACCACTAAGTTCTGAGGTGGGGGGACCTCTCACACAGCTTCCAAAGTGTTCAAGTCATTCCATGCAGTTCCTTGAATCAGCAAACTTCTGGCATTTCTACGTCATAGACTCAGTTTAACTGAGAAACCTTTCCTGGTTAGGATTAATTTGGAACCCATTCCAGCAAAAAGCTTCAGTTTTGACAGAACTTTTCTTGCCAGGCAACTGCTTCATACATGTCTCCTGTCTGGACTGCTGAGGCTCTCTGAGAAGAACGTACCAATCCTGCCATATAAGTTTCTGTTTTCAAAAGTTGCTGCCTTGGGCAAAGTCAAACTAAGCTTAATACAGAACTTTGTTCATCTGAACTCTGTGGTACCAACTACAGATGTTCTAAACATCCAGAAGAAAAGACCTGGCTCAGATCATCATCCCACGCTACCAAGGGTGACCAGTCTCCTTGGAAAGCCCATTAACCCTGGTCATCTTTCAAACCTTTAAGGTCTTCAGATTTGCTTAGAAGGGTACTCTGTTTCAGATGTAAAGTAGTCAATCAGTACAACATTATGTAAACCTCTTGAATGAAGCTGCCTCCTATGTAAATGTCAAAGTTTTATACTTTCTTCATATACATATTTCCCTGCCCACATTACATTTGAATCTCTTTGTCTTTCAGGAACAGAAAGCATCTCAGAAGAGAGGTCACCTGTCCTTCAAGGCCAGTGTCCAAGAACAGCAAGGAGCATCTTGAATGGCCCTATTTACTAGGCACTACAAAAGCAGGTGTAATCAAAGCTTTGCCAAGAAGAGGAGGCAGTCATCCCATCCCTCTTGGACTCCTGCCAGGTATTTCTATATACTTTTTCAGCAAAGCTTCCCACCCTTGAAAGGCAACAAAATTTAAGCAAGGCTGTTAGAAGAGATTGAAAGATTTCAGTAGGTTGTGGCAGCAACTACAAGCTTTTCCATCTGTGTTCTGTGCACACCACTTCTAACAGGGATCAGTGCAATCTGCATTTAAATAATGTTACCATGGAAGTGTTTCTTTTCTGCAGTGTGCTACAGTTCCTTGTGCAGTGTCAAATTTGGTATCATTTTGACATCTGGTCTGTGGCACTCATCCATCTGTTGTAACTGAGTAGGTGTTGGGTGTGGTTGGCAAGAGAGGCTTGTTTAAGTGTTTGTTTTCATCCTGTAGAGGAACTGCAGAGCCAGCTCAGTAATTAATTAAATAATCATCTTTTTTTTTTTTTTTAAAAAAAAAAAGGTGTGAACTAATACCCTGATGAAATCATGAGTAAGGCAGCTGGTGCTTCTCACTGCTGAAATGGGGAGGCTTTGTTCCCATTTCTCTTTGGTTCTGTGTTGTGTTAATAAGCCTTCCCCATTGGGCTGGCACTCTAGTTTCTCTTCCTGACTCAGCCAAATGCCTCCTGGCTGAATTTGGATAGGCCACTCCATCTTCTGTGCAGCAATATCCCTCTCTGTAAAATGCATTCAAAGTTAAACCCCTCCTTTGATAGAAGATTTGAAATCTGCTGATAAAAAAATGCAACAGAAGAGGTGGCCATCATTAGTATCATTACCTTGCATTGTGGTTATTCTATTCAAATAATCATTATTTTAAATTAACCTTCAGTGTCATCTGATCCTAGCAACATAGTAAGCTCTCTTGAGCACAATGGAGACATGTTCACAATTTCCATGGCTGCCTCTCCAGGTAAATCTGCCTTTTGGTCACCTGTTTCTCTCATTTCTCTCAGAACAGAGCACAAAAGCACTTGTCTGTTTAATCACCTACTCGTAACTTTTCATAAATGCATAGTGCACCAATCAACCCTCTCCTTCTCCACGTGTGACTAGGTAATGCTCCACCTGCTCGGTTTTAACTTCTGGATAGACCCCAGTATTCAGCTCTTTGGCTTGAGACAGAGACTCCTGCTGTTCCGTTTGCCAGTTCACTGGGACATAATTGCACTTCCTATCTATCAATCAGTTTTATCCTGCTCTGTGATCAGTTTAAGGATTGAAGTAGTTATTTGTAGCACTTATTAATGCCTTCAGCAGAACATTTATTTGCAAGTGTAATAGATAACATAGGAAATGGGGAACTCCCTGTGTACAGCTAAATATAACAGGGCTTGTCCAGCATTTCTGATCCTGAGGTTCTGTCCACCTCCACGGAAACTGTGGCACAGAGAGGGATGCTCTGTGCTACTCACAGCATGCTGCTTGCTATTTTGTGGCTGGCAGACATGAATGCCAAATTCACTAGTACTCAGAATATATTTAAAGATGTGCATCCACCAATGGTAGTTATACAATCTGCCCTTGAGGACAAAAGGGATAACAGTGATCTGGCTGTTCTCTTACCTTCCTTCCCCTTCTCTCACACATATAGCAATAGGTGTTAACCTAGGAGTATCTGTAAAAGAGTTCATGGGAAGTTCATCACATATTGAATGCTTCCTATCTTCTGGTGGCTCCTATAAGGCCTGGCATCACAGCACCATCATAGGTTAGTGATTTTGCACCTAAGATTATCAATCGTGTCAGACAAAACCAGAAGCCAAATACTGGGCTTTTCAAATGCTGTTTTTTATAAAGTACTCTGTAAGAGCAAGAGCAGAAGCATCCACTGGGGACACTGATTAAAAAGGACAAAATGTGACCTTTGTTTTTTTCTTTAGCTAAATAACAAAAAAAAAATTCAGTGTTGGCAGTATCTCCCTGAAGTTACCAACACTTTACCTATATTGTTATTCTGTACTGTCAGGGAAAGGAGAAGGAATTAAATTGATTTTATTTGTAGATCAAGTTAGGCAGAGAGGTTTTGTATTGTCATTTTTAGCTTGCAGACTAAAGCACATACTGTATGTAGGAACAAAATTAATCCTCCGTTTCTCCACTGTGATTTGTGATGTAATAAACTTTTAGTTTCTTCTCTAAATTATTTCCCTCATTGTAATTTCCTCTAGTGACTCTGTCTCTGAAGTGCCACTAGCTGCAAAATTACAAATAGGAGTATTTTGAACTCTAGTCACTCGAGAAACTCATAATCCTGATATCCCACAAACACTATATTTGCTGTAAGGTGAAAGAAGCTTATTCTGTGCTTTGATCATGCCCTATTCATTTCCATAAAATGGAATTTCTCATTCAAGCATTTCTACATTCTTTCTTGCCCACCCCAGAACCGACAAAATTTTAAATAAACCAAACTGAACATTTTTTGCTAGTAGTTTTGCAGCAGAACATGACCATTGCAGGAGTGGTGGAAGGAAAATATGCAAGAACAGGGAAAGGAACTTTTGGATTACAAAATTTAGTAACTTACAATGAAGGTTCCAGTCCAGTTTTCCTTTAGAACTGATCACAGCACTAAGTCCAGTCTTTGCACAGCCTTCCCTCCTGTCTCTCTCCCAGGGACCATTCCAGGTGAACCTTGCTGTGCCAGCCCATGCTGAGCTAAATGGTCTTTGCTGTCAATCTATGCACTGCATCAGGGAGTTTCCATTTGTTATCAAAATATAATTTGTCTTATCAGCTTTAGACTTGCTGGCTTTATGCTTTATTGTATTTCTGATCTTTGTGAGCACATCTCCATGGCTGTTTCAGTTTGCAAAGGCAGGGAAACGCACATGGAAACAAGCAGGAGTGATGCTGCAGTGAGTTCTGGGCAGAAATTTAGAAAACCTGAGTGTTTCAGGAATAACACCAGTTTCTTTGTTACAGACAAACAGTGTCACACAAACATTTTCCTAATATTAAAAAGAGTAAAATGAAACATGCAATTACTTTTCTTGATGGTATTTGTTATATTGTCTACTTTTATCACATTCTCAGTCTTTTCTCTGAAGAAACCAGCTCTCATACAGCCAGGTGCTGACTTTCCATGCCTTTGTGGTTTTGTTCATTTTATGTCCCTTTATGTTTACTCTAACTTTTGTACAAGAGTGGCCTGACTTGCTCACTTGAGTCAGAGGTTCTCTCCTTAAAGGTCAAGCTTGGTACCCATCTCGTCCTGGGTAGCTCCCCAGCACAGGACGAGGAGCCTGGCTGCGTTACGGGAGGCCCTTCTCACTGCCCGCCAGGGCTTGGTGCTGCCTAGGGCCTCTGCAGCACTGCCTTCAGCAACTGGGCACCACAGTCTGCCCTTTCTACCGCTGCTCCACTCTCACATGACATATAAAAAAAGGTTTGAAGAGGTTTTTCGTAACCTGATGATGTAAGCACAGAACTCAAAACATTTCTTTGCACATTTGTCACTTTCTGTGTAATCAAAGTAAGAAATGAATGTTATAGAATCATAGAATGGTTTGGGTTGGAAGGGACAGTAAAGATTGTCCAGTTCCAACCCCCTGCCATAGGAAGGGATTCCTCCCACTAGACCAGGCTGCTCAAGGCCCCATCCAACCTGACCTTGAACACTTCCAGGGATGGGGCATCCACAACTTCCCTGGGCAGCCAGTCCCAGTGCCTCACCATCCTCATAGTGAAGAATTTCTTCCTAATGTCTAAGTTACCTTCCTCTTCACATAACTCTATATGGGTCCCTAAGTTTCTCAGAGTCTTGTCTTGCCATGAGTGACCAAGGAGACAGACAATTTTGATATTGTTGTTGCCTCCAAATGTCCCAGCTGATTGCCCTGATAATTCATCAAAATTTCAAAGATAACCCTCTGGTCTATCTGTGCATATTCTGCTACCATCCTTGCTAAGCTTTCGGGTTTTGTTCCTGTGATTCTTGCTTTTGTTTTGCAAAACAGATGCTAGGGGAGAATTTTGCATCTCGCTTTGTGACTACTAGATTTTCTTAACAGCATCTTGTGAGAAAAGGTATTGAAGATTTTCTGAAATTTCCTCTAAAATATATTAAATGGTATTGCATTATCCATGGCTTCATTGAGATACTTCAAGGGTTTTTAGGAACTTAAGAAGGCATGCTTTTCTGTTACTGGGTCAGTCATGCTTAGCATTAAGCTCATGTGCAGATTTTATAAATCAACTAACTTATATTTCAACCTTTCTTTCATTTTTCATGTGGCTGAGATGATGTAGATTTTAAAGTAAAACACTGCCACGTTCCATTGATTTAGTATAGCAGAACAGTCTATTTTTAAGGGAAGCCTGCATGATTTTCTTAATAGCTATCAGCCTTGATTGATGCCATCTGCTCTGGGAGGTTTGTTATTTTAGCATGTCAATTCTACAGTCTCTCTTGTGATACCTCAATGTTTGACAGGCTCCCATCTTTAGTAATTAAATAAAATATGGAGAGAGAGAATGTATTTCCAGTCAGTAGAGACTAATGGGAGGATATAAGGAAGTCTCTGCAGTACCCTTGTCATTTTTTAACTGGCCCTTTGATCTAGCAAATCCACTAATTCTCTTTCAGATATTTATATTTCTCATTTACTTGCAGAAATGCGTCTGCTGCTCTTGAAATTTCCTCTCAGTTCTCCTTTTCCTCAACTTTCATTTTTCCTTGCCAGTTTACATTCCTTTCTTTTGGGTTAGCCAGGGCTAGATTTCCTTTTCCCAAAGGTTACCTGTTTGGTTCATCATACTGTGTTTGTTTTTTCTTGCCTTCCTGCTTCCTTTTTGGTTTCAGGGTATGCATACCTTCTGTGATGCAATTATGGTATGCTTAAGTAGTTCCATGTTGAGGCAAAGGGATTGTAATGTCTTCACTTTTGACTCTTTCCTTCTCTGTACCTCTTTCCAACCCTCTCCTCCCTTCAAATCCAAGAAATTTAAAGGATTATATTTTAACTGCAGCAGTGCAGTTTAAGTCTTAGCTAGCTATTAGTTTTCTATCTCCACCCTAGAAAGCTTTGCACGATGTTTTGGGTTTCTTATGTTTTACAGGGGTGGAGGGGGTTTTTGCATTAGCTTCTTCACTTAAGACTGGCCCAGACCCAACTCTCTACACTCCTAGATGTTGCATGAAATGCAGTTGTGACATAAACAAGTGGCCAATGCAATTTTAAATAAAAGTGATTCCAAGGCATTTTGAAGTGAAATGACAAATTCAGATTGGTCAGACCATTTGAGGCTGCAGTTTGCTTTAGTAAATTCAAGGGCGCTAGCAGAGTTTTGGAAAAAAGCTGGATCTGTTATCAGGCTGGCAGTCTCTGGGAAGACAGGAGTTACTTTGCTCTTTTACACCATGATTATGTTTAACCATGTTTGCTAAACAAGAAACTGGGAAAAGAGTAAGAAAAATCCTGCTTTAAAACCAAGAGGCACACATGCTTTCTTTTAGCATCTCCCTGCCACGGCAGGACAAACGGCTTTAATCAGTTTCAAAAACCATGCACAGCTCTGGAACCCAGAGGAAGAAAAGAGTCATTTAAAGAAAAATGCCAGGAGCACTTAGAAGGGGGAAACAAGAGGATCAGGGAGGAAAGTAGTGACATCTTGCCTTCTGCTCACACACTGAAAGCAGAAGTATGATCCATACAGGCAGAGGAAAGGGGCAGAAATCAGGATACGGTCGGCACAGCTCCGAATGGTTTGCATATAGAGGCTGGCCATAAACAACATCAAATGACTGGACTGCAAAGTTGCAACCAAATCCACATAGGTCCAACTTAGAACAGGGAACCTGGAAGTGTTTCAGATCTGCATGGTTGATCAAGTCTCATCCCTGCTCCGCTCTGGGTAAGAACCTACTTCCCTGTAAGCCAGCATGGCAGCCAAGTGGGTGCTGTGCACCCTTCAACCCAGTTTGAATGTCTTGGGAGCACAGCGGGCACAACTGCCACTGCACAGTGGAGGTCACTTCAGAGCGAATGTCACTGCCTTCAGCACAGTGGGATAGGGCCTACTTTGGCTGAAGTCAATGGGAAGAGTGACTTTCCTGGTATAAGTGCAGGACTGAGACCTGCATGGGTGAGGAAGAAGCAATCTCCAGTTTTATAATTTCTCTGTGGTCTTGGCAGTACAGCAACATTATTTTCACTTGACTTGGGCTTTAAAAAAAAGCTGTATAAAGGAGAAGAATAGCACTGACATATTTTTTGAGCGCAGAAAATTTAAAAAATATATATATTTTGAAACTGACCCTTGGCAACCTGTTTAAAAGACCTTGAAACTATCTGAACTACATAAGAAAAAAAACCCCACAAAACCAAAACATGCCTACGAGGGCTGAATAATCACTTCAGTAATAGATGACTTTTAACTTTACATCAGAAAATGTTTGGCAGGCATAATTTTAGAGTGTTAGGGAAATGTGTGTGATAACTGCTTGGGTGAAAGAGCAAATGTAGTCCACATGAGATTTATCAAATGCTCACATAAGCAATCAGAATCTGGCAAGGCCAGCTGCCCATGGAGGAGGCAAAGAGGATCGCAGCTCTAAACTCTGAAAATTTAATGAAGCCCACTGATTTCTCATAGGAAATTTTTCTTTGAGCGTGTTCATGTGTCCTGGGAATGGTAGTGAGCAGAAGGTTCTGATAAAATGCTGGCTATAAGGCATAAAGGAAACAAAACCCTCCAAGCCCCACCAAAGGCCACATCACCCTTTTCATCTTTTAAAGCTGTGAAGATTCTTGATGCACCAAACCCCTGAGCATCTTTATGTGTTATCATCGATCACAAAAACAGGCCTATTGACATGATTTGGGTTATCAGGAGAGTCTTGTTGAACTGACCTCTTTTCAAAGAGACCAGAAGGGCACTGAAATTCCCAGGGCTTGTTCAGGAATGTATGCAGAGGCTTGAGGCAGCCAACAAGAGGAGCTGGCAGTGTCATCCAAGGTACTCATGGGAGCAGTTGCTGACTTTCTACTTACAAAAGAAAAAGCGGGACAGAAAAAAAATAGGTACAGGGCTAGGAAGATAACAAGCAGACAAAAAAAATGCAGTTAAACTAGAATTTAGTTAGTTTTATGCTACAAATATCTAAGCAGTTTGCTTTTGCTATTCTGCTGGAATAGCATCCTATTAAAGAGTTGGGTATTCTTTTAGCACCTTTAGTGGCACAAAGTGTTTTTAAAAAAGTAGGTAGTATAGTTCAGACATCTCAGAGATCTTCTGTTCCTGTGCTTGAGACATGACCATTTTGCAGCAAGCGATGATGTTTGGGAATACATTTGCTTGTGAGATCCCTTGGAGCGTGGGGCCATGACAGCAGTGCACAGCCAGCTGCAGTGTTGCAGGCTCCCATGTACCAGAATCGACGAGGCAGTGAATGGCACACCAAGGCAGTGAGATACCCCAAAACCTGAAGCGGGCTTTTAGAAAGTGACAGAGGTGCTAGAAATATGTAGCAGCCACGCTTAGCTGCAAACATCACAGGAGGAACCATAAGGGTGTGTCTCATGCTCCTTGGGAGTCTTGACAGGTTGTAGGTTAGTTCATTTAGACTAGAGACAAGCCAGCAATACCTTAGTCTTGATCCCACATGTACAAAGTATGACTGGGAGTGAGGGGTACCCAGCCCCTCCTGGGAACGGGCCATGTCCTACTTTTAAAAAGTGAGATTTTTATTCTGTTTTTCACTTTCAGTGGGACTGTGCTGGCTTTCCAGGTCCCCGAAGATGCACAAAAGCCATGTGTCTGTTTGGCCCACATTGTAACTCATACTTTCCATATGAAATTCATGATAAAATAACAAAGAGAACTGCTTAATTGAATTTGTTTGGAACCCAGTGTCAGAGCAATGTAACAAATAGAAAACAGTCAAGCACCACACAATCAGACAGAGAGAAGCTACAGATTACAAGACACATGCAGATGCCTCGTGGAAAAACAATCAAAACTACCACATTTAATATGACTGTGATTCTATAATAATTTCCATGCAGGCACGGAGAAACACGTAACATATTTTGCTTGAAATTTCCCCATACTGTTTCCTGGGACTAAAAGATCTCTGCAGTTGAGTGATTAGCCCAGGGTTACAAGGCAGGAGATCTGAAAGCAGAACTTTGGACTCTTGGTGATGTACTTTAACCACAAGACCATCCTTCAGTCTCCTTCACGCTGATGACTTTGGAACTAGCTTTAAAAGATCCAGCGAGACGCAATGATGGGAGTGCTAGATAGGTACAACAGATAGCCAGAGGCAACAAAAATGATTAAGAGACATGTGGGTGGGGGTATTTCTAAACAAAAAAAGATTAGGACCAGAACTATTTCATTTAGAAAGGAAAACAGTAAAAGATGATAGAATTGAGGTATATAAAATAATGAATGGTGTGAAGGAGAAATCAGATGTCCTTCATAAAGCAAGGGGGCACCTAATGGAATTTAGAAAGGCATTAGCTTATAAATGGATAAGGATACCACTCTCCAGCTTATCTCTAAGCAACCTGTTGAACTCTCAGTTGCAGGACATTGGTGTAAATAGCTCAAGATCAAGGAAAAAGGAAAGATTGTATATAGCCAGTAATAAATACAGAATTTTGAGCTAAAGAAAATACTTCCTCAAAGCTACAGTTTTCTCCTAAAAAAAACGCCTTTCCCTGAAAAAGAGCTAAAATTTTATTCCTGATTGAGTCTCACCTGCCCAAGTGCAGAAGGCCCAGCAAAAACTGTGGCTGCTTTCTCATGCCCCCAGATTCCTGCCTACATGTTTTTCAGGAAATCTCACCCTCAGAACAGCATCAACAGCCTTAGAAATTCAGTTTTCTGCTAAGAGCAAAAATGTCATCCTCATTTTGCCTTCAGGAATTCCAAACTGTATTTGTACCACAGAGGCTACTGTAAAGAAAAGATGGAGGATAAAGAAGGTTGCACTATCTTATTCTTTTCCTCTGTAGCCACCTCTTAACTCCACTGTTCCTTCTCCTCTTTCTCCAGAGCCAAGCTGCAAATCCAGGTAAGAGCCCACCTGGATCTCATCAATGACCATCTCTCAGATGTCTAGGATAAATCCATCAGCCTTTTATTAGTCTATACAGAACGGAGCCCTAATTGTCCAGCTTTTGACTCTCTTTGAATCCCTTCATTGGTGCTGCATCTCCCAATCTTCACAAGACTTCAAGGGTCTCCCTAACTTCCCCACATCTGTGAGCTCCCTTTGATAATCAGGGTGCTAACTCTTCTCTGATCCACGCTACTCATTTTCTTCTATAATGATCTTCATGCCATCACGTACCATCACCAGCTGGTACAGCTGCCTTGACATCACCTGTAAGGCTCTCTCCAATACAGATGGTAAGACCATCTAGCCCCTTCCTCCTTTTGCCATATCACTTAACAGCAAAACAGGCTGGTACAGATAAATGGTATCCAATTTGCCTGTTACTGGCAAGCTAGGAAGGTCTGTTTACCTTGTGTGAGTGGTCCTTAGTGCATGGATTCTCTCTTTTCAAGGTTTAGAAAGTGTTTGGTATAAAGGAAATGTATTCAGCAGTGGTCCTGTTGCTGAATGGATGGACCTTCAATCTCTCTTATGATATCTTAACTGAACTGCTAGATGAGTCAGCTTATTTAGAAAGCAGTACACCTTGGGGAGACCAGCATTGGTATTTTAGTTAGAGACCCTCCCATTTCATTCCTTCCCCTGGGTCTCGCAACCACAGTGCTCCTACCTCCCTCCCTCGATGGCTGTGTGATGAAGTGACGGGCCTGTACTTCCATTTGGAAGACATGACATGCACAGCAGCTCTTCCATCCAATGCTGCTGCCAGCTTCAGTTCATGCAGGGAAATAAGGCTGTGTTTATTTTATAAGAGCTCTTTGCCCTAACTTTGAGCTACTTCAGCAGCACCTGAATACTCTATTTTCCAACAGTTATTTATATATTCTGAATGTCTTCCACTCCTCTCCTCTCTTCCTCCTGCTCCTCTGGCAACACTGGTAGCAGTAACTATTATTAATTACTGGTTGAACACCTGCAGTACTCTGCAGCAGCAGGAGAGATGGTCCTTCCCCACTAGGATTTACAAGCCGGGTATACAAGTAAACTAGCACACAGACAGTGTCCCAAGTGATCGGATGATTAAGAGGATGTTTTTAAATTAACATTTGTAAGAAGGTGAGTAAAACAGAAAAGGACTCTTTGTTCATCTTTCTTTGTTAAATCTCTCCTTTCCTTGTTACAGAATATGGTAAAAATAAAGTGAATGCCACTAAATTTATCAGAATAAAACTCTAAGCATTTAAGGTCTAACTTGGAAAAAATGAACTATAGATGTAGTTTTGCAGCTGGAATCAAGAAGATGAATGCTATCTAAAGGGCAAATCAGAAATTCCTCCCACTAACAAACACTTAGGCAAAATTTTCACTTCTCACAGAAACATACAGTGAAGATTTTTCTTCTGTTAATAATTTAGGTTACTGTTATTTTTCTGCCACATCACAGTTCTTCAAATTTCTGTGTAATGAATATTCAAAGTAAATAGCCCTTTTCAGGTATGAGAAACTTCTGGTTTCAGTTGGGTAGAAGAATCCCAAACCGCTTTTTGACATTTTATTAATGTATATCTATAAAATGCGGTTTTTTTTCTTTAAAAAAATCTAAAGCTTTTCTTCACTGACAGAAATGTTCATGAAGAAACTTAGCCAACCACAGCCTGTTGGGATTGTACAGATAAGGTCACTGAGGTAAATGGTCAGTGATGCTTATTTTTGTAAATATTCTCCAAGTATCCCAGGTTTTAAAGACAAGCCCAAAGCAGAGTATTACTAAATTCAAGGTCTCACTTTCAATTCTGAATCTTCTAGATGTTACATCAGAAGGTGTTCTTGGAAATTATTGCTCAAACAGGTCCTGTTGTTGTATGCATTTATTGTCCTTTAGCTTGAACAGTTACTTCTCTCTGGGATTTACCATCTATGTCTATAGGGAATAGTCATATTACTTTCCTTTTACTTTACTTTATTACACTTTGCTAACATGTACATTCAAATCTTCTTTCACAAGACAGATACTCTATTTCCTGATCATCCCTCTAGCCGCAGTTACAGCTTAAGTTCACCTTTCTCAAAGATGGATGCTCAGAGCGGCACACCGTGCTCCAGATTTAAGTTATTCCTGTGCTTTACAAGGAAGTGTTAACGTTTCTTCATGCCTGCTGGAAATACCTTGCTTAAGACAACCTCCCATCATTTCTCCCTGACCAAATCATCACATGGCTTCACAGTTCTTGGGTGAGAACTAAAGGCCGACAGGTGAGATCTGGCAAATCTTACTACTGCAGTAGAACGTAGTTTTGTCCTCACACCAGCTGCCTCTTTCCTAAAGGCAACCACACTAACACAGCATCTGGGGTGGGATGCACATGCTTGAGCCTACATAGTACCAGCTAAAACTCTACACATTACAATCCCGCAAACCATCCTGAATTAAGCCAGAGAAAATGAAGGAAAACTCACAGCACAGACACCTATACTGAACAGAATCACAGAATCACAGAATAACCAGGTTGGAAGAGACCCACTGGATCATCGAGTCCAACCATTCCCACCAATCCCTAAATCATTCTCCTAAGTACCTCATCCACCCTAACCTTAAACACCTTCAGGGACGGCGACTCAACCACCTCCCTTGGCAGACCGTTCCAATGCCTAACCACCCTTTCCGTGAAGAATTTTTTTCTAATCTCAAGCCTAAATCTCCCCTGGCGGAGCTTGAGGCCATTCCCTCTCGCCCTGTCCCCTGTCACTTGGGAGAAGAGGCCAGCACCCTCCTCTCCACAACCTCCCTTCAGGTAGTTGTAGAGAGTAATAAGGTCTCCCCTCAGCCTTCTCTTCTCCAGGCTAAACAACCCCAGCTCTCTCAGTTGCTCCTCATAAGATTTGTTCTCCAGCCCCTTCACCAGCTTCGTTGGTCTTCTCTGGACTCGCTCAGAGCCACAACATCCTTCTTGTGGTGAGGGGCCCAGAACTGAACACAGTACTCGAGGTGCGGTCTCACCAGTGCCAAGTACAGAGGGAGAATAACCTCCCTGGACCTGCCGGTCACGCCATTTCTGATACAAGCCAAGATGCCATTGGCCTTCTTAGCCACCTGGGCACATTGCTGGCTCATGTTCAGTCGGTTGTCAACCAGCACCCCCAGGTCCTTCTCCTCCTGGCAGCTTTCCAGCCAGGTTTCTCCTAGTCTGTACCTCTGCTTAGGGTTGTTGTGCCCCAAGTGCAGGACCCGGCATTTGGCCTTGTTAAACCTCATGCCGTTGGTCTCAGCCCAGCGGTCCAGCCTGTTCAGGTCCCTTTGCAGAGCCTCCCGACCCTCCAGCAGATCCACACTTCCTCCCAGCTTGGTGTCATCTGCAAACTTGCTAAGGGAGCACTCAATGCCTTCATCCAGGTCGTTGATAAAGACATTAAACAGGACTGGACCCAGGACTGAGCCCTGGGGAACCCCACTTGTGACTGGCCTCCAGCTGGATTTAACTCCATTTACCACCACCCTCTGGGCCCGGTCATTCAACCAGTTTTTCACCCAGGAGAGTGTGCGCCCATCCAGGCCAGAGGCCGACAGTTTCCGAAGCAGAATGCTGTGAGAAACTGTATCAATGGCTTTACTGAAGTCCAGGAAGACCACATCCACAGCCTTTCCCTCGTCCAAGAGTTTAGTCACTTGGTCATAGAAGGTGATCAGATTAGTCTGGCAAGACCTGCCTTTCATGAACCCGTGTTGACTGGGCCTGATCACCCGGTTCTCTTGCAAGTGCTTCATGATCGCACTCAAGATCACCCGCTCCATGACTTTCCCTGGTACCGAGGTCAGGCTGACAGGCCTGTAGTTCCCCGGATCCTCCCTGCGCCTCTTCTTATAGATGGGCACGACATCAGCCAGCCTCCAGTCCAGTGGAACCTCCCCAGTCATCCAGGACTGCTGGAAGATGATGGAAAGGGGTTTGGGCAGCACATCTGCCAGTTCCCTCAAAACTCTTGGGTGGACTCCATCCAGCCCCATAGACTTGTGGGCATCTAGCTGGGCAAGCAAGTCTCTAACCACCTCCTCTTGGACCTTGGGAATCTCATACTTCTCTTCCAACCCTTGGGGTTGTGCACAGAGGGAACAATTTTCCTTACTGTTAAAGACTGAGGCAAAGTAGGCATTGAGCACTTCAGCCTTGTCTTCGTCCCCTGTTACTGTTGTTCCCTCTGCATCTACTAGGGACTGGAGATTCTCCCTAGCCCTCCTTTTGCTGTTGACATATTTGTAGAAAGACTTTTTGTTGTCTTTCACAGTCATGGCCAATCGCATTTCTAGTTGGGCCTTAGCCCTCCTGATTTTTTCCCTGCACTTTCTCACTTTCTCCCTGTAGTCCACCCAAACTGTAGTCACCTGCAAACTTGCTAAGGGAGCACTCGATGCCTTCATCCAGGTCATTGATAAAGACATTAAACAGGACTGGACCCAGCACTGAGCCCTGGGGAACCCCACTTGTGACTGGCCTCCAGCTGGATTTAACTCCATTTCCCACCACCCTCTGGGCCCAGTCATTCAACCAGTTTTTCACCCAGGAGAGTGTGCGCCTGTCCAGGCCAGAGGCCGACAGTTTCCGAAGCAGAATGCTGTGAGAAACTGTATCAAAGGCTTTACTGAAGTCCAGGAAGATACATCCACAGCCTTTCCCTCGTCCAAGAGTTTAGTTACTCGGTCATAGAAGGTGATCAGATTACTCTGGCAACCTCAGGTTTGAGGCAGAACTGAGTCACAAATGCTGGCTGAGGGGCAATATCCACAACTGTAAAGAGAATCAGAAGCAAAACCAGCCACTAACTTGAGTGAGACAGAACCTGTGTCCCTGCCATCTTGGGGAAACCCTTACTTTCTGGGGTTTTTTTTAAAGGCTGTTTGTTATTCATGAGTGCACTGGGAAGGAAAACCAGTTGAGGAAAATCCACTAAGTAATTTGTCAGGATGAGTTGTCCTTTGCCCTGACAAATACTCCTAAGATTTGTATGCCTCACCCACAGACTTCAGCTACATACAAACCACCTGCAAAGCCGCATTTGTGCTAACGTGCCAACCACATCAAACTGGCAACTTCCATTGCCAGTGGGGGTAGCAAGCCAGATGCAGAGCTATCAGGAAAAGGTTATCAGGTGAACTACTCATTTCATAAACACAGGCTTACAACAACTGAACACGCAACAGCATCAGCTTTGATTCAGTTGGATATGGGATGTTGTTTACCTGATTTCTGGCTCCAAAGTACAGTTAAAATACACATTAGGGAACCCAAGTTTATTAAAGCTACAACATACGTCATCATCATGGAATGTGCTAAGGCTTTCATATACATTACATTTTTTTGGAAGGCATTATCAGCTAGGAAGATAGTAGTTACGCCCTCCTTCCACATTCGCTAAATGTATATACATATCCAACTTAATTTACCAGAAGAACAGTGAAAGAAGAGGTACTTCTGCCCGTACAAGTAGTAAAGCTGGGCAAAATAAAAATTAAGATGTGCGTTTTATATTTTTTTCCTTCAAACTGAAAAAAAAATGTCTTTGCATTCTGTGCAAAGTAAGACGGCAGTATTTTAACACAGGAAGGGAAATTAATTCTTTGTGAAACAACACAGAAGTCAATGGCACAGCACGATACCAGAGATGAATTTTACCCAGGCTGTAAAAAGAAACATAAGTACAATGCAGACCAACAAAAGAGATTCCATTTAAAGTAAGAATTATGTTTCTACCAGAAAAAACCCCAACAACTAACTAAATTTGTTTCCTGGAAGGAGATCCAACTTGGCTCTGCTGCAGCAGTGTAAAAGGATCCAAAATAAGTAACAGCAGGCATCTCTGCTAAAAGTGGCTTCTGATCGACAACATTTTTCCTCTGGTACTAGAGAAGAGTTGAATACACATTGCAAATGAGGCACGGTAGTTTACTGCACAGAACATGAGAAAGGGGGCAAAAGCTCTGGCATTTATTATAGAACTTTGCTCAGTCAGTGAGTCAGTACTTGGTCTTAAACAAACCGTATACGCACTGTGGGGCTAATTCCCACCTAAATGCTTTCTATTTCAGAGACATATAAGCTTGAATTGGAGGTGGAGAATATTCTTAATTATATCCATGTTCTAAGTCTGCTTTTCCACAGGTTAAGATGTGAGGCCAGACCCTCATTGTAGGGCTGTTAGCAACACCAAGAGACTATTATCTCCCTGAAATATCAGCATCTTACTAAACCCAGCTGATGACTAAGTTATCTGAAAGAAGGAACTTTATATTATGCTTTAGTGGTGGCAGTTTGTATATACCAGCACACATTAATAAATGAACAGTAAAGCACCATAATCACAATCTGTGCATCTGCGTCTGTTTTATGGTATCCTGAAAACGTTTCTAAAGTAATCGTAATACAGAAAGCAGAAATTATCATTCCTTGCCAGCTGGGCTAATGTGAAATGCTGTCTGACTGTGACTGGCAGATCTGATATTTTGTTAATTGTGAGAGACCCCATTTTGAATAATGTACTCACATTTGTTATGATCAGTGAGTATTTCCTTTCACATTGCATTTTCTCCATACATAAACTTAACATAATCCAATAAAGAGCCTATGTGAGCAAGTCTTCTACATGCAGCCTTTTCTCTACACGGGGAAAAGGTTGGCTTTCTTTGTATATGATAGTCATGCAATTTTCCATTTCTGCCTGAGTGAGATCCACAGTGAATGGAAGTCTTCTCACAAAGTCATCTGTTCTCAGGTTGTCCTGACCTAAAACTGAAGGCTTCATTCAGAGATATCCAACAAGAAGCACTTCTCAGCAATCAGTAACAAAAATCTGCACTAGACATGCAGACTATCATTAAAAAAATTGATACCAAAAACCAAGTAGGGAACTACAGTGATGTGACAGATGAAATTGTAATGGGAAAAAAAATGACAAACCCAAGGAGTCAAAACCCCCAAATCAACACGGTCCTTAAGTTTCACAGTCATTTGTATTTTTAAAATTAGATGAACACCAAATACTCACATCTAATTCAATCATGTTCAAAATGGAACGTAGATGAAGGCAGTGTTTCTAAGGGACAGAGCAACACCTAAAGTCCGAATCTGACTTAAATCCAGAAGAACTCCACTGAAATCAATGGTAACAGCAGTGCAAATCAGCAAGAGATCTAAATCTGTCCTAGCTGATTCCAGATCTATCTTTTATTTGCTATATGGCTTTAGGCAAGTCAGTGACCTTCTTTTTATTTCTCAGTTTCTCCATCCGTAAAATGGTGATAATACTGCTTGTAATACATGAAACTGGGGGGATTAGTTAGTTCCGTAACATAGTGTGGATGTGAAAACTGCTGGGTGTCAGTAATTTTCAGCCACCTCCATCACCTTTATTGACTCTTAATAATCTTAATACTCAGCTTTTTGCTTGCTTGCATATTTCTTTTTTAAAAATCACGAGCCACAGCCTGGAATCCTGATTCAAGTTTTACGTTGTTTACAGAAAAAGAAAACTGAGTATGAAATTTGGAACTTGGCCCCAACAACAACAAACTGCGAGGATATTTCAAACAAAACTCATAAATCACTGCATGAAATTAATACTGCTTACATTCTGGGCTTTGTTTTTTTTTGTTTTGTTTTGTTTTTTTTTTTCCAGAGCACATATTAACTGACCCACTGATACCCAAACAACAAGGGCACAAAAATCTCATGGCAAATCCTTCTTCTAGTTGGAATAGCGCACGCTGCGCTGATATATGCTGCAAGAGCCAACGTTCTTCAAACAGTGAAACCAAGGAGGGGTGGGGGGAAGAATTAAATAAAAAAGAACCCAACCTGAAAACACCCTAGCGTCTGACAGCTCTGAGAGGGACCTCTAGCGTGTGCTGGAACATTTTGTGTTGCGCTTCGGGGGAAAAATCCCCCCAAATCACCGCAGTCATTTCGAACAGGAGAGGGGCAGTTTCACCAAGCGCCTCCGACCTGCGGGGCGAGGATCCTCGCACCCCAACCGGCACCGAGTGCACCCACACTTCTTTTTTCCCGGACTTCCTCGGATCCGGAGTTTTCCCGCAGCCCCAAAGCCGCCTCCGGGAAAACATTAAGATGGGAAGTTGGCGTTTCCCCAAGAGAACAAATGCTGGGAGCCGCCAGCTCGGAGCGGGGCTCGAGGGGCGCCGGGGGGGCTCTGCCCCTCCGATAAGAAGCGTTTCCCCCATTTTTAATCCTCCCCAGCGCTCGGTGCCCGCCGGGTGCGCTCCGATAAACTTGGATCTCGCTGATGGGAACCAGGCGGCGAACAGCTTCGACCTCCTCCCCAAATCCCTTTTATTAATTTGGGAATTTTTTTTTAATTTTTTTTTTTTTTTGGGAGGGGGGGGGGGTGCGGCGAACGCGGTTCCCCCTCTTACGTCGGACACCGGGAGGAGGAGGAGGGGACGAACACACGGAGCATCCGCCGTCCCGCCGCCGACCTCAGCCCCGCCGGGCTGGGAGCGACGGCGCCTCCCGAGCCCCCGCGGCGGCGGAGAATGGAGCGGGGGCGGGGGGGGGACACACACACACGCGCCGTTCTCTCCGCAACAAAGGTGGCGGTGATGGGGTGTCCGGGAAAGGTGCCTTTCGCTCCTTCTTCCCTCTCGCTCACACAATGGCGCCCCCCCCCCCCCCACCCCGCAGCCCAACGGAGAACAATGCCAGCCGCGCATCCTCCGCGAGAAAAAAATACGCCGGTTTAAATGAAATAAATTAAATTCAACACCTCTACCGCCTCCCCCCCCCCCCGCCCCTTCCTCCCCTCCCTCCCGCACGCAGCAGACCCCCAAGTCGTCCTCCCCCCGGCTCGGAGAGGCGGTGGGGAAAGGAGGAGCCCCCTCTCCCCGCCTCCCCGCGGCGCTGCGCGGGGGCGCGGGTTGCGCGGGGGAGCGAGCGCCCGGCACATGCGTGGAAGCGAGTCGGCGCCCGAGTCTCTCCGCACCCTCCGCTGCAAACAACAACAAGCCCGAGCAGCCCTTACCTGGAACATCGGAGCCACCAAAGCGTCCCTCTTATTTTATTTTTTTTTCTCCCTCCCTCTTTTTTTTTTTTTTTTTTTTTTTTTCCTTTTTTTCCCCCCTTTCTCCCCTTCTCCCCCCCGACTCACACTTCCGATATTTCTCTCTCCCGGCAGCGGTCTGCTCTCCTCGCTACACCAGGGAGAAATGCAATAGCTTGGCTAAGGTAGACAGAGCAAAATACAGAGAATAGTTGCTCCAGGGCTTTGAAACCCCTCAAGGCAAGGATCAGGATACAATTAGCTCATGTCTCTACCTCCAGTCTGAATCAATCTCCGAAATAAAAGTTAAATTAAATTAACTGATCACACGGGCATAAAATTGATCTCCTTCGAAACGTGCATATAGATATATACATATATATCGTGTGTATATTTTTTTTTCCGGATTTTTTTTGGTGGAAAAAACAGTCTCATTCCAGTCTCCAACTTGCTTTTTACTCTCCTCTTGCACAGAAAAGCTGATTTTAATCGTTGTGATTAGTTTTGATGTAACGTTTCCGCGGGCGATTTCTGCAAATGGATGGAGTGTTTCTTTGCCAGAAGAGGGAAAAGCAGCAGATGATGATAATTATAAGGATTGTTGGTTGTTTCTTTCTTGCTTTCTGACTCTCTTTCTTTTTATTTGTATTTAGATCTGTCTCTTCACTTTCCCCGGTTGACCTGACATTGCCATTGCACTAAGGTCGCACAACTTGTTGATTAGGATCACCTCCCGTTTTAATCGAGGGATATGTGATAATTTGGCAGCGGAGCAACACATTTTCTGTTCCCTTGGCTATATAACTTCCCAAATGACGTGTATAAAAATAAGCACATGGAGCCTGCTTTGCCCCAGTCAAGTCTGAATCAATGCCTGGGGGTGAGACACAAACTCATTTCAAATGTTCAACCATGCAGAATTGCAAAAAGATTGAAGGAGTTGCACTGCATTTTTTATTATTTTTTTTTTTAAAGCAGCAAAATTAAAAGAAAACAAGTCCATGTAAGCAAGTCCAGGAATTTACCACTTAGGTTCATGTGACATTGCTTACAAATGCTACTAACTTTCCTTCTCCAATTATCCCATTGCAATGGAACCTTGTCTTTTTCCTTTTCTTCAGCCGGGAGTTTGCAGTTCCCGTCTCCTGAAGAAAACAAAACCGGGGATAACCAAATATTTTACAAATCTTATTCTTCATCAGTGTTCCCTTATTCTTCCATTCTTCATCTTCCACTCTGCTGTATATTTCTTCGTTCAAAGCTACTGTGTATAGAAGCTGTATTCGGGTTTTGTCGTTATTGTTGTTAGAGCAGGCTATTTTGTCATAAACCCATGGGTCACCTCCCATTAGTGTCACATCCTCGCAGTATACTTTTGTGAAACGGTATGTTTCTAAGCACTTCACAGTCCATTAATTCAGAGTCTTTGCTGACATTTCTGATGAAAAAGACCAGGCTGTGAGGCCAAAACTGCCCAATAAAGACCTTGAATAGAACCAGGTTGTCCAGCAAATACCTACAATTAGCTTTTTATTATATGTTTTGGGATTTTAAAGAAAGTAATGCAAAATATAACAATCGTGGGTTTGGGGTTTTTTTCCCTCCTAAGGCAGTTGCTACAGCCTAAGGGATGACTAATTCTCTTGCTTAAAAACACAGCCAACCATTTACGTCCTTTTTGTCCTTTCCCTTCTCTTTAAATGGTAAACATAATAATATGGTAGAACTTCTCACTAGGAATCACACCATTTGCGAATGACTTGTAATTGCGATATAACGAGCACGAATACGGTAGGTTAATTAATCATGAATGGATGACAGAAATTAAGAGAAAAAACCTTAAGTAGCCACACATTTACATACCCCAAGAAGCACTCAACATGGCTTCATCTTCAAATTTTATTTTGCATATGCTTCCAATAACTAGCAGCGCACAAGAAAAACTCCCCTCAATCCTTTCTAGCTTGAATTTGTGTGGAACACAGTCATTGCAACCCTTACTAATGTCATGCAGCTTTAGCAACAGAGTAATTTTTAAGTACTTAAGTGTGGTTTGATAACATTAAGACTCTCATGGCTTGTTAATTAAAACCCAGTAAAGAAAAGGTTTGACGTTTTCTATCCAGATGAAATGATCAGTTTACAAGTTCACCTGACCTGTGTCTTGATCTAACTTTATTTCTGTCTTATAGCGTGTCACCATAAAAAAAATATGGCTTTTTATATGTGACTGTTTTAAATGCTTCACTGCTTCACTTCTCTTTCTAATAAATAAATAAAATAGCGGCAGCAGTCTGGCACTCATTAAGAACTGGCATAATACAAAGAAAAAATCAGTAAAAGAACGAATTTTCATTTTAAGCTTGAAAGTGGCTATTTTGCAGAAAGGTGAGGAAAAGAAGCATCCTTTAAAAATGTGAAAAATATCCTTGTGCTATTATTTTACCTGCAGCAAAGGGTTTATCAAATGATGTCAGCACTAGATAAGGAAAGGTGTATTTTCTTAAGAAGCAAGAAAATGTGTTTATTACCTCAGGAAGGCTCATTTGGTAAAACTTTCATCTCCGAGTCAGATAATCATGGGTTTAAGTCTCACATCACATTCATGGGATGAGGAAAACGCCCTCTGGGGGAGCTGCAAACCATTTTGAGTGGATATCGTTGCCTCCATTTGTCCGCCCCGACGTCACGATAGGACCGTAGCCTGGTCCTTCCCTCTGCTTGGTGCCCCAAAATGTAAACGAGCATGGATAAAACAGAGGTGTCCTCAAAGAGGTCGATGTTAACTCCTGCGCTGAAGTACTATTTGCACCTCTTTTTACATGCAAATTAAACATTTCCATAATACTTTCCCAGGAGAGGGAAGGAGAGGAAAGACTCTTACTTTACTTGTCCGTCCTTCCTTCTCATAAGCTTCCAGCATTCGCAGCCTTCTTTGCCTTAATTCAGGCCTGAATTTACTGCTGATGTGACCACACTCTGATTTAGGGATGTATTTTTGGCATCCGGTGAGTTCCCAAGAGGTCAATATAAGCCATAAGGGCTGTCACATATATCTAAACAAGCTAACAAGGTTTACCTTTATTAACTGCTTGGAGGTAATTTGCATACAAAGGAGAACACATTAGACCATATTCTGTTGTCTTTTACCCAGAGTTATCTTTTTTTAAACAGGTTTACATAAAACTACATTGTGTTTGTGCATTATGAATATTTTACTGATGCTGAATAGCAACCTTAATGAGCTCAAACTGAGCTCAATATTTGATTTCTGATTTTTTTTCCTTCAAATCATCACCTGTTCATAATTAGCCTCTGGAAAACTATAGTAGATTTTCTGTATCATTGTCAATGTTAACAGTTTGGAAAATTGCAGCTTTTGAAGAGTCAGATTTTCCAACGGCTGCAGATCATTTGTGTCCATTTGCTAAAGGGCATTATTTCTGATTTAGCTGTAATCCTGTCTGGAAACAAGTACAAGGGCTCTTCTCAGGAAGGCCCTCGTGTCAGCTTGACCTTCTTCTGAAAGTTCCCTCCTGCAGTGCCATAGGCTTCACATGTGCTGCAATCATGTTTCAAAAATACTAAGAAGAACAACCCAGTATGGTAATAAAGGGTAGCAACAGTTGCCTGCATTAGATATTCTGTCAGTGGCTCTTTTTTCTTTTCAGAAAAATGAAAAGGATTTTAAATTTCATTTGAAAGGGGAGATTTGTGGACACAGTTTCTCCAGATTTGTTTTCCCCAAGGAGTGTTAAAAATAATGTATTTTTTCTTTACTTCCAGTAATGTTTTGATGCTGTATTTGAAGAAATAGATTTTGTTATTTAGCTGTGAAATGGCTTGAACAGTGTGAACCATACCAAACAGTGAAGCAGTGTAAGCAATAGTATCCCTTCTGCATTTGTGAGAATGACAGATGCTCAAGCCTTAGGTCTACTATGGGAAGGTGGCTGAACTAATGCAGCAACAAGTACTTCTACCCAGTTTCTAGGTAGGTACCACTCGCACTTATGCCACATCCACCCTTAAGGAACAATACTTAAAACCAGAAGCTGAATAAAAGTGTTTTCATATCCTACTACTGTTCATGGTTGTTGGTTCGTCTCTGTGTTAGGCAATGCAAATACATGCAGAACAGAAGTAGTAATGGATTTCCATGTATACACCTTAGCTCTGCCCTCAACTGCCAGTCACTGTAAGAGAAGGTAGTTTCTCTCTCTGCATCACAGCATGAAAGTCTCTTGAACTCCAAGCCCATTCAATTGTCTGCTTCAGAAAATAAGACAAGATTCTGTGGACAGCTGTTTTAAGGAGAAACAGCATCCCTGAACTGGGGTATGAAGCTCACAGAAACCTCTCTTCATTTTATTGGGGCTTTTCCATGAGTGTCTTTCAGAAGCCCTTGGTGTTCCTAAATCCCTCTGCCAGCAATGGGAGCTGGAGATGGTAAGACCTCCAGCAAATCACGACACTTGTGGAAAGGTGAAAATAAGGAGGATTTAGAAGATTGTCTTTGAGCATGCAGGTTTGAAAATGTGAATCCTGGTGTCATTGCCTCTTATATCTTTGTGTCTGTCCCCCTCATCCCTGCTATTCCTTTCTCTGAGAAGCAGTCCCTCTGCTTGCTCAATGTTGCAGAGGTTTTCTGAGTGGTGCAAGAGGATAGTACCACACTGGCTTTTTTCTTGCCTTCAGACATTTGTTGCACAGAGAAGTCCGTGTGTCTTGTTTGCTGCAAAACAGGTGGGAAAGGACCAATTCTGTACAATCTGTGAAGGCAGAGGGCAAAACAGTTCACCTATGCTCCTGCTGCCCACTACTTTGACTACATACCCCCTATGCACATTTGAAGCCGTTCTTTTCATTGCAAGCCAGATGTTTTATTTAGATTAGCCAGTACACTTTACAAGAAGATTAAAACACTGTTATGGTCACTGCAAGATTTCCTGGACTGGATTATGTGAAATATCAAAGGACTGATCATGGAAGAAACTTCAGTTGGTCTAACTGTTCAGATAAAGTGTGCAGAATTCAGTCCATAACTAATGATGTTTCTCATGAGATTGTACAAATTACTCTGAGATTGTTCCAATTTAGCTGCCCAGCTCACTCTAATTAAAGACTACACTGAGGAAAAGAGGGTAAAGCATGCATATGCGTGTATGTGTGTAAGTTGTGAGTGGTGGAATTGGTAAGGTGAAAAAAAGGGATTTGATTACCTTGTTTTTGCAATTTTATCTTCTAGTATCCTATGACAAAAATGCCATGGTTTGTAGAGGCAGTATAATATGTCTCATTCTCAGTTCATCTAGTCCAGAACCACTCAACTCTGCTTCGTGGTTCTATTACCTGAGCCAAAATTGCTCATGGGAAGCTCTATAATACACTGGAAGTAGCTTCAGGGCACCATAGAAATTTATGTTAGTATATCTCTTTGCACATCCTTTGGGTGTAAGAATCTCTCAGCTTTCTTACCTATAAAAATTATTCCCTGAGCACACCTATATACATAGAGACAATAAGCAGAGACATTTGGTCTTGTTAAATAACAAAACACAAAACCAACTTCCCCGCTCAGATTTTTAGTTAAAACTGCCATTCTCCGAGGTGTTACTCAACTGTACCATGAGTTTTCAGAGAGAGGAACCTGGTCAGAGAAAACTGACATTGATGGTACCGTATTGTCTTTCAATATAGCTATATTTCCAAAACCACTCTTCCAGAAAATGTGAGATAATAGTATAATATAGAAAGATATTGAGATAGTTATATATAGTATGAACTTCTACCCCATAAACCATCTTAGTCAGCTGAGGAAATATTTCAGAAGGATTCAAAATGCATTCAAAGAGAAACTCAAGCTGTGAAATCTGGATTTGTGTCTGTGTTTTGAATCACCCAGAGTTTGAGAGTGCGTGTATTAGTCTAGGACTGTGAGCAGCTGACCTGGATAAAGAAAGGGACAGACTGTAGAATTTGAATAGGGCTGTTATTACATCTACCCTTCAGAAACAGTCTGTTCCAAGATTTTAGACCTACAAAGATTGATTTTTGTGAGTAATTCATAGGTTTTGGAACCAGACTAATTTTCTGGACTCATTGTAGAGCAAGTGTATCTTTTAAAGAGAATATTTGAAAGATATACTCACTACTCTTCTGTTAAAGGAGCAGCAACTGTCTGGAGCATTCCCTTTCTAAAACAAAAGTGTATTGTAGTTTGTGCTATATTTCTGTGTGACAGATTACCCAATGTAGTCAATGCTATGCATGAGCTATGAAAAACTGATGTTGCCAGCATGTCATTGCTCTCTTTTCATAGAAGCAGGAATCTATGGAGAGCAACTGTTTTCTGGAATAATTTGGAGAAATCCACTTTAAAATCAGTCATGTTTTTGTCCTAACCACTTCATGAAAATCAGTAGTTTTTAACGTCATACCGATTTTTACATCACTGTCATTTTGCAGGTTTGCAAGGAACTGTAAGAGCTGGGCTCCTCTGGCTATACTTGATAGATGAGTTTATGCAAAGGAAGAAAAGTGTATAAATGTTAAGTTACTATGTGCTTCTTTCTTGGTCCCATAGGTAGCGTATATATCACAGCTGCCATTATAAGGTAATTTTCATGTTTTAGTAATGTGTTGGTAACTTGTTCCATAAAAGAAACTTGTAGAGGCTAAGCAGTGATAGGCCACAGTAGTTTTATTGGTAGTGATAGCAGTCAGGGTTATGAACCTTGTGGCCTCGTCATAATCCTTATTTGTTCATTTCCTGCTCAAAAATAGTGGCTTGCCAGAAGCTCATCGATATTTTAATCCATGCCCTGCTGGTCCTGTCACAGCTGCTAGGGGGACATAAAGAGACCCGCAAGTTTAAAGAGGATTTTAGTTGACTGCCTGTGAAAATAGACACAGTCATCTCCTAAGGCAGAGGCTGCAAATGTCTGCCAGGGAAAAACGCCCATCTGGCAAAACTCCCTCTCATCCCACAGTCACTGAAAATTGCTGTGCTGGCTCGTGCAAAGGCAATATTCCCATAATAACTCAGGCAGCCTTTCTCCGTCCCGACCAGCATAAGACAGATGTTGAGAGAAGTCCTACCTTATCAGCCAACCCCCTGCTAGCCTGCTTTGGGTATTGTTGTTTTATTTCCTGTCCTCAGTCTTCTTGTGAGTGACTGAACCACAGGAGTGTACATGCTAAAGGGGGGCCCCTAGAAAAGAAAGGACATGATGATCACCAAATATAAATCCAATGACAGTTCAAGGAAAGTGGCACAAAAGAATCATCACACAAGCTTACACAGGCAAGCAAAGGTTGCTGTCAAGGCCATGTCTATGCTAGGAACACCCCCCTGTCCAAAAAAATAGCAGACAGTGCTGGCAAAGTGTCAGTGGCTTGATGTAGCTGGCATAGTTGCTGGTGCAAAGAAAGGAACAGGGCTCTGTGTCAAGGCAATAGACTGCTCTCTCCGCAAATGTACTACCTGTGCACACAAATAGCTACTCCAAAGTGAAAAACAACTACTGCAGATACACTCATAGGCAAAAGTGTGTCCTGCACTTTTCTTTCCTAACAGAAAACACAGAGTTTTGCTAATACTGCAGCAGCCACACTCTTTCTCCTTCTGACACCAGCCAACAGTGAAAAGAGGTATTCAAAATGATCAGGAAAAGTGACAAATACTGAGAAAATATTCCTTCCCATTTACCTGGGGATTTTCTGCCTCTTATCAATGGCTTGCCCATGATATCGTCTCTCTTGAATTCTCTCTTAGTTTAACAACAGGATGTTTTCAGTTTGCCTTTTTAACTTAACAGCAATCTAAACCACCCACATAGTACCTAGCACAGGAACAATCCTCTCTGTTATTTCTCTGTGCTATCATAGAGATAGACATGGAAACATACTTGTTGTGACTCTGAAGCATGTTCAAGACACTCTTTAATCAAGTAAAATCAATGAGGTCACAGAGAGAACCTTGCCAATATTTATCACCTTATGCTTGCCTAAGATAAATTTCTTTTGATCATCAGTCATGCCCAAGTTCAGGATACACCAATGCTTTTTAATTCATCTCAGGCTTCTCACAATGCCCTTAAACTGCATGGGACAATAAGTACCATCAACAAAAGTCACTGACTCACTGTTTATTTTCCTCTGTCAGCTGAGTAGCACAAGCACTTCTTGAGAGAGGTTTGGTGTCCTCTTCTGAAATGATTCATTCTCCTTCTTTTCTCACCAGCAGCTACAGCCCCAAACCTGAAGGATTCCAAACATCCCAAGGAGGTCCTTTGACAACTGTGGTTGGGGAGTTGGTGTGTGCAGCCAAGTTGAACTAAACCAGATGTAGTCTGTATTAATGCTGGGTTCATTTTTCAGCTGGTATTTGTTTTCTGTAGCACACCTTAGAGTTTACTGGTCATGACTTTCCAAGACGGCAAGTGTCGTTGCTTCCCTGGGAGAATCAGGTCAATACTCTTCCAGCTGCTTTACAAACATTGACTAACTAATCCATACAATAACCCCCAAGACAAGAAAATGAGGCAGAGAGATTTTATGACTTGCCCAAAGCCACAGAAGGAATAAGTTTAGGCTTATTATGAACAGGGCATGGATCAAAGGAAATACAATGAGAACTCAGGAGTTCCTGTCTCCCAATCTGCTTTTTATAACGAAGAACAACACTTCTTCTCTACTTTATAGCTTTTATAGGATTATTTTAGTGAGGGATCTTGTCAAAAGCTTGAAGGAAATCCAAATAAATTATCTTATCTATCCTACATTGGTGGAGAAGTTTGGCATTTATGAAAGGAACTTGCATACTTACCATCTTTCAGTGAGAAATGATGCAAGATCACAAAGGAACAATCTCTTTCTCAAGTAAAGTTAGTACAGCAACTTCCCTCTACAGCCTTAGCCATACAGCTGAAGGAATTTTTTAGTGTGTGTTTTAAATCTTCCATTCTTAATTAATTTAGTTGCAAAACTTTATTAACTGGAATATTTAAGTTGCAGACTTCCTTGGAATGAATGTTTGGCCTTTTTTAAATCATAGCACTTCAGAAAACAAGGCACTTGCAAATAGATGTGTACCACACACCAGACTTCTGCATTTTCCAGAGTTACTTGGAGCACTTCAGCAATTTTTATGTCTCAAGAAACAAACATTTGCATACCAACAGTACTCCATGTCAAATTGAAGTCTATAGTAAAGTTGCTATAGATTTAAATACACCATGTTTGTACTTCTTGTTTCTATTTTGATCTCTAAATTCATTTTATTGTGGGATCATATCATAGAACCAAAGTGTAAGCATGTGGAAACAAACAGACTGCAACTGCGTATTACTTTTAGTATGTTTTAGTTCTGTTACATTTTCTTAAGGTTTTAAATGCTACCTGTTTTTATGGGATCTTCTTTATAGGAGTAGTAGTACTGAGTACTATCTGTATGTGTGTAAATACACATAAGTATCTGTATCTGTATGTGAGCAACAGAGTCAAAGCTAGACACAAACTCCTTCTACATTTCCTAATTTTAGAGTGATGAGCTATACAATCAGGGCTCTATTCAGAATGGCTTTCTCCTACTGAGTTTCCTAAAATAATTTCTTTTTATAGAGAAATGGGAAAAGAGGAGATTGTTGGCCTGACTGTGGAGACAATTGCAGGAAGATATATAAATGCTGTACTCTGAAATGGCAGGGTTGGATCACAGACTGCCTGAAGGTCTTTAAAGGTCCAGATGCCTGTCCCCCTGCTCAGCCATCAGGTGTTTCTGGGTGACTGCAGGTGGCAGCCATCCCTGTATGCAATGGGATCGCCAGTGATGGGAAGTGACCTCTTACCTGACTACCATTTGAAGATAAATTCACTTTCTCAAAGCGTATTTTCTTAATTTGACTTGCTGGATTCTGCTGTGTGATGGTACTTGATTATTTTTTACTGTTTTTGTTTTGCATGGGAGTATGCCAGTCAGCTCCTTTGAGAGACTGCTCATAATAGTGACAACTTCATTCATCAGTTTTAAGAGATTTATCATAGAATTGCTAGGTTGGAAAAGACCTTTGAGATCATCCGGTCCAACCATACCTGTCCACTACTAAATCATATCCCTAAGCACTTCATCTACCTGTCTTTAAAGTATTTCCGGGGATGGTGATTCAATTGCCTCCCTGGGCAGCCTTTTCCAATGCTGGATTACTCTTGCAGTGAAGAAGTTTTTCCTAATATCCAATCTGAACCTCCCTTGGTGCAGCTAGAGGCCATTCCCTCTCATCCTATCACTAGAGCAAAGAGACCAACACCCAGCTCTCTACAACCTCCTTTCAGGCAGTTGTAGGCAGTGATAAGGTCTCCCCTCAACCTCCTCTTCTCCAGGCTAGACACCTCCAGTTCCCTCAACTGCTCCTCACAGGACTTGTTCTCCAGCCCTTTCAAAGGCTTTGTTGCCCTCCTCTGGACATGCTCCAGGACCTTGATGTCTTTCTTGTAGTGAGGGGCTAAAACAAACACAGCATTTGAGGTGCAGCCTCACCAATGTCAAGTAGAGAGGTAGAATCGCTTCCGTGGTCCTGCTGGCCCTTTTCTTGCCCTTCAGCCTGCTAATTCCTTTGCAGTCTTAAACTTCACACTCAGGAGCTTTTATTCAGATACTATTTTCTGAAATCATGTTATCAGTCTTCTGTCTTAATCAGTGAACATTTACTCCTCAGTTCCTGCATCAAGTCACTGAACTGGTTAAACACTTAGGCAGAGACTTAAGTCTCCTTAAGTGTGATGATACTTAAGTATATGTTTAAATGCTTTGACGAGCTGAGGCCTAAAGCCTCCATGTTGTTATTACAGTAGATTAAGCCAGCAATTAAAATTTGCCGTTTGGAAAAATGAGTTATTTCTGACATTATTGTTAGGATGAGCATTCATTTGAGCATACTTACTACCATATGACTTGACAGAAATGCACGTTACGTCCCCTCAGCACAACGTGAAAATAAACAGCATCAAAAACTCTTGCTTGTGGGCATGCTAGTGTTTCCAGAATGTCTAGAACACAAGGTTTTGGAAAAATTACTCTCCCAAACAGTCATGTATGAATGTGCGAAGTAGGCTGGAAGTAGGTAGAACAGTTGGTGTTGCAGCAACTATTTTGTTGCTGTGTTGAATTTTGTAGATAATTCTGTACCAGATTAATTTGGGCACAGGGTTTGTTACACATCTGGCTTCATAAATCTCTTAGCTATGGGTTTAAATAAACATAGTACCTACTTTTTTTTTTTTTTTTTTTTGCCTCTGGTGTTTTTTCCAGTTTCTTAGTGCCTGGTTATACCCTGTGCATTCAGAGGGTGAATGCCTAAATCCTCAGTTTTATTTAGTTTTGATTCTGCCGAACTTCAGTTCTGATTTGAGAAAAATCCAAAAGGTAGATGATGCTGTCCTGCCCCCAACTCATTTTGGCAGGTGTCAGCACAATTTCCAAGACTCAGGGGTCCTCAGATCCCTTGCACCTAGACAGGCCTTTCAGCCCTTTCCACCTCCTTGGGATGGGAGGTTATCTGGCTCATCTTCTTTCCTAAAGTAATTCTTCGCTTTTCCACTGTGCTTCCTATCTGGAGAGTGCTGCTTTTTTGTTATTTAACTGAGTAACCTGAGCAGCAGTCATTGCCTCCTTATATTTACCTTCTGCCCTCCCCACAAATGACATGAGCTGAAAATGGCTAAAAGGTGGACAAACAGATCTGAACCATGTGGATACAGAGAGTAAGACAGAAAAGAAAGAAAATCTTGACTGTCTTGGAAGAATTTGATCAATAACTCTTGGTGTGTCTTTTGACTTGTTACTCCCATGTCAAAGCCTTTAAGAGAGAAGAGAGGTCTCATCTGATTGCAACCCACTGACTTCAGCAACAATTTGTTTACTAAGTTGGCAATACTTTTAAGTTTGGATAACATTTCCCTTGTAAATGAGATAAATACACCAAATGTATACATGTAATTGTTGCTTCATTCCTCTGTCCTTTCCTGTCACAGTTGTACTGAGGATGTCTTCCAGGAATCAATAAAATCATCATGAACTCAGTGTGAAGATTCACATGGCAGAGAGCTGATGCAATGAAAGGGACAGCATCACTAGTTGAATTCAAGGCCAGTGTATATCCATAGATGCTTTGCTTCCATGGCAATGTATAAATAATGGTAAGATGATCTAGCTACCTGGTAAATGCTCCTTGGTAACTGCAAATACGGCATATAGC
Source organism: Clamator glandarius (assembly GCA_033459285.1). Classification (NCBI taxonomy): domain Eukaryota; kingdom Metazoa; phylum Chordata; class Aves; order Cuculiformes; family Cuculidae; genus Clamator; species Clamator glandarius. The sequence continues at coordinate 2,583,203 of JAUNZM010000105.1, forward strand.
CCTGCAGGACGGAAGAGCCTCATGCCTGGCTCATGTCAATGACAGCACAGGGTTATCAGCACCATCAGCTGTCACTCAGTACTGGCACAGTCAAGCCAAAAAAAGAAAGGATTCTTCTTCTGTTATAGTGTGCATCGTGGAAGGTTGCCCCTGTCAGATGCCTGCCACGTTTTGTTGCCCATTTGCCTCGTTGTCACAGATATTAAGGTGGAAATATGATTTCTCATTTGACAGTGACCATGAGAAATGACAAGGAGAAGCTCCCAGTGTCACAGTTATCTCACTGACCAGGGAGTACAGCATCAGAAATGCAGGCTTATGGCTCATTGTAGAACAGAGTAGCAAGAGAAACCAGAATGGAAATAAAAACTTGTAAACTCAGAAAAATGCAGTTTGTGTAAGCATTGGTTTGAGTTGAGCTGAAATCTTCATTCCAAAGGTTTAAATTCTTTTAATCTAGTTGTGCTTGGATTCTTAGTTCTGAACTGTCTTTTATGTTTTTAGCGATGGATCAGATGAAGTACCTCACAACAAATTAAATCATAAATGTTATAAAATGATGGAGTTTCCATAAGCTGCTCCTACTCTTCCTGGCCAAAACCTCAGGAGACATCAAACACCTCTGTAAATGAATCATTCATCATGGAGCTTGCTCTTACTCTTATTTTTGGCATCCTAATAAATAAAATCAATTTTGCTTTATTTACACAGACACGTTGTAAATGAAATAGTCTGGGCTAAATTATTTTATTTGAAGATCTGACCCATTATTACTTGTATTTACAAAATCAATGTGAAAAGAATCCTCACAATTCTTGTTGTTTCCCCACTTGAACTTAAATTATGAGGGGTGTGTAAAAAGAATTATAGAAGAAAGGAAGAATGAGTATTCTGATAATTAGTCTTGTCTTCCTCCCCCTATCCAGACTGTGCTTAACGTTACTGCTTTTAGATGATGCAATATTAAAAATCTCTCAAACTAGCCTGCCCTAATCATCCAGTGGAATTTACTGTACTGCAACTGTATAGTTTTGTAGTGGAATCTACAATATGATCATAAACCAGCCTCGTTGTGTCCTAAATTTTACAGCACAAAGATTGCTTGGAGGAATAACCCCTTTTGTTTGGCACATTGGAGCCCAGATTGCCATGACTGTGGCTCATGTTTTGTTCATGTGTATACATATGTATATATTTTCATTTTCCACTCTTTTTCATTTCTCTTAGAGCACTGAGGCCTGTATATTTGCTAGTTTTAAAATTCTGTGGCAGGGGAGCAGAGGAGTTTGCTTTTTACTTTTTTTTTTTTATTATTTATTTATTCCCCGAACTCTTCTTGCAGTTTAACAAGTCAAATACAAAACACGAGGGGAATAAACATCCACATGATGATACCGTGCGTGATACTGCATCATTGATTGGATATACTGCATTGGAACATCACACAAAAGAGCCTGTAACGAAAAAAATTCAGTTGCCTGGAGCTTTGAGCTTTTAAATTAGGCTAAAGAGGTTCCCCTGATAACCAGCAGTGTTGAAGCTTTCAGTATTATTTAGCTGCTCAGGCATCAGTAAGGGTTTTCAGTTAGAAGGGCCCGGAGACCTAATGCACTGGTAAGGTAACTCACCTGCCAATACTTTGGGATCAAAAAGCCTATCTAAAAATCTTTAGTTTACTAAGCATAAGTGAGAGCAAATGCAACTCTCCCTTCTTCAACACTATCTCCGTCTGTGAAGCCTATTTTGCATCAAAGGATCCGTTTGAAAGTAGAGATCCCTTAGAGCTAAATATTCTAAACTGACAGAAGAATTTCTAGTGGCACACCAGCCTAAAGCCATATTTTTATGAGGACATCACTTTCTATTTCTAAGCTTCAGTATGCACTCATGCTTCCTCATTGCCAGGAGCCATGCCACATCAAGTTGCCTCCTCCCAGCTTTTATATTTTTTTAATGGAGTCCAGTTTTCTGCCTAACTTATGGCTATCTCTCTGACAAATTATCAGACACCTCTGTCACTAGGATGGAGGTATCCTGGTATGGTGCAAGCCAGAAAGGGCATTCATTGTAGATGTCATTAAAAAAATATACAGGATATCCATTTATTAATCTGATTATTCTTGAAAGTTAGGAGAGATTTAAAAAAATATGAAAAAACATACAATATGCAGTGTGTACTCCTTAACATATGAACTAGCATTGGACAAGAGCTCTAAATTCATGGACCTGATCCTGCACTGCTTGTCACCTCCCAGTTTTGCTGTGAAAAGGAGCCGTGTTGGACCCTTTGCTTGGCTGTCCTTGGGTTGCAGTGCCCTTGGGGCAAGCCTCCCAAATCCTTGTCCTTGTTATTCAGCACTCAGTAGACCGCTTGCTCTTAAATACACTGCAATCACTTCTGGTGTCTGGCTAGAACCTAACAAGTCATACTGCTGGGTTTAAAGAAACAATAAAGGCCTTCCTCAATTTCATTACATGGGAAAACACTGCTTTTACAGTAATGAAGCTCATTTTTTTCCCCCCATGAAAAGGTGCCAGAGAGTTTAGCATTTGTTAAAATATTCTAAAGTACTAGCACAGGATTTCAGTCTAAAAAATTCTGCATCCATAAAAGAAGGTAGGAATTTTTATGTTAGAAGAAGAAAGATGTGCTGTTATAAGTCAGCAGCTTAAATGCCTTTATCTATACAGCCTGCTAGACATCTGCAGAACATTCAGCAATTAAATATGCCCCCAGCTGAACAATAATGTTGCTGCTTGGTCTGCATATAAATGAGAGTGAACTAAGGGTGGGTGTTCAAGCTGGGCTCTGTTGTTGTCAATATTCTATGCCATAAGCAGCCCTTGAAGTCACCCTGGAATCTGCAAAGGGCACTTGTAAAGGTCTCAGCCACACCACTCTTCTCCCCTTGCCCCAATAAAACAGAGAACAGATCCTTGTAAGAGCGTTAAGTACTAATCTTTCATCATCTTAGATAGCTTAGATTGTCTCTCAGCCTGGCAAAATATACCTGTTTGGGATGGATAGAGGAAGAAGAAAGAGGACATGGGATATTTCACCTCCAGGTCCCCACTCTGTGTGAGTACCAAGCCAGGCTGGGAGCATCTAGAGAATCTCACCTCCCATGCCAGCACCAGGGTTTTCCACAAGTGCCACCACATATGGAGGTTGGCTTTTAGGCTACTGAACTCACCGCAGGTTCCAATGCTTGACAATTTTGGCTGGGAGGCCAACAGACTGTGTTTCCCCCTCCCCTCCCCAAATGGCCAGCTGCACTTCAGAGTTCCTGGGCATGCATATGGGGATGCGTGTGCAGGCAAGAGGGGCTGGAGAAAGCTGGTCAGAGAGGTATTGTTTTTCTTCTACCGCATCATTTCCGAGAGTGACTAGAGGATCATGGCACACTCTACCCATGGAATATTTATTACAAATGTACCTTTTTTTCTAGTGCATTTTGTGTTTGGATCCCAAAGTATTTTAAAGATATTAAGGTTTTTCACGAGGCTGCTGTATTCCTCTTGTGATGCAAACTGCCTGGGGAAAGAACTAAAGGTGCTTACTCACATCTACAGTAGCAACAATTGCAGTCAGTCGAGGCATAACAGCCCTTGCTCTGGTCACCAACCCCTCTCCTCTGCCAGAAGTCACCCCATGCAGGAGAAGAGGTAGTGAGACAGGTGCCTGTCCATGTCCCCGTGGCTCCTCTGGGGACACTAACATCTGCAGTGGAAGCGATGAGATTTGCCAGAGCTCATCTTTCAGGGCCCTGAGGCATAAACTTCTGTGATAACTTACGCCTTACTTATGACAGTAGCACCCTTTTGCTTACATTAAATTGCCTTGAGATTAAAAAAAAGGAAAAAAACAAAAAAGCATTTAACTTTGCCTGTTGGGGCTTATCCTCCCACAGAGCAACAAAGGTGACATTTGTATCTAAGAAACACTGGCTTGCTCTTTGCTAGTAGGAGTAACTGTGTGTGGATAACCTGGAGAGCATAAGAAGACACATTGTTACCTGAATAGCACCTTGCACCTTAACTGGGCTCAGACACATGTTGTTTTATAGTAAAAAATACAGTTGGAGTTCTGCCTTCTGGGCAGAGCTTTCCATGTCATTTCTTAGCAGGAAAGAGATACTTATTCTGTGCCTTGAATCTGATTTTAATAGCACCTTTCTTTATAAGCACTACAGAGTATCTCTTTTCTTTCAGCAATTTTATGGCAAAAGCCAAGTTGTATCTCTCTTTCCTTGTCAGCATTGGGGTTTTTTTTTACCTTTTTTTTTTCTTTTTTTTCTTGGGCTATTTGAAAAGAAGCTCTGAATTTAGCCTGGTAAAAACAGCACTTGACTTGTTAAAGGTGATATAATGCAATAAAGGGACTTAGAGTATGCGGAGTAACAGCCCTGCATGTCTTGGTTATCATATACACTTCTGGCAGAAAGGTACAGAGACATCCAGAAGCAGTAAATATAGTGAGGCATGCACAGGGCTACTACAGACCATTAGCTAGGGACCCATAATGGAACATTGCCATCTTTAAAGGCATTTTTGTTTCTACAATTTTTATGACAGTTTTATAACAATTCTGTAACTACGGTACTTCACTGTTTCGCAGTGATTCTTTTTTATCTCCTAAGATTATTTTAGGATGTTGGGATGTAATATATGGAGAGAAGAGCAATAATTGCATTGCAAGCTACACATAAAAGAGTCATATAATCAATTGCTCTGATGTCATAAAAGTCACAGTCCACTGATCTGATGTCACCGTGATGGATTGGGTCTTTTAATGCTTCATTTATGACATTTAAAAGAAAAAGGAGAAAGGGTGGTTATGTCAAAACACATGCCATTCTTAATGTGGCATTAACTGAGCTAAATGGGATGCAGTGATATTTATTTATTTGACTGCAGAAGCATGAGCCAAGTTCAGTGTTAACAGCATAAATGTGGCTACTTCTGTGTGCTTTCAGAAATCAGTGGGCAAGGGCCAGCAGCAATGAGTATTTAGTCCAACTGAAGATCTCCTCCAATGTTTTAATTAATAATAAGGGAACTAAGGGCTCAGTCACAACTTTGCCCCAGGTCAGGGGCAGAACATCCTTGCACTACCCAAGGAGCAGCCTGGAAGGCTGTGGCTGCTGGTGTTGTAGTCTGCTTCTGCTTCCCATATGCTTTGGCAATAACCAGCACTTGGGGAGAGGAAGAGGTGCGAGGACTGGAACAAAGTTCTGCAAGTATTTTTGTGGAGAGAGCTGAAGTGGTGTCTCTCTTTCCTTCACCGTGGTCCATGGCCAGGGAAAGCTGTTTGGAGTATGCCATAGCCCTTAGCTTCCAGGTGAGACAGTGCAAGGGTCAAGTATGGTCATAAAATTGGAGGCATCAGTAAGTATATTACTTTTTTGAGGGAGGAGCTTGAAGTTGGCATTTCCCATCCTGGCAGCCATCTACAGCCCTCTACTGAACCAAATTAGGTGGCAGTTTCTGCTCAAATATCTATCTTCCTGGTCTTTGAAAGTGTCACTGACAGGATTGGCTATCTGTGCATGCTGGGGACATGGACTTGCACACAACTTGGGGACAACTAATGAGTCCCAAAAGCTGCCCTGGGCCTACGGGACTTGGCTTAATTTTGACTCACGTTGGGAAATTTTTGTTTGCAAACTAGAAGACTGCAGAAATGGAATTACTCTTTAGCAAATACCACAGCTATGAAACTGCTGCATGCTTGGATATTTATGTGCAAGAGCATCACTACCTCAGTTTGCAATAGGCATTTGAGTTTTTGCACCTGGCCAGGCTTACCTCTGGAAAAAAACAACTTGAGTCATTCCCGTGCAACAATCTTGCTGATCCTGGCTGCAGTTAAAAGATGATCCTTGTCACACTGCCAGAGACATTATTACTCTTCTGCCAGTGCTTCTCTTACCCACCCTCTCCCTTCCCCTATCTCCCTTGCTTTCCAGCCTCAGCTTTGCTTTCACTTCCTTGCCCATGAAGTCCCCTCAGCCTAGGAGTTCCTTTTGGCTCAGCAAAAGCAAACACCATGCCCTTGGGAGCATTTCAAGTAGGTTCTCCAGGGCATATGAACCCAGTGCTGGAAGGGCCCGTTGGGCCACAGAGAGGTGAGACGAGACTTTCCCTCCACTGTGGGACAGCACGTCGTCCTGCTCAGTGCCCAATAACTGCCAGCCCGGGAACTCAATATCACATTCACAAAGCAGGATCCTCTGAGTTTACTTATTGCAGGTTCCCTGGACAAAAGCAGAGCAGTTTATGTTTGTGTTCTGGCACTGTGAATGCTGCTCTGTATCTTCCCTGGTATCCAGCATATTTTCTCCTCCTCCAAGGCAAAGTTGGAAGAGAAGCGAAGCCAAGGGATCCATCCAAGATACTTGTACTAGTGCTTATTTATTTTTTACCATCATTTTTAAAGTATCATACAGTCCGTTTCCTTCATGTTGAAAGCAAACTAAGAGAACTCCAATTTCATGCCCTCGGGCCTGAATAAAAGAATAAAAACAACACAACATTTGCATCTATTTAACAGGCTCTGTTCTAGAAGTCTCCATGCAGGAAAAAAATATGGGGGGAAAAGCCCCGTCACTCCAGGTTAAATGGAGCTGTTCAGAGAGTTCTCTGGGAAGGAAAGGCAGAGAAGAAAATTATTGTCATAAATGACCTAGGAATTCATGGTCTTACGACTGCAAACACAAAGTCTGCAAAGGTTACATTCTCTTGCTTCTCTGCCTACCCCTGATATCAATGAACATCAGCTAAAGGTGGCTGAAGAACCAATTTCATGCATCTACTGTAGAAGGAAATGAACTGAGCCAAGGGCAAAAATAAAATTATACAAATGTTATTATAGACTAGCCTGCTTCTGTCCTAGTTTAATTCAAATTTCAGTGCTGCAGGCTTTGCTGCTGGCAGTAGCCTTCCTGAATAAATCAACATTTGCTTACATCTAAATTATTAGAGAAACATGTGACTTTGTTTATTGTATAAATTATACGCAAGGTTAAAGCATTAACTGTTCGACTGGCTTTGTGCAGCTGCACAATTGCTCCCATCCCCCCCTAACCTTTCTCCCCCAAATACCATTCTGAGGACAAACCATCCAGGGAGGGCTCTGTGGGGGCATGCTGGCAGGAGAACAGCTAAAGGCACCATTTTGGGGCTTTTTCCTCCATTGCGCTGCCCTGAGGAAGGTAATTTACTGCCATACAGAGTGCATAGGGGATGCACCCTCATGCTGACTGGGTATTGCTCCAGACCTACACTGCAGGAGGTGATGGGGCGATCCGCTTTCAGTGCCTAGGTGTGTTTACAGGGAGGAGGGAGAAATCTTCTGCCAAGACTGTTGTGAAGGCTGGAGGAGTCTCCTCTGCTAGAACCCAGCTTGCTGCTGCTGCTGGAACCACAGCAACCCAGGGGCTCCAGCAAGACCCTGTGTGTGTGTGAGCCCTAGATTCCTGTTGGGTTTTCCAAACTTCATGGTGACTGCTGTTGAATTCCAGCTGGGAAGATGCTCATTAAGAAATCCAAGCAGCTTTGTCACTGCCACCACACACTTTCCAGCTCTGAAATAGCCTTGGACTGATGGGGCAGCCCACAGGCCAGGCAGCATTGCTGTGGTCAGAGCCCCAGCCCTCATCTGCTTGCTCTGAGCCCGTGTAGTAATAACTGGCATGATCTCTCCCAACTGGGCTCATTTGCCATAGCTGCTTTCCTTACTGCTCCCCAGTTGATAAAAAAGCAGTTTGCTTCCCCTTGGAGATACAATCCTATTGCAAAGAAAAGCACTGCTGTAACAGTTCTAGGCACTGCAGCAGTATAACTTCAAACTGCAGTACCTGGGATTATTGCTACAAAGTATTGAAGGATCTTCTTTTCAAAAGCAAGTAAGCAAGCAAGATAACCCTAAGGAGTCCTTCTCCCTCAAAGCCACTGCCATCTCACAGACCAGTTGGTACCATGCTTTTTGTCACAAGTATATCACCATACAGCAGCTGACTAAATCTTTTCCACAAAGGTATTCAATGCCTCTAGCTCAGGGTCTAGGATATGGAATCCAAATATATATCTCCTAGGTTCCTGCACTGAAATACTATCAGGAGTTTTCTGTGGCCAGACCGAACTGAATATTTTATTTACATTTCATTTACACTTGCAAATTAATATATACTTTCAATGCTGTTAAAGGGCCATTGAACAGAGCTGTAGTTTTATATTCAGCAACAGGATGTAATTTCCCTATCAATAAAATTGTTGTTTGTTTTCTTCTGCACTCAATTATTATGGAAATTTCACAGTTTCTCAGCTATGGTGATGTCTAGTGAATTGAGCAGGCCTTATGTGGAATTTTTTTCAAGCATCCTGATTCTTTTCCATTTATGCTAATGTTATTTCATGCTAATAGCACATTATATTTTTCTTTGATACTCTTAAAACCTGGCTGGCTTGAGTAAAGGGAATATTTTTATAGTGCTTGCTGGAAACCATTAAGAGTACGGTTTTAAAGGCGACTCTCCTTCCCTGCCCTTCAATCCAAAAACTGAGAAATCCTTTAGACATAAATTAATTTTGCTGACTCCTTTTCGTATTTTCACTCTTTGTAAATGATAACATACTGTGTAATTTAGCTATGCTGCAAGGAGCTCTTCTTCCAAGAGGAATTTGGGAAGCATATATTGTTTATCTCAGCCTGTGAACATGAGGTTTACAAATCCCATTACCAAATAATGGGATTGGAATTCCTATTTCAATTTTAATGCATCCTCTTGCAAAAAAGTGCCCTCATTCTCCTTCATGAATGGGTGAGATCTTCCGTCTTTATTAGATGGGCTCCTGTGTCATGATAACCTGTCCTGGTTTCCTTCCTGAGTATTGCCACAAACCTCAGTGGGGCTGTGCCCACAAACCCAGAGCGTGACCTTTGAACACAAGAAATTCACTTTCAGCCTGAAATATAAACTAAAACCAACTCCAGCTCCATCATCTGAAATGTTTATCAGATCCATAAGAGGGGACTGACTGAAAAGACTCAGTGCAGAAACTAATTAATATTTCATTTCTAGCTGAAGAGTAAGGCTGTCTTCTATAACTGCTCAGCTCAAGCTTGCCTTTGGAGCCTCCCACCCTGGTGGCTGAAAAAACGACTAAGGAAAACAGGTTTAGGTTCCCTGCATGCACCCCACTGTGGAAGGTGCCTGCAAATCCCATGGCTGTTTTGGGGGAGATGTCCCAATGCAAGCTAAGTTTTCCTTGGTCTCCTGCTGCTGCCTTCAAGCTCTTACAACAGGGATAAATCTGGTGCAGTGATGTCTTCCCTCAGTTGGAAAATTTGCCTTGTCTGGCTGACAAGCCTGGGCACTGAGGTCAGCTGGGAGGCCCAGCTGAACAGAAGGCTGTAATGAAGACATTTTCTCTCTCCTGGCTGACCTCCTACAGCCGACAGATTTGAATAGCCTCTTCTCCAGCTGACAAAATGAAATACAGGCTAGCAGAGATCAAAAGCACTTACCATTTATCTATCTAGTTATTCATAAAGTCCCCCATCACCATGGTATCTGAAAGCCTCCAATGAACTGGGGAGAGTTCCCTGGGGCAAAGAGCCTCCAGTACTTCCTCACAGCAATCAAAATTGCTTCCTGAGGGTTTTTTTCTTTTTTTCCTCCTACTCAGAATTTTTCCATTACTGTGGATGATTGTGGGGATTGAAGAGAAGATCGAATCAATGTGCAAAAGGCTTTGACTGAATTTGCATATGCTCTCAGCTGGCGCAAGTGTTTTAGCTTCTGATCAGAATACTTGCCGTAAGACTAAAAAAGTGGCTGAAGAGAGGAATTAAAAGTTTCCAACCACAAAGTCCTGTGTAAGAGGAAACTAACAGAGACAAGACTACAATTTTAAGACTGAGACTAGATGCATTTTACACTCCGAAAAGACAGGTAAGTGCATGGGCGAAATATTTTTACATAAACACACAGAATTCTCCAGTGGGAGTTTTCTCCTTCTTTCACTCTCCTTCCAACAGTACTTTGACCGTTTGCCACACAAAGACAATAACTCAATGCCATCAGGGAAACAAAATGCATGTTAGCTGAGTGACTTGCCAAGTGAGTCTCACTGAAAATGGAGGCAGCGCAAGGTGGACGTTGGTAGAAAAAGGCAGGAAGATCATCTACTGTAACAAAGTGTATGAAACATTTTGTTCAGGAAAAAATATCTCTGAATGTTTTTCTACTTGGTTAGATATTGTCGTATTCTGTAGATATTCGATTCTTCCAAGTATGTCAGGACAAATGAGAATTGTGTGTTCTAGTACAGGCAGATAATGCTGGGCTCAAGGTATTTATCTGAACTTTGGGAACTTGTGGCATGGGGAATGTTGAGGGCATTGCATGGGTCCCTGGCTGCCACTCCAGGCTCCTGCTGGCCATATGAACTGGTTGTCGCAGGCTCATCTAACTCACTGATGTCTTAGGGGTGTTAGCCCACTCTATGCAGGCAACTGCATCACATCACTGTCTCAGCAGCTCATCTCTCATAGAATCATAGAATCACCAGGTTGGAAGAGACCCCTCTGGATCATCGAGTCCAACCATTCCCACCAATCCCTAAACCATGCCCCTCAGTACCTCATCCACTCGCACCTTAAACAACTCCAGGGACAGCGACTCAACCACCTCCCTGGGCAGACCGTTCCATTGCCTAATGACCCTGTCAGTGAAGAATGTTTTCCTTATGTTGAGCCTGAACCTCCCCTGGCAGAGTTTGAGGCCATTACCTCTCGTCCTGTCCCCTGTCACTTGGGAGAAGAGGCCAGCTCCCTCCTCTCCACAACCTCCTTTCAGGTAGTTGTAGAGAGCAATAAGGTCTCCCCTCAGCTTCCCCTTCTCCAGACTAAACAACCCCAGCTCTCTCAGTCTCTCCTCATAAGACTTGTTCTCCAGCCCCTTCACCAGCTTTTTCGCTCTTCTCTGGACTCGCTCCAGAGCCACAACATCCCTTTTGTGGTGAGGGGCCCAGAACTCAACACAGGATTTGAGGTGTGGTCTCACCAGTGCCGAGTACAGAGGGAGAATAACCTCCCTGGACCTGCTGGTCACACCATTTCTAATACAAGCCAAGATGCCGTTGGACTTCTTGGCCACCTGGGCACACTGCTGGCTCATGTTCAGTCGGCTGTCAACCAACACTCCCAGGTCCTTCTCTTCCAGGCAGCTTTCCAGCCAGGCTTCTCCCAGTCTGTAGCACTGCTTGGGGTTGTTGTGCCCCAAGTGCAGGACCCGGCATTTGGCCGTGTTAAACCTTATGCCATTGGTCTCAGCCCAGCAATGCAGCCTTTGCAGAGCCTCCCGACCCTCCAGCAGATCGACACTTCCACCCAGCTTAGTGTCATCTGCAAACTTGCTAAGGGAGCACTCAATGCCTTCCTCCGGGTCATCGATAAAGACATTGAACAGGGCTGGACCCAGCACTGAGCCCTGGGGAACACCACTTGTCACTGGCCTCCAGCTGGATTTAACTCCGTTTCCCACCACTCTCTGGGCCCGGTCATTCAACCAGTTTTCCACCCAGGAGACTGTGCACTTATCCAGTCCAGAGGCTGACAGTTTCTGTAGCAGAATGCTGTGAGAAACTGTGTCAAAGGCTTTACTGAAGTCCAGGAAGATACATCCACAGCCTTTCCCTCATCCAAGAGTCTAGTCACTTGGTCATAGAAGGAGATCAGGTTAGTTTGGCAAGACCTGCCGTTCATGAACCCATGTTGACTGGACCTCATCACCTGGTTCTCTTGCATGTGCTTCATGATAGCACTCAAGATCACCCGCTCCATGACTTTCGCTGGTACTGAGGTCAGACTCAGAGGCCTGTAGTTCCCTGGATCCTCCTTGTGCCCCTTCTTATAGATGGGCATTAGATCAGCCAGCCTCCAGTCCAGTGGTACCTCCCCAGTCATCCAGGACTGCTGGAAGATGATGGAAAGGGATTTGGCCAGCACATCCACTAGTTCCCTCAAAACTACTGGGTGGACTCAACCTGGCCCCACAGACTTGTGGGTATCTAGCTGGGCAAGCAAGTCTCTAACCACCTCCTCTTGGATCGTGGGAACCTTGTTCTGCTCCTTCATCCCCTGAGGTTGTGCACAGAGGGAACAGCTTTCCTTACTGTTAAAGACTGAAGCAAAGTAGGCATTGAGTACTTCAGACTTGTCTTCATCCCTTGTTACTGTTGTTCCCTCTGCATCTAGTAGGGACTGGAGATTCTCTCTAGTCCTCCTTTTACTGTTGATATATTTGTAGAAAGATTTTTTATTGTCTTTCACAGACTTGACCACTCTGATTTCTAGTTGGGCCTTAGCCCTCCTGACTTTTTCCCTGCACGTTCTCACTTCCTCCCTATAGTCCACCCGGGATGCCTGCCCCTTCCTCCAGAGGTCATAGACCTTCCTCTTCTTATTGAAGTCTCTCAGGACCTCCCTACTCAACCATGCTGGTTTCTTACCCCTCCGGCTACTTTTCTGGAACTTGGGGACGGCTTTCTCCCGGGCTGCTAGAAGTCCCTTTTTGAAGAGTGCCCTCATGGACTCCCTTGCCCTTAAGGAGCACCATGGGACTTTTCTGACCAGCCTTTTGAACAGTCCAAAGTCTGCTCTCTGAAAGTTGAGCGCGACAGTTCTGCTAACCTCCTTCTTCATCTCAGCCAGCACTGAGAGCTCTATAATCTCATGATTGCTTTGCCCCAAGCGTCCTCCAGCCCTCACATCCCCTACAAGGCCTTCTCTGTTCACAAACAGCAGGTCCAGGAGGGCACCGTCCCTTGTTGGCTCACTCACCAGCTGTGTGAGGAAATTGTCTTCCACACACTCCAGGAACCTCCGGGACTGCTTCCTTTCTGCTGTATTATACTCCCAGCTGATATCCGGGAAATTGAAGTCTCCCACAAGGACTAGAGGTAGCAATCTTGAGACTACACTCAGTTGTTTGTAGATGAGCTCATCAGCTTCTTCTTCTTGGCTGGGTGGTCTATAGCAGACTCCCATCACAATACCTGACTGCCCATGGGCTCCTCTGATTTTCACCCACAGGCACTCAGTCCCATCCTGACCGTAGTCCAGTTTGAAGTTATCAAAGCCCTCTCTAACGAGTAGGGCTACCTCGCCTCCTCTTCTGCCCTTCCTGTCCTTCCTAAAGAGTTTATACCCCACCATGGGTACGCTCCAGTTGTACGAGTCATCCCACTACGTCTCCGCAATGGCAACGACATCGTAGTCTCCTTGCCCTACCACAGCTTCCAGCTCCTCCTTCTTATTTCCCATGCTGCGTGCATTGGTGTAAATGCACTTCAGCTGGGCTGGTGAACCTACAGCCCTCATAATAGGGTTTCTTCCCAATTGAGTGGTCCTTGAGTTAACTGAGGCCACAGTGCCAGTTTGCTGCCTACCATCCCCAGGTGCACTCGACCCCTCTTTCTTAGTGGTGATATACTGGTGGCCCTCACCAGCACACCACCCCTTTGACACTGAAGTCCCACCTCCAGGCTCACTCGCATCTGGCCTGGCCTCCATCCCCTCCCCCATCACATCTAGTTTAAAGCTCGATTTATGAGCTTAACTAGATTTTTAGAGTGGGCTTTAGTCCCCCTAGGAGACAGGCATGTCCCATCCCTAGTAAGAAAGCCTGGGGGTGTGTGGGCCTCCCCATGATCTGAGAACCTTAAAGCCCCTCTTTTCACACCAGTCCCTGAGCCAGTCATTAATCAGTTTCTTCTTTCTCACTTCTTGCTCCTCATTCCCTAATATTGGAATGGAGCTAAATACTACTAGTGCCCCAGAGCCCTTGATCATTCTCCCTAGAGCCCTGAAGTCCCTCTTAACAGCTTTAGGCTTTCTATGCTCCATGTCTTCATTGCCAACTACTCATCCAACTACAGGGAGAAAAACATGGAGATGTTAATGTCTGAGTGGTTTCCAACAGCGTCAGTAAATTCTGGTCTCCTTTTATGCTGGGCATTGGGTTTACAGCTAGAGAAGTCCTTACAAGGCCAATAAAACGTCTTTGGAATTTAACCCTCTGTCTTGACTCAAAAGCAGACAGTTTGTTATTACTGAAATTCTGTCTAAAATCTTCACATTCGCCTGCCACCAGGCTCTATATGACATAGTCCTTAATGTTGCTAGGTTAATACACCTGCATATTCAATACTATTGAATAAATACAGTAACAACTCTAGCAATTTTTTCCATGAGTTTTACACACTGAACATCTGTCTTAAAACCTCATCTCCTGAAGGTATTTTTGCGTACAAATTCTAAGACTTTTTTTAGAGCAAGTGTGAATAAAGAAAAAAAAATAAACCAGAAAATAATAATTCTTTAAAAACATTCCTATAAGTTTTACACTCATCTCTTGATTTCTTGAAATCTGATTCCTGATTTCTGGACCCTTTTTATTCGCATTACTAAAAATATCACAGCATAGAATTTTCCAAGCAGGGACTCCATCTTTACGTAAAAGCAAATACAAATTCAGTATCTGAATCAAACTGCAAGCAAATCTGGGTCTTAATTTTAATTTACAACTTGCTCTTCTATAGTCTTCCAATCTGAGCTAAAAACTAAACCCAGCACTACTGAGGGGCCGCAAAATGGTTGTCAGGTAAGACCAACTGATAAACAGCCTAGTGTGCTTTGGCATTGATGCTAGTCATTTCTTTTGAGACTGCAAGCAAGTTTTTTAATTGGTCTTTGCTTTCTTCCCTACTTGTTAGTCTCTTACATCACTCTTCCACCCACTTCTTTTCGGTATCATGAGACAAAATTCTTTATTGAGAGGCGCTAGGATACTTAAGTGATGGAAATTCTAGAGTTTCTGTTAACAAACTATGAAAAAAATTAGTCAAAGGATGCCAGTGTTAGCTTTTCCTTATTCACATTAAATAGTCAATGATTTATTAAGAACTTGTTAATTAATAGTGTGGCCAAACTGATGATTAAAAAGAAACCCAAAGCAACATAGAGGAGAACCTCTACTGGATTATCTTATGGAAAATGCAATCAGGCTATAAAAGCAAGCTAAAAATAAAGCTAATATCTTCTTCATTGACCTCAGGCAGTTGCAATTGGATAAAGTACTCTTCAGTTTGTTCCCAGCAATTTTGTGCAGTGTTGCTCTATGATAGGACTAGCAAGTGCATTGTGCTTGGAGGAAGATTCATCTTGGCTTTGTGTGTGTGAATTTTGAGTTCAAATGAAGCCTTAGAAGCATCATATTTCAGGTGCCTACAATTTTATAAACACAGAGTCAGAGAAAAGTGATTGCTGTCATGGAAGTATCTACTTACATCTTTATTTAAACAACATTTGAATGGCTTGAGCTATGGTACAGATCATTAATGTGACAGGGCAGAAAAAAATGGTTTAAAATATATCTGTCCTTTGTTGCCCAGGCAGTTGTAGACATCCATTTATTTTGTCATTTGGCTATATAGGAGGCTGCGGTAGCAAAATTCCGTTTTGGTGAACCAGTTTGTGTTCTTATCACAGAATATTTTTGTCATTAAATATATATTACTCTAATTTAAGTATAAGTTTACACTGAGAATCATTGCAGTAAATACATTAAAACTATATTATATCTGTCAAGGAAATAAATCTGATGTCTGATGAAATGTTCCTTGTTGATTTATTTGGTAGTGTTTAGTCTCATAGTTGTTAATTTGCAGATTACAGCAATTCATGGTGGGGTTTCCACTAGCTAGGGCTAATTAACCAAATTCTGTCATATGTGTAAGAGCTTATTGGAATGGTATTCTGAGCTCCAAGCTGTTCTGCCCTCATCAGATATCAGATAAATCATGCACAGAGCAGTGCAAAGGGTAATAAGCTACAATATCCTGTATATATAATCTGTTTTGATTTTTTTATTAGGAGTATTATGTTCCATTACATGAGGAACCCGAGCTGTGGTGTTAACTTCACCTAGATCAGAGTTTAGGAGCATCGCAGAGGTGATATTTTCAGCCTTGGAGGGATAATGTATCATACTTGAGCACCTTGTTCACAGCAGTCCTGAAATAGGCTATCATCAGTTCTCGGGGCTGATGGCTTTGTGCTGTGAGGTAGCAGTGGCACCTAATACTGTAAGGTGAGGGGACATAGGTGTAGAAGGACAGAATTTAATGAGGAACAGTGCTTTGCAGTAGAACTTAAAATTCCTCAGGCTTTGTGTCCCCATAAGGTCTGGGTAAGTGAGGATAAGCACAAATAGCTTGGATTTTCACATTAAAAAAAAAAAGGAAAATAACTGTTTACATAGCTTACAATTATGCAGGGATCACTGAGAGAACTTTACTTACAAATGCTGTCTGCAGTGTTTGCTTCAGCGATATGGAATTACACACAGCCATCCCTAAAGCAAGGACTGGCTTTTGCTCTAGCTGGCACACATACAAAAACCTTGCCTGCCCAGGACAGAGAAGACCAAGCAGCAGTGCCATGGGACACGTGCTGTCAAGTCTCCAGTTCTTTTCCCTCCTCTGTCCAAGGGGGTTCAACCTCCTCTTTCAGTCCCAGCTGAAGAGACACTGAAGGATAGAGGTCATTGAATTGACTCTCCCTCTTGCTGAGTCATGAAATCATAGAATCATAGAATCATCACGTTGGAAAAGACCCACCAGATCATTGAGTCCAACCATTCCTATCAATCACTAAACCATGCCCCTCAGCACCTCGTCCACCTGTCCCTTAAACACCTCCAGGGAAGGTGACTCAATCACCTTCGTGAAAGGGCAGGCCCAGCTAGCCAGCTGTTAAAAAGAGAGTAGTGATCCACTTGGGATGGGGGTTCCAGACAGTAAATCCTAAACAGATGTTAAACGTATCTTAAAACAAGTTAAATACTTTAGTCCCTGAAGAGGCAAAACTGGAGATACACCTGTTTGCTCAGAGTTTCCTGACGTGTTGTACTAAGCCCGAGCATGCTTCAATTACATTGCAGAGTGTATCAACTGTTTTGGCTTCTGCTATGAGGTGCTTTGCTTTTGTTTTGACACAAACATTTGCAGTGATTGGACACTCAAAAGTTAGCCAGTAGCAAAACAGCATCATGCTGCCTAAAGAAATTCAAGATAACTTTTGTGCTTCTGGCTGTCAAGCTTGAACCAGCCCACAGGCACGTGTTAAGAAATTTGTTCAGCACTGACAGAGAAGTGTGGTACTGGATATGCTGGTATTGCAAAACTAAAAAGCTCAGCATGGTGCTGCAGTAACACAAACACGGCTTTCAGGCAAGCTGACTTGCACTAGGGAACCATGTCTGTGGCCACTAATGACTTTTTGTCATTTCAGACTCAAGCCTAGGTGATCAGGCTTGATTTTGCCTATCTGGGGAAAATGACAAAACATTTTGACTACATAGATGTGGTGCCTGGGGGCATGGCTTAGTGGTGAACTTGGCAGTGTTAGGTTAAGGACTTCATGATTTTAAAGATCTTTTCCAATTTAAACAATTCTATAATTCTATGAGAAAAAGGATTTAATGGCTTCCATGCTTGTCCGATTTGAGTGCCTGGCATCCCTTTTCCACTGCAATAAAAGCAGAAACAACAGAAGCGAATGCTACATCTAGACATCTCCACTTTTTGAGTAGCTACAGAGTTTGTGAGATGTCCACAGGATGCAGGGACATAGGTCTGTGTCAGAAGCTCAGGTGGTAGATGTGATTACGAAACATAATATATGTGTAAGGATAGTCTTGTATCTGCTGCTGGTGCTGCAGGGTGGAGCTATGGGTGCATATGCTTTCTGTGTTGAATAGCATGGGCTGAAGTTGTTCCTGTCCTAGTTGCTGGAAGTTACTGCTTCTGCTGCAAGACATGATCCAGTGAGACCTCCTGGGCAAGGCAGCTGGGTGAAGTTACACATCTGAGGAAGGCGGTTTTGCTAACTGTCTGGCTTGAAGCAAATGAGGAAGGGCTTGCGTGCCCTTTTCTTGGCAGAACTGAGGTGACAATGCTTTCTGGTAAGGGCATGGTAACCCCTAGTTAGGAATTATAGTCTTTGACAGGCACATCTGTTTGTAGAATCCATGACCTAGTATGAAAACTTCAAGTGTCACTGGAAAATTAGCTAGACAGTGGCAAACATAATATTTAGAGATGGGAAAAACCTAGCCAGGCTTCTAGGCATTAGAAGGCTATGGTACTGTGTCAGCCACAGGGCTGCAGGACTCCTGGCTCACATCTCCCCCTTTCAGCCTTTCCCCACTTCTGTCTTTCATCCTTCCTCAGAGGCAGGGTCAGCTGGAGGTGTTACCCAAGGGATGTCCTCCCCCATGCTGGCATCCAGCGTGGTCTGTCCAGCAGCAAAGCTCAGCAGCTCGATATGAAAGAAAGCACACACACAGCCTGCAGTTTTGGCTGCCTGCAAAAGCGAGTGCTGGCCCTTGGCCCTGGCAGCTGGAATACAGAATTGCAAAGTGAAAGGAACAAAGCACTGCTTCCTTTCTCTCCTCTTTATCTATTTATTCAGTTAGTTAATCTAGTTTGGGATGCTGTCTGTTCTGTGGGCAGCCTGCATCATCCCCAAGCTACTGTAACCTTGATTAAATAAAAGTACTTTAATAAGGAGAGGGCTATAGCTCTGCATGGTGGTCCCACACTGTGCAAAATAGCAGTAGGGAAGTACAGTTACACACAGTGACAGATGCAGAGCACTAACATGAGGTGTTAAATTCATGTGCAGCTCACAACCCAACAGAGCTGCCTTAGCCCTGTGGCTTTTCAAGGTGAATGGTCTGAAGAGCTGGAAGATGACAGAGTGTGGGTCTTTCATGATAGGTCTTAAAAAACAAAGTCACAGCACCTTTCAGCTGAGTGAAGGTTTGCTTGGGAAAGTTTAGTAGTAATTTTTCCTTCCTTTCTGGGTGTTCTTCCCAGAGGTGAGTTCTGGTTTCCTCGTACTTTGGGCTAACTGTGCAAAACAGATTTTGGTAAAAGCCCACCTCACGTAGGTAAAAAAAACAAAACAAAATGAAAAATGGCTTCAGCATTAAATTTTGCCTACGATTGTGTTGAAATCCGTTGTCAGAGATTCCTGGTTTCAGCTCTCCTCTTTTGCAGCATCTTCATTCTGAGCAGATCACCTACGATCAGCAAGTCTGAAATCCATGAACTTGAAAAGGATAACAAGAGGGAGGGAGAGAAGAAGGAGAAAAAATAAGCACAGAAGTAATTTTTTTTTCTCTTGATGAGGGTCTTTCAAGAGACACATATGCAAGAGTTTCCACTGGACTGGTAACAATTAATAAGGCTGCAAGGAATTTTTTCTCAGCAGGTGATATATCCAATTCTGAGTGCGCAGCAGATGACGTCAAGAATACCATGTGCTAGTTCCAGCTACTTACTTCCCTTTTGGCAGTTGGGCTTGGCAACACTGTCCAGGAGGGCAGCTACGGTACA
This sequence comes from Clamator glandarius, assembly GCA_033459285.1. Taxonomy (NCBI): domain Eukaryota; kingdom Metazoa; phylum Chordata; class Aves; order Cuculiformes; family Cuculidae; genus Clamator; species Clamator glandarius. Next base: position 2,602,673 of record JAUNZM010000105.1, read on the forward strand.
TATTCCAGCCACTTTCTTCTCATTAGTTAAAGGTCTAATGAATTAAGGCTTGCTGTGGCTGAACAAGATAGGTTTTTCTCTGATAATCTGTAGTGTGCATGTAATGAGGAAAGGGTCAGGAGTTTTTAGTCTATGGATGGTACAAAGGCTTTTACTGGCAAGGGACAGCTGTGGAAAACAGGGTTTATTGTTTAGCATGCCCATCTTTCTTGAACAACTGTGAAGTGCTGATGAAGCAGTCACACTTGGGGGAAGGGGAGGAAAGAGATTAGGAAAAAGTTCTTCATGGAGAGGGTGGTTAGGCATTGGAACAGTCTGCCAAGGGAGGTGGTTGAGTCACTGTCCCTGGAGGTATTTAAGGTTAGGGTAGACGAGGTGCTTAGGAGCATGATTTAGGGATTGGTGGGAATGGTTGGACTTGATGATCCAGTGGGTCTCTTCCAACCTGGTCATTCTGTGATTCTGTGAAAGAGGATTGTTTATTCAGTAGAGAAATTGTAGAGCCACAGACAAACATTGCTCATGCTCTTAAAAAACTCATCACTGCTCAAAAAGCAACATCTGAGGTCATCTATTAATAGGATTTATGCTACTGAGCAAGCTGTCTGGAGAATACAATAGAAATTAGTTCCAGGACACCTTTGCTTCCTGGTACTTCTGCAATCCAAACAACAAACAAAAAAAGTCAAGATTGCTATCTGTATTTCTTTGAATGCATAAACTTCTGTCTGAAATTTGGCTGAGCATAGGAAAATGCCATCCAACCATGTTTTTTCTTTCAGTCTGCTTAAAAAAACAGGGAGACAATGGGGCACAGGAAGGAGGAAGCAGCCTTCCAGCTACCTCAGCCAAGCATCTGGCAGCTGCCCATTGCTGTGAAGTGTAGATGCAGTAAGCAAAGCCCTGGTGATAGTGTTCCTGGGATGCAGTGATATCTCAGACCCATCTGCTGAACTGCTTACGCTGCCTGGAATGCTGCAGTTCCCACGCTGGAACTGGGGTCAGGACATTCCTCCATTCTGTCCCTGCCCCCCTCCCTCCCCACATAAAAATGCTTCCATATAGACCTTTGCTACAGTTAAAGAACTGCCAGGCACATGTCTCTGCTTAGTTTTCTTCCTATCCACTTGATGCATAAATTCTGGATTTCTACTTAACTGTCTCAGTGTGTGCTGAAGGGGAAACCACATGAAACAGCTCTGCTGTTGGTGCCCTAGGGGTATGTCTACATGACCTCCAGCAGGCAGACGTGGGCTTGCTTTGCCTGTTCTCTGAAATCAACCAAAAGCCATACACAACTGTTACCTTGCTGCATGTCTAAATTGCTTCTAGCTATGCAACTTCCCATGAAGAACTCAAAGCTTGAGCCCTCTATCAAACCCAAGATGTAATACCTCCAGCAGGTCAATCCTCTCTCAGTGGTACAGCTGTGAAGGAGACTTCATCATTGAGTCTGAGTGGGTGAATGGAAGTTTTGAGGGCTGTTTTTTTCTATCTAGGTGGAAGGAATTGACATGTAGCAGAAGAAATAGCTTCTCGACCTATTGTATATGTGTTATTTTTGCCAAAGGACAGAAGAGGTTTCTGGAGCATGGCCTGAAGTCTCTTGGAGAAGGTGCAAAACTAGAAATGCAAATTGCATGCCATCTCACCCCCAAAAAGACATACCACAGACATTACAAAAGAGGAGAGAATAAACACAGCAAACTGAAGGCTTGTGACTAACAAGAGAAAGACAACAATGAGACATGAAAGATGATGTTCTTTAACGTTTTATTCAGTGGTCTGGAATTGCAACATTATTGCTGACAAAATCTGAAGACAACTCTAAGTGACAAACAGCAGTGGGGACAATTACATAGTGATAAAAATTCCTTGAACGGGTGGGCTCATTTAAACAGAAAGCATTTCCATGCTCGGAACAGAAGCTGTACCTGTAGTGTATGTATGGTCCAGGGAGTAAGGCAGTGGAGGCAGAGAGCATTTGGAAAAGGAGCTGAAAACGAACTCCCAGTGGGACTGTGTGTAGGTCTACACAGGTAGGATCCTGCAGGGAAGGAATAGGTTATTTGCAAAAGCCTTGATGACACCAATAGTGGTGTGCTGCTCCTGGTGTTCACACAGTAAGGGGGAGGCGGGAAAACCTGAAAATAGCAGTGAAGAAAGTCACAGAAATAGTTGAACTATGATGTACAAGTATAGGGACCTAGAGAGGGAAAGAGCTACTATCTACTAAAGGGCTCCAGAGTTAGTGCTGGTGGCTGGAAGCTGAAACCACACAAATTCACACGGGAAGTTAATTGCACATTCTCAATAAATTAAATTGACTAAATGTGAAGTAAGGTAACCAGGGAATGGGTGGAGTTTTTATTTCATGGTATCTTTAAATCAAGATAAATTGGAGAATATATTACTTGAATAAATGTATTTTTTCTTGTCTTAAAAGCATGAAGCTTTGATCATAGATGAGTCATTACCACTTGTAAGCATACGGGAACACGCTGGTTTGTGCTTATTTGGAAAGACAGTGTATCTAAGGTTCAAGGTCTGTGTTGCTCCAGGTAGATGCACATAGACATTTTCATTTCATAATGGGAAAAAGACGGTTAAAGGGTACAGGATGTAAGATGATTATAGCCCAAGTGTCACAGAATGGCACTGATTAAAATACTTTGATCTGGGTGTAATGGCAAGGGCAGATTCTTCATTATAAAGGTAATGCTGCTGAAACCTTTCACATTTGCCAATTTCTCTTTAGTTCTGCCAAATGTGGGGCACTGAAAACTCTCCATTTGAGGAAAATATCTACTTCAGCTGCAGGGAAATAATCACTGCTTCACTACTTTCCTTACACTCTTTTGAGAGGCTGTCATTAGCAGCACAGGCTTCTTGTGCCAATTCTGCCCAAGTCTGTTGTGATTTTTGATGCTGAAGAGATAACACGGCAGATGATCTTGAATGTTGGAGAACTGCAAAATAGCAGGATTTTGCACACAGCTGCAAGCTAATTGGAGAGAAAATACTTGCAACTGGACAGCCTTTATCCTGTTAGCCTAAACCTGACATGGACAAAAGCCTTTCTTCATTTAAAGGGTTATCATTGCTTATTGGAACTGTAGTAAAAAAATAAATGAAAACCACTTGTGGGATGTGACATTCTATTAGCCAATATTACCATCTTTGTTTATATACTCCTGTGCCACAAACCCTGAACATGTGTTACATGTCCGTAGGCATTCATTGGTTAATTTACTTGTGCAGACTAAGGCAACAAAGTAGTAATAATAAATTACAAAATATAGTACAACTGGAATAAAGATACTCTACAAAAATTCTTTCCGCTATTTTTCCCTTGGTATTTCCTCTCAGCCATAGATATAATATGAAGCTACATGTGAAAGTGTGGTCTGACACATTAATAAATCTTATGAGAAAAACTAAATAATTCATTAAAACAAATCAACAAGTTAATAAGTGCAGAAGTGAGTTAAAATACAATAAAATTTTATTAATACATCTCAGCCTGTATCCAGAGTCTGCTTAAAGTGAATCAATGCACAATTAATGGGAAGCTGAGCTCCCATTTCTGTATGATTATGTAAAGAGCGTATCATGCAATATCATCCAATCTGTAAGCTGTTTAATCTCTTTAGCACTTCTGAAATGAAACAAAATGTGATCTGGACGTCAGGCTGCTCAGTTACTGCAATGATAGACAATCTAGAAAAAGGAGAAAGTGGTAATCAGAAAATAGCATATATGTTGTGGGAGGTCTCTCCAGATCCTCCTCCTCCCCCAGCTACAATTTCTTCTCTTAACAGTTTTTCAGCTTAAATAGAATCATTTGGTTTTGGACAAACCCATCAGAATTCTACATTAAAGAAATGACAATTCTAATTGTAAGAAAAACATCAAGCATTTTTTTTGAGTGGATTGTTATAATTGCAGTATTGATTCACAAAGTTTTGTTTTTATTTGTGATGATATTTTTGTGGTCACAAAAATCTTGAACAAAGACAACTGTTCTGGGAGAAGAAGCCGAAGGCAGTTTTGGAAGACAAGAAAATGAACTATGGTGAAACCCATCTACGATTTTGGGTGATGGCAGAGCTTGAAGGTCTGCTGGGTCAGCCCATTTATGTGCTATCCATGTAGCTGTGATTTCATTGGAACTTTCCAGACTTGGCATTGAAGAAGCAGGTCCCATCACTTTGAACTGCTTGCAAAGCAACAATTTGACATGTTGATGTAGATACTGTGGATTTTGTGTGACTTCAGTTTGTCGTATGTTTTATCTTAGCACATAGGTAAATGACCCAGGAACTCAGAGAAATTCCTAATTTAAAAAGACATCAAATACTGGATGTAAAGTAAAATTTGTCTAAGTAAGAAAACTGTCAGATTTGTCTCTGATGTGAGAAAAGCACTATGTTTGGCTCTGAAAGAACTTACAGTCCATTCTTGAACTTTTCTTTCGAGATTGGTGCTGCTCTTCTCAGGCACAAGGTTGGCTTTCTGTATCTCATCAATGCTGTGCTTTCCAAGGACTTTTGTATGAGGTAGTACTTGGATTTTCTTTTTACTTTGTTGGGTATTATGAAGATCCAGAAGACAGTTCTGACAGTAGAGAACTGAGATTTCTGAGTTTTCACTGCTGCAGACAAGGCCACAACAGGAAGAAAAGGTGAGGCCAAATCTTGGCTTCAAAGAAAGAGGGACATTTCCCTCTTCTACTGTAACAAGCAATGACAGCTGCAAAGGCATGCCCTGCCTTGCAAAGTGATAACTTGTTTGCCGTTGCCTTAACCACAAGCACGGTCCTTCCTGACTGCATGATGTTAAGGATGCATAGCCCGTTCTGGAAGGAAGCACAACAGACAGACCTAAATGTAACCTCTAAAGAAACGTGTGGGTCAGCTTGGTGGGTTGTGAGAAACAGACAGCTCCTGAGAGCAGAGGTGTAGGGGTAGGGATTGTGGGGACAGGAAAGTACATCTGTACATGTGCTAGCACATTCAGCACCAGAAAGGTAGTATCTCCAGCAGAGTTGTTTCAGAGATAAAACAGGAGCCAGAGAGCTTTTTAGAGTGATCTCCCCACTTCCTTTCCCCACCTCTGCCCTGGTTTTATTTGGTAAATCTGAGAATGGTGTCAGCAGCTTTGCCATGGCAAAGCCCCAGGTGCTTCTCTGGGTGAAACTCATCTTAGTGGATGCTGAAATCAGAGGGGGGCATGTCTCCAGTGCACTGTCCACTTGTCACACTGAAAGGAACTAAGCCACCTTCTGGATAGGTGTCCAAAATGGATGCAATAACTCCACTCTGGATGTGCTCTAGTTCTTGACGTTGGCCATACAGAGACTTAGAGGCCTGACTTTCGGATAGCTAAAGAAATTACTGTCACCTGTCCACAGCAGCCTGGAGATATTTTTACCACCTCCCTCAAAAGTCTGGCTTTTCACTAAGGGCTCATTCCTCATCACATACATTGAGATGGAGCAAATGGAAAAATAAGCTGGACTTTTGATCCATCTTTCGTGATTTGCTGTTTCTAGGGGAAATAAATGAGTTCTGTATTAGAGTAGTACTTCTGTTCCTGACTGATATTAAGACATGATGGGACCAGTTTGAAACTGTCTTTGGGACAGCTTGGTGTCAAAAGAGCAAATACTGTCTGAGTGGGGAAACAGGTGTCCCCCATGCAAAGGGAGTCCCAGCCCCACATAAAAATTTCCCTACTTGACTCAGTCCTATGGAAACTTCCAAGGATCTCCAGGGCCATGGAAGTGTCTCCCCTTTGTCTTGAGTTCAGCAGTTTGAGGCAGTAAGAGCAGGAGAAGCTGTTAGAGGTGTGAGTCTCCCTGTTGTGGTGATGGCTGGAGTCAGCTTCGTGACAATTTTATTTTTTCCTACAATATTCAGTTTGAAAACTCTGTCTGCATTAGCCTTTGGTGCAGATATGCACCAGGCTGTATCCTTTTAAAAATAGTTATTTGCAGGGCACCTACTGCCCCCATTTCAAAAAATAATCTCTATTCTTGAAAATGAAAAAGTATGCCTTTCCTACTCTGTCATCTCTTCTAACACATTGCAGTGAGGGTTAAAGGCGTGTCTCCATCTCCTCCCCAAATGTCTTTATTAATAGCTTTCAAATACTGGCCTCCTTAGGCCATAGGCAGATGCAGCTCTGGACATGCTAGAGGCTGCATAGCACTCAAGGAGATAAGACAGTTTAGTTTAACACAGCACGAATCATTCCAGCCTCAAGTCCTAATCAAAGAGATTTACAGCTGTTTTAAAAAGACAGTAATGTTGACTTGACTGGTGAAAGAATGCATGAAACCACTTTTAATAAAAGGCCTCGTTTTAACAAGTAAATAAATATTTGAAGCACAATATACATAACTTGATTATCATTTCATTGAAAATTAACATAGTAGCCTAGTTGTTATGCATCAGCAATATTTGTATGTCTGGAATTAACAGTCTATATCCCACAAGAGAGGCACATCCTTTAGTTGAAACAATTAATAAAACAGACAGTGAAAAAGATCTCCTTTGTCACCATTTAGGAACAATTTAATACACTCTGTCCCTGATATTTTACAGTGCAGAAATTCTATTCTCTAATTTTGTTTTCAAGCCTCTGTCTGAAAGGGTTGTTAATGTGGTGTTTTCTGTTTCTTTAATATAAGAGAACTTTTGCTCATCATCCCCTGCAGATCCAGCCTTGGGAGAGGCATTAAAAGATGAGAACAAGCGAGCCATCCCTCTCTGCAAAGGGACAAAGGCAACCTCACACCTTGTGAGGGGTGGCTCCGCATCAGTGCTAATGAAGTGACCATCTGCAATCTGCACTAAATAATTATAAGTTGCTTTTCCTGACTGCACTCCATGTGCTGGCACAGCCTGGTGGGAGGTGGGCCATGGGCTGCAGGCTGCTGATGCCACAGCCTGTGCATGGGGGTGGCGGGGGCTCAGAGGAGCGGATCATGTTTATCCCTTCACCACGAGGCACACAACCTGCTGAGCAGACAGGTGCTGGCTGTGCTGATGTCCATGGGCGATGAAGCCTGGTTGTCCTAGTAGCTGACATCTATATCTAGATCTATCTGGATTTTTAAACTGATACAACATGAAGAATGTCACTCTCTGTTACTGTATATGTATATCTTACAGATATCCTTTAAGCACAATGCCTTGACCATGTCTGTCCTGCTTTCTTCAGCTGATGGATTTTGCCATTGTAGTGGGCTATTGTTTTCCACATTTTTTTATAATTTATCCTTCAGTTCTAATGCTTCTGGACATGATTACAGTTAGGCTCTTTCCTCGGTACTATAAAAACTCTAATGTTTCCACTTAGGCTTTTAAAAACTTTAAACTTTATCTTAGTGAATCTAAGCTGTTGAAATCAATGTAAATTCTGCCTTGACATATACAAAAGCTTTAGAAGGAGGCTGCTGCACTAAACATGCTTAAACACTATTGATGTCAGAGGGAACAGATTACATTGCATGTACTACAGCATTACACTAAGTTTAGTGCTTCCTTTTTTCTTCCTTTTTCTGCCTTGTATCCAGCTGTGTCTCTGCTGTTATTGAAAAGATTTTATTGGCTTTGCTTGATCCAAAGTTTAAGTAAAGCAAACACAAGCTTTTATAAAAACTACCTCTAAAAGTATATTCCAGAGATATTCATTAAAAGGCAAGGACAACGCATATTTTTATATCAATGTACTTTCTTTGGTAGTATTTGAGACCTCGCTACAATAGGACTAGGATCAGTTAAAGACTGTGAAGAGAAAAGAAATCCATTTATTTGAGTCTTCACTGTCTTGCTCATAAGAGGAAACAATTGAACTTTGTGTTCAAAGAAGTTTCAAGAAAGCCTTGTGGGAGTCACCCAGGACAAGATCAGCAAGATTGTTTTTATCTAGGGTTTGATCCATTCTGGGTAGGCACCATCCTATGGCAAAGGCTTTTCTGTTCCAAAGCAGACCTGAAGTCAGAATAGGGACGCAAGACGACATTTCAGGTCTTAGCCTGTTTCTGTTTAGCTGCAGTCCCCTGCAGTCCTGCTCATCTCATTGCCTGGCCTGGAGACCCAGCTTGGGCACATCATGAAGTGTACTGTGGCTCCACCCTGTTCACATCTGTCTGTCCCCTCCTTGGAAAACCAAGGCAAGTATTTTCTAGCAACTCTGGGCAGTGATAGCCTTCTAAAAATGTGGATTGTGCTTTGTATGGTCGCAGTGAAGACTCATATTGTCCTGCTCAACACCTGTGAGCATAGGTTTACAGAAGATGAAGTTAATGGAACAGTCCTCCCTCCTGTCAGCATGCAGCAGGCACAGGAGAAGTGATGACAGACATTTGGCTGTGCAGCTTCCCTCCCTCCCACCTTTGCGTCATGACATAGAGGAGTCCAGGCCTGAAGATAACACAGTTTTTTAGCAACATGCCTGCATACACACGGAGGGCTAACTCCAGGGAAATGTCCCTTGTGAGATGATATCAGACCCCTCACTCAAAGAAGCTTTGTGCTGCACATCCTCATGTTCAATCTGATACATCAGTTTTGTGCTTGTGCTAATTTTTCCCAAGTTTTCCCTTGCCCACAATATGGTACCTGGCTGATATAAGGGAATTACAGGAAGAGAAATGGACGGTGTATAATAAGAGTGGGTAATCTGCTGGGATAGTCACATGCTTTTAAAACTCAGTTTAATTTTCTCCCTTCAGGCTGTTTTCAGCATCCTTGATGTCCTCATAAAGAAAACTGGCAGAGAAACCATCTCAATAAGCAATAAATTTTTAATTTCAGGTAACCTGCCTGACCCTGTGCAGGCTCATCCATGTGTTGTAGATACTCAGATAAGGACTAGAATAGCTGCAACGACCTTGTGACAGTCTTTTGCAATGGAGAAGGCCTTTTAAAATTGAAGCTAACTTAGGGCCTGGAGCACACTCTTCTGCCTCTAGGACTTCAGCTGTCTACCCAGGGCTCCATCTCTGCTTTTAGGAGTTTCAAGCTTAGCTGGTGCTAGAGCTGCATTGCACCCATGTCACAGACCAGCCCTTACTGAGAACAAAGAGAAAAAAAGATCATCTTTCCTTCAAATGAGGTTTTAATGTAAAATAAGTGTTTTCAGCTGCCAGGAGGCAGATCTTACAGGCACACTTCCCTCATACCTGCCCAGCTGCATCTCACCCTCTTCCCTTCCACCATCAAGTACATGGAGGTAGAGGGATGGTGATCAAGAAGGGAGTGAGGAAAAGGCTTTGGGGAGGGTGGAAGTGGCAGCTGACACTGGGATAGAGGTAGCAATCTGAAATTGCTCTTTGTACAGAAACTTGGCTACCCTTTGTGTTCCCTAGCCCTGCTGAATGGATGGATGCTGTTGCAACATCCCCTCTTCCCCAGAGAAAGGCCCCTTGCACCAGTATTACTCAAGGCCAGAGTCACTATGAGATAGGTGGAGGCCCAGTAGCTTGTCCTTATGTGATCAAGAGCACTTGCTGAGCTGATCAGTGCTTGCAGTCCTCTTGTCCATCCCTGTGACTACTCGTAGCATAAGGAACATCACCGTTTTTGAGCATAGATATTGAAATCTGTTGTTAAAGGTAGTGATGCTTCAGCATTCTTCATTTTTTATGTGAATCAAGTGGTGCCAAGCAGGACTTTTTTTTTGCAGAAGTATCATTAGCAATAATATTTTTCAGAGCTAGCTACTAATTTTGAGTGAGCATTACTGAAATCAGGACATTAATTTTTTCAGTAAGAAAGATCTGAAAGTGACATGTAGACCATGGATTGGTAGTCAGGTTATTAGACTTCTGAGGGCTCAGAAAAGGTGTGTAAGTAGCCCATAAAGCGATTGAAGACAAATACCTAATGTTAATTTTGAGAGAAATATATAGGCCTAAACAACAAAAATTAGCTTGGCCTCTTATACCCTATGTTCTGCTTGTACATCATCCTATGGGAAAGAACATAGGACGCCAACCAATTTAAAACATGAGGACTTAGCTTTCAAAGGTAATTTTTTGGTTTTGATTTTAAGCAGATATGTATCATTATCATTAACAAAGGAATGATGCTTGAAGAACAATAGCTGCCTCAAAGATTTGCAAGTCCCAATTCAATCTTTTTGTATAAGTGGAGATATTTTCAATGATGTCAGTATGCCATGGATTAGGCTCTTGTTACAGTACTTCACAAATGAAGACAATTGTACTTCAGGTGCTGCTGCAACAACTAATCCTTGTGTGCCCTTCTAGCAAACAGAATTATCATTCTGGTGCTGGACTGGACAACCCAAATGTTACATGGAGGGGTGGCTGATAATTTAGGGTATAAATCAGCAGAAACCAGCCTAGCAGCATGTTTACCACTCTAAACCAGCCTATAGTAGTTGTGGACAAAATGCAGAGAAAGTAGGTAAGGACTGGACTTGCAAGAAATTGATTCCTCTTCTGGGCAGTATGTAGATTTTTTTGCTTTGCTCATAAAACATGAGCTCTGTCTTGGAGCTGGGATGCAGATTAACTGCTTAAGAACATCATGTCTGGTCTTTCCAGTCTTGAAAAAAATGCATGTCTGTAGATGAGTGTTTTCATCCTTTTTTGGTTTACGGAAGCCTAAATTTTTTTAGATTAGCTCCATAGTGAATGGAAATCTGTTGAGAAAAATTTGCTTTTCAGTCATTTCTTCATGATTCCACTAAAGTAGTATCCTGATTTCTAGATGTCCAGGTGCTCAGGTGTTAATCAAGTGACCAACAATATTTGCATTAGCATTGCCATTATTTTCCCCTCAGAAACTCTTCCGACCTAGCCTGCTTTCAGAAGTAGTTAGAGACCATAAATCTTGATGAAAAGAAATGTCTTCTTCTAATCCAGAATTATTGAGGTTCATCTCTGATCTTTAAGCCCCAGATTTTTCTCTTTGGTTCTTAGTACTCAGTTAGCTGAGCTTGTCATCCTTAGCAGCAACCATTCCTTCAGTGGGGAGGCATAACTACCTACTTTTTCAAATATAGCCCAAAGCCACAGATCCAAACCCATATTAAGTTATATGTCACAACAGATTATAGCTCTGTTAGATAGAGTAGCTATCCAGAATCATTCCCTTGGTCAAAATAGATCCCCTGCATGACAAAAGGCTGTGATGTTGGAAACTAATCTTGCAGATGGATTATTTGGCAGTCAGTGACAGCCTGTGCACACATCCTTTTGCAGAATGAGGCCCCCTACAACCTAGATTTACTAGCCCCACACTAGGAAAGTGTCTGCTGTGTTAGACAGCTCTTAACATAGGCAATATTAAAAGAAAAGCATTATAAATGGATAATATGCATTCTGCAGTGAAAAGGCTTTTTATATAGCTAACTTGTTACTTATTTGGGGCACTTAAAGATGAAAATTGCCACATTTGGAAAGACTTAATTCCTTTTAATGGACTGTCAAAATTGTCAGAAGCTCTGGGTCTAACATAGCAAATAGAGAGAAAAAGCTCAGCAAACTGAAAAAGTTAGTAGCTTTTCTACAGGGCTTCAGGGTTTTTCCTCTAGTTGAAGTCAGAAATACACAACCAAATGCTCAGAAATAATTTTGGTTGAGGATTTTGAGGATATTGCTTATCTTTTTCACGTGTTAACATCCCAAAACTGATTGTAACAATTAGTCAAGGTTACTCCTTCAGATTTCTTCCTCTGAGCTGCAGTATAACATTTGACATTTCTTAACAAACAGAAGATTAGCTTTCTGCTTTGTAGAGTGTATTTGTCTAGAAAAAGCAAGATCAGTAACAGGACCATGAAGTCTAACTCTAAATCCAGTCCTAAAAATACTCTCCCCTTCCCTTAAGTGAATTTAAATATTGTGAAAAGCTAGGGAATGACAATGTAAAAGAGCAAGAACATTTATTTACCTTCAGGTGTGACAGCAAAACAGCTTAATCCAACATTTGCTTAGCCAGAAGAGGATCCTTCTAGCCTGAGTAGACCAGCTTAGTATCACTTCTTTCATGATTACTCAATCTTTATCTTGCCAGTAAGATGGACATTAAAGGTGCCAGCTGAGCCAAACGTGTGTTTTGGGGATGCGAATCTGCCTTTGTCATATGGGTGGTGACTTTTCGTCATAACTGGTTCAATTCAGTGAACTTTAGGGGAGTGTTTTATTCTCTTTAACACACAAAACCTCTTTGTAAAACCAAATGTCATCAAGGAATCCAAATAACACCCTCCTGAAATATCTTCAACCATCTGAGCTATAAGCATACACCCTTCTATACAGTGGAAACTACTGGCCAAACAAGAGTTTGCAGCTATACCCCTGGACTTTGATGTAACTACAGGAGCTAGCACCCTGTCTTCAGATGTCTAATCTGCTTTTGGTATTGATTGATTTGCCTTCTGCTTCCTACAGTTTTATAAACACCCATTTCTCATTCACCATCTCTGCTACTAAAATTTTATAAAACCTAGAAAGACATCCTTGGTATTTCATGAGCTGCTATCAACCAAGCAGGAATCTGTTAGCCAGGTCTGAGATGTTACTGTAACCCAAAGAATGCAGACTGGCAGTGTCATCTGGGGTAACTGAAAATCAGTCTGAGGTGTAGCTACTTTATCCACCTTCGTAGCAGCCTGTTTTCATTCTTGAAACTTCAGAGCTCCACAGAAACAGATGAGAAACTGGCTTCAATTTCTTTCCACACACAGTTTTGCACAACAACCATGCAGACTCATTCTGCCATATTAGGAACCGTTATCTTGTAGGTAAAAAATAGCAAGAAAAAAAAAAATCAGATTTCATTTATTAAGTATAAGGGAGAAACCAGAAGCAATGGCAGCAAGAAACTTTCTTTCCTACATAAGCATTTGCTTTTTGAAAGAAAGCATGTTACTGTGGTCTAAGAGTTGCCTTTTTTTTTTTTTTTTCCCCCAAACTGTTGCTAGAAGTGAACCCAGCACCTTTCATGATGATTCTTTCCTGCCTGGCCAACAGTAACTCCGATCAACTCAGGAAATAATAAAATCCAGGATCTGCTGTCAGGGATATAAAAATTCTTATTTTCCTTTCAGATATTAAGAATGCATCAACTAAACCTGTCTCAAAAGTTTTTTTTTTAACCTCACACAGAAAAAAGCATGATGAACTTTAACCTTCCAGGTTTTTCTTTTTCTTTTTTTATGTCTTGTCTCTACTCAAAAACAATTAAAAGAATGGCTATGGGGAAAAAAATCTGAAAAAACTGCACAAAATTCTAATGACAGTAGTAAAAGGAGCAAGACATTGATAGAAAGAGCTCATCCCTGGTTTATGCCTTTACAGTTTCCTCTAATGAGGTACAACATTGGGTAACTGGTGTCATGTGTCATGTCATAATATATCATATTCATATGAGGGTCTGTCATGTCACAGAGAGTAATATGAGATGACAGATACAATGAGAGACTGTCAGCCTAGAAATCTTTTTTATTTTGAAAACTTTTAAGTATAAATATTTTAAACTTATAAAACTTTTAAAACATAGGAAGTTAAAAGGACAAGGAGGAGAGGAAGAGGAGGGATTGAAAAATAGTCTTTACAAGACAGAGTAGGACAGGGCAAAAGGCCAAGTCTCAGTAATGTCACTCAAAAAGTCAGGTAAGCTGGATCCCTGTGACCTCAGCCTGCAGGATTAACTTAGCAATAATATTGGAGCTGCTTAGAATTCGAATCCTAACTTTTGGGACTATTTAGAGCAGGTTCTAGTTCAATCCATTATTTTTGTTTCAGTCCATACATTGAAAAGATTGAGGTGTACATTCAGGTTGTTAATCCCGTGCAAATTCAGATCTCAGATTCCATCTTTGAACAAAAGATTTCGTGCTTCCCTGTGCCAGGCCAGAGCTTGTCTTAGGAGAAGCTGTGGGGAAGGAAGGGTTTGGATTCATCCTTCCATATCTGTGCAAGAGCTTGGGGAAGGTGAAGGGCTTGACCAATGCAGCTTGAGGCATGCTCATATCTGACACTTATTGTCATTTCTGTGTATGCTGCATTGTTTGATCTGCAGACCTTATTGCATGAGTAGTGTGCACAGAAGTATTGGCAACTACTGACTAAGATGCTGCCACACCATAACATCATGTTAGACATATGTGTCAAATAAATCCGGTCAAGTGCCCCACTGTGCATTGTTCTACTCCGTGATGGCCCACAGGGAGATAACGCAGATGAGACACTGAACTACATTTCTCCCAGTGTTCCTCCAGTTTCATCCCACTGTTAATCTACTGCTGATGCCATTTTCTAAGTAGCAGCATGGTGGAGATACTGTTGAACACTGCAGCCCTCAAACTGGTAAATGTAGACAGATGTGGGTTAGCATAACTACCCTCTGACTGTGACTTCAGAGCTCAGAACATCTCTGGCAATGCCTGTAATCAACTAGATGTTTCTCTGTGATTTTTTTTTTTTTTTTGTGGGAAGCCCCATCGTCAGAAATGAGCCAAGTGAAGATATTAATCTCTTGGGGCAGGATGCCATAGCTGACCCTTTTGGACACAATGATCGAACAGCTGCCACAGGCTTCTCATCATGTGCCAAATTCGTATGGCCATGCTTGCTCAGAGAATTGTTGTACCACCCAAAGCACAGCTTTTCAGGGAGGACTCACTTACTACCTGTGTAAAGACCTCTCATAGTGTGTTTGGATGGAAGCGAAGAGATTTTTGCCATACTCACTGCTACCTGGCAGACAGTAGGACACGTTAAGACCAGTATTGAAGTGGAGGGGTGGCAATAGGTAGATGCATCTCATTGCAATGGCTTGTTTTGCATGTAGAGCTATGGTAAGCCTAGGAGCAAGACTTTCTGTGTGTGTGGGAAGGGAATCTAGAGGAGATGCTCAGCAACTAGAAAGGAGGCTTCCATAAAATGCCACCACTGCTCAGAACATATAGGTAGGGATGCATTGTACTGCTATGTTACAACTGATGATGACAAGTGAAAACTGTGCATGTACCTTTGGTTTTGGCCTTAATCCTAAATCTGTTAGGTGTACTCTTTATGTGTGAATTTAACAGTGCACATATTATGGTTCATGTAGGGATTTTTCTTTACTTTGTCAGGGATTTTATTGCATTAAAGGCTGGTGTTTTATTGACCTGCTTGGGATGTGGGAGCATAATTGTAAAGATGTTTTCAAAGTTGTTTTAGCTATAAATGAGACTTCAAAGGTGTTTTAGCTGTAAATGAGACTAAACTTTGTGAGCAGTAGAAAGTACAAGAAAGTAATAAGGCAAAGTAGAAAACTCTATCTTTTATTATACTAGAGATTTAAACATGATTATTTTAAGCTACACGATGCAGAAGAGTAAACACTTACAAGGTTAAAATTATGTCTGTACAGTATGCTCAGGAATGTTCTCTATTTCTTAAGGTTTGGGGATAATGGGAGAAGGACGTGTCTCTTTTGGTACAGGGAATAAAATCCATCTCAACCATACTCAAAATTATATGGGTTTATTATTTTTTATGCTTCTAGCAAATAACCTATTCTTGATTGCTGTGGAAATAAAAGTTCATCCTAGTCTCTGGAGGCATCCAAAACAGGGGATGGAGTGCACAAAGTTTGTGAGAAAGAACTTGGATGAATGTGAAGAAGAAACACAGGTTCTGTCTTAACTTAGAAATTACAGTCTGGACAAAAAGGACACTGTCTTATCCTCATTTTTTGCGATAGCTAGTAGGCGCTTGCACTGATTTGACATGTGTCTACATCCTCAGCTGGATGAAAGGGGACTCAAGTGATCACACGTCCAAGGAATTTGCCTGTGCATTCTATGGTGGCTCACACAATAGTGGGAGAGGCAGGTGAACCACCAGACGGGGTGCCTGGGGAGGATAATACCTCTGATCTCAGAGCCTCAGGTGTTGGGGGTGCTGCAGAAAGCTGGGTTATTTGACTGCCTTTGCTTTAAACACTCTATAGTATTTCTACATAAATATAACATGTATAGTAAGCTGCAGTAACCCAGAAGAGCAGGATGTGTGGCTGAGAAATTATTTAATGTCCTTCAAAACAGGTTTGGAAGAAAGAGGGGAAATAGTCTTATGGAACAGCCAGGTCATTTAACAATGTCTCAAAGATGAGGGAACTAGTGAAGCTGTGAGATACAAAAAATATCTCAGTGTTTCTACTTTTCTGTAGCTGTTGCTACATAGAAGTGCTTCCCTTTCAACTTTCTATAATAATTAGTTTATATGATGCCATTTTTTTTGCTAGAAATGGACTTGGTGAAAAATACTTGAAAAACAGGACAGGAGAGACATAGTCCAAAAATCATCATCAGCAGTCATATAACTGCATTATTGCTAACAATGCAAGCTCACTCAGCTCTGATATGATAGCTTGGAGAAGAAATAGTTGGAGAATATATGTCGTATCTGCATTTTGGACTACATGTATTGAAAGCATAGTAGCTAGGAATATGCTAAATCAACATGCTGCCTGTTCCCTGGAATAAGCTGTTCCTGTCCCCTGCAGCTATAATGCATCAATATAATACTATGAGATCAATAGCTGAGGCCTGTAACTATAGATCTAGTTAAGGCAGTATTTGTATTAAACACTTCACTGTTATTAAAGTTTACTCTTATTGCTCTAAACTCTGAGGCAAACTTCTATTGCTCTGCTATTTATGTCAGCTGAACTCTCCATGACCTGAAGCCTGGTTAACTCCTTTCATATTTCCAATGTCACTGACAAAAACTTCCTTGTTCTATGACATGAATAAACGATGCTTGATACATATTTTCCTAGTTTATATATTTATTTGTTAATTTAAGGAAAATCAAAGAAGATTCCTCTTCTACTTGTTGTCATGGGTGCTGTTTTGGTTTTTTTTCCTCCCTTCTGCTTATAGAATAAGGAGATGGAAATCAGGAAGCATTTTTTAATTTTTGTGGTCAGTTAATGGAGTATACATTTTGGTAGATAATTCTTCTGTAAAGTGAATTTGCCCCTTTCTCAGATGGTGTGGCACTTGTATTAAAACTGAGACATGATAATATGATAACTTTGTTGTGCTAATTAGTGGTGCTCTTTTCTGTTTAATAAACTGAGTAAGCTGAGTGTAGGTGTCCCCTCTTCCTTCTACTTACAATTGATTTTTAATAGTCAACAAAATAGATACTAGGACATAGTTCCCTGTAAAGCTTTGTGTTTATTTGGGATTCAAATAATGCCTCTGACTGTGACCTCAAGTGTTCATGGGGAATTTCTCGGCTCCTGTAAGCCACTAAGTTAGCCAAGACAACAAAATCCTGAGATTACTCTTTTCAAGAATTGGCTACACAAAGTCTTTAGTAGCTGGATAACATGAGAGTGTCCCTGGCACAGCAGAGCATATGCTGACAACCTTTTGGGTGCCATAAGTACTTATCTATTCCAGGACAGTAGGGAAAGCTGGAGGTGGCCACGGAAAGGAATGCCTTCACACCTGTTTTGTACAGGACAGCTCATAACTCCAGCAGAACTATCCACTTCAGAAGTCCAGGGCTCTGGCATAAAATTTTTTTCTGGTGCTCAACTGCCTCAATGGAGCAACTGTAATGCTCAGTGATTCATCTAGGAGGCAAGACATACTCATCTATTGCAGCTCTTCAGAGGATATGGCATATCTGTAAATTCTGCTCAATGTGTTCAGCCTCACCGGAATCAGACAATTCCCATTTGTTTGTTTGGGTCGAGATCCCAGTTTCACTCTTGAGAGGAAATATACTCCTTTCAGAGTCTGAAATTGCTGACACTTTTTTGATGATGTCCTAGTTAGCTCTGGAAGAACGTTTCCTTTACAAGGGGAAATGGCAGTCCTCTTCCTTTGGGCCAAGAGAAGAGAAAAACTCTGCTTGTATGGAGAAGTGAGTAAATCGATTTTAGACCCAGACATTTGATGTGTACGTATCTGCGGAATGATGTGTAAATAGCTGGGAAAGCATAATCTCTCCAAGGCAAAGTTGTGGTCCATGACAGTTCTCCACTTGCTTTCCTCTTGTCCACTTGCATGGAGGGTTTATTTTGGTAGACGTCGTGTAGTACAGACCATTGTGACATCACTAGCCCTTCCATCTGTTACATTGTCAGAGGTTATGGAAGGGAAGTGGAACCAGCCACAAGTCTGATATATGCATCTGCTTCTGAACTCTGGGGCATGCAGTTGGTAATAAATACCTCACATGGCTGGATAAAACTGTCCTACCATGGCAACACATGCCAGGAAGACTACTTGTTCTAGCTGGAGTTTTCCAAGCAAACTGAAAACACAGCCAGTGGAATCGGCTTGCACTATCGCTTTCTCTCCAACTAGAGCAGCAAACTCTGGCCAAGGAGACCTAGACATCAGACCCATTAAAGGATGGATCGGTTTTGAGGGGAAGACTTGTCACCTGGTCACCCTCCTGAAAACCAATTTAGTAAATAGAAATTGTTAGAAATTAATAGCTATTGTTTGGGGTATTTTGTCAGTGTTCAGTCCAAAAAGAGAAAATATGAATCAATTAGAGAAAGTACTCTACAAAGACATACATGTTTATGAATGAGCCTAGTTTCTGCTTTGGACTGATAACACTGCAAAAGTTGTTGATCTAAACCAGAATATCAGCTTCAGAAAAAAATCATTTAAGTAAAGCAAATAATATAATTGCGCTGTCTCTGTTTTTCCTCCTTTCTCTCTTTTAACATTCTGGGTTAATACTTTGCAATGCATTATAAATCTTGTTCTGAAGGGTGTTCAACCTGATCACTCTGTTCTCATGTGCCAAATACGAATCACTGCTCCTCTGTGGAAGAGCTTGTGGGAGCCAAGTGTTGTGTATGTTGCAATAAAGAATAGATTATTTGTCTTAGACATTTTTATAAATTCCCTCTCTGTGCCATAGCACCTAAACATCTTTAATAAATTATCCTTACTAATATCCTGGAAGGTAGATGAGTGTTATTCTTCGTGGAGGAAGAACGGAGAAGCAGTGATAGCATGGAAACATTCAGGAAATCTAGGATGGAGAGCAACCATCTCCCCCTCTCCTAAGCACATTTCAGGGTGAGGTACTCTCTCCTAACTATCCTAATAACCTTAGTGGGTCGCATTGCTTTTAGGAGCAAAACTGCAAGAGCTTTATATGATCCATCTCCTTTTTATGGGAAGAAAGAGATTCATAAATAGCATGTATACACCAGATTTATGTGCGGCTTTTTTTTTGCAGGTGGAAGAAACATTTGCTTAAATGACATTCAGATTATCGGTGGAGCTAATGAGTATATACTTTTCCACCAGTTCATGAAAAAGTAGTGTCATTGAAAATTTTTTCTCCACTGTCTCTGAATTATCTAACACAAAATAATTAATTTTTTTATCATTCATGTTCCAACAACCTATGTTAAAGCAGATGCAAATAAACCCACTTTTGCAGAAAATCTTCCTGCAAGGAGACAACAAAAATAGTGTTAGCATTTCCAGCAGCTTTCCTACTGTTGCCTGGCAGAAGGCAAGCAGAGTGGCTTTCTGTTCACAGGGTATTTGCTGAGCTGCATCCTCCAACAGCAGAGGAGCTATGTTTTGTCTCTACCTCTCTCATGTCGTGTTTTGAGTAATATGGCCTATCACCAAGTCTTCCTACTCAGTTATTGGCAGCTTGCTTTCCTGGAGCATTGCTGTAATTGGTCTTCAGAGCAGAACTTTGATCTGAAACTCTTATATTGTAATATACTTCCTACTTTATAACCATGCTATTATGAGAAAAGGGAAGGAGAGACGGAGAGAAAAGGAAAGGCTTTGTGCAACTCAAGAAAATTTTGTTCAAGAAATTGTAAATGCACAGGTGGATTAACTGTGTGATAGTTATGTTAATTGAGTAAGAATATATCTTGGTGTTATCTGTATATTCTATTTCTCTTTTATCCTGTAAAAGCTTACCAGTCTATTTTTAAGAATTTCAAGAAGAAATAAGTCATAGCTACATTGCGGAAATAAATCAAAGTCGTGTGGAGGAGCTTGTGGCCATTCCCTCTCATCCTGTCCCCTGTCATTTGGGAGAAGAGGCCATTACCCTCCTCTCTACAACCTCCTTTCAGGTAGTTATAGAGAGCAATGAGGTCTCCCCTCAGCCTCCCCTTCTCCAGGCTAAACAGCCCCAGCTCTCTCAGCCGCTCCTCATAAGGCCTGTTCTCCAGCCCCTTCACCAGCTTCGTTGCTCTTCTCTGGACTCGCTCCAGAGCCTCAACATCCTTCTTGTGCTGAAGGGCCCAGAACTCAACACAGGATTCAAGGAACTGTCTCACCAGTGCCGAGTACAGAGGGAGAATAACCTCCCTGGACCTGCTGGTCACGCCGTTTCTGATACAAGCCAGGATGCCATTGGCCTTCTTGACCACCTGGGCACACTGCTGGCTCATGTTCAGTCACTGTCAACCAACACCCCCAGGTCCTTCTCCTCCTGGCAGCTTTCTAGACAGACTTCTCCTAGTCTGTAGCACTGCGCAGGGTTCTTGTGCCCCAAGTGCAGGACCCGGCATTTGGCCTTGTTAAACCTCATGCCATTGGTCTCAGGCCCACAGTCCAGCCTGTTCAGATCTCTTTGTAGAGCCTCCCGAACCTCCAGCAGATCCACTTAATTTCCTTCTATGATAAGGTTACCCACCTGGTTGACTAAGGAAAACCAGTTGAAGTAATCTTTCTGGATTTCAGCATGGCCTTTGATGTTGTCTCTCACAGTATCCTCCTAAACAAAATGTCCAGCATGCAGCTGGATAAACTCATAATGCAGTGGGTGAACAATTGGCTCATGGGTTGAACTCAAAGGGTCATAGTGAGTGGGGTTATACTCCAGTTGCTAGCAGGGATCCACAGGGATCCATCTTAGGATCAGTACTCTTTAGTATCTTCATAAATGACCTGAAGGTTTACTAACCAGGTTCACTGATGACACAAAACTTGGGGGAGCTGTTGACAAAGAGGCTTGCAGAAGGATCTAGATGAATTGGAGAGCTAGGCATTTGCCAGCCACATGTAATTTAAGAAGAATGAGTATCAGGTTCTGGGACACAGCCTAGGAGGAAGTTTTGTATGTGTTTTGAGCAACTGTGTATTTTATGTGTTGAGAGCAATTGCAAAGCAATGTGAATTACACATTCCAGCTTCTTTGTCCCTCTTCGCCAATCTGCATCATACTGTGGAATCAACAAGTTTTAAATCCTAGTGAGCTTAATCAAGAATTTTAATGCCTGTTAGCTTTTTTCTCTCAGTATGATTGATAAGTTATTGTCTCTTTTCTGAAACAAAAAAGTTATTAATCCAAAATTTGCACAGTAAAAAAAATAACTCAAACACAGACTCCCACCCATTCTCAGTTTGTCATCCATGTAAGGATTCATAAGTATAAACATGTTTAAGCGAAACAGGACAATAAAGGACACTTAGCCATTTTCTAGGACATATAAAACCAACTATGGGACTTCTAGACAGGCAAAATATGATGGTTATATTTTGCTTAACTTGCCTTTTTAAGCTGCCAACCTTTTTCTATATGAAACATCTTCACATGGTGGAGCTATTCTCACTGTGCTTTTCCAACATGAACAACGTTTTATGTGAGGTCCTATAGGAAGGACTGGAACAAGTAAACATCTACAGCACATGCTGAGTGCAAAAACATGCCACGTGTCTCCACAAAAATGTCTAACAATGATCTTAAATTAAGTTATAATTCCCAAATCATTTCAGTTAATTATAATTGCCTGCATGCATTAGCAAGGAAACCTTCCTTCTAGATGAAATGCAACTGCATGTCCTGACCTGGCAACCTTTCCACCAAATGTACTGGTACAGCTCAGAAACAGCCCTTCCTCTAAATGGCATAGTTTTCCATAGCTTTTTTCCCTCTGGGATCAGCAGGGTCAATAGTGGTTGGAAATGTACTTAATATGTTATTAGTTTATTTTTTTAAAGAGAAAGCAGTTGGTGATGCCAGGATATGACTCCATTACTTTTTTTTTCCCCCCATGCACCTCCTGAGACATATGCCCAAATTATATTCTACATAGCCACCTCCTGAATTTTGTTGTGAAAGCAACATAAGCATAGAGGATGAATAATAGTCTCAGCAGCAAAAGAACTGCTGTGGCTATTTGTGCCCTGGGCCAAGATGTACATCCAGTGGAGGAAATGCAAGATCTTCTGTTAATACAGGGGCAAGCAATTCAGGCCTCAGAGTAATTCCTAATACCAAAGTGAATTAAATACTACCTCGTATTAGTAATAAAGAAACACATGGCTCTTGGGAAAAATCTCCAATGCCCTTACTCCAGTTTATAGCCCTCTCATCACCAAGCAATTGACTGAAGAGAGGAGCTTGTCTGGAGTTTCAGTGGTTGCCTGAAGCAGCTACTGGTTTCTGAGAAATGCTGGTGTTGAAGATAACTTGTACAGGAAGGAGGGAGTTAATTTTCATAGGTTTTGATTTGTCTACACCTGTATTTTGATGTATCTATCTAACCGGCTTGGAATCAAGCAAATCTGGGACTGAACTCTGGAAAACTGAACCTAACTCCCTTGAGTTCAATGCCTTGCCTAAGTGGCTGGTTTTCATAGCTTCACTAACAACTTTGTGTCCTTCAGATCTGAGTTGACATAACAAATTTTTTCCATACAGGTTTCTTGCTAGTGTCCTGTGCCTGACATAACTTAGTCTTCCATTCAAGCACTTCTACAGCTGATGAATACTGGGATGTATTCTAAACAGCTGCACCTGTATGTACATCCCATATTGGTGGCTGTACAAGTAATTAGCACTTGTAATTATTCTGCATTTTATGCTACAGGAAAATATAGAGAACAAGGGCATGGGCCTGGTCTGTCATTGGTGTGCAGTGTATGAAGAAAAATAAGAGTAGGACAACAGGGTTCCTGGCTTTGGGAAGGGTGAAGTACTCTGGGTCTCAGGTTGTGTATCAACAACCACAAGTTTCTTTCTTCCAGTAGTTTCTATTCTCCTCGATCAATTAGCTGCTTTTGCTGAGGCCTCAGGGACGCTTGTGTTTTTTCTTTCCGTAAATGTATAAAGCCTTTTTTTGTTGCTCCTTTCATGTAACAGACAACATTCTCTTGTGGATAAGACCTAGGAAATCAGGGAGACTTGAATTTCTTTCTAAGCCATTCACTTGCTCTGACCTTGGGCGAGTCATCTGGACATTGTGTTCTTCTATTGACCTGGTGGTCAAAAGTGGATAGGAGGTTGTGGAGAGGAGGGAGCTGGCCTCTTCTCCCAAGTGACAGGGGACAGGACAAGAGGGAATGGCCTTAAGCTCCACCAGGGGAGGTTCAGGCTTGACATCAGAAAAAAAAAGATTTTCACGGAAAGGGTCATTGGGCACTGGAACAGGCTGCCCAGGGAGGTGCTTGAGTCACCTTCACTGGAGGTGTTTAAAAGATGGGTGGATGGGGAGCTGAGGGACATGGTTTTGTGATTGATGGGAAAAGTTGGACTTGATGATCCGGCGGGTCTTTTCCAACGTAATGATTCTGTGATTCTGTAAAGCCCACATGTATTCAAGTCTTCATATGACTGAGGTATGTGGATGGAAAGCATCAGGCAAGTGCTTCAGGAATCCACTGATTTATTTTTAAAATCTGTTTTATTGTAGGAATGACCAATTTTATTGTAAAAATATTTAAGAAGATATTTAAGAAAAAGTAGGCAGGACAGAAGCTGAAGGCTACCCAAGTCAACAGGAGGTGCACCTAGATTTCAGCAGGTTTAAAGCAGGACATCAATGCCAAGTGTATAAAATAGATACTGCTGGAAGTCAAACATTCTATATCAGAATATCCATGGTCCACATTATGCATGACTTTTGTGGTCCCAAACAAATGGCTTGGCTGAGTCCTTTTCCTGGACAAATCTTCACTGAATTCATGGGAAGAGTTAACTACATATGTGCATCTCTTTTCAGGATCAGGCTTCTATTTTCCTTCTGACACACTGATTGGAGGAATGCCTCTTAGGAAGAATTTGAGTGTTTAAATATCCCAGAAAGCAGAACTGCTGTAATTCAGAGAGCCATTGTCTTAATTAGCAAAGTGCTGAAGAGCTCACTGCATCCTCCATTAGCTCAGCTATTCTTTGGCTCCTTGTTCAATTCTCTGGATGTTCATTCTATGAATATTATAAGCATGTATGTCCTTATCCTTACTTTAAAAGCTTGTTTGTGGTTCATAATGAGCTATTAAGGAGCACACATCAAGCAATTGTTTTGGCAGGGATACAGGAATTTTTTCACATTCTGTCAGGAACAATTCTCTCCTACCAAACGTGAGGCTTCACAGTTTAATCTGCTGCTCCCTTTCTTCTCCTGAGCATGCTTACATTAACAGAGCACCTCTTTGAAGAAGAATCTGGCAGAGTGAGCCTCAAAGGGTCAACTGTAGCTTTAATGTACAAGGTATTTTTCCCTTACCCCACATTTCCAAAAGAAACAGCACAGAAATAACTTCAGTGCATCAGAAACTCAAGAACTTGAGAGAGGTGTAGGCATTAAGATGTTTTGAAATAAAGTTGTTGTCAATAACTTCCAGACTTGGGAGAAGGGCTGGCTGAAAGACATTATGAGTGCAATGTTAGAAAGCTTTTGTGTGGAGTTTCCAAGTTAGAGATTTGCAGATAGGACTTCACATACTAAGGTCATTCCCAGACTGACAGTGTGTAGAGATGAACAGAGATCAATACAAACACTAAGCTATGCAAAAGCACTTGTCACAGTTCTCACACGCTCCTTCACCTCTTGCAAATTGGACAAGCTCCAGAAAGCACGGAGTTTTGTCAGAGAACTGCTGCAAATTATTATGAGCTTTGGCTCTGCTAATTTCTAGCTTTTTTGCTAATATACCCTATTCAGAGCATAGATAATTTCCAGATCATTCCGTACTCCCTCAAATGATTCATCCTTTTTGGTTATTCTCCTCATGTCCCAATTAAAGGCTGTAGTTCCCCCCTGTGAAGGTGATATGAGGTGAAGGACTAGCTTGGCAAAGCAGAACACACCATGCTCCCTTCCTAATCATAAAATCAGAATAATAATATTACTCAGTAGAAAATAGTAAAAATGTAATAAGTAGCCCTGGCCTAAATTCTTGACCGTGAGTTTCCTGAGGGCAGAAATACTATCAGTACTACATGTACGTCTGGCAGTCAGCCCAAAAAAGAGCTGATTTTCTGCTGGGATCCGCTAGCAAACCAATAACTTCTTGGAAGGCACCAGATCATAACACTTCTGCTCCTAGAAAGTATTCATCTCAATGCCATTGGCTGAGGAGGAGGCTAGAGGTGTGTGGGATGGTGTTTGAGACACCTGTTGCAGTGCCAGCAATGAGACTGTGGAAGTGCACAGGTAAAACCACTAGCTGGAGCAGAGCAATAAGCCTCCCAGGTTAACCTAGATCTCAGAGCAGGCTAATGCTATCCAGCCACTCACCAACACTCTCTGATGGCTGAGGGGAAAACGAGGAATAGGGGCAAGGTCTTTACAGTTGCCCTGTAATGTCCTGTGATTGCAGAGTTCAACCCTTGTGCTGGCGGAGCTGAGCTGGCTGGAAACATCAAAACTTCTACTGTTACTGCAGCAGTGGTTTCTTTGCACCACTTCCCCGCCTAGGAAGCAGTGGTGGTGATAGCTGCTGTTTCAGAAAACTGCCTTGGTCAAGGGATCCTCACCTTCTATAGTTCAGACAACCATGGAAACGCAGGCAGTTCTGAACAACTTCTTGAAATCCGCAGACCTTGATAGGAACTTACTTAAGCCAGTTCCTATTAACTTCAGCCAGATTTGAAGCAGGCACTGAGATATAATTTTTAAACCTATAAGAAAGTAATTTCAGTCTTAATGTTGTTACAGACACAACAGAGAAAGGGACTAATGCCTTCAAAAGCTGTGTCCCAGGCAAGGAGCTGAGTGCTGAGAGATAAATCTGATAACTTGATGCAATACAGGTTTGTATCTCTTAATCCAGCATTCATGAACTGCTGCACTTTGTCAGGGATGACTTCTGCCCAAAACCCATCTGCTGTGCTCCCTTGTTTCTTCGAACTGGAAAATTTTGCAAAAGCTACATTTCGACTCCTCCCTCCACACACAGGCAATTTCTGTGACCAGTTTGAATTCTGGTTTTGTCCCATGGCTACGTCTAAAATGTAGAATTAGTTTAAACTGTTCTAATCTTCCCTTTGCAGAGTTTCATGTCATTTTGAGCCACTGTCTTCTGGGAAGCAGTTGAAAGGAGCCTTGCTCCTTGCCCTGGGACAACCTGGCAGCTGGGAAAAAGGGTGTTCGAAGGAGGGCAGAACCCATTCAGGGTCAGGCATCTCTAGAGTATTTTGGCGTGGCAGATACTTGGTAAACTTAAAAACTAAACCAACTCAAACATCAGACAGCTTACAGATAGTATAAAAGGACACTTGAATCTGCTTGAAGAGGAATGCTTAGATGAAGTTTTGTATCATGCTGGTAATTATGCAGACTCTGTTATCACAGTAACTCACTGTCAGGTGAGAAATCCCATGTACAATAATTACACATGGGTCTAGATACTTATATAAGGCAAGGCTCTAGTAGAAAATGCTTTGTACTTCCAATGCAGAGGGGCAAACTGCTCTGTACTGGGGTAAAAAATACAGATTAAATCCAAGCAAGACAGACTTTAATTAATGCAAGCCTACTATGAGCAAGTAAGAAGGGCTTACAACCAATAGCTGACTGGAAACAGCTATGCATAGAAAATAAGCATGGATGTTTTAAATATATGTGTGGACTTAATAGGGTAGAGATAGAAATTAGATAGGAGGGTAGGTTGTGAGCTTCACGTAAATAGGTTTATCAGGTGTGGGTGAGTTGAGATCTGCTGGTCAAACTGAAGAGCTAGAGGGAACTGCACAGACAGTGCAAGGGGGGACAGGGAAGCTGAGAAAGGTATAGGGATGCTGTCCGGTTGTGTAGGGATGGGGTCAGGAAGGCTGAGGTGCAGCTGGAACTGAACTTGGCAAGGGAAGCAAAGAAGGGCTTCTACAGGTATGTCAACCAGAAAAGGAAGGTTAAAGAAAACATACCCCAACAGATGGATGAAAATGGTGACCTCATATCAACAGATGAGGAGAAGGCTGAAGTACTCAACAATTTTTTTGCCTCAGTCTTCACTGGCAACCGCTCTCCTCACCCCTCCTGTGTCAATGGAAAACAAGAAGGGGACCAGGGGGGTATAGCCTCTCCCACTGTAGAAAAGGAACCTGAACATATATAAGTCTATGAGACCTGATGAGATGCATCCCAGAGTCCTGAAGGAATTGGCTGATATGGCTGCCAAGACACTCTCCATGATATTTGAAAAGTCATGGCAATCAGAAGTCCCTGATGACTTTAAGAAGGGCAACATTGTGCCCATTTTTAAAAAGAGTAGAAAAGAGGACCCCAGGAACTGCTGACCTGTCAGCCTCACCACTGTGCCAGGGAAGATCATGGAACAGATCCTCCTAGAAGCTCTGCTAATGCACACGGAGGAGAGGGAGGTGATTCAAGACAGTCAACATGGATTCTCCAAGGAAAAGTCTTGCCTAAACAACCTAACTGGAGGCTGGAGCACCTCTACTATGAGGACAACTTGAGAGAGTTGGGATTGTTCAGCCTGGAGAAAAGAAAGCTCTGGGAGACCTTATAGCATCCATCCAGCACCTAAAGAGTACGCAAGAGAAAAATAGGGAGGGACTTTTTACAAGGGCCTGTAATGATAAGATGAGGGGGAATAGCTTTAAATTAGAAGGAGGAAGATTTAGATCAGACGTTAGGAAGAAAATCTTCATGATGAGGGTGGTAAGGCAGTGGAACAGGTTGTCCGGGGAATCTGTGGATACCCTCTGCCTGGAAGTGTTCAAGGCCAGGTTGGATTGGGCCTTGAGCAGCCTGGTCTAGTGGAAGGTGTCCCTGCCTATGGCAGAGAACTGGATGATCTTTAAGGTCTCTCCCAACCCAAACCATTCTAAGATTCTATCTGACAAACCACACTGATCTTTGTTTACAGTTAAAGGCCAGTGTTTAGTATTCAAGTCATTAAATTCACAAGAAGACCTCCCCTTTCAACCTAGTGGTGGCAGGCACCAGAACCTCCTAAGCTGCTGGCTTTTTTTTCCTTCTTAATTTTGTCACCTCCTGAATAGAGATATATGTAAACAGCAGGCAGAAACTGCCTTGTCTCCAAAACAGTAATGTTCTAGAGAAACAAGTACATAACTTATATATTGTCTGGGTGGCTGGAAGGAATATAAGGAAGGAAGAAATCTGACCCTCCCTCTTTCCAATTTTCCACAGAATAAACTTAGGTCCAGAATTAACACATATCTCCAGAGTATTTCTTAGGTCCAGGGAAATGGGCAAATCCTCTTAGCAGCACTTGAAAGACAGGAGCAGGACATCCACTTTGGCAAAAGGTATTAAAGTCTGGTATTCGGACTGCTTCCCAAAATACTGGATGAAATTTGCGAAGTGTCTTTCGTGGAATCAGCATTCAGTTTTGGCATTAAATTTTCTGCTCAGGCAAGTAACTTGTTTGTGGGCCCAATTGCATACACAACCTGTTCTGTTCCCAGGAGAGCTAGCAACTGCTGGGCAGACAGCACTGAAGGAGGCTGCTCATCATTCTGGTTCTACAAGCATGGTTACCACATGCTCTGCTTCGTTGCCATATTACTCAGTTTCTTTCTTCTTTTCTTCTTCACTTCTCTCAGTATTCAGATTTTCACTTTCAATTTCACATTGAGTCATTCCATGGAGGCCATCAGGTCTGCACATGAGAAGTGATGTATTCAAACTGCTCACTCATCTGTAAAACCTCCCTGTGCACCAAATTTGCCAAATGGTGTACTTGCACTAGGTTTGTGACTATGTCAAAATTATACTTTATTTCAATGTGCAAAAATATTCCTCATGTCTAAAAATTTCAGACCAAGACATTCTTTGAAACAATGCTTGAGCCATTAGATTCTGCTGTTGGCCACACCCTGTTGAGAGAGTGTTTCTCAAACTATCACCAACTATGTTATCTGTTAGTGTTATAGAGGGCAGAAGGATGCTAGATGTGATGTCAAAGTGGAAGGACCTACCCATGCCCCTTTATCTTCTAGAGGCCAGCAGAGGTAACAAAGAAAAGGAATACATGACTCATGCCTTATCACAACTTATAGCCTATTGCAATTTCTTCTGCCAGCCTGTGTGCTAGCCCAAAGGTAGCAGGCAAGATGGCTTTGTAGAAGTGGAAACAGAGGTAATATGAAACAGCCTGATTCCAACAATGTTAAGGGGCAGTCTCCAAACAAGGAAAAACACCCTAGTCCTCCATCATCAATCAGAGAATGTCTTCACTGTTTCTAGTAGATTTTACTGAAGATTTGCCCCCTCAGGAAAGGATAGTGCATGAGTTAAAAAAGCAGTAATGCCAGATAACCAAAATATAATGAGGTTTCAAAAGAATGTAGAATAATCCCATAGGATCCTTTGAGTGGATATCCCTAGTTTTCAACCTGCAAGTTTTGCAGTATTGATATTCCATTAGCAGACCTCTTAGCTTTCTAGCTGCTTACTCACGGCTAATCAATGTCCAAATCCTCTGGAGTAGAAAAAAATAAAAGCGCACATTTTTGGTGAGGTAAATGATATCATTATTCCAGTTTCCTTTCTCCTGCCTAGAGCAGTAGAGTAGGACAGAGGCACAGGTAAGACTGTGTGAATATCTCAGAGCAAAAACTGTTAAATGGAGACTGAAGTTTGAGATTGAGACCAGACATTTGGAAGCATTTCTTTACCAAGAGGGTGGTCAAACACTGGAGCAGGCTTCCTAGAGAGGGGATCAATGTCCCAAGACTGAAGTCTCCATTAGTGGAAATCTACTGGTAGCCAAAAAGAAGTTGACTCAGGAAATGAGTCAGTGGTTGCTGCAGGCTGCAGCATCTTCATCTCTGCCTTTGTTGCCAAGATGAGATTTTTTCAAAGTACACAGCAAAGCTTCAGGAAGAAGCCAGCATCAAATAAGCACATGGACACCTGCTTTCTTCTACCACTGATCAAAGGACAGTGTTAGAGACTGGAGAAACAGCACTGCTGCTAAATAATTTTATCTCTGTGCCTCATCCAAGTGCATCCAGAGGAGAGCAACAAAGCTTGTGAAAAGGCTGGAAGGAATGTCCTATGCGAAGCAGCTAAGGAGTTTGGTTTCATCTAGTTTGGAGGAAAGGAGGCTGAGGAGTGACTTCATTGCTCTTTACAGTTTCCTAGGGTAGGCAAGTGGAGAGGGAGATGCTCACCTCTTCTCCCTTGTATTCAGTGACAGGATGTGTGAGAATTGTTCAATGCTGCATCAGAGGGGATTGAGACCAGACATTTGGAAGCATTTCTTTACCAAGAGGGTGGTCAAACACTGAAGCAGGCTTCCTAGAGAGGAGATCAATGTCCCAAGGTTGTCAATGTGTAAGGACCAATTGGACAATGCTCTTAATAATTTGCTCTGTCTTTTGGTGAGCCCTGAAGTGGTCAGACAGTTGGAGTGCATGATTGTTGCAGGTTCCTTTAAAGTGAATTGCCTATCCTATCCTATCCTATCCTATCCTATCCTATCCTATCCTATCCTATCCTATCCTATCCTATCCTATCCTATCCTATCCTATCCTATCCTATCCTATCCTATCCTATCCTATCCTATCCTATCCTATCCTATCCTATCCTATCCTATCCTATCCTATCCTATCCTATCCTATCCTATCCTATCCTATCCTATCCTATCCTATCCTATCCTATCCTATCCTATCCCTTGGTATGCATGAATTTCTGCTTCTTTCAACCTCTTGCTTCCTGAAACCACTTCCAGGAAGCAGGCTGGAAGATCCCATCTGGAGATCAGATACAGAGTGAAGACACAGCTTCTCTATTCTGCATGCTCCATTTGATACTTCTCATCCAAAATGGGAGAGATTGGAGGACTGCTGGGCAAGAGGACCTGGAAACATGTTGCAGATCTCAGGAGCTGTTTCTGAAGCTGCAGCATTTCACTGTGGGCAGAGTTCCCTGGGTTCTACACACTAGATGACAGACCTTGGGAGAGTGTGTCTTGCAAAACGTACACCAGAGTTACTCCCTAAGGACCTTTATTAGAAAAAAAGACTTCTGTGAAAATGACATACTACTTTGCAGGGTAGTGCTACAACTCTCACGTTTCATGCCTTACTGGGTTATAATAATATATATATATTATATATAATAATAAGTTTCATGCCTTACTGGGTTATAATAATATCCGTATTATAGCTATAGATGATGCAGTAGATTCAGAAGATACAGGTAATAAAGATAATTACACTCACTCACCAAGATTTTCCAAAAAGCAGCCCAGACATTTAATTTTGTTATGCTCCCAAATACAGAACTCAACAAAAATTAAGTCAAGGTACAAGTGTAATAGTTTTACATAATAAAGCCAAAGTTACTTTACTGTCAGAGCAATGTCAAGTATATGAAAGATTAATTGGGCCTAAGATAAAGCATGAAACTAGTACTAAGCATATCAGGATAAATATGATTAAAAGACCAGGTGTTCGAACAAGACACAAAGGATAATTAATCTTGAATGTGTGAGGAAACCAGGCTGGAAAAATCCTCCTCAGAATAAGTGGACTGGAGACATGACTGACTGAAAACAGTTATGAGAGTGTGGAATAGACAAAACAAAGTATCCTGTTTGTCTTCTTAGTTGGGGAACCAAAGAGCTGTATAAATCTACTAGAAAGAGAGAAGCCAGTGTACTTTCTTAAATTGACTTCAGTATGCCATGCTGATTAAAAGAATATACTTCAACAAAACTGCAAGGTCTGCATCTCCTTCATTGCCTCACTTTACAGCTTCTTAATTACTCCAAATGCCATGTGAACTACGGGTGACAATACTGCAGTCTTTGCATCTTTCATCACATCTTAGATGTAGAAAGTGCCTTCTCTCTACATATAAAGGAAGGCATAGCCATAACTGAGTTTATACAAATTAATATTTATAGAAAGTTCAAAGGTGACCTGAGAAGTGCCTGAGAATAGGCAAAAATCTAGGTTTAAAAGTGTAAAACAAGCACTGCAAGTAGTTTAATGAAGGGAAGAATGAGTAAAAAATACCCTGGTCTCCAACTGGCCTCGAGGGAAAAATGAGAATGAAAAGCAGGTGCATAACAGAGGATTTCTGGGCATGATTTTCACTTGTGATGCTCTGCAGGAGATTCAAGGAGGAAAGGGACATGAACTACAAGATGTCAACAAGGACCTTGGAAGAGAATGCTCCCCAACTCTGTAAGCCATTTCATCATCTGTCCTCACCCATAGCAATTTCTCTTTCTTGTGCCTTACAATTCTGCTTCTGCAGGCCCCAGGACATGGCTTGTGATTATAGAATCGTAGAATCATAGAATAACCAGGTTGGAAGAGACCCACCAGATCATCGAGTCCAACCATTCCTATCAAACACTAAACCATGTCCCTTAGCACCTCATCCACCCGTGCCTTAAACACCTCCAGGGAAGGTGAATCAACCACTTCCCTGGGCAGCCTGTTCCAGTGCCCAATGACTCTTTCTGTGAAAATTTTTTTCCTAATGTCCAGCCTAACTCTCCCATGGCAGAGCTTGTGGCCATTCCCTCTTGTCCTGTCCCCTGTCACTTGGAGAAGAGCCCAGCTCCCTCCTGTCTACAACTTCCTTTCAGATTGTTATAGATAGCAATGAGGTCTTCCCTCAGCCTCCCCTTCTCCAGGCTAAACAACCCCCAGCTCTCTCAGCCATTCCTCATAAGGCCTGTTCTCCAGCCCCTTCACCAGCTTCATCTGGACTCACTCCAGAGCCTCAACATCCTTCTTGTGCTGAGGGGCCCAGAACTCAACATAGGATTCAAGGAGCTGTCTCACCAGTGCCGAGTACAGAGGGAGAATAACCTCCCTGGACCTGCTGGTCACACCGTTTCTGATATAAATCTTTTCTGAAATAAAAATCTTTTCGACTCCTGCCATTCCAATGTGCCAACTTTTAACCCAGGAGGATGGTGAAACATCTGCAGAAACCCAAATACTGGACAGACTGATCCCCTCTGTACAAGACTAATGAGTGTTCTGCAGATATAAACTCTATTTGTTGATTTCCAGCTTCAGACTTTGCTCTTCTTTGCACTGCAAATAACTCTAAGAAAATTTCACTTATCTGCACTTATCTCAGCTACTGGACGAGGGAAAGGCTGTGGTTGTGGTCTTCCTGGACTTCAGTAAAGCCTTTGACACAGTTTCTCACAGCATTCTGCTACGGAAACTGTCGGCCTCTGTTCTGGACAGGCGCACACTCTCCTGGGTGGAAAACTGGTTGGATGGCCGGGCCCAGAGAGTGGTGCTTAATGGTGTTAAATCCAGCTGGAGGCCAGTTACAAGTGGGGTTCCCCAGGGCTCAGTGCTGGGTCCAGCCCTGTTCAATGTCTTTATCAATGACCTGGATGAAGGCATCGAGTGCTCCCTTAGCAAGTTTGCAGACGACACTAAGCTGGGTGGAAGTGTGGATCTGCTGGAGGGTCGGGAGGCTCTGCAAAGGGATCTGAACAGGCTGGACTGCTGGGCAGAGTCCAATGGCATGAGGTTTAACACGGCCAAATGCCGGGTCCTGCACTTGGGGCACAACAACCCCAAGCAGTGCTACAGACTAGGAGGAGTCTGTCTAGAAAGCTGCCAGGAGGAGAAGGACCTGGGAGTGTTGGTTGACAGTGACTGAACATGAGCCAGCAGTGTGCCCAGGTGGTCAAGAAGGCCAATGGCATCTTGGCTTGTATCAGGAACGGAGTGACCAGCAGGTCCAGGGAGGTTATTCTCCCTCTGTACTCGGCACTGGTGAGACGGCTCCTTGAATCCTATGTTGAGTTCTGGGCCCCTCAGCACAAGAAGGATGTTGAGGCTCTGGAGCGAGTCCAGAGAAGAGCAACTAAGCTGGTGAAGGGGCTGGAGAACAGGCCTTATGAGGAGCGGCTGAGAGAGCTGGGGTTGTTTAGCCTGGAGAAGGGGAGGCTGAGGGAAGACCTCATTGCTCTCTATAACTACCTCAAAGGAGGTTGTAGAGAGGAGAGAGTTGGCCTCTTCTCCCAAGTGACAGGGGACAGGACAAGAGGAAATGGCCACAAGCTCTGCCAGGGGAGATTTAGGCTGGACATTAGGAAAAAAATTTTCACAGAAAGAGTCATTGGGCACTGGAACAGGCTGCCCAGGGAAGTGGTTGATTCACCTTCCCTGGAGGTGTTTAAGGCACGGGTGGATGAGATGCTGAGGGACATGGTTTAGTGTTTGATAGGAATGGTTGGACTTGATGATCCGGTGAGTGTCTTCCAACCTGGTTAATCTATGATTCTATGATTTTAGTACAAAACTGAAAAACATGCCAAAAATGCGTTAAAGTATACAGTACCCAGTGATTTACTCTAAATACTGCAACTGATTATGAGGATACATTAACACTTTATTTAGAAGGTGGAAGGAAAAAAAGTCACCATTCAAACTCTCATCTTAGTTGATGAAGTCTAATGTAATAAGTCAGTATTCAAAACATCTGATTGTTTTGAAGTTCTTTAATTTATAAAGTGATATAATTCAGAACTTTGAACTGCCTTTTTTTACAGTCATTTATTTATAACAGTAGTTTTTAAGGCAACTGTTCCATTGGAAATGTGCAATGTTTAGGAATTCAGGTAAACAAGAAGCTTTGCTCCAGTCTATAACATGCCATTAAGAATCTTGAAAAATAGTTAGCCCCAAGACCCAGCTTATTTCACTCTTTGAGGCATATAATAGAGAAGAAAAGAGAAGACGATTACTACATAACAAACACAGGACAACTTTCCTAAGCTCCTAAAGGCCGTAACTGAAGATCCAGCAGAATGAGTCCCAATCCATTATGCACTAGTTGCACTTTTGCTTACATTAAGCCAATCAGCACTTTGGAGAGTAATGTACTTCTATCAGTCATTCATAGCATCATAATGGCAGTAATATAACTTCTTCAGGGTTTCTGTAAGATCTCTACAAAAAAACAAGTGGAAGAAAGTCTATGGCTGCTGCCTTAGGCCTTCTGAGGGTGATAAATATATGTAGGTAAATAGCTGACAAACCACATATGCAAACTAGCATATGAATATTCATCTGTTTTACTCAGGTTTTCACAGGACTGGTTTTAACTTGGTCAAGAAAAAGTGTTCTTCCTTCTTCCCTCTGCTAGTCACATAGAATCACAGAATGATTTGGGTTGGAAGGAACCTTAAAGATTATCCAGTTCCAACATCCTTGCCATGGGCAGAGGCACCTTCCACTAGACCAGGTTGCTCAAAGCCTCACCCAGCCTGGCCTTGAACATCTCCAAGGATGGGGCTTCTACAACTTCTCTGAGCAACCTGTTCCAGTACCTCACCACCCTAATTGTAAAAAATGCCTTCCTAATATTTCTTCCTAATATGTAATCTAAATGTCCCCTCTTTCACTGCACTCTGATAAAAAGTCCCTCCCCATCTTTCCTATAGGCCCCCTTTAAGTACTGGAAGGCTGCTATAAGGCTTCCTGGACCCTTCTCTTCTCTAGGCTAAACAAGACCAGGTTTCTCAGCCTGTCATCATACAAGAGGTGCTCCAGCCCTCTGATCACCTGTAAAGTCAGACTATGCTTCTCTCTTTGCCCTCCTCTGGATTCACTCTAACAGATCCATGTCTTTCCTGTCCTAAGGACTCCAGAATTGAATGCAGTAATCTAGATGACGTCTCACAAGAGTGGAGTAGAGGTAGGCAATCACCACTCTCAGCCGGCTGTCTAGTGCTACCACTACTTACTGTAAGAAAGTAGAACCCTAAAATACTTGGTGGATGTGGTCTACAGAATATAAAAAAAGAGGGGGAATACATACCTACAACTTGAAGGATCAGGTCCTCAGTATGCCTATTCTGTACTTGGTACTTTTTAGCCCTAGAAAAGAGTACTGTTTTGAGCAGTTCCTCTACACTGTCTCTTTATTCTCACATTAAGTCCTGTAGTTCAGTCCTCTCAAAGACAGTGGAGACAGGTGGCTATTGTCAGTGGGGAGACTGAAATATAAGGCAATTAGGGGTAGAACTGCAGTCTCTGTACCTGGATCTTTCCAGGATCATGGCAGAAAGGACAGCTTCTGCACATCTGCCTCTTGCAGGAGTGGTTGGTTACCACAGGTAACACTGAGATGGGACATGAAGCCACAGCTTTGGGAGCAAGAGTGGAAGAGATCAAACCTCATAATCATGTGGTAGCCTCTCAGGCCATTTTTTTCATCTCTCCACAACTATCTTATGCTCAAATAGCAATGTGGTGGTAACCCATCAGAAGCACAGGCGGTTAGAAAGGCACAGGACTCTGCCTCCATCTCCAAGGAATCAGGAACAAGAGAACTGAAAACTACTAGAGTGTACTTCTTAAGGTCACATGTTAAAGACTTCTACCTCGACTGAAAGCACACGAAGATGAAAGTTGTTGTTGTTCCACTGGAGTCAAGAAAGAGGCCACGGGTCCTACTCTTCATTCTCACCTTTTCCGGATGGTTTTAATTCACTAAATATTTGGAATCTGTGTTACCTTGTTTCACTCTTTCCTTCTGTGTCTGCCCTGGGCTTATTCCAGGACCCAGGCTGCATTAATAGCCCAGATTTGCCCCTTTTATTGTATGCTAAGATGGGCTGTGCAGGACACCCTGATCATGGCTGCACTGGAAGTGATCAGAAGTCTTTCCAGATCTTTGGGCAAGGGGTAACTCGTGCCACCTTGCTTCCTGCTGCAGTGGTGAGAACAACTCCTGCTTCAGTTATATATAATGAAGTCAGACTTGTTCTTACATCCCTGTTGGTGCTTCTTGGTTGCTCCCTCTTTCTTGTTGACCCCAGCTGGCCCTATTCATGTTCTCCTCGCTGTTCCCTTCTCCTTTTATTCTGTTCCCAGCCCTCCCTTTCCCCAGTTCTTCTACAACTGTACTCTGAAGTATAGTTAGCTGTATATATTCAGAAACGAAGACAGCATTTCCTTTTCTCTGACATTTGTCTACTTTTCAACTGACATAATCTGTTCAGAGAAGGCTAATGAATATTATGTATCACACATACTGTTACATCTAACCTACACAGGATAACTAACACAATGGATCCTCAAAATACAATGTGACCTGTTGCTACCTGTTTAATATAAGCAAGTGTTTAATAATTATTGAGAACTTCTAACACCGGAATTGTGTTATCAGCATTTTTTCCCGTCCTTTGTATTTATATATATACACACGCAAATATACATACATTTATATATGTATATAAATACAGGGTACCTGAGGCCAAAATTCTTTTCCAGGTGCAGCCTCTTTGCTGAGTAAAAAATCAATCCTGCTAGTGGTCAAACCTTACTCTTGGCTTCTGTGTTTATTTCTCAGTCTTATTCTTTCCCAGTATTTCTTTCAAGTAATTGGATTAATCATGATGAATTGTCTTAGACTTTCTATTTCTAGATCTTTAATTGGATCTCTCTCCTAGATATATTCCCTGAAACTTGCAGTGACTTTTGCTCTGAGTAGCCCTCTTGCTGTGTTCCTGCCTAGCACTCTGGTAAAGATTGCTCTACAGAGGGCCTCTCTGATCTGGAGAGTGTATACAGCAGTCAAGGTCTGCTGCGTACTTACTGCCTTGTACTGGCACCCAACCAGAACCTGTGGTGCTCACAGCTGCTGCACCTTTTTTGCTTGCAGCACATTTTGAATTAGCATATACTGCAAATATTCATTTCACAGATGTTCAGCTCCAAATTCCACTGTTTGGAAGACAGACTCTATTAGAAAAAGAGCAGATTTTAAGGGAAAAGTCTCCCCATGGACAAGTGGAACTTTTCACCAAAGCTCTTTGCTTTTTTTTAGAGTAATCTTTGACACACCAAAATGTTATTTCCTGGAAAAATTTATTTAATTCATATTAATTGTTGCTGTATATGTCTCAGGTTATGCTTACACTTGCATTCAATGTACTAGACCTGAAGTAACTAGATCAGCCACAGCAGGATCTGAGCAGAGCCAGCTACCTGTATCATAACCCATATATTAAATTTAGGACTGCTGTGGTGAGATGCCTTCTGATACCTGTATTGAGTATCTTCAGTCTGTTGATGCCATTCTGGTATAAAATACTAAACCAACTGAGTTACATGGATTTTTGCCATTGATTTCAATGGAATCAGTATTTCACTTCTAGTTTCTCCTTTGCCTTTGGTGCAAGGCTACAAAATCTCAAAGTAATATGAAGATGTCTTTTTTTCTTTCTGTACCACAGCATAAATTTTACTTTTACCTTCATCACCAGGACAGACATTACCAGGAGCTATCCTTTGGATGGAAGGAACATGAAAAGAACTGCAAAATTCTAACTTGATGAATGCTTGCAAGGAATATTTTCAAATGTGTTTTTCCTCAAGGTTGCTGCTTCTGTGTGCAACAGTTGTTGATTTAATTCAAACAGCACCTGTCTCTGATCATTATTTTTTTAAGGAGTTCTGGTAATCCATAAACTTAATCTAGAAAATAAAATGTTCTGTTGCTAAAATACTCTAGTGGAATCACACTCCTGTTTTTATTACTCCTTACTAAGGTGCACACAGTGAAGTGTTTTCTTCACTAGATATATTAGTCTCTCACTTTTTTCACTAAACACACTAGTCTCTTCTATGCCTTGCTGTAGTCTCCCTTCTCTCTCTTCCTAGTTTTGTAGATATCTTGTCTTTCACTACTTCAGAATTTCCCTACTGTTCTTACAGTGAAAATACCCCTAATATCATCAGATAATATGAGCAGCCAGGAGTTAAAAGCTACCACAGGAGAAGAACGTGCAGAATTTCTTCTTATTGTAG
Organism: Clamator glandarius; assembly: GCA_033459285.1. Classification (NCBI taxonomy): domain Eukaryota; kingdom Metazoa; phylum Chordata; class Aves; order Cuculiformes; family Cuculidae; genus Clamator; species Clamator glandarius. Next base: position 2,641,698 of record JAUNZM010000105.1, read on the forward strand.
ACTACAGGAACTATCATGAAAACCACAAGTAACATGGTGGACTTTTCTTTAAGGTCCTGTCCCAGCTTGGACTGTGGCTCTGAATAACAAGAGGCACTGTGGATAGACAGGCAAATAATACTGAACTTTCTTGATGTCTGGAGTTAAAAATGGTTTATGTTTGTCTTTTGCTGATGGCTTTCATACTCCCCATCCACATAGTATACATGCTATTAAGACTGGCACTATTTCCTAGCTTTTTGGTGGTGAGTATTTGCCATGAAAAGGGCACTTGATTACTCCAGAAATTAAAAATGCAGCCACAAATCCTCCCTTTCTCTTTTAATCAGGAATGCTGGTACGGCCCTGTTGACCCCTGCTTTAAGTATTGCTTCTGCCAACTAGAGTGATCACTGGAGTTGGGAGTTTGTTCTCTGTCTCAGCCTATGATGTCCTCCTCTGCTCTGGACAGCATTTCCAGCACCATCAGAGGAAAAAATGATTTTCTGTCATGATTCTTCTTGGGTTCCTTTTATTTTCTCCCTGTCCTGTGGGAAAGGTGAGTAAGCAGGTTATGGCTGGGTCCTTGTACAAGGCAGTAGGTACGCAGCAGAGCTTGACAGCTGTATATACTCTTCAGTTCTGAGAGACCCTTTGCTGATCAGTCCTGAGTGGAGTGATAGGCAGGAACACAGCAGGAAGACCACTCAGAGCAAAAGTGACTGCATATCTCTCAAAACATAATATCAGGGGAGAGATCCAATTAGAAAGTGGACTGAGCGAGCAGCTGTGTGAGCATTTTGTTGATGGCTGGAGTCAACCCACCAAAACAGTGGTGTAAATGGCACCCCAGTTGCATGATGAGTAGGTAATGAACACAACTTCATGTTTTCACTTGTTTGTGTTAAGGAGAAGTTTTTATGCCTTAAACTGTTTTCTGACTGAACTTATGATGAATTGTGAAAACTCATGGAAGAAAGAACAAAGGAAATCCTCTTATTATATCTGGAACAGCAATCCTTCAGCTGTGTTTCCATACATAATAAGATTCACTTATTTTGTTACTGACAAACCTTTAATTCTTAGGACAGAAGAGATACACAGCTATGAGTACAATATACTGTAATATATTACAAACCAGAACATTTTGATTCCTTACTTTCATGAAATATTCTGGTGTGATCAAAAGTAGTAAAGTTTCTGCTGTTAAACTGCTATAAACTGTCCAGATCACTACTGGAGACCGAAATAATTATACATAAGCGCACACACACACAGTTCTCCAATGAAAGGTCTCTTATTTGCAGCTGACAGGAGGGGAGGGTGAAGAAAATTTTTATGAGGTAAGAAAAGTTGTAAGACAAGAAAAGAAAGCGCTTTCATCATATTAACAATTAGATGACAATTTGCTTAGAATTACTGAGACCAGAAAGGAGTTTTTCACCTGAGCAGAAGGCTGAATCTTTAACTTCTCTTTAAAACCACAGCACTCCCACAACTGCAAGTGCTGAACTGCATTTCCCTGATTACAGCAGGGGACATTGTGGGAGAATTTCAGTGTATTGACTCATGTAGCTGTGACCTGTGATCTCTCAGGAATGGACTGACCCTTTTTGCCACACCTTAGGCAACATGGTGTAATCTACTGCAGAAAGTTGTGGTAGGCTGCTAGAAGCAGTACTGAAGCCACTACAGCTAAAAAGCCTAAGATCAACAATTAACACCCATTAAATTTCAGTGCTAAAGTTTGCAAATCTCTAAGAAATGTTATAAGCACACAGACAAGCAGTATTTCCTGAGCTCTGAAAGTAATTTTCCTTTCAACGCTTCTCCAGTCCTGGCATTTATAATGTTTCTTTTGGTACTGAAGCTGTGGACAGAATAATGCAAGAATGTCTGTGCATATTTAAGATATTAAACCCAGATTATTTTAAAAAGTCTGCACCTAGCTAACATCAAAGAAGAAAGAACAAATGAAGTGATTTGTTTTATTTTCTGGTCATGAACTAATCATGCAGTGTCTGCATTTCTCCTCTTAAGGATTGTGGCTCCTTTACAAAAGGCAGAGACAACGTAATCCAATCACTTAAAGATGAGATAATTTTATAGATTTACACTCTCATTTACATGTATCTGAAGTGCAGTATTTGTATTGGCTGAAATGATGAGTAATGCACTGTATCAGCAAAAGCTCTGAAAACCAAAACCACCCATTATCTTTCTCATCTGGTATAGTAAAGCTCTTACAACATTTTTAAGTGGTGTATTTTTAAGTCATACCTTTAACAGAGTTGAGGCAGAAGTTGTCTCTAAGTACAAAGCTACAATAGCATCTAATTCATCGAATCCAGCCAAATACTGATTGCAGCAAATTCAGGCACACTGACTGATCCCTGACAGCTTTCAAACTCCTCCATAAATAAAAAGCATTAACTTGTTTTCTGAATACTTGGAACTTGTCTGAAATCTGTTCTCTTGCCATAACCCAAGTAAGAGACCTCCTCGATGTCTTACAGCATCCAGAGTGCAGTGCTGGATCCAAATACGTCCCCTAAGTGAAGATGCATTTACTGAGATCTTAAAAGAGGATTTCGCGGTATGGAGGTTCCCCAATATGGAGGAAAGCAGGAGAGTCAAGTTTCCTGAAATTAGTTCCCTCAACGCTTCAGAAATTCAAAGGAGTCACTTCCTCAGGATATAAGAGGTATAAGAATGTGACACCTCCTTATGTAAGGAGGATGTTACATTTTTTTTCCCTTCACAGCTTCATTGCTTTCTGCATAATCACCTGGTTTTCCTCTCTGGAGGCCCAGGCAAAAGCATATAAGAAGACTTGTCATTTTCTTCAGCCTTGCTTCACTGCTTCAAGTCCTTTTGCAGGTTTTATTGCCAAGGTCTCACTTGGCTGCTGTCTGTCTGTGACTGTTCTTCATGTATGAAATGAGTTCTTATAAGACTAGCTGGCAGGCACTGGGTGCCTGGATAGCTCTGTTTGATACTAGAGGTAGCAGACATTGAATGTAATCTCCCTTCCTCCATCTGCTTTTTCCTTTTACCCATCTAATCACACAGGTGTCATATTTATGTAATTCAGCTACAGAATCCCTGCTATGAATCTTTGTAAGCTGGTGTCTGGATGAGGCACCATCAGAAAGGGCTATTCAGTCAACCAAGAGACCACACTGGGCAACCACTGTCCCTGGCTTGACAAATAAGATGTCTGCAGCTCTGCTGAACACGAATGCTGACAAAGGTTCAGCTGGGTTACAGGAATTCTTGCCCTAATCAGGATGCCAACTCTAAGGTTTCCTTAGCAACAGGAGCTGTAAGTCCAAAGTGACATTTTATTTCTACTAATCTTTTAATTCATTTTTAGTAGGTAATTGCAGGTAAATCCTCCAGCAGCTGTTCCAAAGCAGGATGAAGTGGTCAATACATTTCATTCTGCTGCCTGCAAAGAGGAGTATACTAGGGAATGGTGTTAACAAACTTGTATCTGAGCCACTTAATCTGTGTATTAATAAATATTATCTGAATAGGTAGGTGCTCTTTCTTTGGAAAATTATGACATAACACCAGCAATGAAATATCAGTCTTCTCAGTTACATGAATAAACAGAAGTACAGCTTACATCACAGAGGCTGAGGTATAAAAGACCTAAAACTCAAATTCTTAACATATGTGTCAGCAGCAGTACGGACTTCCCTATCACTCAAGTGGCTTAATCCTTGTTACTATTAGCAGACAGAAAAAAGAAAAGTGCTGTTTACTTCCACTTTTCTTGCTTGCCAGCATTAGCTCAACAGTACCCTCAGTCACTGAATGCTGTAGAAAATTTAGAAAAGGCAGTTAATGTTAGATGTGAGACTTACAGAACATTTGCAAACATCTGGCAATAATTGCAGGAGTAGTTGTTATAAAACAAAGCACAGCACTGCTCATTCCACATTAGATCAGCTCTTTGTCATGCAGTTGCTTTGCAAAGAGAGCACTTTACAGTGTCTGCACTGGCTCCAATTAGTTTCTTGGGAAGTGTCAGGTGTAGATTGAAAGACTGCGTCTAGCAGTTGTGATTAGCAGCTGTGCTAAGGCTAAAAATCTTAACATACATGTGGAAAGGTGGTAGGAAACAATTGCAGCAAAATGCAATATACACACACTGTTCAGTGAATGAATAGATGGAGGGTTTTATATCTGTGCATGTGTCAATCCTGACTTCGATTGACCTGCATGTTGAAGTTGCCACTTCAAGAATTTCACAATTAAGTATTTTGCTTGTTCTTCAAATGTGCATTTAATTTCTTACTGATGTTGCTGTAGATGTTGTTCCTCTAGTTTCCACTTGTGAACTTTGCCCTTTATTCAGGTAAAGCATCTTAGACATTAGAGAAACTCTTCCTGGAAGTAGGAATCAGAGTTATGGAAGATGAATGCAAACATACTTTCTGATAGCATTTGTTTGTATTTATACCACTGTGTCAACAAGGCTTATTCTGTTTTCATGGCTCTTTCCCTCTTTTTTAAAAGATTTCCTTTTCCAAATGTCACATCAACACTATTGCTCTTAAGCAATCGTCCTTTTCCTCTCTTGCCTGAGATTTTCAGGGCAACATGTGCAAAAGCTTCACTGTGGACTTGCTGTATGAGGGTATAAAACTGTCCCACTAATGAGTTCTTTGTGTTTATATCCCTGGAAAAAAAATAACTGCTTTGAGAGAGAGACACACTTCCTGGAAATGATCCTGACTGAAATTTTCTGGACATTTGATTGTCCTTAGTGCTGGAACTCATGTTTCTTACTAGGACTAACAAAGCTTGGCTTTGTCTAGGGGATTTTACTCTGGTAAGGCAGAGGAAGCTGTCATGGGAATGACTGTTGTGAGCAGTTGTGAGATTCGGGGCGTTGAACAAGTATGCTCTTTCTTTTTTTATGAAACATAGGTTTGGTTTTGAAAGGGTAAATTAATCTTTATAGATATGTTACTTCTCTTATATTCTCATTTGGCAGATTTTTCTGAAGATTAGAAGCTTTGATAAGATGATTTAAAAAGTGAATCTAAATACAAAGAGACGGAGAAATACAAGAAATCATAGTATTAATCTTACAACTAAATAAAATGAGTTTATTCAAAACTGACCTCTGCTAATTTAGTTAGTGAAAGACAGAAGAACAATTTTGCTTTATTGGTCACTGTTTTGCAATTAAAGATGTGGTTTGAAATTCCTGAATGATGATCAAGGGGATGAAGGAGGTTTGGGGTCAGAGAAGAGAGGGCAGGAAGTAAAGGACACAGAGCTTGTACTTCTGATCATCATGGTCTTCCAGGAATAGAAGTAGCACATTTCAAGCTGCTTGCTGGTTGCTTTCAGCAGTGGGAATCTCCTCCGGCATTTATCTCAAACACTCCCTTTGGCTGTTCAGCCTGAAACTTAATAAGGAAGGACACAAGCTACTAACAAAAGAAGAAGTGTTCCACTTATTATTCAATCTGGAAGCAATACTTAGAGCACTTTTTTTGTTTATTTAACACAGGTAAATGTAGTGCAGGCAAAGCCAAAAGAGTGGATACATCAATCCCACCTGTAGACCATTTTTCATGCAAGTCACACAAACACCCAGGTCTTAGCATGACCAATGAATCATAGAATCATAGAAAAACCAGGTTGGAAGAGACCCACCGGATCATCTAGTCCAACCACTCCTATCAAACAATAAACCATGCCCCTTAACACCTCGTCCACCTGTGCCTTAAATACCTCCAGGGAAGTACCTGAGTAGCTGGTTAGAGTCTCCCCAGCTAAGGATTCCATCTGTTTAGTTTGTCTAAAGCTGCTCAGACTTTCTCTACTCATCTTTTTTTCTCCTACACATTCAGATTCCCTCTACATGTCAGCTTCCAGAACAACATAAGCATCTAGAAAAAGCAAACAAACCCAATCCATGGTATTCTATTAAAGAACATAGAATAGAAAAGCATCATCATGGGAAGGACAACAAAAAGTCATCTGATTATTTTCCTATCCAAGACAGGATCAACTGTCATTTTTGACAGATCTTTCTCTAACTTGATCCTAAAGATGTCCAAGGATATCTACTTGGAAAACTCGCTGATCAATACATTCTTAATCCTTGTAATTTCCACATTTTTTCCTAGCATTTCATATGATTTTTTAAAATTTCAATTTAATCCACTATTTCCTAATCCTTCCACAAGAAAGCACCTTTTTATATGCACCTGTCAGTATCATCCTTCAGGTCTCTCTCTTGGAGACCAAGAATTATTTCGGTCCGTCAGCTATCAGGTCACTCATTCCAGCCTTCACTTTTCTACACCTCTGATTTTGTTGCTTTCACATGGATTATCTCCATTGGGCCTGCCTCCTTCTTGAAGTTGAGTACCCAAACCTCATGGTACTCTGAGCAGAATGGAGAAAGAAGTCTCCATCAAGTTTTATTTTTCAGTGGTATCATGAAGGAGCTGTCTCCTAGTCACTCAAAATAATTTTTTTCTTGAGGGTGCTCTAGCTGGGCTCCTATGGGAATGTGCAGGATCAACTCTTAGAGCTTGGTCTGTGGGGCCCTCTGCAGAAAATAACCGATCCTGCAGGAATCAGGTAGACTGGCTAGCTGGCGAAATTTAAGGTCTGCCATACATATCAACACAGGCCACACTTATTTTACAGTGCTTGACTTAATTGTGTTACCTAGAGAGCAATTGTAGTAAGAGCAGAGCAAATTGCTGTGATGGGCAGAGTAAGTAGGCAGAATAGAGGGGAAGCTAAGCCTTGTTTCTGAGTGCTCCCAGGGACAGAACTGCGCACAGGAGAGACTTTTCCTCAGGGCAGCTGATTCTGCTTACAACCATGTGAAATTTAGGGACAATAAAAAACTGGTATGTCAAGAAATTTAGCCAGTGGAAGCACAGGCAATGAGCTACCCCAGGACCTTTGTACTCTCTAAGGTCATCGGTAGTTTCAGACTTTTCTCACAAAACTGTTTGTACATCCATGTCTCATTTAGGCAGGAAAGGGAAACATTCCAATCTGAAAGAACAAAGACTTTATTTGATTTGCTGGTTGCTGTCTTGAAAGGCTCTTGTCAGCCTGACTTTTGCCTAGGGGCAAAGAATTGCTATGGTGTGAGGCTTCCAGGCAGATGGCTGGAAGCAAGCGTCAAGCTCAGCACCTCTCTGTCAGCCCAGCTGTAGTTCCCAGATTGGAAGGATCTCACGCTCTTTGCCTCTAGGTAGAAAACGTGAATGATAAGAGCCTGCCAGAAATGTCAGCTCCCAGCTGCTTGACAATTCCTCCCCAACAAAAATTAAAATAAGAGTCAGGTAAAATCGGGAAATTTCAAAGAAATGTTATCTGAGGGACAGTTATTAAAAGGTCATTTTCCTTGGGAAAGAATGACATCTTTTCCATGCTGACAGGAAACTGCCAACCATTTCTACTCACTGGTGCCTCAAAACCTTTCAGTTCTTTTCCAGGTGCTCGTTTCTCATTGATGAGCTGTTGGCTCTAATTCTCTCTTGCAACCCTGCTCACAGCCTCTCCTATGCACCTCACCCTGCTCATGCCACCTGCCAATTTTCCCTGCTGCCCTCTCTCTTCTCACCAGTGCTCTTCTGCTTTTCCAGCCAAGAAAAAAAGGAAGCAAAAAGCAGAAATTAACAATCAGAGATATCTTGATATTAGTCTTAGCAAATGACAGCACTGCCGGCTTGGTGATACCAGCTTTCATGTTTCTTTCATAATTCTTTCACTCCACTCAGAGTTAAAATTTGTTAGGTCATTTATAATCCTATATTCATACATCTTGCATTTTGACATTTTGGCTTCAGCTGGAGTCTCTAAACCCTCATTTAGTTAAACAAAGGAAAACTGAGGAGGCAAGGCAAGGAGAACAGGGAACCATAAGAAAGCTGTTGGTCACCACTACTTCTGTCCCAGCCATAGAGCAAAATGGCAATATCAACTGTATATCCATGGCTGATACAGTCACAGTTGCACATGCTCTCCATCAATGCACATTGCTACTGGATTTTGTTGCTCCTGAACTACATAATTCTAGTAAAAGCAACCTAATAGCCATTTTTTTCTGAAATGGCTTGCCCTTTAACTCTGCCACATTCCATGTACAGCATGTCGAGGTATGGTTCCTGGATAAACTCCCCACCACCCAAACTTGCTCCTGGCTGGGCATAGGTGTTCTTCTATCACAGTTACACCCTCCTGGGTACTATGTCTTGCTTGGCTGCAATTTATTGCCAAAACCTTGGGCAACCTGCTGTTTACTGAATGCTTGTCACTGTTCACATCCATTGGCACTTACTGATTGGCACTTAGGGAGATGTTGAACTCCAAAGTCATCCCATCAGCTCTCTAGGAACTCAATATCCCGAGATACTGTAGCATTCATCACCTACATCAGTGCATCTGCCTGTTTTTTTGCAATGCTTTCCAATGCACATGCTCATGGAGTGGAATTCCTCTTTAGCAGGATGAGAATTAAAAACCCAGGTCCTCCACTCATAACCCATCATCGCAGGTAAGGTAGGATAACAAACATTTCCTTCAGATTCCTTCTAGGTGCACATTGGCTTCTCTGCCCCCCTTTCCCCCCCCGACAACTTCAGTAGGAATTTTTAATGTGTGCACTGCAGGTCTCACCTTCTGAATTTCTACATCTCTGCATGTATTTATGTGAGGTCAAGTAATGTGACATTCAGCTGGGGAGGCAAGTGCTAGCTCTCACTTGAGGGTTGGAGGGGTGAGCAAACCCAGTGCAAAAGCATCATTTACTTCCCCTGTAAATGATCCAGCTTCCCTCAAACAATTGACTGCCACTCTCAGCCAGCTAGCAATACCCTGTTACCAGTAATTGCAAAAGCCATTAATAAAAGAGGGGAGGGGGGAAGCAAGACACAAAAGGGAATAAATACTGTACATAGCCAGAAGGCCTTTCCCTCCCACACATATGATTCACTGTTGTTCCTTGCCTCACATGGGAAAATGTTGTCCTGCTGAATATGTACCTTAAAGGCAACTCTGCCTCAGAGACATCACATATGCATATTGATAACATGCACTTTGTAGTGCCTAGAGATGTTTTTAACGAGGCTTGCTGAAATGTACCAACAACTTTCTCTCTTCTCTTTCTGTGTGCCACAGATGATTTTTAAATGTGTTTCCTGATGGTCTTTATCCTCTCTGAGAAAAGTGAAAGGATTGCACAGGCAATTATTTAGGATGGCAAGGGAGGAAAGAAATGGTTTTCCATCTTTCCCAGTTGTTCAGGATGACATGGCCTTGGGGACCCAGCTCCCTTGAAACCTCCACAAAAGCTCTTGGGGTTTTCCACACAGTGACTAGAGAAATGCACCGACAACTGCTTGACCAGAATTTAGGGAGAAGAAGGGGAGGGGGGAAGAGGAGAGAGGCCACCCTGTCAGCAGTGGAATGGGTGCAGAATTATTCCACACAGGTCATCTAGTGAAGCTCACGCACCAATAAACTCTATCTCCCTCTGCACCTCAAGTTAACCTTAGTATATGACTGGCTGAAGTCAGGCAAAGATTTCTTGTGATTTCAAGATGGTGGAAAGAGCATTGGCATATACAGAGTCCTTCCAAGCCTAAGCTTCCAGTCACACTTTGTATAGCCCCTTTTAACCAACACTAGGCAACAAATATCATTTAGTTTCAACAGCTGCTCCATGGTGTCAGAAACAACTACAATGGAGATTCAAAGCCATTAGGAGCATGGCTATCGAAACACTGAAATCCCTCACATTCTATCCTGCTCTCTGTGGAGTAACTGATACTGTTGTACCCATAACATAGTTATTTTTCCAGTCCATTCCTACCACTGAATAGTAGTAAACTCCACTGGATTTGTACTCCATAAAAAGTTACACAGATGCAGTGCCTGCTCCAATGTGTGGAGCAAAGGAGCAAACCTGCAGTGCCCACCAGCACATTACTGTGGACATTTACTGCCCAGAGCTGCTGAGAAAGGCATGCTTGGTGGCAGGCAGGCAGCAGGTCACATCTGAAAACAGATAGGAGGAGGATGACTTGCCTTGCCTATGACTGCATTCAAAGGAGGGTAAATGCATGGCATGATCTATATACCCAGATGACCAGCTAGCTGGGGGGTATGCTGTCAGTCATCACTGATAGTGTACTTCATGCTTAATCTATCCTTTTTCATACATAAAGTGCACAGTGTGTCTATACTGCACTCAGAAGCATTATGTAAAGTTAGATGAACAAGATTTAAGTAAATTTGTTGAGGGATCAGGGTCAGCTGCTTGTATTGGGATAAATTAATCTACTACGAGTCCAGCAGTGCTGCTTTTAGACTGTCCCCATTACCTGAGTTAGCTTGTTTAAAACTTATTGCTGTGTCCCTCCACCATGGACACCTTTAGCCAGGACAGAGACAGAAGAATCATAGAATCATAGAATGGTTTGCGTTGGGAGGAACATTAAAGATCATTGAGATCCAACTCCCTGTCATGGACAGGGACACTTCCCACTAAATCAGGCCGCCCAAGGCTCCATCCAACCTGGCCTTGAACACATCCAGGGAGGGGGCATCCACAGCTTCCCTGGAAACCCGTTCCAGTGCATCACCACCCTCATCATGAAGAATTTCTTCATAACACCTGATCTAAATCTTCCCCCTTCCAATTTAAAGCCATTTCCCCTTGTCCTATCAGTAAAGGCCCTTGTAAAAAGTTTCTCCCCAGCTTTCTTGTAGGCACCCTTCAGGTACTGGAAAGCCACTGTAACAAAGCTCCAAAGCCTTCTCTTCTCCAGGCTGAACTATCCCAACTCTCAGCCTGTCCTCATAGTAGAGGTGCACCAGCCCTTTGATCATCTTTGTAGCCCTCTGGACCCATTCCAACAATTCCATATCCTTCTTATGTTGAGGATTCCAGAACTGGACAGAGTACTCCAGGTGGCGATCTCACAAGAAAGGAGCAGAGGAAGAGAACCACATCCCTTGACCTGCTGGCAATGCTTCTTCTGATGCAGCCCAGGATACAGTTTGCCTTCTGGGCTGCAAGTGCATGTTGCTGGGTCATGTTGAGCACCTCACCAATCAGCACCCCCGAGTCCTTCTCTGCAGGGCAGTTCTCAATCATGTCATCCCCCAGCCTGTATTGAAACAGTGGATTGCCCCTGTTCAGGTGTAGGACCTTTCACTTGGCCTTGTTGAACCTCATGAGGTTTACATATGCCTGCTTCTCCAGCTTGTCCATGTTCCCTCTGGTTTGACAACTGCACCACTCAGCCTTGTATCATCTGCAAACTTGCTGAGGATGCACTCAGTCTCACCATCTATATAACTGATTAAAACATTAAACAGTATGGGTCCCCATATGGACCCCTAAGGGTGCTACTTGTTGTGGATCTCCATCTGGACATTGAACCACTGACCACTACTTTCTGAAAGCAACTATCCAGTGAGTTCCTTATCTACCAAACAGTCCACCCATCAAAGCCATATCTCTCCAGTTTACAGAGAAAGATGTGGAGGACCGCTTTATAGAAGTCTAAATTGATTACATTCATTGCTTTACCTGTGTTCACTGATGGCATCACCCCATCATAGAAAGCCACTAAGCTGGTTGAAGAGGTGGAGGGGCTGCATATGGCCTCACTTTTGCCTTATCAAGGAAGACAGTTGCACTAGGCAGTGCTAACAGGATGCTGTAAAGCCTCCACACTCACTTATTTATCCACAGAAAATATATGCCACATATTTTCTTAAAATCCTGTTCTTTTCTTGCCTTTAATTGATGAACCAATTCAGGCAGGATCCTTTAAACATCTTAGAAACAGCTGTTGTTATGGCTCATAGAATGGCTCATAGATTGTGATATCAGCCCTGTCTTGGTTGGTGGTAGAAATCAAAGAACTTGCTTAGAGTGATAGTTCCAGGACTTCAGTATAATGAAACACTTCTCCCTGAGAACCCCCTAACTTTAATAAGGTACTTTAGTATACATTCCACAGCTTTGCATTGTAGGCATTAGCATATTTATCTGTCCATTATATCTTCATATTTAACCAGTTTAGAAATCTAGAAATTTTCAAATATAGTTTAAAATACATCTGAAAGACAGTAACTTTCCTTCCTTCCTTCCTTCCTTCCTTCCTTCCTTCCTTCCTTCCTTCCTTCCTTCCTTCCTTCCTTCCTTCCTTCCTTCCTTCCTTCCTTCCTTCCTTCCTTCCTTCCTTCCTTCCTTCCTTCCTTCCTTCCTTCCTTCCTTCCTTCCTTCCTTCCTTCCTTCCTTCCTTCCTTCCTTCCTTCCTTCCTTCCTTCCTTCCTTCTTTCCTCTTTTCTCTGCTTTAATAAACATTTGGATTTCCATTTCTATTGACACATGATTGCAGATGACATTTTTTGTTCTTGTTGTACCCAAATCCATAGAATTCATTACTAAAAGAAAGGAAATTTGTAGGTAACCTCAGATAAATTATCACAGTCAGCGTCATGAATGTACGCACATTCATTATAATACAATTTTCACAGCAAGATGTCTTTGGGGGAAAGCAGATCCATGCTTGAAATGAGCATACATAAGTGGAACACACACAGAGAGACACACTCCAGCCTTTATTGGTTGTGAAAATACAGAGACTGTTCCTAATAAAAAATAAATAATAATTAATCTGCAAAATTTAATTATTTTTGATTACAAGAGACATCATCTCTTTGGGCCAGGGCTCCAAATAACTGATGTTTTGTAGAAAGAAAGATGCTCTGTGAGTATTGATGCAAACAAGGAGTTCCCTGGGAATTTTTTTAGTGGTGTGAATGGTTAAGGACGTGGAGCCAACACAGTGCTTCAGCGCAACCACAAGTATCCACACTGTGTACTCCACACCTTGGTATGTTTTCAAATGCTACTTCACTCCAAATTTCCTTTGCTTTCTTCTGCTTAAATTCAGGAGGATTAGAAAGGACAGTTTTCTCCATGATTTTATTAAGAAGAGGTAAGTGCTTGGTTTCAGTTTTGGATATAGTCCTTCAGTAGGCTATGTATGCATATTCTGCAAAATATACTTCAACTCTCATAGAACATATTCATTTGAGTGTTATCCAGTATCAGCTCATTTCTATCCCTGCAGATATATGGAGAGCTTCCCAGCTTTGAAAGCAAAAATCAAGAGACTGGAATTGGCAGCTATTGGCACTCATTTGAGTGATAGTTTTTCCTATTCCTTGCACAGGTCTATATTATTTTTATCCTTTTAGAATTCATTCTTTTATTTTGGGGACTGCTGGAGGGGAAGCTGAGGAAGAAAACCAGAAGCCTTAAGGTAATGACTCAAGTAAGAGTGTTCACACCTTCATTTTCTACGTATGTTAAAACAGAAGGGAAGACTGAAGGAAGGCAAATACAGTCTGGGAAACTAGTAAATGCTCATTGAGAGCCACCGACAGCAGAGTGGAGCAGGGTGATGAGATTCCTGGCCAAGACACAGCCCTTCCTTTCATCACTGGAGTGAATCACCAGTGCTCGTCACACAGGTCTGATCCCAGGGAAGCAGAGAGGGGTAGGGCTGTGCTTTGCGTCTGAACGACGGCATCCAGAAGTAGTAGATGTACAGGCAGGGCACAATGGACAGCAACCAAAAGGAGGACCCAGGATGAAGAAGGAGTTTCATTGAGGAGGATAGGACAGTATGACAAAACAGAAAGGAGAAGAGGTATTAGAGGAAACTGAGAGAATTTTTCAACTTTGAGAACTGTAAGCTCAGGAGCAAACTTCCAATTAGAGGAGCTATAGAAAAGCCATTTATGACATTAAGAAAGGGGATGTTTTGGGTAGAAAACATTATGTTTTATGGTTACTGAAAACAGTAAAGGACTGGGCCCTGTAGCCTATATGATCCTTTCCTGGTCTGTGTTCCTAATTAAATGAAACCTTTGTTTGGTGTATCAAGCTGGGAGTATGTGAATGAACATCTTGAAGGCACAGAAAAATTTCATTTCTCCTAGGCTTCCCCACATGCAGTCTCCTCTGCAACACAAACCTTGCTGTAAACAGTAAGATAAATGCAAGGCTTGAAGAACAAACAAGCATGTACCGGCGGAATGATGCTAAACAATGAAACTCCTAAGAGTTTCTATGCAGGTTAATAAGAAGGACTAGATTCTGACATCCTCATTACCTGTCTATGAGAAAAAGCATTTCTTATGATACAGAAAATTGTTACCTGGTGATAGAAGCTGAGTTAATTACAAAATTCTTGTCAATACATCAGATAGAAAGTACAAGAGACATTTAAGGGTTATTGAACTATATTCCCAAGGGCTGGGCAGAAGTGGTGTAACTCTAAACAGCATCATATTACACTCCTCATATCTAAAGCAAGCAAGGCCAAAACGATTGTGACACTTCAGACAGCTTTATCATAGTTTTTCAGCCCCATTCCAGGGGCTTTTGGTACAGCTGAAATCCAAAGTGATCCTACAGGTTGGTTTATAGTTGCTAAAGATCACTTCTCTATTGGTAGTAAAACTTGTTGGTCTTAGCATCAATAATCAGAGATATTGGAACTGCCTGGTTATTATATTACCATCATGGAGGACAGATTTTAGGAAGATGAACTGCAGCAAAATGAACTGCAGCAGAAGCTGCCTGATTGAAAGGAGAAATGTGTCTAAACTGTTTTCTTATTATAAAATCACAGAATCGTTTACGTTGGTTGTTTGTTTTCTTTTTTTTTTTTATGTTGAGGTGAATGAGGACACTGAAGTAAATATAAAAGGCAATGAGCCAGAGGCAAAATAAAAACACAAATACATTACAGTCAGAAATATCAGGGTGTGCACGCGTGGCTTCTGGGCACCATTATGAACCCACACCCCGGGATGACAGGTCATCCCAGGAACAGTCTGCTCAGAGCTTGCAGAGTCAGTGGCATGGACTTGTGTATGCTGACACGTGGTACCATGTTTCATTATGATGGAGAAACCAGGGGAATGTATTTGTTTTCCTCACACACATGAGGTTAGATTAGTTTTGGACCTAGAAACCTGAAGTGGTCAGAATATAATGTATCTCCAAGACTGACCAGGAAATAGGGGAAGGGTAGATTTGCAACATGCCACTTTTATGCAACAGTGCCAGACCTCTACAATAAAAGGCATTAATGCCACAATTGCAACTCTTGCCCTGACGTCTTAGGGATTTCTGTATGCAGCTGTATGAGTTCCAGAGTACTCCAATTATGATTTTGTGGGTTGGAAAATGTCATGAGACTGGAAGCATCCTCAATGACCAGAGTAGAGCCCTGCTGGGAGTGCAGGATTGCTGTGGAAGTACTGCACTGGAACAGGGGGCTACAAGGTGGTGGAGGAAGAAAGTCTGAGTAGTGACAAGGGCCAAACATCTGAGGAGAACAATATACCAGAAGCAAAGAGAAAGGAAGCCAAGGGAATACAAACTTCAAAACAGCTCCAATGACAGAATATTTACAAAATAATGACAATATTTTAGTCACTCTCTTTCTCAAAATACTACAGCAATACAGAGGAATATGTGAAGGGCTTGGCTTGCAATGGAGCTACCACAAAAACATCAGTCAACTAACTTGATATTAAATGCTGCCTGCAGTGCCTTTAACCAATAATTCTCTTTCACTTTACATATGCCTTGTCATAATAGCCTTACATGTCAATAGCAAACACTAAACCTGAGGGCATTCAGCCTTTTATTTAGTTTTGTTCACAATTTCATCTTTGGCAGGTGGGGCACTGCTTGATGATCTGGACATGAAGTTTCAAGTCTGTTTTCTAAACATGTCACAGCACATGGAGTTAGTATTTTCTTCCCACTTCCAGTTTACAGTAAACAGAAAAAGAGAAGAACAAAAAGCCCCCCAAAACCCAAAGTAAACCCCGACTGCCTTCACACCATTGTATGAAATCGAGAGAGAAATCAACTAGTGTTGCCATAAGAGGGCACACTGTAGCTGCAGCTTCCACACAGCCAGTAAATCCCTTCCAGGAATGAGAAGTGCCAGTTGCTTCTCCTCTGGGACTGCACTGTGCTCCCTCACCACCCTACCTATCACCTTTGCAATCTTTCTTTGGATTGCTTTTAAGTGAGAGTTTCAAAGCTTGCAGAACTGTTGCACTTACAGTTAATATTTCTGGCCACAGTTATAATGAATCTGTAATTTCTCTTGCTTAGTGAATTACATCCAAGGAATATAAACCACTGCTTTGGAGAGTGGAATAGTAAGTGAGCAGAAGAGAGCAGGTACATGAAAAAAAGATCCTATCTTCGGGTGAAAAGATGTAGCTCTCCCAGAGTATATTACAGAATTCATATAAGCAGCATTTTTGCAATGAGCTCCCAGCCTGATATTGCTAAAATGATTCTGACAGTATCAGTACCAGGAGTGTGAACAAAAATAAGAAAAACTGATCAATGAGCTAAAGGGATTCATGTGCAAATCAAGAATAGAGTGTTTTCTTTGATCATATTAACAATGAACTTACTGAATAGAGAGAAACTAAGTAGCTCAATAGCAACAAACTAGAGGGAAACAGAAATAAGCAGAGCCTACTACAAATCTACTCCTGACTTTCAGAGCAAGAACAGCAAAGTCCTTTTGCTGGTAGGGTGGAAAAGTATTAATACGTGAACTGTGGAAAAAAAAATCTGTCCCTGACAGTACCTTGGATGTTCTTGGCATTTTTTTCCCTACTGATGTGACTTTGATAAGTATCCAGTATACAAGAATGAATAACCTTTGTATTCAAATGGAACTTAGCTTAATGATAAAGGATAACCTTTTTTCACAGCTGTAAACTCAAACATATTCTGTGTCATTCCCTTTCCTTTTTAAAAAAAAGTCTGGAAATGTACCAGATGCTTGTGTGTTCATAACATACACATTGAACTTACAGTGAAAGTTCAATCTGCTGGAAGATTTTCTGTATCAGTGAGACATTTCAGAAACTTGAAGATAACCTCCTGCAGCTCACACCTGGTTTGATGTGATCCTTGTTTTCCTGGCTTCCTCTGCACTGTTTCATGTTCCCTCCACTCCCTAGGGCTGTTTGTTTTATTGCTGTTCTAGCCAATAGCCCTCCAGTTTGAGTACCAGGCTTCTGGTGCAGAGATCATCCACACTTTCTACCGCAGTGAATCCTTGACCTCCAGGTTATCATACCATGGTTGACTTCTAATAATGATAACCTGACCTGCTGGCACAGAATTTCATGTCATAAAAAGTGAGAAACATCTATATCAAAGAGCAAAGCTCATAGCCTTTCTAAGCTATTATTAATACCACACCTCTGATAGCTAGATATACCACAACTTCAGTATATTGTTGTCAGCCCAGTTGTTGTCATGATGAAACTATCTGCTTTCAAATATATGGCACTAATGTTCTAAACCCACTGCTTGTAGAGACTGCTGTATATTAGCACACACTGCATGTTGGTTTTCTGTCCATCTGACTATGGGAATGGTCAGACATCCTCTTGAAGAAGAGTTTAAGAGTCATTGCACATCAACAGCATGTTGTCCCTTTGTAATCTCCTGAGCAAAGTTCTTAGGACAAACCACACAAGTGGTCTTTAAATGTATCAGAGCAAACTCGGTCAGTTTGGTATCAATACCTGCCATAAACTGCTTAACCAAGGTTGCTTTCCACTAAGCAGCACTCTCTTGCTCTTTTCTAGGTTCTGTGGGAGATGGGTAATTCAGAGCAAAGTGAAAAAACAGGATGGTGATACCTAGATCTAATCCCATTAGATCTCTGCAAATAAGTCCAACTGTTAGCTGAAGTCCCTTAGTACCAGTTGTCACTCGTATGAACACTTGAATGATTTCAGGTTTTGACACAGCAAGTGCACTCAGCAGCAGCATACACAGAGATAAGTGACTTAAACCACTTGCCAGAAACCCATGCAGGTGAACAAAGACTGTGCCTATGCTTGTGAGAAGGTCAGTCATTCCAAACATGCATGTTGACAATTTCTTCTCAAGATTCCACAGCCACTGCCAGTGTCAGGGATAAAGGACAGGACTTGAAGACCTTTGGGTCCAGAGTCCTGAAATCTAGATTCAAGAGATTTGCTTTTTCCAAGGAGCTCAACTGATTTATGGAGCATGCTTCAATTGCTGATCTTCAGTTCTAGAAACAAGGACTTAGTGCACATCATCTTGTAAGCTGAATAATTTAGTTTTGCTGTCACTGGATAGGATACTGACTTATCCTCACAGCATACTATTACAGCTTCCTT
This sequence comes from Clamator glandarius, assembly GCA_033459285.1. Taxonomy (NCBI): domain Eukaryota; kingdom Metazoa; phylum Chordata; class Aves; order Cuculiformes; family Cuculidae; genus Clamator; species Clamator glandarius. The sequence goes on from JAUNZM010000105.1 coordinate 2,659,968, forward strand.
TCCATACTTCAGTTAGACTAAGAAGAAGCAGCCGAAAAAGGAGATCTTGTTTCTTAACAGAGATTAGAACAACTTTTTTCTACCTTTGGGAATGTGAGCTCATCTTCAAGTTGGTCTTACTAATTAGCAACCTAAACTCCTGCTTCCCTTATGAGATTGATTTGCAACTGGATTTTGACAGAAGCTCTGAGGGTCACCTAAGGAATGTTCTGAGGGACTACTTGGGATAATAAATTGAAAAAAAACCAAAACCCCTAAACCCTAAAATACAGTGCAGTTCCTGACATGAAACACTTAATGTGAGCAAATGCTTGCTATGAAATGTCTTTTGAAGTGCCTGCTTTCATGCACTTTCTCATCTATTTTTAAAACAGTTTATTCTCAACACAAACGTTTTTCCCATAGTCTCTTTGAATTTATTTTTGCAGGATCATATTGCACAGAGTACATCACCATCATCTCAGCATCTCAGGCAATTTATATTAAGCATTGTCTGAGACAGCATCCAAGCCACGAAGGCCACTTTCTAATATGCAGACCAAGACTTCTTGTATCAAAAGATCTAGCCCCATCTGGAGACATGCATTAGCTCAAGCTCAAAGAAGCTGGTCCTTCCAGCACCAGAGACCCCATCTATGCCACAAATAGCTGCCAGAATGTGAGTTTTCTCCCTTTACACAATGTTTACATGTTGGCACAAAAACTGTTGGCCCTTCAGACACTGAAAATAAGAAACATTGAGAAAGAATGGAAGATAATACAAGAAATATTTAGACAATATTTTGACAATTGTAGCAAATATGGAGTTCTACTGATAAATTCTAAATGGTTAGCAAAAATGTTGGGAAAATCAATAAAATAGTCTGGGCTTGGAAGAAAAATTTAGATCCACCATGAGTTAAATGGAAAATGTGTTTTATTATAAAAAATATCATCTTAATTTGAAAATGAAGAATTTGATTCAGAAAATGAGATGCTTGGACCTTCACTGTAAAACAATCAACAGTCCCCATAGAGTCTGAAACTCATTGAAGGGACAGATCCCTTTGCATTTAATATAGACAAATGTGATGGGCCATGTGATGGAGCGTGCCAGCAGATCATGAAAAGCAAAGACATCGAACAGCCAGAAAAGTTAAAGCATTCTCAAGTGACATTATTTGACAAAGGAAATAAAGAATAAAAATGATAGTGAAAGTCTTTGCCAGATGAGAAAATTAATTTTTCTACTTCATTCCGTAAAATGGTTGAGGATTCACCCTGCAGAAAAGATAAAATACAGTGTGGACATCCTGAAAGAAACAGAGTTCTGTAAAGGGAAAAAAGACAAAATCACCACCACCCCACCTCACCTCCTCTCAAACACACAAATTTTTCTCATGTGGCAGAGAACAAAATAATTTTGCTTTGACCTTTTCTTCGCCACTCAGACGCAAGAGCAATAGCTGCTATATGTAAACCTTAGATGCTCCTCAGCTGCGCACAACCAGAGGATATTTATTTTTGCTCAAGAAGGCTGGTGGTAGAAGAAATTGGGGGATATTTTATTTATACACTGATAAATTATCGCCTCTCTAAGGGCAGCTCTAGGAATGACGAGGATGTAGAGGGATCCAGATGGACTTTTGACCTCCTTCTTTGTTAAAGCTCCCTCCATGGTATTTGCTGGGCTTTTTCAAAGCTAAGAGCTTGGAGGACACAAAGCTTTTTCTCATGTTTCAGTCTTGATACTAGAAAACCTTCTGCACTTATGGCCTAGCAATGTTTGCCTCCAGTAAATCTCAAGTATGCTGGGCAGCTGTGGAAGGAGGGAGGAAAAAATAACCTTGTGTACAAAACATTTTTGTTTGTGTGCATCCTACCCTGTACAGCTGCTCTGACTCAGCTCTGAGAAGATGCTGTGCAGCTGTTTCCCTGGAGGAATACCTGTGGGCAAACAGTAGCAGAGTTCAACATCTATGTACATCTTCCTGATCTCCAGAGTTCATTTTGTCCCTGCTCTGTCATCTTTAATTATGAAGCATTAGGCTTTTTCATACAGGATTTTTATGTGCATATGTTCAGAACTTACAGGGCCAATTGACCATTGTTCCAGTTTTCCTGTTGTTGTTTTGTTTTCAAATCTGACCTCAGGGAGTTGCCACAAGCCCAAATCCTATCTTTTCAAAACTGATTACTTCTTTGCTGGGACACTCTTTACTGCAATTGTCAAAGACTAGGTTTGGCTGGTATGAATCGACTTCATCTTTTCTGTGAAGCAGAGGCAGGATTTAGCCTCTGTGCTGTACGTCTCGGGCAAGTCAAGGCAGATGAGATGCCTCCCTCTGGGGCAGCTCTCTGCTGCCTAGAAAAAGTGACCCTAAGTCCAAAGTGGCAGAAGCAGCTTCAAGAAGCTCAGAGAAGGAGGCTGTAGACACTAAACCATCTAATTCCAGCTCTGATGAGCTCATTCAGCTGGAAAGGCTAGGAATATAGCAAAACCCCAAAATAAGCATGCATTCTAGTCAGACAATGGGACCACTAGGCTGCTAGTCACTGAGACAACACACAAATGGAAATAATTAAGCTCTGGAACAGAACAGTGGAGACATCACTGGAATTATCAAAGGAATTTTTTGAGGAAAAATGAATGAATCTCAATGCCCCGAGATTTGCTGTTCCAAAGTAAAGCAACAATCCCCACAGAACAGACAGGACTAACCCTAAGGTAGAGTGAGATAATGGTAAAATATTTGTCATGCTAAAAGATTCCAAAGCGTCTAAGGTCACTAATTTTTAAATTATTGAAATGTCGAAAAAAAAGCTTTATGGCAAATGAACCTTGGGAAGAAGCGCAGCAGAACCCAACTGGCTCCATGGCAGTAGGAGACAGCCATGACCCCTCTTCAAGCTGAAAGTCATATAGCTCAGAAGTAAGTGGAAATAGATGACCAAGTCATTAGGATTCCAGTGGGGCATCCAGCAATATCAAATCCAGCTGTCTCCCACAGTTTTACCCACTGATCTTGTCCACTGCTGGGAAGAAGTAAATCCAGTGGCTGTGCAAAGTTGTGTATCTCTCTGCATATTTCATGTGCAAATAGAGTCTGCCAATATGAACTTTTAGATATATTGTGAATTCCAGAGATTTTTATGAAGGCTTGTATCAAAAAGAAAGTACGGATGAAATATCTTAAGATCATTGCTGTGCTTGAGTGGAGGAAAGAGCAATTTGGAACTACCAGGCCATGGGCAAAATGCCTCTGCTTCTCCCCATCACATTTCTTTTAACCTTGTGATAGCTTTTTTAGCTAAATTATGATATCATCTTTGCACTTGTAAGGATTACTTTTCTAATGAAGCAAGAAAGGTCAAAAGAAATTAATAGCTAAGATAACAGTTATCAGTCTGATATACATAAAGCAGCTTATAACATTTGCAATACACCACAGTCTTCAATAGAAAAGGCGTCTAAAGCCAAATAAAGATTTAGAAAGAAGCTGATATTTGGAATATCTACACTTTCAGGTTCTCTTTTTAAGCAGGTGACTGGGCCACAATTGGTTTGTAGTTGATGCTGCTAAAGCCAGTGTTGCCACTCAAGCTTAGGGTAAGGATATACTCAGCAAGCATAGGTTAGTCACACCCCTCCAATAGCTCAGATGTGAGCCACAAGCATACATGCGTGTCCTCATACAACAAGGACCATGTTTCAATCCCATAAGAGAAACCACAACACTGATAACCACTGTGTAGGAGATACACTACAAAGATCTTCCTTATCTACCCTGTTCTCCCCAGGACACTTCATTGTAATCCTGCAGGCAGCCACATCACTAATTGTTTGCTTTTCCAAATCTCTGGACACCCAGATTCCTGATTTGTGTCTCAAAATGAAGTGGCTCCAACCTTATGCGATTGTAACTCCAAAATAATTTTACTAGCTCTGCTCAATTTCCATTGGAAACCTGTTTCAGTGAGGTACAGATCATGTGTGTAGTAAGTTACATGCCACACACAGAGATACCCACACCCCAAGTCAACTGAGAGGCACCTCCAGGGCTTGGATATGCAGTTGCAGGCGAGAGCTGAATCACTGTGAGGAGTGAGTTGGAGGTAAAAATTTGCTCTCAGACCTTCCTGCTGATTAGATACTATCCCATGTGATGGGGTTTCATATTAATCATTTTCAGGATCCTAATTTACCTACATGAATATCATATATGTCTTAGGAGGTAAACTTCGCATTCCAAGCAGGGAGCCAGACAAACAGAAGTATAATTGCTACAGGACCTGACTTTCATTGCTAAGTTCCTTGTGGGAGCTTGATCTCACAAGTTTAAGTGAAAAGATTCTGATGTGGCAGTGTAAATTCTATCACCCTTCAAAATTTTAGCTCTCCTCTAGTCTTATGAGATCTAAAACAATCCGGCAAAATTGATGACATGCATATACCAATGTAATTTTTACTGTACTTGGTGTAGATTGTTTCCATAAAGAATTAAATCTTTTTCACAATTACCTCTCCTTGCTGATGAATAATTTTCCACAGTTAAACCATTCATTCTCAGTTGCAAACACTTCCAGACTCCTCTTAGACACGTTTTACTGGCTGGATTGAATTTTCCCTTATATTTCAGTCCTAAGCTTCAGATCATTAAATGTTTAAATGACCACATGATGCCTTTTTTTTTTTTTAAAACAGATAATTTATTTGCAACAGTACTGTGAGATACAGTAGAATACAAGTGAGAACCAGATAGTCATGTATTATTTTATAGTATATTTTTCAGTAGATTATTCCAAATGTTATATATAGAAAATTTAAGTTCTATCACATTAGTTCTGATGTCACAGTGACTAAGCATTTCAAGAATAAGCAGCCTTGTGGAAAAATCCAGGTAGTTTGCTTTACCTCATCTGTCCTAAATTACAGACTGCAACAGTATGATTTAGATCAAATAAGTGGCTAACATATACTTCAGTCCGTATTTGCACCTTGTCTATTTAGTAAGTCCTTAAGAAACTGAAATACACAAGGTTGATTTGAGATACAAATATATGTATATAGTATTTTCATCTCTCATCTTGCACAATGAAATTCTCATGCATTTTATTTAAATTAAAAATGTTGAATGGTGTATAATATCCCAAATGTGTCACACAGACTGCAGATAAAGTGTTGCAGAGTATGGCAGCAATTGTGGACATTTGAAGGCCATCTAGCTTTCTAAACAGATACTGTGGGATTCATTAATAATCAGAAATAAAACACATTTTGAAAAGCTCATATGCAAACCCACATGACAAGTCTAAACACTGCATGAGATGAGTCTCGCTCCTGCTTCCACTGAATAAATGAAAGATACAGCTCCCAAATACTCCAACAGGAGAAGAGTTATAATGACAACTCAGATGCTACAGGGTCTCTTTTTATTTTTTCTTTTTTTAATATTTTTTTCAGCTAATCTTTAGGATTTGGCTGAAAGACTCCTAGGAGTTCAAGGAACCCAAAAGATATTTGTGTGGTCAGTGTAACCACTCTTGGCATCCATCCTTTCCTTTCTGAAATCCAGTAACTGAATATTTGAAATGTGTTTGTTCAAGTGCAAATAAAGCATTGAAAACAACTGTGCCATCGTGGAGGTGTGAGAGACTCATCCATGTTTTGTTGTTTTAGGACCCCAGAATGACGACATGCCTGGCAGACTTCCTGTGACATCCACCCACCACAATAAACAAAAGACATTTACCATTTCCCATTCCAATCAAGACGTACTTTAAGAGGACACCAAGTTGTGTTATGAGGTGCCATTTAGAGCTGAAGGTCTTTACAACATAAATGTCTCTCAAACAGTATTTAAAGTACATATTTTTAAATCATACTAAAGTAAAAGCATTTTCATTTTCAATCCATAGAAAGGTCATGCTAGTCTATTATTTAACCAAATGTGACTATAGTCCAGTGATAATACCAAGGCAAAATAACTCGAAGAAGCACATATCCCTGCAGGTCAAAGCTAAATCAAGTCTTAACAGATGATGAAGAGCGACATTCCCTTAAGTGAAAGGTAATCTCTTGTGGTGGAGCTGAATCATTTGTGATGATGGCCACTCCTAAGGATTTACTTTAGAGTGGGTCATAAACCTCAAGTTGAACGCATCTCCTTCCAGAACTAAGTATCATGCTACATGTCTCTGATTTTAGAAAAAAACACAGTGAAGTGCATGAAAGAAGCCATCAGGCCCCACCAAAGCTCATTTCGGCAGCAGTCAAGGACAAATTCTTCCATGAGTCCTGCTCTGTGGGAGCAGGAGCAGACCCACCATATCTTGCTTTCCTACTAATGTCCAGTGGCATGGCAAGAACCTCTACTGTCTAGTGGTCTCTATCTTAGCTTCTCTTCCTTTCCCAAATCTATTCAGAAGCCCCAGTATCTTAGCTTGACACCATCTGCATACAGAGTTCTCCTGGGAGAGCAAGAAAAATTAATCCTCCTAACTGAGGTGTCTGGTACTAGGCTCATGTTGCTCGCCTTGGCAGCAAAATCAGGCTGGGTGAGAAACCCAACATCAAGCCCTTTGTGTTAAGGACCCTTAAGCATAAAACAAATTACAGCTTCTTATTTAAATAACACAGTACCATGCAAAATTCACAAATTAAGGGTTTTGAAGGAGTGTCTTTAAATACAAAAATCCACATCTTTGCTTAAAAATCCACCAGTGCTATGTGTATCACACTTTACTTGCTTAAGTCATGCAAAATGTCCCTTTGAAATATACAATATTTGAACGGAAAAAAAAAAATGGAATAAATACCTAGGCAAAAAAACACTCACAAGTTTTGATCCTTCTCATTGAATTTGTTTAGCACGGTGTTTACTCACCTGAGCAGAGATATTCAGGAGTCTAAGCACCACACCTGCATTGTCCTTTCCCCCAGAGACTTAGTTCTTGCTGTGGGAAGAAGCTCTTATCTGTGATTTGGCTTTGTCCCTTGCAGGTCCCTAACCATGCTCATGCCCTTGAACTGTGATGCTGCCACTGTATCAGGGCACAGCTAAAGACAAATATCAGCTGTTTTACTAGACTCAACAGGCAGATGCTATTGTGATGCTGGAATAGCTATATGATGGGGAGCGTGTCTGGCGGGAGCAGGGCTATTGTTGGATGTCCCAAGGAGGTCCTGTCCTGTGCCTGCATGTAACACGTGCTGTGCCTGGAGGTGAGATATCATGGTCCAACTGCAAATGCAGGGAGGAGTCATGAATCTCAAGCTCAAGGTAGAGATCTTGCACCCCACTCTAAGAGGGTTTAAGACAAGAAAAGTGTGAAGCTAGGAAAATGAGAATGGCAGGACATGCTGGGACAATACAGTGTTGTCAGTTGGGATAGTAGAATTGCCTTTGGATCATGGTGCACAGATCTGAGTGTAGCAGTGGTTTATTATCTCATTAGAAACATCTAATTCCTTGTAATAAACACTGCATGTAGAGTACGTCAGAGAACAGACAAGGCTACTACAGCCCACAGTCAGGGCTCATTTTTTTCCCCTCTTATTGTTGAAAAGGCACGAGTAGCTTTTCAACTTTAAAATAAAACTATACAATTAGAGTAATTACACCATGCTCCTGACTGCTCTGCAGCTGCCTATTGTAAAACTCAAAGCCATCAATGAGAAACAAAAGCAGTAAGTCAGTAATAGCTTTACAGACATGTTCTGCTGCAGTGATTACGTCTGTCAAAATACTTCCATAAGGGAAAGACTGATTACTGAACATATTTCATGTCCTTTTTGCCCTAAAAAAACCTGCAAGTGCTCGCACCTTTTCCTAACAACGGATAAAGAAACATTTGCTAGAGGTGTAATTAAAACTATATGAACAGTGGAACAAGCAGGGAACCTGTTTAAATAGTTAGGCATCAGTTACAACAAAAAGCCAGAAGCAGTTGTATTTTTATAATCAGTTATAAAAAATATTTCCCAATCAGTGTTTCAATACAGTTAAAAGTTAAAAACCCTCTACATTACTAATAAATTAAGAAACCCATATCTCCAACCATCTTGTAAGAAAGTAGGTAAGTAATTTAAACCTTTAGTTTACATAAATTAGCACAGAAATGTATTTGAACAAGTGCACTGAAAACAGATAAGCCTTCTTTTCTTCCGATATCTTTTATTTGAGTTATTAAGTAACAGGAAAGCCTTTATATTCTTTGAATGACCTTGAGAGTCTGCTTACACCAAATGGTCAATAGTCAAACCCCAGGAGAATGTTTCACCAGACAGACAATGACAAGAGGGAGCACGAAGTACAGTCAAATGCTTTGTAGCTTTATCACAGTAGACTTCAACATTCCGTTTCAGTGTACTTACTCCCATGAAGGGATGAAGGTAATATACTGCAAATCATATGAGCGAAAACTGATGGGTAGATAGAATATTTTTTTAAATAATTTTTTCAGAGGTAGTTTGCAAGGCAATAGCGATGTACATGAATGGAGACATTACTCCTTTGCTTGAACATGGATAAAACTCTTAAATACTGTTGATGCTGTTCCTGAATCTTAACCTAAGAGAACACTTAATGGATAAGATGTTCTAATTGGAGCTGACAACAGACAATTAAGTGTCAGAAGAACAATCTGATAAGTAGGTCTTCATGTCTATAGGCATTTCCTGATATGTCTTAACTGTCAATCTGAATGTTAAACATCTCTATCTTTATCTCATTATTGACTGATATATTAAAGGAGAGTGCTTTCATCTCTTTCTTTTTTTTTACTTTGAGATTGCTCCAGAAAGAAGGAAGGGAAAATACAAGGAACAACTCTTAATTTGCAATAATAGACGGGGAATACTAATTATAGCAAAGTCCTAATCTTCTGACTGAGCAGGTGTATGGATTCGTGACTATTATGCAGTTGCCCACATCATACCTTTTAAGAAATGGTAGACACTCAATCTAGAGAAGATCTGTTTCTTTGATAGGTGGAAGGATATCTGTGGATGTGCTAGCAGGCTGCTCTCTGCTTTCAGTGCTTCTTGCTAGTCATACTGAAGACAACACCTCGGTGGATGGATCTCTTCCCTTCTTGTCCTCTCCCCTGTCGATATCAATCACATGAACTATGCCAGGCTTCAGGATCAGGTCATCGGTCTCTACATGGCTTCTGTTATCATCCACCTCTATGTACTTCCCTTTGGATGGCTGGGTAGCCTTACTGAAGACATCTTTAAAACGGCGCTTGAGTTCAACATCTGGGCAATAGACATATTCATAAAGAGCACCAGCAAGGACTGCTCCTATTATTGGTCCCACCCAATACACCTGAAAAAAGAGGTGGAAAAGAGACACCCATTAAGCTCTAAAGCAAATAAAGAAGCCAGGATCTCACATAAAAGCACGTTACTACAGATTTTACTCAGAAAACTTTCTGCAAATACCCTGGCCCAATCATTCAAACCAATTCTGCTTGCTAGAAATGCACAGTTGCATAGTTCTCTGACTTTAATAAACTGGGATGAAATCTGTCATCATACCGGTTTATGTGGCAGAGAAGTGTTAACTACCACAAGTCTTATAGATGGTGACCTGAAGCTCAGCAGTGAAGTGACTGCTCTAAAATCACATATGAAATTGGTCAAAAGGCAGTCTCTTGAGTAGCTTATGGCCTTAGTCCGAACACACCTTTTTATTTTTCCAAGAGGTCTTCTCTATATTTTGATTGTTTATTGCAGCAGTGGATAATATATATGGACTGTTGGCAAGATGACACATAAAATAAGCACCAATGCAGAAAACTGATTTTATTTCTGCATATTCACCCAAGGAGACAATGGGCACTTAAGGAAACAGAACTTTTCCTAGTGTATACACAAGCAATTCTACTTCAGTAGTTCAGGCTCAAATTTCCAAAATAATCCAAATTTTGCTTCTGAGTAAGCCTAATTCAACAGGCAGTCTGTATTTGTTTAATTTCAATAAGCAATTAAAACTGACGAACACAACTTGGTAGTGTATTTATTTATTTCAGCATGAAATGCAGCAGTTCTGTAACATAAGTAGGTGCAGAAGCCCACCCCAGAAGGCTCTATCAGTGGCATGCCAATGTCACTGCTCTGGAAGAGGAGAAAAGGCCATCTTTTCAAGTGACCAGGGCAGTAGCTAAACTTTTCCTACAAGTTTCGACATGGTACATTTGTTTATTCTTTACAGCTTTAGTTACAAATAACAGGCTCCCTCGAACATGGATAGTTAATCTTGTGAAAAATACAGCATTTCTTCATATGAAGATGCCATTCACTAATAACTGGGTAAATCTCCCTCAATAGGATAACCCTTGGGAACAAAGTTACACATGGTATTGTGTTTGCAGAATTGGAGCCTTAGGGCCTGAAGACAATGCTGTTTCTGTTATTAGCTACAGTGGGCTTCATACTTTAAAAAACAAGAAAATCCTTATATGCACTGTAATATGCAGCTCTTACAGATAGCATTGAAAGTGTACCTAGAAGTGCTTTCCCTGTCTTTAATTAGGTGAAGCTGAGCTGCAATCCATCTTTCCCTTATAAAATGTGAATTGGTTTTTAATAAGTTTAACAGTGAGATACTACAGAAAATGACTGCATCGTTTGCAATCTGTTTACCAAATTGTTTCCTGTGCAAATACTCCTGGCTAAGCTGATGGTTTTAAACTGAAGCAGGTAACATCTGGTCTGACCAGACTGCAACCCCTTCATCTCTTACTGCGGGCATTTGCTGAGGCAGGTTATCCCCCGGGAGCCACATCACAGAGGGTCCCTGCTCTCATTTTGTATGTCTGCCCCAGTTTGCTGCAGAACCAGGTGAAATGTGAAGCCGATGTACTTCCACAACTCCTCACCGGCATGACCGGGGGTTTATGATCTACCTTGGAGGATTTTTCTTCCTAGCAGTTCAATTCTTTCAGTCTCAATGGACTGTTCTTTTTGTTTTGAACTTTTTGTATGATTTCCTTTCTATTCCAGCTCCTACCTCCACAAAATGCCTCTTGAATAGCAAGATGCTATTCCACTGCGCTGCACACTGCACCACAGTCCTAGGCAAGGAGCAAAATTATACCAAAGCTTGTGGCAGGTCTCCCTCAATGACAGTCTCTATGGGACATATTGAGAGATAACCAAAAGCAAGTAATGTGTGAAAAATCCTGATATCTGTTTGTCGCTATGATAAAGGAATCATGAAAGCAAAGTTACCCATTGGTTTTCCCATCTTCCCATGATAACAGCAGGACCAAACGATCGAGCAGGGTTCATACTGGCACCGGTGTAATTGATCTGAAGCAGAGACAAAACGTTACCTGTTATTAAAGTCTTGAAGTTAGTTATTTGATTTCTGCTAGTTTTTGTACTGTGGAGACACTCTGGTTTTGCATGGTTTCTAGTCTTGTCAGGAAGCATTGTCACTGTCCTTGGTCCTATCACAAAGTTAACGAAGTCTTTACAGGAACAGGCAACCTCTTATGCAACACCCTACATGGGACCCTCCTGCTACTCCAGGGTTTCGGTGTGGATCTGTAAAAAGTATAGCAGCTATATAGACACAGCAGCTATAAAGGCCACAGAAGTTTCAATTTACTTCTGAAGTAGTCACAAAGGGACAAGCAGTCTATTTTTCAAAGAGAAGCAATTAACTTACAGCAAATAAATGTCCAATTGCAACTGAAAATCCAATTGCTAAAGCTACTGAACCAGTGACATCACTTCGTTTTGAATCACAGCTGGCAAAAATAGTAAAAACCAGCTGGAATGTAATTATCAGCTCCACCAGGAGTCCATGGCCAGCGGAAAGATCCCCATGTACCTGGAAGAAGGGAAAGAAACACCGGAGATGAAACAAAGGCGATTTTGTAAATCAGAAAACCACCACACATTAATTGCACTTCAATGAAAGGTAACTTTAAGGGTACACAATTTCTAAACAGTACACAATGAAAGACAGCAACGAAATTCAAAGGTACAGGTTCCTCCCTACTTTCTGCCCCACGCCTCCTTTTTTTAAATATTTTGAGAGTCATGGGAAGTTACTGCTGGACACAGAAGAGAAGGCTTAACAGTAACTTCCAACAAGAACTTCAAAGCTAGACTGCAGAAGTATAGTTTATTTTTACACAGGGATTTGCAAATGCTGCACTTCCCCTTTACCATTTTTTTCCTTGGGAGCACTGTAATTTACTATTCAATTATAAATTCATTAATTAGCCCTGACTTAATTAATTTAAATTTCAATTAAAAATTAAGCAGTGTGCAGCTCAAGTGCATTTTTAATAAGTCAGGGCTAACTGATGGCATTCCTTATTAGTTTAGAACAAAGCTGAAATCTAAGCCACAATCTATTTCAAAAGTATGTCATTTTAAATTGATGTTTTTTCAGTCCTCACCATAATGGCACAGAATTAATTTCCCCCTCCCCAGCCCACATAAAAATGGCATTTCATGCATATATTACTTAAATTTTGCATGTAAATTAACATTACCTGCTGTCATCAGATTTGGGGAAGTTCTAGGAGAGAGAACTTCTATAAGAAGAACAGCTAAAGATATTACACTGCATAAACCCATCCTAAGGAGAGCTTGAAACCATGTCTGGATGTTATAAATAAACCAGCAAGCTCTTAAAATCTCAACTTGAGCTCTCTTCATTCTGCATGACACTATTTTCTTACGCTCTAGCTAGTCTAGTTCAAGAGCCAGAGGACAAGTGATTACCGCAGTGACTCCCAGGCCTCCCACCACACTTGGTGGTGTGACGAGGTAAAGGATGCCTGCACCCACGATGGCTCCCAGGCACTGGGCAAGAATGTAGAAGACCGACTTGGCAAGGCTGATCTTCCTCGTGCAGACCATTGCCACGGTCACAGCAGGGTTAATGTGGCCTCCACTGATGTGTCCAAAGCACTGCACCATGGTGGCAATGCTGAGTCCAAAGCAGAGGGAGATAAGAACCATGTCTACCGGCAGAGGCTTCTCTGCTCCACCCCAGTTGATTGTGGAGCCAAGGCTGAGAAGGACAAAAATGAGCATGGCCAAAAATTCTGCTGAAACAGCTTTCCAGAAGGGCTGAGTCCAGACTCCTTTAAATGCCACCATGATGCTCTCACACTTACAGAGACGTCCACACTTACTGAAAAGGAAAACAAGGCTTCGTCAGAAATCAACCAAATAAGCCTTAAGCTCTCCTGTAAGGGGCTTGCCATCCAGCAGATTTTGGAGAGAAGATGGCAGTGCTGGGCATCCTTGGGCTGGGACAACCGCGGACTGCACTCTCAGAGTAGACCACCCTTAAAATATGACCGATGTTTGAGTGTCTGCAGGACACAGGGTAATTAACAATCCCTTGTGATGACTTTGTATAGCTTCAGTTTCCGAAAAGCAACCTCTGTATCTTTTTAAATGAGTATGAAAATAAGCACATTGTCCTACACTGGCTGACTTCTACTTGACTTAAAGAGTCTGTACAGCCACTTCCAGTGGCCTCTTGACCATGGTTCTCACTAAATCAGTGGGTATCCTCTTCTTCTGAGCAAAGCTGTACTTTTCACAAAGCAGGTAGGATAATTCAAGAAAAAGCAGTATCTTAGTCAAACCCTGATGATTTCGATAACAGTGTAGTGTTGGGAGGTTGCCCTGGGAGCTATAAAAGCAAGTCCATTTGTTTGAACAGTCATACAGACCAATATTTCAGTTTATATTTCAGCAAAGAGCAGTTTCTTCATTGTGGATGTAGGGAAAAAATTGAACCCAGCTAGCAGAATAGATGCAATCCTAAATTCCAACCTTTAAATCAATCACACAATCAATAAAGTGTTTTCTTTTTAGCTAAGGGTTCCAAGTAAGCTGTGGAATAGAGCCATATTTTCTGTATGTGTGGCATGTAGGACTATGTGACAAAGAAAGAAGTGTCTTGATTTTCCACTCTGTCTGGAGATGCTATTTATTAGTCTACAATGTCTTCCTGATGAGTTACAATTTTGCTAGATGTTCAGATACCTATGAAAGTGGGTCACCAAAGGAAAGATATTTGTGGTATTAATAAATTAGGAGAATAAGCCAAAAGGGAAGCATTTTAATGAGTTTCTAAGGAATGCTAACAAGATTCTTCTCTAAAAACAAAAGCAAAAATCCTCCAACTCTTCCAGAAAGTACAAAATAAGAGAAAGAATATTCAGCTGCTACATTTGGGAACAGAATTTCAAGTGGAAGATGGATGAATTTATGTTCAGTTATCTAAGGTAACTGAGCTACAACACATATTTAATGCTACTTATATCAGAAGGAAGCATAAAAGGCACGTCTGCCCTTTTCAAGTTATTGCAAGACGAACAGCCCATGAATTTCTTAACAGCTGCAGTGAGTTAAGGAAAGGCAATTTAATCCTGTGACTGGAGCAAATAATTTGTTTCCCTGTCTCATATCTTATGCTAATTTACTGTGTATTTTGGACAGGTCATTTGAACTCTATCTCAGTTCTCTAGACTCTCAGATGAGAACAAGAATTACATTATCTCCTGCAAATGGCTGGTGTAAAGTGCTCGTGAAGTGATCCAAAAGACTTCAGTGGTACTTACTCTGCTAGAGAAGAATTAAAATTAGAACCTCAAAAGAGAACAAAGTCATCCCCAAGATTTTGGGTCACAGTCAAGACAAATGGAAAGATGTTTTTGTAAGATCTCATATTAACAGTCAATTAATGACCGACCATCTAGACTAGACTTTTTGTTCAAAATGGCTCCAAAATCCTTGCTTCTCCTAATGCTGAAGCTTACAGGTATCTTTGAACCCTATGCCCAGATTCTCACTGAAATGTAAAGGCTTACCTTTGACACCCTTACTACTTCCTCATGAGTAATTTATTTTAGTGGCCTGACTCAAGACACAGGTGAAAATTTCATTTTGCCAGTGCATGTCCCAGGTGAATATTTTATGTAGCATTTAATGGGATGAAGCATAACCTGAAGCTCAAGGAAAAGAAACCTGGATGCACAGAGAAGGGAAGCAGCACTCATCTGTTCTTTCATCCCCCGCACAGATGTGATGCAAACTAGATTCCCCTGAGCTTTCACTTGCTAAGCAAAATGCAGACCTGTTGTTATATTCCAGGCTTCGGCAAAATTTCCAGTCACTGGGTGCACTACGGGGGAGGAATGTAGGTTTTTGGAGCATGGGAGAAGGGTATGGTGACTTCTGACTTCCTTGAGTGTGCCTCTTTCTGTACACAGAGAATAGCCAGATCTGCAAATTAATTACCTTCCTTCATCCTGTAGAAGTGGACAGAAAAGGACATTTGTGCTTGGTATTAAAAAAGTGCAAGTTACTTTCCCTCCAGTTGTGCAACATCCTGGAAGAACACTTTAGCAATGACTGTGAATGCATGTGCATGCACATGTGCAAGAGACAGACAGGGAGGATCTGAATATCACACCTCCTACTGAACTGCTGATGGGCCTGCGTAAAAAAAGGCTACCCATTTAGGAAGGGAAAATCTCATACTGCTTCTCCAGATGAAACCATGTCCAAACATTTCAGTCAATATTATTTACAGCCCTGAAAACACAAAAATGCTGCATGCAATCCAAAAGCGTAACTGAAACATAGAAGCTTCCTCAACAACTTAAAGTAAGTTTCTGTTTGTCTAAACCAGTGTGCTACCTGGAAAAAAATCAAAACGGCAGAACTTAACTGTTGGATGTACTTTGATAGTTGAAGATCTAAATATCTATTTTAATGTACATGTGTTCTTCTAAAGCAGTCTGGTTTTCTATGATTTCAACACCCAGCAAAATGCACACATCATGGCCAAATTTTTCTTTCAAACTGCACACCTTTCTTCCCCACAGCAAAACCCCTTACAAATGTTAATAAAGGCTTAATACAGTGTTTGGGCTTTGTTAAGGTTTCCACTGAAATCCAAAGTCTGTCAGCAACTCAGAAATCAACACCATCTCAAAAATTCACTATTTCTTCAGCGTGCAGCTAAAGCGATGAGGTAGAGTGATAGCTGTGCCCGGTCTGATATCAAAATGGGACTTTGAGCAGCTAAAATTCACCATCAAAGTTGCAAAAACAACTTCTTGGAGTAGTTAGGGTTGATAGTTCCAACAGAAAAACACCAAGAAACTTTCATGTTAAGGTCACAGGTTAATTTAACGTGTTGCTGCACTTGAAATTCTCTGGTCAGGACTACAAGATTACACAGTAGACTGTGTCTGATAGGATGCAAAGTGGGCTATTACAGGTCATGTTGCCACCAGGTCTGCAGGCATGGCTATGATTGCAAAGCTATAACAACATAAATAATAACATAATAATAACAAAGGCTTCAGTACAAAAGTCAAGCAGGTATTTAAAAAATTCTTCGTTTTCTAATTAATATAATTTCCCAGAGCAGATCAAACAGCCAGGGCGTGGGCTCGCAGCCAGTCCCTCCGCACGACACCAGCGTCGCGCGGAAATTCAGTGCGTGCGGCAGCTATTTACAGGGGCATCTCCACAGCAAACTCAGATGCTCCCTGACCTGTGCTGGCACAGCCAGCTGTAGCTCAAATGGACATCAGGCACCCACCTGCCAACCTGGGGGGAATATGGGGACAGGCTAGTGTTGCAAAAACAAATGGACTATTGCAGGACTCGCTTATTATAGTTTTGACTCACTTTCCAGTGCGATGTCGAGTGACTGACTGACATCGGTGTCTACCAGAGTCAAAGAATCATAGAATCACTGGGTTGGAAAGGACCCACTGGATCATCGCGTCCAACCATTCCCATCAATCACTAACCCATGTCCATACCAGGGGTGGGAAGGGGAGCCCAGAGCTGCAGCTTTTTGGCTGTGCTGGCAGCTAGGCTTTCCGCACAGCCCCCCTCTCAGTCCGCCAGCGGAAAACAAACCCGGGAAGTTTCAGGGTGCAGGACCCCTTCCAGTGTTAACCCCCAAGGCCGAACTAAGGGGTCCATGGGGGCGGGAGGGCGGTGGGGTGGCGGCTCGCCCCTCGGCGCAAATCCCCGGGGAAAGGGAAGTCGCCGCACCCCCAGCCCGACCCCGGCAGCGGCTCCCGGCGTTCGTGCGGCCGTTGTATCCCTCACCCGCGCGTTTTTCCCGCTGGAATCACCCTGGCGTTGGGTGTGCTGCCCACCCACCCCCGTCCCCACCTCCCCGCACTCACCCGCGGCGCGGCGCGGCCGCTCCCTCGCTCATGCCGCGGCTCCCACGCTCCCCTACCTGCTGCTCCCGGCGGGACGAGGGGGACGGAGAAAACGGCCGCCGCGGGTCGCCGCAGATCATGTGAATATGCAGATGAATTCAGGGGGTTCGCGGCTCGCTCGATAAAAGAAGAAACCGGCGACGGAGGGAAAGGCTGCGCTTTGGCGGCGGGGGATGCGCCGCATCGGGGAGGGCGCAGGGCGTTCGGTTTCTTCTTAGCGAGACACTGTCCGGGAGGAAAATAAAAAAAAGGTCTAAGCACCTCTGCGGCCGGGGAGCTAATTTATCCATCTAAAATGTGTATTAGTCCCTTACTAGAGCTCTACTGGCAGCAAAAAAGGCAAAGTGGTTTTTATGTGTCGGCAGCTGCTAAATTCAACAAGGTTTTGCTGAGTGTGGGAAGTCAGTGGAGGCCACTGAGAAGAACTGGGTAGAATGTGATGCTGTTGAGGAAATTCGGATTGTCCTCACCTTAAGAACAACTCTGTGACTCTCTGTGACAATCCAATGGAAACCCAGCCTTTTGGGTAATAAAAATACCCAAAGTTGCCTAAGTTTCCAGGCACAATTACTTCTTTAGAAAATGCACGGAAACCCTCGCTTGAAGAAGACAGGAGTGCAAATGGAACAAAATATCTAGAAAATTCTTCCCCCGGTAGTTTAAACCTTTGCACGCAGTAAAAGAATCTGTGCATCAGTTACATTAAAAAAAACATTTTAAGGGATAAGGTTGTGTGTTAAATGAGGTTAAAATAGCATACACAGAGGAACTGTATCTACTGCCACTCACCCATGCAGCAACAGAGAAAGAATCAAAGTTTGGCATGATGGTTAGTGAGCCTTTATGGGACACACTGTACCAGATAATCCTTCTGACCATTAGAAAACAGTGCAAGGTCTGAAGAACTACTTTGGGCATGGAAAACATGGACACAGAGTCCTCTCTTAGCTTCTGTGAGGAGATTGTAGGTAATAATTTACACCAGTGCAAAGTAAGTATAATGTATAACACTATCAATTCAAGATGCCCTAGAAAAATTTGTACACACAGTAATTAAAAAAGTCATGCCTGTGTGTTAAATACTTACCAATCACAGTTTATGGTGAATGTAGATGATCATAAAGTGCAATTGTAGATGTTCCCCTCATGTTTTCCTGCTCTTCCCCTAAAGCCATGTCATAAAAGATACCAAAAGACATTCACAATTTGATGACAAAAGAAAAACAGCTGTATGGGTGTTTGTCTTTCTTGTTTTCAAGCTTCACTTCATTTGCTTATGTCTTGAGCTTAGTCAAGAGAGGGTGCAGTCATCATTACACAGCTTGGCTCTTCCATTTGTTCTATTTGTTTTTTCAGTCCCTTCACAACCTGCTATAGGGATTCCAGAAACCTCACGTCCTAGCACTGTCTTATTGGCACATAAGCCCATCATATACTTCATATACTCACAGACCAACTTTTTCTGTCAAGGCTACAGGAGGAATTCCTCACAGTGAAAGGATTTCAATTAGCATGCTCCTCTGCATAAGGATTTTTTTTTAACCACTGTTCCCTTTACCCTCCACTACCAGGAATTACTGTACGAGAAGCTCCTCTATAGTGCTCTGTTTCAAACACCTTCTCTTGACATAGATTGAACATGTCACATTTTTTCCCACCTGCATTTGGTGAAGTCATTATCTGATTAATCCAGCCTTTTATGCCATGGCTACTTCTGTCATACAAATCATTTCTCTGCTGTTCCAAAAGCTACAAAAGGCACCCGTACAAACCTCGGATTTCTTTCCAGTTTTGGAGCTGGTTGTTTCAAAACAGGGCTGAGTTTTCTTTCACGGCTTTGCCCTGATAACACACTTATTCCTTAGTTCTTGCGGACTATGCTCCTGCTGCCCGATTGTTCACAAACAAAATTTACTTAGCAAAGCCAACAATTGTTTTTCCTTTACTTGCAGATAGCACATATCTGCCCTTTTTGATCTGCAGAGCAGATCACTGCCACATGGAGAAGCCAGAACTCTAATAGCTTCTGTCACTGCTACCATTCTTATTGTGAAAGATTTTCTGGAGGATTAGATAAAGATTGTGGCCACATGAACAGAGAAAGGCAATGCTTCAGGCACAAACCTGGAGCAAACTGCACTGTGCCAGCTCTCATCAAATAAACAGACTATGTTCTATTGAAAGCACAGAAGGCAAGGAAGACATCCCTTGGGATGGCACTGAATAACAGAGGAAAGCTGCCCCAGTTTGTCCAGGGATAAATTTGTCAACACTGGGAGTTGATACCACATAGGTTCCTTTTTTTATATTTTGCTTATGTATTTTCATCTTTACAAAACCTGAGTAAACTCATTTTAGATTTCTACCCAAGAATAAAATATTCCTCTTGCTCAACACAGTTAAAGCAATAACTTACAAAAGAATATATATGAGAAATTTAAAAATTATGTTAAAGCTCAATCCATGTTTGGGGCCAGGGGGCAGGGGAGGAGAAATGTGCAGTAGAATCTCACTATGCCTCTGCTTCTCCTTCACTGAACATAAAATCTGAGTTTCTACTGTCATTTTTAGGTCATCATGAATTAAAGATCTCCATAGGAACATAAACCATGGTGAGAAGATGCTGCAACATGTAAAAGAGATCCTCATTCTGAATAAAGACTTCCCAAACAGTTGAAGATGCTGGATCTGGGATTTTGATTTGGCCTGTTATGGAGGAGAGGGCACACTGCCAAAATCAGAAAGGAATGTGCAGACAGCTAATTCCAGCTAAAACAATGTGAAGGAGAGAGGCTAGATTCTGTCACTTCACCGAACAGGAGTGTGGGAAGAGTCCCTTCGCTCCTGTGTTAGTCTCATGGATATCCACCCTGGGGAACTCCGTCAGACCATTTGGTTTGTTAGATAAGACTGAAGCAGAGAAAAGAAAGATGAAAATCAACCCCCCCCAGTTTAGAAACAATATGCGTTTTCTCAGTGCCTTAGCCCTTTTCCACTTGTACCTAGCAGATCTGGACTGTTTTCCCTTACTGTTGCTGTAAGCTTCTCAGCTCACTCAGCTCCTCTCTCAGCACCACCTCAGGCTTTCAGTTTCCAAAAGCAATGAGGCTTACATGCATGTATGTGCCCTCTTTCTTCCTCTCTGTTTGTGTGGGTGTTCCTGCCCTTTCCAACAAATTTTGAACCCATGGTTAAGTTTTAGCTACAGATGATGGAGGATCAGATATCCCAATGATGTTGAGGCTCCTGACAGCCCCATGAGTGTGAGTGGCTGCAGGTAATTACAGCAAAAGGGAAGCTTGCTGCTGCTGGCAGGAGAGGCAGGAGAGGCTCCAGGAGGATTTTCAGAAGTGCTTGAGTGATAAAGGGACTCAGCTGCTGTTTTAAAAGTGGTGCACACTGCTAGGAAACCAAATTCCTGTGACCTTCCTTGGCTCCTGTCAACAAGAGTGTTTGAGAACAGGCTGTAAGCCTTCCAGGAACCACTGATGCTTGCAGAAACTCTCAGGCTTTCTTTTCTGACTGACTGAAAGTTTCATTCTATTGCCACTAATAAATCCCCCTCCACTTACCAATTTATAAGTTTTGACTAAGCTTTGTCGACTAAAAGGCCCTTACATAAAGCAGTGATTACTGAAATGTGATCTTTGCACATTTCTGAAGTTTTAGTTTTCCTGTGGTGTAATCTTGTTACTTAGGTCATTCATTTTGTCACGCCTTGGTATCAGTCTGGTCCAGGTTTGGCTGCGGGGCTATGTTTTCCTGACATTTAGAGCAAGAATTCCCTGGGAAATCAGTCAAGAGATTTGACATTGCTGCTGGCCAAGCTCCAGCGGGTTTAGTTTTACTCCCCTTCTGTATTTATTGTGGAATCTGTCTGTCCACAAGCTGCACATTGAGTTCCATGCTAGAGAAGGAGAGCTGAAAGGGACAGAATGGTCATTCATTTGGGTGTTTCATTCAGGCTTTTGAGAAAGGTTTTTACAAGTAGCTGTGGACTTAGATGACTGCTGAGCTCCCTTAGCCATGCTGTATTACCTCCCTCATGAGACAGTTTGGATTAACTGCTTTTTTTCTTTGCTCTCTTCCTCCACCTCAATAGGCAGCAATTACGGCTGGCAAAGCAAAATTAACATCTAGGTAGTAAAGGAACCACCTGGAGGCTTTTCATCTTTAGAAATAGTTCAGTTTCAACATGGCATGGACAGATCTTTTGCTAGGAATATGAAAAAAAGAAAAAAAAAGAAGTCCTTTTTCTCTCCTCCTACCACAAACTGCTACAATTCCCATTGCAAAAAGCTGTCTCAGTGGCACAGACAACCAGGGCTTGATGAACTGGAGGGGTGGAGCAGGAAAGCAGCCCTGGGCATTTGCAGAGGGTACAGGAGAGTCAGGGCTAGGATCCTAGGGCAACTGGAAATGGGAGAGAAAAGTAGCTGTCTTGTTGGGGCGGGGGAGGGCGGGGTTTGGGAGTGCAATGACATGCAGGGCAGGGTGCAGGAGGCTCTCCATGTGCCAGGAGGGAAAAACAGGTCCAACAGTGGAGCCAGAGAGGTTTGTCTTTCATTGCTAGGTGAGACACTGAAATTTGGTTAAGCACTCACAGATTTTATCAGGTGTAGAAAATGTCATACTCCACATCCCATCTACCACTGTTGAACACTCATTAACATCCAGCCATTCTTTCCTGACCAATCTGAGTTGCTCCCCCTGATAGTTCTGCTGCTGTTTCTTAGCTCCTCAGCTCCAAATGCTCAGCTTCTTCCCTCACCAGCACTACAGCTTCCTACAGAAATGAATCTCAGTCAAAGAATCATGGAGTTTACTAGATGGTAACACAGCATTTTCTAGTTAACTTTATATATCACAGTCCATTACACTTTACATCATGGGTTCAATAGCTGAAATTTGTTTAAATATATTTTACAAAAAGCATCCTTTCATGATTTGAAAACTCATGGGATAGAAAATCCACCCATTCCCTTGGTAACTTATACCCGAGGCTAATAATTTTCATCACCAAAAATGGTCTTTGTCTCTAAACTGAGTTAGTATGAATTCATCTGCCATATAGTGGTTCTTTTTACACTGTTCTCTCCTAGATTAAAAAGCCTCTTGAACTTCTACTGTCTCCCCATGAGGTTACTTATATAATGTAAGCAAGTCATCTCTTCATCATCCTTTTGATAAGTTAAGCAGACTGAACTCTCAACGTCTCTCTGAAGAAATTTATTTGACATATTTTTTAGCTTTTGTTTGTGCCTTTACCACTTTTTCAACATGCTCTTTAAAATGCATTTTTAATACTAGACTCCCAGCAGGCATATTGTGAAGGAAAAGTGTTTCTTGTAGCACATGTACGAATTGAATTATCCATTCTTACCACAGCATTGCATTGAGGAAGCATTCTTCCTTGCTTCTCCACAATAACTCCTCAGACCTTCTCAGGATATACTCTTCATTCTGAGATAAGTTTTGTTTTACTTCAAGACATGAAATTTTGCAGGCATTCTGTCTCACAGGGATCACACTAGCAAACAAACCAGACTCCTGTGTTTGGCCATCCTTTTCCCAATCTAAGTCATATTCAAACTATACTGACAGTATTTACTTCCAGATTTACCCACTGAGGAAAACCCTGAAGCACATGACACCTCACAGTGATCCCTTCAGATCCCTGCTAACTCTTGCCACAACTACTCCATTAGCTACTTTCAGACATCTGTCAATCAGCTTGGAATCAATTTACTCTTCTGTGGCTAATCTATGGTGGTAGCGCTTTAAAAAGATGCCACTTGATATTGTGGTAAAGTCTCTGGAAACATTCGAACACACATACAGCTACCTCTGTCCACTAACGTATAGTTTAAAAAAATTAAATCTGTCCCGTGTTGCTCTTTTTTGCTTTTGCCAAGGCTGAGCTTCAGTGGTCGTGTATATTTGACACATGGTCTAATGCTAGGAATTTGTTCTCTGTCCAAGCCATCTGCTGTATGCAATATAATGACAATATATATAATTCATGTATATCTTCATATTCAAAGGATTTATACAGCTAGTAGAAATGTATGCCATGAATGGGTTATGCAGCATGTTCTGAGAAAGGTAGCTTTCTTCAGATCATTCAGGCTATCTTTGTACATTACAATAGTAACTGTCTTCTTAAAACTACATATTTTACAGGTTTTTTCTTCCCTTTCAACATTAATGTCTTCTAAAAGCTAAAATCCCAGGCCATAGAATTGAAGATGTTGATCTTTTTTTTCTACGTAAAGGTTCATCTTTCATTGAAATAACTGAAAAGCAGGGTCTTACTAAGAATATTTACAAGTTCAAGCTCTTTTGTCCATAAAACTTCTAAGGAAAATATGACAGTGTTTCTCTTGAAATACTTTGTAGAACGTTAGTTTAATTTCTGACAGTTTTTCATGTTTAGAGCTTGAAAAAAGATTCGATGAAACCTAATAACTTGTGACACAGGTGTCACATTTTTACTGGACACAGAGAAAGGTTTTACACTTAGAAGTGGCAATTGTAGTCACTCAATCACTTTTATGGCAGAAGCCACACTGCTTTGGAGATTCTTGTGTTGGTTCAGTTCCTTTTCAACCCAAAGCATTCCATGATTCTATGAATTGTCAACAAAGAGTTTAATACAAAGAAACAAACACTTCTTGCTGGCATCTTTAGCTTTATCTATTCCAGCTTAGAGCCACTGTGTGGATGCATGGACCGTTGATTGTTGAAGATATGAGAACTGCTCCATTAACAGTGTTTTCTCACTCCAGTGAGCATGTGCTGGGAGCACATGCAGCCATGGGAAATGATCTTTTGAGGCCCATAGTCTTAGTCTAGTATTTGCATGTATTGGCATCCCACAGAGATGGAGCATAACTGGTGGATGCACTCCACAAAGTCCGAGTGAAATCAAGCACAGGGCAAGAGGGATCTCCTACATTATGCTGTTTTCACATCCCATGGCTTTTTCTAAGCAACATTTTCTTATCTAACATCCATGACTGCCTTCTGCAGCACTTACAGATTGGCAAGCTGATTTTTGCAAAGGCAGCTGATAGAACAGAAGTTGTGAGCTACATGAATAATTAAAACCAACACCAAAATACATTTCTTCCCTTCCCTTCCCTTCCCTTCCCTTCCCTTCCCTTCCCTTCCCTTCCCTTCCCTTCCCTTCCCTTCCCTTCCCTTCCCTTCCCTTCCCTTCCCTTCCCTTCCCTTCCCTTCCCTTCCCTTCCCTTCCCTTCCCTTCCCTTCCCTTCCCTTCCCTTCCCTTCCCTTCCCTTCCCTTCCCTTCCCTTCCCTTCCCTTCCCTTCCCTTCCCTTCCCTTCCCTTCCCTTCCCTTCCCTTCCCTTCCCTTCCCTTCCCTTCCCTTCCCTTCCCTTCCCTTCCCTTCCCTTCCCTTCCCTTCCCTTCCCTTCCCTTCCCTTCCCTTCCCTTCCCTTCCCTTCCCTTCCCTTCCCTTCCCTTCCCTTCCCTTCCCTTCCCTTCCCTTCCCTTCCCTTCCCTTCCCTTCCCTTCCCTTCCCTTCCCTTCCCTTCCCTTCCCTTCCCTTCCCCTATTTCACTCTATTATACCCTATTTTATTTACTTATATATTTTTTTAAATCTTTTACTGATACTTTTTACTCAAGTGAGGATGCTGAAGGGGAATGAAGACCAAGTCTTAGAGGGAATATAATCACCTGAGTTATAGGCAAATGTAATTTACTGGAAAAATGGAGAATTGAAGCCATATACAGGAAAAAAAGTGAGTGTAAAGCAGTAGGGATCATAGTATAGCCCAGACATCAAACAGTTAGAAAAATGTGTCAGGGATTTCAAACATGATCCAGAGCAAGGAATTTTTAGACAAGAGGCTGTCCTGATTAAATAGTGAATAAATAAAGTACAAATCATTCTCCACTGTTTCTTTGTGTGTAGGAGATACTGAAAGTCTTAGACCATTTCAGAAGCTTGGGCAAACCATTGATTCACTTGGGTTTTGTGATCAGACCAGGAAAAAAAAAAAGTAAAAAGAAAAAAATAAAAGACCCTGGGAAACCCTATAATTGTCCAGTCTCAGTGGTTTTGTTACTGTGCCAAAATAACAGGTCAGAGCACAATAGCACTAGAAAAGCTCACTTGCTGTAGATTTTACATAACCAGTTCCCAGCTTCTCTCATTCAGCCTGTGCCTGCTTCTGCAACCAAGACAGCACAGAGAACTATAAAGATGTCAGTGGGAGAACTTGATTTCCTTTGGTAAATTGCAATAAATTAAAGAAATGCTTTAGCGCTTGCAGGGGAGGGAGTGGAAAGCCAAACTGAAAATACTAAAACAAATCTCTCAAAATGGCCTGAAATATTCCCTCTCTTTCTCCATGGCTTGCTCAGAAAGGTATGAGTTTGGCAAAGTTGCCTCTGCTCCCTCCAGTTAAAGTATGTTTAGAGATGGCTTTTTACACTCAAAAGCTGTTAGGCACAGTTTCTGAACAATTACGGTCTTCAGCCACACTTCGGAGATTTCCTTAGGGGTACCTGCTTTTCAGAGGTGGCCCTTGCAGCTCCTATTGATGTGCCTGCCAGCAGCTGTTGTTCAGCCCACCTGAAAAGTTTTGCCTGCTATCTCCAACTGCTGACTTGCAGACTGAGTTGCCTCATGTGTATCAGCTTAAGCAGGGAATTTCAGTTTTGGCATCACTTTTATGAAAAGCAAGGCAGATACAATGTGAGCCAGATTCTGCCTGGTACCAGGACTTCCATTAGATGAGTTTCTATGTGGAGAGACAGCGCAGTGTCCTGGACCCACTGCAGCCCCTTGGCTGGAAAGAGCCCAAAAGATTCAGGGAGATGGGAGAAAGGAATTTGGTGGCAGCATGGCTGAGACACAGAACAATTTTTGAGCAACGAAGCTGGTGAAGGGGCTGGAGAACAGGCATTATGAGGAACGGCTGAGAGAGCTGGGGTTGTTTAGCCTGGGGAAGAGGAGGCTGAGGGGAAACCTCATTGCTCTTTATAACTACCTGAAAGGAGGTAGAACCTGAGGGTGCTGGCCTCTTCTCCCAAGTGACAGGGGACAGGACAAGAGGGAATGGCCTCAAGCTTAGCCAGGGGAGGTTCAGGCTGGACATTAGGAAAGAAATTTTCACAGAAACGGTCATTGGGCACTGGAACAGGCTGCCCAGGGAGGTGGTTGAGTCACCTTCCCTGGAGGTGTTTAAGGCACAGGTGGACGAGGTGCTGAGGGGCATGGTTTAGTGTTTGATAGGAATGGTTGGACTTGATGATCCGGTGGGTCTTTTCCAACCTGGTTATTCTATGACTCTGTGATTCTATGAATTTTGCCTAATTTTGGTTCTGTGTTTCTGTGTTTATGTTTTCCTTGCTATTCAAGAGGACCTGCAGGGATCATGAGGATTTTGAGAAACATCATTCTCCCTCTGAGCTGAGCTTTTGCTGTGCTGTTGTCTTAGGATACTTTCATCAGAGATACAATAGCCAAGCAGAATTTCTTATTGCGTACTGTCACCTCCAGCCACAATTAACATTTCCACTTCTCATTAGAGGTTTTCCCTCTGTCCCTTTTCTGTTTTGCTTTTTTATTTTCCTATTTTTATAAAATCCTTGTAAGAGATAAACTTTCAGTCCCTGCAAGTAGCTTAGGTTCATTTGAAATAACATTGTGGTTCTGCAATATGCTAACAAATTGCTTAAGTGCCTACACAGCATGTGATACCTTTGCATACACAATGCTACCACTTTCATTCTCTGCTATAGCCAGAGATGAAAACAAAGTTAATCTAAGTTCTGTCTCTACACACTGAGTGGTACAAACTGTGTTTTATTAAAGAGTATATATCTTAAAACACATCTGAGATTTTAAAGTCAAATGCTGGACTTATACTAAGTAGGTCCCACTACCGTTTTTGAGAAACATTTAGTGGAATGTTATGAGGCTCACATGTATACTGTGCGTGTGTACGAGCATTTATAACACACACGCGTGCTTTTATACATGCATTTGTGTAAGTTTGTAGTTGAACCCAACTCTCTGAACACACATTGTTTCTCAGATCAATCACAACTTATTACCATTAATAAAGCTTAAAATTCTGTCTTCAGGTGTGTCTGCTTTTATCAAGAATAAGATAATTCATAGAATCATTAGGTTGGAAAAGACCTTTGAGATCATCAACTCCAACGGTAAATTCAATAGGCGGGTACTAGTCTGCCTACACCCAGTTTTTACACCCAAGTAACTAGTTTGGGAAAATTAAACCTTTAGCATTTAATATCCTACTGTATTTATTGTCCACTGAGCGTTGATTTACATCTCTGTCTAATAAAATGCCCAGATGAACCTGCTCTGCTCCCACACCTTATGTCTCAGAATGCTGTTTCTTGAATGCAAATTATGTGGGACTTCAAATTTGCAGATTTTGGGAAATGAACAGTACTGGGAGGCTCTGTGGAAATTGTGCTTTCTGTAAAGAATTAAAGGAGGGGGAAAATTGACAGAGGAGGAATTTCTGCATGAAGAGGACAAAGCAGATATGTGTGCACAGATGGTGATTGACGATACCATACTATCAGGCAGGCTTGTTAGTGCAGCCTCAGTGCCATGATAACATAGATGTGCTGGGCTAGATCTGGCTTACACTTAACAGCTGAAAGTGAATCGGCAATTGGTTGCACTTGGTTGTGCTGACATCCTTAAAGAGGGCAGGAAATTGTATGTGAGAAGACAGACGAGAGGAAACAACAATTATATATATTAACTTATGATTGTGCTCTAGAGATTTTTCTCTTTTTTTCTTGTAAGGACTCTTTTGCTTTTCTTGAGGGGTTGTTGATTACATCACTTTCCAAATACAGATAGATGAAAATAACATAGTCTGTATCAATACAGTCACCATGTTATTAGTAGCCTCCACAGAGCTATAGAAAAGGTGGTTATGGCAGCAGAAGATAAATTCTGAGGGTCTTTACTAGCCAGGTAAACTGGAGACTGTCATAAACCCTTATGGCAGGACCTCAGAAATGACTGAGGGAACATGGTCCTGACTACTGGGTTATGCAACCCTGGTGTTTGGGAGAAGGTAGGAGTATACATACCTAGACAGAGCCCTTCATTTAGGCATCACTTTATTTAGGGCTATGACATCAAAATAAAACAGCTTCTCTGTATTTAGGCTCAGAACAAAATGAAACAGCAAGATGCTCACCCATCTCTGTCTGCTCTCCTCTGTACAAAAGGAACCGGAGGGGCACTTTCCCCTGGCCAGACAACCTGGCACTGGTTTTATGCTAAGACAGTGCCTGGGCCGGCTTGACAGATGCACAGTGTTTTCAAACAGAGTGTGCATTCTTAAGGCTGCCAACTGCCCAGAACAGAGCTGAATGATGCACTTCTTGGCTGGAACAAAGCTGGGAAATCCTCAGCTTCCTCCAAGCCATTGGAAATAAAACATAAAGAAAGGACATGATCAATCATCCTATAAGTTAAATTCTATACTAACACCTAATTTCTAAATGTGGCTACTTATCCACAGAATTCAATGATTTTAGCAGAAGCCACATGGTATAATTACCTTGCACATACAGGACTGCTTTACCAGCAAGGAAACTGAGGAAGACAGCAGTTCAAGTTCAACAAGTCCACGAAGTTAAGAGAACTTAGAGGAGGATCCGGGTCTCTGATGTTCAAGTCTCTTACTCCAGCCACAGGCAGAGCTGTCTAACATACAAGAAATCTGTGAGGCTCACTGCAATTAGCTACATCACCTAGAGCTCAGCAGTTCTTCCCCCCCCATATTTTTATGAATACCAAATTTAATCTAAGACATTGTCAGTAAACTAAATAATACCATTGCTTCCCCCACCCACCCACAAACACATATTTCAGAAGGCAAATCAGTTCCAGCTCTCTGGGATTATGGACTTATTCCTTTAGCTGAGTGAGTCACTTACACTCCCTGGTATTCTGTGTTTCTGCTCTGCCCTCTGAACTGTAAATGATACTGACAAGCACATCTGTATTTTTTATGAAGTGTAATAATTTATGGTCTGAGTTCAGACACTAGGTTCCAAGACCAGATGCATTTAGTTTTGAAAGCATCACAGGAGGTTACATAGCTGATAAAAGTAGTATTAACGTTAGTTAAAAATACTTTTCTGATGCTTTGTTAGCCTGAAGACATACACAACAGAGACTTTTCTATATAACCTACATATACAATACAGAACTCTACTATAATATTTTCCTCAAACTTTCGCAAAGTGTCATGTTGTAATTTTCATTTAAATTAAAACTACACTTAAAATTAAAGTGGTGATCTCCAATGACATGTAACCAAGATAGAACAGCCTGAGGCAGGAGTAGCTCCAATAAATTTGGCCTTTTGGGGGGAGTTACACCACAGGACATTTCAAGACGACATGTTTGATTGCACTGTGGCTGTACACCTCTGACTTCCAGCAATCAACAGTTTACCAGCAGTTTTGGAAGAGATAGGTTAACGATTGTATCTGAGCTTTACAAGCCAAATTCTACATAAGAAGAGGAAACTGCTGTATGTGGTCAAATACACCAGAATTTGAGAATGCACACTTATGCAGTTTATTTTTTATTTGAATTTATTTTTATTTAATTTATGCATTAATTAAAATGTTTGGTTTATTATCAGATAAAATATTTCTTTTTATTTAATACTGATTTACTTTTGAAGAAAGGTAAATATGAAACATCGTTTTCCAAAAATCAGGTTATTGCTTCAGGAGGGAAGCATTACTGTCTGTCTTTGGAAGAGACAAATGAGCCAAGGGAGCACTCTCTTTCTGCTCCAGCCCTCCCATAGACTCACTGTAATGCCATTACAGAACATTTGACTTGCCCTGACAACTGACCTGCCTTAGAGAAGTGCTTGGAGATCTTCAAATGAAGAAATGTTCATAACTAAAGAGCATTTACTGTAATGAAGCCCCTCAAATGTGTCTCTGCATGCTGCAGCTGATCTTCAGTGTAATTGCACCAAATGTTGTGGAGTGTATTTTCATTCCTCTTCTGCATACATTCAGTATCATTTTCTGAGTAAAACAAACATCTGTGCACAGTTGTGGAGGTGGGATTTTACACTAGCTATAGGAGATAACCTTCATTTTGGGGTTTTGCCTAGCAGTCCTACTAAATACAAGTTACACCCCAACCTCACACTTTGACCTTTTAAAATTTTCTTTTAAAACTAGAGGTTACCGTTAATGCTGCAAATTACGCCTTTATCTCATATAATCCCATAAGTCAGAAATTACAGTCCCACTTCAATTATGCTAAACACTTATGTTAATTTTAAATCATGTAACTTAATTCCTGGCAAAGCAAGCTGGTGATTTTAAAGATGTGGTTAATGAGGCAAAATACAATCTCGATTTTGCTACTGAGATCATCTGAATCCCTTAGGTCACTGGAGGTGACGATGGAGAGGATCTTCTTTACAAAAGTCTGGCTTATATTTTCAAAAAATGAAATTTTAAGTGCAGTTAAAGGCTATGAAATTTGAAGTTGAGCATACAAAGAAGTTAAATTACTTTCACCAGAGCCATAGAACAGCAGTGTGGCTAAAACAATTATGCTTCTGTGCACATACATGCTTTAAAGACCTTAAACAGTGTCCTCTCCTTTTAAATCACAAATGCAAGCTGTACCAGATGACATTGTCATTTCAAGATGACAATCCAGGGACCTGATGTCTATGTCAACAGATGCATGCAAATCAATATAATTTTCCCCTCTAATTTGCAAAAGCCAAACATTTGCTAATAACTTCTTTCACCCCTGCTTCCACTCAAACAATAGCTTTATCTAAGACCAGTTACTAGATGAAATCTTATGAGACTGTACATCTTTCTCAATGCAATTACATCCTCCTCCCAAAAAATCTCCTTCATTCCCTGGTCAGATGCTGAAAGTTTGTCACTAAAGCAACCTCAAGGTTAAGCTTAAGTTCTTCAAGGGCTTTGTAATTTACTACTATTTATCTCTTGGAATTAAAGAATCCAGGCGAAACTCATGTATAAATATACTTCCATTCTTTATTAACATGCTAAATTATTTTTTCCTCATTTTTTTTTTTTTGCAATGTATTGGTATATATGCCATATTTTGCCTGTAAAGTAACAATTAATTAACATACATCCACAACAGACAAGACAAAGAAAACACATAGACATCAAAAGGTTGGTGTATATTTATTTTTTATTTAACATCTTCAATGGCCTTCCTACAAGGCAAGAGAGTTTCATTCAGGATTTGAGGTAGGAATCAATACAAGAGCAGATGATCTAGAGAGCTCTGCCATATCAGTGGAAAAGATTTTTTTTTTTTTACACCAAGGTCAAATCTAAGTGAAATCTAAGGCAGTTTTCACATGACTTAGGGGGCTGAATGATGCAAAATCAAAACTCTGGCAGGAGATGCTCTGTAAAATCTTAATGCATAGCCCCACTTGAGAAAAACCGTCATGAAATTGCATGGCCAAATTAAAAAAAATAATAATTGTGCTGCTTAAAGGCACGTGGGAAGCCAATAACAGCCATAGCATGGTGCACAACACTGTCGAGGTAGCGTACTGGTACCCATCATGACAGTGGCTGCAAGGAACCACTTCTCCATCGTGGTGCCCTGCGGGTCAAGCCCTCAGCTGTGGGGCAGCTGCGCTCCTTGTGATGCCCCAGGCAGAGTGGCACGACTCCAGGGCTCCCTGCTCAGGGACAGAGACCCCAGGAAAAACAGCACCCAGGGAAGCAGGGAGTCAGACACCAACTGGAGAATCAGGAGGGAGATTTAGGGACATGTTGTTTACCTGAGGAAAGACATGCATTGGGGCAGTTCAGTGGTCAGATATTCCATCCCAAACATTCCTGGTCATAACACCTAAGGGGTCTGTCTATGCCCAGCAGCAGCTCACATAAGTAACAGTGAGAGCATTTACCTGCCTAAAGCATCCCTGTACCTCCTTGTTGGTGCTGAATACCTGCACCTCTCCACACCTCATGGTGATGGCTTGTGGGCTTTTTCCTTCTCCTCCTCATTGCTCCACAGTCCCAGGGAACAGGCTGGCTGCAGCTACAGGTCCTGCTAGTAACACACGCCACCAGCTCCAACATGGGCTGCCCAGTATGCTTTTATCTTTCTGTGTTGGAGTGGCTCATCCTGCTACAAGGAGAGACATGAGGAGCCTGCTTGGTTGCACAATGGCACTGCAGAGGCTGGAGGTTTCTTTCCTCTTCTGAGGAGAAAACTGAGGGAGGAGCAAGCAGCAAGGGTACATAAGAAATGGTGTCTCCTTTCAGCAGAGATCCACAATTACTCCCATGGAAGAACTGAATCTGTATATTCGCCAGAGATGAGGGAAAAGACAACAATAGGACCAGTCATGAGCAGTGGCTGGGAAACAAGGAGTAAGACATTTTAGTAGCATCAGTTTTCTGCCAGGATGTTTCCTTATTTCACAATTTACTTTATGAGGACACTGGAGCAAAATGCCTCGAATTACCTCAGGAAGCTAAGACTTGGTGTCATCTTTATTTCAGAAGGGCATAGGGATTTCTACCTGTCCATTTTACAGAGATTTCTCCTCCTGGGACACTGCGGCCAGCCATTCTACAACACCATGTGCCACTGTGGGTTGTGGGAATGACCGCATTGGTCAGACAGGACTCAAGGGAGGAGGGAGGAAGAGAAGAGAAGGTACCTTTTCCTTTTATGACCGGGACCATGGGACTATGGACACAACTGCCTCTAGGACAAATCACCAATACCCATCCCACCACCTAACACTGCAGCACACACCTTACTCCAGGGGTTTGCTGGCCACTGACAAGGCAGGAAGGACACCAAGGGCAAGTCCTGTATGACCAACCTAGTGGCTTTCTATGGCAGGGTAACCACAGTGGTGGACATGGGAAAACCCACAGGTGTGCTGTTTAATATCTTCATCAATGATATAGACAGAGAGATCAGGTGCACCCTCAGCAAGTCTGCAGATGACACCAAGCTGAGTGGTGCAGATGCCACACTGGAGGGATGGGATGTCATCCAGAGGGAGCTGGACAGGCTGGAGAAGTGGGTCTGTGAGAACCTCATGAGGTTCAACAAGGCCAGGTGCAAGGTCCTACACCTGGGTTGAGGCAATCCACGGTTTCAATGCAGGATGGGGGATGATGTGATTGAGAGCAGCCCTGCAGAGAAGGACTTGGGGGTGCTGATTGATAAGAAGCTCAACATGAGCTGGCAGTGTGTGCTCGCAGACCAGAAGGCCAACCATGTCCTGGGCTGCATCAAAAGAAGTGTGGCCAGCAGGTCGAGGGAAGTGATTCTACCTCTATTCCTCTTTTATAAGACCTCATCTGGAGTACTGTGTCCAGTTTTGGAATCCTCAGCATAAGAAGGATATGGAACTGTTTGAATGGGTCCAGAGGAGGGCTACAAGGGCTGATCAGAATAGGCTGGAGCACCTCCCATGTCAGGACAGGCTGAGAGAGTTGGGGTTGTTCGGCGTGGAGAAGAGAAGGCTCCGAGGAGATCTTATAGTGACCTTCCAATACCTGAAGGAGGCCTACAAGAAAGCTGTGGAGGGACTGTTTACAAAGGCATGTTGCGATAGGACTAGGAGCAATGGCTATAAATTGGAGAGGGGCAGATTTAGTCTAGACTTAAGGAAGAATATCTTCAGAATGAGGGTGGTGAGGCACTGGCACAAATTGCCCAGGGAAGTTGTGGATGCCCCCTCCCTGGAAGTATTCAACACCAGGCTGGATGGGTCCTTGGGTGGCCTGATCTAGCGGGAAGTGTCCCTGCCAATCACAGGGGGATTGGAATTAGATGATTTTTAAGTCCCTTCCAACCCAAACCACTTAGTGACAGCTAAACACAGGTGACTTCAGTAAGCTCTGGGGATAAAACCAGTTCATGAGTCTGGGAGGCAATGGGCATACACAACTTCTGTGCAAGAAATTAGAGCTGGACTTACGATTGGACACTAGCAGACCAAGAGTAGTTGCAGCAGTTGGAATGAAGTTCCTTTTCAGACCTTATAATGTCCTGTAGCTACCATTCTAAGACTTTGCCTTATCACTAAAGATGAAGACTATCTTGAATATTGGGACCATAGTATGCATTATGTGGTTGACTCCACTGCAAATCAAAATGTTAATGTATGTGGCAGTTCTCTGAAAGGAGGGTCATGTTTGTCTAGTGCATCTATCAAAATGAGGTAGTGCACCATGACTTCAGATCACAGACTTACCCAAACTTACTCTGCTTAACAGCTGAGCTGCTGTGTTATTTGTAGGTTTATGCATTTGTATTCAAAAGCATTCTTCAATAAAAAACAATCACATTTAAAACCAGCTCCAGTCTAATGGTAATCCATCAACCAAGCCTTACAACTGAAAATGCTGCACACATTTTTGAAAATTAGCCAATGCTTCTTTATTAATAAATGACAGAAAGTAAAAAATACATTGGAAAATATTTACCAAAACAATTTCTAAAGGAGACACGTGAAAAAGAATCATGCTACTCTGAATGCTTTTTTCTTAAATGATCAAAAGAACAGTAGGTAAGCTAATGCAACAGCTGGCTGCACTACCACTTCCACAATATAATCCATAATTGTAAAAGCAGCTTTTTCAGACATTTTGGTGCAATTTATGCTGTTTACAGGTCTTTTTTTTGGTGCATTCTCCTATAATTTAATGTCAATTTATGTCACTCTAACTTGTAAAGTCCACTAAGAGATTTCCACTAAGTCAAGGCAAGTCCACTTAGCAGTTACATTGTTTCCTTTCAGTGCTAACACCAAAGTAGTTGTTTTGAGTCTCAAAATTATAAATATCTAATAGAAGCCTGAAGATATTCTGCTGCTATACAATTGGTGATGTATAATTGAACATTAAGTAATCCAAATAATAGAAGTCGTAGGTCAGCTGTCTCTCCTCCTTAGACAATTCCTTGAAGTACTGCTTCACTACTTCTGCATTTGTTCTCTCATCAGAGGAATGTCTGTCTTTGAAATTAGGAAACTTCAGCTCGGCTGGAGCACCTACAAGCTGCAAAAAGTAATTGGCATCTTCTTCCAAGGTTTCAAACTTTCCTATAAAATCATAGTTGATGAGGCAAGGATAACAAAGCTTACTGACTTGCTCCCAATGAATGTCCATTCCTACTGGGCGATGGGAGTCTAACAAATATTGGATGAATTCCTTGAACTTAACTCCTGATCCTGTTTTCAATGCCTTTTCATTTGCGTCATGTCTATACTTCTTAATTATTGCCTTCCCAAATACTGGATGGTAATAGCTATTTGGATGTTCAAACTTATCTCTGAAGGCAGATACCAGTCTTTCCATAGGATCACGTACAAATATAGTCTTGGTGTACGTGTTCAAACGCATGTATATCCCTTTCAAGTCATAACTGTCCAGTTTCCTTAGATGCTTTCCATAGTGCACATCGTCATGGGAAATATTGTGTGCTGAAGTGGCAAGTCCATTGAGCACCATGAGGACTCTTTTCCAATTAGAGCAGCCCGCTTTCGGAACTTCACAGTACAGAATCTTGTGCCTGTCCTCCACGTAAATTCTTGACACAAGGTGCATGAGGTGAGTTTGCAGCTTCTTTCTGCTGTTGTATTTCTTACAGAAGTCATGCAGGAAGGACCTGCGCTTTTCCTGCGTGCTGTCCCCATCCTTCCATTTGCCATCCTTGACTAATGTCTTGTTTAAAGGGTGCAGCGCAGGAGGTAAATACACTCCTCTGAAGTGGCTGAGAGGTGACTCATTCATCTTCTGCTTTTTAGCTAGTTGGCTCACCAAGGATGCAGCCACCACACTCAAAGGGTCAGCCTTGCCCTGCCAGCCTGAGACAGTCACATTGTGCTTGCTGAGGCCAGGAGGAGCACTCCCACTCCATGTTGCTCTCCTTGGCATTCCCAGAGGTGGGAGCATGAAATCCTGCAAACATGGAAAGGAGCAGAACTTACAATGCAGTGACTGCCCAGCCCAGCCCATTCACTTTGCAACAGCAGCAAGGATGGTGGTGTGCACTTGCAGGCACACGTTTGTGCAGGCCATCCACATTTAGTACTACAAAGTCTCTTGCAAACCACTTGATCAATGTATGTAATTTAGCAACAAGTTGGGCTAATTACTGAGATACATGCTTCTGAAGCTTACCTGTTAGTGCATATTGGGTCTATCTACAAAAATAATTAGTTCAAGCCATGCTTTCTAAGAAATCAGAAGAGGTTAACACAGGGAGGCTGACAGTCCTGGGATGAGTGGCCAGGTGCTTTTCTCTACCGAATGCATTTCCCCCAATAACAACACTAGTTGAGTTGCATGGCAACTGACAGCTCTCTGGAGTATACAGCCACAGGCATGGTAATAGTGGTTGCACCAGAAATAGTGAGCAGCAGGACTAGGGAAGCGATCATTCCCTGTACCTGGTACCGGTGAGGCTGCACCTTGAATACTGTGTTCACTTTTGGGATTCTTACTACAAGAAAGACATCAAAGTGCTGGAGCAAGTCCAGAGGAGGGCAATGAAACTGGTGAAAGGTCTAAAGGACAAGTCTTAAGATGAGCAACTGAGGGAACTGGGCTCTTTAGTCTGAAGAAAAGGAGGCCAAGGGGAGACCTTATTGCTCTCTACAACTACCTGAAAGGAAGTTGTACTGAGAAGAGTGTTGGTCTGTTCTAAGTAACAAGCAATAGGTCAAGAGGAAATAGTCTCAGGTTTTGCTGGGGGAAATGTAAATTGGATGTTAGGAAAAGTTTATTCCCAGAAAAGGTTATAAAGCATTGGGAGAGACTGTCCAGTGAAGTGGTGGAGTCACTATCCCTGGAGGCATTTAAGAGATGTGTTAATGTTACGCCTAGGAACCTGGTTTAGTAGTGGCTTGGCAGTGTTAGGCTAAGGGTTGAAGTCGATGATTTTAAAGGTATTTTCCAGCATAAATGATTCTAAGATTCTGTAATCTACTTCCACTGCTGTGACTTGGAGCAGGCCTTCTCCTGCAATGACTGCAAGGTCAGCACTGGTGGTAGGGGGCCAACCTAGGGCTCCTAAATAGGGCTCCTGGTATCAGTGGGTTTGGGTGGGTAGTAGTGACAGCTGTAATCCCCCCTCCAAAAAGGTTGTCCTCCTCTTCCCTTAGAGATAGTTCATGGAAGTGGGATACATTGGACTGCATGCACGTACAGGCATTTGCAACAGAGATGCCTGGACCTGAGCTACCTACTTTCACAGCTGGTAAGGCAAAATAAGCGCCTTTAGAGCCTATTCCATCTGACTTATTTAAACATCAACATTAATGACATCAACTAACTAAACATCAACTAGTGACCCTGCAAAGAATGTGAAAAGATGAGACTTTCCTCCCGAACATCAAATGTCTCCAGCCGCCGTGCAGTCCACAAACTGCAGAAATGGCAAAGCTCAGATATATATTTTGCCATCAAATTCTCCAGATATCATGCAAGTTGACTGAAGAGTTTCTTGCAGTTTGGGTATTTCTACTTTCTCATTCCTGAGTAGATTCTTGTGTATCTCCTAAGGCTTATAGTTTTTTTTTCTCATTTCAATAACCAATCCTGTTGCATTGGGACATCTACGCAGCTGCTATTTCCATTACACTTCTGGAGAGGGGGGACGCTGGTCAACAGCTCTTTAAACAAATTGTTGCAAATACCAGATAGGCAAAGATTTAGATGGGCACACAAGCACAGACTACTTGATTTCATAAGTCTAACTTTTTTGGAAATCTACATAAAGAGACTCTTCTGCCATAAACTGATTAAACATTTACTGGAAAGTTGATTTGTGGACTGGTAGACCATAAGATTTGTGGATTTGGGGGGATGGGAAAGTTCATAGGCCAACTCAAAGAAGGCTGTTAAAAATTCAGAGGAATAATGTAAGAAATGGTAATGCACAGAACACAATATGAATTCCATTTTGAAATAAAGCATACAGAAAAAAAGCAGCTCCAAGAAAAGCCAGCCTATTATTGTAGCGTAATGATTTCCAAAGACAAAAACAAAACTGAGGAATCAGGCTATTCTGTATTGCTGCAAACCACTGATGACCAGGTCTTTGGTTTCACTGAACTGAGTAAAATGTTTTTGCATTAGTGAAAGCAAGAACAGAGCCGTTTAGGACTTGTGCGCCTGTGAGAGAGGGCATGTTAGTGTTTTAGAAATGCAAAAGGATACTTGAATTCTTTCAGTTTGGCATGGTCAGTTTTTCTAAGATAATTCATTTTTTTAATTCTTTAAAACAAACAAGACATATATGCCTAGAGATTGATCCTTTCTGCCCTAGGATGAAAAGAATTCACGAACATAGTTACTGTGTGATAGCAGAAGGTTGTAGAAGTAGTAAAACAAGGGATGACTATGACCCTAATGGGAATTTTGGCATCACAGTGAATGATGACTTACAAATGCTACTGCAGAACCACAGACTGACAAATAAATTAAATGCTTTGACCTTAAAAGGAAAACCTGGAACTTAAACGGGTGAAAATGAAAAACATGGGATACATAGAAATTAACCATACAATATCAGGCTCCCCAGAAGTAAGAATAAAGTTGTACTACAATGTTACAGTAACTGAAGACTGTAAGTTCATTGGTGAGGCTCTGGGGAATTTTATAATTCAGAAGTCAGTCTCCAATGATATGCGACTATACTGATGTTCCCCAATGCAGAGCAAATTTAAGACAGAGCAGGAGTACCTTGTGACTTCCTGTAGTGTGTAATCTGAATTGAGCAGCCTATTTCAGGAGATATTTCACTGCAATGACACTTAGATAATCTGAATTTCAAACTAAAGCCACTAGAATCAGACCTACGCTACAGAGGGAAGTTCAGCTTTCTGAATTCAGCCTGCCATCCTGAACTGGAAGATGCCTTGTTCCCACCAGGCCAGGATGGAAAAGGACAGACTGAAAGGTGTATGGTCTTGATTTCATTTTGTTTCAAACAGTCTGTCTGGGATCCATGATCAACCTTGCGGGACAATCAAGGTGATACCAGAAGAAGAATGCATTTCAGTCTCAAAAATTGTGAATGCAGCTGTAGGAACCACTACTGAAGGATTTTTCATGGGATTAAAGACTTCAGAGAAGGACAGGCAGACTATTCAGAGCAATCTCAGGTAACACCCTAAAGGAACAACATATGCACAGTAGGAGTCACTTGAAAGGAGATCCCTCCAAGCGAGATGTGACAAAAGAAGAAAGAATCTATCAGGGGAAAAAAGGCTGAAACAGAAGGGAATAAAAAAATAAAACGACCTAGGGGAAAAACAATGACATGGGAAGTTCTGAGGACAAAAAATTATCTAAATATGTAAAATACTATTAGTTGCTTCCCCTCTCCACTTCTTCTTATTGATACACATATCCTGTAGTGAATACAACAATACTGGCTAATAAATGTTATTCTAGGCTCCACGAGAGACAGTTCACTTGCAGTAAATGCTTTCTGTAACTTTCTATACCTAAGAATGGGAACAAATACTGATATTTTTTCAAAAACACAAATGGCTGTTACACTGCCATAGAAGTTTTACAACTCAAAAAACCCCCAGTTTGAATCTTCCTATACACCTTCCCGACTAACTAGGTTAATAGTTGGGAAAGGTGAGATGAATCGAGACATGAATCAAGCTTTACTTTGATGAAGACTGTTTAATTAGAAACTTTTCTTGGGAAACTAACAGAAATTCATGACTAGATAGCGCCATATTTTTTAAACAAAACTACCTGACAGTCTTTTGTATTTATCTGCAACCATTCTTATGTGTATAAGAAAGCTGAAAGCCACACATTCTGAAAGGATTTTCATGGTTTATGATGCTAGGTTTACACAAAGTGAGGTGCCTTTTCTGGCTTCC
This sequence comes from Clamator glandarius, assembly GCA_033459285.1. Taxonomy (NCBI): domain Eukaryota; kingdom Metazoa; phylum Chordata; class Aves; order Cuculiformes; family Cuculidae; genus Clamator; species Clamator glandarius. Next base: position 2,700,149 of record JAUNZM010000105.1, read on the forward strand.
TCTTGGTGCCAGTGACTTTTCCATGCCCATGTTATGACACATTGAAGAACATCTACATGTTCTGTTGATTTTTTTTCACAGTGACAACAGGAAAAGAAGAAACTTGCAAAAGTAATAAACATTTATTTTTAAAAAAAACAACCCTTCTCCATTACATCTACATTCCTAACAGTCCACCCGACAAGCTGCTGAGGACCATTAGTCTTGAAAATGCCTGAATATACAACAACAAAAGGTGGTGCACATCTAATCCCATACCAGACACTAACTCTGGATCCAGATTTTCCCATGCAAACAGTCATTTCCAAATTCTTTGAGCCAAATGTCCAAGAGCAGGCTTTCTAAAGAACTCCTAAGTTTGGGAACTCCTGGCATGGAAGATGAACTCTGTGGTCACTTGGATAGATGCAAGGCTGTCCTTGAGACATGCTGACAACCTACACAGCAGGTTATGTGCATTTCATCCAAGAATTAAAATCCAGTGGTGTTGCACCCCTGCCAGTAACTGTGCAGAGTCTCTTGTTCTCTGTTTGCATTAACACAATTGAAAGGAAATTAAGAAGTGGTCCTGAGCCTAATTTAGAAGAATACACACACAGCCTCTCTCTCCCTTTAGCTAGGCAAGAACTGAAGACAGATTTAAAAATTAGTTTAAATAGAAAGAAAAGAAAGGAATTTAACAGAATGTTAGTGTGCTTTTTGGCTACTGGAAGGCAACTGCATGAAGCTGCTGAAATAAAAGGCATTTCTGAGTCATTACTGGGTCAATGGATTTTTTTTGACATTTTTATTGCTAGAGATTTCTTTCTCCCCCATCCACAAAATGATTTCTCCTCACTGTAAAAATAAGCTACCAATAAATACTTTTACACTCGCTGAAGCTGTCCTTTCCTATAATATTTTCACAAGCCACTGGGGTAGAATTGATTGACTATTGCCAGGAATGGCTAAGACTCATTTAGTTACCACTTCGTGGGACCTCATCTAGACAGTTTGCAATTAGAGAAATGTGTCATGTAAAAAGATAACAATGTATTAGAAAGGATGATGTTCCAGTGCTGATTTTCAAAGATTTAACAGCCTGCAGTACTGACAGTGCTGTGGTTCCTGAATGCTTTAGTGCTGGATCTTCACTTTTACTAACAAGAATAATAAAATTAAGTAAGCCCAACAGAAAATATTGGACAAGTAATAGTGGAGGAAAGAAATACCTTGTTTTATTTTGGTTTTTTCTATGCTGTCAAATAACTAAATTGTAAGCAACAGTAATGTGTGGTTTGGTTCTCAGTATCTAGCTCATACAGCTTCTGTTCTAGAACATCCTTCCGGAAACAGTCCTTTAAGACGTTTCTTGGGAGCAAACCCATGAGTCGCCTGGGAACCCACTGTACTCTGTTTTTCACTGTGGCTTGTGGTTGACTGTTGCAGGTTTAAGTGCCCTGAGGACCCTCTTCACACTACTATACTGAATAGCTAATATGGTGTCCTGCAAACACATGGGTGCTCAAAGATGATAAAAACTTAATTCCTTAAGAGCACCTCCTTAAGAGGTGGATGTATTTTTTTTTCCAGATGAAACTTAAAAGAAACAATTATTTAGAAAGACAGAGCATTTATGTTATTTATCAACTCAGACAGGATTTCTGCAGTGCATCCTCACAGAACCTTATCCATGAGAAGACGCAAAGCCCCCCTCAGTGATGAGACGACAGGAGTTTGGCATACATGCTTGGAGTATACTGCATCTTTGCTTACATCCCAGACCTTTGCCACTAGGTTGGCTCATGCAGTGCCAAAGTTCAGCATGAAGTGAGAGCACTAGATACTGTATTTGACTGTATAAATTTATTTCTTTATGTTGCTTCTTATGTAGGGATTGTATTATAATGACCACATAATTTCAGGACCTTACTTGTTCCCTAGGATCAACCTGCAGAAAATAGACAGAGAAAGGGTCTTCTGAGACAAGTCTCATTTTCTGAGTCACTCTCTCTTTACCCATTTATCATGAAACACATGAAAATCAGTTTCTTAGTTTAAGCATTTAGATGAAGGCAGCTTGAATACTGGAGGGCTGTAAAAGAAACTTCCTCTTTCTTGGATTATACGTATGTGTGAGTCTTCAAAAAGCTAATATATAGTTCCAGTCTAAACCTCATTTGCTTAAAATAACAAGTTTTCCACATAACTGGGCACAGCTAGAAGGATTTCTTCAGTAGAGGTTCATGATTGTGGCAGATGGTTAAGAACTGAAATGTAGTTGAAGTATGAGGAAACATTTGTGTGACTCCTATCTTCAGCAAGCAAGTGAAGTCTGGAGCTATTACTACCTCACATTAACTATAAAACATGTAGAACACACATATGTGGAAGTTTTCTTCAGCCTGCCAAAAGTAAAGATTATCTTTACCATTTTTTTGTGCTAGAAGACTATCTACAAATTATAGTTCTGAATGGCCAGGCTCCTCTGCTACTTGTGCTAACATGTAAATATGCTTGTAACTTTCTCATATCATACCAGCTGTGTAACGTTCATGAGCTGAACTAATCCTTACAGGAACTCCCCATGGACAGACTCTCTTGGCTGGCCACAAGTGACAGGAAGTATTTGCTAATGAGGGGCTTCACCTTCTGTGCAGTGGAGATAAACCTCTTGATTCACCACTTGTGCTTAAAACAGCTACTCCAGAGATATGCACCACTAACTCCCCACCTCCCAATGGAATAATGCTACAATCCTTACAAGCCAGAGTTGACATATGTATTCCTTGTGAGCCATGCAAGTTTAGCAGAGGCACTTCTGTCAGAAATACCTTTTGGTTCATACACTATTTCATTCAGGAAGAGAAAAAATGAAACTTTCTTGCTTTGAACTTTCATAGTTCTTACTGCTGCTAAAGCTCTCAACAGAACACAAGATAGCAGCAAGCTCATCTCTTGTCTGAATTAAGATCTTCGAGTATTTTGTGTTGAGGCCTGTATGTTGTCCCGAAAGGCAAAATCTTACTATAACAGACACCACGTTTTCATATGAGATGTGTATCCCTAAAACACATGTACCTGTACCAAACATCTCCAAGATGACTAAATGAGCTGGGGGGAAAAAAAGAGAAGAAAGAAATGAGTATACAAGCTGCTCAGGGCTTCCTGCAGATACTAAAAGGCAAACTTTATCGTTTGTAGCTGAAATACAATTAGGTTCAAGGGAGGTACCTGTAAGCATGAAGCCAGACACAAATAAGAATAAGTGATCATAGTAAGAAAAAAAATACTGCATGTAAATTTTAATTAATAGATACCAGTTATTTTAAATGCTGCTTTATGAATAAGTGAATACTGCCCCTTGAATATGTTAGCAGAAAGACTGGCATTTCACTGCATCGTGACTGCAAAGGCACAGATAAAGTGAGCAAAGAAGAAAAGGATAGAGGGAAAGATTACATTTTTTTTAATGCAGTGTGGCCAAGTGTCAGGAATTGAAGTGGTGTGGAAAAAAATGAAAGAAGAGTACTAAACTAGAGCTGATTTTGGAGAACAGCCCAGGCCCACAGGCAATGGGGAAACTGGAGAGGCCCAATGGGTTAAGATGAACAGTAACTGATCATAGTACCATTGAATCATTAAAGTTGGAAAAGACCTCTAAGATCGTTAAGTTCAATAATCAGCCAAACATCACCATGCCTGCTAAAACATGTCATAAAGTGCCTGCTACATCTACACATTTTTTGAACATCTGATAATGGATTATACTAGTAGTCCTGTCCCATCTAATAAGGGGGCAGGAGGAACCCATTTGTCTCTACCTGAGACTCTCACTGCTGGCTTTGCCCAGGGCTCCTCTCCCTGTCCCCTGCCTTCATCTACAGAAAGCACAAAGTCACCCACACTAATGAAGCAAGACAGCCTGCATGAGCCACTTCTACAAGCTGATTCATGTGGTCAGGAACTTGGATAAAGGAAATTAATCTCTACTTTTACTTGCCAATTCTTGTTCAAATCTGGAATTAACTCCCTTCTGTTTCTGCCTTCACAGTCAAAGCATTTGGTTTCTCCAAAACACGCTTAAAATGAAGATAAGAAAGATCAAGACATGCTTAAAAGAACAAGTACTGAGAAGGATGCTATTGTTATCAGAAACTAAGTAACATGCAACTTTGCATGACAGATTAAGATTCACCAAGACAACTGCAACCATGTATTGCAAATAAAAACAAGCATCACAGTCCTTTATTAGTAATAAAGAAGTATTGGTCAAGGTCAATTGATAGTAATGATAAATTGGCTTCTGGATAGTGCAGATTTTACTTCTCCAGTCTTCTAACAACAGTTTCATGGGGCTGGTTCTTTACAGTATAATTTACAGGCTTGTAAATAAGCACAGAGCCATTGCAGCCCAGACAGGTTGTGTTAGGATAAAACTCCAGTTGGCATGGAGTGCTTGTCTCTAGATGCACTGCAAATGAAAGACAACTTTCAGACCACAGACCACTTAACATTAAGCCATATTTAGCTCAACCTCCTTCCTATGCAGTTGCACTTGTTTTGGGTAGAGGTAAATCAGTATGTTCAAACTGCATTTAATTCTGAGCTCAATACTCCTCCTCTGTGTATACTCTTATAATAAAACCTAAGTCAGTGGACAGAAATCTTCACTAGTACTCACTTCTGTACAGAACAATGACATAGCAAAGCAGCTTAAACAATCTGAAATTCAAAATTGACTCAAACTAGGCATGCAATACTCATTTTATGAAGAATAATGTCAGACAAAGACTCTTGGGTTCTGCTCACTGGTAGGTTTACTATTTGTATATGGGAGGTTTAAATCTGAAGTTGGCACTTTCAGCTGATCTCCTTATATTACATATTGGTCTCTTATTTGAGTTCACAAAATAATGTTAATGTGTCTTTTTTATTCGTATCTTAAAGTACAGCAGCAAGTCAAATAACCTAAACAGTTCCTCTATTGACAAATGCAATTCTCAAAACGGTTACTTCCAAGTACATGGTAATTCATATACACAGTTACTTTATGAAGAAGAAAATAAATAATGCCTCTTGCCTTTTCACAACTCAAGCCAGGCAGGCATTTTTGAGCACATTTCATATTTCAAACAGCATCTGCTTTCCTCCCTAAAGACAAGGGCTGATGGCTGAGGCTAGATGCCAACATCTTTTTATTCAGAAAACGTCCTGGTACAGGGGAAGCTTGGTCCCCATTCCTGGTCTTGACACCCACTCTGCAGAGGGGAGGGTTGGGCCCCATTCTCCATCTACAAGAATAGATATATTTTCTGGGAGGGTGATCTAACTGCTGGGCATAAACCCTGGAGGTTAACTAGCCCTGCAAGCTAGGACTGAAACTCTGGCTCCTCTTTTACAGGGAGTGATGTAACCAACAGACATAGGATAAGCCCCTCTCCCTAGTTCACTTTTATATACAGGAGAGACATATCACAAGTCTTGCACACAACAAAAGTTGTAGGCCTGAATTGCCTTGAGTGCATTAAGAAAATGAACCTGGATTTCCTTGTCTCAGGGAATCACTGACTTAGTTTCCACAGATATCCTAGGTCCATATTACAAAGACTGCCTGGCATACCTGTAATTCATGTGGTCCAAAATTGTGTACCAAATCCTTTCCCCAATTACTTTAAAGGAATTATTTCAGTTGCAAATGTCAAGCTACAAACAAGATGTTCTTAACAAGTGGTGAGACCAATAGTGGCCTAGTTTTGGAGGAGTTTTGATCATGTTTCCCCACCCCATCTCTCCTTGGCCAGAACTTCCAGTTCTTTCACGTACCCAACTGTTAGCAGTAGGCAATGTGGCACGTCATCTTCTGCTTAGTGCTTGCTGGCCAGCCCCCTGCCCTCTCCTGGAATGGATACAGAACTGAAATATCACTGATTGCTCTTCCTCAATGAGGACAAAATTTCTCCTGTGATCAGCCACCATCCCTCACATCACAGAGCTCTTCTCTTATTACTGTGTCCAAGTGGGCTAAAATTTTCCTTGGCTTCAAACATTACTGCAGGAGGACTGAGATGGAGATGGCCTGGCAGCATGACTGGACAGGCCTCCCTAGGGTACCCAGGGTATTTACAACCAGCGAAATATAAAAATTAAGAAAATAAACAACTGTACTTCTTCCCCCCCAAAAAGACCTGCTATCCCCTTTGAGATGACAGGCCTGTAATGTAATGCTGTACTTCTGCTTATGTAGCAGTATTTCTCACATTAGTGCTGCGATAAGATCCACAGGGATATTTTGCTAGTAAACAGAATCCATTTCTGTCTTGTCGGCAGATAAACACACTTATCTTGTGGCATAAATGAGATATTTTGATCTTTTAGAAACAGTAAGAAAAGTTTGAAGTCAAACTAGGCTCAGATAAAGAATATTAACCTATATTTAGGCATGAAGAATTCCATTTTCCCTAAATTACTTTGGAACAGACAATAAGAGACAATAAGATTTTTCACCAAGCATTTTCTTGTCATAACCTAAATTCCTATGCACATCTGACATCGGTTTCTTCAAATATCACAATGAAATTATAATTTTTAGATCAGTGTTCAGACACACTGCGCTTGTTTGACCTTGTACGTCTGCTTTAAGCACCTTTGTAATTAAATTAGGTATTTTGCCTAAACAAGCTTTTGATTTCCATAGAGATTATTACTAAGCAGAGAAATTAATGTGGTGGTATTTAATTGTGAAAGTGAATGAGTGAATGCAATTTTTAAACATAGAAACTGTTGCTTGATAATTGAACATACAAGTAATGTATTTGATTTTTTTTCTTGTGCTGCTTGAAAAAAAAAATCCAGCCTGTTTAAAGCTCTGTCTGCTCAAAAAGCTATATTATTTTAGGAAATTAATCCCACTAGAAGATACTTGGAGGCATCTGGTTTTGATGCTGGTGGCCGCTTGTAATACACTGGCAGTCTTTTTGAAATTTATCTTCCATTTAAACCGATTGTGGGTGTGGAGTTCTGCAAATTTAGGACAAGATGATCCTCTAGTGTGATGTTTTCTACCCTGTTTGTGCCCTGAGAACTGCGAATTGATTGAAGTCTTCAGTGGGGTCACAGACCTCTCTGACATCAGTAAGAACCTGAGGTACAACTGTAAAATTTTGAACTAGATTTAGCTTCAAAATATTACACAGTTCATAGGGGATGTGCCATCTAGTCAAAAGCGGGATGCTGAGCAAATGGAGGGGCAGATTTAGAGTAGACATGAAGAATTTCTTCACGATGAGGGTGGTGAGGCACAGGTTGCCCAGGGAAGCTGTGGGCGCCCCATCCCTGGAGGTGTTCAAGGCCAGGTTGGATGGGGCCTTGGGCAACCCGATGTAGTGGGAAGTGTCCCTGCCATGTGGGAAGTGTCCTTGCCCATGGCAGGGGGTTAGAACTAGGTGATCTTTAAGGTCCTTTCCAACCCAGACTGTTCTATGAGTCTATGATTCTATGATTCTATGATTCTATGATTCTATCTCTAGAGGCTCAAAGCCTTTTCCACTCAATCACAATTAGCATTTAATTAAATTTAGATGACTTTATTGGTAAATAAAAAATTAATAGAAATATATAATGCACTCCAAGTTGGCAAATATCTCGAATCTGTGTTTGCCTATATTCACACACTTTTAAACAAGTCTATGTGCTCAGTTTTAAAAAAATATATTAATATTTGAGAATTTATTTCATTAATAAATTACTATGTGACAAAATAGTCTGTGAATTTACAAAGAAGGTTATTCACTGCACACTCCTTCCTCACACTGACTGAAAGGTAGTATACTTTGTTTTCACTGAAGGGGGCTAACTCACGTTGATCACAGGTAAAAGAAAATGTCCTAGTCTTTACCCTAGTTGGTGAGTCTGTGAAACGGGTTGCCCAGGAAGTCATGGTTGACCCATCTCTGGAGGTGTTCAAGGCCAGGCTTGATGGTGCTTTGAGCAACCTGAACTAGTGGCAAGTATCCCTGCCCATAGCAGGAGAGTTGGAACTAGATACTCTTTAAGATACTCTTCCAATCAAAATAATTCTATGGTTCTATGATTCTATTCCACAGCAGGTTTTTTTGCATAGCTATCCAGCTGGTATGCATTAATCTGCAAGGGTTGCCAAAGATGACCAATGTGTCATCCAAATACTAATTAGTTCAAAGCACCATCCCTCCTTGAAGTAGAGGAATGACAGGAAAGAAAAGTGCTGTGGTTAAGGGTAGGCGAACCAGACAGAATCAGTGTTTGGTTTTATAACTTTGAGCAAGTCCCTTGACCTTCACACTTCATTTTTCCACGTCTGCAAAACAAGGAAAGATAATAATTGTCTACCCCATGTGAATATTGTGATTCCTAATTTCTGATTAACACTGCTAGAAAACCCTTGACATTTTACAGGATGAAAAAGGACACTTAGAAATCTGAGAATCAGGATTGCAACTCAGCCTCCCAGCCTGTACTGCCCTTCATTGCTCAAACCGCACACCATTTATTTCAATAGTTCTGCTGAACATCCAGTCTTCTTAGTCTGTTGCATACTCCAATGCTTTTTTTTTCCCACAAGAATCATTCTGCATAAAATTAAAGATATTTTTATTTTCACACACTGTATGTACATTGCTCTCTATATAGCCTAAGAAATGGTTCCCTCCAAAATCATACTAAAAGGTTTTCAAATAAAAGTGTCTGCTGTTCTTATTTGGATAATACTTCCTCTTGCATTTTTCTGATACTCACTATCTCAGCCAGTACTATGCATTATTTAAACAGTGAAGAACTATTATGTTATCTGAACTTGAAGGGCAGAGGACAGTATAAGGACCAGATCTGATCAGCTCAGAAGAAAGAAAGTAAAATGTGTAGGGCAAACCTGAACAATTTTTCCTGTCCAGTTTTTGTATCTGATCAAATATCTGAATGCAAAATTAATTTGAAAAGTTGTCAGTGGGAGTAGAGAGATGAGATGGGACAGCTCACAGGACTGGAGAGATGCCATGGATGGATATAAGCTCTTCAGGAAGGGCAGGCTGGGATGGCAAGGCAAGGAGTTACCCTTTCAGTCAGACAGCAGTGAAGACACATGGAGCTCTGCCTTTGGACGGTGGGTCATGACTAGAGGGCAGACCAACATGACTAACACTGTGGGGCACGTCTGTGACAGAGCCCCTGATAAATAAGAAGTAATAGATGGTATGTGGCCCTGGAGAGTACAAGGGTCCAGGATATCTGGGTGAAGTTCAAGGATCACCTCCTCCAAACTCAAGAATGGTTCATTCCCATAAAGAAGAAATCAAGCGGAGGTAGCAGGGTTCTGCACGTCTGAAAACAATGAAACATAAAAAGGAAGCATATCAGAGGTGGAAGCTGGAACATCTGATGGAGGAATATAGAGACATTGTCTGATTATACAGAAATGGGGTTAGGAAGGCCAAAACCCACCTGGGAGGGATGTGAAAGACAACAAAAAAAGATTTTCACAGGCCTATCCAGAGCAAAAGGAAGACTAGGGAAAATGTGGTCCCACTGCTGAATGGGGTAGGGACCTGGTGACAAATGACATGGAAAAGCTGAGATACGTGATGTCTTCATTGCCTTGATCTTTACTAGTAAGACTAGCCTTCAGCAATTCCATGCCCTCAAATCCCATGGGAAAGTCTGGAGCAAGGAGGACTTCCTCTGGTGGAGGAGAAGCAGGTTAGGGAATGTTTATGTCCATTTTGCCTAAATACGTCCATAGGAACTGATGGGATGCACCCATGAGTGCTGAGGAGCTGGAGGATGTCACTGTGAGCCTATTCTTCATTACCTGTGAAAGGTCATGGTGATGGGGGAAGGTTTCTGAAGACTGAAAAAGAGTAACTGTAAGTCCTATTTTCAAGGAGGGCTAGGAGGAGGATCAAGTAAACTACAGGCTATTCAGCTTCACCTCAGTTCCTGGGAATATAATGAAGCAGGGGATTATTCCTTCACAAGTGCATTTTACTTTGCTGAACTTCATGAGGTTCCTGTTTGTCTATTTCTCCACCCTGCTGAGGTTCTTCTGAATGGTGACACACCCATCTGGCAACTCAACTACTCCTTCCAGTTTTGTATCCTCTGACAACTTGCTGAGGGTACATTTTGTCCCATCATTCTCGTATGTAATAGAAAAGTTAAACAGTATTTTATCCAGCCATGACCCCTGGTGTACTCCACTGGTGACTGGCCTCCAGCTGGACTATGTGGTGCATAAATTCATGAAGGGGAAATCATGCCTGACCAGTCTGATAGTCCTGTTTGATGAGATGACTGGCACAGTCAGTGAGGGAAGAGTACTAGATGTTTATCTCAAATTTAGTAATGTTTTTGACACTGTCTCCCATAACATCCTCGTGAAGCACAGCCTACATAAGTGTTCAGTGAGTTGGACTACAAACTGGTTGAACTGCTTAGGTTCAAATGGTTGTGAACAAAAAATCAGCTGGAGGTCAGTCACTAGTGCCCCAGGGTTGATGGTGAGTCCAAAACTGTTTCACATCCTTGTAATTGACTTTACTTTAGCTGAAGGTGTATGCACACTGACATTACATCAGAGCTACAGTTATCCCCAGTTCAAGCCTAGCCAAGTGCACTGCTTCATCACATTCCTTCTGTGCTACTGTTCCGCAGAAACCCAGTATGCAGAAAGGGAAATGCTTCCTGACTGAGATGTTAAAAGAATTAAGAGAATGATATGCTACTGCAAGAGATTCTGTCTTGAAGAAAGAACTCCTCAGGGACAGAACAGCGGACAGGTATTGTAAAGCACTCTCACCAGCCTCCTGACTCAACCTGCAGCTTCACTGCAGAAGGGACAGGCTCAAGTCTGAGCTCAAACACAGCTGAGATTTTAACTTGCAAGTATGACTGCAAACAACTTCAGCTTCTGAATGCAAGTACACATATTCTTGCTAGTCCTTCAGAGCTTCTGAGAGGCATTGGGCAAAACCACACATAGGAGTATACATTCAGACCACAATGCAGATAAATCTGAGTTGTAAGGATGAAACATAAGGGACCGCCTTCAGATACATTTTGACTGGTGGTTTGTAATGTCTTTTTCAGTCAAGACTGTTACACAGAAGCACAAGCTTTATTCTTGTTCCCTTGTATTTCCCTTAGCAGTAGTTAACGTGCTACAGCCAATCAGGCTTTCCTCCATCCCTTCTCTGTTTCTCTCACCTCTCAACAAGACATTTCCTGCTATTTGCCCCTTTGCACTCCTGCTCCTGTCAAGTTGTAACATCATTCATCTTCTGCAGAGCCACTTCTCCCTCACTTAAATTTCTGGCAGCCAGTTTAACTCAAGTGTTGCTGCACTGACTTAAAGGGGACTACAGAATCTCAAGTCAGATAATAAACTTATCCTGCACATAGAATTTCCAGCTGGTGTTGAAAATAAACAGAATCCTTCTATGGGAGATATTCCATTAGGATCAACCCCAGATTAAATCCTTTATTTTATGCAGTGCCTCTGCAATCTTAGATTTAAAAATGAAATTTATTTCTAAGTTGAAACATTCTTCCATTTCTTGGAAGTCCAAAGGAAATTTGTATGGAATGATGCATCACTAGGTTCACTAGGTTCCATTTAAAAATGAATGTCTACTGCGTATCCCCAAACTAACTTTTATTTTATTTAGACACACCCTTCACCTTATCAAGATAGCACTTTTCCTGCCAAACTAGATGTTCTTAAGTTAACTGCAGAGAGCTAGAACAGGTGAGGAATTTAAAGAATGGCAAGGTAGCGGCATCCAGGAAAAGACCAAGGCTGGATACACAAAGTATAGCAGCTAATCCACCCTGGGCGACTGTGACAAATGTCCTTTTTATCACAATACACTCTTCATCAGAAAAGGGTAAAGTCATCCACAGAGCTGATTTTGCCACAGAAAATCCAATCAGCCATTCACAGCCTTGTCAAAGTAGCCTTCAGTTGCGTTTTAAAAATACAACTGCCCCCCCTTCTGGCCAATACGGACACCCAAAAGTGGTTTTGCAAGACATTTCAGGCTAATTTTTAAAGTTTAGTTTATAAAAGCTAATTAGATTTGGTTTAGATTATAAACTCTCAGTCAAAGCACAGAACTTCCTTGAAGTTTCAAAACATTTCTACTCTTACTTAGAAAAAGTGAAGTCTATCCTCTGGTTATGTAATGCTGTATTCTGGGCTAAATATGTTCACCCATCAATTTCTCAAGATAATGGGAAAGCTGTAACAATTGTAGATATTATTTTGCATCACAGAACCAAGCTCCCCATAAGTTCCCAAGGGCTTACTTGGTCAGCAGCAGTGCCTACTCTGGCCACTAAAAGTGATACAATGCCACCCGTGCCATGCTCTGCCACGGCAAGAGAAATGCTGTTAGACCCAACCAGGCTGTGCATAGCTGCCTTGGGTGGTCAGTCACCTGACAGGTTAATCCTCCAACTACATGATAAATTCACAAATAGCAGTGACCTAAGGACACCAATGCCTCAATTTATACTTTGCAAGGAAGACTACTTAAGGGAGAGTAATTGCTGGAATACAAATATTTTAATGATTGCTTTTTAAGTGACTTTTGCAAATAAATCTCATGAACATTTCAGTTATCCATTTATAGGCCATTTGGATAACAGCATTCAGTAAGGACAAGAAGTCAAGAATGAAAAGCAGCAAGTCAGGTCCTTCCAGTCTGGAAGAGCATTTAATTCAGGAAAGTAAACCCCCTTTCTGGTTAGGAGAAATTGTTTTTTCCAGTATATTTCCTATATCCTTCTCCTCATGCTGAAATGCTTAACTGCGATACATAAAGGGGTTTTTTTTTTCCTAAAAACTTACTTCTCACTGATGCAGTAATAAAAACAGAAAACCTATCCACAAGCAACATCACAGTTTGGTGAAGTCTCAATGAAAATTCACAGAAAAAATTAAATCCTAAATGATGTCAAAAGGCATTCACATGTGCTGCGTCCATATTTCATATCAACAGCTTTCTGTTTTCTAAAAGGAATACTACCAAATAGGAAAAATATAGCTTTTTTTTTAAAAAAAAGCATAATTCTGTGCTACAAAATTTGATACTGATGAACAAATTAACTCTAAACTTTGTCCTCACCGTCAACACATTGTGAACTAAATGCACCAAATTGCTTAAATGGCTGTTCCTAGGCTTAAATCAAAATGATGGCTACTCTTGTGCATTTGATACATCTGCAAAGCTGGGCAGTTGTCTGACATGTGGCCAATAGCATACCTACATAGTTAACATTAGCCTGTCCTGTGAAGTTCTCCTCTCTGTAATTGCTGCAATTCTTCTACATGAAAAATTAAATAATAAAAAGTATGAAAGTGTCAAAATACCTGATTAATTATCTGTTGTTGCAATTTGTCTCCAGACTCTGGAAAAGAAAGAAAATAATTCTTTTGTGCATATTTTAATGAATATGATCATGTACATACAGAACAAAATACAGCGAATTCAGCAAAAAAAACCCCAAATCTTAAAATTAAGAAACAGAATTTAACATGCACCAACAACTTGAAACTTCAAGATAGAAATCCACCTAGGGTAAAAGAAACACAAGACCCTCTTAAATCAAGATGTGATAAAAAGAAGACTGAGACAGGTGGCCAATCTTGCTAACCTGCTACGCTACAAGGAATTACAACATTCAAAATTAAGACAACAAATTTCAAATATGTGCTATGAAGCATCTTAATTTGTGAGACGTACTTCTGCACATATGCATGCCTGAGAATCTGGTAACATTGAGCTCAGGATTTGACCATTGGAGGAGAAAAGCAGCTTCTGCCATTACCCTAAAATAAAAGCAGAGGCCTGTGCCAAAACTGAGTTTAGGCATCAGCTGGCTCCAGGGAGAAATTCTATCCTGATAACATCCACAAAGTGGAGAGTTGAATTATGGTCTTGCTTCCTAGGATTCTGGCCTTCTGCAGTGTCCTTCAGCGTGTTGCTGAAGACGTGATCAAAGCGTACACAGAACACTGCTTTTCTACAGCCATCTGGGACTCTAGCAGCAACCACATCTTAAACCTATTCTTTACTTTTAGATCAAAAGGGATGGTAATTTTACCTCATTTACTGTTCCCATGCACTAGCTGTCAAAAGGGGCAGCTGGTATCAATTACTCTCCCTTTGCTATTGGAGACCGTCCACATGTATTGGGGACAGTCAAGAATTTCACACTTACCTATCCAGCTAGGCTACATGTATTCAGAGGGAGTTTTTTTAAGTAATAATGATAGGACACTGTTTATAATCTGTCAGCATCACTATTAACTGTCAGAGAAGCCTGTTTCTGCCTAGTATGGGCAGACGCCTTCTCCAGCACTGGAAATGATACTTCATTTCCACAGAATTTTTTGTACTGATATGTGTGGCAGATAAAATATTTTAAAAATTCCTTAGTTTTAAACACATTATAAAGACTATATTAACTGAAGGAAAAAGTTCTTATCTACTCATCCCTGAGAATGTTCCTCTTCTAAAGGAAAGCATTATAGATAATTCAGATAAATATAATCACCTTAGGCTATATTATGAGATTGTCTGTTATGATAATTATTTCCTGCATGCTTGTGTTGTGTTTTTATTTGCTAAATATAAAAATTTTGCTTTTTTCATTAAACATCACCACCCCACCCCCCTAACTTCCATTTAGGGGAGACTTGTCAAAATGTATTCCCTGTTCACCAAGTTCATCTTTGGGAGAAATATAATTTATTCTTGCAACTAATATTTTAACCAAGTAGATTGCTGGTAATAGAAGATTAAAGGAGTATGTGTTTTTAGCATTCCTTAATGATATACATGTTGCTAGGAAAGCAGAGTGTTTGAAATCTCTGGTTAGATCAACACTATTTTGCTCAAAGGTTTGTGGACTTTGAATACTGATGCTTTCCTGTTTCCCAGTACATTTGTTTTTAGGCTATTTTGATTCACTTTAAAGGAATTTTAATAACTTTCTGTTGACAGCATGGACAGCTGGTCCTGAGAATTAGTGAAAATTCACTTACTGACTGAGGAAGGAAGTGACATCAATGAATTTCTAAAGTCAGCCCAGAGGGAAAAGTGCACTCCGCCAGAGTAGCCTTTCATGCCACTATATTTCCAGTGATGCCTTGAGATGCAAATTGCATTATCAATCATACTTGTGGTTCCTACCTCAGATAAAGATAAAAATGAACTGAAAGACTGGGAAAGACCTTTGTGGCCATTCCTGATGTTGCTAAGAAAAAGTGAAGAAAAATTTATGGTAGTTCTTTCCTTGCTTCCTGTTAGTTCTTTGTTTTGGTGATGTAAATACCACAGTATCAAGGAAAAGGCAGTTGCAGAAAGGTCTGTATGATATACCAGTAATGATGACATGGGTTAAACAGGACAGAGATTGACTAGGCTGTTAAGGATAGAAGAGATCAAATTCAAGGTCACCAGCAAATTGAACACTCTGCTCTCCATTTATTTGCTAGATGATCCCTGTCCTCATCACAGAACAACTATGTGAATTTAGCACAGTCAGCAGTTGTACTCAGAAGAGGGCAAGGTCTGTAACAAAAAGGACGCTGCAAATTAGGGTGGAAATACATTATATGGGGAACCCTGCAAAGTCCTGGTATGTACTGTACTTTTGTTTTAAGGAGAATAGCTACAAAAAACATGAACATGTGAAACATCACCTCTTTCTCAGCTGAAGAGAATATTATCTTATTTCCCTCTTCCTCACTGGTAATAGTTCATCATTAAGTTAAAAAGAGAAATTATTTCAAACACAGCAACTACCATACAAAAGTGTCCCTCTAGAAATCAGCTTAAAGAGAAAGGCTTTTAAAATGCACAAGAACGCTATGCTGTGACAACATCTATAGCACTGGAAGGGAGTTCAGTTTCCAACTGATGGTTCACAGTAGGGCAGTAGAAGGCTTTGTCATTTTGTTTGCTCTGCTTTTTTTTTTTTTTTTTAAAAAAAAATCTCCAGAGTTCTCGTTCAGTGACTAATCACTATCTGTGTTTTATTTATGGAACCTACATTTTCAAGAAGGATGTTTCGGTTTAGATGCCTTGTGATCACTTGTGGTGACCATCAACATTCACTAGAAGGATACAAGAAGCACCACTAGAGAGAATGGTCTAAATTCAAAAGGCATGAGGTAATGGGATGCTGATAAAACCAGAATTGTCAGAACACATCAACCACTCCCACAAGTAACACTGCGTCAATCTCGCAAAATGCAGGTAATTCTTGAGATTTACCAGAAATTTCAATACCGATAGAACTGCACATACTAAATACAAAATTTATGACAGTTTTCCCATCTTATGCAAGATGAATGGATACATGAACATCAAACTAAGCGGGTAATTCAACTTGTCATCTGGAAATTTATACGGAAGCTGCCCAGCAGGTAGCTGGTGTAGTCCAAGAGACATCTTCTGCAACTCAGATTACATGTGAAATGCTTGTTCTTACATATTTCTCCTGAAATATCCTTTTCTTCTACCTGTCATCTGGCAGTTTGTTCCTAAATGGGCTCAATAGTGCCATCTGAGGAGCCTTGAAAACACAAGCAAATGAAAAGTGTGGTTTATGAGGCACAGACTCAGGTTACTGCTGTAATCAGAGACATTTATTAAAACAAAGAGATGCTATTTATACTCTTAAACCCAGATGTTACACTCGGTTGTAATTTCCCACTAAACTAAAATTCAGGGCTACAGTGTTAAATGTAACAAACACAAGGTCAAAGCACAGAGTGCAGCAATGCTTACATAGCCATTATAGTTGTAGTTGTACCAGAGAGCAAAGCATGTTTTTCAGTAGCTCTGTTCACTTCTGCTGCTAATTCAGCAGGTGGTTTTTTTTTTTTTAACTCACTGCAATCAGACATTGTGTATCTCTTTCCTACACACAAAAGGACTTAATCACAGACAACTACACTTCACTGACTTTGAGTCAAACGATGTATTTGCCAGTACAAACTATGATTTTTATTCACTGAGGCTCTGCTCTCCTGCCACTCTAAGTAAGGCTAAACTGGTGCAACTGGATTCCAGTGATGGGGACTGGAGAAACAGTCTTCCCTCAGTTCATATTTCATGATTCTATTTTGTCTCCCCAGATGCAAAAAGCATAGAATAATACTTTTATGTGGTTTTGGATGGTTGAAACAAAAGGCCTTCTTGGGTTGACCTCAAGCTATATCACTTTAGAAAAAAAAATTACAGTAAACATTCTTTAAAAGATTTCTCTGTATTTTCATAGACTAATTAGTATACTAATTCCTGTTTCCAGGTCATGTTGGATTTTTAATTTTTCTTTTTTTTGCTTGCTTGTTCCTATTATAAGGAAGTTTACCTTACTGAGAGTAATAATATATGCTTTTCAGTGTAACTGACCACTAAAAGACACAATTGATGCCATAATTGATGCTTTCATGTAGAACTGCAACACTGACTCCTCAGCCTCATACACAACTTACACAAAGAACACCACGTAATTACGCACACTATGCACTGCTTACCTCTATACAAAGGAATGTGATATTTGTGCAGGTTTACAGATTAATCTGCTGTAATTCTTTTTAATGTTAAACTACTTCCAGCTCAAATATAATTAAGATCACCAGGTACAAAAGATTCAGGTTGGAAATATGAGTACACTCCAACAGAACAAATAACAGCTTGATGATGTAGTTGGATACATTAAGGATTTTGACAGCATGTTTGTCCCCTATGCAGCAGAAGAAAAAGAAAAGGTTTCATTTCAAAAGGCAAAAAAATACTCCTGTATTTAATTAGAGTGTAAAATCCCTTAAATACACAGAGCTGCCAATTTATGTGACGTGACTGCTACAAGTCCTAGCAAGAAAGGATTTCTCTTTTTCCCTCACAAAATTAAAATCCCAAGTTTTACTTTAAGCAACAATAATCAATAAAATGAAGGCTTTGGAATAAAAACTTTGTTTCCTTAAGACTTCAGATAGTCCTATTAATATTTGTGGCATGGCAGTAAGGCATGGTACAAACAGAAATTCTGTGACTGTCTCTCTGTTTTCAATTGTTTTCCAAGAGTGTTTGCAAGCAGACTGCGAAAAATGGAGAGGATCCCAGGGGACAATGATCCTTAGACTTGCTCAGAAACAGCGCTATTCACTTAAGTGCAAATGGGAATGACACTACTAGGAAACCAGTTTCAAAGAGGGAATTAGATATTCTATTATCAGTTTAATTTTGGTGGGGTTTTTTTTCCAGTTCATGACAGAAACAATATCAGCTCTAGATTTTACTTTATTTTTCCAGACTTAAACAAGCAAATACGCAATTGTTTTGGTTATGATCCATCCCACTTTCATTACTGGTTTCTTAATCTACCAAAGCAAATTCTGAGAGGTGAAATGAAACCAAAGCACTTGTTCAAGACAAACTTCTGCAGCAATTTCTTATGGCACCAGAGCCTGAGGAAGAAACACTCAGGTGTGTTTTTCAGACTTATAACATAGAAGGTGTTACATTAACATATCACCTTCTGTGAAAGCTGGTAACTTGGCACACAAAGATTAAATATTTAGGACAGAGACACAGAGCCATAATTTATCCTATAAATTATCTGGAGAGTATCTGAGATCTGTAAGCAACACAGCTCCTGCAGCTGTGCATAGCATTTCCTCCTTCTAACAAGGAATTCAGAAAACTGAAACTGCTCATATGAACCACTGCCTGCAAAACCTAGTTCAGCTTACTTTTGTACCTCTGTGATAATTATGCAACTGAATATGAATACAGTGGCCTAAAATGTATTAATCACATCTTCATGGTATTGCATAATTCTTCTCAGTTGTCACAATGCCAACTCATAAGTTGCCTTGGCAGCAGGAGACATAAAAAGAAACCCAAGTTGATACTGATTGAAGCAAATGAAGGAAAGTTGGCCATCTCAAAACACTGAAAACTCTCTCAGCATTCCAAGGTCTCCCTAGCTAATTTTTCATGATTACTTTTGATATGAAAACAGACCTTTAATTGTCAGTCTCTAATAAGGATGCAGAACTGTTCTCTGGAAAGTTCAAAGGACCCTGGGAAACTAAACATTTACGACAGTTCAAGTAGCCAAATGTCTTGTGTTGATTAACATACGCCATTCAGTTTCCACCTAACAAAGTCATAACAAGAAGAAATCCAAAAGGAAAAAAATAAATTGGATTGACAAAGAAACATTAGTCTTAATAGGACTGAGAGCCCTCATTCATTAATTCTGTTTTTTTAAAAAGGAGACGAGAGTGTTACTCAAATTCATTCCTGAACCAAATCCCTCATTGACACACACTGTTTAACTGTGCTTATGACAAGGAGATGTTAGAATATAAGTTAACTGAAAATCTGAAGTTTTACCTGCCCTCTGCCTCATTAGCATTGATAAATATTTCCAAATGAGACAGAATTGGCAGGATGCCCGCTAAGAAAATCAGTAGGCAGGCTTGTTTGCAAGTTTTCTTCTAGAAGTTTGTGTATATCTGGGAAAAGGGAAAGCAAAAATTTGTCACCTTTTTCTTTTAAGTAAGGAAGATTTTGGATAATGGAAACATGCCAGACAGCATATTTGGTTTTAACACAACGCAATATTGATATCATGGTTTGGATGCTTTCCAGCTGAACATAGTGTACATGCATGTATTTGTTTCCAATACCTATTTGGCATTCATTCTGTATCTAACAACAAAAAGAGTTTGCTTCAATTTTTGTTTTACAGCTCACTGTGGAACTGCTTTGAAATATTTTTTTCCTTTTCTCCCACTGCTTCACAACTTTTTCAGATTCTTGCTCTTAAGGAACTGAATGGAGCAAATCATGGATTCCTAGTCATGTGCAATTAGGCACACAAAGATCAGAAAATTATGGCTTAGTAGATCCATTTCCTCAAAATCTATCTCCATGTGATCCACATCCTAAGGTAGAAACTGCCTCAGTTATCATGCTGTGAGGGACATTGCTTTTTCATTTGAAATCACATGGACCACTAGGCTCCTCTTTCATGTTGCTACTTAAGTATGGTGCTTTATATTATGATTGCCTAGAGGACAAGGGCTTCTACAGGTACATGAATCAAAGAAGGAAGGTCAAAGAGAATGTACTCCCACTGACAGTTGGGAATGGTGACCTTGTATCAACAGACGAGGAGAAGGCTGAGGTACTCAACAACTTTTTTGCCTCAGCCTTCACTCCTCACCCCTCTTGGGTCATTGGATGTCAAGATGGTGACCAGGGGGATAAATACCTCCAAATAGAGAGGAGGATCAGGTTCATGACCACCTGAGGAACCTGAACACTTTTAAGTCTATGGGACCTGATGAGATGCATCCCAGAGTCCTGGAGGGAACTGGCAGATGTGGTTGCCAAGCCACTGTCCATGATATTTGAAAAGTAATGGCAACCAGGAGAAGTCCCTGGTGACTAGAAGAAGGGTAATGTTGTGTCCATTTTTAAAAAGGGCAGAAAAGACGACCATGGGAACTACCGATCTGTCAGCCTTACCTCTGTGCCTGGGAAGATCATGGAACAGATCCTCCTAGAAGCTATGCTAAAGGACGTGGAGGACGTGGAGGACGTGGAGGTGATTAATGTCAGCCAGCATGGCTTCACTGGGGCAAATCCTGTATAACCAACTTAGTGGCTTTCTATGATGGGGTAACCGCAGAAGTGGACATGGGTAAACCCAATGGATGTGACCTATCTAGACTTATGTAAAGCCTTTGACAGAGTCCCCACAACATCCTCCTCTCTAAATTGGAGAGATATGGATTAGATAGATGGATGGTAGGGTGGATAAGAAACTGGCTGGAAGGTCATATTCAGAGAGTAGTTGTCAATGGCTCAAAGTCCAGATGGAGATCTGTGACAAGTGGTATCCCTCAGAGGTCTGTATTGGGACTGGTGCTGTTTAATATCTTCATCAATGATACTGACAGCAAGATTGAGTGCACCCTCAGCAAGTTTGCAGATGACACCAAGCTGAGTGGTGTAGTTGCCACACCGGAAGGATGGGATGTTATCCAGAGGGACCTGGTCAGGCTGGAGAAGTGGGACTGTGAGAACCTTGTGAGGTTCAACAAGGCCAATTACAAGGTCCTACACCTGGGTCTGGGCAATCCCTGTTTTCAGTACACAGTGGGAGATGACATGATTGAGAGCTGCCCTGCAGAGAAGGACCTCGGGGTGCTAGTTGATGAGAAGCTCAACATGAGCCAGCAGTGTGCACTCGCAGCCCAGAAGGCCAACCATATCCTGGGCTGTATCAAACAAAGCGTGGCCAGCAGGTTGAGGGAGGTGATTCTGCCCCTCTATTCCTCTCTTGTGAGACCTCATCTGGAGTACTCTGTCCAGTTCTGGAATCCTCAACATAAGAAGGATATGGAACTGTTGGAACGGGTCCAGAGGAAGGCTACAAAGACGATCCAAGGGCTGGAGCACCTTCCCTATAAGAACAGGCTGAGAGGCTTGGGCTTGTTCAGCCTGGAGAAGGGAAGGTTCTGAGGAGATCTTATAGCGACCTTCCAGTATATGAAAGGAACCTACAAGAAAGCCGGAGAAGGACTATTCATAAAAGCTTGTGGTGATAGGACGAGGGGGAACAGATATAAACTGGAGAAGGGCAGATTTAGACTATACATTAGGAAGAATTTCTTCACCATGAGAATGGTGAGACACTGGAACAGGTTGCCAAGGGAAGCTGTGGCTGCCCCATCCCTGGAGGTGTTTAAGGCCAGGCTGGATGGGGCCTTGGGTAACCTGATCTAGTGGGATGTCCCTGCTTATGGCAGAGGGGTTGGAAGTAGATGATTTTTGAGGTATCTTCCAACCCTTATTATTCTATGATTCTATGATGACACATAATGTGTTAAAATGCCTTTTTGACTATGCTCCAGTGTCAAGCTCAATTGCTCATGGTGTTATCTTCCACAACATAGGTTTCTGGGCTTTGACACAAAGGAAGCTGTTTCCTCCTGTCTGTTGTTCCACTGCAGTTTCCCATATCAAGGTTTTTGGTATGTGTTATATGAGGGACAGTTGACCCCAATTTCTTTCTGCTGAAGTAAAACTACTGGTGTTTACGCTTATGTTACGCATGGTAAGATCTGTCATGATGGAAATGACCATGGAGAGCAACTATAGCTTGAATCTACATATTCAGAAACTACAGAAGTAAAGCTGGAGGCATCCAGCCATCTCTTTAATATACTCTGTTATGGTCTTAGGCAGCTGAAGCTTTGCATTGCACCCATAGTAGAGCTGAAGCATTGCAGTAACTTAGCTTTGGTTTTGGTTTCTGCTTGGTTTCTGTCCATATTAAGAACACAGGGTTGTCCCCACCCAGACAAGGAATGTGACTGCAGTTGAAATTTGCAGGCAGATTAACCATGAGGAATTATGAAGCCATACATATCCTAAAAAAAGTCAGCTGTTGGTTTTTCAGTTGCAGTAAAGATGAGTTGATAGAACAGTGAAGGACAGTGCCAGTTACAATGGGAAGCAGCACACAAGCTCCTACAGGGTTATGCCCACAGAAGCTTATTTTGACTCATCTGCTAGAACAATTGCACCATAAACAGCTAAGCTACAAAGTTTCTCTGATGTGAATCAGAAGCAGTGGTGTGTGCAATATGAGCATGCAGCAAGCCCAGACGGGGTTGAAAAATCCAGCTTCTTGGCACTAATTACAAAGTAGAGACTCACAGCAAAGCCTCCATGGGAAATCTTAGTCTACAGTTTCTGTATTTCAGAAGTAAAAAGGAGATTAATTGTCTATATAACAGAATTCCAGGAAGTGACCAATGGTGATGAGAGCAAATATTCTTTCGATTTACTACTCATTCTAAATTACGCCTACATAAATAACCTCTGCTTGTTTCAATCTGCCATGCTTCTTTGTTTAAGGTCTAAATGTGCCACTCTAAGGCATAATCTTAGCACATTGGCCTCAAATAACTTCTCTGAAGTTATTCCATTTGGAAGTAAAATATTCCCCAATGAGAATGTGATACTTAGAGAAAGACACTACTCAAGTTTACAAGAAAGAGTTTTTTACATGCAGAAAAATCTGGAATTAATCCACTAGTAAAGAACAGAGGGAAAAGGTGAAATGGGAGCCCTTTGCAACAGAACCTTAACACCTGGAAAATTAAAAAAATTCTCTGAACAGGATAATTTTATAGCGAAAGAAAACTAGGAGGAGTTACGCAAAGAGAAACAAAGCTCCGCTATAACTTTTCCTGATTAAGGTTGGTCAGACACAAACCAAAAACCTACAGCAATCAGTTGCTGCAGGGAGTACAAATTTGTCTGTTTGATATAACTAGAGTATGACCTTTCACGACCAACTCTTTTGCTTCAATTCAGCTGTAGTTATTGGAAGTAATTTGTAGAAGGTCATCCATGACTGAGAATATAATATGAATCCAAGATGCACAAGGGTTCAGGTTTGTGCTACTCAAAAGAAATTGGGGAGGAGTGAGAACCTCAGGTACTGCTACAGATTCAGTTCTCAAATACATTTGGATAGTTTTGCAAGATTATGTAAACTAAGTAGCAAATTTCTGACACAGGAATATGAATTATTAGAGAATACACAGTTTTTACATTTGTCATTGATGATTATATTACTGAAATGTCACCAAAGGAGGTTATATTACCAAGTAAGGATATTTCTCTGCTTATTGTAATTTGTGTCAATTTTTGATGTCTAGAGAACCATATAACCTCTTCTTTCCCCTTTTTCTCCATTCTAAGAAAAGATTATGGATGTTCAGCTGTAACCATTTTAAAGAAATAAGCTTCTTGGGTAAAGATATTTTATAGCCCTATTAAACATGAATATCCGACTTTCTGCATCCACGACTATAGTACTGCTTGGTTATTTTATTTTATTTTATTTTTTTTTAATTTTTTTATTAAAAACAGTACTAAATGGCTGATATTTTAAGGAGCTCCTTACATGGAGGGCCTATAATGATGCATGAACAATCCTCAGCAAGAGAAGTTCAATAGACATCTAAAAACATTTCAGTCACATTCTTTGAAAAATTTCCTGAACATCAGAAAATTCAAACTGTAGTCTCTATATCAACAAGGCGGTTGACTAAAGAAAAAAAAAGATACGATAATTTATAGGTTGAATTAAAAGAAAGTTCATATAAGAGACAACTGACAGTTGTTATTTAATCAAGATCTTACGAAAACATCGCCCCCAAAATTCAAACCCAATTCAGAAGACCAGTCTGTAAAGGATTCACCACCACTATATGAAAGTACATATAAGCTTTTGCAAAGAGTATTCTGCATTTAATGTCTGTCTTAAATCTGCAGCTCAAGCTTCTCATCTGCCCTACCACTAACTTAGTCTAGCTGAGTAGCAACTGAGTGTATACTGCACATACTGTAGCTTATTCCAACTGTCTCCTTTCCCACAGTTGAAACACCCTGAAGCTCCAAGTCTCACAAGCAGCACCATACTCTGTTTTGGCAGCAGCCTTTTGCTTACTTTAGAAATACCCATTATGTGCCCCTTTGTAAGCCATCCTTGCTGTGCCAACTTGGATATTTGCAGTGCTTAAAAGTGGAAAGCGGAATGGGTTATGAAGCAAGTTCAGCTGAAGAAATCGTGATGAGAACTGAACTCACACGGGTCATTGAAAACATGGTGAAATGTTTCCTTTTAATGAAACAGGCTGAAAGCAACAGCAGTAAGGTACCCAGCACCCAGAAACTGAGAAGTATCCCAATGCTAAAAGCATAAATGATGCACTGTACCAGTTTGATCTCCCTGGAAAAGTCTAAGTAGATGATTTCAGGTAGACTGCACCCTTTTCATGCACAGAAGGGTAAATTCTCCAATGGGTTTTAAAACCACACCTGTAGGTTTTGCACATGCAAGCATTTTCTGCCCACAAAATATACTGCTCCTGTTTGCAAAAGACCATACGTATGTACAAAAGCTGGTACCTAGGTACAATTTGCATCCATAAAATGTGCAGGTGCAGTTTTATGACGACCTTCAAGAAGAATGTGATCATATAGCACACACACATTATTTATATAGCAGCCTTCAGACTACTAAGTAATCTTCCCATAGGATGTGCCAAGCCTTAGGGAGCTAGAATTTACAGCTGAAATTGCAGCCATGTTCATGGCTGGCAGACTGATTTAATAGACAAGACAACCCAGTCCTGGTTTGAAAACCACGCATATGTACCAATACTGGCAGTGATGATAATACCCCAAACTGATGGTAAGATTAATGTATGTTCTGCAAAGGTGAAAAGGGAATTCTGAGTCCTTAGCACGAAGTGATTAAAGCTGGACAATTAAAACTGACTAAAAAAACCCACCTGTTTTATCCCAGTGAACTGTATTGTTTTTCAGGCATTAAAAAATAATCTTGTGTGCCTGACGTGAACTAGCATGTGAATTACTAACCAGGTTAGCTTTAGCTAACAGCGACAGTCATAATATGGTGCCTTTATTCACATGCAAATTACTAATTCCTACTGAACTAAGCACTCAGGATGAGACGTTTATTTCCCTCTGACAGGAGAACACAGCCAATATTGTACCTGAATATCAGCAAAACATGTTACTGGCTTCTTGCGAACTACAGAGGAAACGTCTTCACGTTTCCACAGATTAAGGTGGAAAGACATATTTCCATTTAGCATATTATTAGTCCTTATTTATAAATGACACAATTCTTTATATGAAACCTAAATAAAGACTTTGAAAGAGACACAAAGGATGTGGAAAAATTCTCTTCAGATTAGAAAGTATTTTGGATTAAAGTCATACCAATTGCTATTACTTAAATAATTACTGAAGAGAAAAAAAACCAATTTGACAGGACTGAATTTCCTGCCTTCTGAGGGATATAAAAAAGAAAATGTGATAATTGAATACCGACTCTCTCCCCCTCAACTTTTGGGCATCACTACCATACCAACTGCTCTTATTAAAGTGATTTGTGTACTTTGGATTTTTTACAAAATAAAAGCTAGATCCAATTATTGCAAGTATATGAGAAACTAATCTTCAGAAAAATTAATTTTACATCTTTATTTTGCTGGCAGTGAATGAAAGGAGTGACCAGCATTTTTAAATGAATAGCTGATTAGCCGTACAGCCAGAGACTCCAGAATAGCAGAGCTGCAAACAGTTCAGTTTCAGATTTCTTCTGTTCATACAAATATATCAATAATGTTCCTCCTTTCAACAA
Source organism: Clamator glandarius (assembly GCA_033459285.1). Classification (NCBI taxonomy): domain Eukaryota; kingdom Metazoa; phylum Chordata; class Aves; order Cuculiformes; family Cuculidae; genus Clamator; species Clamator glandarius. The sequence goes on from JAUNZM010000105.1 coordinate 2,726,447, forward strand.
TACTTTTTGTCACTTTGAGATACAGATCCCAGGATCGTAGCAAAAGGAAATGGAAATAGCATCAAACTGAAGTTAAACATAGTAACAAACCCAATAGAATAAAGGAAACTAGGCTTATAGATCACAAGAGAAAGCCTACACAAACAAGTTATAACAAAATCCCCCAATTTCAATTCTGATTTCTGAGAAGAGAATAGACCAATTCTATTAATGAACATGGACTTCCATTTCTTTACCGGAAAATAAATGGCATTGTGCAACCACCTACTCATACTGAACACCCAAATAATCTTGGCTAAAAATACCACTTTAGACAAGGTACAGACACACAAATTTTGTAAGTTTTGGTTTCATGATTGGCTTAATCGGCTCAGTGCCCCGCAAAAATGGACAACCTAGCTCTTCCCACAGTCTTCTCATCCTCCCCTGTGCCAGTAATACCACGTCTGCATCGTATAGTCAAGATGTCACAGAATCACAGAATCACTATGTTGGAAAAGACCCACAGGATCATCGAGTCCAACCATTCCTATCAAACACTAAACCATGGCCCTCAGCACCTCGTCCACTCATCTTCTAAATACCTCCAGGGATGGTGACTCAACCACCTCCCTGGGCAGCCTGTTCCAGTGCCCAATGACCCTTTCTGTGAAAAATTGTTTTCTGATGTCCAGCCTGAACCTCCTCTGGTGGAGCTTGAGGCCATTTCCTCTCGTCCTGTCTCCTGTCACTTGGCAGAAGAGGCCAGCACCCTCTTCTCTACAATCTCCTTTCAGGCAGTTGTAGAGAGCAATAAGGTCTCACCTCAGCCTCCTCTTCTCCAGGCTAAACAACCCCAGCTCTCTCAGCTGCTCCTCACAAGGCCTGTTCTCCAGCCCCTTCACCAGCTTCATTGCCATTCTCTGGACTCGCTCCAGAGCCACAACATCCTTCTTGTGGTGAGGGGCCCAGAACTGAACACAGTATTCAAGGAGCGGTCTCACCAGTGCCGTGTACAGAGGGAGAATAACCTCCCTGGACCTGCTGGTCACGCCGTTTCTGATACAAGCCAAGATGCCATTGGCTTTCTTGGCTATCTGGGCACACTGCTGGCTCATGTTCAGTCGCTGTCAACCAACACCCCCAGGTCCCTCTCCTCCAGGCAGCTTTCTAGACAGACTTCTAGTCTGTAGCACTGCACAGGGTTGTTGTGCCCCAAGTGCAGGACCTGGCATTTGGCCTTGTTAAACCTCATGACATTGGTCTCAGCCCAGCCATCCAGCCTGTTCAGGTCCCTTTGCAGAGCCTCCCTACCCTCCAGCAGATCCACACTTCCACCCACCTTAGTGTTGCCTGCAAACTTGCTAAGGGTGCACTCGATGCCTTCATCCAGGTCGTTGATAAAGACATTGAACAGGGCTGGACCCAGCACTGAGCCCTGGGGAACCCCACTTGTCACTGGCCTCCAGCTGGATTTAACTCCATTTCCCACCACTCTCTGGGCCCGGCCAGCCAACCAGTTTTCCACCCAGGAGAGCGTGCGCCTGTCCAGGCCAGAGGGTGACAGGTTCCGAAGCAGAATGCTGTGAGAAACTGTGTCAAAGGCTTTACTGAGATCCAGGAAGATACATCCACAGCCTTTCCCTCATCCAGCAGCCGAGTCACTTTGTCATAGAAGGCGATCAGGTTAGTTTGGCAAGACCTGCCTTTCATGAACCCGTGTTGACTGGGCCTGAACACCCGGTTCTCTTGCATGTGCTTCATGATAGCACTCAAGATCACCTGTTCCATGACTTTCCCTGGCAGTGGTGTCAGACTGACTGGCCTGTAGTTCCCTGGGTCCTCCTTCCGACCCTTCTCATAGATGGGCCAGCTTCCAGTCCAGTGGAACTTCCCCAGTCAGCAGGACTGCTGGAAGATGATGGAAAAAGCTCTTTCTCATTTTCCCTTGTGTCAGTACTACTACACCTGCATTGCATGGTCACGACACACAGTCCTGATTCAGCTAAAAATTCTCATCTTGCTTAACAGGCTGGTTTTCAACCATACCAATTCAGATCAGCTTCATCAGCTGTGCAAATGGAGATGGACACATGGCTGGGAACAACAGTGAGGGTAACAAGAAGTCCCCTTCCACGGATGCTCACACCTGGGTCAGCATAAACGTTCTGTAAATCCACATAATCAGAGCCCTCATCTGTGGAGCTGCTAATGAACCACTGGCACTAGAATACCACGATTTGTTATAAATGACTGAATAGGGGAAAATCTTTAAATTAAACTCTAAGGTGGTGGACTCTGAACTGAGTTCTGAGCTCACTGTTACTCTGGAATGGGATCTTGGGATGGTAAAACTTCTGCATAAATATCATCTCCATGCTCACAAGTTAGAGAAAGTGAATTTAAGACTGGAGGAAAAACAAAAGGAAACCATTGTTTTTCTGTATGTACAACCCTCTACATCTTAAATATTACATGCAGTCCTGACTCTTTCACTCATGTGCAGGACTGAAGAACAGAAGAGGGTAGGTCAGGTGGTGAACTGAAAGTACAGAATGGCTTACAAGGAGCAACAGCTATAAAACCTGGCAAAGTAATGATCCAGAGGAGATATGCTAGGGATCTGTAAAATCATAGATGACATGGAAGGGGTGATTCAGAACTGACTATTCACTGCTTCTTCTAACACATTTGCCAAGAGCATCAGATGAAGCAGGCAGATAGCAGGTTCAAACATCAGGCAGCAGCTCTCCACTGGGAAAGGAACTCAGGGAACTCTTAGCCAAGGGATGTTATGGCTGCTAAAACTTTACACCGATTCAGGGGACAACTGAACTAGCTGAGAGATGGGAAATCCTTTGGTTGTTGATAAGCAAACAGAAACTGCCTTTGGTGCTGGAAGTCCCTGAGACACAAACTGTTGGAAATTGGGGAAAGTCGGGTGAGAAGGTTTCACTTTGACGCTAGGATATTGAGCAAGACAGGGCTCTGGCCTGATCGAGTATTGCTGCTGCTACATGTAACATAAGACTGCAAAAATAGGTGTGAGTTTAAAATGCTTCAGAGTCTAGACACCCTCGATAGGTAGGTCCACCACAGCTCACCAACATGGCCAGCTGGTGGTAGGCAGCTAAGAGCAGAGTAAAGCTATTTTCCTTATTTCGCACTGCTCTGAACAGTGGGGGGTACAGCAAAACAACTAGTGGAACCACTCTTGGTTCTTGACCACTGAGTATCTGAATTGCTTATGGTTTGTTTGTTTTCTTCACATCACTCAGATCCTCTGCACATGTAAAAGTTGTCTTCTGGTCATGCCAAGGACCCCTAAACCCTGGCAGAGCTAAGCAGTGGAACAGACTGCTGATACACAAACTCCTCAAGGTGTCACAAATGAGATGATTCCCCTTTGCTTCCAATGCTTTTGGGGACCATGCTAGAGGGAGGTCTCAGAGCAATGCTCTGTTTTGGTCCTACAGCTTTTTTATTAGAACACACGTGGGAGACCTTAAACATGGGAGGGCAAGTTTCTCTCCTTTGCTGAAAGTGGGACAGTGTCCTGCTCTGGGAGGATGCTCTATCTACCATGATCATAGAATCATAGAATAACCAGCTTGGAAGAGACCCACCAGATCACTGAGACCAACCATTCCTATCAAACACTAAACCATGGCCCTCAGCACCTCGTCCACCCGTCCCTTAAACACTTCCAGGGAAGGTGAATCAACCACCTCCCTGGGCAGCCTGTTCCAGGGCCCAATGACCCTTTCTGTGAAAAATGTTTTCCTAATGTCAAGCCTAAATCTCCCCTGGTGGAGCTTGTGGCCATTCTCTCTCGTCCTGTCTCCTGTCACTTGGGAGAAGAGGCCAGCACCCTCCTCTCTACAATCTCCTTTCAGGTAGTTATAGAGAGCAATGAGGTCTCCCCTCAGCCTCCTCTTCTCCAGGCTGAACAACCCAAGCTCTCTCAGTCGCTCCTCATAAGATTTGTTCTCCAGCCCCTTCACCAGCTTCGTTGCTCTTCTCTGGACTCGCTCCAGAGGCTCAACATCCTTCTTGTGGTGAGGGGCCCAGAACTGAACACAGTACTCAAGGTGCGGTCTCATCAGTGCCATGTACAGAGGGAGAATAACCTCCCTGGACCTGCTGGTCACACCGTTTCTGATACAAGCCAGGATGCCACTGGCCTTCTTGGCCACCTGAACACACTGCTGGCTCATGTTCAGTCGCTGTCAACCAACACCCCCAGGTCCCTCTCCTCCTGGCAGCTTTCTAGACAGACTTCTAGTCTGTAGCTCTGCACAGGGTTGTTGTGCCCCAAGTGCAGGACCCGGCATTTGGCCTTGTTAAACCTCATGCCGTTGGTCTCAGCCCAGCAGTACAGCCTGTTCAGATCCCTTTGCAGAGCCCCCCTACCCTCCAGCAGATCCACACTTCCACCCACCTTAGTGTCGTCTGCAAACCTGCTAAGGGTACACTCGATGCCTTCATCCAGGTCGTTGATAAAGACATTGAACAGGGCTGGACCCAGCACTGAGACCTGGGGAACCCCACTTGTAACTGACCTCCAGCTGGATTTAACTCCATTTCCCACCACTCTCTGGGCCCGGCCATCCAACCAGTTTTCCACCCAGGAGAGTGTGCGCCTGTCCAGGTCAGAGGGTGACAGGTTCCGAAGCAGAATGCTGTGAGAAGCTGTGTCAAAGGCTTTACTGAGGTCCAGGAAGATACATTCACAGCCTTTCCCTCGTCCAGCAATCAAGTCACTTTTTCATAGAAGGTTAGTCACCACAGAGGATGATTTTGACCTCTCTTGTTGAGCTGATACACACACCTTCAACCACAGAAGACTTACCAGTGCTTAGATAAATTCCCAAGGACAAGAAAGAACTTATGGAATACTAGAAGTGTTACACTCTGTGTGCAATAAAAAATAAACACAACATTCTCAGTGACTTCTAAAGTTACTTAGAAAGCATACCAAGAGCAGGGGATTGACCTGCAGTATCCTAAGCCATTTGCTAACACCAGATCATTCTTTCATGTCACAGTCTGGAAGCTAACTGTTTAAGCAGTGTTACAGGAATTTGCTGGTTTTATGGTTTTGCTCCCTTGGAATTGCATAAAAATGACTACAGAAAAACAAACCAGCCTTTTTGAGGACTGAGCTATGTTGGATTTTTGTCATAACGCAGATATTAATTTAAAGAATACAAATAGCCCATTAAAATAAAGTCTTAAGTGGCATTTCTAATTATACCGCATTGATTAAATACAATTACATTTTAATTAAGCTTTGTTCATATAGTAGTCCTCCTATGTTTTTTCTCCTAGAGGAAGAAATGAATCTCTCTTCTTCTAGATATTTGTTTTCATGGCAAATAATGCTTATAATTTCATTTATTTTAAAAGTGAAAACCAAAATCTGCACAAAACATTTAATATCTCAGTGGTATTAGGCAAAATCAGCTGTCGGCTTTAAAGTTCACCTGCATGAAAACCCCCAAGTCAATACTTGCAGTATTTTCACTGCTGATTCTGAAATCCTACCAGGAGGCCCAATTTCAGCAGTCTATGATGCTACGACTCCAACTGCTTAGTTGTATTAATGGATTGTGTGAGTGCTCCTTGACATAAAATCAGGTTGCCTATAATCATGACTGAAGACTAGGCAAGTGATTTGTCCAGCACAGGTCAATGGAGAAGATATCCTGAATGTTAGTACCTACTGCCCTCTACCTGCTTCACTTAAAAAGCCTAAGCAACAAAATACCAATGAAAACTTCACCTTCCTATTTTTTAAACTGTCACCCTTATAAGTAAAGTTATCAAACCCACTCTGATTATAACTGATTTCTAATCTATTTCTTTTCAATTACAAGAGCAAGAAGTGTTATTCCTCTCTAGTTGCAAGCTACATGAGCGAATGACGTTACAAAATTTACAGATATTTATTTCATGCATAATTTCATCTTGTCTACATGAAACCTAATTTTAAATTTCCCTTAACAACACTCAGTGAGACTATGAATTCCGAAATCCACCTTATGTTTCCAGGAAATGTGATGGGAGTCACATTGCAGTGAAGTTCATCATGATAGACAAGAGAAAAAAGAATTTTGGCTTGTAAATCTTTGTCCTGCAATATGATCCATGCAGTGAAACATTTCTACAGACCAACTGAGCACTTAGCATATACTACAGAAGGGCAGCCTCTAATGCCTGCACAGATAAGACTGCATCACAAACGACAAAGTTCCTATAAGCCGTAGTACATAGCCAGCACCATGAATGGGGACCCAGAAAAAGTTAATCTCAGTAGTCTTGACCTGACAACCAGCATAAATGATGCTACTATAATCCACAGTTATCATGCCTCACTTAGACTTAGTTCTCAGTTCTGCCCAAGAGAATCGTTTGAAATTCCTTTGCTATAGAGAACTGACAGGAAATCCATTGTCTTGATTTTTGTTGAGAGGGTAGACATACAAATTGACCTCTGGAGTTTAATGCTGCTTCCCTCTGATATGCAGAACAGAAAATACTGACTTGTTCATTTTTGGAGGGACAAAAGCCACATATAGTGTACTCGAGAGCTAGATCTGGCCTCAAGTCCATTAATGCAAAGGCCACAGTGTAGTTGTGGGTATACCTGTCCATTAACCATGAAAAATATTTTAAAACAGAAAAGATAGAAGAAATCGTGGCAAACTGTTACAATCCCACCTGCAGGTCTTTCAAATTGCACCACAGCTGCATTCCCTCCATATGAGGCAGGAGACACAGGGAAATATAAATGCTCACTTAGATATGTAGCTACTTAAACCTGTGTTTTCAAAACTGTTTGAATTTCCAAGCTTCAATATCACAGAATCACAGAATCACAGAATAACCTGGTTGGAAGAGACCCACTGGATCGTCCAGTCCAACCATTCCTACCAATCCCTAAATCATGCCCCTAAGCACCTCATCTACCCTAACCTTAAACACCTCCAGGGACGGTGACTCAACCACCTCCCTTGGCAGACCGTTCCAATGCCTAACCACCCTCTCCATGAAGAATTTTTTCCTAATCTCAAGCCTAAATCTCCCCTGGCATAGTTTGAGGCCATTCCCTCTCATCCTGTCCCCTGTCACTTGGGAGAAGAGGCCAGCACCCTCCTCTCCACAACCTCCCTTCAGGTAGTTGTAGAGAGTAATAAGGTCTCCCCTCAGCCTCCTCTTCTCAAGGCTAAACAACCCCAGCTCTCTCAGTCGCTCCTCACAAGATTTGTCCTCCAGCCCCTTCACCAGCTTCTTTGCTCTTCTCTGGACTCGCTCCAGAGCCACAACATCCTTCTTGTGGTGAGGGGCCCAGAAATGAACACAGTACTCGAGGTGCGGTCTCACCAGTGCCATGTACAGAGAGAGAATATGCTTCCAACAAGGACTTAAACTGAGGTAAATCAGTTTAAAAGAACAAATCAAACATATCCTTCCAGCATGTTAGGTTCTTTTCTCTGCTGCTGCTTCTTACCAAGCTCTGTCACTAGTGGTCTGGCAGTGACCAACCCTTCCCATTCCCAGACTCATTCAGCTTCACACTTGGAATATTCACCCTTTGCTCCACCCTCTCACTATGGCTGATTAATTTGCTAGCTAACCTGCCAGGCTGCCCATAGTGGGTAAAATAAGACTAAATGAAACCGGACTGAGGACGTTTACGGTAAGCTTTGGTCAGAAGCTGAGGACAACGCTGACAAACAGATACACTTTGACCGCATGCCATGCTTGCTGAAAGTATGTGTAAACTAATGCTTGCATTCTGCATGCCTCAGCATTAATCTGGGCTGGCAGACACGGTCCCCGAGTGCCTTCTTTACTCTTTGTGATTGGCAGTAACAGCCAGCAAAAATACAGCAAACCCCACCCGCTCAGAACATCCTTTGGTTCACTCTCCAGCCCACTGTGACTGTTCATCCATCAGAGGGGTAAAGAGAAAAGGAGTCTTACAGCAAATTCTCATAACCATGCAGCCAGTAAGTAAAACATGTTATTTATACAAAGACAGCTTTACTAGCATACTGGGAGCTGCCAATATGCCTGTATGCAGCCAGGGTACCAGTGAACATTAAGCATCTAGTCAGAAGACCACTGGGATACAGTGAGGTCCAACAAAACAAACCAGCAGAGCATAATGTATCTACATGTTACACAACAACAGCAAGTATTTTAAGCCCTTTTATAAAATGTGCACTCCACTTGGTATCTTAGCTGCTTTATGACTGGTATGTGTTAAATAAGTGCTCTGGTTTTGTTAGTTTTTAGCAATAGGAGTTTTTGCATTTATAAAATCATAGCAGAGATTTTGATGCTCAAGAAGTGCATTCGTGTTTGTGATTATTCCATCCTCCCCACTCCTAAATATGATCATTTGTTCCACTTCAAGTTTTATTAATTAAATTAATACTAATTGAGCATTCTTTTGGTGTATTTGTAGCCTAAGTGGTTTTTGCACAGTGTCTTGTACACTGTAGCCTCTTCCTCAGCCTTTCACCTTATTCTCTTCTCCCAAAGGAAATATTTCACTGCAGATTACTACCATGAAACTCTTCTGTGTTTGCAAATATTTATGGCTATACATGCATACTCTTGAACCAATTTAAAAAAACTGAACAGATATTTTTAGAAGATATTTTAAAGCAGGAAGCTTTCTCGAAAAGCCCCAACCCAAACACAGCTAATTTTGTGTGACTAAGTGCCCTCTAGTGACAAAGTCCAACTTCAAATAACTTTCACAGCCACTTCCAAGCTATACAAAGTTTTGATTCTTGATATCTGAAACACGTTTGGTTTTGTGGTTTGCCTTTATTTATTTATTTATTTAGGGAAATGAAGCAAAAGAGCCAACCAAACTAACTCAAGGAAAAATAAATAAATAAACCACAGCTTTAGCCTAAAATCAGCCTTACTTACTTGAAACCTGACTCCAAATGCGTCAGTCTTTTCCTTGACAGATTCTGTCAAAGTCAGTGTTGACATTCCTAGAACTTATGAGTTGCATAATCAGCTTTAAAGGGTGCCTGCATAGCTTCAACTGCTCAGTTATCTTCTCCAGAGGTGTAAGTGGAAAAAATGCACTTAGGAAAGCTTGGCTTACAAATGAACTCTTCAGAAATGAAAAGCACGTCCAAAGGACAAACTTCTATTTTTTTTCATCCCTTAAGCATTTTTAATTTGTTAAATTAGAGATAACCCAGAAAAGACACCATCATCTTTACTTTGTACTGCTACTCATTAAGGTGAAAGTGGAAGAGTTACAGACTATTCTTAATACAGAACAAAATGACATATATATGCATTTATATATGTACACACACATCCTCAGCACATCTGTGATTAGAACTGTGGATGGTATTTCAAAATTATTCATCGCTCCTCTGTAAAGAGGAGTTCTCTGATTTTTTTTTCAAATGCTGTCTTTGGCTTTTTATTGTGGAGAATCTCACACTGACAATTGGGACAATTGGACTTCAGTTTGTAAAACAGCTCTGCGTCATTTTATAAAAGATCAACAGTTACTAATTTAAGTAATACTATTGTCAACTAAGCATTTTTTTTAAAGAGGATATTACTTCAGTGAAAACATATTTCTTTTGTCTCCATACTTACAGAACACTGATTATATTTTCCAGCTTTTCTAAAGAAGTAGTAACCTCATCACATTAATTTTGTTTTATGCCCTCACTGTCTTTCCAGTATTATATTCTCTGATGTTAGCTAGAAAAGCAGTTCACCTATGTGCTCACAAGTTACTGTAAAACTGGGGTTTTATACAAAAGTACTTCTATATTCCTCTGGAACATTAAATTGAAGGCTTAAAATACAGCTTTTCAGTAAGCTATTTCTTACAGAAGATAAAGAACAGCTCATAAAACAAAAAAGACACAGCAAATGAGACAAATTTCTCAAATACAGTCAACATAAGCATTGAAGTAAGTTCAAATCTCCTAAGAAAATTTTACTTACTAAGTACTAAGATCCTCTAAAGTGCAATTTGACCGTTCATATTAGTGCTGAAAAAGCATACAGTTTTATCATTAGTACATATTCTCAGCAGAGCACTTACATTGACGTCTATTTGCTCATCTTCAAAATTGGCTACTATTGGTTAGAATTGCTATAATAATACCAAAGACTGTAATGCAGACTATCTACCCAAGTGAAGGAACAAACCACTCTTTAGTATTTTCTCAGTCATGACAGAAAAATGCAGTGCCTTCTTAAGGCTAATAAATGTAGACAAGAAACATGCTACTCTTACACTTTCATGAGACATAAAGCTCTGCAGTTCAGTGTCTGTGGAGATCTCTTCTGAACATATTAAAATGATCTTAGGGCTCTACAGAAACCCTGCTCATAAAACAAAAAAGCTAGGATAGTTAAAATTAATACATCATAAATAAAACATGCATTTCAGTATATATTAAGTGACAGATCTTAGAAACTCCACTGCCATGCACACATTCACAAAGCAGCAAGAACACACGCAATTCATTAAACCCACTCAAGTGTGCTAGTTCTTCCTGGCATTATTCATAATTGAAACATTTCAATTTTAGTTAACAGAAAAGGCCCCTAATTTAAAAGTAAAACAAGGAAATTAGTTCTGTTTCTAGATTACAATCCCATAGTGCCTTCAACTAGCCACATTTAGCCTCAGGGGGTTTAATTTAAAAAAAGTTTTTTTAAAAAAGCAGTGTAGCCCACTCAAACAGGAACCTTTGCAGACATAGATCTCTGAAATGTTTTTTCCAGTATGCCATACAAAGCCAGGCAGAAAAACAATAAAAAATGTCTCAACTCATATTTTAGCCATATACTTTTAAAACACAGTTCCGGCTCTTAAATCGGCATAAAGAACAGACTCTCCTGCAAATGGGCTTCGGGTCAGGTCCTCACAGAGAAAAATGCACTGCTTGTAGCAAAAAGCAGAGTGAAAGAAGTGTATCCTGCAGGATTTTCTAGTGGGGTTACAGATGACAGGATGGGGGTGACAGTCACTTGTTTACCTGGTTTAACCACAAGTTCCCTGCCAAGTAGCTCCACAGCCCCTACATGGCCAGGATACTTTACCGGGGCAGCCTATATGAAAGGAGACAAAGCACTCTGAATGAAAGGGATTGGTTTGTTACAATGACAATTACTGGCTGAGATTTAAATTTTACATCTCAGATTCAATATTCATAAGTCAGAGGTGCACACATCACAAGCTCTGGCTCTGGGTCCACCGTTACTCTGCATTGCATTTGATTTGATTTTGTTCACAGAGTTGAGTGTGGACAAAGTCCATTTCCCTACCCTTGGTCCATTTTATTGGCCCACGGGGGCTCCACGCTGCTGTACTCTGTGAAACAAAAAAATCACACCAAGATATAGGAACTCCCACGGGAAACACATGAACACCATGAGAGACGAGGCTTTATGTTATAACACCCGTAATTCTTGTCTCACAGTATACATTACAGCACTGCCTAGGGCATAGACACTTTGAAGGCATAGCTGCCAGCATGTTTCCTAAAACCCTGCCATGTTGCAGTGCCATCCCCAGAAACACCACCAGCTTTCCTCCATGCTTTGCCCTCCAAAGAACAAGCATAAAAATATATATATTTTTTAAAGCTATCTCATTAGAATACTACTTAAGTGAGACTGTGAGAGCCTTAGGGGAAGGGACCACATTTTTTTGCTTTATTCCTGCATTCTTCCTTTGCAATCTACTTTTAGCTACCTGCTGGAGACCAGATAACTGTACTCAGCAAATTTTCTGTCTCCATGTGGCCCCTTATGGCTGGGCAAACAAGCAACCAAATTACGTTCTGCTTACATAAAATCATGTGAAAGTTATTCTAGCACAATGCCAGATGCAGGCAGAGACCATTAGTCTGGGCTGCAGCTGATGAATTCCTGAAACATAACTCTATGTTGTTTGTGTTACCTTTTTTCCAGGTATAAAGAAAAAAAACCAGCAAGTTCCTTGTAAAGATCTCATTTGCCCTAAAAACCTTGTCTAAATCCTTTATCAATTATTCTCTGTAAATTAATATTTTCATATATTTGTACAGTGAGGCAATATTTGTACAGTGAGGCAAAAGAGCTGTACACAGTTTTCTGTTTACACGATGAAGAATTGATTCTACCTGAAATTGAGGTTGTGCTAACACTTGATCTCATCAGCTATCTGGGACCAGAAAAAACCCCACAGTTACCATGTTAAACAATTCCATCTTTTAAACTTTGGAAAATTAATAATTATTATTCCTTAATACAGAAATATCAGTAAATCTTTACCAAAATATCTAAAAGACATTTTGACTTTTCATTCATAAGAATAAATAGTTCTTAAAAACAAAACAGCTAAGATAGTTATCATGCCATTTCTTAAATATCTCCAACTACCAATAAAATTATGCTGACAGGACTACATATGCTCAAGGTCTATGACTGGATAAATAAAAAAAAAAGGGTGGAACTCATCCTAGTCATTTAATAGTCACACAGTCAAGAACAGAGACAAACCCCTATAATCTTAAATTTCATTCTGTCTCTCTGTAAAATCATCTCTGTGAATTCAAACAGCAAGCAGTTGTACCACTAGAAAGCCAGATAAATATCTAAGTGCCATGACTACAACACACCAGCAAGGGGAGTAGTAACACTTTGCGAACTTCTGTCTTCTACAACAGTAAAATATACGTAAACTAATAATGTATGGGATATTGATACCAGACTGTATAGACAGTGGACGGGGCATTTATTCTACAGAATACTGAGAAATTAAAAATAAAAATCTGAGTCTTGCAAAGCTGAAGTACACACAGACAGTCTCAGAGAGCTCAATATGCCACCCAACAAAAAACCCAGGGCAGCAAGAACCCTCTCAAATGTGAAGCTTAATTCTCATATATTTGGTCCTTTTAAACAGCAATGACTATATATTTCTGTTGCAAGGAGAGACAATTTCTGGCTTCCTTAGAAAATAAAAGTGTGCTGGTAGGTAGGAAGGCTGAGGCTTTCTTGAGCCTGGAAAGCAGAAGGTGAAATTTCTAGTGCAGGTTTTCACTTATGGATTTCTTAGTTAGGGGCTTGTGACTGAACTGGCACTTTGAGAGCAAAGTATATTTTATAACAACTGCCAGCAGTCTGGTCTTTTAAATGCCTCTTCACTGCCTCATGCCCACTCTTCCCTTTCAATCCTGCACTACTATGAGGTATAGGTACTTCTGAACAGTGACGCTGCCCAACACAACTACAGTCCAGTCACTGCAGAGTGGTGGAGTTCAGGTCCCAAGCAGGAAAGTGCTGAAAAGCTGCTGCCAGCACCTGGTTTATCACTGCAGCCAAGGCTCCCAAATTTCTAAAGCATTGTGAGAGTTTTAGAAAGAAACAAGAACCCTTTCCTCTCCAAAATGCTGCAACTTTATAATAACTGCTACCCAAGCAGGTAACGAAGGCATTTAATCAACTTGTAAATACCCAAGTGAGAAGACATTCTAAGTACTAATCATGAAATTAGTATGCATGACAAAACTCAGAATAGTGTTTTGCTGTATTTGTGCATAATTTAACTCAAAAAAGTATGAATAGTTATATTCGGATACAGAAGAAAGAGGTCAATTTGATGAGGAGGAAAACATGCTGTCACTTTTATTAGTCTGATAGAGAAGTTCTTCACCCAATGTAAGAATTTTAGGATGTTGCTTCTCCAATGTGATCCCAGGGGGACAAGCTATCAAAAAGGGGGCATATAATAAAATAACTGGTTTTCTAGATAATCCATCTATGTTATCTTAAGGTATACTTATAAACTGCAGTGTGTTTCAGCCATTAGAGGCAGACAGAGACCTGTACCATCTAATCTCAGAACAGAGTTGTTAAAATAAAGCAGTAAAAACTTTTCCTTCCTTCTGATAAGAAGGAATGGAAATATTAAATAAATACACCCCAAATGTATCAGCACTTTGCAAGTGATTTCCTAGTGTTTCTGAATAATAGTCTCAGTATATTTCCTAATTCTGAGTTTGTAAGTGAATGTTGAGGAGGTCAACTCCGGGCCTGGCTTGGACAGCCTCTTGATTTTCTCAAAGGGCAAAGATGTGGCACAGAGTGGCATGCATCCTTGACAACGCTGCAACTGAGTAATGAGAGGCTACATGACCTACCCAGAGCCTTCCTGCACAGGTTTTTCAGTTACCTAGACAGAGAGAGTCTCCTCTGGCTGAGAAACTGTACAGACTAGCAAGACCAGATGAAGGGACATGGGGACTGATCCACTCCAGTCAGGTCAGCCTGTGTTAACCTGGACTCTGTTAACTGGGCATCAGCCATGAAAAAGAGTCACGGGCCTCCTCACACAGCGCTCAAATGTAGACTTTGCCCTGCTTTTGTACCCTTCCCTTCATTAGTACCAACACAAAACACAACTACATCTAGCCCCTTTACCTAGCAGGAAGCCATCAGAGAAAAACAATCTGCCCTCCAGCCTCAGGACGTATGTGACAGAGAAGGAAACCTCAGCATGAAGCCCCTCCACCAAGTAGAGCTTTTCCCACTGAATGAATCCAAGCATTCTAATTGATGTTCTCTGACCCTATCCCGAGAATATCGCTCTTTGGGGCATAGCTTGTGGGTCAAATGTAGAAGAAATATAAGAAAATTGATGTCCTGATATCAGGAATAAGTGCCTTTTCCAAGTAACCAAGCTAAAAATTGGTGCAGCTAGCCCAGAATCTATTGTAAGACTCTTGATACCGTATGGAGACGGACTTGGGGGTGCTAGCCAATGAGGAGCTTGACCTGAGCAGGCAACGTGTGCTCACAGCCCAGAAGGTCAACTGTATCCTGGGATGCATCAAAAGAAACATGGCCAGCAGGTCAAGGAAGGTGATTCTTCTACTCGCTCTTGTGAGACCCCACACCTAGAGTGTTCTCTCCTGTTCCAGAATACATAATTGGACTGTTGGAATGGGTCCAGAGGAGGGCTACAAAGATGATCAGAGGGCTGGGGCACTTCTGTTATGAGCACAGGCTGAGAGAGTTGGGATTGTCCAGCCTGGACAAGAGAAGGCTCTGAGGAGACCTTATAGCAACCTTCCAATACCTGAAGGGGCTACAAGAAAGCTGGGGAGGGACTTTTTACAAGGGCATATAGTAATAGGATGAGGGGGAATGTCTTTAAATTGAAAAGGGGATGATTAAGATCAGACGTTAGGAAGAAATTTCTTCACAATGATGGTGGTGAGACACTGGAACAGGTTGCCCAGGAAAGGTGTGGATGTCCTCTCAGTGCAAGTGTTCAGGGCCAGTTTGGATGGGGCCTTGAGCAGCCTGGTCTAGTGGGAGGTGTCCCTGAATCTGGCAGTGGCTTTGGAACTAGATACTCGTTAAGATCCCTTCCAACCCAAATCATGCCACAATTCTAATGCAAATGGTCCTAGTTTCTTCCAAACAGACTCTAGTACTAGACCTTCAACGGATACCTTTCAAAAAAATATTCTTATTAAATCACAATCAAAATATCTTTGGATTTATTTTAAATAAGAGAAATAAATTGCATTAGCATAAATGCATCTCCATCTTAAGAAGCAGACTCCTTGATAGGTAGCTTTCAGTGCACACAGATTGCAAAAATATGAGGATGGCAGTTTCCAAACCTGCCTAGATTACAGTTGGGCTGGTAATTCTCCTGAAAGTAGTATAATGGGCATATTTTTCCACTGAATGTGTACACGTTTTCTGCTTTTGGACACTCAAAACATAAATCATTGATTCTGAACACCTCTGAGAAATAATCCATTTTGGTTTATTTGGAAAAGGTTATAATAGGATATATTTTTATGAAACAAGCATGTGTAAATATCTCTATGCAGGAATGATACACAGCACAGCCGTGTCTAAAATCTCACCTGCAGTCTATATAGACTTCGTTCATGATTTGAAATAGATCCCATAATATTTATGTAACCACAAATGGTTTGCTTTTCCCCTGAAAGGCTGGCTCCTTTAGGCATTGTGCTAAATGATTTTATCTGCACATAACAGCCACACCATAGACACTTCCTTTTCAAAACACCAATTTGGACTCCTCTGGCCACGGACCTTGCTGGGTCAGCTCAGCACAGACAAGCCCAAGCAATCCCACACCCCTGGATGGGAAATGCTTGGCATGACTCCAGATCCAATCTGCTAATCCTCCTTTTTGCCCATTTCCATCTTCCCAGTTTTCTGTCTCTGTATCACAAACAGGCTCATGGTGACCCAGTTTTCCCTGTGTTATTCTTTTTCTTCCTTATGTAAGCAAGCCTGAAAGCATAATTTAATTTGCAAAAAGAGAACAAATACTCAAACCCATAAAAAAAAAAGACAAGACACTGGACAGAAATTCTCTGAGATGAAGCTATAATATGAAAATGAACACAGACGCAGCTGGCTTTTTGTCTTTCCATCATCATCATAAGAAAGAACTCTCTCTTTCAGAGCCTCCTAGCTCTGGAGTTTGCATATACTTGCCCTATCTTCTTCCTTTTTCTTTAAGGTAGCAGAACATTTTGTCTTTTATTTCCCTCTCATCTGCTAGACAAAAATCCAGATTCTGCATCTTCATTTTATTTTTTTTAAAGATGTATTATTTTCAAGAACATTCCTAATTATCAGTTGCCTTGAGAGCTAAAACATACTTTTCCTATTCTGGGAAAATATCTGTCCTTTTTCTCATGTTGTGGACTCCGAATAAAGAAAGGATCTTTTTATTCAGAAGATGACAAAATAATAATGTCAATAAAGTTCTCCAAAGAAACAAATGTAAACAGAAAATTCATTTCAAACTTTCTTTCCCACAGTTTCACAAATGCACGGCATCAGCATTTCTTTCTGAAGGAGAATATTCTGTCAGAAAGATCCCTGACTTGCTTTAGGGCTCTGTGCTTACTTGTACTTTAGCAACAGGAGAGTCAAGGCCTGAAAAGATGTTATTCTACACTTCTCCTTGGGATCCAGTTGCCTGTGATCCCAGGCCCAAGGCCGGTACAGCACAACTGTGCTACCTTGACTCAGATTTCTGAGAAAACCACTAAGCTCTGAGGCAGGGATGTGAGAAAGCATGCAGGCTGGAGCCCAACAAGATAAGAATGGCAAAAATGCAGAGGTATGGTTACTGAACTGGGAGTGGATGATGCTATGGGATTCAAAAGAAAAACACTAACATGAAAGGTATAAAGCACTTAGGGAAGTGCAAGAAAAAATACAACATCTTACCTGCTTCTTTCTGTTCTCTAATTTCCTCAACTAATGAATATTTAAAAAGAAAATGCACAAAATAGAAAACTAAACTGACTGCAGTGAAAGCTCAATTATAATCTAAAGCATTAGTTCGTCTGTGTAATTTTAACTCATTTCCCACTGCTGAAGAAGATATTCAGTATATTTAAATGTATAAAACAGCATTTAGTATTACCCTCAAATAATCTTTTGGTATTATACTTAATTTTTTAGCTTCATGCTTCTATGTATCAAGGGTATAATCTTACCTGATTATTCTCATTTTACTGCATTATTTATTCTATATCCTCATTTCATAGATCGGAAAAAATTATGGTAAATCTGTACATCTAGTAGCTTCCCGATAAAATGCATTTTCCAGTATTATTTTTAAGCAGTCACAATACAGTATGGCTAGGGGCACTAAATGACAGATGCTATGGAATCACCAAACACATGAAGATTACTGCATTAATTCTATAAGAACTGTTATACGTATCCGCATGGGCTTGTTAGCGATTGTACTACAGCTTAAGCAGTGAGAGTAGATGAGTTACTGCATAAGTAAGTGATCAGCAGAGGATGGTGATACTGATATTAGAAAAGGCAGATTCTATACCATATACAGAGTTGTCTACAATAAAGACATGGATTACTTAATATGCATTAATTGATTCTTCCACTGTGGAAGACAGGTGACCAGCTCTTGGCTAAGCATACAAGTCACTTACTTATAACTTGTCTTCTCTTTTCTGAATAAACTTTTTTTTTTTTTGCTTTCGGAAAACATGCTAGTCACCACATAAACCTAGCATTTCCAAACCTGGTTTTATGTAAAGGAAGATGGGGCAGGACAGGGAAAAGGGTCCATTTGACTGAGGTCCTGAAACATCCAAGTTAGTTGGGAGAGAACAATTTGTGGAGCTGAATGGGAGAAGCTATTGCTGGCCAGGGCTCTGCAGCATATTCTGCAAGGAAGGAGATAATTCAAGGATGCCCAGAGAAGGCACCTTCCAGATGACCAAAAGCAGATCAGGTGAAAAGTGTACACCAGAGCCACGACACTCATCAGAGCTGTGGCCCTACACTGGGCTTGGCTCTGCACTAACATAAAAATGTATTCCATTTGCTCTCATAGCTTTAATTCAAGAAATAAACAGTTCCTTTTACTTAAGTCTGAACTGAAAGGACTTTTTCCAGAGCATTTTCAAGAATACAGGCAGTTCATATTGACCACATATATGCCACAACTCCAGCTGATCTCAAATTGCATCTCGTTCATAAATGTCTCTAGCCTTAAAGAGAGAAAGAACCAGCCTCTGCATTGATGTATACATTAGTTTCTGTAGAAACTACACAACCAGGACTTCATTTGCTGAACAGCATCATAGGCAACACACTGCTGTACCATATTTCTAAGAGATGGTTGCCATTTCCTCCTGAATTCAAAACGATGCAAGTGTTAGATGCAGAGCAGGACATCAGTTACACTCTGCCAGTGATATGACAGTGGATGATAATTGCCTTAATAGCCATGAAAAATAAAGCAAAATGTTCATGCTAGTTCATTGGATTAGACACCTACATTACAAAGTCATTGAACAACTGCTTCTAATGGTGCCAATGTAGACTATCACAAAACAAATAATTTGTTTCACAATGGAAACTGTAGGAGTGTACAGTACTTCAGATATACTTCAAATAAAAAACAGCTGTCACTGTCTGCCAGTTTAGTTTCCTTATGGCAGTATAGTGATGCATAATCTATATGCAATTCACATCTTTTACTACTCTAATTGTATTTTCTTCCTCTTTCTAAATTGAAGCTATACACAAAAGTAAAGCTGTATTTTCACCTGATTAATTTCATAATAGTTTGTGTTAAGCCTGCTCCAACTCAGCCTAAAAAGTGTGGAGGAAAATAGTTTTCTTTTTCTTTTAGCTTAGATTTAGATTTAAGATACCACCAGCAGCGTGAAACATATAATAGGGCTTAATTACATCTCATACAGGCTTAATTACAAGAAGTGACAGAAAGAACCTGCAATACTTCATCACTAGAGAAAAGTTATTAACCATGCTTCCCAAACTTTTAGTACAGAAGTGCTATTAATTGCTTACTGCCTGCATACAGGACTCATATTTGCTATTCAGGCTGATACACATATCAGAACTGCCACATGAAATAGGTGGCAAAATTAGTTTGATGAATTTTGTAATAATAAACCTTCCTCAAGATGCTTAGGGAATTGAAAGCCTGCATTTACCAATTCAGATTTCTGCAGCAAGCAGTTTGTCCTTTTTTCTTCTTAAATTCAGGATAGAATATTGCTATTGTCATGTCCTTTGATAGTCTTGTTTAATTCCCATTGCAAAGATCAGATATACTATATACCAACTTAAGTAAGACAGTCACTTTGGAACTACTTGAAATACACAATTTCATCCACTGAGGAGACTTCAAACAAGGTGGTTTCTGGATATGGAAACTGACGAGAAATAAAAATGTTTCCACAGTACCTTGTATGACAATTTAAAGAATTTTTTTATTGCTAACTTCAATTTTCTGTTACTTCATGACACATCAATTGCAGTTGTACATGTTTATAAGTGCATGTGATAACCTTTCATTACAACATAGAAGTGACAGATTTATATGGAAAAAGCCAGTACTGCATTGATTATTGAATCATTGACAGATTCACATTGGCTCTTATCTAGATCATGTGTAACCCATCCTTATATTTTTACCTGACATTATGCATTATGTTATTTATAAGGGAATTATTAGCTATTGCCTAATAATATTTAGGAGATAAAAACAAGTTCCATAAAAATAATTATTTCTACACTTGGTAGCAATCTGTCAAAAAAAGCTTCATTTTTCCAGCAATGCTGATTTTAACAGGAAAAGTGCTTTTCACTGAAAATAACCCTCCAAAGTAATTCAGAGGGGGCCTAATCCACTCCTGCATGTTTTGATGGCATTTAGTACAGGATCACTTTGTAGACATTCTGCTATAATATTGTTAAGCACTTTGAGCAACAGCACCCCAGAACTAGTTATTCAGCCTAAACTATTTCCTGGGCATTCTTCATAACACAGCCGAACACTTTGCTGTGCTGCAGAGAACATGTATGAAATGCTAACTATGTGCTAACATTTTCAGTTTCATTCCATGTCTTCAAGAAATATGGTATCAACACCAGGGGAAGATCACCAAATATCTGGCTCTGCTATGGGATGTCAGACTCAGTGGCATAAGACTTGATATGGAGAACAGGACTCTTTGGGGCAGGGAGCTGGGGTGGGTGTTGCACTTGCTATATAGAATGCTGTTGGCCAGCTAGCCAGAGGTTAGACCTGTAGACAAATACTAAAAAAGACAAAAGCTATTCATACCATCTGCCCTCACTCAGCACATTTTATTGCTTTTTTCCCCCAATGTAGCATGAGATCTCTCAAGCAGAAAAGCTTTAAGTAACTTTCTTTAGGAAGCTGTTTAATAATTTGTGACGCATCCCTGACAGAAAACCAAACTCTCTTTAATACAAGGATTCCTGGAACCCAGCTGAACATAGCTGCTACTCCTCAGTCACCTGGTTGTTTAATCCACTATTCAGTACACCTTTCTATGGCTATCAGCATTAGTAGCAAAGTCATTCCCTCCTCCTGAAACAAACAAACAAGTGTTCTTTAGCTTCTTTACTTCTAAGGACTGAGCATGTTCAATAAATACTTGATTTAGTCCTCTGCCCAGGGCTAATTCCAGTAGGTGCTAATATTCTACTTGTCTGCCTCACTGGCATTTTTGATAAAGGGGGGAAATCAAGAGCATGCTGAAAAGTCGCTGTAATGATGCCATTAAAGAATAAAAACTTGGGCTCAAATTGTGACTCCTGCAGACCCTCATTAGTATAATTCACCCTGCCTCAATTCATCATTATTCATTACTGCTCATTATTTACACTCTTTCAACTCCTCTACAGTATGTATGATCATGTGTCCACCCAAATCAACACGTATTAGTTATTCGTGTATGCTTTGGTGAGATGGTATCAAAAGGTTTACTAAAACGCATGTATTATATCACTTGCCTTTCATCTGCTTATTTTGTAATCTTATCAGAAAGGTAAAAAAGCAATCTGGCTAGAATTTATCCTTTCTAAGCCTATTTGTCTTATTGCTTACTGTTCCATTATTAAAGCTGAGGAAAATAATCTTCTTTACTCCACCTATCTATGCATATATCATTTGCCTGCTTTTTATGGTTCTAATTTCACTAGCTCTTCCAGTTAGTCACAAAACACTCTCAAAAATAGATCCTGCCATGGGAAAAGAAATGTCTGCACAATGAGGATAAGGTTTGTGGAAAGAAGCCCAGAAATAGAGGCAAAGGTGTAGCAAATTTTGTTCTTAAATCTGTCTCTTCTGACCTTAATAAATTGCATGTTCTAAAACTCAGTTCTGCAGCAAGGCACACAAATCAACCAGTTAGAGCACTTCAGCACTCCCTTAACTTTAATCACATGAAAAGTTGTGCAACTTCAGGGTCTACTCAAGTGTCACAAGCTAAGCACAAGCTTCACAGAAGGAAAAAAATCAACTACAGTAAATCACAAGCCTCATCACAAGCTTTGAGCACCTAGCTGCTGCAGATGGAGTAAACAAGAATACAAAGCATGTATGATGTTGCCACTGAGGAGCTCTGAGGTTGGACGCGCCAGTTCTCATGTCTTTTTCTGTTATGCCTCTTGATCAGCTTTCATTCACATTCCTCATTCCTAGTTATTTGTTGTTGGGCTCTTGAGCTTAGTTTCTGTAGTTCCCTGGTAGGGCTTGTTTATGACCTCCCTGTTAAATTCTCCCCTTGTTACTAAGTTAACATGCACACAATCCCCCTGCATAGCTGTATCTGCAAATAGCAGAAGTGGTTTGAGATGTTGTCCTCTACATTGCAGATCAAAAGACCCATAGTAAAGGAACTGGGAATCTCGCTCTGTTTTAAATACGCGTGTCAGCTTTCTCCACAGAACCATTTACTCAATTAAATGGAGCCAATAGTTAGGAATGGTAGTTTTTATGTAATTTTGCAGGTCTCACCAGATTTTAAGACTTTCTGAGTACAGCTAGAGGATTTTTTGTTAAGTTATGTTTTTCTAGAGTCAAAACAACTCTTCACAGAAAAAAAATAAGCTGCGCACCCTCACCTACAAAAAACCCCAAACAACAAAAAAAAAACCCAAACACCCCTACTAAGTTCCTGAAACCCAGCCAAACAGTCTAGGACAGCACCTACCTACCACTACCACTCTATATTAATATGATACCACTTCTCAAATGGCAAGGGGAAAAAAAAAGAAAATAAATAGTTATAAGCTGAAAAGGAAACAACACCTGCCAATTGAGTCTCCCATGAAAAAAAAACCTTCTCTTGTTGGTAGTAGAAGAATGATGTTGTGATAGGGCAGTTAGAGAATCTCTGATCAAGAGCAAATGATTGGAAGTGTTCAGCAAAAGAAATGAATGAAAACAAGTGGGGAGAGAAAAGGATAAAGAAGACAGATGATCTCAAGTCAAAAGAGATTTGACTCAAGACATTACAAAAATCATGCTATTAAAAATAATTGTGATTGAAACAGATCTATAAAATAATACATCTATATCACAGAATCACTAGGTTGGAAAAGACTCCCAGGATCATCGAGTCCAACCATTCCTATCAACCATTAAACCATGCCCTTCAGCACCTCATCCGCCCATCTTTTAAATACCTCCAGGGATAGTGACTCAACCACCTCCCTGGGCAGCCTGTTCCAGTGACCAATGACTCTTTACGTGAAAAATTGTTTTCTGATGTCAAGCCTGAACCTCCCCTGGTGGAGCTTGAGGCCATTCCCTCCCATCCTGTCCCCTGTCACTTGGGAGGAGAGGCCAGTTCCCTCCTCTCTACAACCTCCTTTCAGGCAATCATAGAAAGCAATAAGGTCTCCCCTCAGCCTCCTCTTCTCCAGGCTAAACAATCCCAGCTCTCTCAGCCCTTTCTCATAAGGGCGCTTCTCGTAAGACTTGTTCTCCAGCCCCTTCACCAGCTTCGTTGCTCTTCTCTGGACTCGCTCCAGAGCCTCAACATCCTTCTTGTGGTGAGGGGCCCAGAACTGAACACAGTACTCGAGGTGCGGTCTCACCAGTGCCGAGTACAGAGGGAGAAGAACCTCCCTGGACCTGCTGGTCACGCCGTTTCTGATACAAGCCAGGATGCCATTGGCCTTCTTGGCCACCTGGGCACACTGCTGGCTCATGTTCAGTTGCTGTCAACAAACACCCTCAGGTCCCTCTCCTCCAGGCAGCTTTCTAGACAGACTTCTCCTAGTCTGTACCTCTGCTTAGGGTTGTTGTGCCCCAAGTGCAGGACCCAGCATTTGGCCTTGTTAAACCTCATGCCATTGGACTCTGCCCAGCAGTCCAGCCTGTTCAGATCCCTTTGCAGAGCCTCCCGACCCTCCAGCAGATCCACAATTCCACCCAGCTTAGTGTCATCCGCAAACTTGCTAAGTTTACAATAAAAGGGCATACAGTGCAGGAACAGTTGAAATCAAGGAATACTAAAGCAAATGCTGATTAACAAGTAGTGAGAGAAGAGAAGGAGCAGAGTTCAGCCAGAACTGGTCACAGAAGCAATTTGAACCACTATATTTACCTTCTGTTCCCCCTTGCCCCCTATTTATTTTCTTTTATTAAATAAAATATTCTGATTACTCCAAGGAAAAAGAAACAAACACTCAACATTTCAGACATCTATGAAACTGAAAGCTCTTCAAGGCCTTCCATGAACATTGTGGATACGCTAAAGAGGATTCAGTAACCAAAATAGATTTGCTCAGACTTCACTGAATGTCATTGACCTCCACAGCCATGAAAATGTTAAGATTAATGATCGTTACACCATCAAATAGATCCTGTGGACCCTCAAACAGATAAAGAAATGAGCAGCTCTAATTCTGTCTCATGCTACGTAAGGTCAATACCTGGTTAGTGCAATACTTTCTCAACAGCAAAGGGATCTTAAGGGCATTTTGCAACACAGCAGTTGTCCACTGAAACACAGAGACACCTGTTTCAGTGATGGAAGTGCTGAGCACTTTAGTGCTAGTCAACAAGATACACATTAATGTGTTTTGGCAGCTGAGGTTGAGGGCAGAGAGGTGCAAAGCACACATGGACACACTCTTGAGAGTGCTAAAAATCCCACTCAATTCCTCACCCTTTTCTGTTTTGTAAGAAAAAAGACCCACAACTGCGATTCACACAAAAAGGCAGAAAGGATGCAGCTTCACACTTCGACGATTCAAAATTCACTTAAGATTCAGAGCAGTTTCAAAAAGAGGCTCCTATGAGGTGTCTCAGTTGAGTTAGAAAAGAGATGGAAACATTCCAGGTTGCACATGGCTTCTGAAAATTTAGAATAGGTAATGTGTAATAAACATGTGATTACTCTTTCATTAATAATTACTCAGGGGGCATAAAACTTAATTACAGTCTTTTTCATTGTCAATTAATGCAGCCACCTATTCAAATACAGTAGATTGTGGAGAATGGCACAGAAAGATTTTCATATCTGGCTTTAGTCAACATGAAGACTTATATAGTTTCTTTAACATCAGTTATTTTTATATTTCAGAACTGTTTTGCTTGCATAGGTGCACTATATTTCAAAGCTCCATTATATAACAAAATCTTACACATTTGCAAAATTGTAGTGTACAGCTATTTTTTTACTTGTACTACATCTTAAAGTTGACTACTTGGAAAATGAAGTTCACCTGAAAACAATCATTTCTGATCTCATTTAAGTTTACAGAGCCCTCTATGAAAGTCTTTCTTCTTTGAGATGAAAATGTGATTTATTAGCAAAATGAATGTTGCCCTGAAACTGCAGTCCAGAAAGAAAGAGGGATTTCAGTTTCATCCTTCTCTTGTTTGGTGGTTTTCAACCAAAACCCTACAAATTTATTCCAAGGCAGAAGACCCCAACAAACACAGCTAACTCAAACTAGGTCAGTAAAGCAGGAAAACAGATGCATAGATATCTTATTCTGATTAGAAGTTGTAATGCTCAGAAAACAATTACCTGAGATACAAGTCAAACTAGTTCTGTGAACAGTCTTTGCTAAAAGCTGTTTTAAAGAAGTAAATGTATCAAAAGTTGTTTGCATAATCAGTTACTTAGGATAGGTTACAAGCAGAGACTAAAGAGAGTTCATTCAGGAATACTAGAGAAATAAAAGTAAAAATGTATGTATTGTAGTGGCACAACTTACATTAATGTCAAAAAGAGGAGACTCAGACTTCAAGTGTAAGGATAGTATCTGTTTCATAATCAGGAACCCTTCTCTCCTTACTAGTATTAGAGATACATTAGAGACGGTGCTAGAGAAACCCCTGAAAAACGACTGGTTCATTGTTTGTTTAAATGAAGAAAGCAAAACTAATGACATGCCTGTATGTCTGTATCATAACCACATGGTCAGCCCACATTCTCAGGTACGCTACACGAAATACTAGACAACAAAATTAATGTTTATCATATAACAGGTAGCTATTGGTGACTGATAAAAGGATCAATGGTTTCCAATTCCATATTAAAGAAGGCATAAAAAGTGATACTAGGAAGCATTTAACAGCATTTCACCTCATCGTTTAATGCTCTGATGTAAATGGACAGTTAGCAGCTACAAGCCTGATGGTGACAAACCAAGAGCAAAGAGAGCGACTCTTCCACAATGGTCCTGTCAAGCTCCCTGCTGCCCACTCCAGCCGTGATGGCTGAGGAGCTGCAGAGCCACTAATGACAGGTTCACAAGGGGGTAAGAGAAGATGTAGGTGGTACAAGTGAGAGTACTGCTGTTGGTCTCAGCCAGGTCTCAAATGGATTCAAGTGAAAACTGAAAGGTAAAAGGGGGAACATCAGTTAACCAAGGAAGGAGCACAAGATAAGGCCACAGCCAGTTTTGGGGGGAGAAATCTTACAGAAGGCATTTGCCAGGAGAGGACACTATTAGGTCAAACAGCAGCCAAATACTGGGACCTTACATGTTGTAAGAGGGCATGTCAGCTACTGAGGGGCAACAATCTGAGGTATCAGGCAGAGGTCCCCTGCCACACCCCTAAAACACTCTAACACACCTATACCAGCATCTTTGCACAATAACTGGGGGTGGCAGCTGTTACAGCAAAAAACAGTAACTTTACTTTGAAAAGAGTTAGTACTTAAATAGAACTACTTGCTATTTCAGAAGAACAATCACATTTTGACAGTAGGCTACAATATATGAACAAAAAAGGAAATTTCCTATTAAATGCAGGAAATCTTCCCCATTCTGTTTCAGCAACAGAACCTGGAACACCACCAGGCACTGAAGACTTTAACTGTAAAGGAGAAATAAGTGAAGATTGGAATTGTTGCTGGTGGATGTTAGCCCATGAAAATGCATAAAGACAGTTTCAAGGAGCACTATCAACACTTAACCTTGCACAGTATTTCTCCTACAACTTCCGTACTACACTGAAAGGTTCACTTTGTCACCGAGCAGCAAATACAAATATATACCATCTGATGAACAGGAAAAAATACATCTCTACTGATTTAACACAAAAGACAGTGCACAATCCGTATAATTAGGTAATTTGAAAATTGAAAAAAAAAAAAAAAAAAGAAGCAGGTTCTGCAGGTTTTGAAGTGCGGGACAGAAATCTGTGCTTCTGCATTTTAATAGGTTATTTGTTCTCTAAAGGCATTTATGCCAGTCCATGGGATTGTCTGAGGATAACTAGATCTTCTACATTCAGCACACAAATGTATTACTTCATTTTATTCCTACACAAACAGCAATTTCCCACTATTACAAAATAAGCATACAATGAATCCCATATTCACCCTACTCCCACAGTGCTTCGTCTTTATACGGAATGAATAGAAAATGGGAAAGAATTAAGCTTGTGTGGCCAACTCATTCTAACACCTTATGAGTTCTTGAAAAGTAAACATTTCCAATCTTGTATAAATATATAAAATTCAAATATATACAGAGAAAATTCAGATTCCTTTTATATAACTGCATATACACAAAAAGTTTTAAGGAAAAGGTAAATAATGCAGTGTCATTTAATACAGAATGACCATAGCAACTTCCCCTTCTTTTCTCTGCTAGAAAACTTTAATTATAAACTTAACATCATAACCAATATTTTGTATATTTTTCCAGTATAGCACTCAGACCATTTCAGGTATAAAAACACTGATATTGTAGTATAAAGACATTAACTGTATATTAAATTATACTATGTTTCATTGATACTACATTTCATTTTAGCTGTGATGGCCCAGTAATTACTACTGATTGTTTCTCATCTCTCACATATGAAAAAGCAAGGCTGGTAAATTAGCGATGATAACCAATAATGGGAAGCAAGGGCATTTATACTTTTTCTGAGCACACTATTTAATTGTTATTAAAAAATCCATTATGCTCTGTATTTTATTCCATAAGACAGATCCAACATATTAAAAATAACTTGTATTTTCTCTCCTTTTTTTAACAAAGATCACACGATATTACCATCATATTACCTTTTCTCTCTCTCACTGCACTGCCAGGCTCTGGCCAACCAATTCTGAATCTGCTTTCACTTTCAGACATTTATCTGCATAGAGTTAGGTGAAAGGTATTATTAATCATACCCTGTTGCTAGGCTACCTGGAAATGTTCATTTAAGCTTAATGCTTCTCTTTGTTAAAAAGTGCCATGAGGAACACACAGATTTGAAACAAGAAAACTACTTTGCAGAAGCTGCTTAAAAAGAAAAATAAAAAATCAAGACACTTGTAACAGAATATGCATTAACAAGAAAAATAATTTTTAAAAACCCAGTATAGTTTACAGTTTGCATAGTACCTTCATTTGTAATGTGGACCTTTTGGGTAACTGAGGTGTACAATAAGAATTAAAATTGAGGTTCAACATTCAGCCTCATAGCTGCTGGAAGAGCATTAAAGACATTACAATGTCTTTATTAGAACTAGTTCAGCAGTGAGCGCATTATCAAATATTCAGTGAAACAGAAAAATATTTACTACATAAAATTTGAAAAAAAATACCATATATGCTTAAATAAATTAGCATACCATTTATTGGTATAAGCTTATGCGAAGACTTACACATAAAAAGTCATACTTATTCTATACCTTTACTATAAACAAGATGATAGAATGTGTTTGTGAAATGACTAAGTAAAACAACTTGATGACATCCCACCAGGCATAGCTTAGTCAACATACACCCACTGAGGGGTACCATATAAACTCTAGCCACTCATTCCTGCAGACATCTTAATTACATGTCTACTGCATCTAGGAAGAGTTACCAATGACTTGAAAAGGGTTGAAGTTACATTTTACAAAGTTCTGTGTAAGAAGAGGTGAAACAGCACAGGAGTGGGATGTGACTAAAATGGCTTTTTTTACCTAGTATCAGCTAAAATGGAAGGCATGAAACAAAATCCTGGCATAGACAAGACTATATATATTTTCACTCCAAGAGAGCAGGATTAAGTTTTTCGACTCTCTCAAAGTCTTTAAGGTCCTGTACACTCATTTAAAATATCTGCAAAAGGTCTTGTTGATATAACAGCTTGAATCACATTAGCGAACTGAAGCAAGATACACCATGTTGATTCCCTTCCACTCAACCCCAGCTTGTCTACAGAGAAATAAAAGCAAATTAACCTACACATAGCTGAAATACTCCACTCTTACCTAGCATATTGGCTTAAAAAAAAAGGAACTATTGAATGACTATCCAAGAATTTTGAAGTAATGATACTCATTGTAATTAAAGTGGATACGAATAAATCCTGTCATTGTAGGATCCCTTTCCATCACAGAAGACAGAAAAAGGCTTTGAGAATATCAATATTTGAGATAGTCATCTGGAAATTTGTGTTGCAGCCCTTAAAAACATGCAAGCAGCAGCACACACTCAGAGCTGTGGGCACTCATAACATCCTAGTCCACGTTCTGCTGAAAAGCAAAAATTCTGAATGTCAGCATGGACCTACAAATGCTTTCTGTTTCTCGGGAAAGTAAGCCTTTGCCTGTGAATTTTTGCCCTGATAACAAACATAGCACTTCGAGAAAGGGCCAGTAAGCAGTGCTACAGAGTTTTCAGGACAGATTCCTGGCTTGGATATTGATATAAGCTTCATCAAGTGGGACACACGTTGGTACAAACACTACCATCAGCACTAGCATGAAAGCAGTTTTCACCTTTCACATAATTAAGAAACAAAAGATGACTTTCAGAGATCAACATCAGACTCTTTTCTTTTTCCACTCCTGCTCTATAATGTTTTGGTGCCTTGCAAATAACTGCAAACTGTTCTCTTCTTGATTCTTCATGTAAAAAAGTGGACACAGAGTACTTACAGAAGACATTACCGCAGTGCAATCATGCCTCTTCACAAAACAGCACAAAAATGCCTGTAGTATGGGAGAGCGATTTTTCTAGTTTCTTTATTCTTTTTAAAAAGGTAATTATTACCCAATTAATTTCATTTTTACCCTAACCTTGTAGCCATAGACAAATTTGCATTCAGCTTTTTCAGCAGGACCAAGAATTGGATACTTAAAAGCCCAAGATTTTTAAAAAGTGAGTTGTATGGCATTTTGGGGTTCAGAAGTGTCTATCAGTGAGGTTAAAATGTAAATACAATTTGTTTCTATCAATATTCAATTCCATTTTTCTACAGGAAAAGGGACAAAAAAACATTGCTGTCCAAAACGAACCTAAAAGACTGCAGGCATGTTTCCAGCACCAATTCTGGACAAAGATTCCTGGTTAGAAGAATGTTTTCCTTTGAGAAGGCTGACATGAAACCAAACAGGCAATGCTGGAGACTAAGCTAGTGCTAGTAGTGTCATCACGAGACTTTTTAAATTGTATGATCAAGGACAAATTACTTCATTCTTTTAGGAGTAGGAAATCCAAGAGCAAAACTCAACTGAGACCTCCTCAGAACAGAAGCTTTCTTCCACTCGTATTTGCAGAGGTCCAAAATACAACTGTAGTTAGTCTTACAGAATAAGCAGAAACACAGTGAATAAAGCTAGGATGAGAACGTGCTGAACATGACAGCTTAAGCCCTCTAGTCTAAGGGGAAGAGAGCTTTAGGCACCTTGGCCAGTTCACAAACACTCAAATTCAGTGTTTAAAGTATGACAGTAGTGTCTTAGTCTCAGCACATCATATACTGTCTTATGCTATGTTTAGCACATAATGTTAGAGTGGCATTCACATAATTGCATGGTCAAATTCTCAGATGCAAAGAGTGTGAAAACACCAAAAGAGATCATAGAATCCCGAGGTTGAAAGACACCTTTGAGATCATCAAGCCCAACCATAGCTGTCCATTACTAAATCATATCCCTAAGCACTCCATCTACCTGTACGGCCAGGAATGGTGACTCAATCACCTCCTGGGGCAACCTGTTCCAGTGCTTGATAAGCCTTTCAGTGAAGAAGTTTCTCCTAATGCCCAGTCGGAACCTTCCCTGGCACAGCTTGAAGCCATTCCCTTTCATCCTATCACTTGGTCAAAAAGACCAACACCCACCTCTCTACAACCTCCTTTCAGATAGTTGTAGATTGTGTGCCCGGGTGGCCAAGAAGGCCAATGGCATCTTGGCTTGTATCAGAAACGGCATGACCAGCAGGTCCAGGGAGGTTACTCTCCCTCTGTACATGGCACTGGTGAGGCTGCACCTCAAATACTGTGTTCAGTTCTGGGGCTCTCACCACAAGAAGGATGTTGAGGCTCTGGAACATGTCCAGAGAAGCGCGACAAAGCTGGCGAGGGGGCTGGAGAACAGGCCTTATGAGGAACGGCTGAGAGAGCTGGGGTTGTTTAGCTTGGAGAAGAGGAGGCTGAGGGGAGACCTCATTGCTCTCTACAACTACCTGAAGGGAGGTTGTGGATAGGAGGCTGCTGGCCTCTTCTCCCAAGTGACAGGGGACAGGACAAGAGGGAATGGCCTCAAACTCCACCAGGGGAGGTTCAGGCTGAACATTAGGAAAAAGAAATTTCATGGAAAGGGTCATGGGGCACTGGAACAGGCCGCCCAGGGAGGTGGTTGATTCACCTTCCCTGGAGGTGTTTAAGGGACGGATGGACGAGGTGCTGAGGTGCATGGTTTAGTATTTGAAGGAATGGTGGGACTTGATGATCCAATAGGTCTTTTCCAAGCTGGTGATTCTATGATTCTATGATTGATCCCAAAAGGTTGTACTAGATAGGTCTGCTGAGCTTTAAAAAGCCAAAGAACAATTCAGTCTTCCTGCCAGTACAATGGGAAACCAACCTCAATCCAGGCTAAAACTTTGTAAAATGTTACAGTGCTAAGTTAGTGGCTGTTTTCCCACACTCCAGTAGCACTGTGCTTAATGGGTAGGAATATCATGGCTTTCAAATGTAGCTTTTATTGGAAAGGATTTACTGGTTTGGAGAAAAGGACCATGCATGCAGATTTTTATCTTGTTCACTAAATTTAGGTCTCCTGCTACCATATGCTGGTTGGTAGCTGTCTTTAGCAATAAGACATAAGAAAAGTGGAGACAGAGATGACATGAGCATTTTAAAGAGCAGCTGCAGTGATACCCAAACTGCTTTCCCAAGAAGCATCAGGTTGTCAGTAGGCAGCACTGTCAAAGGGGCAAGGGACTGGAACAGATAGAGAGACCTGGATCCTGACCTGTTTAATAACTGCTCTGCTCTAAGTGCTTGAAAAAAACCAAAGGTCAACTGCTATCTGTCCCTTCTATTATTTGTATGACAGTATTTGGAACTTTGGCAGTATTTTAAATACGTAATACCCTATTGTAAAGGTCACTATCCAAGGAAAGCAGGGCAAATTAATTAAAGGACACACCTGCTGCAGCTTCAACATCCCCAAATACAACAGAGAGAAAACAATGGATTGTTTCCTCCTCAGCCAGAAGATAACTTGCTTGCATCCTGCAGTCTCTGACATGGGGACCACACCACTGAAGTGCTGCTGTAGGCAATGTTGTCTTCTGCAGCCCATGAAAATTACGCTAACTTATACAGATCTCCAGAACTACTCAATTTATTGCCAGCAGCTCCTCAAAAAACTATCTCTTACTCAGGTGTCTGTAAGTGTGTTTTAAAGCTAACTGAAATTACTTTCTCTCCTAATAAACAGCTAGTTCTTCAAGAACCTTAACACACCACACCTACTATTTCACCTAATGAGATTACTCACTAATATAATTAGTGATTAGTGAGTAATCCCCATACTACTGGTATTTTTGAATGACCAGATTTGACTTGAATTTCTACATATTCAGCTATGTGGTTTTAACCTCCTTATACCACCATGCTGAGCATGCAGGTTTAGTGCTCACTTCTACAGTTTAATGTCCTACCTGCAAGTAGTCAGTTTAGTGGTAACATCTATTGCACTGAGGCTCTCCACATAAGTAACAATACCTTATTTTTATAACACACTTCTCATCTTACAACTTACATTCAACTTTTTGCCATTCAGTTAAAAATGCTGACTTGTCCATTTCAAAGGGCCAAGAACAGATGGCTTTTTTTCACAGACATCAAGACACTGTTCCAACTTCACTGCTTTTTATACTCCTTATTTAATCAATCAACAAAGTCTGCTTCCCGTGACAACACATTCAGTGAAGTCCTCTCTTTGTGTGTAGGCTTCATATGAAAGATTCTCATTTCTCCTATTGTGCACTTCTAGTCTATTCCTTTCACTGTTTCCTCAGATCTACAAAAAAGCCTCATCTCCTGTCTTGCTAACTCTGTGCATGCACCACAACGTCTCAAAAAGTTCCAGGTTTCTGCAACAGGATTAAGATTTCAGCTAATACCACAAGTGTCTTTTCCAGAGCATCAGTCTGTGCCCATCTAACAGCAACATCCAGATGTCCTGACATACTCCATGTTTGAGAAGTGCTAGTTTTCTTCTACCTTAATTGAAAAGGACATCCTCCAAATACCATTTATCCTTCTCAACCATCTTCATCCCTCATGAATTATGCCTCCACATCTGGAAAAGACATTCCACTTGAATTCCACTCTGGTTCCACCTGACAGCATCCCTCTGTACTTTCTGTCCAACTCCCTTTCTGTTCCACTAGCTCCAGAGCCCTGGCCTCAAGATACTGCACTTGGGCTCTGACAGTCGTGTGCTACTGTTCTTAATAGGATAACTACAGTCTGAGCTGCTGATTATAACTTAAGCCAAACATATTTTTTATTAAGAGCCAGAGGATTCTAACAGATCTCTTCTGCAGAGGAAAATAAATGCAGAAAGATTTTTATCTCGAGTAGTCTACAGGTACACAAGTTTTCGGGTGTTCTTTGAAACACGCTTTCAATTCAGTTACTGTTAACTGCAAAACACGAAGGTCATGATATGGACTATACATCTTCAAAACGTTTATTAAAGCAGCACTGATCACTAACTTCATTAGTCAAATCTGCAGTGCTATTTTTCTTCCACTGTCTTGCTTCTCTCCATAGCTTTTCAGATTCACAGCACATTTTTTTCAGTATTTCTCTGTAGCAGTTCTATAATTCATTAAGAGAATTGACAATGCAAAAAGGGCAAAGAGTTTCAATTTTTCTGGGAAGCACTGGGCTATAACAACATCCAATCATCAGTACACCTATTAAGTGAAAAACAAAATAGAACTCAGTCTGATTAAAAGTATCTTTTTAGGCAAATTTCAAGAATCAAAATCTGTGTTGTTAATACATGTTTTAAGGTAATGTTTGAAACTGCTGAAAATCAAATATGCCAGTTGTAGGTAGATGTTGCCATCGAATTCCTTTAGTATCCTGCAGGTTCTTCCATGCCAAGAATTTTCAGTGCTGCTACAGAAATAAACCAAGGATCTAGAAGAAAAAGCAACCCTGAAAAATAAAGTACTGCAAAAAGGCAACAATGAAAATGGAATATGCAAATCGAAGCAAACTTTTTGACATAGGTAGTAACTCATAGACTATCAAAGTCATGCCAATAAGATGGGTGTGGGGACTAAAAAAGAAAAACAACTAAATGAACATCATGGTTTAGGTGTTCCCCAGAAAGCTAGAAAGATCAGTGTGCCACTATCCTCCAAAGGAAAGAAAGGGGAGATCTAAATGCCCATTTGTATTCTGAGGTTTCAACATCCAGAGAGGAATTTGGCAATTTAACAACTTTACATTCCATGTATAGGAAAACATGAACTTAATGGTATTTTGCCTCTCAGGTTTCTTTTTTTAAAAAGGATAATTTAAAAAAAATTATTTAGATCTCAAATGTCATGGAAAGCTTGAATCTCTAATAATATGTTTTACCTTAATTATATACTTTTAAGATGCCAAAATATTTAATTTATAGTATACATATGTTTGGAGACACAATGAGTAAGAACAGCACTTTAATTGCTTTATTCCTATATAACTTCACACTTGCAGTCCTATGAAGTTGCAGAGAAGCTCAGTAAACTATGAAGAATGCAGTATAATATGACAAAGCATCTGTGAATAACTCTGTTCCCATTTCCTTGTTGTTTGATTTTATAAGGAGTCACAAAAATACTTTACACTTCATTATATGAGTAAATGTACTCTGTTTATGTCAGCCAACCAACCACTAAACCAGCAGTAGTTCAGTCTTTTAATACTCAATGTGTCTAGTTACATTCATTCCTCCTGCTCCACACATATAGATCCTGCAATTACAAGCCAGAAGGAACAAAGCATACTTCTGTCTGCCAGACTCTAACTCTTACATCACTTGCAGTGCTTCATAAGTTGTTCTTTTATAAAAAGTTAAAAGCATGGCTAAAGCTATCTAACTCTCGATAAAGAGCAAACACTTTCCTTCTGTAAGCTTGACAAGATAATGAACTATACCTATTTGTATAAAGAATAGTAAAAATAAAATGAATCATTGAAGAGCTTTAAATTATGGATGCACCAGAGCAGAGAAAACAAACCACAAACATCTTGTGCTAAACCCATGCTGATCAGGAAAGGAAAGTCCAAAAAAACTGGAAAAGGAAAAAAAAGTTATCCATATCTCACCTCCTTAGAAAAAGACCCTTCCCCCAATACCCCAAGATCCTACTGCAAGCACAGGTTAAAGGGACAAAAGTGTTGTCTAAAATAACAGAGTATGCATATAAAAAAAATCCTGAAAGCAAATGCAGGAGAAAAATACAGCCCAGAGGTTTTTTAGTTTCTTATGTTTCAAACAGCTAACAGAATTCTTCTCTTAATGAGAACTGAACACATTTGCTGTTTGTCTGATTTAGGGCAGTTACTTTCCCTTCTCTTTCCCGCTGTGGACTCAACATGAACAACACTTTTGACATATTATTCCACTTAGTGACCTTGTCTGTGTTTCACCATATTTCTTCACAGAAAGAGAAGTACAGGGATAACCTGCAGAAAATGCTGAGCTACTGAGGTTTCCCTTAAAATGTAAAAGCTGGCTTTGTAGGAATGACATCTCCACTTTGTCCACATATGATAGAGACATTTGCTAGCTCCTAATGCCCTTCTGTACTGCTGCTCATTTGCAAGGACCATAGAGATCTTCAAAATTATAAACCCGCTGTACATCCCTCTGAGACATCAGGCTAGACATCAAAAGGCCGATATTCAAAAAAGATAGAAAAATACACAAAGAAAAGCCCCATTCTCCTTCTAATTAAGATCTGTATATATAAGTCCTTAGTATCATTCCATACACTGTAACTTAAGAAGTAACCTGGTAGTGATCTCTTGGTACAGATTTCTTTGGAACTTCAGTGCCATGGATCGTGGGTATTAAAATTCATAGTTTCAGCTAGCAAGAAACCAAAAGTTTCAAAGGCTTCCACCTTGCATCACTAAGCTAACTGGATACAGAACTAGCATCCAAAGCAATAAAACCAGCTTCAGAGGTCAAATAAAAATACTATTTATTTTTAATTTAAGAACAGAATTAGTTGTCCCCTTCAAACAAAATTGCTGTTGCAACAAACAAGGTCTTCATGAACACAGTACTTTGAACAGCAGTAGACTATACATCCAAATAGCCATGCTTTATATTTTTTTCCTGATAGTAAAAAAACATAGGTTTTCCCCTAGTCTGGTTAATGATATAACTGGTCTTGGTTTTCACTTTATCTTATATTGTAATCATTTAAAGTATTTTTGGTACAAAAGAACACCCTAGCAATAAAACGTTATAACACTTATGTAAAAGGCGGAGGTAGTCTGAGGCCCTTGGGTACAAATAATAAAATAAGTTAAGGCACTTAAGCAAACTTACTCTTCTTTATTTAGTGGTGCCAATTGGTTCTGAATATTTTTCTTCACCAACTTTAATACACCTCATTATATATAGCTTTTAGAATTAAAATTATAAGAAAATAACATTCTGCCTGTGGTTTTGAAAGAAAAATGGGAAAACAAAAAAACCCTAGTGAATCTGTAAACTCAGATTAAAAGAATACTCTAAGAATTATGGGAGATAGTCTAGATATTAGCTAGAAAATTTAACAGTTTTGTCTTGGAAAGGTCTATCTTTGATAATAGGAAGCACCATGACCAGCTGAGGTGTTAAACACTATAAATTTTCATCATTACCACTGCAAGGTGCATTTTTCATCATCTTTGCTCTACTCTTTGCCCTTTTAGAACAACCCTTCATTCAAGTTACCAGCTCACAGCAAACCCATATATTTTTCTATGTTAAGCTCAGAAATGCATAAAACTATATTTATTTTGCTTTTGATAATGAAAGGTAACAAAAGGGAACTAGAACATGATAGAAAGTTATTATATGCAGAAGTATTTTGACTCTGTTAGGACATAATCTACTCTAAAATGTTAACTTAGCATTATCCCAGAAAAAATGTAAACATACAACACAGATCTATGGCATATAAAGAAGAATATAATCAGGCATATGAAGAACTCTTGGTTAGACCACTATGATCAACACTAATATCTTTAATGTAAGCAGCAATGAAACATCTTCCACCACCACTTCTTTGAAAGAAGGGAGTGAATGCTGAAATACAGTGACCATCATATGTCTTTCCAGTTTAAATTACTGAACTGTAAATTGTATTTTCTCCTTCTTTTTGTCTTTAAATGTATGTATACTCAAGTGACGCACCACTGCCATACAGATACTGACATAGTACTTATTTAAAGCCTAATAATGACGTTACTAGATTTTTATATTTTAATTTCATATGTATTATTTAATATTTAACATTTAAAATAAATATTTAGCATTATTTAATATTTTTAACCAAGCAATGCACAACAACCTTTTTTGAGGTGTTTTTCTTTGTTTGTTTGTTTATTCACAGAATCACATTCATTTGTTTTACATTTTGCTTTTTTCGGCCAAATATACAAGGACATGCAGAACCAGATAATTTGAGATTGTGAACAGAAATGGCTTCCAAATGCAGTAAACTAAATATTCATAATGACATACTAGTTACTGACAGTTCTTAAACTAGGATAAACAAGGAAATAGTTACACAATTCACATTTTATGCACCTGTCCACTTTGCAACCCCAGCTACTTAGCCTGTATACATTGGTCATTATTATTTACAAGAAAACATTTTATTTGACTAGAAAATACATTTTGATAAGACAAATTAATTGGTTATAAGAAATTTGTAAGCAATAAAAGCAAAGCATAAATCTTGAGGAACAGCAAAATCCTACCTCAGGATTTAATTCACAGTGACCCAAATTTTCAGAATAAAACTTGGAATAAATAGAAGAAATTGAATAAATAGATTTTGATCTTTCTGTGAGGAATGTTCTCTTGCCTTTGTAAGGAAGGGTCTGGTCTCAAAGCACACCGAACGTGAAAAAAAAAGCTTCCATTGAACCTACGATTGTGTCTGCCTGTTAGTATGGGATCCAAATACCAGAAGAAGTTTGCAAAGCAGGACCTGGCATCAACTCTGCTTTGCAGATAGGGAACTGGGGCATAAGAGTTTTCTGCAATGTTGAATGTTTCTTAAGAAAACTATGTCAAGTTCAGACAGAAGTCATTATCTTCTATGCTACCTAGGACCTCAGTTAAAAGATGACCCTTCCTCCCATGTGAAAGAGGGACAAAGCAGTGTGATGCCATAAATCTCTGAATTTGCTGATTACTAGGTAAGCACATCACACAGCAAGTGAAAGCCACTAATCTTCATAAAAAGAGCCTTAATTAATGTATAATGGCTGAAAGAAGATGCAGCACACTATATAGCACTCCTCCTCACAGCATTTCACGTTGCAGATCTACTTGGCATTATTTTTCCCCTCCTGTATTCACAGAAGAGCATCTGCACTTCATGAATTAGCACCTGAAGCAGTCTTTAAAGAGTATCTTAGAAATATTAACTTGAACTATACAACATACAAGGGGTTTACTAAGATAAATAACCACAGAAGGACCTGAAAAACATTTACAGTTTTGTATTACCTAGCAATGTGAAAACCCTTTCTATTCTTGGCTAGATTTCCTTTGCGCACCCTCTTTATAATGTTTATATAGGGAGAATACAAACCGTAGTACCTCTAAAGGATATTCGCAAGGCTAATTTTAGTCAGAGGAAACCAGCCTTTTACTAGCCTGTCTCTTAAGCCCTTGGCCAGACAGCAGATTTATAGCAGATGTCCAGAAAATAATAATTAAACTGGACTTGTAATTGCAACTAGCAAAACACAAGAAAAAAACAAATGGTTACTTTGAAACTTTAAATCAGTAACTCACTTGCATCTGTACTTGCCTACTTTCAACTCATTTTCAGCTTCAATCAGACAAACATTCCTGTTCCTCTTACTCTGCCCAAGCTCCAAACAACAAATACTACCAACTCTCTGTCCCAACCTTAGTCCAAACCAGCATGTGACACCAACCTTACTGACACAACACTGCAGAAGAGACTGAGACTTGAAGTTATCTTGGAGGGCAAAAGGAAGCATCCCTCTCTCCATCAACTATAGTGATCAGGAAGATTAGCCTACTGACCCTAACATTTCTTTTCCAAACACCCTCCTACAGATCTTGTCTCTTTCTTTCTCATAAATTTTATTACTCATTTGCCCAGGCTTAAGATGCACATCATGATTTGAAATCTCTTTACATCTTCTTTGATGAATCTCCACACAAAATTTACAAAGCCTTCTGCAAGTCCCCTGAAATGAATACAAAACTCCTCCCTTATTCATGTGTCACCACCATGGTTTAACAGAGCATGCTTCATCTTCTGCAACTGAATTGAGGGTCAAAGGACTCCACAACCATAATCTACTAATATCCCAGGCTAAAATACTACATAAAATCTCCATTTAATTTTTTTTTAGCTTAGGAGCTGTAAGAGGAACATCATGTACCCAAGCAAAGGTGGGAGTGTAGTGCCACCCACTGCAGGACTATTTACGCTCAAGTGCATCCAGAGACACTAATTTTGGGATTCTACAATCAAGGGCTGAAAGCATTCATGTGTCTAACTGGCAACAGCCATGTCATGTTCAATGCCATGTGGAGAATGTGTTGCAATGCATTACTGCTCAAATCCGAAATACCTCAAACTTTTCAAACCAAAAGTGAGCCACAAAAGTGGTCTCATTTGCTTAAATCATGAAAAGCGTAACACTGAAGTAAGCTGACATTACCCTCATTTCCATAAGCCACTGCAACTTCTAACTGACACTTTACAATTTAAGCAAGAGAGGAGCCAAATTTATACTGGCATTTCTACTGTCAGGCAAAAAAGTATGAAGCATAGATAAACCTGCACTCCCATCTACTCCTTGTCACTATATCAATGAAAAGCAACTGCATATGTCACTTTCTCCTATCCATTTGAATTACGCATATAGAAGGCACAATGCTCTGTATCTTCTCAAATAATGTTTAATATTCAACGGTTTCAGTATAGTACCAACTAGGAGCGGCTGTTTTAACAGAAATTTTCAGGTTGGAAGTTGTATTCATAACAGTTGTCACGTGCTCAGTTGGGAACTAGACTTCTTTAACTAAACAAAGCATTTGAACTTCAGCAGAGATTCACCAATTTAAAATTTATATTCTTGCATCTCTCATCTAGACAGTTACTCAAAGTAGACTTCTTGAGGACTTCTGCCCAAGAAAATTTACTCTTGAAGAAAGATATATTTTGTTACAAACATAAGGTTACTCCAAACAGAAAATGCAAAACAGAAAATTAGAGTGACAGGGCTTATATTACTTTCTGAAAGCTTTAAAATGTTTGATCAGTTCTGCTTTGGAGATTATTTCATCTATGACTGCTGCTTTTTTCTTACTGTCAGGAACTGAAATAAAAGGGAATGTAGCCTTCATCTAGCTGTTCCAACAAAAGACAGTACTGTTTCCATCAGGAAATGTAACCTACAATTAAAATAACCCCCCGTAAGTTTAGCGAAGCATAAACAAAACTCATTTCTGTATCAGACTTTCCAACTCATGCTTCAATAAGCTGCACAGGCAGACTTTGCTCACAAAATTCTGAGGTCTTTTCATCTCAAACCAAAACTTAATTGATTGCTGTTGCAAGGTCTCTTTATGAGAAATCATTCTTTAGAGGACAGACCGCAAAACATTTGCTAATAGTCTATGAAGTACTGTAGCTAATTAAACAAAGTACATTTGTCAAATAAATTAAGTGATACATTATCATTTGTCTTCTTACTCTTAAATTCAAATAAAGTAATCTATAATGAATCTCCAATATATCAGCATGAGTTTGAGGCCTTCATTACAGCTAGTAAAAATCTCAATTACTCTTCTGAAGGAAAGCCTGACATTCTATTTTTTTCCATTTTTAACAGGACATTGAATTTAAGCTACACATCATATATTGCTTTGAACCAAACAGTTCCTTAAAAAGTAAACCCAGAGATTAAATAATGTAATTTTTAGTTTTTATTACATGTTTCTTTGAAACAAACAAGAAGGGGCCTCTATTTTTTGTGTGTTTAGTTTCTACTTTGATAAAATGACATTTTCCATTAGAAATAATTTTCAAATGATTTTCAGATAACTGTAACTAATTCACTTAATTGTTCTTCTGAGATGCAAAGAAAAACACATCCTTAGAAAATTCTAAAAAAAAAAAAGCCTTTCCAATTTCATTTCTCAAATTATTTTTTTCAAAGTGTGAATTCTTGTCAGGAAAATAACTGAAAAGTGTTATGAAAGGTAAAGCCCCTACTTCTACGTAGTGTTAAGCATGACTTCTTTCAAAGTCTTTCTTTAACCCACCTAGGCTTTTGAGGGGGGGTGGGTGGGTGTGGTTATTAGCTGAATGGTTTCAAAATACTCAGTAAAGTTTGTTTGGTTTTTTTATCTTTCATATCTGAAAATTTCATTCAACAGTGACCATTTGACACTACTGTCACCTTCCTCACTAATTGTTGGCCAAGACAAGAAAACTGAATTTTTGTCTGCTAAAGTTTAAACAACAGTTTCATAGCTAGAACACCCACAGCTGCTGCCATATGCTTAGTTTCTCTCAGCTGAAGAAGTGAACTGGAATACCTACACCCATTAATGACAGACAGCTCTTTTGAGGTGAAATGGCAGCAGGTCAGTTCCTCCAAGTACTCGAAAGGGCGATGGCAATAGCTCCACAAACACTGTTTAACCATTATTCTGTTGCCAAAGGTATTGCAGCTGATTGATACACTAAAATTTAATTCTAGATAGTGATGAAAAACTCAAGCTATCCTACAATTCTATTTGCTATCCGTACCCAGCAAATGTTTTGCTTAACTCAGACTGCCAGCGCCATTTCTAATCACTGTACAAGCAACATTAAGCCAATGTGGCATTCAGAACACGATGTTTTATATAAAAACACCCCACAGAAATCCTCACTTATTTCTCTCTTCACTAAGAGATGCACATTTTGTCACAAGCATGGAAAAAAAAAAGTCAATCTAATCAAAACTAATCATTATTTCAATCATGTTACTAACCTCACTGACAAAGTAGTACAGTTCTACCTGTTATTCATTTTTAAAAAATGCTAATCTTCCTCTTGCAGTGAAAGTGCTTTATACTCAACTCCCTCTCCTCTCTTGTCTATCAGATCTCTGACCCGCTCTTATCAAAATTTCTCCCCTTGAAAGACAGCTTATTTACACGTGGGAAGTCACTCCCAGAACAGTCTTCAGTACCGTTAAATAGATATCTCCCCCCTTTAAAAAATAATTGGAAAACACCATTCTCCAAGATACTACCACTGTTTTAACAGGTACAAAGCTGGAGTGATACATTCAATCATTCTCGAATTACAGTTTTTGCTAGAGAAACACAGAGAAAAGTACCAAGAATGTAAAAAAATAGCCAGGATGTTCTACTGAGCCAGTCATCCATTAGTCACTTTTCTTGTTTTAAGGTCAGCAAATCATATTCTTACGGTGACAGAAGGTGGAAAAAGCTGTTTTAGTGATTCAATTATATCAGTCTGGTGAATATTTCCATAGAATTAAACACCATCATATAAAAAAAAAAAGGCACTAGTAGTCTCCAGTACATTTGAGCGGAGCAATCTTCAACAGATGATTCCTGGGGCAAAGGCATCGGTCAAGATGACACTGTACAAATTGACAGAAGAAGGAATAATCTAGGCCTACTGAACACATCTCCAATCCATGAAGCCTCTAAACAATGAATCTGAAAGGTCAAAGAAAATTCTC
Source organism: Clamator glandarius (assembly GCA_033459285.1). Lineage (NCBI taxonomy): Eukaryota > Metazoa > Chordata > Aves > Cuculiformes > Cuculidae > Clamator > Clamator glandarius. Next base: position 2,769,549 of record JAUNZM010000105.1, read on the forward strand.
TGAATTATTATAAACCTGCTTTATTTTTATATAGTCTACTCTAGGGTCTGTTGTGGAGACACTATACTAAGCTTGAGAGAACTTTGGATCTGACCTGGTTTAATTTTAATTCTCTGCCAAAGAAAATTTGTTTCATAAGACTTTACTTGAGATACTTGAAGCTAGATATGACCCAATATGCCTTTCATATCAGTGTTCACCTCACAACCACACTGCTTAGCTCAAGTAGCATTCTTCTTTGAAACTTAGAGCTTTCAGATTTTATAGCAGTCTGAATGCCTACCTTCACTGGTATTTATGGCAGTCCAATATTTTAAGACTACATCATTATGTCCTATAAGCAGTCCTCATTTAAAATAGTATTTATGATCCACTTGATTAAACTGTCCTGCTCAGAAAAAAAAATACCTCCTGGGAGTCTGATTTGGGTTTTTTGCTTTCTTGGACCAGGCGTTTTTCATCCCAAAGGCTGAATGTCATACTGCCAAACCTGTTTTACTCCACTTTCAGGCTCTGCTTTCCCTCCCTTCCATCACTCCTCTTTTCCCAGCTCACCGCACCATTACAAGGCAGTGCCTCCACATACAAATGCTACTGTTACTTTCCATTAGATGTTTAGACACCAGATTACACTCTTTCCCCCACAACAAATATTTTGTTTTATTAGCAGCTGGGAAGCATTCCTAGATAGGTGTAGTTTCAAGTTAAGATTTTTTATGATAGAGTACTTGGCAATACATGAAACGCAAACATTCATTTACTCAATTGTATTTCTATTTATTTAAGCACAAAACTATCTGTAGCAATGTAACTACCTGAAACATTACCTCTACACCACAAATACTTGTTGCACAAGTGTATTATTACATCAGAGCTAAAAAACCAAAACCAAAGGAAAAGAACACACAGTATCATAGAACAGTATGGGTTGGAAGGGACCTTAAAGATCACTTAGTTCCAACCCCCCTGCCAAGGGCAGAGACACATCCCACTAGGTCAGGCTGCTCAAGGTCCCATCCAACCTGGCCCTGAACACCTGCAGGGATGGGGCAGCCACAGCTTCCCTGGGCAACCTGTACCAGTGTCTTACCACTCTCATAATGAAGAAATTCTTCCTAATGTCTAGTCTAAATCTGCTCCTCTCCAGTTTACACACATTAAATTTTTTTCTGATAGGACAAGGGGGAACAGGTATAAACAAGGGGGAATGGATATAAAAGAAAAAAGAAGGCCAGGGACTTTGTAGGAACAGACACTCAGGTACTTTTGTTTTGTCAACCTTCAGTGTTTCGCTCACACAAAAATATTCCTTGTTAATTCTATTAATCACTTGTATGATCAGTAGAAGTATCATTGTTCTCTAAAGTGCAGACCTTTGTGCCACAGGGTAATCTTAACCTGATGATATTTTTACTTCTCACCATAAAGACTGATGATGCTCCTATACATTCACCATTGTAAGACTTTACAACCTACAGCCACATCAAGTTCTACCAGGTATTGGAAGGCAGGAAAAGAACTAGCAGAGGGAAGTGGAGTTCTTCTGACAGTTCAGATTTTTCCAGTTTTCTCATGGCAAAAACATAGTTTTGGCCAGGTTAATAAAAATGCACCTGTAGTATTAATTCTACTATTCCTACCCTTCAGGATGGCTAACTGTGTGATGATACCTTTCTTTTAACAGTCTCACTGGAATATGATTTCATGATAAAGAACTTAACTAATGACTGACTTATGAGAAACAGCACAGACAAAGGCTAAAAGTATTTTAGTGATGGGAAATGCCAAGAAACAGCTGGACCAAACTAATAAATAATCATGACAAACATTAACATGTAATAAATATGTAATAGTATAAATTAAGTTTAACATGTTTCTCAGAGCAGAAGTCAGTATCTGGTTTACCCTCCTTTCCTGTCATCACAGAGCAAGAAACCATTCATTTTTCTCTGCTATTTTTTAAGCTCCCTTTTTTTCATGTATTACACCTCATGTAGTACAGTAACAAAGCACATTTGTTAGTGAATGTGTTAACTTTAAAAAACACATATTTGAACAGGCTAAACAACGATTTGATCCTTTCTTGGATCTTTGGCCATTGTAGGGGAGATGAAACCAAAAAAAGTGCTGTGCTAAAAGCTCTAGCACTCAATTCTGGCAGATCTCTGACCCAAAGAAATAACTGCTCTTCAGACACAAATGAAAGGATTGCAAAAATCTGCAAAACTAACACAGGACTCCCCAAGTAATTAATACAACTGCCTTAAGTGGACACTAGTTCATACAGATTAGCCCATTTAAAGTATCAAGACAAATTTCTGGCTTTCAAGATAGCTGATTATTTATTTGTAGTCTTGCATTGGTCATTACAAACTAGTCTCTGCTTAAATTGACTCCCAGCTGTCGTGTTTTATTTACAGTATATTAATGTTGGCTGCACTATATATACATATATATATATATATATGTAGCTGGAGCAACAAGACTGACTCCCCTTTCCTCGAATGCTTTGAATGCACCTGTCAGTCACAGCATCTGGCAGCTTTTTCTGAGTTATATTTATATGCACATCAGTCCTAAACCTGATGCCAACAGAGTTTTGTTATATTGCATCATCAATCATAACTTAAGAGGTAGCACACCTCAGCTATTTGCAAATTAATTCTACTAGAAAGTAATTTCTGCTCAAAGGTTAAATAAATCATGAAATATTTATACCTCACTGCAACTACCTCAGCTGTAATAGGTCCAATCTCATTTGCCTGTTCATCTTCAAAATAAACACACTGAAGTGAAAAATTGTTACAGAAAAGAAGTAGGGTGAAATTAATTTTGCCATCTGTAAGAGGAGAAAGTAAATTTTAAAAAAATCCAAGAAGTACAATATTATTTTTTGTATTTCACATATACTTTGTGTTGTCGCTCCTTCCCCCCACCCCCCCCCAGTCCAATGAAACTAATTTGAAATTCAGGGGCAAACCCAAATTTTTTTGGAGACATTTATCATTTCTGTCGACTGCAACAATAAAACTTTTGACATAAGATCAAACGTAGGAAGAAGAAAGATCATCAAATAGTGCCTGTAAAAATACATTTGTTTTACATTGTATTGCTTCATTGGATATCATTTAATCAGGGGCCAGTCAGCCAACTCTCACTAATGATTTTGCTCCTACAAGTAATCTCTTCAGTCATTAGGAATTTATTCATATCAAATGGACTTTATCATTGCATTAATAATTCAGCAACTCCCACACCAAAAGAATAAGAGAGAGCAAAACAGATACAATTCCCATCCCTCTACCAACCTTTCTGCCCTGTTTCCTTCCCTTCCATCACAGAATATGAGAGATTTGTTTCTTCTCAAGTGCCAGGATTTTACATATTCAATGACCTCTTAGAGGACTGCTAGAAGGCAGAAAAGATTAGACGTCTTGGGGATCATATACACCTATGGAAATTTCCACTGCTAAGGAAAATAAATTTATCACCTTTATTAATAACTGTTCCATGCAGCTAGTCAGCTTGAGTATTTCTAAACAGCTTATAAATCAAAACAAAGTTCATGAAAAGTCTTAATTCTTCAGCCCTACATCAAGAACAGGGCTGCAGATCTTTCTCGAAAGTGTACCATAATTCTTGACCACAAATATAGAATAATCTTAAAATAATAACATTTATTGAATTATGTACATAACGTTTAAAGTAACAGGCTGCATTTTACACACAATTCAAGTGTCATGATCTGTTTCAACAGATAGTAACCCATTAGGTCTCAGTAGTGGACAAGGCATACTGTGTGTTAATGAATCTTTAATGATAGCAAGAAAGAGCCAGAAGCAAAGGAAAACAAAAATAAATGCCTCTACATGTGTTTTCTTAATTTATTTTGACATTCTTTACTTTTAAATTGTACTGTAATACCTCAATATACTGTAGTATGGGTTTTTTGAGCACAATGCCAGTGCAACACTGACTCCAGTGCATTATTTGGCCACAACATATTTTTCCAGGAATGAAGAAATAATTTTTCATAGATTAGTGGAGTAAAAAGTGAAATTCCATTTATCCAGCTTTACTAAGCTTTTGCTAACTAAAGCCTCTACTTCAACTGCCACTGTTGTGAGGCCAAAGTCAGGAAGAATAAATTTGGAAAAATAACAAGACTCAAGGACGTTTGGTGGAAGAAAACAAAAGCTTCCATGACTAGTAGCCATCTTCTAACAAGAAAGCTACAACTCTTCTTAGTCCACTGCTACCTCCAAAGCCCTCTATAAAAGACAAAGCTGGTGGCCTTTCTCCTACCAATTCCCAGCAATAACAGCTTTTTGGCACTCTGCTGACTGCATCCTTCAAGAGCACTGACTTCACGTTGTGCCCACTCCAGTGGAGTAGCCATCCCTCTCATGAAGTTTGCATAGCACACACACTGCTCAGTTTCCATTCCCACTGAAACACTGCCAAGAGCAGCCACAGCAGACGACCTCCTGTGCAACTGATAATGCTGGGAATCACACCACGACTCATTGTTACACAGAGAAAACATCATTTACACATCACAGCAAATGGGTCTCTTCACTGGACATACATGGCCCCCATTCTAATCCCAGAAAGCACAATCTTGTTGCATTAAAGCTTGCACAGACACATGTTGGGGAATCATCAACAGCCATGTGAGAGCAGGAATGTACTTTTCTTTTCAAACATAATATTATCTCCTAGCTATATCATTCTCTAAAAACACAGTATGGTTATGCAAAGTCAAAATAACCTCTTGTGGCAGGCATCTCTGAACAACAGAAAAAACTATGAGGTTTTGGCCACAAAAAGAATAATTCAAGAACAATTGTTCTTCTTTCTCTTCTTGGGGTCTTTTTGCTCTTTTTAAAAGTTTAAGCAAAATTATCAAGTATGACCAAAAATCAGACAGAAAACTGCCTTTGTACTCAATGTTTACTCTATTCATTACATTTACTAGATGTGTATTCTTTCCTTTACAGAGATATTTTCAATCACACAGAACCATTAGGTTGGAAAAGACCCTCACGATCATCGAGTCCAACCATTCCTATCAACCACTACGACCATTTTGTGGATGAATGATGAAGTGTCAGGCACCAGTATCTTCCTGTTTCTATTTGACACAACCAAGTACTTCCAGTTAACAGAACTCAAGCACCACATCTCCCTATGTGATCATAATCAAAGCCAAAAATCCACAAACCCTCTGCTTTCTTGCAAATAACTTAGCAAGAGGCAATATGCATATACCTCAGGTACAACTGCATGACTCTAAATAACCTCAAGTTAACTTCATCTGTTTCTAAGTGCATACTTATATTAAGCCTAGATTATAATATATCTGTAGCAGAAAGTATTACAAATGTTTAACAGCTTCTTCCTGCACGTCCTTACACACGTACGTACAGCTGGGCAAGTTCTGCTATTGCTAGATTATAATTGGTACTGCAATGACCTGTTCCATTCCAATCACATGAAATATAAAATCAATTAACACCTCCTCTTCTTTCACCTAGCATTTGCTCACAGTGAAATTTAATATTGATTCTGATTATCCTTACCCTTAGGCTGCTGATCTGCAGTTACTTTTCTGGATATTACTCAGTGTCCATGACACACAAAAGCCATCCCTCAAGGTGCATGTCAAATTTTGTGGTTATTAGGCCATCATCCATTGTGTTTTAGGGCAATGAAAATATTTGCCAGGAGACAAACATTGCCTTGCTATTTCCATTTCTCAGGAAACTCAATTTTGCAAAGCCTACAACTTTCAGTTTCCCCCTCTCCTTGTTGCCTGCTTGGCTCACAGAAGGTTTTGCGCACGTGAACTGAACTCCTTACAACCACTGCCTCAACAAGTCTTGCCCCCTATAACCCACTCCTGCTATTTCAGGAGCTTCTAAGCCAATTTCCACCCCCATCACCCACCTCCTCCAAAGAATGAAAAAGTAATTCAACTGTCTCTATGTCCCTTTCTCTGATATGAGTTTGGAAAGGGCTTGATTTGACCACATTCTACTTTGTCTCTTAGAATATTACAGAGCTTTAAACAGGAAATTATTATTAAGAGCTTTAAACAGGAAATTATTATTAAATAGGTGATGCGAAGTGTTGAATATTCTTTGCTTAGCATCCTTAGTTGCCCCAAAACCAAACGGAAGACTTCATTCCTCAGATATTTTGATAATTCCTGTCATCATCCTGTGCAGATGGTATAAAGTGTAGCTCACAGAAAGCTGGAAGGTTAAGAGACAAAAACTGTGTCTACTCAGCCAGATTTTGCTAGAGTTGCACACCATGGAATTCTGCCAAGATTGTGTGATGGAAAGCAGCATGGTCAATATAAACAAAATCACTTGAAACAACAAAGCTGTGAGGGGAAAATTTTATTTGCTAGCAGGTATCACAGAGGTTTAATAGAGGTCAATGATAGTCTTGGATGTTATTTGGAGGCTCTCAGTGTGGTAAGGAAACAATTGCTTTCAGTGGATATGAGTGGGACTGGAAAGAAAGAGTCCTTTAAATACTACTGTATAGGATAAACTTAAAAATCTAGCCAGTCTCCATTCGGTCATGCCTTAGCAATTGCCTTTAAAAATACAAACCAACCAAAAATAAAACCAGTTTTTCTATATTTTTTTAAAAAAAAAAAAAGATAAAGGAAATTTTGCTCATTCTCAAACCTTTTACTCCAAGACATAGTATCATGTGTTTTCCAGCTAAACCATATACCTGATCTGTTGGACATTAATCCTTTGTACACTGAAATGGCTCCCATTACTTGTAAGCCATCAGCCTCCTGATCTTTAAATCTGTTTCACAGAAGTTGCAAGATTACCAAGAATTATTCCTAATTTATAAAAATAACCTGCTTACAGCATCATCAAACTAGTAAAACAGAAACAAAAAGAAACAAAGATTCTTGAGATGGAACATAAAACAATTCTTTCATATAAACTGATTTCTATGTATGCAAATACAACTACAGTAAGAATATACATTTCTCCTAAAATATTTCTCCTACTGGAAGTCCCTGCTTCCACACAAAGAAGGGAAAAAGAGGATGCTAAAAGTGAATATGTATGCATACATTTCCCTTTGAATTTTGCACACACAACATCACATATTCTATTCTAACAGGGCTGTCAAAAGCTTATAAACAATAATAAACACAATGTCATCATCTTCTGCTGACAAATATTATTGAACATACAGCTGAGAGGAACCTCAAAAACTCTTCTCATTTAGTTTCTTTCATACCACCAGAACACGGAAGCTAAATACCAAAGGACTAAAAGACATCACAAACTCACAAATGATGTTCCACAATACCTTCAAGAGAACAACATGGACAGGAATTTCTTTAAAGAAAAAAGCTTCCTAATGCCATCTACCATCTAAATTATAAATTCAATATAATCTAAATTATATTGAAATGAAAAAAGCAAAATGAATGAGATGCAAGATTGAGGGCTGCTAAAAATCCAGACCTAAGAAGAACTTCCTCACAAACAGAAAAATACAGCCTTAAATGTTATGTGTTGCAATATGAAATTTTAACTTCTTTTTCTTAACACTCCTGAGTTTTGTGACTGCTGAAGATAGCGATTACAGAATCTCACCCTAACTCTGACAACTATAATTTCTCATATTTAGCATTTACTTGTGTTTTGAGATCATTACAGTTTCACAAAATATCAGCCTCTGTTTCCTAACAGATTTTGTTTTGTGCAGTGACAACTGTTCTCTCCTTAGTGTTTGCATCTGCTTAAAGGGGGATAGGGTGGGGGGGATGAAAACTCATGTTATAGAGTGAAATTCACCTTATAAAATCTTAATTGCTTACCAAGGAATAACAACTGATGACATTAAATCCTCTTTCTTTTGTACATCAAACCAATAATAAGTTAGAATTAAATAAAAACCACCAACAAACAAAAATTAACAAATCCCCAAAGAAACAAAAACACTTTATGCAGAGAAAACAGCACATTTGGACCAGAAGGGTAAATTCTGAACATACTCAGCATCATTAGAATAGCCTCATTAGAACATTCATTTGTTACTTAAAGTGTCAAGATAAGGAAGAAGTCTTCACAGACTCAAAATATCTCACAAGATTACCAAAGGACATAAAAGTTCCCCTTGGGTTACCAAATCTGGCAAAGTGGGGAAAAAAGCCCACCTGCTTACACAGAGTAGTATGGATACAGCCTGGATAGCTACATCTGCAGCAAAATTGAGAAAGCTCATGGAATTTCAAATTAAAATGAGATTTTAATCTGAATTTCTATTCTGATTCTTCACAGAAACAAGAACTATGGTCTGAGGAATAGAGGTGAGGTCTGTGTGATGTATGGATACACCAAACTGCAGGAAAGTACATGGGATGCAGAAGGGTGCCCAGACGCCTACAGGTTACTACAAACTAGTGCCCTGCAAATTAAGGAGAAAGCATGCAGAAAAACTCCACTACCCTTAAGGTAAGATGCAAAGCTGCAGGGAAAAATAAGAAGCAGACTTTTCCATCCTCAGGAACCAGAAATCTATGTGAAGAAAGAGGCAGTAGAGTCTTCTTCAGGTTAATTAGTAGTCTTGCTGCACCCCATGAAACCCTAAAGAAGTCCACCACAATCATGAATTTACTAAGAATGCCTCACAAAAGAAGTATTACATAAAGTTAGGAGGAGGGAAAAAAACCAACCACCCCAAAACACAACAAAAAAGACCCCCCACAACAAGCCCAGCAGACACATAAAGATATTCTCAGATTATTTTTCAGTAATCAGAAACACTAAATCCTATCAGTGTCATCGTTGTCCTCCTCCCCCTCAAAACAAAAGAGTTTTAAAATCCAAAATTAGAATCTCTAATTTGAAACTTGAATTCACATCTACAACATAGCAGGATTAAAATGCAAGTGTCCTTTGCACCCCATATCCCCTCATCCAGGTGATTCATGAATTAAAACTCTGGAAGACCCATCAGTTTGCTTCTCCTGTGTAAGATTAACAGTTCTGAAAATTACTAAGTTTGTTATAAATAGTAATTGTCTTTTAATCAGTGTCAAAATATTTGATGCTTTCACTAAAGAACACAAGATTGTATGGAGATCTGTCAAGTAAACCTGTAGGATTTAGCTAAATTCACATCAAGCTTCATTTATGTATATATGAATTCAGATATAAGTGAATACATTTATATATGGAGCACTTCAAGATCTCCAAATATATTACATTATCAATGTTGATGTCAATGAAGTTTTCAGCTAAATGAAGTATGTATTTGTTGACAGTCACGTCAGACTTTCTCCACAGGTCACTCATGTTCCTCATTATTCCACTGATGTGAACTAAAGTCACCCAACAGAAGGGCTCTGATGCATCTAGGTGAGGATATATCATCCTGTCTTTATATCTCCATACACAGAGCCAAACTAAGAAACTCACCTGTTCTTGCAGTCTCTGAAAAGACACCAGAGAGGACTACCACGTAGCTAACAGCTGTTTCTCAGGCATCTCTAAATGATAAAGACTTTCTTTTTTTTAAGGCACAGGGATAATGAACACGACGAAAAATAACCTGAAGTCCAAGCACAGTGGGAGGGAGTGGAATATATGGCTGTGCTGAGAGACGCATCCAGCTGCTAAGCCTGCAGGTGCATCTGAAGTAGATGGACAGGATGAAAGATTAGGGAAGGTATTCCTGGGCTGCATAAGTTTGAGTGATGAGGGAAGTTTGCAAAAGTAAATCAGAATAAAGCATGCTTAGAGAAGATCAGGTCTGGAGGAAAATAAGGCAAAAGGGGAAATCAAATCACAGTTGAGATGTGAAGAGCAAGTGGAAAAAGTGAAGGAAAAAAAGAGAAAAGTCAAACTATGAAAGAAAAGTGGCATTAGGTCTAGTGTGAAAAATTATGAACAGCTGGAAATCAAAAATGTGGCAATGAGGATGGCGAGTGTAAAAGCAAATAGTCTGACTTTAATATAGTAGGACAACATTAATAAGGAAATTGTCCATTATCACACTGTTTTCCAGTTCCTCACAAATTCTACATCTGATTGGAATCATTCACACCACAGCCAGAAGTATGAGCATTGCAAACAACAGTAGTGAAACATAAATCACAATCAGTGAAAGAGATACTACGAAGGCTCCAAGTCAGAAATTCAGAGGAATGGGGTGGTAAGCAGGAGCATCTCATTGGTGCAAAACAGATACTTTCCTAAACTCAAATGCAGCCAACTTTCCATCCTTCAGTAACCAAATGCAAACATGAATGTTGTAGGTCTTGAGCAGGGCACTGTGGAAGATAAAAATAGTTCTGCCTAGAACAAACACTTGTCTCTACAGGCTTATAGCACAGCAGTTGAGGAGCGTAAGTCGCACTTTCCATTTCTTAATAGAACATCAAATCACATGCTCGGCCACTTGCAGATTGGAACTAGCTGTTTTACAGCTGTGTGACCAGTAATATGACCAAAGGAGCACAAAAAAATCCTTGTAAAGATACTTCTCAATTTGAGATTCTGCAGACACGGTGCATCTCCAAAAAAAAGCCAGTGTACAACATATAGCAACATGAAAAACAGTAGAGGAGTGCACAATGCCCATAACTGAACTAACACATAATGGGAATATGAATACATGTTTTACCTCCTATCAACTCTCAAGCAGCTTACAAGGGAGCAGGAACATTAGAGAACTGAGTTGTAGAAAATTTAAGGGAGATACAGGTGCTGCAAATAACAAAGAATAGCTCTCTACATGTCAAGTGAGAGCAAGAGGCAGCAAGAGCAGACACCACAGAATGATTTTTTTGCAATGCTTTTTCTGATGAGCATGACCTAGCAACTGTAGAGAACACCAGATTTTTTTTTATCTTACTGAACTGCTGTCATAGCAGCAGTCCAGTGAGATAAAAGGGCAGTCAAAACTGCAGTCACACTTTAAGCTCAGTAACCATTCTGTTATTCTCTGATAGTTTCCATTTTAATATGGAAATGTTTTCACATGTAAATGACTTATGTGTGCAAGCAGAAGTCTTTCTTCTGAAGAAAATCATGGCAATACATCAAAGAGAAAACCCCAATGAAAGCATCTGGTTGCTGGAAAGAACATAGTATGTTCCAATTCTCCCTTTATTATGTTTTTCCCGTTTCTTTTTAGTGGCAGATATCTACAGAAAAGAAAAGAGTGGAAAAAACACAATGAGAAATAGCAACAAGGAGCACTGCAAGGGAAGAAAGGTTAATTACAGCACAAGAAAAGATGCAAGGAATGTGGAGAATGCTAGCAAGTAAATAATTCAATAATCTACAGTCATCACCTACATTCCTGAACTACCTTGAAAGCAAGGGTATCTGCCCTCAACATTACTGACAACAGTGGGAGTTTTAAACAAAGACTCCCTTTGCAGCACGCTCTGTTTCTGCCAGCACCCTCCCGTCAACAGCCGATTACAAAGGAACCTTTCCAAAGGGAGTCTGTACTACCTCATTTAACAGTTTTGTTCATACAAGCTTCTAAATACCTTGGAGCAACCCAGAAGCATTGTCAAGCTGAAATTAATGTTGTGATCATTGCACTCAGTTGAAAGAGAACCTCAAGGTCAGTGTCAAAAAAATACAGGAATAACGCACTGGATCCCCCCTCACCACCACCATCTCTGCTCTCAAAACATACTGGAGCCTAGCAGCTCATAAGGAATAAAAGTACAGATCAATAAAGCCAGAAGACTGATGTGGTTTTACCGAGGTATTTCTTCACTATGGTATCAGCATACTATAAATTAAGAGTCTTCCAGAGGAAATGCAAGTGGAGTAATAGAGAAAAGAGGATATAAAAGTCATGACTTCTTAACAAGTTTGGAACATTCAGCATTCTTAATGGGGAAAAAGAAACCTAAAAAACCAACCGAACAAACCACCATAAAAAACCCCAACACCAAACACAGTTTATAACTAAAATTAAGGATAAGTCCTCAAGTAACATGGCACAATGTAAGCAGATCTGCAGAGCAAATTAGTAGATGTTCAGGACCAGTACCTAACTGTCTCAAAAGAAAAACAACAAAAAAAGGGGTAGGATGATTCCACATGAGCATCGTTGCTTAGAAAACCACTTTTGTCTACAAGACACAGTAGTTCTCCAAAACCTACCCTACTAGACAAAATAAAATGTACAAAACCCACAGAAAAACAGCATACAGAATTATGTCTCGATTGGACTTGCTTGGCTTCACGCATGCTCAGTATGCTTTTGCAAATGAAGTTGATACAATATGATTAGGTAACTGAGGACATCTTTTCATGTGACTCAAGAAGTTTCTTAATGCTTACATGAAGTGTAGCAATTGAAACAAGTCTGTTTCCAATGCCACCCTACTGCCAAATGGGGGAACTCCCCTCAGCCATTCATATGTATTTGGACTTCACAATCCTCTTTTAAGTAATGGATGCAATTACACTTAAGAAAAAAACAAACAAACAAAAAACCGAAAGAAAACTCACTGTACCTGTATGTTGTTTTTCAATCCAAGCTTGCAGATACATGAAGAGGAGTAGACCAGCTACTCCAAACATCAGTACAGACACAAAGACTTGTCTTAGGTTCATGTCCCTATCAGAGGGCTACTTTTCAGCTTTCAGAAAGGCACATGGCTCACTTTTCTGAAATTTTCAGTGCGTCTGCATCTTCCTCAGTATCTTCCCCTGAATAACTGACCTGGAATAAAAAGAGATCAAGCTAGTTCTTGTGTCACATTTTTATTCTTCACCGCAGACTGTGTAAACAGAATACTAAATACAAACTGGAGATCCTAAAAGCTATTCCTTTCAATGTGTAGATTTGCGATCATCATCTCGATAATCTTTCTACCTCTGCATGAGTTTCAAGTGCAAGTGTTTCCTTGAAGTGGCTGCAGAGATTATTCAACCTCCACAGTGGCAGACATAACCCACGGCTGTAATGGAGGGAGGCGACACTCCAGATGAGATGCCCAGGTGTCACACCAGTAAACTACTGCCCACCAACCATCACAGCTGAGAAGCTACAGCAGCAGTTGAAGGCTACCCCAGTGGCCAGGTTGTGCCCTAGTGCTACTAGCCCCCTGCTATGGGCAACCCAGTGCTGCTGCTGCTTTTGGACCATGAGAACCTGCGTGCCCAAAGAAGAACGCCTGCAGTCAACCCTGCAACACAATGACTCTGCTTGCAGTGCCTCAGCATTAGTTCAACCTATGCTTCTGGGAGTCATATTCTGATGTTCATCCTCAAACATGAATCCAAACTGAGTTTTGCAGAGTTAGGGAAGTTCACCATAAGATGATATAAATAATGCCGCAGAAAGTGAATTAACAGTTCATCTTTTTATTCAGCTATTTCACAACATGGGAAAGACTAGTCAAGAACTCAGTTCTTGGCACTAACTTAAATGGAAATGAGATAAAATGTAAAGCTTTACCAAAAGATTATTTTCTTGGGCAGCAGAGAGCTCAGAAGAAGGAAGTAATTTTCCTGATACCCTGCACCTACCACAGAAGGGCCATAAAATTCAGTTTGTAACAACAGCACGTCGGAGACATTGTGGATTATTAAAAAACCCAAACTCCTTAACCTGAATCAGAAACATTCACTTCTAAAGCATATTACTAGACGCAGAAAAGCAGCTGTTGAAACTGGTCTGCACAGGAAAGGGAAAGTGTCAAAATTCAACACAATAGACATTCTTGTGAGTATCTGATAGAAGCATCTGGTAAACTCCCACAATGAATGCAAAGAAAAATTCAAGCTTTTAAAGGAAAACAGCCTACTGAAAAAGAGAAATTTGAAATTTGAAAGAGAAATCTGTTAAAAGAAGAGAGCTAAAGTACACGAGCATCCAAGCAGAAAAAGAAAATGAAGACATTTAACAGTTATTCTGAAACATATAAATATTCTGTGTTCAACAAGTTTCTTAATAACTCAGCACTGTTACATCTATAATTGCTGAGTTTCTAAAAATACATACACATAAGACTAGCAGGAACTCCCATTATAAATAGCTGTTAAATGAACAAAGTAACTACGTTTTCTAGGAGACAACAGATTTCAAGACCAACAAAACTATGTTCAGAACTTTACAGACTTTTTTCCATACACTGTGACATTAAAATTATTAAGTTCTCTGTGAAAGACAAACTTGCCAGCAGGAAATATAAACAAGAGTTTAAATATTAATCATTTTATATGTAATTGTCCTTTAGAAGACAGATAGCTAGACATTAACAGAATGTAAATGTTCTGTCTGAAGTCTTTTTCGTGGGGGTGAAAGTATCCGATTTGAACCTGTAACACAAAATGAAGGTGAGTAGGTGTTCTATTCCATCTAGTTCTTTCTGCCTTCATTCTGCAGAGATGGAATTTCCGACATGTTATGTAGGTGTACCTGTTTGCAGCTATTGTGATGATGCACAGAACTGGAAGGAAACAGTGCAAATTGGGCAAAAGCATGGAAAATGACTGGGGAATTCTGTGAAATGCCTTTGCAAGGGTAGTGAAACCTCCTTCCAGCCATGTCTTCATAAAGTATTATCACTTGCACCTTTTCCTACAGTGCCCTCTGCATTCTCTGACATGCAGTCTTACTTATCTACCCTGGAAAGTTTACTTGGGTCTCTCCTCCCAGTCTTTGCACCTAACTTCAGTCCTGCAGCAAATACAGCATGTCAACTCCACGCACAAGCAATGTTTCAAGACCAACAAATACAAACCTCTTCTGTTTTCCACCAGACAGAAGCTGTGTTGTTCATGTAAAAGGACATCAACTGCATCTGGATTAGACAAAACAAAAAAGGTCAAATAAGACAGGCAGGAAGGTCTGAATGAGTATCTTTCAAAGAAATGAATTAAATTGCAGGTACTAGAAATCAGTTTCTTTTGGTAAAACCGTTAGGGATTCAGAACTTTCTCTTTTATAACCAAAATCAAGCAATACAAATGGACACATGGAGTAAAGACTTGCATGCTTCCACGTAAGACCACTTTTGTGGTTTTGTCACTTATTTCCACCTCTGACTACACACGCAATATTTGCATTTTCAACTCCTCTTTCTGAAAAAAAATCATCCTTGGGTGGGCAAGAAATGCTTTCATGGGCCATGTGGACAAAACTTTACTTTCAGCATCTCACATCACACCTCCAGGAACATTTCTGAGACATGCAGGCTGGCAATGCTGCCCCCTCCATTCCTGACTGCCCTGCCCCTGCCACCACCATGCCTGCGCACCTAATTTAAGTAAAAACAGAGAAATAAAAAAGGAATGAGAACCTTACTGCCAAAGGAAGTGAGGAAATGCTGGTTTAATCAATCTACAGCCCACAAAGGATTTACTCAAGGAACAGTGCCAATATTTTTCTTCTTTTAGCAATACCGGCCATCATATGCATCCATGATGCACAGTGGCATAGGATATACAGCTGACCTTGCCCAAACACCATTACAGTTGCACACAGTAGCATCATCAAGGCCTGCACCATCACCTTTCAGATCCACAGTCAAATAAGGAGCATTTCCAAGCAATTTAATCTGTGCAGAAGAAAACAGATGTTTTTCTAGTAGGGTAGTTTCAGTTTTGAGTGGATAGAAGCTCCTAAAAGGAAATGGCAGTTCAAGTTGGGGTATTTTTTTTAAACTAACAAACAGCCTACAGACAATTTACTCCAAAGTCACCAAAGTTATCTTTGTATCAGGAATTTTTGTGCTCCTGGCAATTAGTTTAATTTATTTAAATTTATTTTATATGAAACCGTACTCTTTGATAATGTGTTGCCTATGTTTTGAGATTAGTTTTTAAGTAAGACTAACATTAGTTTCAAATAAGACTACCTATTTTAGCACAGGTTAGACTCTGAATAGATCAAATTCACACAAAATCTGAAGCTATTCTGCTACCTGAGAAGATTTTTAAGCTTGAGTGAGTAGTTTAATTTATTTAACATAGTGATTTGTAACCCATATATAAAAAAATGATAGCAGCATTAAAAAAAAGTCTGTGTCTACAAATCTTCTAGTAGAACTTGAAAAATGGCCTTACAACACTGACAAATTTGCTCCTTCAATATTAAAAAGCAATGATAGTGGATAACACTCTAGTGTCCTAGCAAAGAGGAAATACCTGCAAATATTCTTTAATCAAGATGAATGCTCTCTTGTGGCTGTGAAGGAAAAGCCAACAAGCAATTAATTTCAACCCAAGTATTTTCAAAAGGAGATCAGCTGTATCCAGCCAGAGGTTCAGCATCTGTAGTTAAGCTGTAAATCCTTCCTTGCCCCTAGTCTTGGGCAACATTGTCCCACTGAGCAATAGCTTGACTATCCTGCTGGATAGTATGCTTGCTATTAGGAAAATTAATGCAGCCTAAGAAACTGTTGCATCCTTCTCAAATATGCTTAACTCTACTATTCATTTACCCCAACCTTCCCGCTGTCTCTTTTGGAAGCATGGACCTCAATGTCCCATCCATTTCAACTCAAGCCTTCACATAATATGACACAGTGACCCATGCTCAAAAATTTCAAGTCCTTTTGAGTACTGGAGAGAGATTACTACATATTGTTCTTATGCATCATGGAGAAACAATTAATCTGGCAGACAAAAACATTACATGCCTTAGATGGCAACACAGACTTTTTGCAGCAAAAATTTAGAAACCTGACAAGTTTAGAAACATTCACTTCATAGGCCAAATTAAATAATTTCATTGTCAAATTTAAAAGCATCAGGAATCCACACTCCACAAATGTAAAATCCTTGCATTTTTCCCCATCGTGTTTTGGGTCCAGTTCAAAAAGGCACATTCCTGTACAGGGCAAACACAAGCAATTGAAATAGCACAGCCACACAAAAGCAGGGGAAAGTGCATCGCCTGCTTTTGGCACAATTCCTTGTTTCAGCATATCATTCACCTTTCTCCTCCTGGCAAGCAAATACACCTGCACCTGAGGAGAGGCACCTCCAGCACCAAGGTATCATTCCTAGCTTCTTCCTATTCCGGACCACACAAAAATCAATGGCATCTCTTTGCAGTATGTTCAGCTGATTTAAGATTTCCTTACCACTATTAGCCTCACCACCACTTAGTTCCAAAATCAAAAATATATAAAAGAAAAATTTTAGATTGCCTCAAACTACTTAGAAACTTTTCCTTTTAGTTCCCCTCCATCTTTTCTCCTTCACCTGAAAAAAAAAAAAGATCAAGATGAGTGGTTAGCCAGCAGAATACTGATGATTAAACTAGATGCTTTTTATAATGGTCAAAGCATTCATATTACTGTGGGCTACCACATTCAGTATCTCCTTAGACACAACTAAACTAATGAAAGCAAAATGAGAAAAAGGACACAGAAAGCTACTGCAATCCCTCCCACACACATTTTTTTACTTCCCTCTTTCCTTCCTTACCCTAAGAAGCAATACATTTTCTGATGCCTCCACTGGAGAGTCACAGCAATAAAATTTTGCACTGAGGAATGTCCTATTGGCCACTGGCCCAGGCTACTTTCAGTTCAGTCAGTGAAAGGAGGTAAAGATACCTTCTTAATCCAGAGGTCCTCCTCTTCCTTTACTTCTCATCTGTTACCTCGTGTCCTACTTCACGTGTAGCTGATCCTCCAGGATCGTCTTTCCACTGTCCACATCTCAACTTTCTAGCTTCACAAAAACTAGCACAAGGCACAGTTCCAACTCTTAACAAAGCTTGCATAGTTCCTCATATCAGGCAGCACTTCACTTTGTTCCAGTTTATTCCAATGGTTGCTAGTAACATATATCCACTACTTGCCATTTTCTCTCTTCAGCAAGCTACGCTGACTATGGTTGGGTGAAATCAAAGTCCTTATAGAAATTTGGATTAAGTATGAAACCAGATGTAGGTAATCAAACTCAGTGCTGCCAAGTTTATAGAAATAAACCAAAATAATATTTAAAAAAAAAAAAAAAAAAACAACAACGAAACACAAACTAAAGCTCAAACAGAAAGACAAAAATCAAAAGAAAACCCCCAAAACAACCAACCAAAAGTCCCATAATGCAGCCTTTCCTGGCCACAGAAATCTGCTGGGGGGAGGTGGGGGGTGTCCAGGGTGAGGAACGGTTAACAACCTGGCAAGCCTTATTACAGGGACTGAGTACAGGGCAGTTCAGTAATGAGATTTTTCTCTCACCCCATACATAACAGGCAGTATTTCAACACCTGATGCCAAAGGGGGTGATACCCATCATCCAGGCCCACTGACACCTCAGCAACTTCTTCACCTGAAGAGCTGCTTCTAAGAAGATTGTGTTGAAGTGTTAACTGAAGACAACACCTGGCCTGAACAACTTTTATCACTGGCAATAACAGAAGACTACTATCTACCAACTTTGCAAATCACGTCAAGAAAATTTTGTTAGAGTTCCATAAGACAAAAATGATGAAATATTTTGCATGAAATACATAGGGAGTTATTTTCAAGAGAGAGCTGTTTAAACAAAATGAGCATCCTTCCATCACCCACTGAAAATTCTGAAACAATAAAGCCCCTTTAAAATAATAGAGCTTAAAATTTTAAAATGTGAAGAGCAATCAGGAAATTCCAAACATTAACATAAACAAAGTAAGTGCCCACCCAGCCAAGTTGCACATATTTAACATTTTCCTTCTCCACTCTCCCTTGTAATAAAGCTGACCACAATACTGTTATAGCAATTATGTTTTGTTATTAATGTACTTTGTAGCACACAACATGTTATACAAAATTAATAACGTGGCAAAGAAAATGTGGTTTGCACTTCATTTGGTGGTTTTAATCTATTACAGTCGCTATTTCCTCATTGTCCTTTCACTATATTACCAAAGAAAAAAACTCCTTTTAATAAAGCAATGGATGTAAAGAAGACAAGACTCATTTTTATTAATTAAGCATATATTGCTTTCTAATGTAATTAAATCTTTCCATTGGAACTGTACCAGGTGACTGAAAGCAGCCCATAGCACCTGCCTTGCTTTTGAGAATGTGCACGAATACAACCACATACCTGTCCTACTTCTCATCCATAAATCCTAATGAACTTCAGAGCATTAGTTTAATCCACACAGCAACCCTCAGCCACTTGTAGGTTAGTTTAAAGCTGCGATTCAAATAATTACTCTTTCTAAAGAAACAAACAGAATCTATTTTTGTGTTAACAACAGATAAAAGAAGAGTTGTCCTACCCATAATTATGCATGTTAAGACATCAGTATCATGAAAAGTTTTTCTTGCTTAAAAAGAACAGAGAAAACACTGCAGTTGCACAGAAAATGATGGGTTTGGAACTTTACCAGGTTGCCAGAATATTCAGTACCAAGGGCTTCATTCTGCAGCAGCAGGACATCTCACTTCAAAAAGGAAAAAGCATTATTATTCTTCATAACAGCTCCCAGTGAGGACTGGGGGACCCTATTGCCCTTCGGCAGACAGGTTTGGTACCCTTAGCTCTTACCTGCCTTAAGTACTGAGCAGCCCCACGGAAGTCACCTGGATTTGGGGAAGTTAACCAGCAACAAAGCTCACGAGGCAGAAACTTGATGGCTCTCAAATCTCCTAGGAGGACTGGAGGTGGGTTTTCTTCCCCCTCTTAGGATGGAGAAGATTAGGAAAAAGGTCTGTGTCAAAGCGAGATCTTCCCTTTCTTAAATGGGTGAAATTACACGATCTTGTTTATTGACTGCAGTGAACCCAAGTGTTATCAGCATGCCAAACAGACTCGCAGTCTGCCCCAATCACTCACTCTACTGCTTGAAAATGCACAGGCAACGCTAGACATTTTTTTTTTTTTTTTTTGGAGACGTGCCCTGCATGCTCGATTCCCGCTGTGAGACGATGAAGGGGGCGGCGGGCGGGGGGGGACGAGGAGTCAGCAGAAAAGTTCGCCCTTGGGCGGAGCGCTGCCCCGCACTGGGGCGCAGCATCTCCCTCGGCTCTCGGAGCCCCGACACTCAAGACGAGCCGCATCCCCCCCCCCCTCTTTCTCTTTCGGTGGCCCCGGGGGTGAGAGCCACGGAGACGGGGACAAGCCAGACGCTCGCCCCCGACCAGCGCCTGTTCCCACGGGCGGCTGCGCTGGGGAAGCTCCCAGGGCTGGGCGGCTCCGCGCCGCGCCGGGGATTAACAGCTGGGGCCGGCGGAAAAAATAACACACCGGGCGGAAAAAAAAACCCCGCAGCGCTGCCCTCCCTCCCCCCGCGGCAGCCCCTCACCTGCCCGCCGCTCCGGGGAGGCGCCTCCGCAGCGCCGCCGGGATACAAACTTTCACCGCTTAACTTTAGGAGCTGGGCGGGCTGGGGAGGGGCCGCCAGCGGGACTCTGCCCTTCGGCTCCCCCGGTGCCAGGAGGGGGAGTGGGTTCCCCAGGCGGGGCAGGTAAGTCCGGGCTCGCCTGCCCCGCTGCTGCCGTGGCTGTCATCGCCCCCGCCGCCGAGCGCCCCTGAGATGAAGCGCCTCGCTAACAGGTTTTGTTGGCTCTTCCATAACCAGAGGTGGGCTCTCCCTCTGCTAGCAAACAAATGGATCCAAGCTACCAGGCAGAGGCCAGTCGGAGCTGGAATTAAATAGTAAAACAGGCAGTGTAAAAAACTTTATTGTCCCCTATGGGAAAGGGGGTGACGGTGGAAAATATGCTTCTTGGCATGCGTGCCTTGCAAGCGTTGTGGGACCTGTCCCTTCCCATCACATAGGGGCTGGAACTAGATGATCTTAAAGGTCTCTTCCAACCCAAACTATTCTATGATTATAAGCTTGTTGTGACAATAACCCAGCCACATAAGTGACATTATCTCTCTTTAGTGGGCACTTTGCCTCACTTACATGTCTGCAAGAAAGTTCTTGAAGAACTAGCTCTAGCTCTTGCTAAGATTCTGTGCTCAAACTACTTCTATCCCTTGCCCGTTTTGGCACTTTGCTGCAGTTTGTGTCTCTAGAATTACCCCAACACTCACTTTAGGAATGCTCCCCGCGTCACTGCCTCATCACTCACAGCATAAGCCCTTTTGTAGAAGAGCAGTAATGTAACACTCCAAGTTTTTACATCTTTTACCCTAACAGGTCTCAAATAATCTCACACGCTGTTACAGCCAGCACACAGGGGTCACTTCTCCAATGCTGAACATTGCCAAACAGCTCAAAACAGCATTTCAGAGCAGATAGTAGAGAGCTGTGTGCTGCTTTGATTTTCAGGGAAGTCTAACCTAGCAGAGTGCAATTACACCGACTGGAACTTAGATGTTGGGGGTAACACGTGTTCATTGAAAAGTGCTCCAGGAGCTCTAGCAGCCATTGGAAGCCAAGACCTGTGTGCAGGTATGTTCCCTATGGATTTTCAATCCAAGTGCTAAACTGTCCTGCTCCTGTGTAGTTGGGGTTGTGTGAGTACATATAGCCTCTCCATGGTGCTTTAAATTTTCTTTTATCTCACTTAAGGATCTCCTTAGTCACAGTCCATTATAGAAGCTAGCAGCTCAGAGCAGACCCAGAGAACAAAGAATTTTCCTTTAAAGCCAACCTTGCATCCACTTTTAAAGTTCTAGTAAGTAAAGACTACCTTTCACACCTGTAGTTTGTCTGGCTCCCTGGTAGAAATAAATGGGGAGGAAAGAGGGAGGGAAACAGGTTTAACAGTCGTTTGCTATTTTGCAAGAGTTGAGTATGTTTCCCCTTTTAGACAACCTGGCAGGCAAGTGATGCTACCATAACCATATGTCCTAATAAAAAAATGCAACCTCATATTTAAATTAGGGATCTATTGGTCCCTGATGGCCAGTGAGATTTTATGGGAAAGCAACATGTCTACTGAATTTCAGTTTCATGAGTTAATACACTCAGAAGATTGTAGTGAAGGTCACTGAAGCTTCTAATAAGGATATACAGATTAACCTTCTGAGTGTTGTAGATTTAATTTCCCTCAATAAGTACATGCTGCAAACATATTTCTTCAGATTGATCTACTCAGGCTGTACCCATCAACTGATTAAAGTTATATATAATGCTGAAAAGATCAGATGTTTTAATTTTTTTTTTTTCAGTTAAAGGAATAAATTAATTGCTTTGGGATAAAGCCAAGTCTTGCTTTACAACTTAATATAAAAAACCCAAACAACCATGCATTTAGCTTATATAGTATTTGTTCCACCACAAGTTCTTCCAGTGCAGAGGGCATATTCCAGCTAGGATTTAAGAATCTTTAAAAAATTAAAAATTCAACATGTAGGTGAAATTAGACACTGGATTAGGAAGCTCATCAGCTACATAAATGTAATCAGCACCTTCCAAAGCCTGACATGTAGTAAAAAAGAAATGAATTGTGGAAGGGTGGCGGCAGTCTGTCTGTGTCAGCAGGCTTGGTACAGAGCCAGTGCCTGCATCAGAAATCCTATTCTTGGCAGGTTTCTGCATGTTTCCTATGACTTCTGGTAGACAAGCAGCTCAATGGTTAAAGTAGCAGAGTCATCCTCTGAAAGCAGTGAGGCAGCAGCTGGGTGCTGATGACTCCTTGCAGTAACAAGAGTAGGCAGTACAGTTAGAGAAGAAAGATAACAGGTCATGAATTGCAACAGAAATCTGCCAAAAATCACCGGGCAATTCACTGAAATAAACCCACTTTTACTCTACCTAAGACCGCTATAAGACTATCGTTAAGATCTGTGTAGATTTTCACCTTAGTTTAGCAGCAACAGCCATGGAGGAAAATTTGGCATGGAGGTCACAGTTACCCATGTTCACAACTGCTTCTCTGTGGATTGCCAATGCGCACTGCTTAAGCCTCCTAAATCCCCCATGGGCGCTTGGACTATTCCCCTATAAGAAGCGGGACAGAAACCATGTGCACCATTGCTGTGAGCTGTTAGGAAACACCTTGCTCTTGCTGAACTTTCCAGGCAGCCCATGCTTCCACTTGACATTTTTCCAAGTTTCTGGCAAAGCTAGTTCAGTCACCTACACCTACAAATTTCAAGGAGTTAGAAGTTGGGATTCTTACCTATAGAGAAAGAAACATGAGTCAAATAGCAGCCGTGGCAAAACTGTGCTTGTTTGGCCTGATCCTCTTCCCAAGGGGAAGGATTAGACTTTCAGAGTGGTTTTTAGATTAGGAAAATTAATTCCAAGTGCCATTATTATTATTTGCTGCAGTGAATTTTGGGGTGGACACATTAGCACAATTTCATTGGTGTGTTTGGTATATCAATATAGAACTGATTAGACAAACCTGATGATTAAAATCATTTTATCATTATGAAGGTGTCTTTTGCTCAAGGCCACAAACCATTCAGCAAGCAGTTGCTTTCTTGAGCTTTTTTAATTTTCATCTAATTAGCTAGAAATACACCACCTACAACATGCTCCTTTTTTAGTTAGTAGGCTAAAATTTGCCTCTACTAAGCATTGCTGTGGGGCATTTGCTTCTTTCTTTAAAAAAATGCTAACAGCTTGGTATAAAATTCATTTGTGCAGTAGCTGGCTCGCTGGGGTGATTATTAAAGCCTTTCTATGCAAGTTGTATGCTCATTCAAAAATATTAGGCAATTCAAAGTGTCTGTTGTTTTTCAGCTATTGCAAAGTTTCGTTTTTAAGATGAACAAACCCATCTTCAGTTAAACACTAAAAGGACTTAACTGTGAAGCTATTTTATTCTAATGGGCATCTGACTCAAAAGACTGCCAAAAGAAAACAGTAGCTGCAATCTTTATTTTTCTTCTGAAGGTTAGTGTGTTATCTTACTATAATTCCAAAATGTTCTTCAAAAGACAGCTACTACTCTGTCAGGTGCTGCAGGGCTGGAAAATGTCTCAGGATGTCCTGAAAACTGATTTTCAGAAAAAATTAATTCATCCTGTGTTTAAAGGGCTGATGAGGGCTTCCAGTCACACATGTGAGTGGGAAGGCTGAGATTAGCTCCCCTTCTCTTACTTCCTCTGCCCTAGCACTGGATGAGCAGGGTGTATGTATCTTCTCATGCTGTTATGTGATACATTTCCATCTTAGCATGAAGTACATCCAGTGTCACATGTTCTGTGCATGAAAGTTTCCAAAACAAGACTGGATAAACCTCTGAGCAACCTGGCCTGACCCCAGTACTGGCCCAGTCATTTGCTGGAGGTTGAACTATAGGTTCCCACCCTATGTGAGTTGTCCTATGCAGCTTTCCTGGATAGCCCATAATAAAATCAGGAGGTCACACTTTCACCAAAAATGTCTTATCTCATTCCAAAAGTGAGATTTGAATATCTTACCACAGAATCACAGATTACAAATCGACAAATGAGGTCCTTAACTAGCATCGGAAGGCTTTCTGTTGAAATGTGGTTCGTAGAGCAAGGAGAAAGTTCCTCTGAAAGCCTTCATCGCTTTCATAAGAATATTCCAAAACAGATCTGTTTTTCCAGGCCTTTTGAGTAGTATTTGTAGAAGCTATGTAACTTCATAATTTCTAATTCATCTCATTCTAAAGAAGGGGAAATATGTATCTTTGTTCTGTAAAATAATACTTATTATGGCACCTCCTGCTAAAGAGGAGCCTACTGTATTAGAGTGCCTAGCTGGGAAATGGTTTCTTTGGTGTTTCAGTTATTGACATCACAGTGTTCACACAAAATTTACCATGAATTTCTTAACCCTTTGATTTAAATGTTTTAAAGGCATTAATAAAGATCTTGAAAGATACGTTCTTCATGCTTGTCTTTCAGTTTTGACTGAAGGGACATTAGCAGATCATCTCTATCCTTATTTTGAAGTCTGCATTTCTCAGCTTTGTCTGACTGCTCATATACATTATGTAGCATGAAAAAAACTTCACCAAAATGCCTCTTAGAGCAATTTTACTATCCTTTATATGATTACTAAATGTCAGAGAAGTGAAATCTGAATGTTGTGCTTTGGTCTCTACACATCCCCTGAATGTGAAACAAACAAAATTTTCGTACTCCTAACAGCACTCTTGATAGTAGAAAGTTCTGCACTGATTCAACATCTGCTGACAAGCTGTCTATACAAATCAACAGAGAAATGAACTGATACATGAAACTGAGCGTGCCTCTGAAGTGATTCACAGTCTGTTGAAACAAGACACCAAACATTAAATATATAACTCCAGTGTTCTGGTTCCTCTTCCATCCTAAAATACCTGGAATAAAAAGCAGAAATATGGTGACATGACAGGCTGGTAGCTGTCCTGTAGCATAGATAAAGGAGGATTGAATGAAATAAAACAGTACGGCCTTCTCCTAGTCACTGTCAACATTGTACTACATGTTGAGTGTTTGCATTGCTTATTAGGACCAGTGTACATATTTTGAACCCATCCTGACAGCCTGGATCCAAACGCTGAGTGAATTATGACATTATGGTATTAGTGTGTGCCAGAAAAAGAAGTTTTTGAGGGAGAAATTCTAGGGCATATGAGGGTGGAAAGTAGAATAAAGACTAGGTAGACTGACAACCAGATACTGCATACTAAAAAAGAGACAGAAAGAGAACTAGGTAAGTTTTTTTAAAAAAAATATCTAGCATGAGCATTAGTCCAAAGTGTTAGGTTATTGTGTAATGATTCATTGTCGATCTGAACGTGGTGCCAGGGAAGATCATGGAATAGGTCATCTTGAGTGCTATCACACAGCACATGCAAGATAACCAGGTAATCAGTCCTAGTCAACATGGGTTATGAAAGGCAGGTCCTGAAAACTAACTTGATCGCCTTCTATGACAAGGCAACCCGCTTAATGGATGAGGGAAAAGCTGTGGATGTAGACTTCTTGGACTTCAGTAAAGCCTTTGACACCATTTTTCACAGTATTCTACTTGAGAAATGCTTCCACTGGCCTGGACAGGAGGACCCTCTGCTGGATAGAAAACTGGTTGGATGGCCAGGCCCAAAGAGTCCTGGTAAATGGAGCTAAATCCAGCTGGAGGCCAGTCACAAGTGAGTCCTCCAGGGCTCAGTGCTGCATCCAGTTCTGTTCAATATCTTTACCTGGACAAGAGGCTTGAATATACCCTTAGTAAGTTTCCAGATGACACTAAGCTGGGAGGAAGTGTTGATCTGCTTGAGGATAGGGAGACTCTGCAAAGGGATCTGAACAGGCTGGACTGATGGGCTGAGGCCAACGGGATGAGGTTTAACAAGGCCAAGTACAGAGTCCTGCACTTGGGACACAACTACCCCATGCAATGCTACAGGCCTGGGAAATGGTGGCTGGAAAGCTACCTGCCAGAGAAGGACCTGGGGGTGCTGGTTGATGGCTGGCTGAACATGAGCCAGCAGTGTGCC
Source organism: Clamator glandarius (assembly GCA_033459285.1). Taxonomy (NCBI): domain Eukaryota; kingdom Metazoa; phylum Chordata; class Aves; order Cuculiformes; family Cuculidae; genus Clamator; species Clamator glandarius. The sequence continues at coordinate 2,795,890 of JAUNZM010000105.1, forward strand.
CAGGTGGCCAAGAAGGCCAATAGCATCTTCACTTGTGTCAGAAACAGTGTGGCTAGCGGGGCAAGGAAGTGATTCTGCCCCTGTACCAGGCATTGGTGAGGCCACATCTCAAATACTGTGTTTGGTTTTGGGCCCCTGACTACAAGACATTGAGGTCCTGGAGCATGTCCAGAGAATGGCAACAAAGCTGGTGAAGGGGCTGAAGGACAAGTCTCACAAGGAGTAGCTGAGGGAACTGGAGTTGTCTAGCCTGGCCTGGAGAAGAGAAGGCTGAGGAGAGGCTTTATCGCTGTCTACAACTATCTGAAAGGAGGTTGTAGGGAGGTGGTTATTGGTCTCTTTGCCCAAGTGATAGGATGAGAGGGAATGGCCAAAGCTGCACCAGAGGAGGTTCAGATTGGACATTAGGAAGAACTTCTTCACTAAAGGGGTTATCAAGCACTGGAACAGGCTGCCTAGGGAGGTGATTGAGTCACCATCCCTGGAGGTGTTTAAAAGACATATAGATGAAGTACTTAGGGATATGGTTTAGTAGTAGACAGGTATGATTGGACTTGATTATTTCAAAGGTCTTTTCCAAGCTGGGGATTCTATGATTATATGGTTCTCATGTGACCTAATGTCAGTACTGGCCTATGCCTTTGCACTTCTGGAAGGTGTTACTACAGGGGCAGTCTAAGGAAAATGAGGTCAAATATTCTGTACTGGATGTAGGATGCATACAGGCTAGCCTAAGATTTGGAAGCAATTTCACTGCTCATCACACACTTCCCTTCAGCGAGAAATTCAGATACATATAAAATAAAAGATAGCTTTGGAGGGCCATAACCAACAGGGACCTACTGTTGCCTATTTTCTGCCAAAAATATTCTCACTGCTGAAATTTTAGATTAAGATACTACATGGAGACATTGGTGATTGCTTGGTGGGCCATCTTTTAGCTATAAACTTTTATTCTACTTACTATGCTAATGTAGCTAGATCTGTTGGAAGTATTTGATGGAGCTGACTGTCATGTGCTGCTGTTTTGTGTAAGAAATAGCAGGGTGGATAAAGCTGCACTTCTCTTTCTTTTTTTCCCTCCTCTTAGCTGGAACATTGGAATTATGTGTGCTCCTGGTTCTGGTTATGTCCTCACATATTAAAAGCTCTTAGTTAAGACTTAGAGACAAGATGGATTTGAGAGTCAGCAGTAGCATGCATGGGCAAGTTAACTCTGTGTCTTCTTAATAGCATAATCAAGCTTTCCAAACATTAAAGTGCATGACTTTACACAGTAAAAGAAATAGTAGCCTGGAAAACTAAATATATGTTTAACATTGGACTGTTCAAAGAGGAGGAGATCTGGAAGAACTGTTTCAGCTCAAGCTTGTAGCTTTTCTGGAAACAGGAATGGTGGCACAAAGTTCTCTAGCTGAGGGGATTTCCCTCCTGTCACCCACAGATGTTTTTCCTGCCTTCAGGCTTCACTGCTGCAAAATGCTGTAGAAGAAAGTGTAAGTGAATGCCATCATGGAGCCTCAGGATCAGAAAATCCTAACATATCTCAGAGGTTTCTTGCTGATTTCGCTTGGCTCAGTTTAGCTCAGCTCAATGGTATATAAACCATGCTCACCAGGATTTGGCTTACTTTCTCTCTTGTAATTAGGTTTCCCAGGCAGGATTTTCTTTCTTTTTAGGAAACTTTTCCTCATAACCAGTCTTGTTTTCCCTCATTGAGTTCATGCTCTTTTCTTCTTGTTCTTTTTCCAAAGGACACAGAATAGCTCACTACCTTCTTTGTGATAACTTGTTACATGGTAAATCATTACTTGCTACTAAGGAAACCATGACCCAGAGCAGATTGTTTCCTTACTAGGAAGTAATCGTCCTTTACTCCATATTTGAATTCTGCAATGAATTTAGCTCACTCATGAATTCAGTAAATGGCACCTTCTTTTTGTCTCTGACTCACTGCAACCTGCTGAACAAAGATGGTTTTCTCAGGGTGCTTTAAATGACCCATTCTCATGGCAAGGACTTTCTTTAGATTTGTGACTCACTTTTTCAGGATGGCATCATAATTTTCCATCTCTCCATCTTTGGAATGAAATTTAAGAATACTTGATAAGTAACTCAGGACAGATTATAAACTTCTACAAATGCACTTGTGCAGTGCTTTCGTTGCTAGAGACTGTTATTCCACATCTGGCTAAGGGAATATGATCTATCATCCCAACCATGAGAGACTCTAAAATAATTTTACGGCTAATCAGAAAACATATATACACTCAATTAAGGACTTGCGAATAACCAATGGAACTGTAGCATATTCTCAAGTGCCTTTCCTAGTACACACCTGATCTCAGCTTCACAAATTGAATGATTGTTTGTATTTATTTTTAAATGTTTGGGTATTTTTTTAAAAAAAATGTGTGCTTGGGAATTTAATAACATTTTGGAAATGGAAAAGCTTGAGGGGTTTTGTTGTTTTGTAATTTTTGGGATTATCCTTATTACTATGGCGAAACAGCTAAAGATAAACAAAGCTGCCTGTTATTCTTTTGTTTGCTTTACAAATAAATGCTCTACTTCATAATTACCTCTTTAAAGCTAAATGCTTACATAGCAAATATATTGTTAAGGGAAGCTTTACAGACATGGCAAATATTTGACAGTACTTGTAGAACTAAAGCACAGAAAAACAGATGTGTTGTTTGTAAACTGCGAAGTTCTTGGTCACTGGAGATCAAAGTTTTTTTTGTTTGAGTGTTAGACAGAAGAATCTGCAAGAAATGCAGGCCCTGTACACAGTTAATATCCTTAACTTAACATTTGTAGATTACAATCGACCACATTTTCCAACTACAGCCGTCTTAAACCATTTTTTGACTATATATGTTAAGATAAACACGTTTAACATCACACATACCTGATACTCTTTTAAATTATTAATATATCCATATGTTCCTTTATTTTCAAATTCACAGGTCATCTAAAAAAAGCTGAGCTTCTGAAACTAATTGAAACTTTCAGCAGTGAATTAAAGTAGCAGAAATTTATGTTGGTTTTTGTTACTTTCTTCCACAGACGTCAGACTGGTCTTACCTACACAGTTGCTGCTTGTGCCAGTGTAATAACACCAACTGTCAAGTTGTGTGTTCAAAAGCAAATAAATTGAAATAGTCAGAATTTTCAGGATTGTCTACTGTAAAAAAATCCTGTGCTAGGTAGGTCACAGGGAAACCATTATTAGCAAATCCCATCAATATCCTGCTGTCTGAGTTCCAGACACCATACAGAACCAAATACTTTCTCTCATTGCTAACCTCAAAGTCAAGAGCTCCATAACACAAAACTGTGCTCCTGTTGTGTATGTAGCCCAAGCCACCCAAGAGTTTTCACCTGTGACGGTTCATACCCCAGGACCTACAGATACTAACTGCCACATCCTTTCTTCCAGGCGGAGTGACTAGCTAGCTACTAGCTGCCAGCTGTGAAACAACAGATTTTATGGAGGGCTGCACCAAAGCCACCAGCAGGGACTAGCAAGATAGAAAAATTCAGGTTCCCTCTGAATCATCAATCTTGTATCACCAACTGCCAATTTACATTGTAGGGTGGAGGGAGTGAGTGGAGAGATGTTTTGGTAAAGCAATTAAATAATATGTAGCAAATGAGATAGGGTGACAGTTTGTCTTCAGATTATCTTTTCTTTCCAGGTGTCTAAAACATGCTTTTAGAGTATGTTTATTAACATAAGGTAAGGTATGCTTTATAGAAGGTCAGAATGAATGAGTAAGCAATGTTTGCTCTGGTCTCCGTGTCCCCAAAAAGTGCACGCATAGTGCTGTAATACTATTCTGTGGCTCTAGGCTATATATATGATTTCTGTTCTGCTACCCTACCAGCAAAATGGAGCCTCTCATGTAGCTACATCAGATCATGGTTTGCAGCTGATGGATCACCTTCAAGTAAAATGTATGAAATTCACCTTATGACATAAACGTGTCTTGTATTCAGCACCTGCCTTCATTATGCTGCATTATCTAGCAGCTGTCTGTAAAGATTACATTACTTCTAAGCCATCAAAGAGTACTGAATGTAGTCCTTTAAGAAGATTATGGCAGCACGAAACCTGGTCATTTTCAATAAATGAGTTACAAGACCTTTTAGGTATTACACTTGCTTCTGAGCAACCTTTTTTATTTCTGCAAAGATATGATCACATTTTCTCCTTCAGTAAGGTGTTTTTTCCCCTGTCCTAGTGTTAGGAAGCCAGAACTGCCACCATTATCACCCAAAAGATGAGGTAATTTGACAGGAAAAGCTGCAAGATCAACTACATGCAATTTAATATCTTGAAGTGTACAGATAAAATGAGTTCTCCACCCTTTTAATGTATAGTAGCTTTGGGTGTATGGGAAGGTTGAATACTCAGACAGAGTAGCTTTCTGCTAGTCAACAGGCCCACAAAGACTGATGCTTCATAACAAGAAATTTTCCTCTAAATGAAATAACGAAATATCTTGTATTCCAGGAATGCCTACTTTTTCATTTGAGATGATATTAATTCTTGATCAGGGCATGTCAACAAATTGCACATTTCTGATTTCCACTGCATACAGTGATCTTGTAAAGCAGTGGAAATATTTGCAAGTATTTACCCACAGCTATTGCAAAACGTACAGGGAACACATGTCACAAAGAAGTAGCAGCTTATGGTGCTGGACAATTAAGATCCTGTTGCAAACTTACAGCTTATAATGGGCACAGGTAATGAATTTTGTTCTGGTTTGTCTGTGTTCTTCTGTGTGAGCATGAGTAACTTTCATGCTAATGCTGCCAAAAACTTTAGGTTGAGAGTCCTGAAGGTAGTAGTGGCTGTGGCTCAGTCTTATCACCCAAGCCAGTGCCTTCCTCCATATTCATAGAGGCCAAATCACATTATTTCTACAGAGAGTGTGACAGCCACTGCAATTCCTTGCTTCTTCCCCAGTGAGCACATCTAGATCTTTATCTGTTTCTCAGGGAAGTGTAAGTCCCAGTGATGCTATGGTTACTTAGAAATTCCCTTTAGCTGTTATCAGTCCCTTGCCCAAGAAGCAAAAGAGCAGCTTCTCAGGCTCTCTCTGATGAGATACTGGCCAGCCAGGAAGCCAGCGCAAAAAGCCTAGAGCTTTCTGCTACACATGGCAATCAAATGGTGCAGGCTTGGAGGAACTGCAACAGAAAAGGTATTTTATCTGTAAATAACTAACCCCACATTTAGCCATTCCTGGGTAAATCTGCAGGGATTCTTCTGAGGCTGGTCAGGCAGCTCTAGAGTTACCTCTTTTAGTAGAGTAGAACCCCGTGTAAGAAACAGATGCGTGCTCAGGAGGACAGTGGCTCTGTCTGAAGGTTAAGGTACACAAAAACATTTCAGGAGCTTGAGGAAGAAAATTAGTGTGTGAACATGAAAACCTGAGGAAGGAATGAGGAAATTAATTATCAGATCAAGGGAAAAACAAAGAAGCATGCAGAAAAACAATTAGTAGTTGAAAATGCTCTTGAGTCCAGTAACCTTGGAGAACACATTGAGCTAGTGATGGTGGCTGCTGTCACTTAAGGTAGTTATTGGATATCATATAAACCTTTTTTTTCAAACCAAGACAGAATTGTTTATGTTTTAGGATGCAGCCATCAATAGTGAAATTAAATATCAGAATGAATGCAGGAACATGTTCTAATAAAATGTGAAGGAAGTAATCAGGAAAGATTATCAGTCTTGTCAGCCTGATATTTAGCAGTGATAAAAAAGAAAGCCTGATGCTGGTGCTAATGTACTTTCCTTTTTGCAAGCTAAGCCTATCTAGCATAATATTAAATGGCAGAGACTCATAAAGAGTTTAAGAGCTTCTCTGCAGGAAGATGCTGAAGATGCAAACAAAACTGAGATTTACACTAGATTATTAAAATGGTTTACTCTTAATGCCAAACCAGGGCATCCTGGTATCAGCAATATCTTCCCGTGATTGCACAGACCAGCCTCTAGTCATGCTATTGACCTGGAGAGGAGGCCAATGAGTTGCAAAGAAGTGAGGCTTTATACTCTGGCCTAAAGGAAAGCAAGACCTGACCAGCTCAGGACTGAAATGCAGGACCCACTTGCAACCCCCACTGATTTTTTTTAACTTGTCCCCAGGAAATAAATGAATGACGACAGTGCCCAGCTACAAAGTGTTGTCTCAGTCTGGAGATCTCTGGTACAAATCCCCATGCAGGCAGCTGAAAAGGAGGTCATCACTTGCAATTACAACCTTATACTGTGCCCTGGATACAAATAACAGCCAGCGACAGAGTACAGCCTCTGCCTGCTACTATAACTCAACAGATGGAGTAGTTGCTAAGCTTAGCTTGCAGGATTGAGAAATGGATTTTTTTTTTATAAGCAAGACTGTGTGCAGATGAACTGAGGATCGCCTACATATCCCAGCAATAAGATCTATTACTTAGCATTTTTTTAGGTCAACACATGGCATGCCACTGTCTTCTCTCATCTCTTTCCTGCTTATTTTATGGCAGAAAGATGTTTGCTTGATTTTCTTTTGTGCTCCAGAGCGGAACATCAGCTACTGAAACTTGTGGGCCTTGCTCAGAAAGCCTCCTTAATTTACTAATGTTCATCATTGATGTGATCATAGAATCATAGAATGACGGGTTGGTAGGGACCTCAGGGATCATCTGGTCCCACCTTTTAGGTGATAATAGTTTAAATGAGATAGCCCAGAACTTTGTCAAGCTGTGCCATAAAAGCGTCCAGTGCGGAGGAATCTACCACTTCCCTGGGGAGATTATTCCAATGTTTAATTGTTCTCACAATGAACTCATGGAGATGGCTTGGAGATGGCTTAAGAGAGGTAGTAAAATATATTTCCATATAATTTCACATTGTTTTTCTGTGCTTTTATTGTAATTGAGAATATATTAAAGCATAAAAATAAAATGCAGAAGCTCGAGTCAAAGTTTGTGTCAAAGCTTCACTGTGAAACATCTTCTCAACATATTCTCCCTGAAATCTCAGAAGGACACTTTAACAACTTTGGAAGTTGCACACTTTGTACTTAAGATGTAATTTCTTAAGACACCCAACTTTCTACTGTGAGGTGATAACTATTTTAGATACCTCTAGGCCTATTATAGAAACTTATGCAGCTTTATTCTAGATCAGGCTCCAAATCCCTGAATACAAATGAAAAAAATTTGAGATGACCTTTTCAGACTAAATCTTTGTATTGAGCTTAATGAGTAGTATAAGTATTAAAGTGATCTGCCCGAGTGAAGTTTTTGTTAGCATGAAGTTGTCTCTATCTACTTCTTTGTTTTACACTGACTTTTTTCCTAAGTTGACCAGAACATCAAAATAGCTTCTCATGAGTCAAATTTCCATGATTAGGGAAAAAATGCAAGTACAGCTAGAGAGAGCTCTATCTGCACTGAGTGGACATCCTCAGAAGGAGTGTAAGTGAAAGATGTACCTAATTGGTAATCTTAGAAGTATAAACCAGGTTACCTTCTGAATGTAGCCATTACAATTTATGATTTCTGCCAAACTATATATTGATTCCTCTGTCTTAAGAATCAGCAGCTTTCCCTGCTGATTGAATTTTAATTACTCACTCCATAGTTACATTGATTTTAACAGACTTCTGGACAATTTTGTACTATGCTGGTTTCAAATTACACTTAATGAATTCATCATGACTATCGATATAAAAAAAATCCATTCTACAACAAACTGAAAAAGAAATAAAATGCTTTTCTTCTCTTCTGCACAGACCAAACTTGACCTGAACTTATACTGTGCTTACTTGGAAAGGGCCTATGATGTCTCTGAGGAGAAAAATTAAAAAAAGAGCTGTTGGTTTCGGTTGTTGAAACCCAATAATGAGTATGTCTCCAATAAACTGTGATTAGACTCATTACACAAATTAGTATTTTCAAACAAAAATTCAATCACTTTACATATATTGCACCAAAGTCAAGAAAATCTTCCATCTACTCTCTCCAAAATATGAATAATACAGGTTAAGGATAGGCAAGTTGTATTGGTACTAGTTATATACTTGCATAAGGGACCCCTTCTTTTGTGTATGGGACAAAGTTCCCCATTAACAACCAGGCAATGTATGCAGCATAATAACAGCAAAAATTTTAATTGTAGCTTTCTGATCTCTGCACTTTGGAAATATTTGGCTACAGCACATCTGTGTGTGTCTGGGGGAGAAAGACACAAATTACACATCCAAGTGCCACCTGGGGTCTGTGGGGCCACCTTTGCACCCTAAAGCAAGAGTGATGGGTAGCAAGACGCCTGGTTCAGCCACCTGGGGCTCTCCCTGGAACTTTCTGCTTGCTCCCAGGGTCACCCCTTCAATGATCAGTTCTCATGCCTGCCTGATGCATGTACAGGCATAAGCATTTGCATAAATCAATACCACAGCCCTACTGTTTTACAATTAACTTCAGGGAATCCTTTTTGGCCTCACGGTTTTATTTTCATTTACCTTGGGCAATGGCTCCCTACTCTTTTGAGTTATTGCTATATAAAGGAACATTCAATATCCAGTCAGGCTGAAAGCTGCTGATTACATTTATCAGCTTTAATAAGATATGTTATAAGATCTTATTTTCTTGAATTATCTATAGATAAAAGCTATGATCAATGGCAGCCTTTAAATATTTCCAAGCCAGTATTTCCAGAGATGTTGTCATTAAAAAGGACCTAGAAGTGTTTTACAAATGAAGGCCCAAACACTACTTGCACACCTTCTTTAGGCTTCATTTTCATTATTCTGAAGTTCATTTTCTTGGATGCAGCAGTTCTGCACTAAATGTGGTTGAAGCAGTAAGATATCTACTGGTCTAGATTCTACCTGATATTTTCAGTAGCACAACTAAATCTAAATTACTGGATACGGAAGTAACTTGGAGTCCCCTTCATGGATGCATCTCCTCTGTGTTTTGAGTTCATCTTGGGGTGAGATATGGGCATGGCACCATCTGCTCCCATAACCATCATTTCCATGATTAGGGAAGTGGGCTGTGCAGAGTCCGGCCGTGGTGTGTTTTCACCAATCTGCTCTTGCCCTCTGCCTCAAAGCGACCGGGCTCCTGCCCTGCACCTGCTGCCTGAATGAGCTGGACTTCTACCTGCTGCCTGCTGGAAGGAGTGTGACTTCAGAGTATAATTTTCATTGTAAATGGTTGAATTGCAGGTGTGTTAGAGCAAAAGAAAGAAACTGAGAAAACCAACTAATTTAAAATCGGGCAATGATTTCACAGTACATGCCTAACTTGCCTTCAAAATCACCCACTTACTACACAAAGCCATTCTGTCAGTAGTATACAGAAGTTACGCTGCAACAACAGGTTTTCTTTTCTAACAATGAAATAAACAATGAGTTACCCTTCTTTAAGTCTGTACATAGAGAACAATTCCAGTAGACAGCAGAGTTTTATGACTTTCAATGTTATTTTCTAAATGGTAAAGCTTCCTGTGGAGAGGAACTTTCTTACAGTTTCTAGCAAACTATCTGGTTATTACTCTGATAAGAGTGGTAAATAATCTAACAGTATGCACATCATCTTTTGAAGGAGAAAGCAAATTAAAAGAGTTCTTTAAACCTGAAATCTGAGTGCTTTGTTCTCTGCTAGGATAAACATATCATGTTACAGTTTGCTCTGAACAGCATTGTGGAAATCAATCTGCATAAGTATATGAAAATTTATCAGACAATGAACAAAAGATTTAAGCAGAAAATCTTTTTTTTTTTTTCCAGTTTGCTTGAGGGCTAAAAAGAAAAAAATTACCGGGCCATTTCTTTCCTCTTAAAACCTTTTTATAGATAATGGTGAACAGATGATTCCTTCAGACTTCACTTGTGATGAATTCAAGACGAGATAATATCATCATCCATCTTCTTGATGAACCTCATCATCTTAACTTCAGTCTAAATCCAGGAGAACAACTGAACAAGCTAGGCATCTACGCTTGTTCATTTAAAACTTACATCTGAAGGTTAGAAAATGTTCAAGGTCGAACTTCTAAGCTACCATCTGGAGTTCATTTAACAATTGCCAAGAACATCTGCCGCCACTGCACATGTCTAAGAGAGAACTTAGACAACATTATATTTATTATAATTTAGATGAACTGGCTACTGAGCATAGTAGGATGGATCCCTAGTAATGATAGAACTGACAATCCTAGACAAATCATGTTCTAGGTAGTTTAGTTTCTAGCATCCATATTTTGACACATTCTTATCTGTACTTTGAAAAATTGGAATCCTGTGTTCTTTGCATAGATAAGCCTGCTTGAGAAGGTTTACCCTGGAGTTGGGCCATGGAGATCTGTAGACTGAATTATTGCAAGCTGAGTATCCATCAGCAAAGATACAAGCCCAGAATAGAGTTCATCAGTTAGTGAATCTACTGAGAATCAATTCTTTTGTCTGACTTGGTGAATTTCCAGTTCTTGTTTCTGCTGGAAAAATGTGTTGTACCATTTATTGACAATGCTTTCTCCAAAAGGGGAATTTCAGTAAGGAAATAAATATCTTCCAGGTTTTCCAGGATTGCTGTAGCAAAACCACATTGACTGTTTCCTCTTTGACTTGTAGGTGGCAGATTTCCTAGTTTTAAATCAATCCATATAGAGTTACTATAATTTTTGCTTTTTGAGCTTTTTGTGTAACTCTTTGCTTCCAATGCAGCATTTGGTAAATTAAAGCGACATAATTTACTTTGTTTATACTTACATGCTTTAGAGCAAGGAATGGCTGGACTCGATGATCTGGTGGGTCTCTTCCAACCTGGTGATTCTATGATTCTGTGATTACCTTTTCTTTTAAGGACAAAATCCTAGAGTCACATGAACATCAGCTGAGATGTTTTGATGCTAACAGCCAGAATTTAGCGCAAAGTCAGTGTTCACAATCTAGAAGCCGCATCCCACAAGTAGTAGTGTTATTTACAGCTTTGCAAGGTGCAACAGAAACATTGGGGGGGGGTTTATCTCCTGACTGATGAGGACAGAAGTGCAGTTGTGGAGTAGTCAAAGTAGACTCCCACTCTGTTGTGGCTTCAGGTCTCAGATTGCTGAAGGCAGTATTTTTCAAAAGTGCTGCATGTGAAATTTGAATGCAGACACCTAAAAGCTAAACAAAGCATGTCTGTAGAGATGGATATAATATTATCTGAACTTTAATAATAAAACTGAAAGATATAAAAGTCAGAGAAATGCATGGTTTACAAGGTCTAATTCCTCAGAACTCCATGTCTTTGTTCATATTTTAAGATACAGCAAATCCCACTGGCTATTAATGCCTTACACTGGGGAAAACATTTAGAGTTTTAAAAATATTGTAAGGTTGCTATTCTTTACTCACGTACAGGAATTCCTAGTAGCAAGAAGTAGACAATGTGAAATGAAGACTCTGTTACTAAATGCGGAAGAAATGTGGGGGATTTTTTCACAATCTGCATGGAAATTATCCACTGTAAATGATGGACATGACATATAAAATGTCCATTAAGAGATGATGAAAATTTTAACTAGAAGGAGATGTTTTACATGATTGCATCGTTAATTTAGTGATTTGATCAGACAGGACAGATGCTTTCAGACATGCTTAGTGTGTCAAATTTCTGTAGTTTGGTAAATGTCATCCATTGGATTATTCTACATAGGTGAAAAGGTAATACAGTATATTAAGTATTTACTGATTCGTCTAAATATTTAGTGATTCATCTATACTGTGTAATAGCCAGTAAGTGCAATTCAACATAATACATATATATATATTAATAGGTATAATAAACAATTTTATTCCATTTACAGAACACTGACTCTATATTTTAATGGTGTCTAGAAAGCAGAGAAAATTGAAATTATTGCTGTCATTCAATTGAAAAGCTGTGAATGTGAATAAAATCCGCACTCTGATTATAGATCAATTTACCTTTGTAACTGAAAAACAGGAGTTACATTCCATGTCGTCTTCTTTATGAGGTTTTAAACTTCATTACATTTCTTATTTTAACAGATGGCAGAATTTAATCCTTATCAGAGGGACAAGAGTTATGGAGAAACTGGTAGTTGTTTCATGGTATGGGGAAGATTAATAAACACTACTGTGGTTTGTTTTTCTTTATTATAGCTAAGCATATCTGCTAAAAGTTTAGCATCCAATTGGAGCTTTTACAGAATCTTTGCATCTGTAAGAAAATCAAGAGAAAGGTGCTTGCAGTCAAAACCTCAATCAAAAACCTATTTATGTTCCAAAATTCAAAGCACTGTTATCAAAACCATGATAGAAAAGACATTGAGTGAATCTTTCTAGTTCTGTTCAAGATCTTTTAACTGGCAGAAGAATCTTTTACTTCGAGTGTGATTTTATATTCTTTCTTGATGTCTAGAAATTGTTTATCTTCTATAGGATCTAAATATTTTCTTCACTTTTGAGATGCCTCCAGTCTGAAAGTTCTGCTCATAGCTGGAACAGAATTTGTAAGCTGTCTGGCTACTGTGGTGTGACTAAAAAAAAAACCAAACCCTCCTCACTGGATCCAGATTCACTTAGACTGTCACTGGATATTCAGTCTGCTGAATCTTCCTAGAGTAACTTCTCTATATTAGAAAAATTTAAGAGCATCTTCTGCTTTTGAGAATGAATTGACGACTGAAAAGTGATAGCTCTTCACAGCATACCTGTGGATGTAAAATAAAATGTCTCCCGAACTTTATTACAGTAAAAAGATAGAGAATGCTGAGGTTAATGGTAAACTAGATTTATAAGGCCTATCATTTAAAAGTCAGAAAACCCTCGAAGATAAGGTTGACAGGCAAAGCTTACAGGATTATCTTGCATATTTTGCATGCTTTAAAATAGAAAAGAAAAATCATGTTTTGTGTTTAGTATGGAGTAGAAGATAGGTAATTCTGAACAGAAACTTGCATGTAAGAATTTGCTCACATCCTTTTCAACAGAATTGAATTTTTTACTGTTTTATTATAATTGTTATTTTTTATTTTGCAAAAAATGCTGTAACTCTAACAAAGCTAGACAAATGGCCAAAACTATGCTTTGCTTACTATTTTGTACTTGGTAACCATGTCTATTTGCTACCTATGTTTGCTAAGCTGTATTTTTTGTATTTTTGAAGATATGTAGAAAATAGTCACGATTTATTGCATTAATATACGTCTGATACCAGCCAGTGTCACCAGCCTCTGCACAATACCTTCTTTGTCTCTCTGCAGAATAAGGATGATAATACTGTTTACATTTACTTTATCTCAATGCAGTATCATGCTCCTTAATCATGTCCTACTAAGCAAATGCACTCAAGCACTGGAAGTCCTTGAGGAAGAGGGGAACAAAAGGAAAAGCAGGACAATTTGAAATCAAATTATATTTGATGGTGGAGGAACTTTAAACCCTGTGCAAACTAGCATCAATTGGATGTTTTTGAAAGAAAAACATTATGTGGCCGATATTTTCCCTTTGCTTTTATTGAAGATAAAAAAACCCTGTTGAAGATAAAAAACCTATTTATGAGTTTTAATAACTGCAAAGACTTGTGCTTAGCATCTAATGTTCCATGTTCTGTTGTGGTTATAATGCTGATAATGCCATAAATACAGTGTTATGATACCTTAGTGGAAATGGATATTTGTATACCGCATGCCACTCAGGTGGTGCTCCCCTCCCACAGCTTTGGCTCTGTCCTTCTTTCATGACCTTTCCTACCCTCCTGGCCCCACATCCCCATAGGTCTTCCTGGGCCTTCTGGCAGCTGTTTGGAGCTGCTCAACCAGCTACACATTTTGGTGACACCAAAGGCAGACAGACATTTGAAGAAGAATGACACAGATTGGGGAGGGGATGAAAAGCTATGTCACATATACCCTCTTGACTTCCAGATGCTGAAAGCTGATGTTTCGGTAAAATCCTCTCAATCATTAGGCAGAGGCCATTGTGGAGCTAACTTGGTTTGTGGTGAGGTTCAGCTGGGCTGGGGAAAGAGGCAGAGGGGAAGAGGGGAAAAAAAGCCAAGGAAAAGGGACCAGGGTGTAATGAACATGAAGGGAATGGTAAGAAAAAAAATGGAAATTGCAAGCATTGGAGGAAAACAGAAAATTAAGAGCCTAAAAAGTAGGTTAATGTGTCTAAGAAAAGGAGTTAAGAGGGAGAGAAGAGAAAGTAAAGGAAACACTGAAGGTTAGTTTGAAAAGTTTGCTGATGCTGTAAAAAAATGTGTAGTATCAGGAATTCCCCAGAACTCCCCACCTCTGCAAACAGGAGAAGACAGGCAATGGCTGAAAGAGCTGGTCCTATTTTAATTAAATGTTTATTTAAGTCTAACGTATTTGAAAATTATAATTGACTTCCCCCAGCAATGCCCTTAACCAAGTGCCTTGCACAACATCTTTGAAAAGCAGTCAACTCACAAAAAATCCCAGTTGGCAACCTTTTTTTTCCCTGAAAAAGAAGTTTACCGAAATCTTCAAAGGCCAGAATCTGGCATAATTTTTTCTTGAGTAAAGTTAACTCTGTAAGTTGAAGCCTTGTCAGTAAACGTGACGTACTCCAGCTAGCTGCAAGCATGGTTGTGCGTGCCCAGACCCACAAGCAGGAGTGACAGAGCTTCCTGCCCATCTGCCTGCCTGGTCATCGATACGTCAGCCCATGTGTTTATGGAATCCATGTTTTTTGTGGGCCAGGTGGCAAACTGCAGCTATTCAGGAGATGTCTTGTGAGCAGCTGAACTATCTCTTTACCATGGCCAGGATGGATAGTTGACGGTATTACCAACACAGCTGTTCAGTGTAATCCATCCCTGCTCATGGACTGTTAAGTGTCCATAAGCAGGGGCATAATCCCACAGGAAGAACAAAATAAACTGCTTTCTCGGAGTTTAATTCTACCAACGCTAATCTGCTCCCACCACACTTCGGTGTCAGTGAAAATCCCTGGACTGGTAGATGAAAGACAAGATGCAGTAACCATACCTCTGAGCAGACTGTTGTCATTCAGAGACACAGAGCTAAGGCCTGGTTAAATGATTATTTGTTGGGCAAGGCTTCCGCTGATTGCAATCAATTTTAGTGTGTAAGAACAAATCTTTCAGAAGAAAGGATATCGAATTCCTACTACTGTGCAATTAACATCCACATGGATATTTAGGGAAAATTAAAATTCATATCCTTGCTGCAACAGATGTAAAAATGTATGGAGTGACTAGTTACTTAAGAGCTTCGACAGCAAAACTTCTAAATATGGTTGATGTTGGGAAAACATGGACCTATGGTTCTGAAAATCAGGCTGTCTTAATGTGTTCTAGGTAGGATACTTTCTTACTTCACATGCTCTTTGTAATTCTGTTATTAGAACAGCCATAGGATAAAGGTCAACAGAAAGAAAATCCCAATAGTCATGAAGCAAATATGCATATATATTCACATCTTTACAAGATATGCAATGGATCTGGCTGGGTATGTTTAGAGGAACAGATTAAGACAGAAAAATCTGTTTTGAAAGAAAGCTCTCAACAACACCTTATATACAGTGCCAGTGTGGAAAGGATTTCTGATCAGAATACCTGAATAACCAATTAACCACTGGCTACAGCCTGCTCTGTGGAGGAGTCTAAGAAAGGCTCAAGTCCTTGCCATAAATAGGGATATCTCCCATGCTGTTGGCAGCTGCTGAAGAACTGGGAAAGCCACCCACCCCGCAGCAAGCCTCTCAGTTAGAGGCAGCCTCTCTCCCTATCACTCTTGGTGGTTGTTAACAGTCGGGGAGTTTGTAAGAGGAAATTGAGTTTTCCATTTCTGAAGAAAAATCAAATTACTTCCTCTTGAGTCTGAGTACTAGGCAGGCACAAATATACCAAGTACAATTTTGTGATATCAATCTAATTGCATATTTCTTTCAAACTATATGACCACCTGGATGCAGTGACAACAATAACAACAGCAAATCAATGTTTGTGAGGAAATGCAGTTAAGTATTAAGATCTAATAATATTCTCTCTTGGATGCAGCTGTAAAATTCTTTCTTTCCCTTTGCAAACAGAGTGTTAAAAATGCCAAGAACCAATGAGTGTCTAAGATTATTCTTCCCCAGATGAAACGAAAAGATATTGATTTCTACAAAATAGATTCCTTAATATGTAAACACATTATTCTAAGTCACAGAAAAAAACCCCAAACCCAACACCTTTTATTTCTCATCTCTTCTGAAAACACTCAAAGGAAATATTTAATCCAAAGAATAAAATAAAACGTTGTGTATGTTTCCTGACAAAAAGCCACCCAATATATAAATCAACTTTTCACATAGCAGACATATACATTCCTAACTTTACCTTATATTTACTTGAAGAAAAGGCATCTCTGAATGCTAAAAGGCATGGGTCTGCGAGGTAAGCTCAGTGTGATTGCATCATGTTGTAAGGTTGGATTTCAGAAGACCTTTTCCTCACATCTTGCAAAGACCACTCATGTGCTACCTATTTGAAATGGTGAAATCTACTGCTTTAAAGAAAGACAAATGATCACAGAAAGGATAAAGAATAGGGAGGAATCAGGTACAAAGTAACTGCTTTTCTGGAGTTGTTTTGCAGCTGATGCTGAGGGGGTTACTCAGCTTAATCATTCCTTTCATCTTCTTGAAAAGACAAATCTTTATAAAGTTTTTAGAATGTTATTAGAAGCCCATTGATCATCCAAGAAGTTGTTCATCCCAGTTAATGGGACAAGAAGCAGAAGAGCTCCAACTACCACAGAAGAAGGATGATAGTTGTATGAGCCTTGCTGGATGGAGAAACTGTCAAAACTGTAGAAAACCGATCCTTTTGTGCCCTTGGAATCCTTTTTAAAGGCATTTGTCTGTTATGATAAGCACATCAGAAAAACTATGAGTGTATATAGCTATTTCTATATACATAGACTGAAACTTTTCAGATTTAATCACTTTATATTTTAGAAATATCCTTTATTCTTCTGTTTTTACTTCTATCTTTTACTCAGCATGGACTACCATCATTCAGATTTAGTTGAGGCACAGGCTGTTCTAACTCATCAGGAAGAAGCATCCTTCTTCCAGAGGCTTGGCTACGGAAACTACTGGTTCATAAATATCTTCCACTTCCCACCAGCTTTGCCTTGTCTCAAGCACTTGCATAATGGAAAAGGAAAGGACCAGAACCTACCAGCTGCTCAATAAAGGACAAAGAACAGTCTGTTGTGGAACAAAAAGCAAAGAAGAGAAGTATGTACTATATTCATAGTTACCCAGGACAGGAAAAGGAGTAGGCAGCCCTGAGATTACCAAAAAAAAATTATCTGATTTGTGATGGTCACAATAACTAGATTAAAAAACCACGTATATTACAATTCAAGTTAAATAAAAGCTTGCTTCTGCCTAATACGTTTGAGAATTTGTCCGTAAGCACTTCATTATTTAAACAGCATTCCTGTGGTACAGCCAAGTTTGGAAAGGATTTATTTAACATGCCATTACAACAATTAGCCCCAGGGAAAGTTCAGCTTGCATACCCAGCTTCCAAATGTGTCTTAAGTTTGCATTTATCAACTGAGTTTCCTTTTATCCCCCTACTGAGTATAAACTTACCCTTTTTTCCTCACCGCACAGCTCCTGTGAAGCTTTCAACCTGAGTCTTTTCTGAGCACCCAACCATGCTGGAACCCTGTTCCTGAGGGCCTCCTTCCACCTTCCCTCCTGAGGACAATGACACAATGTCCATCTTCAGTAAGGTTCATATGTCAGGCTCAATGTGTCAGTTTGGATCATGACTGTAGGAGCAAGTATGTAAAGACAGGATGTTTGAGAGGCAGAAAGGAGATTCAGGGCATTGAAGTTCAATTTCTAGCTCCGACGTGTCTTGAGGCAAGTAATTTAGTCATTACCTGTATCTCAGCTCTCCAAGTCCGCATGGGGATAGTAACAGTTTTATTTCCACCTTGCTGATTAGTCCATAGTGGGTGAGATATGACTTACAATGCTTATTTACAGCATGTAGCACATCCAGAGTCCAACCTCCCTTTAAGCCTCCAGACACAAATGTTCCTCTTCTTTGAACCTATGACTTTGATCAGACCTTCATGACAAAGTCAGAATGACACTCTGCCTGGTGGAGGAAATGAGAACTGGTGCTTGAAAAACTTCTGGATTTGCCAGGATATCATCTTAAAAAAATAAAAATAATAATAATAAAAAAAAGAAATTGCATTTTGAAGCATTTTTTTATTATTATTCAGGTTTTGGCTGAATGTCAGAAGAATAAAGAAACACATAAATGTTCCAGATTTACACTAGTGCTGATGTGGCAGTTGTCACTATGCACTGAATGCCAAGAGCCTTAGAGAAGTTATACCTTGAGTTGCTCACCTCTGGAATCCAAGACACGGCTTGTGTTGCTTGTACCCCTCTCTGGATGACAAGGAGCACTGGTCTCGCTCATTGCGGATAACTCTGGGACTCTTGGCTTCATTTTTGCTTTTTCTATAGCAGCCACTCTCCAGGGAACAGAAAAGAAAGAAATTTCTTGCAGCTTTCAGTTGAATGCAGTATATCACCAATATCCCAATGCCATAATCTCACTTTCATCTGCCATCAGCTGATACACATTTTGCAGTGCATGTGGCAGGGGCTCGTACTCTATGCCCTGGGTGACATCTCCAACATAGAGTGCAACCAATTTCTGCTACTTTTCCAGCAGGATTTCCTGCTACATTAAATACACAGAGCAGACTTGCAAGGAAGCAGAATTAAGGTTGTCTGAGCAATCTTCTGGGTTTTAACTTTACAACTGCAGCAGGGTTCTTGTAACAATTTTTGATGAGTATGCATTTTATAGTCATAATGAATTGTGAGTGTTGCAAAAGAAAAATGGTGTTTCAGAGCTTCTGCTTGCTGTATGTATTAGTTGTGAGTAGCTTAGGGAATGTCACTGCCTGTGTTAAAAGAGTAATGTTGCTTTGGTTTTGCAATATACATGCAAAATCAACCCTTTTCACTGTGCATACTTCTTCTGCATGCCACTGAGAATACATTAATTATATGCCAGCTCTGAACAAAGCACAGTAAAGGCATTGTACAGTGATACCAATGGAACTTTTTTCTAAAACATGAACAGGATGGGCCAAACTCTGGTTTGTTGGAGGAAAAAAATTCATCTAGTTTTGTTTTCTACCACTTAACACTGTCAGAATCATAAAAACGACCAGAGTTCAATACTACTTCTAGTAAATTACTCAATCTGCAAATTTGTAATTCTCTGACAGTTTCAACCACTGAACCTTTTTAACAGTATTTTGACCTTTTTGCTGCAACAATGTCAATAAATCAAAATCTGAATATTGCCCAATATATTTCCTGGCATTATTTCCTTTGCATTACATCTGAATTGTCCAGGAAGAATGGCTATGGCAAGAAAAAGTAAGCGGAATTTCAAGAGGTTCATGAACACTACCTAATGTAATGCTGCAGTCTAAGACTAATGGATATCAGCTTGACCCACTATGTGTTTCAAGGAAAGTGTTCGGATAGCATTTGGTAAAGTTATGAGATGCAAAGTCCCACAGCGGTGTATGCAGTTCTTTAATTTGCTGTAATTTATATCTGGAGGGCTCCATAGGTGTACTGCTTTGTCACAGAAGTGACAGAGAATCAAACTTCAAGCCAGTGATCTTTTTTTCACTTTTCCCCAGTATCCTTTGGAATGAGAGGAATGTGATATGGATAGAACAGTGTAAGTGTGATGAATAGTCTTCATGGGGCAATCATGAATAAAATAGAAAAGTGTTGAATAAGCATTTGGAGATAAAATATGTGCAGCTGCTCCCAACTGCTTGCTTAGTTGCGCAGAGCTTAGTAGGATACATGATTTAATTTCATTTTAAAATACTTTTTAATTCAATTCTACTAGTTTTATAAGAAACATTATTCTATGAAAACTATTTTGGAAGGAACAAAATTTTTCCCCCCTGAATTTAAATCTGTGCCACATTTGAAGCACTTATTTTAACAAATGTAATGACAAAAGGACATGAATTTATCCGGAAAAATAAATGAACATAAGCCTTTGAACCCCAACTAGCTTTGATCAAGAGCAAACTTTTATGTAATTTTAGGAAACCACTCATATATTTTAGTGGTAAAAGCTGTCTGGTTATAAAGAAAAACAATCACATCTGTTTTTCCCTCACTGAATTCCTGAAATTAATAGGGAATGGCATTGTGGCTGTGAGCATTTCATGGTTTCTGGGGTGAAGCAGGGAATATTTTTCACTGATTTTTACTGACCCCTTGTGGTAAGCTAAACTGCATAACGTTACTAAAGAAGACGTAGGCTTCATTGAAGGGACAGTGTCCACCATGGGCAGAAAAAATCTTAAGAGCTAAATCTGACTACCTCAATGACCTCCTAAAAGCATTGCATCTAAGGCTGTCAAGAACCCAGGAGATCTGCAAAATTCAAAAGTTGCTCTTAGTCCATGAGGGGAAGATATCAGACTGTAAGAAACAGTACACCCTTCTCAGTATGCAAGTCTCCAGTTCTCTAAGACATAGTGTGATGTCCTAAACCTTTAGACTGAAATTCAAGTAAATTACTCTGGTCACCAAAAACACAGGATGAAATTTTGTTTGCGCTAATGGGAAATACAATGCTTATATAAATTTTTCTAAAATACATATTAAATCCATCTGTAAAACAAGAAGTTTAAAAAAGATCTGCCATAAAAAAAAATTATTATAGTACATGCTCACTCTCAAGTACTTACAAATGCTTTCTAAATTGCATACCCACTACACAAACATTCCTTCAACTGGGAAGAAACCAAGGTCCTCCCTACTTCAGTTTGTCCTAGCAATAGAGCCACTTGCAGAGGGAAGAAGAGCTAATGGGAATATTAAAGTGTGTGTAGCAACACATACAATTTGATTTTTACATAGAAAAGGTACAACAAAATCTCAGGCAACCCATATACCTAGGTACTGTACTTTATAGATTTTATCAACTGTCAAAACACATAATGAATAGCTGAAAGATAGTTATTGTTTATTGATGAGAGCAGAAAACCTGCATAAGCTGTTCCAAATCTCATGTTATGTTTCCCTAGTCTTTGAAAGAATTAGAGGGCTGCTACCTTACCTGACATGCCTTCACCAGATCTGGTAGCTAGTTATATATAGTTGGGAATCTGTTCTAGACTATTTAACACACATGGAACCAATTCAATGGGCTCAAGACAGTATTGCTGTCATTATTCCCCTTCTTAAGAAAAAAAACAAAAGAAATAGTTTGAACTAGGGATAAATGTTATGTATGTTGGCTAAGCATACAGGGTACTAAATATGCAATCCCCTTTCTCCATATGTTCTCCCTTGTTGTTCCATGTGCTTCTTGCAAAATTGCTTTAGATCGTCCTTGAAAAGTAAGAGGAAAGAATTTGCATGATTATTTTGTGTTTCATAAAACCAACCAAAAAAGACAACAAAAATTACCTTAGATGAAAAAGTTATAAAAATGGAGAGCAGGTAAATGGAGCTTTTAAGTGTCAAACAAAGTAATTGGGCAGCAAAAACACCTAGGAAAACATATGTACTTTAGATGTAAATTAATGTGGCCCAAATTAAATTTACCTGTCTCTCCATATTAAGGAATGCGCTCTTGAGAAACATTTTTCTGCTCACTGTTTGTAAATGGGAATAATACATGACAGTCATACCTGATGGGCCACCCACAGCATGCAGCATGGAACTGTGACACCAAGAGAAACAATAAATTTAGTTAAGCCTAATTCTACCCACATAGTTGCAGCAGAAATAAGATTAAAAGTCTGACAAAATCATACTGAACAAAGTTTAATCAATCTTGGAATATTGTCCTGAAAAAAATCCATTTTTTTTTCCAAATTGAAAACAATGTTTCATGGGTAATTTTCTAGTGGTTTCATGGATTCAGAAAAACAACCAAGCCATTGAAAAGTTATATGAGCTTTAAGCTTGTGCTGTAATATTTTCCCATTCATGCCAGGCTTCAAAACCAGTCAATAAAAACATTTCTTGAAGTCATAGTCTATAGTTCTGATCTCTATATTCTCATGAGTTTATCTTTAAAACTTTGCTCTAATGTCTACAATGAAACTTGTCATCCACTTTTCCCTTCTACGTGTTTCCTATACCAGTGCCACTTTAATATGCATTGGGGTGTTTTTGAGAAGGGTAAGTTTTCTTTTCAGAACAGTTTATATATCTGAACAGATGTAAAACTAGCCAACACTGCACACTATAGCTAGTTGCATACTGTGGATACATTAGTCAGAAAATTCTAATATGACATGTATCAGCTTTTAAATGAGAACATAACTATGAGCTTTGACTCAGTCTAGGACAATGCAATGTTTACAGCTGAAGAATGTCTGAATGCTCATACTTACAGAGGTGTTTACTTTTAATGACCACACTTTCCAGTCCCATTATACAACAGTATAAAAAAATTATATCTTTCTTTCTCTTGTATATGCTGGGTTATAACAACAGTTATTATGATTTTTATATCTGGACAATGCTGCCTACAAAATATTTAATACCTAAGCAGCTGGTGCACTGTGGCTGATGCTTACTAAATGAATAAATGTTTTGTCTCGTGTTTCCCCTGTGTACTTGCATCCATCTGTTGTCTTGTGTCATTTTTGATTGAGGCCTAGAGGCACTACCACAAAACAAATAATGTCAATTTTGTTCCCATTATTGCGAGGCCAAGAACCTTACTTCCAGCCTGAGAACATTTTGGCACTTGGTGCTGCACAAACACAAATGCAAAGAGATGTTTTCCACACAGACACAAAAAAACCCCATGCAGTAGGACATGTTAGCAGTACAAAAGTTTACATAAGAAGTTTAAATTGGTATGCTTTACAGAACAATAACATTATCAAGCATGTCATCTGAGTGAAAGCAGATTTACCAGGCTAGCAGAAGAAACTGATAATAAACACTGTAAAGTGAAGCATGTTCTTCAGGTCAAATGACAGGCAAGCATCTGTTTCACTTCACAGCGTTACTATCCATGCTGTGCCTGCAACATGCCCTCTTCTAAGATGAGAGCTCATCAGCTCCATCCCGGAGATACGTGGGGCCATGGCACATGCTCGTGCTTAGTCCTTGTTTGTATTGCTTTGGCTGCTCCTCATTGCTATTGGGGGTAATTGCTCTGTGCTACTCCAACACAAGCCCATACAGCTGATCTCCATAAGTCCTTTTAAACACAGAGAAGGTAACATAAGGAGAGTTCTTATCTGCAGAGCTATTGCAAATAGCACTGTTAGAGGGTGTGACAACTTCTCAAAGAAGCGTGTTTTCATTGACTGCAGAAGGGGGACTGCCTGGCTAACTCAATCAGTTAATTCAGGTGCTTTAAATTGGGACCCTGAAACTCTTATAAATATTTCAAGACAACAGTTGGGTCAGAATGAAACTACAAATTTTGAGGGCTTGCCTGCTCAGCCCTGGCTTTACATGAGTACCTGCATTTTGGTGGTGGATTTATATGCCCATACAAACATATGCATATATAGTTATCTATACAGTCTTTCTGTTCTTCTATAACTCATGAAAATACATCAGTGAAGATTACACCGTAGAGTGTTTGCTGGCAGGAAGAGAGAATTTCTACAGACTGTGTAATATCCAGAACAATTCAGCAACCTGAAGCTCCAAAACCCAACCTGTCTGAAATCAAACACTTCTCTTCCCTTGAGACAATGGAGGAAAGTGATAAAGTTGCAGCAAGAGCAGAATGAAAGTGACAGAGAAGAACGATTGGTGACTGCAAGTTCGTAGGAGCCTCTAGTCTCATGTATTTGGAGGAATCCAGCATGGACCCTTCATTCAGGCGATACCTTCTAGGTCTAAGCCTTGATCACATTACCTATCTAAGCCCAAAGAATGATTCATGTAAAGTGAATGGATATCATCCCAAATGTGAGTATTCTAGGACAGGTCTGTTGCCAGTCTTACGGACTGTGAGCTCAGTTTTCTCCAAAAACATCTTGGAGTTGTCTGTCTCTGCTGAGAAAATGGCTTCAGGGACAAGGAACTGAATTCTAAATTGAATGAAGTAGATTGTTCTTGACACCTCTGTCAGGACAAGTTTTTCTCAAGAGAAGGACATGATGTCTTTCTTTTGCAACCATATAAGAAATCATGCAGTATGGCCATGTTTGCCAACTAAAACAAATGCAGCTGTATTCCAGAACATTAGTCAAGTAACTCAGTATCGTGGAAATTTTTAGGCAAACAATTATAACTGATGACCCATTTTTAATTATCTTAAATCACAAATAAGGCATATTAAATATAAATTTTATATGTGTTTGAAAGTGTATCTGAACTTTGAAGACCACTCTTCTTGTGGAGGAGACAAAGGAGAAAGAGGAATTCCCTCATATGTTCAGAAGATTTATTTTGTTTTGTAGGATTGGAGGCATGGGAGCAATACTTCCCCCCAGAAATGCCTGCATGTCATAGGTAGCCAAGTGATCTAAAAATTAAGTTCAATTAAGCAAGATGGGTACAGCCCAGGTATGGAAATGTTGTGGAGGAAACTGATGAAACACAGGTCGTTCACCTCTGTCTCTTTCTTTCTTACACAGATTGAAGCCCTGTAACAGACCTCATGTTAAACAAATTGGTGAGTGGGACACAGTAATCTCTAAAGAGATTTTCTTTTTCCTCAGTTTGATTTTTACTGGGTGGGTGGTGGAAACATTGACTCCTGATCATTACTTTGCGCTTAATTAAATGTATAGTAAAGACTCTTAGTCATGGATAGTTTCTCACCTTTTCTTTTATTTTTTCCTTTCTTTTTTCCCCCCCACAACAGTCTAAGTAAATGAATAAATAAATGCTCAATTAGCCCATGTAGCAGAGGTACTCCTCTGAGCATTTCCTCTATCACTCAAGTGAGCTGAAGCCTGATGGTGCGGCCAGACCCCAATCCCTGATGTTATTATTGTTACTGCAAATGCATCTACCCCAATTAGGATCAGAGTCCCCATCTTCCAGGCACTGCACACTACACAGCAAGAGTTATTTACTATCCCCCAGACCCTCCAGCCTAACAAGAATAGCAAACAAAGCCAAAGGCTGTTCTGCCATCCATCAGGGAAGCAGACCTGATTGTGCTCTGCGGATTTTGTATGAGAGGAGTCTGTAACTGCCTGCATTTCTGGCCTTTGTCTGATCTCCAAAGCATGACTAAGAAAAGGTAAAAAAAAAGGCAGGAAGATGAAGGTAAAGTCAGTTACAAAGTTCTATATTTGATAGAAAGCTACATGGGGAGTAAAAGCAAAACCATAAAATGACAGGACACAAATGCATTGGGAGATAGGGAAAGATGAAAGAAGGAAGGAAATTGGATAACAATAGTGATCAGAAAGAATAAAGGCAAAGGCAAATAATGGCAAGCAAGAAAGAAAGAGGATAAGAGATGAGTGATGAAAGCTATGGAAATAAGCATGGTAGCTGCTATCAGAATTACAGGAAGTTATTTTACTTAGGATGTCATTGTTTGGAATCAAAAAATGTATTTTTTTTTAAAACCAAGACGATCCTGAGAAAAGGAAGATTTCAAAGCAAAAGAGATTTTGGGGACATGTACAAAACCAACTGACAATATGTTTACATGGCACTTTCTGCTGCTGGAGTTGGCTGAGGATGGCCTAGCTGGGTGTACTGGCAATGGTACGGGCTTGTGTTAACACAGACTTTCACACAGCGTGAGCAGTCCTGTTAAAATATAACAAGTTATAAAGTTCTATTTGAAAATACTTTTAGGTGCTTTTGAAAATTTCACTTGAGCATGATACACTGTCATGAGTTGTTGTAGTTACTTTCCTTTTAATGATTTAATAATGATAATTTTTGTACTGGATAAAAATCACACAGCATTTTCAAGGACATCAGCAAACTTCATTATGAATAGCTGATGCATGTAGAATAGCATAGGTTCTGGAGTTTGTTTTACAGGCATAATCTTGGCTGACTTCCAGGGAGTCCAAGCCTGCATGTATGCAAGTGGCTACAGGTAGAGTGCCAGGCCCTGAACTGGAGTAATATCTCTCTCTCTTTCTCTCTCTCTTCCATCTTACCAGCCCATATCCTAAAAGGACATCCAAGATGCTCTTGCCAGTAGGCTGTACTTTCATCATTTAGTGCTGAACGAGTGGTTTAGGGAATAAGCACCTGCAGTTGCTACATGAATATGGCTGTCAATACCTTCACCCTCCCCAGGCAGATTAGACTCTTCCCTGCACTGCAGCGATGGGCATAGTGCAGAGATCCACTACTTCCCAGAAACAGACATCAGTCCAGTCTTATTTTTCACTTGATGAGAGATTGGTGGGATGAGAAAAGTGAGGAGAAGAGACAACACAGCTGCGAGGCCCCTGCCAGGGCAAGAGCAGAGGTCTCTAGGGGTGCCATTAAGATGGAGGCTCACCATGGCTAAACTGTTTCCAGTGCCTTTGTGTCTGGAGGGCAAGGAGTGTTTGATAACCTGGTCCTGTTCTAGGTCTACTTCCAGCTGCCTGTGCCTAACAGCAGCAGCAGTGCAAGTTTTGCAGCACCTGGGTTCTGCGGCTGCTCAAGAGTATCCCCAAAATTCACCACCAGAAAGGATTAACTAAAGAGACAGAAATTGTAACTGATGCACCAGCCATACTGATTTAGGGAAACACCACCAAATGTTATTTTTATATCCCACTGCTGAGTTTAGGAAAAATTACATTGCTCTTATTCCTTTTAACAGCACTTTGTTGTCCCCAGAGAAGAATCATCCTTAAATTAATAGCATTACATGTGTAGCTAATAGCTGGAATTTGTATAGCTTGTAATAGCTTGCTCTGCTTCCCTGAATGTGAAGGTACATGGAGTTTTTAAGTGGGATTGGTTTACCACAATACCTTGTAGTCATGCTGGGTAAAACAAGCTTAATTTCTCTCATGCTTACATTTCATTGAATTCCTCACCATTCAAGCTACTCGAGTGCCATCAATTTATTATGAAGGTCAAATTCTGAAGATCCAATTCATCCAAAAGTGGTGTTAGGGATTTGGTAATTCACAGACTCATGGCAGAGGATAGCCACACATTTCTGTGACTGAAGTGACACAACAGCAAAGATAATATCTGCAGATACTTTTCACCCAAAGCTCTTGCCTAGATCAGCTCATGGAATGAGAGATATCTGGCTGCAAAGAGATCCATAAACAGTAATTATCAGAGCTGGGTGGATATAGATAATTCCAGCTCTGAGAGGATTTCAATATTTGATGACTGCTTTCATGCTGTTACAATGAAAGCTCAAAATGTCAAAGTTCTGCTTAATCCAGACTCCAAGCTCAGTTTAAAATCTTGGGCAGATGCAAACACCTCCTGAAGCACTGATAATTCTGAAATATAACCCCTGTTGTTTAATTAATCTTTCATGTAGAAGGTTTTTCCAATCAGGAAGGAAAGTATTTCTGAGGCCAGGCTCTTTGAAGCCCTGAGCTGGCAGCCTGGCATGCACAGATGGTGGCCAGCAGTGAAGACTCTACTCTCACAATTTCTCCTAGTGAACTCCAAGCCTCCTTAAACAAGCTTGAGGATGATCCTGCCTCCAATGAAAGAAGCTTTTGTAAGCCATTGCTATTAAGAGGGAACTGTCTAGAAAATGTATTTCTTTCCATTTAGAATCCAAAAAGAGTACAGGTAGTGCCATGTTTCATCAGCATAAATAATTAATTTTAGAAGGACATGTAATATTCATAGCTGAAAATCATTAAACAAAATAGGCTGGGAAAAAAATCTTAAACATGAAGCAATATTAATCATTTAGCCACAGATTCAGCTTAGAGCTTCTCTTTTGTATAATTTAATTATTATTTTTTAAAATCTGTTCACGGGCAGATGTTGCTCTGCAAACCCACACAACTAATTCCCACATGTGAGACAGTCAGCCTGAGGTTTAGCCTCTTGCAGTATTAATTAACATCACGAGGCATTGTTAATGATGGTGGACAAAGTGAAAATGAAGAATTTTCTGTGCTTGTAAAATGGGGATGAAAATTGGTCAAAAGAACAATGCTTTTCAAACAACAATCTTCTCAGCTGTACTGTATGCTCCTAGATGTTTTCCTTTATGCAAGGTAAGAAAAAAAAGCTCCAAACAACTCTGTAGCTTTTCTGTATCTCCAAGCATGCACAACAGGAGCCTCTCATGACAGAGATGTTTAAAAGCAAAAAGGAATCCAGAAGCTTTATAAGGATTTCCTAGTTGGAAGAAAAGCAAGAAAATGCTCCCATGTGAGAACTGAATTTGTCCCAGCAAGCAAAGATCTCCAGAACTATGCTACTCCTCTCACTGAGGAGGTGATGTCAGGGCTAACCCTATGAGCTAGCATTGTTCAGCTCATGGCCTGGAGAACAATCACACACAAATTAACCGTGTCAGATCCCACTGAAGGTCCCCTTGTTCTCCTGCCTTTCTGACATCCTTTCTCTCTTTCCCTTGCTTTTTGCTGGAAAAGAGCTCAGCCTGAAAATGGACTCTGTGAAATGTGTACAGTTCTGACAAGTAAGGAGATAATCCATAAAGTAAGAGTAAAAAGTGCAAAGACGGCCTAGTTTTAAAAATATCCTCTGGCTGGAGATAAGTATGTCTGAATATTTGCTCCTCTGGTGTCTGTGGCCCCCTGTCCAGCATTTTACCTGTTTCTCTGTGAGATTAAAGAAGAATATTTTCCCCCCTGTTTTTTGACAGTTGCATTAGCTTTCTGAAATAACTGCACCAATTCTTAATGATGACCAGTCACGCCTCTTGTGTTGCATCATGTTCTCAGCCAGTTCTGAAAGGGTTAATTCACACAACTAATTCCTGTGATTCTGAGGAGCCCTGCAGAGGGAGAAGACACTGTACACCTGAGCTTTTAAGTGTAACCTACTTGAGGAAGAAGACATTATTCTCTTAAAATTTCACTGAGCGCTGCAAGTCCTTTCAAGTATAAACATCCAGTGCTTGTGAACTGTACTGGTAGTACGATCTATGCTTCACAAACTTAGGTTGGAGCCACAGATAGACCTTAGACCCTGCAGAAACCACTTCATACCATCAGAGATACACAAAGAGTGACTTAAAGCCACTCTCCTGGGGAAGGAAATTGCTTCCCTGGACCCTGACTGTGGTCAAACATTTGTTAAACATGGACATGCCAAGGAATTTGGGCATCCTAGTCCCTTGTCTTTTAGCACATATATGCTTTAGGAAGCAGGTATAAAATCTACAGTGGAAAGTCTTCATTCCCTTTCACCTGATGGTTGTGTTTAGTTTTTACAGACTGAAGGAAACTGCACGAAAGCCAAAGAGAATAAGGGTTTATGCACTTGCAGGTTGTATACAATTCTTTCATAAAAGGTGCAATCATGTAAAACAGCTACAGTTAGAATTTCTTCTAGCAAATTGTCAGTGACAGTGAAGTGAGGTATTTTTCTTCATTTAGCTAGCTAAACATCATGCCCTCATGTTGAATATTTTATACTTCCATAAGGGAGTTAGACACATACATGCTTTTCTGTCTCATCTACAGGAAAATGTTGATTATCCTGTGTTGATTTACTGTACTATGTTGGAACATCATGACTAAATTGCATGGAAAAGGACTTTTTTTTTCTGTTTTAAATGAAAATCATAACACAGTCTTAGTTATATAGAGGTCACCAGTATCTCCATGGCAATTTTCAGATGTGTAAGCATGTAGTCAATGAAAATTTCCAGTGAAATAATTTTTCTGTGACTTCATAGTTTTCTTTCCTTATTTAACCATTTGTTTGTCCAGCCTGCTCTGTCGGGCTGCATTCTCACTCAAGCTGTAAGGTGTCTGGAGCAGACTATATATGTGCACAGTACCTAGTGCTATGTCCACTTATCAGTATCCTTAGCTCTCACTTAGAATATCTAGGTTAGCTAGCATGTTACTTGTGTACTACGATGGTGACCAGTGAAAATGCATTGTTGGTTTACTGCTATAGTGTGATTTTAGGGCAGTATTCCTAATATTAAGTTGTATCAAATGTGAGAGAAACATACTTTTCCTTACCGGGAAAGAAAGACAGCAAGAGGGGTAGGTAGAGCTCTGGATGGCACTGTGTTTTGTAGACAGAACAAGTTGGCAGAAATGGATATATAAAATTTACTTGTGCTAAAATCTGATCAATTAATCTGGCGTGAACTAGGGCTCAGTATCTACTATCAGGATCCAAGGGCATAATTACACGAGCCACAGCACTTGTAGGAATGTTCAACCCAGACACGAATTTATTAAAAAACAGGGCAAACACATTTACATACTGAGTTCATATTTCTAGAGGTAGAAATCTATGCGCTGTGCCAAAATTAGAATTTAAATGATCTAATATGAAATTGTGAAATGTAATGAATGATTGAATAACATAATTGACACTAGCACAGATGGTTCATAATGTTGGTGCTTCTCTCTGCCTTGTATAGTAGGAATAGTTGAGAAATGCCACACATCTCTATTACACTATATTATTCTGGGTGCCAGCACAGCATACTACTAAAGAAGTTCTAGTGCCAGAGTTAGAAAGTTATCGCTCACATCTCAGAGGCAAAGGAAAAGCCTTGTTGATTTATAGCAACTGCTGAGTGTCTTAAAACAGGACAGAAGTGATCTTTATCTTCTCTGGGAGTCATATGTTGCCCTAAAATCATATGAAGCAAAATGGAGGTTCCTACTGAGCATTACTACTAAAAAAAAACTTTCTAATGAGGGGAAAAGATAACAATGAAGACTGAAGCTATTGGTTTGGACCGTAGTCTAACTCTAGAAATTGAATAGCATCCAGGTGTATTGTTACCTTTAGTCTGACTCCAGTTATCTTTAAGGGAAACAGGTTTTTCAGATGATGACTACCTATTTCCTGAAATTTCTGAAATTTTCAGTTGCTAGAAATCTATGAGAAGAGAACTGATGTGTATGTAAAAAGAGAAAAAAAATGCTATGTTAATATCTCTGATATGGTTAACCATTCAGTCTTGCAAAAGAGCAAACTTGTGCTTTTAGGAATAAGTAGGAGAAGGAGGAAAGGGGATTGGTCACAACTGCAAAGCTGTGAGGGCTGCTTGAGTCAGGACTGTCATCAAAATAAATGTTTGTTAAACTATACCCTTAAAATCTGATGGACAGCAATCTAGGTAAACCATAGGACTCATTTAAGATAATTATTCTGCTACAAGAAGAGTGTTAGCAAAGCTTTTGCTGCCTCAGATTGGATACTGATTTGTCTTGGCAGTGCAAACTTGCTTTATAGCAAATTTAAATGTATCATTTATGTCTGGAATATGGACAAGTTCAGAAAAAAACTTTGCACAAATCTTGGGAGCATGCAGATGACCTTCCAATTTTAACCTGCATTGCAGATTGTCTAAACAAGCAGAGAATTACTCTTATTTTAATATTTTATTCAATACTGCCTCTTCTGGTTTTATTAAAACAGAGAATTAGCATAAAAAGAAAGAGAACAAGGAAAAAACACTGATTCCCCTTTAGTTCTTGAAAAAACTGTCATTGTTTTCGAGAGGAAAGAGATTTGATCTTTTTCTGCAGTACTTATCTAAATCCTGGCAAACCAGGAGTTTTAAAATTTTGCACTAGGACACATTCAGGACTATCGAGACTCCTTCAAAACAGCAACGTTTCAACTACTATTACTCTGAGCAAAGGCAATTACAGGTTTGCTGCTGACATCTAAGAATGTTTTAAGGCTGAACGAAAGTGAATCTTGGTTAAACATCATTTGTGGCAGCAGGGTTACCTCGCACATGACAGATATCACCTCTGCTTTCATCTCCCTCTGAGAGTGTCCTCTTTGATACCTTTCTGCAGAATGAGTTATCCCAACACCTTTCCTCAGAGATTGTGCACTGAACCCCATAACAGTGAACTAGAGGGTAAATTTGCTTTCTATAAGGGTTTCCTTCTGTCAGAGAGCAGGGTTGAAAAAATCTGAGACAGTGGGTCAGGAGAAACCACTTTCATCTTGAAAGCAATGTTTCTTGATAGGGGTTTATGACTAGTTTGACATGGATAGATGACATCCAGTATTCCACATCGTTGTAGTTAGTAAGTTAACTGTTAGAAGAGATAGTTTAACATATTTTAAAGTCAGCATTTGAACTAACTTCAAAGGTGGTAACTGTTGTCTTTTAGCACACAAGGCCTGTTAAAATTGGACAGCTTCTCTCATGGTGTCATGGGCGGTGATGAGATGTGTGTTCTCCACCTGACAAATGTGAAAAGCAGTGGCAGCTAGTTATCCTGATTTTGGCTGGGATAGAATCAATCTTTTTCTCAGAAAGTTAAATTTCTAAGCAATTGTACTTTTCAATAACTACAGCATTGAGTTTTGTGCGGGAATAAAGGTGATAAGACACTCTGTTTTAGTTTTGTGGTCAGCCATGGAATGTTATTTCCATGGAACTGAAGGTCTTTTGCATCTGGGTGTATAATGCTGGGAGGAGCAGATCTTGGGCAGTTTACCTAAACTGACCAAAGAAAGTATTCCACACCATAACAAATCTGGGGAGGGACTTTTTAGAAAGGCCTGTAGTGATAGGACTAGGGGCAATAGGTATAAATTAGAGAGAGGCAGATTTAGGCTAGACACAAGGAAGAATTTCTTCACTATGAGAGTGGTGAGGTGCTGGCACGGGTTGCCCAGGGAAGATGCCCCATCCCTGGAGGTGTTCAAAGCCTGGTTGGACGGGGCCTTGGGCAGCCTGATCTAGTGGGAGGTGCCCCGGCCCATGGCAGGGGGGCTGGAGCTGGATGATCCTTAACTCAGAATATGCTATGATTCTATAAACACTATGCTTCCTATATAGGAGAGAAACTTTCTTGGACTGGCTCTTCTCAATGGCCGCCATCCCCTGGGGACCCGCCCGTCCGGCTTAAGCGTCCGGGGTGGTGGTGGAGTCACCTTGCCTGGAGGTGTTTAAAAGACGGGTGAATGAGGTGCTGAGGGGCATGGTTTAGTGATTGATAGGAATGGTTGGACTCGCTGATCCAGTGGGTCTTTCCCAACTTGGTGATTCTGTGACTCGGTGATTCTGTGAGTCAAGCTGCTGCTCCGAATCCAGCTCGGGTTTTTGTGGTCTCCCTCGAGGGCTGTGACTGCTGCGGCTGCGGGGCGCTCTGCTCGCAGCCTGCGCCACCTGCCGCCCATTACTGGTAGTGCTTGCTCCGTGACTGCCTGAGTATTTCTATGTTATTCATATAAATCTCGTTTGTCTTGTTTCAATTAAATCCACTTTCTGTCTCAGCCTTTGGATCTTCTTTTTCCTTTCCCCTTTCACTGGGGGGAATGGGTGAGGGAACAACTGTCTGTTCTTTAGCTGCTGACCAAAAAGGGGCTAAAGCAGCACGCTGGTGAAGAATTCTCCCTGAAGTCTAATGATCTGTTATTCGTCACTGTTTATCAGTGCCCCTATTGTATATTTGCTGTGCTGTCATGGAAACAGCCATTCAGCCAACTAGTTAAGAGCAAATTAAAGTGACACTGACAAGATAAGCCTATGTTAGAAATTAATTTCTTACCTGTTTCACCAAAAAAAACACCCCCAGTATTTTTAATTCTTAAGGATACTATTTGAATTCATCTTTTTATGAAAAAAAAACCCTGGCAGAAACTATTCCACAAACCAAGAATAATCTATGTGGAGTCTCTGCTTTCATCTGATCTGTATATAATGGATCATGAGTGACTTTTCAGTGCATTTAAGAGAATTATACTTTGTTTTGGTTGTTTTCTGTGGGAACATTTTACAGAGAACAAGGCCTGGATGCTGTGAGACTGATTGATACTGAACAATTCGAACAAGGCCTTGAAACAGAGAGCCAAGAGATAAACAAAGGGCAGCTGAAAGGAATACAACAGCTAGTTCAGTGGGAACGAGTA
The DNA here is from genome assembly GCA_033459285.1 of Clamator glandarius. NCBI lineage: Eukaryota > Metazoa > Chordata > Aves > Cuculiformes > Cuculidae > Clamator > Clamator glandarius. The sequence continues at coordinate 2,829,969 of JAUNZM010000105.1, forward strand.
CCAGCTGAAAGAAAAACAAAGAGAACTATCAACATAGTTAATTTTTGTGTAACTTGGTTTCTTAGCATGTGCAGTAGTTTAGCCAATAATATGTTAGTAATAGCTCTATGGACAGCTACCTTTAACCAATAATACACTGTAGATACCCTCATGGGCACCCAGTTGTGTAACCAAAAAGGGTTTATAAAGAAACGGCTAAGCTCAATAAATTGAACACTCGCTGATCATATTGATCTCTGCGTTTGATTCCGTGATGCTCCCTTCAACAATTTTCCCATCCTCACACAGGAGCAGTAGACTCCACATAGTTCTGGATGCCAACTTTTTTTATATGGCAAAAAGGCACGGTAGAGCCATTGTGGTGCATTGGCACATTATGGCACATTATGTCATATTGGCTCTATACTCTGCCCCAAAATACCATGTAGACTTGTCAGCAGCTCCCTCAAGGATGCAGTTTCACAGCATCATTGGAGGTGCTCTGGTTTTGCATTCCTCTCTTTTCCTGTTCTCTCTCCAGATTCATCCCTGCTTGTTCCTTGCACTGGCATGCAAGTGCATGTGATCTATCTCTCTGTGGTGTGAAGGAATAACACTGCCTGAGTTTGGTTTCTTCCTGAATGTGATCAGATAAGCGCCAGTCCCACTGCATAGCAAGTGGGGACAGGATGACTTAGGATGTGCCTCCACAACCGAAAATAAGGCCTCAAAGATGAAGTATGATGCATTTTAAGCTCTCTCAGCCATCTAACTCTTACAAATTTTATTATGCCCTTTACTGAAAAATTGTTCTAGTCCATCACCCTCAGTGGAGTTCCTTAAGAGAAGCAGTTTCTCTGCCATGTCTCTGGCCATTGAAGTATATTCTCTCCTCTGCTCATGTGGAAGCAGGAAGATAGGCAGTAGTAGAGTCAAGCCGTGCAGTTTCCTGTCCTAGGGGATTCTCTGCTAGCACTTTGTGGCCCTATTAGAGCTTCTTGTTGCTGCCTTAGCAGTGTAAAAAGCTATGCTGCACAAGGGAATCTACCCAACAGACCCTTGCTAAAATGTCATTCACATGAAGGCAACACAAGACATTCACAAAGTCACTAGAGTCAAAGTCTGAAACTAGACATAGAGTATATCAAAGCCTGGATGGCTAACTCTTCCTGTACTATTATTGTATTCAGATGAAGAACGTGAAACAATAAATCAGTGTTAATACATGTGGAGACCTGGAATGTGCTGCACCTTTCTCCAGTGATATATGGTTGAGAAAATGGCTGATGAAAGCAATTATTTATAGCAAGCATAAAAACACTGCTAGTTAGAACTCAACAGCTGTCACCACCACTTTAACAAAAGCTTGTGAGAGTTATACCAATTTGATGGTGACTTAAAGTGAGCTGAACTGAGGAGAACTGCAGTTTTGTTTCAGATATCAAGAAAATCATCAGAGTAACAGCAGTAATCAAAATGAATGAACCCTACAGAAATATAATGACTATAGAGCTGTCAGCATCTTTTTCCCTCCTGCTCTGGTTAATCCCAAAGAAGAGAGTACTGACTAAGAATCCATTACAACTATCAAGCACAGTACATTCCGTGTGAGATTTTCTACTTATTCTAATTCTTTCATCACCTGGGAGAACCTTATTCACAGAATGCAGTGGCATAAAAAAAGAAGTTTTTAAAAAATTATTTTATCACCTGTATTTACAGATGTATTTTTGTTTTGCTTATGCTATTGCCAAAATTCAGTGTGTAACACTTGGCCATACCAACTGTCCTCACTCATTCAGAACAGACAATATTGGCTTAATTATGACTCCATACTATATGTTAATTCCTGCAGTGGCTTATTTTCCTCCCTGTCTGAATGAAAAGTATTGCTGGAATATGTTTTACTTATGCCCTCTTCCAATATCATGTACACTCTTGCATTAAACTCGCCTTAACACATGGTAAGTATTTTGTTAGCAGGAGTCTGAACTAAAATATTACATTGATATGGCAGCATCACTTTACCTCAGGAACAGAATAGTGCATTTTATGCCCTGCAATAAAGCTCTCCTCTGGTCCCAGCATACCTCTTAGGATCATTTTAGTTCTTTCCTGTGTTGTCCCACTATCTTCTTCAAATAATCTCTGCTGATGCTCCCTGCTTTCAGAAGTTTTAGACATCTCTGTCACTCTTTTATCAAACGACACAGATGCTGACTTTATTCCAGAAGGTAATTCAAGAAGTCTCTTGTGACTTTATATGACTTTCAAAGCACTAAACATATTAGGCTCATCTAATATAAGACACCAGACCTACAGCTTGCCTCTGATTCAGAAATGCTTTGCATCTTAGAAGCCCTGAAGTAATTTAATAATGTATTGATATGTGCAAGTCTGCAGGAGCCACAACAGTCATAAACTTTGGTCTGGATTTGTCATAATGAATCAGCCTGTGAGCTTGTCTGTTTCATCATTTTATAGCAACTTTTCCCCTTGATCTAATATTTTTATTATTTTTTTCTTGGATGTGAGTTGACAAAATGCTCTTGCAGCCCAGAAATCCAACTCTATCCTAGGCTACATCAAAAGAAGCGTGACCAACAGTTTGAGGTGATTCTGCTCCTCTATTCCACTCTGCTGAGAACCCACCTGGAGTACTGTGTCCAGCTCTGGAGCCCTCAGCCCTCTTTACCTCAGGAAAGACATGGACCTGTTGGAGTGGGTCTAGAGAAGGGCCACAAAAATGATCAGAAGGATGGAACACCTCTTCTATGAAGAGAGGCTGAGAGAGAGGTGTGGTTGTTCATCCTGGAGAAGAACTGCTCCAGGGAGATCTTCCTGCAGCCTTTCAGTACTTAAAGAAGAGCCTATAAGAAAGACACAATGAGACTTTTTTAGTAGGGCCTGTTGCAATAAGATAAGGTGTAATGGTTTTAAGCTAAAAGAGGGTAGATTTACACTCTATATAAGGAAGGCTTTTTTTAATGAGGATAGTGAAACACTGGGACAAGTTGCCCAGACAGGTAGTAGAAGCCTCATCCTTGGAAGCATTCAAAGGTCATATCAGATGGGGCTCTGAGCAACCTAATGTTGTTAAAGATGTCCCAGCTCATTGCAGGGAGGCTGGACTAGAGGATCTTTAAAAGTCCCTTCCAACCCAAACTATTCTATGATTCTATGATGCTATGAAATGATGAATATCAAAAGGCTTAAAAATGTCATATATCTGTATATAGTTCAAGCAGATATTCTACTAGCAACATTAGAGCATTTTTGTATTAATCATTTCTTGAGATACTTGCAATGATGATTAGTTATTCATATGCTAGATTCTTTAACTGTGTTGTACAACATTAAGCATACATCTGTTTTTATATGGTTTATGATCTCACAACCCATTTCATCCTTATTTTTAGAAACAGGAATTTTAACAAACCAAACATTAAAAAAAGCTACAAGAATTGCTTAAGTGTCAGTGTTACTTGTAAGAACACTGAATTCATCAACTTACAACCGTTGTTGCTATGTAAAATCAAATGTCCTTGGAATATTCCTCTCCTTTGCCTTGAATCTGAGCAGTGTGTCACCAGTCTCAAGCTGCCTACTGTGTTCGAATTTTATTTCAGAATTTATTGCAGCCCTCTGTCTTTTCTTCTTTGTTAAAATTATACTATGATACACTGCCTTCCATACCACTCCCACTGCAGTTTTTGTATATGTATGTACACAGACAGTGTATCAGTGACCAGACCACATTCTAGCACATACAAAATAATAATAAGTCAAAATAATCTGCCAGTTTATTAGATAGAAAGGTATATGTTCCATAGAAAATGTGGAGGATGTACAGGGCAGACCATGCCATTACCATCACCTTGCAAGCACCCCTGCAACATTGCTTATTTGCTGTTGAGGGTGATTAACCCTTGAACACTTTGCTTGCTCCTTGAGAAGATCGGCTGAGAGACCACTTGGCCACAGAACGACAGCCCTGTGATGCGTTGAGCCCTGCCAAGGGTCTTGCTGCTTTTCTCCTTGCAGCAGGCACCCCAACAGCACCCACCTCTGCCGCAAACAGCTTTACAAAGCAAATGCACCGGGATTTATATCATTTTTATACAAAACACTAGGTGTCACTAGCATACTCTCAACACAGTCGCTTGAAATGGGCTGCAAGGTGCTTGTTCATCCCGGTATCCAAATGCAAGAGGCTTTTTCTGTGCCTGTACCTTGCTGGCAGAGGCCTCGCAAGTCCTACTCAGTTCAGGTATAAAGTATTTGCAAAGCACCCACAGTGCAGGGCAGCTGCCCAAATTATGTATTTGCATGGGAAGCAGCAAGAACAAGTATTTTTGTAAACACAGTTTTCACTGCTTTTATTCTCATTGGTCTCAGACAAACACATGAATACAGGAAAAAAAGTATTATTTACCCAAGCAACAAGAATTGATTTCCCAGTTATCACACCATTAGGGAAAAGACTAGTTCTATGCTCCGGTCCCTTCTCTGAAGGACAATGGCTGTCTAGCACAGTGATCAGGTCATATCCGTTTATCCATGCTGTGGAGAGCACAAAGCATAGTTGTGCTTTGGAAGAGCCATAAACAAGAATGAAATTTTTGCTCTAGTGTAATCAGAGTTTTTTTTTTTTTAAAAAAAAGACCTTGATCATTAAATAAGTTCTGCAAAAATGTTTGTGGTTATTTTCCTATCCTTTGGGTACATTTTAACAAGTTCTTTGTACCAAGTTTTATATAACACACTCCTGTGTCATGATTCATGTTCAAATTCTGCTCAAGATTTTTCCCTCTCTTCAGCAATTCTATGGCTGATAATAGCAGCCAGAAGTCCTGGCATGGGTGAGGTAAACACAAACAATGCCTGATGGCACACTATAAGGTACCTTTCAGCTTTTATGATAGTGTTTGGAAAGAACTGAGGCATCCTCTTTTCAGGATCTACTGCCAGACTCTGGAAAATGTGCAAGGTGAAGTGCAAAGTGGCAATAGACAGCATGGCAGCTGTGCTTTGGTCCAAAAGTCAAGGATCGCTGCTAGTAGCCTCGCATGGGTGAGATTCTATCTAAGAACTGGCAAAACAATTTCCCTGCCTATTTATTTCTTTGTGACTGGGCACACAGAGACTTGCCCCCAGTTTTACAAAATATACAAAGGGTATGCAAGTGTGTGAGCAAAGAGGTATATGAGTTAGATGTCATATACTGTGCTAAGAATGAATTCGTTTAATGGCCTCAGAAAGTCTGAAAAATGATTACAAATGCTAAGGTTATCACTAAGGTGCTCTTTATGCCTACAGAGAGCTGCCCACACTTAGCCTCAATTCAAAATTCAAGTCGTGTCCTGTGTCCATGTCCATAAATTAGACAGGCAGTCTTGAGGCTCCTCTCCATTCGTACACGAGTCATCCAATGGGGGTTTCCTGATCATTCAGGATGATTTCAGGCATCTTATCCAGGGCAGGCTAGTCAATAAAAGCATAAAGGCAAAGCCCAAGCTGTCTTATTCTGACTAGCTATGAAATGAAAATGAGTAGAAGACAAATGATGCTGTCCCAGATAAAGCCATCAAAGGATGAAATCAGTAATAAAGCCTTTATTTCTGAATTGTTTGCTCTTCCTTTATCCTTTCAATGTGAATAAAGATTCCATATAAAAAGAAGAGCTATTTTATGCAGAAATCAACCAATAAAAATTGCATATTTAAAATATATTATGAATTTATATAGTGAATTAATATAGAAATTTCTTTTACTAATTCAATCATATTTATATATTTAAATGTGTTCCATATAGAAATTAAACTAAGCTTTGTTTTTTCCCCAGAACTAATCCGTCTTTCTGATCAAAAGGAATACACTGATATTCAAAATTTTGCCAATCCTTTTGTTCCTGCTTCCTAATGTAGAGATTCTCAATAACAACTTTTTCAACCTGCCAAGTGCTGATATATAGCTAACAAAGTCCTACATTTGAAAATCTAATGCAACTTTCAAGAATGATAATGCTTGCTTATATGTGCATGCTTCTGAAAGCCGTTTGTTTACTTGTCTTGAAGAGCTTATCTGGTCTTCACGGCACTGTGCCACATGCACTCAGCAACATTGATGTCCTTCTGTCTTACACAAGAAAGAGATATTAGCCTAAATTGATGGAGAGAATATTTCCATTAAAACCCCAATGGCAAAGAAGTTTCAAAGTGTGAATATCTTTTCTAATCACATCTTCTTACATTGCCTTAAATATATTTCAACAACGTTCAGTGTTTGGTTTCAGTAGTAGCAAAATCATGAGTGCTATTAGCATTGCATTTATATTAACTCCAGTAAGAATTATTTTTATCCTAACTATTTCGATTTTTAAGTCTCAGCTGAAGTGCTGATTCAGAAGTAACACATATTGCACAAAGTTTACATTACATGTAAACTTTATGTACTTAAAGGCTTAACAAGACAAATTATGAAAATTAACAATTATTTTGTTTGATAGATGTCAATATTATCCATGAAATCCTGATTCCACTGAAATCACTGGGAACTCTACAATCAATTTTGACAAATCCAGCATTTTACCTTTATTTCTCTGTGAGCCAAGGATGATGTTACTTTTTTATTAAAATTCCTTAATCAAATATTTTCATTGATTTCTTCAGGAGAGAAGCCTACTCAATATGTGTGATTAATGAAGTAACTAATCTATGTACCTAAAAGGTGAATAAACACTTGCTATTTTGGCACTGGACAGTATCATTCAGTAGTGATACTAGCAATTCAGAATGCACTGAGAAACCCATGGAACAATCAATAACATATTTGTGACAATCTCTTGGAATGATCTCCAAGAGTGCTGCAGCTTTGATGGGGATGCAAAATGTGGGGGACCACCTTCTTCTCACCCTTGTGCTCCCACCCTCCAGGCCCATGTGCCTCCACTAATGCAGTGCCTGCTTCACTCCAGACTCTGTTCAGAGGGAAAGAGGGTGTGTATTTAATAACAACTTCCAAGTTTAGTCATTCCTCTATTCTGTATTTCTTTCTGCACCTTAGAGCTATAATTGCCTCAAATACTGTGTTCAGTTTTGGGCCCATCAGTTTAAGAAAGACATTGAGGTTCTGGAGCATGTCCAGAGAAGAGCAACAAAGCTGGTGAAGAGTCCAAAGAACAAGTCTTATAAGGAGCAGCTAAGGGAACTGGGCTTGTTTAGTCTGAAGAAGAGGAGGCTGAGGGGAGACTTTATCACCTTGTACAGCTACCTGGAGATTGTAGCAAGGTGGGTGTTGGCCTCTTCTCCCAAATAACAAGTGATAGGATGAGAAGAAATGGCCTCAGTTTGTGACAGGGGAGGTTTAGATTGGATATTAGGAGAAATTTCCTTACTGAAAGAGTGCTGAAGCATTGGAACAGGCTGCCCAGGGAAGTGATGGAGTCACCATCTCTGGACACTTCGGGACATGGTTTAGTAGGTGGTGTTGGGCTGACAGTTGAACTCGGTGACCTCAGAAGTCTTTTTCCAGCCTTAATGATTCTATGATTCTATGGTTCTCTGCTGGTTCTCTAGAAGGTGTTGCAGCTTCTTCTATCCTTCCCATCACCTTCTGTGCAATAAATCTTGTAGCCTTCACATTTATAAACAGCTTAAATTATTTAGCTTCTTTGTCATGAAAACTATTAGACATAGGCTTTTTTATTTTCATTTATCAAACTGCAAAACTTATTTCATCCTTCCTTGTAGCCTAAATTACTAGCAGACCCATCTGTGTGGTGCACAATCCTGTGTGATTAGCACACCCATCTGCTTCAAATCTGTTGATTATCTGCAGATCAAAGTCCTGCTTGACTGTGGCCATTAACACCTTTCAGCACAACAATATAATTCAAAACATACTTTTGCTAAGATTTTTTTTTATAATACTAAGAATCTGTTTCAGGTGGCCATATTCTCAGGGAAAATTCAAGTCTTTAAATGCTCCCAGGAAGCAACTAAAAAAGGGGTTAGAGTGCAATAGGATCTGGGGCATGTTTCTGTGTCTGTTTATTCAAGCCCTCCTGGAAACAAAAGGGAGAAACTGACAATATTTCATAGTTATCTTGTATTCCAGCTCCAAAATCTTGGGCACAAACAGTATTTTCCTTGTATGAAATTTCTTGTGCACCAAACTCACTTGCCTTTTTAAGTTTCTCTCAGGACTTTGTGGTAGCTGAGCTACGGTTTTTTGTAAGATGTGACAGAATGGTACTTTTTCTCACAACAGTGAAGTATTTGTGTTCAGCCTCTACTGTTTTGATTTGGAAATTATGTAATGCAAATGGTAATGGTTTTCCTGTCCCTTCATGCTCAAGGACAGACACAAATTAACATTTGTTATGACCAAGTTAGTTATTTCATTAATTCTTAAAGTAAGATATATTGACTGCATAATTTTCTATTTGAATCTCCTTGATAAAGCTCGTTTCTGTTTGAGCTCCTTGGTAAAGCAACACTAGATCACAAAAATATTAGCTGAAGTGAATTGAAGATCAGTATGCAACACAGAGCCTTAGTAAGAAAGTAAATAATTCTGGGCTATCATGTTTTTGTTCTCACGTTTCACTAAAATATGTTACCGGCTGTAAGGGGAGGAAAAGCCTCAAGGGCTTTTGGTATTTTGCAACTATGAATTTCCAGCTATATTTATGGCTACGTTATCAGTCTTCATCAGGATGCCATAAATACCTTTGCAGAGGCCAGTATCTTGGATTTAGTTCAATTGTTATTTTCAGTGGTGATAGAAACTTGACTTAAATCATTCCTGTCATGTACTTGAGACACACAGCTTGTCCCACTGTCTCCCTCTCCATTCTCAAACAAAGGGCAGATCCCCTACTTGCAGCCACTAAGAACAAGAAATGTTGCTTTGTTGCCTACCTGCCAGCTCTTCCTCAGTCTTCTTATTCTCCTAGCCCTGGGCTAATCCTTCAGACTCCACAGATAACGCAGTAATTTCTGCTGTATCATCCCCTTGTGGCTTTTGGTCTCTCAGTCTGCGTTTTTAGAATTGCTTCATTTAATTTCTCCTTGTTTTGCACCCCCTCCTCTCACTCACATGGCCAATGTTCCTTAATCCCCTTTATTTTTAGCTCCCCTTTCCTTGGAATAATATAAAAAAATGCACCCGCCTAAAAATCCATCTTCTTCCATGTACACCTATAGTTTTATATTCAAGCAAAACCATTATTTTTCCATGGTTCAGTATATCTCAGGCTTCAATACCGAGCACCTTAGCACTCGGCCATGCAAGATTTTTGTGCCATCCAGATTTTTGGATTTTATGCTGCCCAAATTTCTGTCACTTTCTTCTGAGTGAAAACTAATCCTTCCTACAAGGACTTTCCCCTCTTTCTTTCCACACTTACACCTTCTACCCACCTCCACATGCTTCACTCCTGTGTTTGAAACAGATGTCTAATTAGCCTAATTAAATCAGATCAGTGTGTCCCTTTTATTGGAATAAATTATGTGTTTTCTTTTTTTAAAAACGTCTGGGCTGAAATATAACCCTCTGGAATATTCTTGCTCAAGCAGGTGTCATTTGTAAAAATATGCTAGCAGCTTGCCTACCTGAGACACAAATCTTCTCTCCCCATCAAACTCTTACCATTGTGTTTCTTAGTTACTTCTTGTAACAGTTTCCAACTGTAATCCAAAGTCCTCATTAATCTCCACCTTGGAGAAACAGATCCACAACCTTCGTTTTCTCAGAGAGCTGATTTCCCCTGCTTCTTGTCATACTTCCTCATTTTCACTTGTTCTCGACTCCTCTCTGTGATCTCGCAGTTTCCTATCAGCCTCAGACAAGGTCTTATATTATTTCCCTAAAAATAGCACCTTTTCATACTGTATATCCATCTTTCTTTTTGCTATTATCTCCAAAATTTTTCTTGGAACTTCTAATCTAGTGCAGAGACAGTCATGTTGGTTTTGTGTCCAAAGCTTCTCTTCTCTGGGGAAACCTTCTAATCTTGTTCCAGTGGCCCAGACAAGCGTTCAGCTCTGCTGGTTCTGCTTGAAGTCATAGGACACTGTCTTCTTCTCCTGTTACTTTCATGTGGTCAGTCAGTTCTACTTACACCCATTTAAAACCCAGCCCTGGTCTGTTAATGTAGAAACTATCAAATCTCTTTCCGCTAACTTTCAGCCTGCAGCCCTTTGATTGGCATCCTATCCAGAACTGTCAGGATGTCATCTCTCCTATTTACTTTTTAGGGTTCAATAACCATCATTGGTTTTATCAAGATTTCCTTATCACAGAATCACTAGGTTGGAAAAGACCCGCAGGATCATGGTATCCAACCATATTTTAACAGCTTCCAGCTCCTCCTGCTGATTGCCCACATTGATTCCATTGGTGTAAATCCACTTCAGCTGGGCTGGTGAACCCTCAGTCCTCATAAAGGGATGAGTGTTCATTCCCATTTGACTGGTCCCTGGAATATCTAACCCACCAGTGCCAGTTTCATCCCTTCTGCCATCAGATGTACTTGGTCCCACTCACTCTGTGGTGACGTACTGGTGGGCCTTGCCAGTACACCATCTCTCAGGCACTGGAGTTCTGCTTCCAGGCTCACTCCTGACTAGCCTGGCTTCGTCCCCCTTCCCATTCACATCTAGTTTAAAGCTCTATTTATGAGCCCTGCTAGATTTTTAGTAAGGACTTCAGTACCCCTAGGAGACAAGCATGCCCCATCCCGAGTAAGAAAGCCTGGGAGTGCCTAGGCCACTCCATGATCAAAGAACCCAAAGTTTTTCTCCTCACACTAGGTTCAGAGTCAGGTATTAATCAAATGATTCTTTTTGACCTCTTGCTCCTTATTCCTTAGTGTGGAATGGAGCTAAACACTACTTGTATCCCAAAGCCCTCCATTGTGCACCCCAGAGCCCTGAAGTCTCTCTCAATGTCTTTCAGCTTCCTGTGCTGTGTGTCATCATTGCCAATTTGAAATACTAGCAGAGGGTAGTGATCTGTCTCTTTCACCAAAGAAGGAAGTTTTCTAGTGACATCCTTCACTGATGCCCTGGATGGGCAGCAGATGTCCCTGTGGAGTGGGTCTGGTCTGCAGATAGGTCCCTCTGTTCCCTTTAGAAGGGAATCCCCCAAGACAATCACTCACCTCTTCTCTTTTACAAAGGATGTTTTGATGGTTATTTGAGGATGGCACAGCCTAGGGATTGTTTCTAGGCTGTGGGAGCCATCCTCTTTGACTGTGAGGATGGATCCCACTTGCAGCGCTTCGTATTTATTTTTCAGAGGAATCTGGGTGCTTATTGTCTGAGTGGGGACAGCAGGCTCCCTGTGTCAGGCAGGAACTTACTGCCATTACCCATAGCTTATTCCCCAGTCTTGCAGTTGGCAGATGGGTGGTGCTCTGCCGCACTAGCTCTGGCAGCCTGCTGAGTTTGTGAGAGGGTGCTGCTCCACTGATCTATTTCCCTCTCTGTTAATCATCTGAACCCAAGAAAGTTAGCGTTACTTCTCTCTATGCTTACTTCCTACCCTTCTCTGCCTTCTTCAAATCATGTTTCTTCTTCCTTAACTTAAAACCCAACCTTTTCCATTCTTCCAACCAACCCCTTTGGCTAAATAAAATCCATCCGCTGGAAAAGACTAGTGTCTTCCTCTTCTGCTTCTTCAGTCACAGCACTCCCATTTCTGAGAACTTGATTTCATTTATTGGAAGACAAAAGGAACCTCCACGTGATCTCTGAGACATCAAAAGAGCATGATATATGCTTATATTTCAGAGCAGATCCTTTAGAAGATGATCTAGATTTAGTTTTTAATCTTTCTGTTGATATGAAGTCCATAAGTAAATATTGGTAAACTGATTCACTGTAACTTAGAAAACACTTTTACTTCCAGCATTTATCCACTGGATCTGGATACACCTTTTGCTAGAGAGCAGAAAGCCTTCTGTTCTCCAAGTAGAATGATCCCCACATTGATCTTCCCTTAAAATAAATCGGCTGAGAACCCTAAACTATGAGTCATTCTTCCCAGGGCTTTAATAATCCTTAGAATCTCCTGCCAAGGTTTCAAAATCCTTCTTTAATTGTGGAAACCACAACTGACTAGACACAGATACAGTTTTCTAGCACAGGCTGCACAGCATCAAATAACAAAACTTCCCTCACTCATTCCATTCGTATTCTTGCACTGCAATTTAAGTACTAGGATCCCCAGACCTTCCAGTATTAGGAAGGTAAATATGCTGAGGGTGCTGTTCCTGTGGACAGAAGCAAGGAAACTTATGTTTCTCACTGAGGTTTCTAAGACTTCTGCAAATATTTTTCCTTTGGATTACAGAAATCAACACGACCTTTATATTACTCCATCTCTTAATTTCTTTTTCACCTGAATACTTTTGAAAGCATTGGTGAGTGTTCTCGCAAACCTAGGCTCTCCCTTGACCTGTACATGATTTGTTTTCTGGCTCATACATAATTACCAAACTCCATCACCCATGGAAACAGCCAGTGAAACAAATGGATAACTCCCTTCAGGAGTTCTCCTTTCCTGCATGGCATTGACAAACCATAAGGTCATCAAAACTCTTCTCCTGCTAGATGGATAAAATCAAGTTTCTTGCTCAAGTATAGACAGGCATAGACATTCCTATCACATTCACAGACATCTTCAGTTTGTTCCTGATAATTCTTTCTTTAGATTTCTTTTCAGAGATTGTTACTGGAAGTATTTCTTGGCCATCTCTTTTTACACTCTCAGATACAAGATACTTAGTCCTACCAATTAATTATTTATATGTGCTGAATATTGTTGCTCTTAGAAAGTATGTCCTTTTCATATGTGACTGCATGTTTCTGCCAATGCAGAGAAATACAATTTTTTTTAGTCTTTCTTACATTGTTCTCATTTTACCAAATTCTTCTAGTAATGAGATTATGCCATTGTCTTAAATATAATGAAGAACTATGTACAGGAATTTCTTCTTCATTCTGTTGCTACAATTTTGTCATTTGACTTTCCTTACTATATTAAGCCTTTTCTGATGTGTCCATAATACTACATAAATAGAAACCAGAAAATTGACAGCATTGTATCGTTTTATTTTACTTTATTCCCTCTAAGTGGCTCACTTTCCTCCCCTACTTAGAGAATTGTGTGTTTTCTATATGTGGTAGAACATACTTGAACTTTCCCAGTTAATAATCATGTTTTTTTTTCTGAACATTTTGTAGGTTTTGATTTAACTTCCAGTTTTTAAAAAAGCTGAAAGTTCATATTTGTTTTTTACCAGAATGAGCTTTATTCTTTTTCCCTGTAACAAATGTTAACAAGTTAGACATAATTTTGCTCTGAAGCTACCACCAAACTTGGTCCATTCAGTTCCCCTTTATATTTCAACATGAAGTCTAATATACAAGTCCCCTGAGCTGGACACAGCATTTTTCTGATTTAAGAAGCTAACATCTATAACACATAAAATTCTAGGGGCATCTTATAACTTGTAGTGTGAGGCTAGCAGTATGAGGAACTCAAATGGAAGGCCCCCATAATAAAATGTTGCTTTTCCCGCATGTTATAAATAGGTGTTTAAGATATCAATTCCTCTGATCCCTAGAGTGGTGTCTGTGGAAGACATTGTCTTGAGCATTTTCTGTTAGGGCACTGATCCTTAAATATTTATGAGCATTTGACTTTTATGTTACCAAAGCTCTGAGCATTATCCTCCTGATCAAAGTTAGGCTCATCTTAAAATGCCAAGATGTCTGAATTCCCACATCTTCTTCCACCCGTTCCTGGATGTTTATGTTACCTTGTTTCTCTTCACTATTCCTTCAAAGAATTTCCCTCCTTTTTACATCCTTCTCTGCCCCTTTCTGCCCTTTGTCCCCCTCTGCTCACACTCCACCTTGTTCATTCAAGTCCCTGCCACTCTACCAACAAATCCGCTTCCAACATACCAGGTCTCTCATACCTTATCCCCTCCATTTATTCTTCCTCATACTCCATCTAGATGCTAGTTTTCCCACCAGTTTTCCCATCCAAATTCTTATTCTACCCTCCTCCTGCTCATCTCTCAATTAGCATATGAGTTACCTCTTGCTCTACCTCTTCAGCCACTTTCTCACCATTAATATTGTCCTTTTCATCTGGATCTCGAACACCTTTGTCTTGTTACCAAATCCCTTATCCCCATTAACTTGCTCTTTTACAAACCCTGTTTCAGCCACAATCTCTCAGAAACTAAATTAAGCTAAAGCCGTTGCTCAACAAAAGCAGTTGCAGGAGAGGTTGGAAGTTGCAGAAAGATTTGTTTACCTGCAACACAGAGTGTTTTGGAGGCCTTGTGGTTTTTTAGAACTGGGGTTCCTTGAGGACTGGAGTTGTACTAAGGTAAACAATAGTTCCCCTTTGTGTCTGGGACATCTCAGATATATCAAAAGAATCATTCTGGTCATCTTGTACTGTGAGCAAAAGGAGAAATATCATCAATTTGAGCCTTAGACTTGGCTTTACTTGAAATAACAAGGAATCCACATTTGGAGCACGGAGGAGAGAAGAAAAGAAATATATTCATTGTTATTCCTAAAGAAAAAAAAGACTCTTTACCTTGCTTGAAGATTATGCATGCTATTATGACTAATAATACATTTGAAAAATTAAGTCCATAAAGTCTTTGATTCAAATGCAGCAAATGCAAATATTTTTAATTCTAAAACAGTCAAAAAACAATGAGGCTTTTTTTCCCCTCAAACTATGAAAATTCATTTAGAACTCAATAAAAAGTACAGACAGTAAATTCTGTTTTAAGTCAGGAAAGAAAAATAACTAGGATCTCCAAGAGTCCCTGATGGCTGAATGTGTGAAATTACTCACTGACAGGTGGAGAGGACAATTTTCCATGCAATGTTAAGCTTCCTAGTCTCTGAATGACAGCCAGTTAGAATAAGAGAACCAAAGATAATAAGAAGTGTTTTGCTGCATTAACTTTCTGATCAGTAACTGTGCACCTACAGCAAAAAGAGGTTTGCCCAAAACCTGAACTGGGAGTACATCTTAAATAAGTGTGTATTAATCCTATAGTTGTATTTCCTTTGGAAATCTTCCAAAGTGCTGTCACCAGTTGTCACACTCCCTGGTCAAATTTCTCCTTCCTCAGCATTCACCACACCTGAAAGTTTGGTGTAGACACCGAATTCATGTGGTTTTGGTTCTCTGTTATTCTGTGCAGGCTCCTTGGTTTTGAACATCAAGCCTTATTTTGTGTGAACACCCTGCCCCCTGAGATCCCTTAATTCAGCTCCCCTATGCTCAAACCTTCTGCGTTTCTAAGAATTTCTATGAGTTCATTCACCATCCCTGCCAAAAATATCTCTCTGCAGGGTACCCAGGAAAAGGAATGTGAAAACATAACAGAGGTATCAAATGAAAAAATCACACATCAGATTCAGGCGAAACAAAATGAGTCAAACTACAGAACTTGTTGAAGTGGTGTGATCTGGATGCCTAACACAGCACTGCTATGCCTACCACTAGATAAAGTCAGGAGGCAAAAAAACAGTCCCCCTATGCATGTTAAAAACAAGCAGAGAACAGTGGTTGATGAAGTCAAAGGATATTGGTGAAACAAGTATCACTGTATGCTCTAAAACTCTCTTCTGAGTATCCAGTATTGTCCTCTGTCAAAGCAGGATGCTGGGCTAGATAATTTTTCACACTGACTCAAAATAGCTGTGTACTTATGGTATAAAACAGCAGGGATTTTGCAGAGAAGTATCTGAAACATTTTTTTCCTGCTTCCAGTAATACTGGTAACAGAAAGATCTAGAAAATGATAAATATATCTAAGGAAATAAGTATATCTCTTTCTTCACAGAAACCAAATGTCTTCTTTGTTGCAGAGAAAGAAGAACTATTTATTTTATCTAAACTTTCTGCCCTTTTCTTCCTTCTCAGAATGGTAAGAGAGTATATACCTCAGTCTTTTGCCAGGGTGAAATCTCCCTTTTCAGCTCCAACTCAATGTCAGCTGAATGAAGTCCTCCAGCCACTGGTCAGTTGTCTTCTGACATACCCTGAAGGACACACATAAAATAAGTGCTGGCCATCCTTCTCTCTGACAGCTCCTTCTTCTGAGCAGATCATCAACAAGACTACTCTGACATAAGGCGGACATAAAGTTAGCTGTAAGCTTAATTTCTCACACTGATACATATGTGGTTTGAAGGAATAATGTCACCTGAATAAAGGTTGATACTTGTAAGATGAAATGTGTCAAATGCTAGATGTACATTATCTGTCCTGCAGTTTAGAACAGAAGATGAAGGAGAAGCACCATGAACTGCAACCACCAAGCAAATATACTGATAAACAGTGGGTATTTTTTTCCATATGGGGTTTAGTTTTATAGCACTGTGTTAAACATTTGAAAAGTCTGGGATTTCATTCTTTCCTTGTCGTGGATATATATAAGCATGTACATGTATTTGAAAGTCATACAAATACTAATTTTAAAAGCCCTGTTCTGTAAGCATGTTTACTTACTGAATTTCTATCCAGATTTTAAAGTACAGCTCTATGTTCTGTGTCACTCAGGTGGCAGTATTTGAAATCACTTCTAACACCCTCAGACGCTGATAAGATTGTTTCAGTGCTGTCAGCTAAGTCTCTCTACCTTTATCTGGAGTTTTCATATGCTACAAAGTTCAGTGACTGCCTACCTCATATTCACAGAAATATTTCAACATTTTCTGCAGTTCAACCAAGAAAATCTTTTAGGATCAATATGTGTCCTGGAGCAGGATTAAGCCAGTGCTCAGTGATGGGCTCGATGATCCTGTGGGTCTTTTCCAATCTGGTGATTCTGTGATTCTGTAATGCACCAAATTAGTCTTCTTGGTGGCCTGATTACTTTAATCTCTGTTTAAAAAAAAAGCTCACATATGTAATGATGTGAATTTTTTTTTGTAAGTATGAACCAAAAGCTAACTTTGCAAGCATTTCACAAGGACTTCTCTAAAGTGTGTGGTCTTCTAAATTGATCTCAATGGACCATTCACTCTGAGGTTCCATCTGCCTCACTACTGTTCGTTTGCAAAGCAGAACCAGGGCTCGCTCTTTATGATACAATGATTAAAAGAATATGTCCAATTCATTCCTGCATCCAGTCTTACTCATTCCTATACATGCTACTGTTGTCCTAGCTGTGGTGTAGTTTAGCTCTCCAGTTACTCAAGAGGGCTTGAGTGGGTGGGAACACTGCTGCCACCTGCTACAGCTGCTTTACCAGATAAATGCCTGAAAACCAATGTCTTCTAAAAACTGAAATGAAATTCCTTCTTTTTCATATGGGAGCACAATGACACAGAAGTAAGTCAGAACTTCCTACATTATTACAACAGCAAACCATAGCAGAAAGAAATTGGAACGCTAAGTAGGGCAGTTGTTTGGTTGGTATACACTTAGGCTGCTTCATTTATTTCAAGAGAGTCCATTCACTTAGTTGAGGATGTCGCCCTGGTCATGTTCTTTTAAATTTTGAAGGACAGTTATTTGTAAATAAGTAGATTTGCTGCAAGCTCTTTTACTTTTGATAAGGATTTTTTGTTAGTATACATTTCAAGAATGAACAGTGTTTCAAATCCTTATAGTGTATTAATATTTCTTTGCTTGTTGGTTCATCCTTCTGTTCGGCAATGTGTCAGTATGACATTTTTGAAGCAAGTCAGCTCCTGACTGCACTTAAAGTTGCTGCACCTTGAGCAGGGACAAATTCTAGACCGATTAATGCTGCACACAGTCTGTGGAACATCCAATTCCTACAGACAATGATGTGACTGCAACAATAATGGAATTTGATAAGGTGTCTATCCTACCCTGAAAAGCATCATAGCCCACACTGACTTTTTCCATTAGGTAATTATTATTTTTAATTTGGATACGATAAAGAGCTTCTCTATATTTTGGCCTAACAATGGTAAATGCTAATGCTGCCTACAATGCTTGGTATTCTTCCTTCCATAAACTGAACAAAGCAGCTATGCTTTCTTGCTAGCCACAGATTTATTGGGATATGGATTACACATATTGAACACAGTCATGAGGCCACAAAAGTTCCATCACAATCTGCCTACAAGCTAACATCATTAAGAGCAGACTTCATATATCTTCATGACTGATATGCTGATCTTTCCCACTCCATTGACTAATGAATTGACACACACAAGTTCTTCAACATTAATGTGCGACTCTCTGACTGAGAGCACTAAAGTAGGGGGCTGTAAGCACTCAGATGTTAATGAATTCCAGACAGCACTTGCAGCTGGTTGACCAGGATGCTTCCCTCTAAGGAGACCAGTGCTTGCATCCCAGAGTTGTACATAATAAATGTGGTGGACCTCACTTTGTCTGCATTTTCACCTTTACATTGCCATCAGACTGCTTGTCTTCCTGAGCCAGATCTGCATATGCTATAAATCAGGACACATTGATTTACATTGGTTGTTCTCTGAGCAGTGTGTCTGAGCCTGTTGGTTTGTCTGCTTTAAAGGTACATCTGGGATCTGCCAAATTATGTTTGTTCAATAGGTTTGTCAATGCCAGAGAAAAAGCCTCAAGAGAAGGAGAACAGTGGATTTTTGCCCATAATGGGTGTCAACGCTGCCAGTCTGCAGCTGTGTTGGGAAAGCAGTAGCCACTGGCCCAACACTGCCCATACGAACAGTGGGGAGGACTGTTGTGGAGAGATGGGGGGTGAAAGGAGATTTGGCCCAGAGATTTTGTCTGTTGAACTAATTGGCTGGCTACAGGCTAGTTTTTTTTTTCAGCTAGTGTTCTTGTTTTCAAGTTACCCATGGCACAGACTACTCAGTTCTAATGGCTGACATGAAATACAGACTAACTTAGACCCTTTGGAAGCTGTCATCACATAGAACAGTCATCTTCCATTCTACTGCTATCTTCCATTCTACTGCTAGATCCATTTGCTGAAACAGAACCTTCTGTCCTTGAGCAGGGCAAGGCAAGAGCAATTGCTTGAGTACGTCCCAGATGAAAGACTGAATATAATTTGCATTATGATTTTGTGGTGTACTGAGCAAAAAATTAGCCAGTAAAAGCATTTTCAGAGTTAAAATAGGAGTTTCTTACTTTACGTTGCAAATAAATCAGAATTTTAAGAAGTCTGATAACTCCCGTAGCACTAAATCATCCAGATCTTCCCACAAAAAGATATATTCCAGCCTCTGACACAACATTTCAATGATGACTAAAGCATATTGGTCTTGGTAGATTCTTGGTTTGTTTGTTTATTTTAATTTTGAGATGCCTCATGTATTTATACAGATTTCGTATCAGTGAGATGTTATAGATTTACACCTGTTTAACTACAGGATTTGGAGACACAGGCAAGTTTCTTCCTTCTACTTATGAAAAAACAGCATACAAGAAATAAATTAAAAAAGACCTAACCAGGCAGTCTAACAAACATGAGGGGAAAAAAACCTCTTTCTTTTAACTCACTTGCTAAGACAGTCACCTCACTTAAAAACTCCTAACAGACTTGTCACATGACTAACACACCTAGTGACAGTTTGTAAATAAGGAGTGGGAGTTCTGTCATTGAAAACAGCAAGTTCTCCTGTATGGAGAGAGGTGTTAACATTAAGGGAAGTCAATTTCATATCTTCTTAACTGAACAGACCTAAAATTTCATTGAAAATAAAGGAAAACAAAGCAGAAGTTCTATTTGTTTTCCATGCTCTGATTTTCCGGAGAACATAGGTGTAAATAGAAATTGGTTGTTAGTGTTTGTAGCTGACAAATGTTGAGGCTGGAGAAAGAAAAAAGTCAAATAAAGAATTATATCAGAAAGAAGGTTGCTATGCTACTTGCAATCAAAATTAGATCATTTTTCAAAGCTGCTAGATACGGATGTAAGCTGTTTCTGGGTATCTTCAATTTAGGTGACTGCTACTAGCAAAGCAAATAAGGTATTTTGATACTGTTCTTAATAGTGTTACAGGGATAAAACGTGTCACAGGTGACAATGTCCTATACATCACAGCAGCACCAGTTACACAGAGAGTAGAAAATCCTTTCATTTTAATATCTAGCTCATATTGCCCCTGAAAATAATAGAAGGAAATATTTAAAAAATCTAGGTAAAGTATATTAAAAAAAGATCTGATGGGTGCTGAACACATCTCTTCAGATAATCTTCACAGAAACAATTGAGGAAATGAGGCTGACTTGGGGCTGGAGCTGAATTTCATAATGAAGAAAAGCAGCACAGGAGCTATCTGGGAATGTATAGCATCGTCTGCAATGGAGAGATGAACTGATGGGTGTGAGAAGAGAAGAGAAGAGAAGAGAAGAGAAGAGAAGAGAAGAGAAGAGAAGAGAAGAGAAGAGAAGAGAAGAGAAGAGAAGAGAAGAGAAGAGAAGAGAAGAGAAGAGAAGAGAAGAGAAGAGAAGAGAAGAGAAGAGAAGAGAAGAGAAGAGAAGAGAAGAGAAGAGAAGAGAAGAGAAGAGAAGAGAAGAGAAGAGAAGAGAAGAGAAGAGAAGAGAAGAGAAGAGAAGAGAAGAGAAGAGAGGAGAGTGTGTGACACTGGGAGTAAGGCCTGCTTATATACAGTGCTGGGAGGAAAATCTGCTGTTCTCTGTCATGAAACACAGGTTGGATAAATTTGCATAAACAAACTTACAGAAAAATTTTGTTTGTCAATATCCTGTAAACTGAAGACATAGCTCAAAATGATAAACTTTCTAAGTTTTGTGTGAACCATGTAGTGTATACTAAAAATACCAGTCCGCTTGTTTAAATACACCAATATACTACATAGAATGCCCAGCAAAACAGGGCTGTCCCTTCCCTGCATGTCTCTATAAAGCTTGCACAACTCTACATCTCTAACAACGTCAAGCATATACTGTTACTGTGACTCCTGTGACAGGCTTCTTCCTTCTCATTAGCTGCAATTTAGAGATGGGAAGAGAATAAACTGCAGGCAAAGTTTGATCTGAGATGACAAGGCTAATTTTGGGGAAAAAATGTCCCTGTACTTCTCCAGTTGTCGAATTTAATCTGAAGCAAGCAGAGTGTGCAGATAGTAAACATAATATCCTCCTAATTACATTAAATTACCACTCAGGAGCTGTTCTGCCCTCTTGTCAAAGGCCTGGGAACTGGCTTTTAATGATGAATGTGAACCTCAGTGGGACATTCTATATCATCATTTAATTCTGCAAATATAGTCCAGATCACTCGTATAGGTGTAATTAGATGCTGAAAAATAATTACCTTGGCCTTACCATTAAAAATTTCTTGCTTGTATTCCCTTCTGATCTATGAACAAATTACTTTATTAGGAAATCATTAGAGCTCAATTTGTCTCTGTGTACTACAGATATTGATATTAATTTCTCATAATGGGACCACACATTCTTGCCATAAATTTGAACAACTACATAGCCAGATATCAATTTGGAGTTGTTACCAACCTATACAAAAAGACTGTTTTTACATAGTAAGATGTTTTTGCACCATCTTCCAGTAGAAAACTGAGCAAAATGAGCTTTACTGTTCTGCCATTAGCTCACACCTTCTTTGGGTTTTTATACCCCACTTATGGAGGGAGAGATTTTTATGTGGCTGATCTCTTTGTGCTACTGCAATATCCAAGTTTGGGTCAGGAGCAAAGCAGCTCCTCAAATAAATTATACTATTATGAGAACACTACTGTTATTAAGGCCCTGAAAGCATCCCACTCAGGTCACTCATGCCAGCCCTCAGCCTGTGTAGGGCAGTTGAGATATATGCCCAGAAGCCCTACTTTCAAACCCTGGCCATGGCCAACCCATCAAATGGGAGTTACTGGCTCTTGCTGTGGAGTAACTGAGCTCAGGGCCCCAGCAACATTTGTTTGATGCCTATTTCTCTGCAAATTTCTCTGAGTTTTAAGAAAGTACACTACCCCAACGTCCTTGTGTGGGGACATGGTATAGTTCCAAGTCATATCTAGCAGTTAACTGATTTATTGACCATTAGAATTTATGGAGCAGATGTGAGTAGGAAAAGAGACAATCAGTCAGACCGCAGGTCACCTGTTAACAAATTACCTTCATACAGTTCAGCCTTTAGCTTTCACACAAGTGCACATTCTCAGTGAAGTTTGTTGTTGTAAAACTGAGTAAAACGACAGACTCCAGCTGATTCTCTGCAGTGGCACTTGGATAGTTGCTTGCAGTTGAAGTGGGCCAATATGTAGCAGCTGCCGTCTCAGTACTCTGAATATCACACATGCCCTTAATCTGCAGCTTCTAAATTTCCTTTTTGGCATGTGCAAACAGTCCATCATTTTATACTATGACAATTTTTCTGGATTTGCTATGTCACAAGCATTTGACAAATCTTCTTATGAAGATTGTCTATATGCAACAATATGACCACAGAACTCATAATCACTTCAGAAAAACATGTAGTAGCAGATTTTCCAAAAACATTGCTTAGCACTTAACAAAGACTGAGAACATTCTCAGATAACTTATCTTCCATTTCTACAGGTACATATAAGTGACTATTTCCAGTTATAAAGCTGTCAGTCTGGAGTCATGCCTGTCACATTGTCAATACTCTTGTGGTCACTATAGTGGTGCCTGCCATGGCCCTGGTTCACAAGCTACCAGAGTCCCAGCTTCTCCATTCATGACCCCTTCAAATCCACCTGATGGTGGCTGCGTAATAGGTGTCAAGGTTGTTCAAGCTGCTCAGAAAATACAGCACAGGTTGTGGCACTCAGCTGGAAGCACATTAATTGCTAGACCCTGCAAAGCCTTTGCAAGTCCATTACCTATAGGACTGCAGTTGTTAAAGCAGTGAGTAGACAATAAACATTTTAGGACAATTCCTAACACAAAAGGAACAAAGTGCTAAAGTCATCAATGTAAGTTGTATAAATCGACTGAATAGGCAGCTGGAAAATGACAGCTACTGATATTATAAGACTTAAACAGGGAAGATAAAATAGAGGTGTATTTTTATATTTTGTGTTTACAAGGCTGTGCTTGATGGTAGTGCTAGACCTAATGGGCCAAAAATTGTCCCTAGGGTAACTCTATTAGTTCAATTGTCTCCCATCAGGACGTTTTGAACCAAGAGAATTATGTATGCTACAGCAATAGTTTCAGGTGCTCTTCTTTTAAGAGCTGCCATACCTCTCATGGTACATTAGTTCCAAGGCCGGGAAGCATATATTCAAAACTGCAGAAAGCAGCAGAGGGAACAATGTAGTATGGAAACAAGCAGCAAACTGGTGGTCTCAGCCAGCACAAACTGAATAGCAACAAATGAGTTCAATTCCTTGCTTCCTGTAAACTGCATCTTCCAATTATACTAATTCTTTTATCTTCACTTCGCCAGTCTGACACCTCCCCCAGGTCAAATCCCACCAGCGTATCTGGAATAGCGCTCAGGAAAGGACTCTACTTTGCTCGAGGGTAAGTGTCTTTAAACATCATTCTGTACCTCTTTAAGTTACACAGATTTTTCTTGTTTTCTGATTGCCTCCAGCTCTGAGTTCAGTCTGATAGACTGACAGTAATTCTTGAAGCTGGCTGTTAGTCAACAATTGCACTCAAAGACCCAAAATGAAAAGTCACATATCTCCCTTTCAACCTCAGAGAGATTAATTTTCTAACCAAGGTACCCTAAAAGCATTCCAGTGAAGGTGAGGATGCTCATAGCAGTGATGTAAGGCCTTAACAGTAGGCTTTCTTGGATTTGGAATACAGATTGGAAAACATTGCTCTAAAAGGTTTACTGCCTTAAATTTACCTTTTCTTTTTCTGACTCACAGCAATCAGTCAATAATACATAGTTACAAAATCAAATAAATAAATGAAACATACTGTGTTCCAGATGACAAATATGGAATAAGTAACTGAGTTTCTTACAATAGTCTTACTTTGTTGCTGACTTTTCTGAGAGGACAGAAAGAGGTTTTGATTTTGGAACAGAAGATTTTGCAAACAAAGGTTAAGATAGAGGCTGGGACTTTGTTGGGGTTTTTTATTTAGGGGTTGGGGTTTTTTGGTTTTCTTAGGTCTGCACTTCCTTCAGTTTAAAGTCTTTCTTCACCTTTTCTCTTTCAGCTTGTGGATCCAACTAGGTTAGCAGTCTGGTCCTGGCATTTAGCACAAGCAGATACTAAGAAGAGGAAAAATGTTTTGTACCCACATGATACCCATCAGTGCACTGCTGATGGGTAAAGAATTATTTTGTTTGTTGGGACCAGGCCCTAACAAGTACAATTTGTTGGCTAATAGTTATTGTACTGGAAAAGACAATGAAGAGTTAACACCTACCAGTCTTTGCTATGTCATCTATGTGAGGAAGTTATGGATTTCCTTTATCTATCTTCTTAGACTGCTACGTCATTCCTTGCCTTTGATTATCATTTGAAGGTACAAAAACAATTTAGCTATTTTTTTAATGTATCTAACACGTTCCCAAGATAATGTCACACATAATACTGGAGTGCATCCCTGCCTCCCCAAGGTGCATTGTTATATATATATCTAAACTGAATTTCAGCTCCATTCATTTTGTTGTTCTGTACGTTAGTAAGTGGTGAAGCTCAGTAAACTCAAATTTAAAAGTGACCCAATTTTAGAGTGAATCAGTTGATGTTGACAATCCAGCATCCACAGTATATGCATTTCAAGGATGAGTGTGCACGTGAGGTTACTTGGGACTAGCCTGGGCACAAAAATTGAAACGTATTTAGTAGTCAGAGTATATCTTCCAGTCTAGTTTCTCCTAAGCTGCAATCTAGATTTTTTGACAATGCCAAACAAAGTGCAGTAATTAAGAAGCATAAGACTGACTTCAAAAGCACATCCCCAATAAAAACTAAGATGCTAATGTGGAAACTCACCCAATACCTTCTCTCCCTATTACATTGAATAGCTTCTTAACGTCTGTTAACTTCATACTTCACTGCTCATTCTGTTTTCAACATTCTTTGTAAATACATTGAGTTTGAGAACATACTCCCAAATTAATGTCAAGATAACATATAGCTCCTCCTGCAAAGCAGACTTACTTGATGTGTGAGTCAGCTTTATCTCCTAACCTTCTTGGGATTAAAATTGTTTGGGCCATGAGTCATATCTGAAAGTGACAGTTTCAGCTGTTAGTCTGACAATTAAACATTGACTCTATTGGGCTAGTCTTTTTGTTCACTCACAGCATGTCAATCCACATCACTAATGACATCATCTAAGTACCTTAAACCTGTCCACTCTCAGATCTTTCATAAATAGCAGCTATTTTTACATGCATTGCATGCAAGATGTAGAAATAGATACGAAAACATACTCTGGATAGTAAGGCATTTCATGGTTCTGTGTATCTGATCAGATTTGCTAAAACCCCTTTTATCCTTTTCATATATGCTGCTTTTCAGCTGGATGTGCTCTTTGCTCTGTCTTACTGTTTGGAGGAATAAACAATTAAGCTAGTGCAGTGGAGAAGGGAACAGGTAAACCGGGAATGAGTGAATAACAGCCCAACAAGAGAATTTCAGGACATCTTATTCAGAAAGCACAGCTTACCCACTAATGGCTTGAGTTGCATTCATGCTTGCTACCATTTCAGAAAGTACTGATACACATTTAATATTCTGGAAACTATTGGTATGGCATACTATCTCACATTGACCCATTTCAGTCACTTGAAACACTTCTTCAAGACATATCCTTTACCTTGCTGGGAAGATGATGCAGAGCTTAGTATGGGAATGTCCTGATTTGGAAAAGACCCACAAGGATCACTGAGTCCAACTCCTGTGTCTGAATAGGACAACTCCAAAATTCACATGTGTCTGTAGGCATTGTCCAAATACTTCTTGAATATTGTCAGGCTTGGCAGCATGACTATGTCCCTTGGAAGCCTCTTACAGTGCTCCATTAAATATTTAGTCATGGAGGTTAGAAAGGCCTTGGAAGGTCTCTAGTCCAGCCTCCTGCTCAAACCAGGATCAACTGTGACATCAGATCAGGTTGCTCAGGGCTTTATCTTGATGGATCCTGAAAAGCCTCCAAAGATGGGGACTGCATAGCCTCCCTGGGCAAAATATTCAATTGTCTGACTGTGTTCATTAAGAATTTTTTTAAATCAATTCAGAATTTGCCTTATTTTTTTTATTTCCATTGTCTCTCATCCTCCCACGATGCATTACTACTGTGGTATTTTTATAACCTCCTGACTGGTACTTGGGGAAAATGGCTAAGTGTCCTCAAAGCCATCTTGACTCCAAGCTGAACAAGACCTGATCCCTTAGTTTCTCCACAGGGAGCAAGTACTCCAGTCCCTGACCATCCCAGTGTCTCTCCATTGAACTTACTTCACTTATTAACAATCTTATTTTCATGGCAGAGGGGAAAGTAGCAAAATCTCTTGCAGTATTCCTGATATGGTCAAACCAAATGCCAAGTAAATAATCACTTTCAGTGAAACCCTTGTGTCATGCCCCAGACCCACAAGCCACATGCTCACGTCCAGGCTTGACTGGGGGTGTGGGTTCTCTCTCTCTGTGTACAAAGCCCGGAGCCAGAGGGGGAAAATGAGGCTCCCATGGTCCAAGAGGAGGTGGTCAAACCCTTGCTAGCCCGAATAGACACCCACAAGTCTATGGAGCCGGATGGGATTCAGCCAAGGGTATTGAAAGAGCTGGTGGATGTGCTGGCCAAACCCCTTTCCATCATCTTCCAACAGTCCTGGAAGACTGGGAAGTTCCACTGGACTGGAGGCTGGCTGATGTTGTGCTCATCTACAAAAAGGGTTGCAGGGAGGATCCAGGGAACTACAGGCCTGTCAGTCTGACCTCAGTGCCAGGGAAAGTCATGGAACAGGTGATCTTGAGTGCTATCATGAAGCACATGCAAGAGAATTGGGTGATCAGGCCCAGTCAACACGGGTTTATGAAAGGCAGGTCTTGCCAAACTAACCTGATTGTCTTCTATGACAAAGTGACTCGGCTGCTGGACGAGAGAAAGGCTGTGGATGTATCTTCCTGGACCTCAGTAAAGCCTTTGACACAGTTTCTCACAGCATTCTGCTACAGAAACTGTCAGCCTCTGGCCTGGACAGGCTCACACTCTCCTGGGTGGAAAACTGGTTGGCTGGCCGGGCCCAGAGAGTGGTGGGAAATGGTGTTAAATCCAGCTGGAGGCCAGTTACAAGTGGAGTTCCCCAGGGCTCAGTGCTGGGTCCAGTCCTGTTCAATGTTTTTATCAACGACCTGGATGAAGGCATCGAGTGCTCCCTTAGCAAGTTTGCAGATGACACTAAGCTGGGTGGAAGTGTGGATCTGCTGGAGGGTAGGGAGGCTCTGCAAAGGGATCTGAACAGGCTGGGCTGCTGGGCTGAGACCAATGGCATGAGGTTTAACACAGTCAAATGCCAGGTCCTGCACTTGAGGCACAACAACCCTGTGCAGAGCTACAGACTAGGAGAAGTCTGTCTAGAAAGCTGCCTGGAGGAGAGGGTCTTGGGGGTGTTGGTCGACAGCCGACTGAACATGAGCCAGCAGTGTGCCCAGGTGGCCAAGAAGGCAAATAGCATCCTGGCTTGTATCAGAAACGGTGTGACCAGCAGGTCCAGGGAGGTTATTCTCCCTCTATACTTGGCACTGGTGAGACTGCTCCTTGAATACTGTGTTCATTTCTGGGCCCACAAGAAGGATGTTGAGGCTCTGGAGCGAGTCCAGAGAAGAGCAACAAAGCTGGTGAAGGGTTTGGAGAACAGGCCTTATGAGGAGCGGCTGAGAGAGCTGGGGTTGTTTAGCCTGGAGAAGAGAAGGCTGAGAGGAGACCTCATTGCTCTCTATAACTACCTGAGGGGAGGTTGTAGAAAGGAGGGTGCTGACCTCTTCTCCCAAGTGACAGGGAACAGGACAAGATGAAATGGCCTCAAGCTCCGCCAGGGGAGATTTAGGCTGGACATTAGGAAAAATATTTTCACAGAAAGGGTCATGGGGCACTGGAACAGGCTGCCCAGGGAGGTGGTTGATTCACCTTCCCTGGAGGTGTTTAAGTCATGAATGGACAAGGTGGTGAGGGGCATGGTTTGGTGTTTGATAGGAATGGTTGGACTTGATGATCCAGTGGGTCTCTTCCAACCTGGTTATTCTGTGATTCTGTGATTTAGCCATGCAGCAATCTGGAGGCCAATAAGATCGCTCCCAGGGTGCAAATCAAAAGTAATATTTATTCTGCTTCTGGTAATCCTAAACACACCAAAATACTGGGGTGCACAGCTGAGACATGGGGTTGCAACTGCACAAAGTTATAGAAACAATTCCCCGAACACAACCCAGGTCACTCGGATCTGATCGATCATGCACACTATAAGGTATTGGGAGGGACAGAAAGAAAAGAAAGGAAAGGAATCACCACATCGATGGCAGCAGCAGTTCTCGGAAACACGTGGTCGCAGCAGCAGCTTCTTCCAAGCAGCTGCCACTGCTGCATCACCTCCCCCCACTGCAGCCAGATCCAGACCCCTAGCCAAACAAGGGAGAGCAGTGCCCACTCCTGCACTGCCCCTCCACTGAACCTGGTGCCATAGATGAGCTGGCACCATAAAGCACACAAACGGGCAGTCTTCAGACAAAATGTTTAAGGCAAAGAAGGAAGCATAGTCTGGCTACACACCGTGCTAAACTCTGCTTAGCACAGCCCAGGATGCTGCTGGGCTGACTTGCTGTCAGGGCACACTGCTGGCTCCTGTTTAGCTCACAGTCCAGTCACCAGTACCTCCAGATCCTGTTCAGCAGGGCTGCTTCTCAGCTAATCAGTCTCCAGCTTATACTGTTGCAGGGGGTTAATCTGTCCTAGGTATGAGATCTTGCATTTGTCCTAGTGGAACTTTGTGAGGTCCCAGTTGATCCATTCCTCTAGCCTTTCTAGGACCTTCTGAAAGGCAACTCTGCCCTCAACCACTTTGACTTCAACTCCTGTTTAGTGTCATCGGCAAACTTGGTGAGGGTGCACTCCACATCCTTCTCTAGGCCATTGATAAGGATATCGAAAGGGAGAGTTAACAACATAGTTCACAACCAAGATACTCATAACCAGCCTGCAGCTACAGTATCAACCATTTAGCACCATCTACTCTACTACTGTGTACTGTGTATTAAAGTGTAGTACTCTGCCATAAAAAATAACATTTCTTTTTAATATCCAAATAGATATATTTGTAATAGTGCAGAAGTTATGAAAAAAAAGGCTTTGGTATCTGAATTCATGGCTGTAATTAATAAGATGAGGTGCAAAATTATTTTTGTTTAAGAGAAATGGTCATTCAAAATGCTATCATAGAACTCACTCAGGAGAACATTAAGTTAATAATATTTATTTATCCTTGTGCCTTTGTATGAAATATTATGATGTGAACTGTTAAATGGAAATTATGGTAAGTAGGTGATAAATGTAGAAAGGCATCAACACCAGTATTAAAGAAGAGTGATAACGCAGGAAATCAAGTTATTCTTATCCTGTTAACATTTGGGAAGGAAAAATAGTGACAGCGAAAGACAATGGTCATTTCAGGCAGCTGATTTCCAGGAAACACTAACATTGTAACTGTATAATTTTACATTGTTACTGAAGCATGTGCATGCATGTATTTTTGTTATATGGAAAAAGAGAGAAAAAGATGAACCTATCTGGAAAAGAAAACAAGTTGAAAGCTGTATGTTCAGCATGGATCATCATACTTTCAAAAATAGGGGTTTTTTTGCTATTGGTCTTTCATTTTATGTTCCAGTCTTGTGCTGCGGGGAGAAAAACATAAACACTCTATGAAAGCTTAGGATGTTCCTGAGGCTTCTGGGTTTTGGGTTTTTTTTTTGAGATAAGGAAGAAACAACAGGAGTCTGCAGAGGGAAAGATGTTACAGTAATGCATACTTAGTTATAATTTTAAATGTAGTTTGGTGAGGTATTAAAGCATATTTCTAATATGCTTTGACAGATGCCTGTTGACAAATTTTGCTGAAGTGCATACCTCCCTAGTAGTCTGTGTCACCTTTGTGATGAAGGATAACACTGGATGGTAGAGTCTGGAAGAAAAGAACTGCTACTACCATCTCAGGTGCTCCTAAAAGCTCATGTTTTAGCCAAAATAAACACTTAAGTAGGTAGATTTAAACTGGAATGTCAAACTACAACATGGAGAATTGAGCATCATTCAAGCAGATATTGGCTTTGATTAAGATGGTCCTGTCTGTTTTGGCCTAATAACTTATTTCTGTCTGTGCTGTGAAGCTGATTGTCTGCTGCACATTGTTTTTTAATCTTTGTCTATTTTTTTTTAAAAAAGAAGAAAATAAAAATACAGCTATATACTTAACAACTTAACTGCCTTTCAAGCTATAAGCCAACTGACTAGTAATTTTGGTCATTTACAAGGTGAACAGGAGTAATGGACATGTACCATAATATTGGCATTTACTCCTGTCATTACTATA
Source organism: Clamator glandarius (assembly GCA_033459285.1). Classification (NCBI taxonomy): domain Eukaryota; kingdom Metazoa; phylum Chordata; class Aves; order Cuculiformes; family Cuculidae; genus Clamator; species Clamator glandarius. The sequence goes on from JAUNZM010000105.1 coordinate 2,860,498, forward strand.
TACATACATCACATTTATTAAGATGCAGTTGATAAGAAAAAATACCACACTACATTACTGGCTACAAATTTAATTATAAAGGTAGGTTTATTTGAGCTGCTGTCTTTGCATAAGGAGTGAATAAGGGGGCAAATGCCTCATGCCATGAAGCATTTCAGAAATAAGCCTAATTTTGTATCTGCATTGAAGAAAAACAATTCCACGTCATTGTCGAAGAGATGTTACAAAATTTTATTTTATTTTTTCCTGTGAAACATTTAATATAGTTTTAGCATTATTCTATAACAGAAAAAGATTTGAATTATTTTGTTCTGAAGCCATGAATATGTGACATTTTGCCTTTGTTGCAATTTACTTCTCTGTTGTGGGTTTTTTTATGTATACAATACTGTCAGAATTGGTCTAACTTCCAGTTTTTATGGTTTAACTTCTGGTTGCCTCTTAAGAACTGCTCAAAGTACCTATTTCTGGAGTAGCATTAACATATAGCCAGATATAATCCATAACTAGAAACTTGCAAATGTACATACTGACTCAAAGTACAGGACAGAAATTGAAGTAACTTGAGATGTCTACTTAGAATTAAATTCATGTAAATCTGACTTCAGAGAGTACTTCAGACCATACTCTTGATAAGTAATTTGAAGCAAGGTCTTGGAGGAAATTTAGTGAAATGCTCCTTTTCACTTGTCACAGTGTTAGTAATACAAGTATGAAAGTATACTTGATCATGACTATTCTTAGTGCATTGCAACTAGCTCATATGGAAGATATGATATGAAACTTACTGAGAATATTTAATTTCCCAAGGGTTTTGAGTGGTTTTGCAATATTTCAGTAGCTCTTTACTAATGATGGAAATAAATCACATTAGATGAGAATGTTTAATATATGATTGCTCCTAAATCAATGATGACACGGTGGTTTTAGGGCAAGGCTTCAGCTAGAACACTATGTTCAGTTTAAGTAACACAGTTATGAATGACAAAGTCACAGTAAAGACAGCTCAGGAGACAATAGAAGTATTGGCCAGAAGACTAAAAAAGATGATGTATTTGTAAAAGATTTGGGGCTGGTTAGTCTACAGAAGAGGAAACAGAGGGAAAAGGATGAGTAACCAAAGAGATAGTTAATAATTGTCTTCTGAGTCCACTGTGGGCAGGTTTAGACATTTACTCCCTTAATTAGAATGTATTTCCTAATGTCTGAACCAAATCTCTTCAATTAAATGACTGCAATTAAACTGCTGCAAGTTAAGCTTATTACATCTTATCCTGCCCACAGTGGACTCAGAAGACAATTATTAACTATCTCTTGAAGTATTTTAAGAGCAGGACAGATGAACACCTGCCTGCACTAAAGTTTTTGAAATTAAGAGCTAGAGATTAAGATCTTCTAGAATGCTTTCTGTATTTTATGAGTCTGGTTACAAAATACTCTGGAGCTGAAGAGACACTGGAAAAGCAGATGAATACCACCTCGTTGTCACTCCCTTCAACCATCCAGAAGTAATTCCCTTCCTAAACTTTGTTGAGTATACATGCACATTTTGAAACATTGCTGCGTTGAACTCTCCTCCGTGTTTGATTTGATTTTTACAGATTGCAGTGATCAAATCCTATCAATCACAAGTGCTGAGAAAACACTTTGGAGCTGTTTCACACAAACACACCTTGAAAGAGAATTGAAAAATTCACAGGAAATACTATTTGCACTAGAAGTCTGAATCATATGGCAAACTTATCTATTCAAAGGATAAAAGACCTAAGGGGTGACATTGCTGCTTCTGATCACAAGGGGTAAACAAGTTTCATAAAGAGATTCTGATATCAAACATGGAAGGGAGCTATAATCTTCTCATTGACTGTTTACACACAGAAGCAAACATGGTTGGTAGATTTTTAAGGGCTTAATAAGTCAAATTTCTCTATGATTTTTTCTTTTGGTTTGTCAGCTTTCCATCAGTCTTAGTACCCCTCTAACTAAAAAAATAAAAGAAAAAGATAATTAGAGAAAGAGTTTTGAGAGGATTAACCTGAGAGAGAGACTTCTATGGTGACCAGATAAATGAGGCTGTAGGAGGGAGAGCAACTTTCCTCAAAGTCCTGACTCCAAGCAAGCCCCATTTCTTTCTGATCTCCTGTAATGGAACCTGAAGGAGATGACTTCAGTTACTGTGCACCAAAGGACACCCTAGGAAGGCCAGCATGAAAAATGTGGACCAGACTGGGCTGGAGGTGATGAGGCCTGTATATGTTAAAAAAACAGAATCCTGAAAAGCACAACAAAACACCCTACCTCCAGAAGGCAGCAATTCTGCTGTGCCTGTGGCTGCTGCCTGCAGTTTGGTGGGGTGGGTGGCTCCTCTCCCACCCTCCTCCACCTGCTCCTCCATCTGTCAGGCATCTTCTCTTTCCTGCTCTTGCCCCAGAACTGACTGACAGAAGTTTGGCAATAGACATCAAAATGCAAGTGACTGATGAAAATTCACTGCTTTGCATTTTCTCATTGCCTTTGGCAACAGGGAGAAGAGAACATGCATTTATGAGTACACATTGTTCTTTTTAGAGCAGAAAGACTCCAATGGCAACTACTACACCTCTAAGCAGGTGCTGATCACTGTCCTGCTTACAAAGATTTGTAATTCAGCTGCTATTCCAGAGAGCCCTTCATGAACCAGAATTAATTTGTAGTTGGGACAACGCTTGCAGAATGCTTCAGATGTTGAACTTGTTTTGCTTTTTAAACCAAAGGTTTTAGTCTTAATTGTGACTTATACTGGCACAAACCAGAAGAGAATTGAGAATCAGGCCTATAATATGTAACAATATGAAGGCCTGAACAGTCAGTTAGGAAAGTCACTCTATTCAATGACCTAGAAAAAAAAAAAAAATAGTCCAATATGGGAAAGATCATCACCTCTTAACCTCAGTAAAATGAATTTTATTAATGTACCCTGAGTCTGGTTACAAGAGCTGGTGTCCTACCTCAGGTTCCTTTTTGTTGCCATTGAAAAGAAATGCTGCGAGGAGAAATGGTTTCTTTGTGCCCTTCTATTTGCTAAAATCTATTTGCTCCATTTCTTGGATTCCAGCCACTGCGTTTTAGAGAAGACTGACTACTGACTTCAGTGAGTAGGAGGAAGAACATAACTACCTGAGACAGAGGAGATTTCTGTGAGGTAGCAGCTTGAGAAAATCTCACATGATGCTTATCTTGTTCAATGAGATGGATGGCTTTGTGGGTTCCCCCTAACAAATAGTAATGGATGGGAGAAATTTTTATTTTCAGTCTCATGTGACTCCTACACTTCACTTCTAAAAAGACCTTCTCCTTTTTGAGGTATTTTGAAGTTCTCTGCTTTCAGAAAAAAAACCAACACAGTTTAAAAATTCTCATGGAGTGAAACTTATGTTCTAAACATTGGTCTAAAGCATCTAGAGTGGAGGACATGCCTCTTCATGCCTCTGAACAAGTGCATTTGCACAGAGGATTTCCCTGGGTTCGTCTTGCCTGGTGCCGCCTGTGTAACCCTTACTATCAATAGTACATAATCTCATTATAATGTTAAAATAAAGGAAAACAAGGAAAAAGCTTGCCAGGAAGAAACAAGACATTTTGACCCAGGCTCCCAAAGAAGCACCTGTAGAAGCATGTCTTCTTGATACATAGAATCATAGAATAGTTAGGGTTGGAAGGGAACTTAAAGATGACCTAGGTCCAACCCCCCTGCCATGGATAGGGACATCCCACTACGTCAGATTACCCAAGGCCCCATCCAACCTGGCCTTGAACACCTCTAGGGATAGGACATCCACAATTTCCCTGGGCAACCTGTTCCAGTGTCTCACCACTCTCATGGTGAAGAAGTTCTTCCTAGTATCTAGTCTAAACCCGCCCCTCTCCAGTGTATACCCGTTCCTCCTCATCCTATCACCACAAGCCTTAATGAATAGTCCATCTCCAGCTTTCTTGTAGGCCCCTTTCATGTACTGGAAGATCGCTATAAGATCTCCTTGGAGCCTTCTCTTCTGCAGACTGAACAATCTTAACTCTCTCAACCTGTCCTCGTATGGCAGGTGCTCCAGCCCTTGGATCATCTTTGTAGCCCTCCTTTGGACCTGTTCCAACAGCTCCATATCCTTCTCACATTGAGGATTCCAGAACTGGACACAATACTCCAAATGAGGTCTCACAAGAGAGGAATAGAGGGGCAGAATCACTTCCCTGGACCTGCTGGCCATGCTTCTTTTAATGCAGCCCAGGATACTGTTGGCCTTCTGGGCTGCAAGTGCATGTTGCTGGCTCATGTCGAGCTTCTCATCGACCAGTACCCTCAAGTCCTTCTCTGCAGGGCAGTTCGCAATCACATCATCCCTCATCATGTACTGAAAACACGGATTGCCCCAACCCAGGTGTAGGACCTTGCAATTGGCCCTGTTGAACCTCATGACATTCTCACAGTCCAACGTCTCCAGCCTGTCCAGCCCCCTCTGGATGACATCCTGTCCTTCTAATGTGAACACTGCACCACTCAGCTTGGTGTCATCTGCAGATTTGCTGAGGGTGCACTCAATCTCACTGTCAATATCATTGTTGAAAATATTAAACAGCGCTGGTCCCAGTACAGACCCCAGAGGGACACCACTTGTCACAGATCTCCATCTGGACTTTGAGCCATTGACCATGACTCTCTGAATATGACCATCCAATCAGTTTCTTATCCACCATATCATCCACCCATCAAATCCATATCTCTCCAATTTAGAGAGAAGGATATTATAGAAGGACATTGATTGTTCCTATAAACAGGATGTATATGATTGAGTGTGAAAGAGGAGGGTAGAGGGAAAGAAATACTTTTCAGTGTTCTAAATTGTGAGATTTTTTTGGCCTCCTGAGTCCTCAGTGATAATGTAAATGTCAGTCAGTGACATTTTTCATTCAGCCCACATTGCAACCTCAAAACAATTTGAGGAGCCTTTGCCCAGTGCAAGGCTTTCACTCATTTATCAGCATCCAGTTGCCACATGTGATTCTGGGCATGATGGAAGCAGAATCTACTTATCGTGGGGGACAGCCGTGAATAAAAGCTGATCGTTGTGACTTTCAGGAGAAAATTTTAGAGCAAGACACAATCTCCACCTTACATGCCTTTACAGCATAGATTTTTATGAACACAATAACCCCAGGGGCAGTTCAAAATCTATGTGGAGACCACAGTCAGCAAAATCTCTGAATTATTATTCTGCCTGTTTTGCTTATTAAGATCATACTTTAATTACTAAGCTCATTACTATACAGTGCAGGCAAAACAGCTTATGTTGTGTCAAAGCAAGTATTTCCCTCAATATAAAAAGAAAATTAGTTTTGCAACACTGACCAAGACAACTGAAGAACCACTCTTCTGCAACATTTGCAAACTGCAGAACCACAAGCTGGCACTGCTCCATATAATGATCATTTGCTATACAGTATATAACAGGGAAAAAAAAATTGTAAAAGGAAAAACTCCTCACTTTCTCCACAGATGGTGTAAAAGGAAAAAAATAAATGGGGTGGATTCTTGATGGCACTCACATCACTCATGTTTGTGCAGAACAACACTGGTGTTTATTGAGTTCTTTCAGTTAGTATTACCTATAAAGATAGACAGCTATGATAAGATTCAGCATTTGTTAGAATTTCTTTTGATAAAATAAAGTACCATATCTGTGCTCAGAGTTGCCATTGAAATATTTCCTCTTGATATGACTATTCCAGTTTTTGTGTTATCTTAAGTACTGATGGATGGCATGGAGGGCGTAACAAAAGCAGACCACACATTATTATACCAAACTGACACAAGATAGCATTAGATGAAGGACTTTTTCAAACCTGATGCCTCCCAAGACACCTACTAGCAGCTGTCAAAGCAGATATTTAATCTGATGTAAAACAAATAGGCAGCAATCGGCTTGTGTCTGTGTGTCTGTGTGTGCATATGCAGTGCTATGAGATGTCATAAACTTCTGTTTTAAAACTCAGCCATAAACATTTGCTCCAGGCAAAATACAGCACACAGTGTTCCATCTAGGGAGCAATTTTTGTTTAAACAAATTAAAAAATATCAATTTGCTCTTTTTAAAATTTATGAATGGCAATATTTCCTGTTCCCTTCTTCTACCATACACCCATGTCACCCTGCACATGACTCAGTGGGATTTTGATTTATTAGAATTAATTTGGCAAATTATTAGTTCATAACACAGAGTAATGGCTTTGCAATTCTTTTTGGGGAATTATAGTTGTTAGAACAGAGAAATACCCAACATGAGTGCAGAGTGTCTACCTGTAGCGGTATAGGATTTTCTAAGACTGTATGATTTCCTTTTAACTTGTGCTTGTAGAGAGAGAGAGATCTTCCTTACTACTGGGGAAACCCTCCCTTGGTCCTGGAAATGCTGGGGTAGAAAACTGACCCCAACAACAAGGGATTTCCAACTCTATGTTTACAAACTTGTCAGGAATTAATGTACCAGCATATTTAGATTTTTTAACTCCAGAGGAACAGAATCACTTCAGGAAGCTTATATTTTCCTGCTTTTCTTCAACCATTTAATTCAAAATCAGCTGCATCCCAGCAAGAAAAGGGAATAACTCTGTACTGCAAAACTGGAAACAGAACGACCAGAGGAACTCCCAAAAAAAACCCCAGAAGAGACAGGCTTGGCAAACCCCTGATGCTGCTCTTCTGGTCTTTGATGGTAGCTGGGATTAGGCTGCAAAAGAAGAAAGCAGAAAGCCATCTCTGTTGTACCAAACTCCCCAATCCTGCCTTCCAAAATAGGATGATGAATCTTCACTGGAGCTGACAGTCCAGCTCACTAATACTTTCCTCCTTATGGGAAGCGAACGACACTGTTAAGTACACACAGATAAGCAATTAACAGCATGCTAATGAGTAACTGAGACTTGTGATTTGCTTTGGACTAGCCTGACATAGGATGGAGTCGGAAGCCAGAAGCAAAGAGGGGTGAAATTTTCCCCCCTTCAAAGGGGGAGAGAGATATGAAGCTCACTGACAGCATACTCCTCTGTTCTGGAGGGGCAACTGAGGACCATTTCTCTTTCAGTTCAGAGCTCTGTGGTAAACTGAGGTATGTGGCTGCTTACAAGGGCTTTGTATTTGTGGGACCTTCTGAATTCCTCCATGTCACCTTGGGAAGGATGTGGGTTCACGTAGATTTCTGATCATATAATTCTGTAGTGTTGTAATATTCGAAGCCCTTCGAACCTCAGTTACAGAGATTCTAAAACTCTCTCTCATTTTTCTTTTATTAGCTTCCTTTTTCTAGTTTAAAATAGCTACACTGTATGTGGGGTAAAACATGATTTGTGAGTCTCAACTATTTATTAAAAGCAAGGATGCTCCTCATCAAATTTGTGAAACTCCTCTGAAAGGCATCTCTTGTTGGGTGGCGAGACCTTTCTGGGAGAAGTCCCAGCTTCCTTAGCAACAAACTCAGCACTAGGGACAACTCCTGTCTGGACATACACTTTGGGATTCGTGCCTACCAGAGTCCGATGCATGAAAGGGGGCTTTCAGTGCTGTTCTCCCCATCTTATCCTTATCTGCCTTGCATTGCATGGGAAGGGAAGCGTGAGGATTTCTATTGCTCACAGACTTCATGAATACAACATTGCTAAAATAAACCTTAAATTGCTCTGAAGCCTGCAAACACTGATACAGATGATGGACAGGAAACTTCAATGACGTTGCCTTTGTTTATTATAGTCTTTGAATTTTTTTCTGATCATAATCGGTTTCATACTCTGACTGCAACTAGAAAGGGATTATTTCTTTTGCTCTGGAATTTAAGGATGAGCATATTTGTTCAGAGGATAGATGAGACCAAATTAGAACATTCTACTGGGGCATAATAAATTCACAGTAATTGCAAGATAGTGTTCCTTAATTCTTCCAACACCATCATCTGTAAATATTCTGATCTTTTCATAGTTAGCTCATTTGTGCTTTTGTCCTTATTGAATTAATTGTTGTCTTCTCTTTCCTGCTGTCTCCTGAGGGAAACCCCTTTTAAATCTTTTTTGTTTAATTCCATTAATTGGCATATTGTCTGGTCTTATGTTTCCCCTCTGGGGTCTTGAACTTATGTTCCTTCAGTTCTTAAACTTCTTAGCTGTATTTCTGCAGCTTTGACTGACAACTTGCTTGATCAGAGGACAAAGCATGTGCTTTCTTATCTTTTACTTCCAGGCTAATATTTAACAATGTAGTCAGTTTATCAGTCAATTTGTTAAGCCAGTGTAAGAGTTCTCTGTTCTGAAGTCATCACAAAAATCAATAATTATCAATTCATTTATTCTAGCCTACATTAAATTATTATTAACTATAATAGTTTAAAATAAATAATTTAAAGGTCCTCAAGCCTTTACTGATTTATGGATTGTTCTTGCTTTTGCCCTTTGCTAGTAACTTTGCACATTTTTAATCCTTTTTCAGTTACACGAATGAAGACAGCAACTAAATCATACAGCCTTTTCAGTAAGAAAAAACAGCGGGTGAAAATTTTGCTTTCAGCATCATGACTTCCCTCCTCAGATTACCAGAAGAATTAATGTACAGAAAGTATGCACCATGTAGGAGAAGAAGGAGTAGTTTTGCTAAAACATTATTGCAGTAGCAAAAAAAATGGGTTGAAAAACATAGACCTAATACTACTCCTCGTCAATACATTTTATGGTGATAATAAAATGAATTAATGACACATTGAAAGCATTTTGTTATTGCTTTTTTTTTTTTTTACAAAACACAAAACCCCCATGGAATAACTTTACAGTAAGTTACAGAAATTAAATCGAACTATATTCATGAATATATCTTGTACACCATCATTCAAATTAAATAAAAGAGGGACAGAAAGACGTTCAAAGCAGTGATGAAGTTAAGAAAAAACAGAATGATCACATCCTTCTCAAATATGTTCAGCCTTGTCTCCCTGACATCTCAACATGTCTGTGATCTTGACCAGAGTATAAACTGCAGTTTTTAAGAGTGCTAAGAACTGGTTCCATCAAAGCTTTCCTTAGGATCCATATTTTGATATGAAAACCAGCAACACTCTAAAAATCATGTAGTCTTGCTTTGTATTTGCTCCTTGCTACAAAGCAGGACTGTGACAAAGCTTTATTATGCATACACATGTGAAAAGCCAACAGCTGTGTAAGTTCTAAAGAAGCCAGCTCAGTGAGAACTGTTCACTTCATGACTCACAGTAATAATGATCTCTTATTTAATCAGCAAAGACCACATTCAGACATTTCCGTGAGCAAGCTCTTATTCAAGCCAAGGCCTGAGGAAAGGATGACTAAAAATCCATGAAAACTGCTGGCAGTGTAAATTGCTGCAGGCCAGTTTCAAAGGGGATTTTAGTATTACAAGCCTTCAGGGTATGGCAGATAACTATATGCATCCATTCCAATGTAATGAGAAAGAAAACGTATATTTCTACATGTTTCACCTTAGAGGTGTTTCATAGTTGTAAGTGGCATAAGACCTACCTGGTTTGCATGTACATTTTTTTGTTCACAGCACCTAGATGGAAGCAGATAGTTTAGAAACAATGGACATCTTGCGAAGCATGAGCTGCTCAGCCTTGTCAAAAGTTCTCTGTTTAACTTGGATTCCACAATGACACAACCTAAATGAAGGATCATCAGCAAGAGGCAAGGACTTCAACACATTCTTTTCAGGTGCCATTCTTACCTAGCCCTCTGAAAATAATGATTCATAACTATTTTTAGCTATGCCTATTGGCACATAGAAGATTAACAGTTTTAAATGAGAAAGTCTGCCAAGCTTCAGAAATTAATCTATTCTCTACTTAAGAGCAACTTCAAGGTGAGAGGACATTTTTAAAATGTAGTTTGAAAACCTGCGAGAAGGGACATCCCCACTTTTTGTGTCTACATGTCTCTGTTATCATGGACAGCATTTGCCTCAAGTACTTTTCATGAGTTTCATCATAAAACTTCTTCAAGTTTTTCACATGCAGTGCCCTTCTTAGGAGGCCATGTATGAAATTCAGTCCTATGCTCTTCACAAACCTTCTCATTTCTGCTCTGAATATATTCCTTGTCATTTACTTGTGCATGTGACAACATATTAAGTTAAGAAGGACCTTTTTTGTGCTATGGTTTAAAATAACTCTTCATATAGGTATTTCTCCCTATGTATGGACAGATATATTCTCATATGATGGACAGAAAGACAAGCTGAATGAGAAACTTAAACCAAACTTTACTGTAAGTAAGCCTTCCCATGAAACCTGCATCTGCTTGTTCTTTTAAAGGACAGTTAACATAACTTTTGGCAAAGCCACAATTTTTTGTCATGATAGAACATTTGTACATTTTCTGTTCACAGCTTTCTGAGATACCCAGCTCAGTTTCTGGGAAACCCAGTGGAGGTTTCAGATACCAGAGTGTTCTGGACCCTCACAGGTGGTGTGCTGACTTCAGCGTCTTAAGATTTTAGATTTATTTTTATTAAATCTTCTGTGCTTGCTCCATGTTTTCTCCTGCTGTGTTTTAGGTGAACAGATTGCCAGGGGAGCTGCATAGGCTTAGCAAAGAATGGTCTGCAGGCAAGCAGCAACATTCCAGAGGGTGGATTTTCAGCATGCCAAGAAAAACAGCACACAGTGCACAACATAACATGGTTTCACACATATATTGGTAGAGGCAGTAGACAGCTCAAGTAGCAAGACTTTTCAAGATGGAAAGCCTTTTTAAGACCAATGTTTCTTGCACTACTGTGCCATGCTTTGGAAGATGTGTGTTGCCAGGAAAGCTTACAGAAGTACCAAGCATACGATTGACTTTATCTTCCTACATGACTGCCTTGTCCCCAGAAATTAAGCAGTTACCCTATTATTACTGACAGTTTTCAGAGAACAAGAAATCCTCATATTCAAATCAGCGACTAGATTGTACCTATTATGGATTTGACTATTCCCAACTCTTTGGTTGTCTCTAAGATGACCACTGGTTTGGGAAAATGTTCTTTTGTTAGAGTAATCAATATAGATATAGCACCTTCGTATGGCCCAGCTATATTCACTTGGAACCAGACACTTCAATCACTTTAGTGATGTTTATGAAAACAGATCCTTATGTCAGTTAAATTACAACGAAAGCAATAGTGCAGTTCAGGCCAGAGAGATAAAACAAGATGCAGACATTGGAAAACAGGCTGTATCTACTACAAAAAACAAGCAAAAGCTCCACATTCTCTGACTCATGAGAAGCTAGATCAATTGAAGACCTGGAAAAAAAACAACTCAGCACAATTTTCTGGTGGCTTTAGGGTGAACAATCATATGATCATAAGTGATCCTTTTTCAGAGCAACACCCACTCAAGCCAAAGCAACAGAGCAAATTAGGATTTAGCTCATACAATTCACACAGAAGGCAGAAAGCAGGACTATACAGAGCTTTATGCCACTGCTGTTAAAAGTTGCATTATTTTAAAAGAAATAGTTCAACAGATACACCTCTGGTTTGATCCCCAGTGCTAACAGGAGAAGGGTATTTCATACTTGTGCAGTTTGTTCTGCTTCCTTCATCAGAAACACTATAGAGTATCGAGATTTCTTTTAGTGACTGTAATCGTAATGCCTTGGTACTAGAGACTTAATTGCCAGTTTAACACCTCATTGGGGGCATCTAAATTACTTCGGCATTTCAACATGTTTCTGCTCACTAACTCAGCCCTGGTAGCACTATGACTTTAGAGAGTGACAATTTTGCTATGAGATACTTAAATTTTTAAAATCCTTAAAAAAAGATATCTGTATTTTGCAGCTTTGTCATCTGAAAATACCACAGACATTCAGAACTCAGGCGCAGATACTCCTGCTTTATGCATTTATCACATCCCTAACAGGACACCTTCAGTTTTATACTTCATTTTCCTTTGCTCAACTTCCCTTTGCAAGTTCCATGAAGATTGAATTTGATTAAGCCAATTTGTGTAGTTTGCTCAGTGTATACTTATGCTTCAGAGACAAACACAGGTGTCTGGAAAGTGCTTGTAATGATTTTTGCAAAAAAAAGTGTCTACTCCTTCTTATGTGACTCTTAACAATTTTAATAACATTTCAAAATCTGGTACTCTAGTTCAAATTTGGGGAATTGAGGATTGCATACTGACCCCTAAACATACAATGTAATATACTACTGGAGGGCCCCTTCAGATTCCAAAGAAAAAATATTTTGGAGGAGGAAGAAAACAAAGAAAAAGAGGAATAACAAAAATTCAAGTTTAGAAAAAGTCTGGAAACACAGTTCTCTGTTTGTTAAATCCAACATCTGTCACGTGATATATATTGCAATCTCAATGTTCTTTTTGGAGAAGAATTATTGATGTTATTTCGAGGGTACTCAAAGCTTCTGTCAAGCAGAATCTTTTGGTTTTTTCACTACTGTTGTTGTTGTTAGTAAGTCTTTCATGTTCTTCTTTCAAAAAAATAGTTGTTCATGAAAATTGTTAGGCTTCCCATGTGAAACAGCCACAGAATGACCAAATAAAAAATCTGTTGTCCTTCTTGAGAAAGAACCCCAAACTTAAAAGTCTGAATTGACACAAACATGATAGATTATAATTGCTTTTAAGCAGACAGTGTTATAGCCTCACTTCAAGCTGCAGGTAATTACTGAGGGCATGAAAAGGGTATTTTGGCAGTAATATATAGTAATAACATTAAGACTAATGTACATATTCCTAGATAAATATGATATAACAATAAATTAGATTGATCCCCTTTTTGTCAGCTGGTCAGTAAGTCTAAGTCTAAGAATATATATATTTATCTGCTGGAACACAGTGTTATTTTACTAGTTATTGCCTTTACTGCAGAAAGCCATCCTCCCTTTTAAAATGCCAGACCGTATCATATAACATAGGATGTTGGTAATAAAATCAATGAATATAAAGAGGGGATTGAAATTAATCTGTTCTAAGAGTGTCCTGTTTTTGTTGCCTGCTTTTGTCATTAATGTTAAGGAAGTAAGAAGTATTGAATGAGAATGTCATAACCTTTACCAGTGTGTAGCAAAACACCACAAAGGCAAAAAAATGTTCTTTGATCATTGTGTGGGGGCTGGAAGTTTCTGGATGATGATTAATAATTGTGAGATATTTAGAGGTAATTTTTCAAATCCTGTCTAATTTAGCATAATCTATAATACATAAGATTAAGAGCTAGTTCAGGCTGGTGCTTTCAATGCTGTTCAAAGACAAAAGTTTTAAAGAAAATATTTTAGATCAACTAGGATTAATGATGGGTAGAACAAAGATTAATGTGTAGTTAGCAGGTTGGTGACCACCCATCGATCTGAGGACTGTTGGGAAAAGCATCCCAAAATGTGACTGTTAGATATGAAGAGTGTGCCATCAGGATGACCATGAGCACTGGCCACCAGGAGAACCAGCCCCCAGACACAGAATGTGGATATTCACTTATTGAGTGCCTATTTCAGCAGGTATTTGACCTCCTCTGAGGTGTATTCTTAGACCAGGGCAATTGGCTGTGTTCAGCCTTTTGGAACAGAGTAATGTCTTTGCAGTGGCTCTGGCTGCAGACCACACTCCCAGTCACTCCTAGCAGTGGAGTTCTCTAGCACTATTACAGCATTTCAGGGCCTAAGTGATTTGAAAAGTCATAGTGTTCACAGCCCAAATGGGCAGAGGCTGGCAAAACAGGGTATTACTGTTGTGGTTAAGTGTCAGCCCCTAGTAATTGTAGCATTACTAATGATTAATGGTAAGACTAAGGGGAATTTAAAATATAAGAGACTCATGCTGTAAGGTGCTGCAAATCTCAGAGGTATGGAATAATTTGCATTTGATTCAGAGGTGCCCAGCACACTGCTGGATCAGGCCTTATCTTTTCCAAAGACTGATATTCAGTCCACCAAATAGAGTGAGCATGTGTCTGCAGGCCAGTTTTGTTCCAGAAATCACAGAATCACGGAATCACAGAATCACACAGAATCACAGAATCACAGAATAACCAGGTTGGAAGAGACCCACCGGATCATTGAGTCCAACCATTCCCACCAATCCCTAAATCATGCCCCTAAGTACCTCATCCACCCTCACCTTAAACACCTCCAGGGACAGTGACTCAACCATCTCCCTGGGCAGACTGTTCCAATGCCTAACCACCCTCTCCGTGAAGAACTTTTTCCTAATCTCAAGCCTAAATCTCCCCTGGCAGATCTTGAGGCCGTTCCCTCTCGTCCTGTCCCCTGTCACTTGGGAGAAGAGGCCAGCACCCTCATCTCCACAACCTCCCTTCAGGTAGTTGTAGAGAGTAATAAGGTCTCCTCTCAGCCTCCTCTTCTCCAGGCTAAACAACCCCAGCTCTCTCAGTCGCTCCTCATAAGATTTGTTCTCCAGCCCCTTCACCAGCTTCGTTGCTCTTCTCTGGACTCACTCCAGAGCCACAACATCCCTCTTGTGGTGAGGGGCCCAGAACTGAACACAGTACTCGAGGTGCGGTCTCACCAGTGCCAAGTACAGAGGGAGAATAACCTCCCTGGACCTGCTGGTCACTCCGTTCCTGATACAAGCCAAGATGCCACTGGCCTTCTTGGCCACCTGGGCACACTGCTGGCTCATGTTCAGTCAGCTGTCAACCAACACCCCCAGGTCCTTCTCCTCCTGGCAGCTTTCCAGCCAGGCTTCTCCTAGTCTGTACCTCTGCTTAGGGTTGTTGTGCCTCAAGTGCAGGACTCGGCATTTGGCCTTGTTAAACCTCATGCCGTTGGTCTCAGCCCAGCAGTCCAGCCTGTTCAGGTCCCTTTGCAGAGCCTCCCGACCCTCCAGCAGATCCACACTTCCACCCAGCTTAGTGTCGTCTGCAAACTTGCTAAGGGAGCACTCAATGCCTTCATCCAGGTCACCGATAAAGACATTAAACAGGACTGGACCCAGGAATGAGCCCTGGGGAACCCCACTTGTAACTGGCCTCCAGCTGGATTTAACTCCATTTACCACCACCCTCTGGGCCCGGTCATCCAACCAGTTTTTCACCCAGGAGAGTGTGCGCCTGTCCAGGCCAGAGGCCGACAGTTTCCGAAGCAGAATGCTGTGAGAAACTGTGTCAAAGGCTTTACTAAAGTCCTAGAAGACCACATCCACAGCCTTTCCCTCATTCAAGAGTTTAGTCACTCGGTCATAGAAGGTGATCAGATTAGTCTGGCAAGACCTGCCTTTCATGAACCCATGTTGACTGGGCCTGATCACCTGGTTCTCTTGCAAGTGCTTCTTGATAGCACTCAAGATCACCCGCTCCATGACTTTCCCCGGTACCGAGGTCAGGCTGACAGGCCTGTAGTTCCCCGGATCCTCCCTGCACACCTTCTTATAGATGGGCAAAACCATCATAAAATAATCCTGTTGCCAAACCATTAGCAGAATAGAGCCCATTCAAAATCCAGTGTGCATCCACCATGCTATTCTCTTCTACACTAGGTTCTGGCACCAGTTCTTGTTGACAATGACTTGGGAATGCTGCAGCATCTTATTAGAGATTGTTAGCTTACCTGAAAGTCCTGAAGGAATGCAAAATAAAATCCTGTAGAAAGTAAAGAGAGATTACCTCAGTCCAGAAGCTAGTGAGGACTCCCAATCTTAAATTGTTCTTCTGTGTGACAAACCTTTATCTACTCCATCCTGAATTGGTTGGAGACATCTTTTTTTTAACTGAATTTGGAACAAATGTACACTGACCAAATTGGAGAATATGTGTTTGTGGTTTTCTGTTTTACAGATAAGGAATAACAATGGAATAATCCCCACCATGAAGAAAAGCAAGTTAATCTTGGTTTTAATGATCTTGTAACAGAGTTTTGTGGGATAGCATGTGCTCCAAAACAAATGCCTATTTTTGTATTGGTCTTTTATCTTTCCCTCTTGTCAAACAGCTTAATAGAAGCCTAGAATGGTGTGGCTTCAGAGACCTTAAAGATCATCTATTTCCAACGTCCCTGCCATGGTCAGGGACACCTTCCTCTAGATCAAGTTGCTCAAAGCCTCTTCTAATCTGGCCATGAACAAGTACAGGGATGGGGCATCCACAACTTCTGTGGACAACCTGTTCCAATGCCTCATCACCCTCACAGTAAAATCTTCTCCCTAAATCTCCCAACTTTCAGCTTTAAAACATCATCCCTCATCCTGTCACTGAACTCCCTGATAAAGAGCTCCTCCCCACCTCTTCTCTAGGCTCCCTTTAAGTATTGGAAAGCTGCTACAAGGTACTTCCAGAACCTTCACTTCTCTGGGCTAAACAAGACCAGCTCTCTTATCCTGTCAAACTTCAAATCATACTATGCAAAATCCCCTGTGAAAATTGCCCCTTTTGAACAGGGAAGGTTAATAAATGGGGTTTTTTTTTATGTAATGGGGGATGGTAAAAGAAACAATTAATTAAACTCTGATTTTTTGAGAAGACCCTGGTTTTGTATGTATCAAAAAAAAAAAGTTACTGTCCCAATACATAGGAACCTTGTGACTAGGAGAAGGATTAAAAAAACCCAACCAACAACCCTATTTAATAACTGCCATTTATAATGTAGAGAGAATTGATTTACTGGTTTAAAAGCATTCTGCCAATCTAGAAGCTCCTGTAATATCTAAATCAATGTCTTTCAAATGCCTGTGCAAGCAAAACAAAGCCCTATCAATTGAACAACCAAACAACTTTTCATATTAATCAGTAGGAACTTGATAAATCCCACTGATGTAGAAAATTAGCACCTTTGCATGTTTCCCAGATTTTGATTTCATTTTGAAGACTTGGTCATGCATTATAAGTGCTGCCTGGCTAGCTGTACTATAACTATTTCAGTTGATATCCATTATTTCTAAGAGAATTATGTGCCTTGTTAGGGAAATGCCAGCTATTTCCATTCTAACATCTGCACTGCAGTTGATGTATTATTAACATCGAGCTCATTAAAAAAATGAAAGAATCTGATTTTTGTCTTTGGAGTGGGGGCTACTGAAATTTCTGGTGAAACAAATAAGCTGGCTGTGCTGCTTCCAGTTGACACAGCTGTCAGGAAAACGTTGGCTGCTGCTGTACTGTGTAGAGATTCTCAGCTACGAGGGCCTTGTAACCATATGTAAAAAAACCACCATGATGATGACAGGTTTACAACACTGGAGACAACATGTGCAGCTGTTAGCCACTGTTTTTTATAGTGCAAATCAAACATTTTTCAGTTTGCGGGTGTTTGTCATGAAGCCTCTGAAGTGGCAGCAGTGGGAAGGGAAGAACTGGCGGCTGAAGGCAGCTTTATGCGTACCTGGCAGCATGTTGCCCCATGCAGTCTGAGAAAGGAACTTATGGATGCCTTTCCTTCTTTTCACCTCTTCTCTGGGTGGGTTCTCAGAAGAGGATGGGTTCCTGTCAACCGCATACATGTGTTTTGTAGTTTAAGATGCTGAAGGGTTTCCTGTGGGGAAAAAAAGAAACATCACTTTGTGCTCTGGGAGCAGTTGTTTTGGGTCATGTGTCACTAAGACTCCTAATTGCCATATGTAACAAAGAGCTTTTAAAATGAGGAGGGTAAAAAGGGATAATAGTGCTTGGAAATTCTGACCGAACAGACATAACGAGAGGTATACAGAGGCCTGAAAGAGGAAGCTGGGGAGCAATGTTATCTTGGAGTAAGTTTTATCCTGTTCCCCTTTTCTGTTGACATCCCTGAGTACTAATTGCTTTATGACCCAGCAAACAGCACATAGACTGCATGATAAAACAGGTGGGAAAAAATCAAAAGTTACAAAACCCCAGAAATTTTCTGGTAATAAACATCAGTGACATTCTCATTAACCACATCCTAAAACAGTAGCTATATTTTATAAATAATTATTGCATTATCAAAGCATGATGTACAGGCTTGTTACACTTTAGCCTTAGACACCTCAACTAGCCAAGCATGTTACAGTGCAATTCAGTTTAAACACGTTTTTCAAAACTTGTTGAGTCACATATGTTTTTGTGATAGATCCTAGCACATCCTGGATAATATCCTGTTAAACATCTAAGTAAGTCATGCGAATCTAGTTGGAAACACTAGTCAAGAAAATGATCTGGGACCTGTTCTCTGGCTTTGCAGATGAGTCACTACATGGTTTGTGCCTCAATAGTTAAGCTCTCTTCCACTACACCTCTTGAATCCCACTGTTGGCCATTGATATGGGCAATGGCCCATGTTATCTTCTTAACCTAGACTGGCACTGGCTGAGAAAGTGCTGGTTAGCATTGGTCAAAAATATGCATACAGAGGATTACATAAACAAATAAAGAGCACCATGGGCCAGGCTTTGTTGGAATGCCCTTGTCATTTTTAGAACACCAGTATGGATGTAGCTTTAGCACAGATGGTAGTGTATAATTTGCATTAACTCTTAATTCAATAGGACAATGGGCTATGTATCTGCAATATACTGGAACTCTCTTTTGCGAGGAGGCTAGTTGGAAGTGCAGTAATATATAGCAGACACAGTCCCTTGGATCCCATCATGCATCATTCACAAAAAATTTCATGACAAACAGAAATGTTTGCTTGCTTACAAAGTAACATAACTACAGAAAATAAAATATTTAGGGAAGCTATTGTATGTTTCCAGCTGCAAACATTCTGGAAAGTGGAAAAAAACGATCACAAAATGCCACAGCAAAATCAACTATCTGTAAAAATAATTCTTCTTCTAATAGTTATGGTGTTGCTGTCTTCCCCAACAATTCTTCTTTTCCCTCCACGTTTTTAGAAAGAACTAATATTTATGAACAAAAGGGCTCAAAAATTCAAGAAAATTTAGGAAATGTAGTTTTCTTAGTTTGAGTTTTCATCAGCATGCTGAGTTCAGGATATTTCCTCTTTTATTTAAACTGTCTTCTTCTCCCAGATAAATTCAACTTTCAGACGACATTTTTTGCTAAGCAGTTTTTCATTCGTGCCCCAAAAACAAATGAAAACAAACTTACAGACTTACTTCAAATAAATTTTTTATCCCACCAAAATTGTTTTAAAGAGAAGATTAAATCTTGCCATGTGACTTGAAATAGTTGCAGTGTGAGAAAACAATATTCAGCAAGAAATGTTAATAAAAGCAATATAATTACGTTGTTTCATAGCTGTGGGGAAATCATAAAGGGAATTATCTTGATTTGAGGGATAAAGATCTGTAATTGTGCTGTATTTTATACTTAGCAGCACGTCCAGATGACTGAGTAACACATTTGAGAGAATTATTCCATCATATGGTTTTTGGAAGAGCTGTTAGTTATTGCATTCTAAGGCCTTCATCATCTAAGTTTAATTTTAGAAGTTGTTCATATCCTTGTCAATATTGGTACTTTTTTAGCAAGTGGTGGAAGTAATGACTGTTTATGACACATCGTGCTTTCATAATGTCCCTTATTCTAACAAGGTCACAGCATAGTTGTCTATAAAATCTGCACATTCTTGCCACAAAAAGCAGACACAGCTGGAAAGACAATTTCAATTTTGAGTAAACATTTTTATGTATGGTGCACAGTTCCACAAACTGCTTCCAGTCTACTATAAGTGCTCTGCCTTTTAGCCCTGGGTGGGGCTTTACAGCCAACATAAACTTCATCCTGTAATGGATAAAAGCCTGCAAACACAGATGCATGATGAGATTGATGATAGTACTCTCCAACAGCTGCTTTCTCTTCCTTCCCCAGGGATTACTGGGAGATGACATACATGTCTACACAGGGCATATGAGAGGTTTGCTCCTGTTTTAATGTCATCTGCTACACAGATGGATTGTTTTGGGTATCCAGAGCAATCCTATCTCAACATAGATGACAAATTGTTCCCTTTGTCTTCCAAGGCAGAGACTCATCTATGTCCTTGGGACCTCAACCCTCATAGGAACATCCCCTGGCCCTGCAGTGGAGCTGGGTGATAGAACAACATGCTGCAGGCTCCCTATCCTTTGCTTCTACTTGTCATCACCTTTGGCATGGCAATGAACTAGTAAACACCACGAGTACTTACACTTTTGTCTCTGGAATTGTTCTCAGATCAGCTGGTTTGGTTTAGGATAAAGCAAAGAACCAGCTTCCTTACTCCCACTCTTTAACAGCCTCTGTGACAAGACAACCATTCCATTCTCTCCTCTGCATTTCATTCCAGTGATGTCATACTCTCCCCCAATGATCTCATTGCTCTAAGCACCTCTGACAGCAATTGCATCTGTCATTCTATTATTTGGCTTGCAAAAGCTGAGCAAATGTTTCTGTATGGAAAGTCTTTCTATTCCCTAGTGGTTGACTGATTGAAAATACTTTCAAGTATTTTACTGAAGTTCTGAAGTACTGAATATTGATATTTTTTCATCCTTTGGTTTAAAAAAAATAACAACTTGATTTCTTGATTATTACATACGTTTTTGCAACCTTCTCAGATAACCGTTCCCTTCCCTGCAGTGGAATTCAGAATCTCTTTTCAATGAGAGGGGAAAGGGAACCAAATCCAACACTTTTTTGTTGGAATGCAAAAAAGTCAATCGTGTCATCAAAACTTGTCAAATAGTTTGGAAAGAAAATGTAGCAATGTGATTATTTGAACTGCATACACATCACTTTGGTGATTCACCTGTTAGTGGACAATAATGGAAACCATCTAGTACTTGTAGGAGCACACAGTAGACATCACCTACCAGCATGGAGCAGGCACTGCTGTAGCTGCCAGTATTACTGTCTTCCTGCCATCTATGGTCCAGCACCTGTTCCAATGTGGTCCTGCACCATGTTGGGTTGTAAAAGTTAGTACATGCTAGAGAAACCAGCTATCCTTCGGTTCAGTAGAATCCCAAACGGACTTCCTGACACAGGAGGAGTGTCCTGGGGCAAATCTTTGTTTCTTTAGCAGCATTTCAATTAAATGCAAGAAAAGCCAGATGAAATAAATGCAGGCACGCCCCTACAACAGGTCGATTTCCTAATCATAAGAGACATGTTTGTGCTGTCTGTCTCCAGGATGGAGAGTTTAGATCAGAAAAATGAGTACCACATCCTTAAAAAGTCCAGGAAGCCAGGAGAAGAATGTCATGTGCTCTAAAGTTTCCCTCATTGCTTTCTCACAACAACCCTCCATCTGAGGAATGTAATGAAGCATTTCCATATCTTGTGAAAGATGAAGGCAGGCTCCTAACCTTTCAGAAATCAAAGATAGCAGGAGTTATCCATCAGCTGTAAGAACATAAAATTTCATTCAGATATGCTAAAAGTAATATGACCTCCTAATGAACCTTTTCACATGCTCATGCGCACACACAAACACTCACTCTACCCTAAAGGAAATTAATGATTGTGAGTTAATTTGTCCTCTGCTTGGGAATGGAGTTGCTGATCTAAACATGAGGGTACAGATAACTTCTGAATACTGACATATTTACTTGCTACAACACATTGTAGTCTACTCGCATTTGTTTAAGCAAATTACATACAATGGGCTTCAGACCTTCTTCTAGTGTCAGAGAAAGGCCAATCCATTAATATGTAACTGTGCATATATATATATTTATATATATACACATATATATGTATACAGTGCACGAAGCAGTAGAGGATCTCTGCAGAGTTCCCTCAGTCCCTACCCTGCCACATACCTGGATGTGCACCCACCTGGTGGCAGCATCCCTAGGGAAGACTGTAGCCTGGATAAGACTTCTACTGATAGAGCATTTCATCTGCCTCACAGGTTGCTCCTGAGAAATTATTAGGAAAGGGAGCAATGAGGAATGGGCTATGAGCCAGAGAAGCTATCTTAACAGACTGCACAAACCCTGCAAATCACCAGTCAAACCCTAATAACTCAGATGATGAAATAATAAATAGAATTTATTCTTATTCTCTGTCTCCAGTACTTCTATCATATTATAAATTGTGTAACCACCTCGTTGCTTATTTACGAGGTGCTAGTTCCTTTACTACTTATGATTGTACCAAGCTGCATATGAACAACGGGAGCTCAATTAGACTTCACAGAAAGAAAGAAAAAACCTACCTGAAACATATTGAAAACATATTTTGAAAATTAGTTCTGTAATTAAAATAGTTCAGTAATTAAAATTATCTTACTTTTTAAAAAGGAGGAAGAATATCTACTAGTGAATTGAACAGTATTTGTGACTTTCTGGTCACAACCTGGATAAGCTTTCATAGATGGTAGTCGATCTCCTCCTCTTCTCTTCCTGTTTTTTTGAGACCTCTGAGAAGGAGTATCAGTCTATCTGCTTTTTTCTATTCCCAGTTGATTTCTCATTTGAATTAAATAATTATTGAATGGAACTAAGGAATGAAAAAAATCAACCTTTCTGTCTTGCATAAGGCTAGTGCTGTCAAAAGCCAGTTGAGCACTTCAGTACACTCTGGTTCCAGATTCTTAGCTATATGGGCCATGTGTATAACGTTTGGGCTGTTTTTGACCGCAAGCTGAGATTTCTGCAGGGTTTTATTTCCTGCAGATATTATCAGTTGAGACATTGTCATTGCTTGCCATATTTTCACAGTTCATTGTATATAGCCTTCCTTTTAACACAGGCAAAGCTAAGGTTTCAAAAATAAGAATTTTCTTTTACATTGCTTGCATTCATTTCTAAATCTGCCCTTCAAACAGCTGACATTTGTTTTACAAGAAGACTAGCCCCCAAATTGGAGCTGTGGGGGACTGTTATGCTGAGGCACATAAACAAGCTGCAGGCTCACAGTTTGCATCTGAAAGCAAGACTTGCTGCATCTGTGTGTTACTCTCCCTCAGCTAATTAATGCCTTCACAGGCAGGATTAGCTAATGCCATGTGATGCCATGACAAGGTATCTGTGCAATGCTGGACAGCCGCTAGACAATCTGTATGATTTCTTACCATATTTTGCAGATTTAGTGACTTCGGATCTTTGCTTCAGTTGCAATGTATACATACTCAGTCTGCTGCCAAACGTCTGTATAGATTTAAACATCTGTAGAGCATGGGTTAGGTAATATAATGAGCATCAGCCTACATAATTACCCTTTATTTATTTGCAACAAAGCAGTTACTACAAATAATTTTATTTTCTGCACTGAAAAAGACACTGCATCAATTAAATTGGAAGCTGCAGTTGTATTTATTCTGTCAATGAGCAGTATAATTTCAAAGTGGACAGGGTGAGTATAAGGACACAGAAAATATATTTTTTCTTTTGAAGAACCGGCAGCAGTACACTAGGTCTTTGCAGCAATTCCAAAGAGTTATTGATTTTGGAGCCAAAAAGAACCATTGTACTCATCTGGCTTGACCTCTCACATAACAGAGGGCTTTGCACAGCAAATTCTTCAATAAACCTAGTAGCTTTTTTTATGTTGTTATTAAAACAACTTTAAAAAATCACCCTACAGTAATGAGGAAACTGCAATCTGTAAGTTCAATTCATGACATAAAATAGAAATGAATAAAGTGAATTTGCTACTCTGGCCCAGAGTGTGTTGAATGCCATGTTTAGAGTCTTCTGTATCTTCACACAACCTGTGACATTCATTCTGTCAGTCAGAAAAATCCATCCCTTTCCCACTAACACTGGAGTGAAGAGAAAACACCATTTTAAGACTCATTTACAAGCACATTAACACCACATGTAAGAGTCATTTATTCTTGGGATGTATGTGTGAGTAGTGCCAGATGGAATATACAGAATTTAACATCCATACCATGGCTCTGGAATGATAGAACTATGATCTAGGCTGGTCTAACAATCAATGTTTCTGTTCGAAAAACATACCAAAGGGGAGCTAGAAAATGGGAATAGTGAACTGTAATACTGCTACTCACCTGAGTGCACAAAGAACTTGACACAATAGCTCTAAGCAATAAAATCTCTTGTGTGCAACTCTGCTCAGTACCCCCTAGGAGAAGGCTGTGTGATGCAGTAAAATAATATTGAGGCTTTCTTGGTCCATTTGCCTAGGGAGATTTCACCAAAATAATTCACCCAATCAGGAGGATACAAATGCTGCTATGACTTTGTCTGGTAGGGAATACAAAGTATGGGACCTCTTAACACCTTTCCACCACTGTTGAGACCAGGCCTTCCCACTTCATACCTAGCCTTGCAATTCAGTGTAGGAAGAGGAGCCAGAGATATTTTGTGTCAAGGTGGATCTGCCTTGCTTTCATTCAGCTCTGTTTCTTTGAAAATCAAGGAACTGTAAAGCTCTAGGAAGTAAAATAAACCAGTGAAGCATTATTCACAGGCTCTTTCACCCCTCTGCTCATCTGAAATATGATCTTGTTTTTCTATGAACTCTTGAAGTTCAGAGTGACTGAATTTGGTGGGAATGAACTATCTAACAGGATGAGAGCCTGCTGCAACCTGCCCTGCCCTTAAGACTCCAGGACAGCACTGAGAGTAAGTACGGCACTGCTTAAGATTTACCTGAGCTTTCCTGTTGCTGAATAAAAACAAAAAGACCATTTGTAGTCAGAAGTATTTTTTCTTTATTTTTTGACATGAATCCTTGATGACATACAAACAACTAGAAACACTAATAACAGAATAAATAAACTCACAGTCAATATCTGAAGGTGCTTGTAGGTCTAATACTGAATAACATACTTTTTTACTCATTACAGAAGATTGTGTTATGTATATTGTAGCTCTATAAAATGCCTAACAGTTCAGGGACATTTAAAAATCAGTAAAAGAATTATCAAAACAAATAGCTTTGTAATTAAGTCCTACCTTTCAAGTAAAGTGACTGTGTCAACTGAACTCACATTAAGGGGAACAACTTCTTTCACAGAATAGGCATGTACCTCAAGAGAATATTTACAGCACTGGAAACTACAAGATAGTATTTCAATGTCCTGCGATATTTGACTCCTTTGATCCTTGGCTCTATTTTGTATCTACTGCAGGAGAGATGCCAAATTATTGAAAGCATTAGACCTTAGGTGCATCTGTAAATCTGAGCGTGTGCACCTGTCAGGCATAAAATGTATCTTTGGGTTCAGATGGCATCTGAACATGAAAAATAAATATCTTCTCAATCTAAGTAGTTTATGAACCCAATTGTAGTTATCAATTCTGCATGCACATGGGCTCTTCAAGTACTGAGTAAGACATGCTATTCATAAGGATAAGCAGTAAAATATCTACACTTCTGAGCAAATGCAATAAAGTCTCGTGTTCAGAAGAAGCTAGGAGAGTGTTTAATTCCTGAAATATAATTTCATATTCAGTTACAATGTTTTTATAATAAATTGCATGTGTCTTAAAAAGAATGTTACTAAATTGTAATTTAATTCCTGTATTCTGAGCAGGACTACTAAAGTGTCCATGTTACCTGCCATATACTGGATTTTTAAGTCTCATTCTTTTCTTGATCCCTAGATTGTATGGCTGTTACATTCTCCAGTTCCCAAATACAGTCTTTCTATTCAAGCCACAGAGACTCATATCTTTAGGGCTGTAAATAGCTTCTTCATTTCCTCCTAGCAGTTAAGATAGTAGTTGCTACACATGCATATGTCTTAAACCAGGAAACTGCAAGGTCATATCACTGCAATACTTACATCTCCTCAACCACTGGTCCCAGCTGTTGAAAGTACATGGCATATTTTAAAATGTAGATTGAAATGAGAGGAGATGGTTATTAGTGCCGCTGAACAACTAGTGTACCATGCTTCTCTGCTGATGAGAGAAATCTTCTGCCATTAGCAATTAGATCAGAAAAATGCAACTCGGTTCTTAAATGTCAACTTTCTTCCTTCTTCTGGCCTTGTCAGAGATCAGGTATTGGACAAGAAGGACCTACTGCAATTCTTGTGACACTATAATTTTGAAAATTTTAGCAACTGATAAAAAAGAATCAAACAGAAAAAACCTTCTTTATGTTATCTTTACGTGCCATCTTAACCAGGATATCTGCAATTTCAGTGACAATGCTCTGTGACATCTGACACCAATCACAAGACACATTCTAGAGGGATGTCCCTGCCCTGTGGCAGGGGTGTTGGAACTAGATGTTCTTTAAGGGCCCTTCCAACCCAAACTATTCTATGATTCTATCACATTCTGCTGCTTTAGCCCCCCCAAGTATAGGTTGCTGCCCTGTCAACCTTTCTGTCCAACACTACTGATAGCAGACCATGAAAAGAGTCTAATTCTTTCATTGTTAAAAATCTTACATTAGAAAAGCAAAAAAGAAAAAAAATTATTGCAACAGGTAGATCTTCATGATATGGTGAATTAAGAGGATGGATTAATCAATATGATACAAATAATATTTTCTAGTGTACATAGCTGTTGGTAAGCAAGACAATGCCATCTAAAAGGAAGATAATTGATAGCAATTTACTCCGCAAACTTTGCTGGTGTCATAGCTGTTGCTCTGTGATAGTAGATGAAGGAATAGTAATGGCAGTAAAGATACAGTAGATTCAGTCTAGCAGATGTATACCTGTCTTACAGGATGGGAAGGCATTGCACACTGGAAAATAGGTCACACTTTCACATTCACCTTTTTAGTTCCCCTTTTATAAGTCAAAATTTTCTTCCTCCTAAATTACACATGCATGTATACACATACACACACAAATACCTCTTATGTACTCTATGAAGAAGAAATTATATGAAGTGTATCTACTTTCTTAGCCAGATGAATATGTTAAGCCAGTTCCATTCATGCATCAGGCCAAGAAGAGCAGAGGCTACCAGCAGCAGGGACTTTGCAGGAGTATAGGAGAGATATAGATCAGATAAATGTCTCACTAGTCTACTGGGATACCTTCTATGTTTAAATATAGATTTGTATTTTATGTTTTATTGAAATGTTCCCTGCTTTTAACAGTTACTGTTTTATCAAATACTGTAGCCCCAAGAGCTTCTGATGATGTCTTTTGTATAGATAGGAATTTTGGGACTTTTCTCATAATAGAAAAGATGACAGATGTGAGTACAAATACAGATGCATTGATTTGTTGATCTGTCCAAAACCAGTCTGACACAGGTCCAGCTGGCAGTGACCAGCATGAGGCTATAAAAAAGTGGGCATTTATCTCCTTGGACTTACAAGCCTGCCACTTGAATTAATGCATGACATAACATCCTAATGTACTTCGGGCAGCAAAGCAGCCAGCAAGATTACCATTCATAGACTTTGAAATGAAATACCCTTCACCCTGTTTATGCTTCATGCATGATTAAGTGCAAAGAAATCAACCCATATCAGTACGACAACCTGTCAGGGAGAGGAACCTTTTGCACAATGATAAAATAAACATCTAAACACATTTTCAGTGTAAAACCTCTTGTGCTGTTTACATGAAAACTATTACACGAAAACTGTATTACATGAAAACTGTTAAAAGGACATTAAGGCTGAAAAGTCAAGCTTCTCAAAGTCAGGAAATAATGGAATTCAGACTGCCTGTGAACACAAAATTTTATTATTTTGGTAATATTCACTTTGACCCAGTAATTAGGTAACTTCATGCTGTACCTTTGCACAGGACCCAGATCATCCTCAGAGCAGAGCATTGATTGTGCTCAGTGAATGAAAAGCTACTCACGTTTTTGGTTTAGTTGTCTTATTTGGTATTTTTTATTTATTCATTCATACACTTATGTACATGCTATTCAATGCCACTTCATACTCCAGTATCCCTTATGTTATAACATAAGAGGATGGGATAAGTCTGGTTAGAAGGGGCCTCAGGAGGTCTTCTATCCAACTGAAAGGTTGCTCACAACCTCTCTGGGCAACTTGTTCTATTGCCTGGTTATCCTCATTGTTAAAATGATTTTCCTTAAATCCAGTTTCACCTTCTCCTGATTCTAGTTATCCCCATCTACTCTTGTGCTCCTGTCGGACTGTGGAAAGCCTGGCCTTGGCTCTTTTGTAACCTTCTCATAGGTTTTGGGGTCTGCTGCTGGGTGCTCACGAAACAGCTTCTTTTGCAAGCTGAGCAATTCTTGGTGCCTCATATTCTCTTCATAGGGTGAGTGCTTAAGTCCATACTGCCCTGGCGAACCTCTGCTGAACTCCTTCCAACTTATCAACATTTTTCCTGTACTAGGTGGGATGACAGAAAAGGGTGCTGTACTCTAAATGTGGTGCAATGAGTGCTGAGTAGAGACAGATAATCACTTCTCTGTATTTACAGTCTATGCTGTAGTTAATGCAACCCTGCACATTGCTGGTTCATGCTCAGCCTGCTGTCCCCCAGAATTTCCCCCCAGATTCTTTCCAATGGAGATGCTCTCCAGGCATTTAGTCCTCAGGTTGCATGGTTGCACAGGGTTCTTCTTTCATAGGTGCAGAATTTTGCGTTTGTTGTTAACGAATTTCACGAGAATCCTATTAGCTGATTTAGATCCCTGTGGATAGCAACTCTACACTCAAGCATATCTACCAGTCCCTTCCAATCTGGTGTGATCTGCAAACTTGACAAGGTAACAGTCTATCACCTCCTTTAGAACACTGATAAAGATAAAAGGATAGCCCCCAGGGCCTACAGTACCCTAATTGTTACAGGTATACCAGTGGAGCAAAACTGTTAGACACTATCCTGTGTGACCCACCATCCAACCAGTTTTTTGTCCATCTACTTGTGAACTAACCCAGATCAGAGTGTCCTGTGAATGCTGCCATCATCACCATCACAGCAAATGGATGCTGGACAAAAGCATATGCCACTGCTGGAAAAGTCTCCCTCTCCTCTGCATCCCTTCTTGCAAGACTAGAAACCTACCAGAATGCTTCCTGCCTGTGGTTCACTTAGCTCATGAACGCTGGTCCTGTCACACACTTCTGCTGCCTACCCTTTCTCATAAAAAATAAACATTCTTTTTTCATATATTGTGCAGTATGTGGTCCTATGACTCATTTACTGCATTCTATTCTGTTCTTATGATTAGAGAGATGGGTATTTCAGCACAGGCTTTTCTGTGGAATTCACTTCTATCACATGTGAGCAGCAATGCTTTAATCTCTAGCCTGCAGCAGAGGTAAGGCAGTAGATGTGGAATTGTTCAGATATGGAATTGTCTCTGCTGATTTCAAGTTATGTTTAAAATGTGTAAATCTGATTATCCACAGGATTTAGCTTCATGTAGCACATTTTCATTCAGACAACATCTCTCAGAAGTTTTTAGTTGAGGCCAGGAATAATCTTGGAGGCTAAATTTGTGCACCCAGGAAGTGAGAAACACATACTGATAATTATTCATACATTCAGACATCTGGCTTTGGAGCTGTCACTCACCACCAATCTCCACTGACTGCGCCAGAGAATTTGGGCTCTGGATTTTGGATAGTTGGAGGAAGTTTGGTATGATTTTATCCTCATTACTCCTGAGCCTTTTGTAGACCCTAGCTCTCCAAGGGAGCACTGAAAGCTACACAAGCATGTTGTTGCAGTCCCATCCTCCCTCAGGAGATGTCATGTTCTGTTATACATCAGCAGACATCTTATAGGTAAGAGCTGTTTTCATTATGTATTCCTGCCTATTTCACTGAACATAGTCCATCTGTTTATTGAGTGGAGCAGAGGCCTTGAATTATACAGTTTAAATATTATACATATCGTCACGCAATTGAAGACTCTGACGTAACGTGTACACAGAGGTTTTGTGGATTTCCATCAAGTCTGAAGTTTCTTTAAAGTATTTGACTCCAAAAACTGCTGTAGAAATCTTTTCAGCTGGCTCAAGTATTTGTTTGCTTAGGTAACTATTTATGAAACAGCCGTTTAACTGCTTTACATTTCTCTCTCTCTTACACTGGAAATGGTTGTGTGTGTGTGTGTGTGTGTAGATGCAAAATCTTTTAGACTCCTTTACTTGTTAAAGTTCAGGTCAGTTAAATACTTCTTCAGAATGGTTTTTAACATAATAACTCATCTGGAGTGAATCAACTAGATGAAAGTAGACTCAGATCTTTCTCAAAGCCTAGACTATTCAACAGTGGCAAAAAAGAAATATACATCTGAGGTCAAAGAAAGTTATTGATTATACAAAATGCTAAAGGAAGAAGTTGTGGGGAGGATAAAGTGACACAAGTAAACATAAGTTGATTCAGAGTTTTCAGACAAAGGAGAAAATAAAAAGGAGCATTAGAGAAAACCATGATATTCTGCAAGATTTAATGGGAAACGCAGGTATCAAATGAGTCAGACTCCAGCTGGATTTTCTATATGCCTGAAAATGGGCTCAAGATTAAGTACTTGCAATAGAAGTTCCTGGATGAAAATTCAGGCATATTCTTTTTTTACCTAAGCCACTTCCACTAGTAACAAATATCCATCTCAACAGCAGCACTGTTCTGTACTTTTTTAAGAAACATCTTCATTGGCCCACCACTGAAGAAATTTACATACTTGAAGCAGCTAACGATTTATTGATAATGCCAGACAAGGATAAGCACGTTAGGGCAAAATTAAATTAGGGCTGTGAAAGTGTAAGCTGCTTCTGGCTACAGGCTAAACAGTGTTCCAGCATATTTTCATGCTTAAAGATTTCTTTTAACAGAGGCTTGTGGTGGATCTTGTCTTGCGAAAAAAAAAAAAACAAAACAAAAAATCTGAGTCAGTCTATGGCTCTTTAAAAGTTGGCACCATGGTTAGTTTAACATATTCCCACTCTTTTCTAAAATAAGCAGCTATAAAATTATGGGACAGAGTTGAATGTAACCCTTCTGTACTAGGCAGTCCAGCTAACAGTCAAAAAGGAGGAAAATCGAACACACGATACTAACAGCAGACTAATTTGTGACACGTAACAAAAGGTGACAAGTGACACGTAACAAAAGGTTCATGAACTGAAGAGAGGCCAAAAATCCTCTACTGCTACAGATTGCTGTGGACTCGCCTTGTCAGCAACGATTACAGACATAAATGTCAAAAATGAGTGGGGTAGTTTGGGATTTTAGGCTTACAGTATCCTCAGATCACCTCTTAGACATAAATTACCATGTTTATCAATTAGAAACAGCTTTCCTGAGAAACAGCTTTCAGAACTCATGTTACATTGCTTTTCAAAGAGAAGAAACACACCACCAGGGAATAGAATTGACCAGGAAACCTGAGATGGTACATTTCTATCCCTTCAGTTTGGCAAAATACTGTGCTTGGTGGAAATGGTTCAGTTTTGACTACGATTGCACAGCTCGGTATTGGTGAAAGTTTTGAACAGTTTGTGAAAGCTGAAATAAAGATGTTTCTTAAAATCTTCATTATGACATGAAAGTCCAAATTAGAAAAAAAAAACACTTTGGCTCCCATAGTGGAGGGTGATGGCCTCTGCAAAGGAAGAGTCCTTCTTTGTCCCTTCACACTAAGCAGGAGGTGTCAGCTAAACAGTCACCACCAGGTTTGGTAGATATTACCAGAAGGTTAGCTTTCCATGTTCAAATTTAATTTCTTTTACTGGCCTGAATCATTCATAGAGATACATGTCAGTGTATCCTGGAGTCCTGTGAATAAGTAGAGAGAGAAAATTCTCCTGAAGTGGCTGAAAAACAAGGAAAATTAAATTAAGGTTTTTGGCTGAAAGCAGCAAATGATTCTGTATTTCTTTCTCTCCTGCTCTGGAGATGGCAGTGTGTGTGTGTGTGTCTAGATATGAAACTTAGGCTGCTTTACTTGTTGAAGGTAAAGAAAAGCTTACTTTCTTCTCTGGCAGACATACCAGAAGGCTAACAACACAGTGTATTATTCATTTGGACTGTATGAGTCATCGTCTGCTCAATTAGTCAAAAAAAAAAAATATTGTGATGAAAGGGAGAGACGAAAAATAGTCTAAAACAGAATTATAGGCTTCTCTGTGCCATATTTTGTTATAAAATTTACAAGAAGCTCTGTAGCAGGACAAACAAGAAACTGACCTCCAAGACAGCAGATAAGATGGTGTTTTCAATCCTCACTTGCATTTTGGATATGTGGATGTAAAAATTTGCCTTACTAAGTATGTTGTACTGTTAAATTCTCAAAATCAGAAATAGTTTTAGCTAAATGTACATCTCTTTATCATATCTCATCTGGAGAACTCAAAGCATTACTAAACAGCAAAATGCCACCAAAATGCCAGTTATTCATAAAGGTGGAAAACAGAGACTCCTATCCCTATTTAAAACCAGTCTATGGATGAACTGGGAGCAGAGCCTGATGTCCTAATGACTAGAAATCCTAAAGCTCCCAAAGCTTACAGCATCTCCAATTTAAACTGATTGCTTTAGCTTTTATTGCATCAATACTTGGCTCATTAAGATTTGCAGCCAGACATAACTCCTAAGGAAAAGAAAAGGCTCTGTACTAGGACAGGAGTGTTTGGGGTCTTGAAAATTTGGATTTCTTCTCTAAATTTTCCATGTGGTTCTTAAGCAACCCCCTCTTTTTTTTTTTTTAGTTTATTTTACATACAATACGGTAAAAAATAGCTTTTTAGCTTCAGACCTTCACAGCCTGTGGAGTACAGAGATGATTTATGGAAAAAAACACATTGTTTAGAAACAAGGATAAAAACTATAGGTCCCTAATTTTACATCCCAAAGGGGCTTGGAAACCAAAACCGTAACTTGAGACCATGTTTTTCCTGAAGTGCGCCAGTAAGTTTAGCTTACAGGCAGAAAATGGAGCCAGGCTGTGAAATGCTTTGCTTTGGAAGTCAGGTGGCATAGCAGCAAGCACTGCATCCTGAGCTGCTGCCACACAGCCCACTGCTCCTAGCCTTGCTACTGTACTCCTCCAGGTGCTCGAAACCTCTGAAGGTTCCTCTGAACTTCCCAGCCCTCCCAGATCTTCAACACGAAGTCTTCCACTGCTGCATTGAGTGGAACTCTAGTTTAAGTAATTTATTTTGATAACAATGAATAGGTTAATTCATCATTCATTAATTATCTTACTTCATAGTTTTTTCCTATATATCTCTGTTACATAGAAGGTATGCAAGTTTTTGACAGAAATGTCAAGAAACAAATACCTTTTCCCATGTGTGGTAGATTTTCCTGTAAAAATTGTCTTATGGGCTTGTGAAGACAATTAGCAGCAACCACGGATCCAAATGTTCTTGTCCCTTTTTCAAGTCCAAAATACCAAAGCTAGCAAAGAGGATATTTTTCTAGCACAAATGTTTATGGCAAAATGGTTCAGTGGCAGCTGGGGTCAGATGGCACATCCATATGTCACTCTGCTCTGGTATCTTACAAAGTCTTCCCTTTGCCAATGTGTATTTCTGCCCTAGATCCTTTTACAGGTACAGGGTGGGATGCATGTCCTATCCCTTATGAATTATCTTGTTCTAGTGGGCTATGAGATGCAGGAGACCATTTTAGTCTCTAGGTAATGTTAGACTGAAATGTAAGGAGACAGAGGAGCTGTGTGCCTGACTGAGCAGACAATGATACATCTCCCAGGAAATGAAAGCACTGGTGGGTAAGGAATGTATATGCATAATCTGTGTGGGCATAGAGCACTGATCACAGGTTATAATGATTTAACTCTTAGAACAGTTACTTCAGCTGAACAAGATCAAGTTCCTGCAACATAAGCCTGCCAGGGGACTGAAATGGAAGAAGGTAAGAATGCAGACATTAGGAGCATATTCATTTTTAAATAGCAAAGCTGCATCTGCAGAAGTCTGAAACCTTCCAGAGCCACAGGGGTACAACTACAGTGCAGGGTGCACTCACTCCTTTCTATGTCTGTCCCATGGGATATATAATATGTGCTGGACACATGCTGTCTCCATGTCAGGAAGAATCCCAGGTGTGCACTGTTTTCCTTGCCCTGATTTCCCTGGGGAAGAGCATAGCAGCTGGGAAGGAGCTGTGGTGCACTCCCCTGTCGCATATTGCTGGGAGGCTGGGAGGTACAAGGTAAGCGGCATAAAGCATCTGTTCTCTAGATGTAGGGACAAGGTTTTCATTTTTGACAGCAGAAAATCTATGAACAACAAGCTTCCTCTTACAGCTTGGAAAATGTGACCACGCTGACCCCATTGATCTGTTTAAGATTGCTTAGCAGAGAGGAAATAGAAGTTAAATACTATTTTTAAATTCCCTGGTAAGTAAGTCAGCTTCTCCTTGAAAAAGAAATGCATAAGACCACAGCTACAATTGTCCGTGATAGAAGGAATAAGATCTACGTGAATTGTAAAGAGATAAATACATCTATGTTCCTCTTGCACCTTCCATGGGCCATTTAGTGAGAAATAGTAAGAATGAAAGACCAAAACCTCTCTGGCTTCCTATACAATCTTTTAATGAAATGACAGGACAAATTTTTGGAGTATTAGATATGGATGCTCAATGTAGTATCAAGCCAGAAGTAGAAAACAAAAAAAAGTATTTTCCTTTTATATTTCTCTACATTCTCTCCCAGATTCCACTGCCTACCCTGCATGCTTCCATTCTGGTGACATTTACAGCCTGTCCATGTAGCACATAACATTTTGTTTCCCTACAATAACCACACCAACCTGTTCTTCAAACCTGTGTCCAAAATTCTTATGGAACTACCGCAGTTAATTCCCAGGAAACCTCCACCTGAGAGACTCCGCTGGACCTGATAGGTTGAGAAGTCAAGTCAGTCCCTAAAAGTCTTGGTAGGATCTGTGTGTTCAGGCCCATTGCAAAGGTCCTTCAGTGAACCTGATATCTGCAAAGGGAGGATCCAGAAAGTTCTCCAAACCAAAACTCTAGGGAGGCATGGTAATGCATCATCTTAGAGAATCTAAAGTGGAAGACTACAAAAGTTACTTGTATTTAGTTCTTTGACTTAAAAAGATGGAGAACTGATTTCCTTCCCTGGGTGGATATTGTTAGTTTTCTGCAATGCAAGTACAATAGCAAAATAGTGCTTTAAATATGTCAATACTGGGAGAGAGAAGCACAGACAAGCAATTGCATTGCAAGGCACTCTACTAGTAGTTGCTTCTCCCACTGTTATTTTGGAGTTACGAATTATTTAATGCTGTCCTCTACTAACCATCATAATTACCCCGTTTTTCTGTCATTCACCTTCAATTGCCCATGGCTTGCTTATCTGAAGAAGGTGATGACAACTTTGGAAATGCAAGCATGCGATTAGATACACCACGAATGGTCATACTGAAAGATTTAAACCATGTGTTCAGTCTTACAGGTGAAACAGTTGAGATCTTTCAGAACAGTGCTCTTCTCTGAAAAGCCAGCTGTTCAGAAGGCTTTGTTTCCTCCCGCTGATGATCCAGCTCCTACCTTCCCATCCTCCATGTCATATTTCTCCTCCATGTCATATATCTCCTCCATGTGTTTTTAAGTAATGTGTATTTTCATGACTCTCTATGCATCTTCCCTGCTATTACATTAATTTGTATGGGAAATATTTCTACACTAGTCATTGCCCTTTTCAGGAACACATCCTTGAAAGAAAACAGCGAGCAGCAGTGGCATTTAGACAGGCCAGACCTGAAGCAATGACACTGAACACCCAGGCTTCTGGAGGTGATACTGGAATGAGTTTAACTCTCTATTGGAACTGTTCAAAACACAAGCATATCAAACCTTTAGGAAAATATAGATAAATTTTATGCCTCTTTTCCAGTAAAAAGTTGTTTAGGTCTTATAGGGAAACCAAATAACCTTTCAGACACAGTTTCCCTGGACTGCCAAAAAAGTAAAATCCCGGAGGCTCACAGATATACATACTAAGCTACCATTGTTCTGATACTATGTCTGTAACGTCACACATCTATTTCTAAAACATCTTTCCTTGGCATGTCATTGGCAAGCCCTTTCAAGAACTATATAAACTTCTGCCTCTCTAGAGTCTCAAAATATTTCAAGGTATCAGACTGCCCTACTTTTATTGTAAAGCATGATCTTCTTCTTGGAGACAGCCTAGCTACAGAGGAGGAATGCCATGCACTCTATGGCAATATGGAGATTCAGTTCTACAGATATTGAATCTTCTTGTGCCAGTACTGGTTCCAATCTAATAAAAAAATATTTTTGTTAGAAGCATAAAATACTTCTGTTTCAGAACTAACATGTGATTTCCACTTAGAAGTGTCACTTATTGTCCCACAAGTCAAAATGCAGTTCTTCAATGCCACAAGCAAATGAATGAGTCAAGGGCAGTGGTCTCAATGCAGATTTTTCTATAAGGTGTGTTCCTTCACTTCAGCTATGTATATACTATACATTTACCTGTAGTTTGTTCCTATCTTTTCTATTTGATTTTAAAAAATCTCCTCTAGGTTTTAGCATAGCTCTCCCACACAGTGATGAAGTTTTAAATAATTAAAATCTAACAGTTCATTCAAGCTATTATGCAACTCATTCTTCAAAGTAGCAGGCAAAGAATCAAAACTGGGAGAACGAAGGCCTGTCTGTGCTACTTAGTTTTGACTCCCTTTGTTTTCATGACAGAATCTGAGGAGAACTGAGAAGTGTGCTTTGTTACTGGTTTGATGCTCAGAAACCCTCAGTGTCCTGTCATTATTCATTGTTTCTGTTTTGATCATTTAAGCAATCTTTTCATGTTATTTTCTTCCTGGATATATTATCTGACATGCAACAACTAGAGTTTTCATAAAGCTTTTTTGTGCCGGTGGGTACACACGTAGCTGATGTCTGTTTAAATGGCAGTTTCACAGCCTTCGGAGGTATGCTGCATCATCCAAAAAAATAAAGCTCAAGACACTCTTATAATGGTATACACAAAATAGTGACATAACTTGAGAGATGAGGTAGAATCTAGGCAAAATACAATGTCAGATTAAATACCCTGGACTTAAAAACACACCGCTGACTTGGTCATGTATCGAATCAACTAGAACCTAGAAACTGATACATTTAAAATTAAGAAAATAGAGAAAAAAGTTGGTAGATTTTGAAAACAAGAGTTACAGAAATCTTTTCATCATGACTAAATAAATGAAAGTGAAAAGAAGGTTAAGGTAGGTTCCCACAAATGTGAACAAATTTTCAAAAATGTTAATACAGCAGGTCAGTTACAATTAATGGGAAGTGCTAGTGATGTGATACTGCAATTTTTCTACAGTGAGTAGTATATAAGCCCTACAAATGCACAGGATTGGGCAAATGAACAAAGAATGTTAAAGGATTATGAAAAAAAGTGTGTTATTGTGACTGGTAAACCCTGCTCCTACCAATTCTTTTTATAAATTTTGATAGCTATATGTGCATTTATGCCTCTATAGAATCACACAAATCAAGGAAATTTGAGTTACTTCTAGAATGAAATTCTCAGAAGTAGGAATTCCTATTGCACATTTCCAGGGACCCAGGGAAAACTATTAAATAAAATCCAGACAGCAGGTTTGCATCTTATATTTTTGATGTGAGTTTAAATAACTTGCTATCCATATTTCCACATTAATTTTTGCATATGAAATTCTACTTTCACCTTGAATCCCTCATTTGTGAAAATTAAAAACCTTCACTCTTGTGTGTGTTTATATATGTACATTATCTTGCTCTAATATGCACTTTGCATCAGCAAAAGAGAAAACCATAATATCCTGCATTTTGCAAGAAGAAAAACACATGTAGAGCAACGAAATAGTTCAAACAAGTCTATTCACAAAATCAGTGGTAGCATCTCAATAGAATCGAGAAGTGTTAATTAAAACTAGGCAATATAAAATTTCTATTCTAAAACATTTTGAAGACTTTGTGCTTAGTCATAACTACAACATTATTCTAATGGTTAATGGTATAGGAAGTCAACATGAGAACATATGCTACATACAAAGAAAACCAAACAATTTAATGACACTGATATATAAGCACAGTATTTTGACATTGATATAGTGAGATGTTAAATCGAACAAACAAAATAAACAAATAAAAATTGAACTAATGGATATTTTGTGTTTCTTTTATGTATCAAGAAATTGGTGACTGAATGAAACATAAACATTTTAGTAAATTTGACGCTGGCCCCAGCAGCATTTTGTTGGGTTAGAAGACTGACCAATCTAACAGGCATTAAGCGTAGTATCAGAAGAGTCATTGCATCATAGGGAGATGCTAGAAAACTAGTTTAAGAACCTTAGGGGAGAAGGTCACATCACTCTTTCCTGTCTTATAATTCTGTTCTTGCTTAGATAATTATCTGACAGAGTGAGATGTGGCATCTCAGCCAACATTTTCTACTTGATGCACTCCTTGAAATGGCTATAAACACTTAAATATTGGTGTAGGCTTTATTCTTTCTTTGCTTAAAGTAGTGACAATGTTGTCATTCAGATTTTCAAGACACCTGTTTTTAGATGCCCAGTCTCCTTTCTGAAGGCCAGAGTATTATGGCTGTCAACAAATTAAAAAAAAAAAGAAGTGAAATACAATCACTTTGTGCAATATATGAACCATTGTAATTTTTAAAATGAAGGCAACAACAAAAAATAAAATAATATACTTCTGAGTCATATTCACCCAGACTTGTTCTAATAAATCTAATTCATAGTTAGGTGCATTTTCTGGTTCTCTTGGATCTCTAGTGGACAATGGCACCTGCTTTGCTTCAGAG
Organism: Clamator glandarius; assembly: GCA_033459285.1. NCBI lineage: Eukaryota > Metazoa > Chordata > Aves > Cuculiformes > Cuculidae > Clamator > Clamator glandarius. The sequence continues at coordinate 2,899,127 of JAUNZM010000105.1, forward strand.
TTTCCAGCAGAATAAATGGCCAGAACTGAGATTTCCAAGTTTAAGTAAAAGGACTAATATTTGCATTTCCTCCTGCACCACGATGCCCGTTAAAAGAAGGCAACAAGCAGCATTCTCTGAGTAAAAAAAAAAAAAAACAAATAAAATCACATCTAACCAAACAAGTTCTTAAGCCTTTTCATCAAAGTTAATATGAATAGGTTAGATGTATGCACCATGACTCATGAATTTAATCTTATAGTTTCGTATAGAATCACTACATCTTATTTCAGGAAAAGAACACTCTCCCAAATTATACATCAGTATGACTAATGACATCTTACCATAATTCTGAAATGTCAGTGATTTGTCTGCTTCTAGAAACATAACATTGTACAAAATATAGCACTGTGTGATCCCATACATTTTATTTTCAGTCCACAGTTTGCCTTATATTTTTGATTTTTTTCGATTTATTTTAGGTCCTAATCATCTACATTTCCTGTTATTTGGGGTTGTTTCATTCATAAGGTTTTTCACGTCATAGACCTATTTGAAACAGGTTAACATATATCCCTGAATCTTGGTTAATGCAATATTTTTTTCCACATATAATAATGTCCAGTCCAGTCCTAAGAGAACACGTTTTTATCACTTTGCTCTCCAGAAGGTATTGCATTGCCCACAGCTCTGTAGTAGTTATTCCAAGCCAGGTTACACCTGCTTGACCTTATCTACAGCTCCCTTAAAATTACTTCTTGCCTTTCCTGAGGTTCTCCTGTCCCTTCTCCATATTGTTTTCTCAATCCTATCCTCTTAAACACTCAATTATTCTTTAATTTAGCAACTGTTTAGACCCCTAACTTTATTTCCCATTTAATCAGGAATTTTGTAGATCTCAGCAGCCTACTTTTGGTTATCATTTCTCTATGTACTGTATTCTATCAGGCAAGGAATAAGGGTCAGGTCTCACAAAGGTCAAGCTGGCCTGTACCAAGCTGAATACTTCATGGTTTCTTTCCTTGTGATTCTTTGCAGACCACAAAACCTAGATATATTCCAAGGGACACAAGCTTTAGTGAAAATAGAAAGAAATAAAACATTTTAGACAGGCTTAGTTCCTGCCCCTGGTAATGGCAGACGCCTAATAGTGCCTGTGCCTGTTACGTATGTGTTACGTTGTGTGGTGGATGGCTACAAATGACAAATTTTAGAGTGCTTTCTTTTGATTAAGGCAGTAAAGTAGACAAAAGTAGTTTCAAGAGCAATATTGCATTAAGTTATTTGGAAAATAACTAGCTTTCATTTAGAAAACAAGAGTGAATAGACAAACTGATGAAGTATTTAAAACATTTAAGAGCAAACTTGAACAGTATGCATACCGTAAGTGGTTTGAAATCAATTTGTCAAAGGTATTAGCATGAAGACCCTTGCATTGACTTAAGTGGGCTTCCAATTTTACCCTAAAGCAACTTTTTGTATTAAGTTGCTGCTTTATTCCATCCACAAAAACATTTTTTAAAAGCCCTATGCCTACTTGCAGATTCCTTCCCCAGTAGGAAGGTTTAAATTCAGAACAGAATTTTGGATTTTGGAGGCAGCCTCTTCTTTTGAAGCCCTCAGTGTCATAACATTGACAGGCCTTATGATACAGAGAAGAACAGCAGCGTAATTGTTATTTTCTGACAGAGTAGGAAAGACTGTGAGGACAAACTGATTCCTTTTAAACATAGAACTTGTTAATATTTTTTTTTTTTTCTGGAGGAATGGTAATTTGCACTGGTTGTGTTGTCAGTCATCAACAGGTTGCTATGGTGTGCAGTCAAGCTTATAAGCAGTGTTTTGTTTTGTTTTCTATTCTTGCCTGGATTCCCCCTTTAACCTTATCAAAGCAGTTAAATTTCTTCAACTTATCAAGCTGAGCCATGTCAGCATGTTAAGACAGACACTGTTGACACGGCTGAGCAAAGCTGAATTGATCTTACAACCCTCAGGACATCCTGCGCAGCATGCATGCTCTGTACCACCACCACATGCCTGATTTAAAGTCTAGACCTTTCTAACTCATTGTTAGTAAGGTAAAATGTTTTGTACTGCTAATGTTATTTAAGATGTTTCTGTTGCCACAGCTACTATCCCAGCAACCTTAGAATTTATGCTGGAGATGGTAGAGGAGGACAATAATGACGTGCTTGTTTGCATTAAAAGCAAAACAAAAAAACCCCCAACAACCTGAAACAACAACAAAACTCCATGATTCAAGTTGAGCAGTACCTGTCTATCTCAGAAAGCAACAATAAAACAGGTTTAGTTGCATTAGAGGATGAAGTGTGACTGACAAGGCTTTCAGCTACTCTTCATGAAGAACTTGACAAGGGAATGGCTGTTTTCCAAGCTGTTAGGCACCCAAGTTACTGCACATTTGCTTATATCCTATATGTTTTCCATTAGCAGGCACGCACAGTGACAGTAACCCAAGAACTGCGAGAATTCTGTCCTTAACAAAAAAGGCTGCATTTTGAAAAATAGGGAACTTCAGAACCAGGTCACGGAGGTCATTAAAAGAGCTCAGCTCCAGGATAATAGACAACCTCAACTACTTGTTCTGTTTACATCATTCCTCAATAATATTCATATCTGCTAAATATTAAGTAGATGAACAAAAGAAAATTCTCTTACAACAAAGAATCACTTTGTTTTCCAAAGGGTCTTTGTTTACATATTAACATGCCTACCTGCTTGTGTTCATTTTTGTTAATGGTTGTTTCCAGAGTATCCCCCAGAGAGGTGACAGATAGTTATTGGTGAGCAAATTTCAATGCAACTACTAGATCAGTGAAAAATGCATAAGCTTTTATAGTTGTGGTCTATGAAAAAAGTGCCATTAATAATAGAAAACCCCCCAAAACCTATGTTTGAAAAGAAGAGGATCACATTCTTATCACAGTGTTTAATCTTACTGAGGGATGATGGGCTAGCAGAAGTCTTTCACTGCCCACTGGAATGGACTACTTCTTTAACAAAATGGAGTAACACTATGCTTCAGCCTTAGGGTTCCTCCATTACTAGTGGCACTAGTCTGGGGATGTTAAACACCTGTGAGATTAACAGAGTAGAGTTTTTGTGGGACTCTGCATGTAATGGACTGTCTGTGCTAGGATGCTGAAAAAGAAGCAATGGCCACACACAAGCAGGAACGATTCTTCTGCCATCAGTCTGTACATCCACATTGCAGAGTCTAAGTAATCATTAAAGAAATGAAAAGCAACAGCTTTATAGCAAACATCATATACATTTAAATCCTATTTGTATAGCCACAGCAAAAGCCTCTCCTACTGTTGTCACTCATGAGGCCTTTGGGTGTTTTTATGCTCTGTTAAAATGGAACACTGTAGAAACTGTGTTAACTGACATGTATGCAAATTTCTCACACAGCAGTTAATTACCCAGAGAAATAGTCTATTAAAGTTATTAAGTTATATGGGAAATACATATGGGAGCCCAGATTATATTTTTGTGCTTGAACAAACAAACACGTATGACTTGGGAAACAAAGACTTGGAACCTGGCAGGAAAAATCTGCTTGTTCTCTGACTCAGTGGAAATAAATGGTATGAAATCTCACAGAACAAACTCAAAAATTGAGTTAGTGGCAGAGAAAATTTGCCCTTTAACACAAATCAGAAAACAACTAATGATTAACAGAATAAGAATTAAGATAGAATTGATGATTGCTTCTGAAATGGGAATTCTCATCTTTTGGTAACAAGAACATTGTAATATTGAAGGACAATTGATGATAATAGCTACTGTAATGTCATCAACTTATCAATAAAATAGACTGGTGATACAGAGTAATTTGTTCTCTTTGTAATTTTGTGTCTCTCAAATTATGACTTGCTGGAGCATTCTGATTTCAGAACTTGAATTCAAAATAATTTCAGAACTCATTTTCCTTAAAGGCAAGGAGGCTTTTTATTTATATATTATATTCTTTACCCCAAAATCAGTGTTTAATCATCTTTCATTGTGCTTTTATCCAGAGTCAAAGAACACACCTTACCTCTCTCATGGAGCACTCTCAAAAAAAGGTTCAAATGGTTTGGAAAGTAATTTTATTTGTATCTGCATTGTGATTCATTGATTGTGGTTATTCCAGAATCCACTTACTGGAAATTTTATGTTAAACAAAAAATACATTGAGATGACAATCTGCCTTGTTATCCCTCCCTTACTTAACCAGAACAGGAAGCCAGTCAAAAGTGGTGATGGTTTGCAATTTTATCTCTGTCTGCAAAGATTGCTTGTTCAACCATAATGCTGAGCTATAAAATACCCTACATTCTAAAATCACTGCCAATGGACTCTGTGCTAGGTTTTTCTGTGTGATGTAGAAATGAATTGAAACAACTACAATGGACACAAAAAGTAAAGAAAACTAAATTGAAATAAAAAATCACAGAGTCATAAAAATAAAAATTTCACTCCCTTATTCACCTAGAATATGTAGAAATTGAATAATGTGAGAAATTCTTGCATGTAAATACCTCAGAAAACAAAAATGAGAGGTTTTTTTAATCCAAAATTACAAGAGTAAGTGGTCTGTTTTTCCCCTCAGAAAAGTAAAGCATCCCCTGGGGCAGCCAAAAGGTGTGTGACTTGCACAGAGGCAGCATTAAAAGTCAAAGGAATCTCAGGTAGCAACATCTCTCAGGTAGATCTACTCCTGGGTATTTCCCATGATTACAGTACATCAACCTGTTTTGGAGACAAATTCTGGAGAAAAGGGAGGAAAAGGAGTAACCAGACCAACCGATACTCATTGGCTTTTTCTTGTATGAAACCAAAAGTTTTGGTGAGCCACAGAGCTAGTGTTTGCTGCTGGTAGTGATGCTTCATACCTAGCACGCTGAAGGTCAGGATGAGGGTGCATAGAAGAGCTGATATTGGCACAACTGCTAACAAAACTCACACTAATTCACCTTTTTACCCAGAGAATCTCAGATCAATGTCCTAACATAACGTATCTTGTCCTTTTTCTTTCTCATACAGGCTCCGTGGTATACAGCTACTGAGAGCTGGTGAAAAGCAATCCATCAGCACTACTCCATTCATTACATAATTAATATCTCATGGAGAAAAAAAAAAAGAGTCCGTATGGTCTGAGCAAAGTATGCTCTTCTGCTGCAGTATCAGCTCAGGTGTCAACAAGAGTTAAATGGAAGGATTTGTAAAGCACAAGCACAGTCTGTGGCACAAGGACTTTTACTGCTGTTACAAATAATTGAAAATAAGCTTGCGTATCTTGAGGGCAAGAAATAAACACTATGTCTAGCATCTTTCTCTTTAAAGAGGATAATACTGGGTGCTGCTTGTGGAATATTTTGAATATTTTACAGGATTTTACTGTTTTTCTTCCTGCATGTATTTTGAAAGTTTTATTATGATATTTTCTAGTTTACTACAACGGGTGAAGAGATCAAAGGAGGACAGTATCTAGTAGCCTTGTGTCCTGAAGTGAAATTATGATTCAGTTATTAGCTCTGCTTCTCAGAAGTATACATGAACTAATGCAGTATCTATCCACTTTACCTTATCTATTGTGACAAGCCTCCGGGGGGCTGATCCACATGAAATTCATTTCACATCTCATTCATTGAGTGCCTGGGATTTGAAATACCTTTCTACTCTTCTAGGTTTCAATAAGCTAGACTGCATAGACTCATTGCCAACAAAAAGTAAGAAAGTAAATGTCTCCACAGGGATGGTGCTTTCAGATTCCTGTGATAACACTGGAGATGCACTGACATTCATTTCAGGAGTTGTGCAGATGTATACCTAGGACAAGGATGATTTCAAAACAATCAAAATATGTTTTCTTATATTCCAGATACTAATGAAGCTTACATAATATTAAGCAGGAAATAGAAAAGATTATATCCCACCTAAGATGTATGACAATGAAATCTGATCTTTCCTCTTCGCATTGCCTAAAAATGTCCATGCTTTTCTTTAAGAAAGAAGCCTTAAACCCTTTGGTAATTGCCAGTTTATACTTAATTTTTGTACAAATTTTACTGATAAAGCCAGTGTGAATGAGACCCCACTATTTGTCCAACACATGACATTTCATATTTCTAAACAAAAAACTGGCAGAGGAACAATATTGCTAGAAATAGTAGAGATTTCCTTCAATAAGAAAAAGCACTATCAACAAAAACAACTCTCCTCTTGTCTCTCCTCCTCAAACAATGGACTAGAACTTTCACTGCTGGAACACACAAACCAACATATCCAACAGCTTAGAGGCCTAAAGGAAATGGGGAATTACTGGTGTTCTCCTGTATGAACAAATGAATGACTATGAGGCTATCAGAGGCCAAAGTGTGAGCTACTGTGGTTTTAATACAGTATTACTACATCAGTGTGTAAGGTGGGACAACATGTAGTCCTAGAGACCTCACCTACAAAAGAATATGCACCCAAAAGAAGACTGAAATGGACATTTGCTGCCTTCACTGAGAGGCTGATGCATTTTTCAGATTGCTTCTTTGTTTTGTCCACAAGAAATTGCCCTGAGAAGTGGCAGCAGAGCTCAGATCACTCTGTGACAGTACTCACATTGCAAAGCTAAAGAATCAGATTTACTCTAGGCATTTCTAGCTCAAAAAGAAGGAAGTAAACTTGGTTCTCTGTTACCAGATTTTCCTTTCACATCCTCAGCTTGAGTATTTGGTCACGGGATGAGAGGAGAAGGAGGAGGAGGTTTCATGCTCTCACTATATACTGGTTGCATTCTGTGAGACAGAACCACAAATGTGTGCTGCCGTGTGTCATGTACTGGACTCACGAGCCACATGTTCGCATCTGGGCCTGACTTGGGTTGGAGGGTTCATTTATCTGTGTGGTGATACAGAGACCAACAAGGTCAGTCTCAGGGCAAAAATCAAAAGCAGTATTTAGTCTGGACCTGCAAACATAAAAAGACCAAAATACTCAGGTGCACTGCCAAGATATGGGGGTGCAAATTCCCAAAGTTACAGGAACAAATCGCAACCTGTTCCTTGAATGCAACTAAAGCCACTTGAATCCAATCCAGCATGCATACTGTAAGGTGATTGGAGGGATAGAGAAATAAAGAGAGAGAGAAAGGGAAAGGAAAGAAATCACCACATCAATGGGCAGCGTAGTTCCTTGGAAACATGTGGTCACAGCAGCAGCTTCTTCTAGGCTGTGTGATCCAGGCTGGTCCAATTGAAGTGATGGTCGAGAGGGCACAGGAATGAGAGCAAGCCCTGCATGACTCCTTGCAAGTTCTTTTATAAGGCCTGTCCGATCCCTATCTGGCAGGGGGGACAGCACCTGCCGCTGCATCACCTCCTTCTGTAGCAGCCAGCTCTGGACTTTGAGCTTGGCCTGGCAAGGGGGAGCAGTGCTTACTTCTGCACCTCTCCTCCACTGAACTGGTGCCACAGATAAGGCTCTCGGGTGATATCCCAAGCTCTGTCCTTGGGGAGCTCTGCTGCTGCACCACCTCCACTATTCATTGTTGGTGCCGCAAAACAAGCATGCAAATGGCCAGCCTTCAGATAAAATGTTTAAGGCAAAGAAAGAAGCAAAGTTGGGCTTTATATTCCACTCCATGACTTAAAAAAACATTTATCACAGAACTCGAATCCAAAACTAAAGTCCATACTTTCTATAGTGGTGTCTCTTATAAGAAGGGGAAAGGATGAGGAGAATAGGGCAGAGGAAGAGAGGAGGAAAGGGTAGTCACGTCCCAGATCAACGAGCCACCAACTTGCCCAGTCGAAAGACAGGGTAATTCCCAGATCCATGAGTTATCAACTCATGTCTAGGCCTCTTTTGACTTGTACTGTTGAATGACAAGAGGAGTTCAGTATCGGAATATACTGGATAGAGGAAGAAAGATGGAGAGTAACAGACAACCATATCAGCCTCTCCCCATGTGCATAAGCATCCTCTAAGCAACTTCTCAAAATCTCCTTTGCCGTTTCCAGTTCAACAAGTGCCTTTGTGCTCCCAGCAGAGCTGCCCACTCTGCCTCCAGATCTGTCTCCAATGCCGCATTCACTGTTTTCAGTGCTTTCCCTTCTCTCTCAATTTTAAGTCTCTCCGACTTCCCTTTCCAAGCAGGAACCCACAGGGCTGCTGCCAGGGCTCCAAGCATCACCAACAGAGCTAAAGACAAGTGGGAGCAATAGAAATAGACCATATCCCAGGGAGCCATCATAACCATGCCAGAAATCACAATTTTCTTTCACCCTTTTGCCGTTGCAAACAGATAAACCCTGCTCGCTGTACCAGAATTGTCCCACTCTGGACCCATGAGCCACTCGCTTTCATCCAGGCACGACGAGAGGGTGAAGGGAGGAGTTCATTTAGAATCATAGAATCATAGAATCACCAGGTTGGAAAAGACCCCCAGGATCATTGAGTTCAACCATTCCTATCAAACACTAAACCATGCCCCTCAGCACCTCATCCACCCGTCTCTTATACACTTTCAGGGAAGGTGACTCAACCAACTTTCTGGGCAGCCTGTACCAGTGCCCAATGACCCTTTCAGTGAAAAATTTTTCATAACGTTCAGCCTGAACCTACCCTGACAGAGTTTGAGGGCGTTCCTTCTCGTCCTGTCCCCTGTCACTTGGGAGAAGAGGCCAGCACCCTCCTCTCCACAAATTCCTTTCAGGTACTTGTCACAGAACTCAAATCCAAAACACAGCAGCTCAGATCCTTACAGTGTCCTTGGCTGCCTTCTGTGTCTTGCGTGCCACATGGCGATACCCTCCCTCTCCCTTCATCTGCTAAGCAAGGAAAAGCCCCTGCAGAGGCCAGGCTTCAAATACACGTGCAGCGATAGGGACAAGCATCTTCTTGATGGGTGCTGAGTCTGCTCTGATGCCCACCCAGCCTGGACTCTCACTTGGATCCATCCCCTTTCTGAAATTATCCTAGGTGATCAACCACTACCTGAGAAGAGATACAGATGAAAAGCAAGACCAGAGCCCTTCTTCCCTTAGGAAACTAGGCCGGAAGTATTCCTTAAGTCACCATACAGCATAATAAGCAAAATCATCTCAATAAAGCAATTTCTTTCAGCTGGATAATCAGTGCTTAGAATAAACCTGAAGAGAAGAGTACTACAGCTGGAGAAATGGGATTTCTCTGATGAGGTATTCTAGAATCCTACAAATAAAACATATTCTGAATACATTTTTTTAAATCTTATGAAGCAAAATTTATATGGTTGTGAACTGAAATTTTCCTTAATTTCAATATCAATAAGTATTTAATTAATTCCTCCTAGGCAAATTTTTAACATGTAGTATAAAAAAATCTAACATTCAAAATATAATTTCTAATAATGTGTTCTCATTTTTAAATAAGAGTTATCAAAATAATCTTACCAAAATGAAACAGAAAATACAATTTATGTCTTCAGTTGAAATTGATAAGCATTCACAAGCTCTTGGCAGATCTTTCTCATTTGTTCATATGAAATTTCTTCATTAGTTCTTAAATCACAGAACACACAACACTGAGGAATCTGCAAAGAAAGAAACAAACATTACAAAGCTATGAGACTCTTTTAGGCAATGATCTCTCCATAAATATAATTTTCTCCTTAAAGCAGCTTTATGTTTCTCAGTTTCTGTAACATTTGTTCACCCACACACATTCTGTTTTCTAGTGTTGGTTTTATAAAGCAGTGGCAGGTCTTCAAAATACTCTCTTCCCTTTAGGCACTTTCACCAATAGATTGTACCCTATATCCCTATATCTTGCAGTTATGTTATTTAAATAGTTCTTCCAGTTACTAGCATGCATACAAGGGATAATGTGCAACTCATTATATGTAACATTTTTTCTTTGAGGCTGAGCTTATGAATGAATTTAAATATTGTTTTCCCTTATAATTAACCACAAGCTTTGCTCCCAGTGCAGTTGCACTTTCATGAAACAGTATTGGCTCAGCATGAGAATATAGTGTAATCTCTCAAAAAAACTACATTTAGAAAATATGACTTGTTTTTCAGACTTTTCCTGACATAATATCCAACATCTAAGCAGTTAATAGCAATGAAATTAAGAGTTAAGCAAATTATTGTTGTTAAAAGTTATCTATTGCTAATGAATTTTGATGTACACACAACATAGATGTGATTCTTAAAATGCTATACTGAAATATTGTGACACTTCTTACACTTTATTGTGGGATGCAAAATATTACTCCCTCATAGCACACTTCAAGCTGGAGAATATACAATAACTGATTCTTCAACTGTCAGTACAAATTGTATAAAATTATGTGCAAATACTACTTTAAACACCTCACTAAGAAGGTGTGCTCTATCAGTTGCTAATAAATTCCGATCCTACTTAGATTTTTGTGCAATGCATGGTCATTCCTCTGTATAGAGTATATTTACTTTCTGAAACCATGCTTTGGCCCAAATTAGCCAAATTATGTCGTGGCAAAGATACGTAGTATTAGAGAGAACTGTTTATTATGTTGACAGGTATAATTTATACTGTCCTGAACTTTTCAGTCTCAAGCATTTTTTGTTTTTTTTTCATGATAATTACATCAGATAAGTAATATAAATTCTTAGGCTTATTTTCCTCTGGTATTTTTGTATTTTAGCACTTGTAAGTTTTTTTCATCCTTTGAATTGTAAATCTTTGAGGGAATGTAATGAAGTTAAAATATGTGATATGTTAAACACAATTAACAATGTAATATATGGAAATATACTGCCTGGAAAGAAAAAGGGGGAAAACCAGTTGTGTTATATCTGCAAGTTCAATATCCCAACCATTATACAGCATCTTGAGTAACAATTATACAGCATCTTAAATGCATAAGCTTTCCCCTCATATGAAGTCTTTTCCTCTGTCTTTTTCAATGACGTTACCTGTCAATGCAGGAAAGAATGTTTATCTCTGTTTTTCAGTAAGCATAAGCTGCTTTGTTTAAGCACTGTATAAAAAGCGTACCATTTAAGAAAGGAGGCAATCTACCTTCTAAGTCAGCTGTTGTGTCTGTATACCCAGACTGCGGATACATCAGGTGCACTAAAGCAATCTAATCTAAGTCAAAAGGCAGTTAACCTTAGCAAAAAAAAAGGTCTATGACAGAAAACATAAACTGTGATTTTTGATGCTTTAAGCAAACTTTGACAATAATTTTTTTTGTGCTCTTTCTAATGCAGCTAAATTCTGTGGTAAACTGTATTCTGGATTGTGTCAACCCATATATTCAGCAGCCTGTTTCTAGTTCTGCCATAGATTCTCAATAACCTATTCTTTTACTCATTAACATAAAAAAATCAAAGGAGTATTCTGGGGAACCCCCAGGGTGTTGCATCACCTATGCAAGAAATTTACTCCCCTTTGCCAAGCACCTACTGGTCAGCATCTAGGGCTTTCTTCTTCCTTAACTGTTTATCTGGCAGATGATGTATCTCAGACACTGGTCAACCCCACCTTTGAAATTGTTCTTTGTACAAATTGGATTAAGGCTGCTATTGTGTTTTAGCGTTCAGTTTGTTGGACAAGGCATACAAGGGAATAAAATAGTTTCTGTAAGAGGGACCATCCAAATGGAAGCATGACTCTATTTGAAATGCTGTGCTCGAAGACCCAAGTTTTCTAGAGCTGTGGTTAGTTCAAATGAGTCTAAGGCACAACAGTCAAAATGCAGCAATTGAGATTAGGCACCTGTCCCATGTGTGGGCCAGAAGGCAGAGCTCTAACACCAGAACTGTAAAGTTCTCATCAATAACTAGTATATGCACTGGGGGAACTGGGAATTTAACCTGGGAAAAATGAAGAGACTGTTGCCTGGTTTTCATTATGGAAACAAAGGATCTTGTAAAAGAGAACTTCCCTTTCATACTCGAAAACCAGCCAACAGAAAGATAATATGAAGCAAGGAAATATTCAAGTGCTCATTTCTCTATTTGCTGCTTTCGTTTTGTCCCCCAGCCTTGAGTCAATTGGAAGGGATCTTCTGGTGCACTTGAGAATTCAAAATGCCTCATTGTGGCTGGCAGAGAGAAAATCCTCACCACTGACACAAGGTGAACTGTGCGATGAAACAGTAATTGTCTGACTCCTGTGTGGAAATTTGATCTCCTCTTCTCAGATACGATTCAGAAGTCAAAGTTTCTAACCAAAGCTTTTTAGCAACATGGTGATTTTGAAATGTGACAGTGCTGATATTTAAATTTGATACATTGGACTTTTTATTTACAGCTTATCTCAGCTCGTGGCCAGAGAATTCTCTACACAACACTGCAACCAGTCAGCACCCAAACATGAAGTTGTCTTCATGGCTTCTAACTGGCTAAATTAGACTGTGGGTTTCTACATGACACTTCGCTGAGATTTTTTTGCCATTCTCCTGAGGGCAGTCTTCTTCTAATGCCATTCCTGCAGTGCAGACATAAGTTTAAGCCTGTAGATTTGACCAGAACACATACTTGGAAAGAAAACACTCTACTGGGAAGCACATTCAGAATTGACACCTGAACTACCTCAGTCTATTGTAAAGTCCTTGTTAGGGGACAAAAAACTCTTCTGGTTGTAGTTGCTCTCAACCAATGATTCTGAACATTGCAGTTCTCCTCCCTTATTGTGGTGGCACATAACTCTTGTCACAGGCTGTGTGCATTGACCTGATTCTCACGTACAGACTTGAAATGAGGCAAAACAAAATGTAAGACTTATAATAGCAGTGGAAGATGGTGTGATCCGAATTATTTTAATACTTCACCACGTGCTGTCATCCTAGTCTGAACAGCTAACACAAAAAATGCAAACAGTCCCGAACCAAAATATATGCTCCCTGCTGTATGGGAGCTATAGTAGATTTGCGGATGTGTTTGTCTCCATCTTAACAATACCCCAGAGGAAAGTTTTGTATTCAACACTAGGATATATCAGCATAACAGATTTTTTTACCCTTTAGCATCACAGAATTCCTTCAAAGTCTACTCTAGGCATAATATTCCAGTGTGGTCAGCTGCTTTCAGGCCCCAAAATTATTGTTATTCTGTCTTGCTGTATTTCCTTTTCTTTCAGATTTGAATACGTGCAAGGCATAGTTTGACCACTGAAGCTTAATTAGCTAAACACACAAATTAATTGTTCAGATTAAATTGCTTGTATCTGTTTAGCACTGTTATATTTATTTATAGAGTAATTATTATTGAACATCTGAGATAAAAGCCTTTAGACTAAAAGCACTGTTATAATTCAAAGGCATATTTATCTATTTCAAACCCCAAACCTCTAAGTGTGCCGAGAAAACGTTTAAAGTCACAGTAAGACTCAAAACAAAGGAAATAAATAAAACATTACGGTTGAATATGTAGTCATGAGATTGTGAGCTCCTTCGAGCAAAGGCTTTTCTCCTTATGAAATATCTAGTGAAGTGTCAAGCACATAGTGGGTATTACTCAACGTACCTATTAGCCTCTTATTGTAAAACATTCACATCACATTTTCTGTGGGTTTTTAAATTTTTTTCTTACAGAATTTCACTTTTATAAAAAATATTTCTGACAGACCCTGAGGACTGTAAGCAAGCCTGCGAACAATTGTAAGGCTCATATTTTTAAACATTTGGGGAGGTCTAGGTGAAAAACCACTGGGATATATGGATCAAAAATGCTAAACAGGTTTTTATTTTTGTCTGTGTGAGTTATGGCACAGACATCAGTGGCCTTTACTTAAATAATAATGCTTTTTGGAATTTTCTTATTGTGTTTCATATGTTCTGAACTTCTGACCAAATTTACTCAGGGCTTCCCTATATTTTTTTTCCGGACTCCTGCAAAAACATGAGAAGTTTTCACCTGTATGGAGCAATCCTCTATAGGACTTCTCTAGCCTGTGGCCATATAAAGAACTAGATTTTTAAAGGTAATTGGGAATCTAAGTTAGAAATTTAGCTATTTTGAGAATCTTGGCCCAAATCACAGTGCTGTCAGAGATGTTTCTTCATGTCGGCTTCCAACGAAGGCTAAGGGGAAACATATTTCAATTTGAGTGTAAATTCTCAAAGGCAAAACACAACTCAGAAAATTCCCAGGAGTCTGTAGATTATGGAAAGTTCTGGAGGGATATTTTTTCCTTGGTGTATAATTCTTCACATTCATAGTTCCAGAACCTTATGAGCCGAGATGGCCTTGAGCTTCAGCAACTGTCTCTAGGTTTTTGATATTTCTTGATTACTTCTTATTTAATGTAATCTTTTCTCAGTGCTCTCAAAACCCCAAATGAGTTAAACAAACCCATATGTTCAAATAGTTATGTATTTCAATAACCTAAATGAAGTCACTGATATTAGATTAGAGAAAAACAGTTTCCTTAATAAGAAACACAGACAGTCAAGATCATAGTCTTTGCATTAAGTTTCACTCAGTGTCTCAGGCTGCTTTCCAGCCATTTCATATTGAAATGGCTGGAGACCATCCTCCTCTGTCAGAATATTTGACTCAAATTTCATCCAATTGTGAGCCTTGCAAGGGCTGGAAATCAACTGGCCATGATTCACATGACCTCTAAAGAGAAATGAAAGTGTTGTACACTGCTTTCACAGTAAAGGACAGGAAGAAAACTGAACAAAAAGGATGTAAAAATTTAGCCATAGTTACACAGTTTTAAGAAAATCACCAGTAGCTATGTATTCTTCATGAACAATTCTGGATTTTCAGACTAAGGATGTTTGCAGTCACAGTGTTGGAATCCTGTCCACAGAACCTTTAAAGGCCATAGAAAAAGAAGCCAGACTGTAGATACTCCTGAACCATCGCTTGTAATATTAACCTTATATGTTGGCAGACAGAAGACGTGTAAGCAATATTGTGATTCTTGCACACCCAACACTACCTTGATATCAAAAGCTTTCACTTAAAAGCAGCAGTGACAGGTGAAGGTATGTAAGAGGCAATTGTAAAACAGTTAGTAAGACTCAATTTTGCATAGACCACAGCTAAATTTTAGACTTCTGGAAACATTAATTTTGATGAAACATCTTGGCCATGATAGCTGGCATTATAGTTTAAATTTTATGCAATGAATATTTACTCGTAAATAAACTGAGGAGATATGAGAATGTGTTGAGTTAGTACTCCCAATGCATTCACCAAAGATATTTCATGAGTCCAGAATACCTCAGTTTGCAACTATTAGCAAAATCAAGTCAGTGAGCATCAGTTTGTCCTGCAAGATATTTCTGACTAGCACTGCAACAAGGACAAAACAGGGAAGGTGCCTGTTCTAGTGCCCAGCTGAGGACTGAGAGGAAAAGAAACAAGAATACATTGCCTATGCCCACCATATAGTACTGTACATGAGAGGCCTCACTACAGCAGTTTCATAGCCATGAATTTAGTATCTGACCTTTCAGGCTATGCAGAAAAAATCAGTTTATACCACCAAACAGGAAATCTTGCTGAAAACCCAGAACAGAAAAAAAACCAATCCCTTTCTTCCTCAAGAAGCCTGTAGTCATATTCTCCTAAAGAATTATAGCTTTTCTTTTGGCAATGGAGATTCTGCAGAGAAAAAACAATGTTACGTGCAAGTGTGCCATTTTGACCAAAATATCATTGACTTTACAATAATGCAGAAAGATGGAATATGCTGCATTATTTGTTCATGTATTTTCTAAACCAACAAAGTGTTTTGCATGATTTGTGAGGTAAGCATTCAAATTGCAACACGGGATGCCAGTTTGACCTCCAGTCACTTTTACATTTTGGAAAAGCTTATCATGATGAAAAGCACTCAAACTGAGAACTGCTGCATACAGTGTCTTCCATAATCTGTTGATAATTTTGGATTACTTTTCAGATCTTCCCTGGTTTAGCAGCATCTGTCAAGCTGTAAAAAAAGGAGATCATGTGGAGATTCCTTCCACCAGTTGTGGAGATGTCACTTGTTCACTGACTAGCTGGCAGGTTTTCATAGTAAGTCTGGTACCTGACTGGAAATTGTGCTTGTTGCCTAAGTGACCCATAATCCACTTTAAGAATGAAAAAAAGAAGTTACTGATGTGCCAAGGGACTCCATCTAGAAATATTTGACAGTGGAAAAATATGTTTGCAGTGTTGTTTGGTTCATTTTCCAGGGAGAGCAGAAATCACTGAAGGCAGACAGAGATCACTAAAACCCTTTTGCACATAGATTAACTTGTAATTCACTTACTCATGCATGTGGGAATAGAGCTTCTCAGTCCCACTTCCTTCAGCAATAATGCGGTTTATGCTTCTACTCTTGTGTTTTAATAACAGTCATGAGATTAAAAATCCTCCCTAGTGACTGCTATCCCAGAGCTGAAATGTAAGAAAATGGATCACAAGCGGTACCGAGAAGCCACGATGACTGCATTTTTAGAAAAAATAAGAGATAGTTGTAATGTGACATGGCTTCTCATGGGATATATTAATCCTACTCAGAAGAATTAGCTTACTTGACTCAATTGCTCCTTCGGGACTTGCAAGTAATGCACATTTAAGTGATACATATTTGCATGAAACAAGAACAGTGTCATTTATGCTTTGAGGTGTTCCATAATGTAAACTCCAATTATGAGGAAAATTCTAATCATATTAACATAGCAATATACTAAAGCAGTAACTGTTTTGCAGGAGAATCAGTGAAACTTCATTTTGTTTGGTGTTTGTATACAGGATCTGGTCCTGAGCCATAATAATAAGTCCTGGGCATTGCAGTTAGATGAACAAATTTTGTGATTTGAAGATTACCGCAAATCCCTGCTAATCAAGGAACTTAAGTTTTTATTCTCTCTGCCCTGACTAACCAAGTTAGTAATGTAAATTATGCAGGATTCTGTCCTTTCACTTTAAGAGTGGCACCCTTGCCTTGGTGCCTCTGCTGCTCTTACTGCTTTAAGTAGTGTCTGGCAGGTAAGCAGTCATACAATTTCCAATAACAAGAGAAAGTACTCTCTGCAAGGAAAAGTGGTGAAATGGGCCCTGACAAATGGAAGAATGTAGATTATGCCTCAAGTTTGTGGTGAGCGTGTCTCACAGAAGGCTGAGGCCAATGACAAGGCATATTCTGGATTGTGGGCTCACAAAACTCCACATCCTCCACTTGTATTCCTACAAGAAATATATTTCGGTCTTCATATTGCTGAAAAGCAATTGCATGTGGAAATTATAAAGGAGTAGGCAAGCTGTATGTCAGATAAAGTAAGAGGATGAAGATTTGTTACTGCTTATTGGCTTGCTGCTGCCCTGACAGCTACAGATCTGAACATTGCTATGGGAGGCCATGTGAAAAACAGGTTAAGGGACACATGCACACGAGTATTTTCATAGGAGACTGGGAAGAGCAAGATAGAGGAGATAATCTCATTCTTTAGGGAAGATAACACAGGCTTTTTAAAACAACGTAACATCATCTGCTTTAAGTAGTGAGAAGCAACACCCACTTTAGAAAGCATTGCTTGCTGTAGGAAGCTTAATTATAGTTCACAATACATTCAATACAAAATTTCTCAAGCTGATTGCTTCAGCTGTATGTCAGTGCATTATACCCCAGCTACTTAGGTAGAAACTGCTGCATAGCAGCCAAATTTTCTTCTGCTCCATGAGTAATATAAGATCAAAAATTAATAACAGAATCACAGAAACACTAGGTTGGAAAAGACCTTTGAGACCACCAAGTCCAACCATACCTGTCTACTAATTAATCATATCCCTAAGCACTTCATCTACCTGCCTTTTAAATATGTCCAGGGATGGTGATTCAGTCATCTCCCTGGGCAGCCTGTTTCAGAGCTTGATAACCTTTTTGGTGAAGAAATTCTTCCTAATGTCCAATCTGAACCTTTCCTGGTGCAGCTTGAGGCCATTCCCTCTCATCCTGTCACCTATCACTTGAGCAAAGAGACCAAAACCCATACAACTACAACCTCCTTTTAGATAGTTGCAGACAGGGAGAAGGTCTTCCCTTAGCCTCCTCTTCTCTAGGCTAAACAACACCAGTTCCCTCGGCCACTCCTCATAAGACTTTTTCTCCAGTCCCTTCACCTTCTCTGGACATGCTCCAGGACCTCAGTGTCTTTCTTGTAGTCAGGGGTCCAAAACCAAACATGGCGTTCGAGGTGCAGTCTCATCAGTGCAGAAATACAGGGGCAAAATCACTTCCCTGCTCCTGCTGGTCACACCATTTCTGAGACAAGCCAAGATGCTCTTGGCCTTCTTGGCCACCTGGGCACACTGCTGGCTCATGTTCAGTCGCTGTCAACCAACACCCCCAGGTCCTTCTCTGCCAGGCAGCTTTCCAGCCACTCTTCCCCAGGCCTGTAGCATTGCACAGGGTTGTTGTGTCCCAAGTGCAGGACTCTACTTGGCCTTGTTAAAACTCAACCTGTTGGCCTCAGCCCAGTGGTCCAGCCTTTTCAGACTGCTTTGCAGAGCCTCCCTACCCTCCAGCAGATCGAGGCTTCCTCCCAGCTTAGTGTCATCCACAAACTTATTAAAGGTACAATGAATCCCCTCCAGGTGGTCGATAAAGATACTGAACAAGGCTGGACCCAGCACTGAGTCCTGGGGAGCAACACTTGTGACCCACCTCCAGCCAGACTTAACTCCATTTACCAGGACTCTTTGGGCCCAGGCATCCAGCCAATTTTTTACTCAGCAGAGGGTGCGCCTGTCCAGGCCAGTGGAAAACAGTTTCTCAAGCAGAATACTGTGAAAACAGTATGAGCTGCTGCAGTTTGTACCTGTGTAAATAACTTTCATGTAAACATGCATTACAGATGACCAGTGCAGAAAACAGTCAGCAGTTCTGACTGCGTGAGGTACTTGAGGTTGTTGTGACAATACGGATATTTAGACTGAATTCTGCTGTGGTTTATATTGTTTTAAGTTTAGCTTGCTATAGATCTCTCTCCCCATCCTTCCAGCTATCCTATCACACTTCCTTCTCCCTTCAGCCATACGTAAGGCTCTGACCACTCTCCCACCTCTCAGGGCAGCGCTGACCTTGGCACCAGTGGTGCCTGGACCTGCAGCCACAGACTAACTCACACCATGCGTGGGGACAGTCAGAGAACAACAGTAAGGCAAAAGGAGAGTAAAACAAAATCCAAGTAAGGAAATCCAGAGAAATGTTAAGAAGATTCAGGTAGAGATGGCAGGGCTGCTGGTACTAGTCAAAAAAATGGGTTGGATACTACTCTGGAGCACAGAATGGTATTACTGGACACTTGGGGAACTCAAAAGGGAGGTTTTGTGTTGTACCTGAAGCAAGCAACATGGTGGTGGGATAGAGGTGGCACAGAGGAAAAGTGCATTTGCTACTAAGGGTGGTAAACAAGGAAGGAAGTACTGCAGAAAAGGGAAGATATTTCTGAGCCCCTTCTTCCTGTTTTGCCACAGTCCAACATACATTTTGTAAGGTTTGCAATTGTTTCTGAGAAGTCTTGTGTCTTGTTTCTACTGAGATATATATTAGTTATTATATACATATTATATATCCTATTTTATTATACTTAATATAGGTATTTCTGTTCTTTGAGGAATGGTAAACCATCCTCAAATCTTATTTTGGCATGATATGCAGGATTTGTTTTCCCATGCAAGGCTGCATCCAGCTTTCACAGTACCTGTACTTGTGGTGTAGCTGGTGGTAAAACATAAGAAAATTCAGTTTATTAATGTCCAGTTTGGTCTTCTAAAATACTCACTTCTTACTACTTGACAAACCAAACAAAAGAGTTTAACTTTGTTCTTATTCATTAAGACCCATCAGGTGATGCAGGAAATCAGGTGTTTGTAATTCTGACCATGGGTCCTGTAGCAGTAGCCAAATCACTACACTTACCAGTGGCATCCTTATGCATGTGACACCTAATCATGTGTAGCTTCAAGGCATTTAGGGTTTAGGTTTATCAGGCCTGCCATGAACTGAGCTGTCCCAGATTCTTTTCTGATGATTTTTGGAAAAAAGAAAAGAGAAGACGAAAGAATTTTTCAGAAAGCAGTGGATGACTTTCAAGGCATTACCTGTCAAACAAATAAGTTTTCACTATAGACAGACATATTATCAACCCTTGTAAAAAAAAAACCAAACCTTAATTGGATTTTGATCTGACCACATTAAAAATCCTCATTTTGAAAGAGGAATTTACAGCATGGACAGGAGTCTCCTGCAGTGAAAATATTTCGGTTTTGCAGAGGTCTTCGTTGTAACTGCTTTTAGCTGGAACTGATGGGTCTTGGGCATTAATCAGCAGTGAAAGCAAGCAAGAAGTAATGTGCTACTCCATTGAGTAGGCTCAGCTAAATCACTGAGTCAGAGAAGTCTGAGGAACTAGATAAGTGTGAGACACTTGGAAAACCTTTGCATGCTCTTGAGGGAAAAAAAACCAACCAAAAATACTATCTTAAGTCATGCTACTGCACCATTGATGTTAGTAAACAAAGTTATTCTGGTTTTGCCTCAGTTTTGTGGTGAAAGTGTCACACAGAAGGCTCAGGCCAATGACAAAGCATATTCTGAGATGTGGGCTCACAAAACTCTACATCCTCCACGTCTTCCTACAAGAAATATATTTTAGTCTTTATATTGCTAAAAAACAATTGCATGTGGAAATTATCAGAGCAACAGGCATTATGTATGTCAGACAAAGTAAGACGATGTTGGCTTTGGAGCTCCACTTCACCTCAGTGTTCCTCAGAAAGGAGAAAAGAGCTCAACAAATTGTCTTTACCCAGGGCCCTTCTATCAAATACCAGGTGATGCCCCCTCAGAGGGGGACTGTCAAGTGAAGTGAACTGCCTGTCAGAAAACAACAGCAGACAGCTCAGTCCCCAGGTCTTTCATCTGCTCAACAAAGTTTGCAGTAATTGCAAAATATGTTTCTGAAAGGGTTTCTTCTGTTATGCTTGTCACCACTTCGAC
This sequence comes from Clamator glandarius, assembly GCA_033459285.1. Taxonomy (NCBI): domain Eukaryota; kingdom Metazoa; phylum Chordata; class Aves; order Cuculiformes; family Cuculidae; genus Clamator; species Clamator glandarius. The sequence goes on from JAUNZM010000105.1 coordinate 2,920,085, forward strand.
ATATTAAGTAGGGACAAAGAGCAGGACAAGCATGATATATACCCTAAAGACAAATCACTGCCCAATTTTCCTCCAACTACAAAGCAGTGGCAACAATCCCAAATTCTCCGTAGCTGATACATATGCGACACATCTTCCCATATCCTAGACCCTGACCTGTCTGTCATTCTTCTAGCAATTAACACGTTAGGTTAAGTAAAGAAGGAATCTAGGACTCTGAGGCATGAAAAAAATGACAAAAGGAAGAAATTTGGAGTTGAATAACATGCCAAGCACTCTACTCCGAAATCAAAACAAAATAATTTCGATGTCTTCATTACTCCTGACAACCACCTCACTGCGGCTAAACTCACTGGCTGGAAACTCACTGCTGCCACCCGGTGTTATCGTGCCAGCATTATCCCGCATTTACTGGAAACAAGCACTGGATTTAGCGTGCAATACTGAGTTTCAAGATACGTGTTTACAGCTTCAGGAAAAAGTAGCGTATGTACATATTTAGTGTGTATGATTCTGGCTACCTAAGGCACCGTGTTGTGATGATGATCTTGAAAAAAAACACAGGAAAAAACAGGAAATAACTGCGGTTGTTCAGTTGTCAATGAGAAGATATCAGCAGATAAACTGTTTTATTTAAGAGGGAACCACATGTGGGTATATTAAAACTCCATGAAATTAACGAGGATCAAGCAGCTAACAATAACATGCCTTTTTTCATTTAGGTAATCCACTTTCTTTCAAGTTTCATTTCATGGATTTTCTTCAGCTGTGTTACTTTGCTAAGCAAAACCTAATGCATTAGCTACAGCCCAGGTTACAGCTGCAGGTCTAAAGGTAGATTGAGAAGAAAAGCATCCATTCATAGGGATTTTCCAGGTCATCAGTAATATTCAGGAGCCTAACTTGCCTTGCACTCCAAATTGATTGTTTTACCCAAGACAATTAAAACCTACATTCTCTGAGTACAGCAGCAGCTTGTGAATGTCAAGGTTTTGGCCAGAAGCTTTTTCTCAAGACAATTCACAATGTAGTATCCGTTAAAATGCTGTCCTGTGAGGAGCATGTTGTGATTGAGAGACTTCTTCTCATCAGACAATCCTCATTATTATCAGTTTTGCAGAGTTATTCTGCTGTGACTGGTTTGATTTCATTTTGTTCAGAGGAAATCGAGCTGAACATTGTTTTCTATCACATCCTCTTGAGAAGGAGCAATGTAGGAATGCAAAAACAGGGAGGAAAAATTCAGCTCTGCAGGGCTTGCCAGGCTTTTCTTGGATTAAATAGTAGAGCTGTTTGATTACTAAACTATGGGGCAGGTTGAAACAATATCCTCCAGTACCCTTAGAAGTGACACACACTGTTGATTGTGAAACAAATGAATACAAAATTGGTAGCAAAATAATTTAGACTGCATAAGATACCTCCAATTACTGGACTCTCCTAGGTCTGCCATCAGATCTGTCAGAACTACAGCCAAAACAGGAGATACAGCTTGTGTGAGATTTCCCCAGCTGGCTAAACCAAATTGCTACCTTCCATCACGTCCACCAGTGTCAGTGAGTCTGCTTCCCTTGCACTGACCCCAGTGACTGGTCCATCCTCTGATGAGTCAAGTCAGTTCACTAAGATGGCAAAAAGCCACTCACTGCTTTACTGTGTCACCTTTAGCAAGATGCATTTGCTCTCAGAAAGCCTAGATGAGTCTTGCACCTGGCAGAAAGAAAGCAAGGATAGTGCAAATATCAAAAGCAAGGGGCAAATACCCCTGCTGCAATACTGCAGTCATGCAACTGTCACTATCAGTGTTTTTGTTACAAACAGACATATTAATTGTTAGCTGGAATTGTTGAGCCTCTTCAAAGATGTCTTTATTAAACACTAACAAAACTTTCCTTCTGTGAAAAAAAGTTACAGTAGAGTATGTTGTCAATTCAAACTTACATTTGGCTCTGGAATCTGAACAAAGATTGACACCCACAGGAAATAAATGAACCATAGAATCACAGAAAAACCAGATTGGAAGAGACCCATCGGATTATCGAGTCCAACCATTCCTATCAAACACCAAACCATGCCCCTCACCACCTCATCCACCCGTGCCTTAAACACCTCCACGGAAGGTGAATCAACCACCTCCCTGGGCAGCTTGTTCCAGTGCCCAATGACCCTTTCTGCGAAATTTTTTTTCCTAATGTCCAGCCTGAATCTCCCCTGGCGGAGCTTGAGGCCATTTCCTCTTGTCCTGTCCCCTGTCACTTGGGAGAAGAGGCCAGCACCCTCCTCTATACAACCTCCTTTCTGGTACTTATTGAGAGCAATGAGGTCTCCCTTCAGACTCCTCTTCTCCAGGCTAAACAACCCCAGCTCTCTCAGCCGCTCCTCATAAGGCCTGTTCTCCAGCCCCTTCACCAGCTTTGTTGCTCTTCTCTGGACTCGCTCCAGAGCCACAGCATCCTTCTTGTGGTGAGGGGCCCAGAACTGAACACAGTATTTGAGGAGCGGTCTCACCAGTGCCAAGTACAGAGGGAGAATAACCTCCCTGGACCTGCTGGTCACGCTGTTTCTGATACAAGCCAAGATGCCATTGGCCTTCTTGGCCACCTGGGCACACTGCTGGCTCATGTTCAGTCGACTGTCAACCAACACCCCCAGGTTCTTCTCCTCCAGGCAGCTTTCCAGCCAGACTTCTCCTATTCTGTAGCACTGCACAGGGTTGTTGTGCCCCAAGTGCAGGACCCGGCATTTGGCCTTGTTAAACCTCATGCCATTGGTCTCAGCCCAGCAGCCCAGCCTGTTCAGGTCCCTTTGCAGAGCCTCCCGACCCTCCAGCAGATCCACAATTCCACCCAGCTTAGTGTCATCTGCAAACTTGCTAAGGGAAACATTTTCTCTGATGCTAGTGCAGTAGGAGGTGATTATCAGCTCTCACAGTGAGGAAGGTGTTTAACTTTTCAGGAGTTGTTTTGACCTTGCCAGCTAAGAAACTGCTCAAGGAAGCTACTTACAAAACTTACAAAAGTTTACATAAACATAGACACCCTTTTAGCAATTGTACCATAATGAGGCATCTCCAACTGCACATCATTCTCCTCTCTTGTCAAGGGAGAATGATAACCTGCCTTGATGGGAGTCCTCTTAGTGGTACCACGATGTTGCAGAGAGGACAGTGAAAAGGGAACACAAACCACAAATCACCTGCAGAAGCTGAGCAAGGAAGAAATGACATGGCAGCCTAAGCAATGGCTGGAGATTACTGGAAATTAATTTGATCTTGTTTAAGACATTAACTACTTATTCGAACCATCATCTCCTTAAAACACATAACCATGGACTGACTTATGCTGGACAAATGCCTGGACTTGTTTTCTCCGGCTCCTTTCTCACACCAGGGCTAATATGATGCGTAAAGCCCTAGGAAAGGAGATATTGACAAGAAATGGTCAGAGATAATTTGTAACACTAGCCTCCAGGTCACCAGAGTGCTGTCTAGTCAGCATCTGGACGTGGATGCCAAAGAGAACTCCATGTTATACCAGAGCTCCTCTAAATATTCTGCTAGCCTAATGGAGAGGAGAATTTCAGTACTGTTTGAGAAGAAAGGTGACCTTTTTCCCTTCTTTATCTCCTGACACCAAACCCATTAATACAAATAACTGGAATTCAAACAAATGCCTGCAGCAGGTTATTCAGAACTCCAATACATCCAGGCAGCTCCTATGAAGAAGTGACTAAGGCTCAGTGCTCCTGTTAAGCTTTCACTGAAAAGCAAGTCAAATCTTTAAGTATTCCCTTCCTCCCACAGCTCTGAAAAGCTAATATGTGAATTAAAACTCTAGTATTTCTATAGAGAAGGGAGTCCCAAAACAACATGAATACAATATAGGGGCAAGTGAATAAACATATACATGATAACAAGTCCGAGCACTGAGAACGCAGAGATATGTTTATATGCAAAGAAAGATAAGTAAAGATATATTTAATTGTAAATATAGATCAAGTTTCATGTAACAATAAGTTTCACATTGTATTGGAACATTAGTCATAAATATAAAAATGTTTTACAAAGAAGTATATATATTACAATTTCCACCTTTTGTTTTGCATAGGAGGAAACTGAGACACAGATCTCTATGTCTTTCCTGAAGCCCCTGTGACTAATGCTAACAGAGTGTGAATTCTGAAATCTAAGTATTTGAAAGACTGAAAGGAATCTCTTAGAAAACCCCCTTACTTCAACCAGTTGTGCAAGGACAGATCTTGGAGTTAACAAGCTCCAGTTCTCCAGTTCTGTTTCCCTGTGGCATATCCCAGCCTTCGTTCTGAGACCTTTTGTTATGCTGTTTCCATAGAAGCCTTTGCTCTTGTAAAATAAAATAAAAGGCTACTCCCTCATGGCAAGTCAGCCCTATCAGAGAAGGATAAGTCAATAGCTTATTTAAGCTCCTATTATTTAATTTAAATATTATGACTAAACTTTTATTATATTAGTAGATCTCTGTGAAGATATAGAAAATTAATTAACAATGAAGGAACAAATAAGGTGTTAGCAGAGTCTAAACACAGGCAGTAACCTCCTCTTAAATATCCATTAACTGTTGCTTCATTGATAATAAATTATGATATACCATTTAAGAACTAGTTGAATATCAAATGATCTTACAAGAGGTGCACAGGTAAGAAGTACAAAATTAATTAATACCAGCAAGACACAAAACCTTTGCAATAAAAGAATGATTCAGAAAATGATCTGAAGTGAGTTTTTACTGCATTATCTTCATGATCTATCAAAAGACATAAAAATTCAATAGGATAAAGTGTGCCATTCTGTGCTCAGCATGGGCATATCAGATGTGATCAGCAACAATTCAAGCATCCATCTGTCTACCACCCAAAAATAGAGAATGTATCTATTTGGCCAGATACGTGTGAAGCCCATAACAAGTTGAGGAGACAAACCCTTTGGACTAATAGATATAACCTAATAGACCACCACATTTGCATTACAGGAGAAATAACAGCTATGACAAGACTCCAGATTGGCTGATCTGTGAAGATTAAGCATCTCTAAGTTTTGTCTTGTGAATTTCCAAAGTTTTTAAGAATTCTGAGAAGGCATGAATGTCCATGTAACATCTCAATTCACCAGTAAAGGCCACCATACACTTCATAAAACTATCAGACCAGTCTGGTCAATTAGTTTATTCATTTCGAAGTCAGGTGAGTGCTCCTGGCAAGGTCCCACAAAGGCCAGGCTGCTGCTCTGATACTCCAGCAGAAATGGCTCCTTCTCCTGAGGTTAATTTTTCCTTGAGTATCTTTTCCTTACTTTTATCTCCTTTCTCCTACAACCTAGAATTTGAGGCCATACCAGGTCAAATTCATTCTTGAGATCCCATCTTTGCTATCCATTCCATTGCATGTGCTAAACAGTTTCTCGATTGTTTTCTGTAGCTTTCCTCAGCTTACAAAAATGCTCCAGGTACAGTACAACAAGGCTTGTCTACGTGGCATGCCAATGTTCATTAAGAAAGATCTCAGTTTTCCATTTATTTTCATCACACAGCCTTCTAAGAGATACACGCAGTGTTTCTTGGTATGCAAGTAAAACAATTTTCCAAATGTACACACAGGCTATAAGTCATATTTGCACTGCATTCATCCATACATGCCTAAATGTGTTGTTTCCACACTTATTTCCATTCCAGAGATATATCTGCTCCCATAGGAAGACTTTTGTTTCAATGTTTACATTGGTGTTAATGAAGAAGCATTAAAGGAAAGGAAATGGTATTTTCAGGACAAATAAAAGGGAGATACTTTAACTGTTTGGTCCCGGTTAAAAAACATATATTAAGCTGTATTCAAGAAATCAGCTAAAAAATATAGAAAAACAAAGGATTTATTCTGCTGTCTCTTAAATCTATTCTTACTGAGCCATTGTCTAAATCCAGCTAGCATTGCCACGGTGCTGGCAGATTTGGGATTCCTTACTGACAAATACTACACTCTTAACACACACAGTTGTCTCTGCTGAGCGTAAAATGTAAAAAAGCAGATGTGCCCAAAAGTCCAGGTGAGAGTGAGATGGGGCCTTGACTCATTAAAAGATGCTGTCAGAACTCCAGTAGCTTTGAGAGACTTTCTGTAATCTATTGAAATGCTCTTTCAGAAGGAAATTGTAAGAATCCTGATGTTTGAAGTACACAGTATGTATAAAGATATGCAAGTGGCACTGTTAAGAACAAAGTATGTCTAGGACACTGAAATGCCAGACAGGTTGAGAACTGAGTGGGAAAAGGATTAACAATGAGTGATACAGATGGTAGACAGTTCATTAATGCTGTTTCTGAATAGAATTATTCAGAAGATGAAGCTAAAACCATTTTATAATGTGCAGCTCCATAGTGAAATATGGAAAATGCTTCAGGTATTAGACTTTCTGAACCAATACACAAAACATGAGGAATGTCTTTTCTTTTTGATAGACAAAGAACAGCATTATGTAGTCTCATTCAGAATGTCAAGTCACTTATGCTTTGAGAAAAATACAAACCAGAAATAATAAACAAGGATGTTGAAAGCTTATTTCAATTTACTTTAACATATATAGCTTCATTGATTCCCATGTAGAATGAGTCACTCATACCTACATACCCATAGTAAAAGTCTGAATGGGCTTTAAGTCAAAAAGCAAATATAGAGTGTATGTACACATGTATGCGGGGTTTTCTCACTTGCTCTATTCAGTGATATTATAGGAAACAGAAAGGACTGGGAGACTTCTGCTGCTGAAAGCAAATTTTTAAACAAGTTTTAACAATTCCTGAGAGTTCACTCCACAGAATAATGATTACTGTGCTTAAAACATCTGCACCTTAATTTCAAATACAATGACACTTCACTCAGTGTGACTACAGATGTAAATGGGTAGAAGTGATTGTATTCAAGGACTAAAGTCACATATCTAAGCATAAGGATCTTTTGAGAACACAGAAAATGGGATCTACCAGATCTAGTTTATTAGGTCCAGTACTCTGCTGTCACAGAAAATATCATCATATGTTTTTCTTAAAGCTAGGGAAAAATTATATCAGAACAGTTCTGCTTTTTTTTTTGTTTGTTTTTCCTTACTCTTAATGGAAGACCATATCAGACCTCATTTCTCTTACCAGAAGCCATGTTGACTCCAATTTCTAACTTGAATTATCTCTCTGGGAAACTGTGCCAAAATTCTCTGCTAGCTTAAATAAGTTACCTTTCTTCTCAGAGTTTACTTCTGTGGTACATGAACAGTGATATTTCTTCTTGGCTTTATCTATATCTGACATTGTCTTGCAGAATAAGGTCTTCTGAAATAGAATCTAGACCTCAGATCATGCTGGTAGCTCTTCTCTGAATATGATCTAGTTTTGACACTTCATGTAGGAAACAACTACTGTATACAGCTTTTCAGATGAACTATGTCAGTGTCTTGCACAATAGGATGATGCTGTATTCTCTCTGCCCGAAATAATGTACCCAATACATACACCTTATGCATGTCTTCTCCATAATCATATCTTACCATAGCAGATCCTGATCTGCCATCTCTAACTGATAGAACTGTGAGCTTAGATGTTGGTACAACTAGTGGTGCATTCCTTACTATTATGTTTGATCTCCCTGCATTGTGTCATCCAAACATATACTCATTACCAGTATAATTACCTTTTCCTGCTTCAAAATACTAAAATCTAGCTTTGACTTAGACCACAAGTAATGTCTCTGTGATAATTTTCTTTTCAAAGTGTCTACCTGTGTAGCTGTAGGAGTTATAAAGCTATTATACATTTGGTTGCCAGGATGGCTATTATTATATAGACAGTATGTCACCATGTCTGTATTGGGATGAACAACTCTGGATAACCACTTAACCTCATTTAGCTTTAAACTTTTATTGGGCTTCACAAAATTGTATCTACAATTAAGCAACACAGCAGAAAAAAAAAAACCCTGCACTCTTCTCAAATCAAGTTCTAGCATACGAGGTGCAGAAGTTCAGGGGTTTGGGAAGGAGAGAAACACAAATAAACATGTTGTGTATCTCAGCGAAGACAACCTTACACATTAAGAAATCATTAGCAAGGTCTACAACACCCCTGGTTCCCTATGACTTTAATTGAAAGGCCGTTTTAATTCAGCTCCATAAAACCTAGGGAAATGAGATGTTAGGAAAGAGGTTAAAGATGCAGTACTAAAAATGGTCATACATGTCACTTTACTAAAAAATGTATCTAATATGAGTACTATTGCTGATCTGTCCTGCTGTTGGAGCTAAATATGACTGATGCCTCTGGAAATAGAGGAACAGAGAGAGAAGTCAAGGAGGTCCAGAAAGCCAGCTTCAAGTCCCAATGGTTTTGTGTACTGCCTGCTCATGTCCTCAATTTTTTCATTCTAAGAAACTCAGTTGACAGGTACCTGGATATTGGGGGACTTCCTAGGTTCCTCAGGCATGAGTAGACAGTTCCTGTCATGTTATTGTGTCCCAGGAACTACAAAGATGACTTCTGATCACCACCAGGACTGGAAAGAGAGTTCTGCATTGGACCTCTCCTTGTCTTGAGGCTGGTACCATTTTCATACCCAAAAGGAGTGAAATAGTAAATTTTTACAAATAGAAATAAGAAACAATTCTGGAAATATTAATATGCTATTGTGACATTTATTATATGAATAGTGCCAGGGACATAATTCAAGAATGCAGAGAGAACAGCTAGTCACTGCTGGATAGCAGACATAAAAATGGTCCATATCAGCTTGGGATTGATCTGGGCTTAGACATCAAATGGCAAATAGAATGGAAGTAGCAATTTCATTACCGCGTCTGTCAAAAGAATGTATTAATTGATCCAAATTCTTTACTGTCTTTAATGGATTGAGCTGCCAGATAGAATTAATGGCTCACAAATTTGGATGAATTACAGGTTAGGATGCTCACAAGCTTGTCAGAAGACAAATGAACTCTTTACAATGAAACTGATGATTAAGTTTATGTCTTCCAAGCACTAAAATGAAATCATGCTAAATGAACATCTTTAAAATACACATTTAAACCAAAACAAAACAAAAGAAGCAAAATAAGGAAGTTTCTCTCCTTAAAATTTTATTTTAAATATAGGGTTTTCAAATGTAGTATTGCCTTGCATAAAGATCTGAGGAACAACAACACTGTAGAATGGTATTTAAAGAAATGAAGTCTTTTGGGTGGACTAGAACAGTACACACTTCACATGTGAAGAATTCCCACTATTTTCTTACAAAATAAGAAAATTTCTTGCATGGAAATAGTATCCTTCTGTGGACAAAAAGTGACAGTGACACATCCTGCATATGGACATAGGACTTCATTTTGTGTGTGGATCAAGATCTGAGGTTGTGACAACTTTACAGAACTCTTTGTGGTCAAGGACAGGCAGGGACCATGGCTGGTAGTGCAGAGTGTGTGGATGCAGCGACTGAATCTTTCATAAGGAATGGTATTTTCTATACAGCTGCTATATCCCACCTCTGCAAACTCTCTCCTTATAAACACTTTGTTTGATAGTCTTTCTTCTTTCACTGTCTCATGCTTGGGGCAGTGCTTGTTGCTTTTTATGTTTTGGGCAGAGAGAGAGAGATTAAGAAAAGCCAGAAATAATGGGGACTGCACGAAAATAGACTTTTGCTGTGCAGTGTTATTTGTCACTCTTCACCCAGTGCAGCAATGGTATAGAAAATGTTAACTGTCTGGAAAATGTTTTCCCACCTCTTAACAAAAAGTGCTTATGATGCATGATCTGTCAGTAAGTCAGATTTTGGTGTAAAAAAGATCATACAGTACTCAAACATTTTTATTCAGAAGCCCAGTAATGAATCTTCATAGCTAGAGTCATCCAGCTACTTTCCTTTATACAATCAACTTCATATTGGAGCTACAATCACATACCATATTTTCCTCTGCGAAATCGTTGCCCATGGGGAGTTGTAATAGAGAATGTTCAGTTAGGATTTCCTAACCACAGAGGAAAAAAGAAGCACATTATAATGAAAATAAATCCAAGTCTTCAGGTTTGGCCAAAAGCAAACATTTCAGCCACTCATAAATTTTGCAGACTCCAGTCAGTATTTGCACGTATTCATTCCACTTAACTGTTACTGCTGTGGTTGAAAGTCTTATTAAAGGTGATGTTGAATGAGAACATCTGTTGGTTCTTCTCCATAATCTCTCAGGATTCTCTTGACAGCGGACTCTGGCTTTATTGCAGTGGATTGCCAATGTTCTTTCCAACTCCCTGCAGTCTCTCCTAAAGCACAGGGACTTGCAGACCAGTATGATGGGCAAGAACCAGCAGCAGTTCTCAGGTAAGAAGATTGTGCTGGTTGCCTGTGGTTCTGCACTGCCCCTCCAGGATGGGGTGGGCTGGGATGATGCAGGTGACCTGGTACTCAGTACTGGCTTGTTTTTTTCATAACTGGAGGTCTGGATTTTCCAGTAGCTCCTGGACCAGAAAGGTTCTTCCTTGCTATGGGACAAGGCAGATGAGTTGCATGTGAGTTGTTCAAGCACAATGCATAACTGTCCATCCTTGACCTAAATTTACAGTCTCATTGAACTCCTCTCATTACTTTTCACTACTTTACATAGGTGGAGATTTTAATTTAAAGCCATCGGCATACATGTTGGAAATCTGTTAGAGAGACTGATATAAACTGATAAATGTTACATCTGTGTTCACATTATCAAATTCAATCTCTAAGACAAATTCAGATTTGTCCATAGACATTGAAAACCAATTAATCCTGTTTGCATGCTACAGGCAAACAAGAGGACATTGACATAACCAGGACCTATTCTGCTCAAAGATTTAAGACTGAAAAAAACTGCTTTCAGTCCAAACGGGAACTGTATATGGGTGCCAAGAAAAGCAAAGGAGAACTGGACTGGTGGCTCTCTTAGTTGTCCGGTTTGGAAGATGTGCAGCCACATGACAGACCAGCAGCTTTCATAGAGGTCATTTGGTATATCCAAGGAGAAAGGATTGCAATAATCCATACAGAAATTCAAAACTTGTATTACAAGAACTTGGTTCCTCTCCAAAGCTGTATTTGTTTGCTATCCACAGGAATCCCTTTCAGGGACTATATTAAACATCCAAGAATAGAGGAAGACCTGAGACTGAATTTATATAAGCTAAGCAAAGGAAGACAGTGGTCCACCTATGAGGTTATACAACTTTTTCCTCTCATCGCAGTGAGTGTCCCCTTTTTAAGAAGTTACAACTTTTTTTTTTTTTGCTTTAAACCAGATCCTTTTCATCTCAAATCCTGTTTTACAGTGAATTAAAGGATCATTCATGTCTGACATTTGAGATGCTATAAATAGACTTTATCTTCCGTGACACAGTATTACATACATACTCACTGAAATGAAGAAACATAGCATTTAACAGAAGTTTTCCAGGTGAGAGGTAATAGGCAGAGAAAGCTCATAAGAAACATCCCCAGACATGTCAGAGAGAAATGGAAGAAGGAGTTTTGAAATGGATGAGATCTCCCCACTCTCCCAAAACTCTCAGAGAAATCGAGTGCATCAAATGCAGTATAAGCTAAAAGAATGAGTTGCATCAAATGCAATGTAAGATAAAAAGCACCAAGGATCCTTCTACTGGTAGCCAGAAACAGATCACCCCTCAATGGCAAAGGGTTCTCTTGCTCTATGCCTAAACCTGCATGAAACTTCATTTCAGTGAAGCTCTAACATTGCAAAACCTGCCCTGCCACCAGTTCCATGTTGCCAAAGTGAAACAAGATGCAGCTGAGGCTCTGGAGGGCGTTGGTGTCAAAGTAATGTCTTCTTAGTCAGAAGTGGGGGAAATTGGTAATAAACTGGGCAGATCAAAAAAGCAAAAAGAAAACAAGAAAACTCACTGATAGTTTCAAGGCTACTGCATGATCTGAAGAGGCCGAGTTGCTGTTTTAACATCATTTTTCTGTGAAGCTGAGAAAGCCTGAGGCTAATTTCAAAAGCAGAAAATCTTAATACAGTAGCTTAAAGATATGTGCCAGTAAAACAAGGTCTTGAAGGAGTACTAGGCATCCAAGGTTTCAAAGTGACAGAGAGAGTTCACAAGCCCAACAAGACAATGCATTCCCCCGCCATGGAATTATGGTATCTTTATTCGTCATCATTTCTCATTATCTTCTCTGTCTGGAGTTTGAAACTAAACTGCAAAGCTTAAAGCAGTGACTACACCTCAGTACATTTAGTCTCTTGTTTATTAAAAGACTTTCATGAACTAAATCTGCAAGCACAAGAATTTTTATTGAAAGCCAAATCCTGGATATATTTCCTATGACTTTATAGATTTGACTCCTAGAAAAGAGAAGGACCCATGAATGACAGTAATTTTCAATTTCTGTGCTTAGAAAAATGCTAAAAATGGATCAGCATTAAAGTTTTTCCAAGGTTTGTTAACCTTGTTTGCTCAACAACAGCTCTTTTTTCATTTTAAGGCTGAAAAGGAGATGTAATGGCTTCGGCATTGCCAGAATTTGGGGAACGATGCTCTAAAATCTTCAGACCAATTTTCCTCTCAGTGAAGGATGATTGGCAGATGTTGGTAGTCGGAGGACATTTACATTTTTCAATGATGAATGCCACAAACGTACAGTAAATAGGGCTGCTGTGAAATTTAATGGCTGCTTTAGATGCTTCATTTCTTATTAGAAAAGGTCACCCATTGTCCTAGCTCACATGATTAATGTGAGCTCCTGTTTCTTTATGGGATATTTCTACAATATGTGCTTTGCAAGTGAATATTTGTTGGTCATTTCAGACTATACCAAGGTTTACTACTTAATGTGAATTTAGATTTGTTGTTGAATACAAGCATTCTTCCAGCGTGTTTATGAAAGCTGTCCTACTGGGAAGAGGTTTTTGTCTGGGGCCTAAACAACACTTGTAGCCCAATTTACTCCAGCAGGATGGCTGAAATTCATGCTTGCAGTGCCATTTAAAATAAACAAATAACTAACTCCATGTAGCATTTCTCTACCTGCTTTCTGTGAATTTGAAACAAGATTTCTGATTTTTTTTATCACCGTTGTTTTCCTGAGGTCTGGGCAGCTTAATGCCATCCATGCAAGCAGAAAACATTAATAAGTTCTAACTTCCTCATTCAGAGTTTTCATCTAATACCTATGAGCTCAGATCTTCACAATAAGTCTTGGTTTTGGGATAGTGAGCAATGAAAGACAGAATTTTCTTCTAGCAAAAAGGGACAAATGCTTTTGAATAACATCGAGGACAGACAGGTAAGAAAGGTCACATTTGATAGAGGAACTCCATTGTGATTTAGGAACCCTCAATCAGGTACTGTACAAGTGTGGTTCATAATTAATCTTAAATTTAGGCTCAATGTCCTTTACTCAGAAACCCATCATTGGACAGCCAAATAGAGGTGTATGTCAGGCAAAAATAGAAAAGTATAATGAAATTCAAAACCAGGAGATCTTTAAACTGGCTATATTTCCCAAACAATCCTTATCATTTAAGTTATTTAAGTTGTTCCAGATAAGACTTATCTTACCCACAGTCCATCAGTCCATATTTAGTACTTCCCCTTTACTTCACAAGTTATTACAGAAGGAAGGCACTAAACAAAGCTTGAACAGTTAAGTACCTACCACCGAAGTTATACTGTGTATATGAGGCATATGCAATGGCATCGTATCTGTAAGAAAAAATGTACCAATTTTATGACAAGTTAATGTCACTGGCAGGCTATCTTTACAAACTGCTGAATTGTTAATAGCTGTGCCAAACCCATGAGGACTCCTAAAAGGTAGGCATTTATATGACATTTTTCAGATTATTAGGAAATAAAAATAGAAACTGGGATGATACATATTTCATATATGCTGAGTTTCAGCCTAAGAATCTGCAGCTCGATTTTGCTTCTGAATTTTGAGTTCCAAGCTTTGTTTTGCCCCCATTTATTTCTGTAGCTTCCCCTACACACAGTCCAGTACAAGCATCAAAGCTAAAGAAATTACTGGGAGCAACTGAAGGCTTCTACACAGTATTGTACAAAGTTTTACAATTATGTCTTCCATTAAAATAAGATCAGCTTATGTTGGTATACTAAACTGCTGAAATGGATAGCAATTATTTACTACAATTGAAAGACATTAAGAACTTGTCAGAATCAAATCAATTCTTGGTTAAGTAAGGCACATTAATAATTGCTTGTTGATGAAACTAATATGGATTTTATTTTAAACTGAAAGAAAAAGAAAATATTCATCATCCTTGCCATTTTTATGGAGTTATTCAGAGAATGAATTATTGATTATAGGGACAAGATGAGTGAATAGACTGCAGACATTTAGGTACTTGTCAAATTAAGAAGTATAATTACAATTAAATGCAAAATTGCAATGAAAATGGGTGCAGTGGCTGACAGTTCATTGCCAGTGAAGAACAGGTACAAAGGGTGTGAAGTCATTGTACAGAATCAGGTAAAATGATAAAGAATTTAGCTGAGAGTCCTGCATTATTCTGACACAAAAGATTCTCAAAGGCTAATATCAAAACATTATAAAAAGATACTTCCCTTCCCCTGTCTTCCATGTCACCATTCACAACTGGTTCCCAAGGTGGCAGGCCCTGTGCCAATACACAGTTTCTGGTGTTTATACAGAAAGTTGGCAAAGGATGGGTAGAGAAGGCAGAGGTTGGGTAGTCACCTGCTCCGAAGTTTTGTTTTGTTTTGTTACTGCAGTGATCTGATGAATAGATAAGACATAATTACATAGCTGTAGGTCTGCATGCACTGACTTAGATTAATTTTTGGGCAAATGTTGTCATTTCTTTTTAATTATATGTGAGGGCATTATAGTATTAAGTATGGTATGGTATGGTATGGTATGGTATGGTATGGTATGGTATGGTATGGTATGGTATGGTATGGTATGGTATGGTATGGTATGGTATTAAGTAATTTGTCTTCAAAAGTTTCCTTTCTGTCAAAGGCCATGTTCTCTTTATTTTGTGCTATCTGTTGGCAGTCATGATCTGTTTCTGTGAGATAACCTCTTCAGTTAATTTCATTTTTCAGCAGTGCTTATTAATAGTCATACAATGATGTGACTTAGGCAAAAGCAAAATGATATATTAAATGGTTAGTTTTGGTTAATGTTATAATTTGTTAGTGCATTCTTGTGTGTCTCAGGTCACCATATATACAGCACTGTGTAACAAGCATAACTTTTTAGCAGTGGCTATGCAAAAAAATGATCCCACTGTATAACATTTGATCTGGAATGTTTTCATGGGGCTACTGAGAATGTTGTATAAATTGCTCTTTGAGAGGTCATACATATGTGTGTATTGATTTAATATTTAGAGATGCTTTCAGCAATCAAGAGGTACAGGATTTTGTAAAAAATCTTTTAAAAGCTCCACATGGGTTTCTTTTAGAACTGCAAGTTCTGCAAGCTAAATTAAAATTGGGATTTGATTCTAATTATGTATTTGCCCTTTAAGAAATATTGAGCACTGGGAAGAAATTCAAGCTCATTTTTGTTTTGAAAAGGAGTCTCAGTAGTTAGACTACAATTATAGTTCTACTTTTGGTCACTGACCCTCTGATAGATTTAAGTGAGTAATATATTGCTGTAAAGTTTTTTCACCACAAATAACATGTTATATTCCAATGTATTTCAGATGACAGAATTCAGATTCTTTAAAGCCGGCTATACAGATACATAACTGCATTTATTTGAAAATTTAAGATGTTTTCATGCAAGTTTACCATATAATAAGAAATACTTTAAATTTTCATTTGCACAAATACTGTCAAAATGAGATAGTAGATTCTTGTCAGTAACAAGTAAATAAATCCTAATCCTTTAGGGGAAAATGGGCATTGGATTATCCAGTGCAATAGCTCACTTGTCGGCCTTTCAGATAAACTGATGATTAAGGAAAAGCACTTGGTAATGTGTGATTTAACCCTGCTGATTTCATTATAATCATCAGAATGAGACATGTATGACTTAAGAACCATGAACCTCTGAACTGTAAGAGGAGACACACATCCTCCCCAAATGGAGACCCTGTTGATTCCTTATAGGTTTGTTGTGTAGGAAAACGCTAAGGTCTGGAGTTTAAAGAAGTGTGATTTCAGATCAAGGGAGGTGATTCTTGTCCTCTACTGTACTTTGGTGAGACCTCACCTGGAGTACTGTGTTCAGTTCTGGGATCCTCAGAGCAGGAAGGACATTGACCTGCTAAAGTAAGTCCAGACGAGGGCCTCAAAGATAATCAGAGGGCTAGAGCACTGCCCATATGAAGACAGGCTGAGAGAGCTGGACTTGTTAAGCATAGCAAAGAGAAGGCTCCAGGGAGACCTCATAGCAGCCTTTCAGCAATTAAAGGGGGCCTACAGGAAAGCTGGGAAGGGGTTCTTTATCAGGGAGTGTAGTGATTGAACATTGACTAATGGTTTTAAACTGAAAAGGGAAGACTTAGATTAGATATTAGGAAAAAGTTTTTTTACAGTGAGGGTGGTGAGGCACTGGAACAGGTTTCCCAGAGAAGTAGTGGATGCCCCATTCCTGGAGGTGTTCAAGACCAGTTTGGATGAGACTTTGAGTACCTTGATTTAGGATAAGGTGTCCCTGCCCACAGCAGAGTGGTTGGAACTAGATGATCTTTAAGGCCTCTCCCAATCTAAACCATTTTATGATCTGAAGATTCTATGACTTCTTTGCTATAGCAGTAGCAACATTATTTAATTTATGATGCTTGGTCCTCCAAGCCTGGTCCACCACCCTGACTAAAGTGACAACACAATATGTGGGGAAAGTAAGTGCCTAGAAACAATTCAGCTCAAGCTACCCCCACAAAATCTTCTCCCTAAAAATCCAGAAACAAACCCCATCTTATTTCTCTCTTGTATGCTAATGTTGTTCACATAGCTGTTGCAAGAGTGTACCAGCATCCTTCCATACCTCTCAGAAGAGGAAGAAAATTTAGATACTAATCAGGTTTGGGCATGAACTAGCCTCTGGACTGTGCAACTACATCTTCTATGTGTTCTGGTCATGCTCAAAAGCAGATTCTTTTGTGTGTGGAGCCTGCAGTAACCTATGTATAGTGCGGCTGGGTGGCAGCTCAGCTGCAGACCTGAGAATAGCAGTTTTTCATTGGCAATGTAAACTGTACTTCAGTCTCTTTTGGGACATGTGCCTAAGTTTCTTTCTGGCATTTTCTGGCTAACATATAGAAGGATGTGGAAGTAAACATCCTTCCTGCATCTAACCCACCGATTGATCCCACATCTCACTCCTATCTCCACATCCATGGACACAAATTGTCATCTCTCACAGGGTGTGCGTCTTCCTTAGGCAGATGTTTCATGACTACAGAAGAGAACATACCCATGGATATGTCTTTTGAGGTATATCTCCTGTGATGTGAAATTCAGGCCAAAAGCATATCTTATTTCCTTCCTCTATGTGGATTTTAGTACTTTCAAAACCTGTCTACCTTCCCTACATTTTATGGCTGGTTTTTATACAACTTTTAATTAACAATAACTTTTCACATTAAAATTTAATTAATTTTTCCCCCATAGTGAATCATTGGTCAACATTTCACAGTAAGTCTTATTAAAATCCAATGTAATTACTCTCTACACATCCTGAGAATATTACAAACACTTGGTTCTTATGGTCACAATGATTAAAGTATTGAATTTGCTGAATATTATTGTTAGAGCTTACACATCCACAAAATCAAATGTATTGGTCCTTTGTGACAGACTTGTAAAAACCACACTTTACCCAGCCAAGATACTCCTCTAAATCCTTTCTAAGAAATTGGAATTGGAAAAGACTGTGGAGCTTGTAGGAAAATTTGTGCATTCTTTTTTTGTTCTTATTGCTTGGATAGGTGATTGCATTCTCCTCTGTCTGCCTCACTGGGTTTTCCACCGGGGATTTACAAAACTAACTGTATAAAGAAGGAAATAACAAAATAATTAATGACCCATGGATGCCTGCCAATTCTGAAGAGGTTATTTACCTGGGGCTTTCAAGTATTTCATAATTATTTTATACTACTGACTGCTTTTGCCAAGTCCACATATTTCTGTACGTCTGCTGCAGACTGCACAAACACATTCCAGGGCTCCAATTATGCACCAGTTCAGCCCAACGCATAGCTCTTCCACTCAATTTATGATGCTCGCAGGTGTTCCTTAGGATCCAGAGCGTACTGCACCAGTTATCAGATACCTGTCACTTCTCAAGTATCAAAGGCTCATTTTGCCTTCTTTGTCCCTCTTCACTCTCTATGCTCACACGTAAATCACTCCTATTTTACTGGTGCACAAACAAAATGCAAGATTCTTGCCATGATGCTTCACTGAGGCAATTTCACAATGAGTTTAGAAAATAAGCAGGTAGAAAATTAATTATTTAAAAAGCAGAAATCTCTGGTCTATGTTCATAAGAGCTGGCCTACATTTACAAAGTGAAAGCCCTGTTTAGCAGAACTAGATTAAATGCTCAAGAGATCTCCTTGGCATTTGGTTTCTTGATAGATTTTGAGACAGAAAGAACCCCAATACTACTGAGTGAGGATCAGTGCCCTCCTGAAGACTGCATTTCTCTTGCTTTCTTTATAAATCACAAGTGTTGCAAACCATTCACATCCACCCACCAACCTGTGGGTATTAACAGTAAACTCTGCCCTCCATTCCAGATGAGCTTGATTTTGATTGACTGTGACCTCCTTCATATCAGTAAAGGTGTCCCTTTGGGTGTTACTGCAGGTAATCAGTACAACTGAAACCTAGTTTTACAGAAATGAGGATATACAATCTGTATCCTTTCTCAATATACTAGCAAATCTTAAATCTATTCACAGTCTATCTATACTGACAATAACAACATATTGTATTTTAAGGAGTAATCTGATAGGGAAAAAGCAAACATGTCAAGACTGTCATAATGAAAGAAGGGAACTAAGAGATATTTCCCTTGCAGGACTAGTCACCAGCTTCAAAATTCAACTTCAAGTATTTAGCTGGCAAACAATAACAAAAGCCTCAAAATTTATAGCCCATTAATGGGGGAATTGCACTAGAATTACTGACAAGTCCTTGTATATGCAGAGCTCCCCATGAATTAGGTGTTTCTTTTAAAGAAAGGGAAGATAATTTCCCAGGTTTTGCCTAGCTGCCACTATCAATAGGCAGGTTTCCTAGGACAAAATTACAGTGTGTGTATGAAAAAATACCTAAAAAGATGTGGAGAAAATAAAACATAATCCAAAAAGGAACTGCTAAGTGACATTGCTGCAAGGCTTTCTTCCAGGCAAGATCTTGCAGAGGAACATGTACAAAGCCAGCTACCGGGGGAACCATTACTCTCAAGGGTAAGAGCTTTTTTGCTGTTGTTGTTTTCCTTCCAACCGAAACTTTGGCTACCACTTATTAACATAGCAGTGTAATCAGGAGATGTATTTGGACAGAGCACAAAGAGGTAGAAATGTAACAGGGAAGAACAAGAACAGTTCATGACACCAGGACAACTTTGCACATTGATGCTTTTCAGATCAAGAAAGACTGTGGGGAGGACAAGTGGCTGAAAAGGGGACTATATTAAATATCACTTAAAAATCAATTGCTAACAGAGTCTTAAATTAACTAGTTTGGCACTTCTTTCTTATTGCCTTCTAGTATTGTTTATTTTGTCCAAATCTAAATCTTGACTCATGTTGGCAGGAATTTTTACTTGCAAAAGGACTTATGAGGGCTTTTCTAAATCACAACTAAGATCTAGCACCCACATTTGCTGACAAACAGAAGCAAAACTTGCGCTTCAAGGACAGACAGAAAAGTGAGACAACAAAAGCCACATGAAATTCATTAAGAACAACAGCAACAGTCTGTATGGCTGAGCCAAGAGTTTCAAAATGTTTTGCTGTTTGTGTGAACTCACAGCAATGTTTTTAGTTTTGAAACTTAGAAAGCAAAATTACACCCTTTGGAAGGACATTGAGCCCACAGTAAACTTTCTGATGCAGAAATCCTGGTCTTCCAAATGTGCAGTGCTAGGTGAGACTCACATACTGCAAGCAAAAAACATTCCAGCTGATTAGATCCTCCATCATGTGCTTTTTAGCACATCAACTCTTTCTTCCTTAAAAATACTTCCATAGTTAATTTTAATGCCTGCCACATAAACTATTAATAACAGGCCTCCAAATGGTGCCAGCACAGCCAGTTGTAAGCTACACTATTTTATTGTTAAATACTAAGGGTAAATGTGAAAAGAGAATTGGAACTGGCCTGGCTCAGTGTTGTTTAATACTGAGTTTAGACCCTCTCTTTCACAGCATGTGTAATTACCTTCTCTTTTGTGTTAGTCTTCCCTTGTGTTTGATAGGTGCAGAAACCCATCCTGTAGCCTGATGAAACAGATGTTTATATAATATACTCAGAAGGACCACTTTTCAGAGAGAAATAAATGACAGTGGTGGAAGCTTTAGAACAAATATAAGTTGGCTATTGCTGTATTGTCATGACAATGATTATTCCTTATGAAACCTCCACTACGGTTTGTCAGGTTTGTGCCCAGGCAGCTGTGGAAACATATAAGAAGTCTAGACAGATTTTCCATTTCCTGCCATCTCACAAAAAACAAAGCAGCATGTCTCAGAGAAGGAGGGGTACAACATAAAGATGTGGTAAAGCTTAGAAAGTGTGTTCAACTTTCTGGCATGCTGCATGAGAGAGAGGCTCCAGAGGCTTGTTCTCTAAGACAGCTAGGCTGAGCATCACTCACTGCTTCACTGAGGGAGCCCTTCTTTTAGCATTTGCAAGCTGGAGAGCTGGAGTAATTTCAGCATGCAAAGTCCCAGAGCATGTACTTCTCCATGTGGCAGCCGCTAGTGCTCATTCCAGATTCACAACACACCTCTTGCTCCTTGTTTCACTGGCTGGAAATGCTGGTTACGTGCAGCTGGTCAGGAAGTGCCTTGAGCACTTGGTTATTCCCGTTTCCTTTCTGAACCTTCCCCAAAACTCTCACTGTTGCTCCGATTGTGTGTCTGTGGAAGAAGATTAGCAAACTGAGACAAGCTGAATGAATCTTCTTTAAGGTAGATGTAAGAATTCCACTCCAGTGTCCTCATCCCTATTTTCAGCCCTAAGGTAGCAACCCAAGAACAAAAGCACAAGAAGAATCGGGTGGAAGGGAAAAAGTGATCACAATTGGACTACAAACTCCCTTAACTGCCCAATTTCCCAATTTCCAATGCAGCTCTGTGATTCTCTACTCCCACTCCCAATTAATGTTTATACAGAATACCCACCTACTCACAAAAGAATAAGCATTTTACTAATGCAGCTTGATAAAATACCCAATAGTAATTCTTGGTGTTTTTCCCAAAGGACAGAAGTTTCTCAAAGGCCTATCTGAACAGGTTTCCTAAGAAACTACAGCTAACCATGAATCCTAATACCATCACTTCTCCTCTAAGTGCATAGTATCTTGTATATAAAAAATGAAACAAAAATCATTTAGCAACCAAACAAAAAGAAGATGCACCACTGTCCATGCTTCTCTACAGAAGAACAAAGCAAATAGATGACAGGTGGTAGACACATCTCTTGGGCAATACAGGAACTTGCTCAGAGGCCATGGTTGTAAATGAAATATTAGAATCTGTGGAACAGGAAACAGGATTAGAAGTGATGATTTAGAGTGGTTGGATTTTTATTTCTGGAAATTGTAATCATGTTCCCAGTATTGAATGCATTAAACAGCTTCAATTTTCAGTTCATTTGTGTTGACTACACATCTGAAAATCTACTGATATGCCATTATTTTATATTTCTTGATTTCAGGACAGGTGCCAGAAGACATAAATAAAACAGCCAGGATGATTCCAAGGCATCCTAAAGTACCACTAGGCTACTGCACATTTGCCACTTTATTTTATGAAGACACTGCAACATGACATTCTGTTATACAGGGCAACAAAAACCTCATTGCATGCTGCAATAATTTAAGCTCGTCTGTTTATTTTTAGATTTAATACAGAATCACAGAATCACAGAATAACCAGATTGGAAGAGACCCACTGGATCATCGAGTCCAACCATTCCTATCAAACACCAAACCATGCCCCTCACCACCTCATCCACCCGTGCCTTAAACACCTCCAGGGAAGGTGAATCAACCCCATCTCTGGGCAGCTTGTTCCAGTGCCCAATGACCCTTTCTGTGAAAAATTTTTTCCTAATGTCCAGTCTGAATCTCCCCTGGTGGAGCTTGAGGCCATTCCCTCTTGTCCTGTCCCCTGTCACCTGGGAGAAGAGGCCATTACCCTCCTATCTACAACCTCCTGTCAGGTAGTTATAGAGAGCAATGAGGTCTCCTCTCAGCCTCCTCTTCTCCAGGCTAAACAACCCCAGCTCTCTCAGCCGCTCCTCCTAAGGCCTGTTCTCCAGACCCTTCACCAGCTTCATTGCTCTTCTCTGGACTCGCTCCAGAGCCTCAACATCCTTCTTGTGGTGAGGGGCCCAGAACTGAACACAGGATTTGACGTGCGGTCTCACCAGTGCAGAGTACAGAGGGAGAATAACCTCCCTGGACCTGTTTCTAATACAAGCCAGGATGCCATTGGCCTTCTTGGCCACCTGGACACACTGCTGGCTCATGTTCAGTCGCTGTCAACCAACACCCCCAAGACCCTCTCCTCCTGGCAGCTTTCTAGACAGACTTCTCCTAGTCTGTAGCTCTGCACAGGGTTGTTGTGCCCCAAGTGCAGGACCCGGCATTTGGCCTTGTTAAACCTCATGCCATTGGACTCTGCCCAGCGGTCCAGCCTGTTCAGATCCCTTTGCAGAGCCTCCCGACCCTCCAGCAGATCCACACTTCCACCCAGCTTGGTGTCGTCTGCAAACTTGCTAAGGGTGCACTTGATGCCTTCATCCAGGTCATTGATAAAGACATTGAACAGGGCTGGACCCAGCACTGAGCCCTGGGGAACCCCGCTTGTAATTGGCCTCCAGTTGGATTTAACACCATTTACCACAACTCTCTGGGCCTGGCCATCCAACCAGTTTTCCACCTAAATACATTCCCCTCCCCCCCCCTTTTTTTTTCACTCTGTTTCCTCTCTTTTGTCATGGTGAGTGTCTACACTAGTAATTTAGTTTGGCTGTTTCACTTCACAGATCTGTTCCTATGGGGCTGCATTCCCTCATATATCAGCAGTACCCTGTTAGATTTGTCCCAGCTCCTTTACTGAGCTTACCCTGATATTCTGTGGCAAATTATTGTTCTATAGTGCACTGCCTATTTGTTTTTCATGTCTATTCAATCTGTCATAGACCTTACCTACCTTGTTTTTGTGGGAGACCCTAATATTAGTGGTATTGCTTTACATATTATACCCACATATGTTACAGACTATAAAGCAGTCATAACAAATATGTCAGTGAAAGCTGTTCTCCAATCAGTCTTTCTTTTTCTTCTAAATAAGTTTATTTTCTGGACAAGAAAAATGCATTAAGGATGTTTTTACTCAAGCAAGAAAAATAGTGAGCAAGAGGTTGGATCAGAAAAAATAGACATCTGATAAAGTGAGGCAGAAGACTCCAGATAAATTGCAGAATAATTACTGTCAATAATTTGTTATTCAATTTATTGTTGCCGATCTGGTGAGTTTTCATTGTATAAATTGAGGTAAGAAATTACTGTTGGGAATTACAAGACGGAAGAAAGGAATGACAACATCCAGCTATCCAGGCTGTATTAGCAAAAATATAAAGACAGGCTGCATTAGCAAACACCTGACAGTAGAATTGCATTAGAATATACTAAGATCATGACAGCAGCATAAAAATGCCCTGAATGAATCCCATATACCTGTCTACCCAACTGAAAGCTAAGTAGTGACAGATGTAGGGCAAGAAGGAGTCAGACTTCCTCAGCATTTCCCAAGCTGCAAGAAGCACCACCCCAATCACAGACAGAAAGCAAGGTATTTCTGAAGTGAAAAGCAGCTAGGAGAAGCTCTCCATCCCAGTCCATTGCATGCACATTTTAAAACCAAGAACAGAAGAAAGAAAGTAAGGTAGCCCTGTTAGCAAAGGGAGGAGTGGATTTTGACAGGTCTGTCCCACACGTGGCTATTACAACTAATTGAGAGGCAGGCAAACTTGCAGTTTTTTTCTCAGTCATCACATGACATGTGCCTGCAAGACAAGATCCAGAGCACTCTGGATTCAAGGAAGTTTTTCTGACCTTCCAGGGGTACATGAACTTTAATACAGCTCTGCCATGAAAAATTAAATGGAGCCACCACCCTACTATCTCTTTTTTAAACAAGAAAGGAGGCAAATAAACCTCTGTGTCCATCACATCTGTGAAGCTATGAAGAAATTCTGTGTATCTGGCAGGTTATGAACACGCTCTCCACCTGTGAGGAGGTAGATATTCCAACAGTGCCTCTCCCCACATAGACAGAGGTTTTATGACAGCTGAAGCCCTTGTCTAGCTGTGCCCACCTCCCCAGAATAAGTCACAAACCACTCCATGCAAGGAAGGGATGTTCATATCACCTTCATGCAGAAGGGTAGTGATATATGCATGGAAAATGGAAACTGAATTATCATGGGTTAGCAGCACAGAGTAGGTTAAAACTCCTCAATTAAACCTCAAACTTCCATGGAAACTACTATTGTTCAACTCCCTCTTGTAATGATTCTGTAATTTTTAATTCAGAATGAGTAACTGATGAGGGCTACCAGACTCCTCCAGCCTCTTTCTGCAGCAATTCATACAGCAACAGTAGAGTAACCTTAGTCTGTGTATGGAAATTTCCAATACCATCTTCAGACTGGGCTCCATATTGTGCACCCACAGAAGATAATCAGCAGATTAAGATGAAGGCTCAAGATTATTAAAATTTTTGCATAACATTCAGATAAGGTAAATAAGACTTTGAGTGCAAAACCAACTGAAAAGCCCTATATTCAGGGGAGTTATTAATGGTGTACCAGCTTTCAGCATTGTTGGTAATGGACTGGATAATGGGAAAGATAATGTTTCCTAAATCTACAGGTTACATCAACAGGATAAGAGAGAAAGGCAAGAAACAATGAAAATGCTGACAAAGTGTAAACATAAACTGAAAAAACCAGGACCCATTTGATTAAGAACAAGTAAAAGTTTCCAAATTAGGCAGAAATGATCACCAGCATGAACACAGCTGGTGAACATCTGGACAGGTAAGAGTTCTGCAGCAAAGAACTTGGGTTATGTGTCACATAAGTAAATAATGCCAGGCTATTGAAAAGTAACCCAAAGGTAAGCAGCTTATTTCACTTCATAAACAGGAGCCAAACCTGCAAGAAAATGACATTTCTCTTTTCTTTCATTTGTAAAGATTCAGGTATAATACCGTGTTCGTTTTTAGGTACTGTGTAAGAAAAGGGTCAGTGAAGAGAGAAAAAAGAACAAAAGTGAATATTAATAGACCTGACTTGCAACACAAAAGATTTGGCATAAAAAAAAAACAGAGAAAAGAATGCTAGTGGTAAGTATGGCAAGGCACAGGAATAGATTGCCTGGGAAGCCTCCCAAAATAGGTTAGCATCTGTTAGCTAATGATATAAGTATAGTTGATCCTGCTGTGGGTAAAAAGATAGATGGGATGATCTCTTGATTCTCTAGTTTTTTACAAAACACAGTATTAAATATACATTTATAGACACTACTGTAAATAGTTCTTTGCACTGAGTTACAATCCAAGCAAAACACTCATTGAGCATACAGGTGGTCTTATTTTGAACCTTCTTGCTTCATTCCCAGCCAAAAAAATCCTTAGCAATTGCTATATCCAGGACAAGCTTTCATCTTCAGCTTGTTGTGTGATATTATTGTACTAGAAAAACATAGGGAGAATATTTGGATAATGAATTATACTTTTCAAATGGAGGTAATTCAAAAAGTTTAAGGGATTTTGCTCATTGTTACGTCCAGTAAACAGAATATCGCCTTTGAGTACAGCCAAGAATGGAAATGTTCAGCTGAAAGAGTAAACATGTTAGTGAGTTATGAATATGAAGAAAGGAAATGATATTGTTTGGCTATAAAGATTCAAAATAATCACCAAAATGGCTCTAAGCCAACCTCAAATCTTCCAGTCACATGCAGTTCTCAACACTTCTTATTTACCTTGCCATTAGGACTAAAAAAGGACTAAAAAAAATCTCTCTTTTAGAGAGATTCCAAAATCCTTTAAGGACTCATATACAGCAATCAAATACTGCTATGGAGTGAAGCCACAGTTTCAGAAGTGCATAAACTGTATGTGCCAATTTTTCTGAATACTTAATTGAAAACTGAAGTTATAAACCAAATAATGTCACAAGTTACCACAGGGATACCTGGAAGAACATTCTGTTACTGTGACACAGAGCTACAGGCTCCAGAGCCATGGCAGGTCATGTTCTCAACTCATGTCAAGGATCACTTGAATAAGAAAATTGTCTAGCTAGCAGATCCTTTAGATTTCCTCCAGCTCTTCTCGTGTCCATGATTTCGCACAAAGGAAACCTGAGCTGGGGTGTAAATCCTGCAAAGTCACATTACTGAAACTGTCTACTGTCTACAGCCACTAACTGATAAAATCTTTAAAAATGGTGACATTTTAATGCTCTTTTGGTGGAGGTTTACTCAGCAATAAGTTGATGTTTATGTCCTGCAACTACCTTGCTCACTGCCACATCTACTCAGGTTGGTTTCTCCCATGTGCACAGTCATAGCCAGGGTTGAGTTGGCTGGAAAGGACCTTTGGATGTCATCTAAAGTTACTGCCTGCTCAAAAGTCCCTTGTCCAAGCCTAGCTCAAGGTCAGCTGTGGGTGATAAATTAAAGTTTTTGTACAGCTGCAATAATTTCTCTCTATTCATCTCTCTCCTTCTGTCTCAGCTGGGCCTCTGAGGTTGTCAGGAACTTCATGAATACTCAGACCTGCAAAAACACTTCTGTACTGCGCTCTGCAGGCTGCATACAGATTATCACAGAGACACTTGTGTGAATGCTCTAAAATTGTGAGAATACACCTCATTATTGGGTATGTATGAATGGCTGCTCAGGTATGCAGGAGAGAGTGGAAACTCTCACATTTGGGCCTACAGGACTGTCAAAGTGACTTCTTAATAGACTGGCACGATCTGTAAATATAATGCATTCATTTTATCAGCTTATTTGTTGGAGCTTGAATCTCTTTCTAATATGTTTACCTACTCCCAATTTTCAAAGGTCAGTTCGGCTTGTATGAATCATATTCATGATTCATAGAATTACAGTCCCCTGTAATGCTGCCAAAAAAACCAAGCTGAAACACAGCATAACAGCCCCAGGACTAACATTCGCTCTTTACAAGTTATTCTGGGGGTTATCTCTAATGCTGCATGAAGAAGCCATTTCTATTGCTACCACGAGTAGCAAGGAGATTCAAATTCTAGTGAGCAAGCTCTCTTCAAGCTTGAGTGGCTGCTGTTGTTCATCCATTAACTGTAGGTCTTGCTTATACTGTCTCTTCATGCTGACTGACTTTTGATTGCTTTGGCTGGGTGTAAAAGAGAGACTGTGGTTGTTATCAGCAAACACCGTCCATCAGCTTATATGTTGACTTTGGTGCAGAAATTCACTGGCTTGGCTTTTTACTCCCTACACAGTCCTGCTAGTGCATCACTCTATAAAACAAATGTTTTACTCCATATTCCCCCTTTTTGTTTCCAAATCTCATTGTTACTGAAATGGCGTCCTAGTAAATGGTGACAGCAAGCAGCATACAGGCCATATATTTAATCCACAATATTTTGTTTCTTCATTTTCAGTTTACAGCTGGCTGTTTCCAAGTGATGTATCTATCAATGTTTACCTTCAGACCAAAATATATAACTGTCTGGAATTTTGCCACTAGATATGAAAGCCCTGTAGTAAATATAGTCCCTTTGGATATGAAGTTTAATAAGCTTAGAGCAATTGCTTTGTACCATTAAGGTTCAACATGAATATTGCCATATTTCTAGATATGGAGACATTTATCTATTAACTGCCTGTTTAACATTATGTATTAAAGACATTGCAGCCTAGTATTAAAGTAAGTAAATACCATTTTCCCCTCCTAAATACAGTAACCAAAGAACATGCTGTTTTACTAGCCTACTATGTGCCTGTGCCCCACAGCCACCTGCCTGACCACTGAGCATCCTGCAGCCCTGTGCAAGTGACAAGCACCGAAAAGGAGGGGGCTCTGGCACTGAACCTTTTCTTTTTACTACAAAACTCAGCTTTCTTCTTGATCATAGCAGTCGCCGCTTAGGATTACTTACCTTGTTTAAACATTTCTGCTTTTTTTTTCTTGCGATGTTGCATAGCACACCATGTAACCTCAGTTTTCTAAGTATCTCCCACTTTTCCAGGCATGCTACATGACTGGCTATGTGCAGAAGCCTTCCACAGGAGAGTGAAATGCAAGTGATTGTTCCTTGGAGAGAGATATTTTTTATTTTGTTCCGAATGGCCTTCTCAGGTGGGGCACAGTAGAATTAGAATCAGTGTGGTGATATAACTGGACAGCTTACTTTAACTTCTACATATTAGAGATTTTCCCTATCTACTTTAATGGAAATCAAAACGGTCCTTAAATGGAGGACTTGGGCTGAAATTAGGATTTCTCAAGAGCATCAGGACTGAGCAGAAATGAAAAGTCCAGATCCTGAAGGAGAGTTATTATTAATGATTTTCAACGGGTCAAGGCTGAATGCTATAAACCATCATTTTTCTCTTTCTTATCTTGGGGTGGGCTTGTTCTTCAACCAAACTGCACATGATGACACCAAAACCTGGGTGTGACATACCCTTGTCTGACTTTAAAAATGCTTCTGAGTTTGTTCTGCAGTGTTTATTTCTGTCATTGTTACTCCTTCAAGCTCCCTTTCCACACGCGTGGTGTTTCTCCCAACGCAGTTTGTTGGCAATTTATGGTGCTAATATGTAGCAGTTACTTCAGCAGTAAGAAAGTATAGCATAATGACAGATTTCTTCCCAGCTATGTTTAATGATAGGTAAGAGTACATTTCAGTATGCAAAGTGTATTGGAACAACAAAGCATGTCAGGACTACAGGTAAAAATCAGTTTAATTACATAGAACACTATATGAAGGAAAAGCCTACTAATACTTTGACAAAGTTAAGATAGTATTAAATCAGAAATGCTGTCTTCAATAGAGGCAACCAGATCTATTAAAATCCTACGTTATATAAATTAACCTTTTCTACAGCAAAATGTCTGCTTTTAGACTACTTCCATTTTATTCTTCAATCTGAAAATAAAAATTACCCCTAGATTGATTGAGAACATTTCCAGTTTGAACCACATTACTGAGCAGACATTGATTTTATTAGTTGCATGGTGTTGTTCCCATTATCCAGCTGAGTGCACATTCAAGGTCCTTGAGTGATAATGCTTGTTAGGGCAAAATATAACATTTGGTTTCCAAGGACACTTTTAAATAAATTGCTAAAATTGCTTTTCTGCAAATGTGGAGGACAAAATCCTTTTCACTTGAATGTTCACAAAAAGAGACAACAGAAGTAGTAAATGCAAATGTTGTTTCGACCCAGCTCTACGTTACAGTAAGTAAATAGAAAATGCTTTTGATGTCTCAAATCAAGATTTCAAATATCTCTTCTTTCTGCATTAGGAGGGAAAGAAGACATTTCAAAATGGAAAAAGAAGAGGCCTCAATACATAGAGGTGAAGGATCAGATTGAGTATCAGTTGCCAGATTGTTAGCTCTGCAAAACAGAACTACTACAGAAAGAACTAAATCAATATTCTCACAACACTGTTGATGGCAGAGCTTTATTTTACTACTTTGGATTAGTGATTCAAATCTTCGGACTTTAAGCCCCTGGTCCTTGTTCTAGTGTTCATTGTTTACCCTGGAACACCTTCTTTCTTAGTTCAGGAAACTTCTTATTCACTTGAAAGATTTTAGTCTAGAAAAATAAAAAAAAATCCAGCAAGAGACAGTTTTGTCAGATAGGTGCTTCTTTTAAAGGAGGAGGATGGTGAGTTATGTGAAGAACATCTCCTTATACCCAAATTCAACTTTACCAGTGGATTTTGCCATCCAGTTCTGAATGAATGTAACTGTTGCATGGAAAGCTCCTTCTCAAAGGAAGACAAATAGCATTTTTAAATTGCATTGCATACAGGTGGCTGACTATGTCAGGATGATTCTTCACTTGAGATACTACACAAATTCAACCTCTCTGGATTCAAAATTTTCATTCATCCAAGGGCAAAAGACCACTACTGCCATGCATTAGGAGTAAAGACCTCAAAACAGCAACCACATTACAAATACATTTTCTCCTTTAACTCTGAGTATCTCTAAGCCTTGCTGTTTTATAGATGAAACCTCTTCAGATGCAAAGCAGACACCATTAATAAAATGTTTTTCTGTGTCATTTGGTAAATCAAGAAAGTTGTGACCACATTAATCAATGGGGAGCAATCATTTCAAAATGTCGGTGCTTCTGACTAAATGCATGCATGTTGGAATAAATGTAAATGGATAATAAAAAAATATTTTCACATATTACTGGCAAGTAATCACAGAAATCATTACCCTAATGGCTTATGAACTTTTTATGTTGGAGAATGATGTATAGTGGAAATATTATGATCAGCAGCAGACTTTTCATTCTGCACTTGACATAACAAATTAGTGGAAATTATTAATGTACAACACTTCAATTTTATGTACATTTTATGTTAACTACAAGGAAAATACAAGTGAAATTCTGTCCCTCAACATCTTAACCTCAAGTCTTCATCTATACTAGCATAACAGACTCTGTTGCTACACTGGATTAAAACCAGCACAGCTTCTCTAATGTCAACACAGTTAAATCTTTCATACCAATACTGCTGTTCACAGGAAGAAGAGTGTAAATTGGTTTTATATCTTATCCATGTCTACACCTATGCCATGAACAACAGAGGCTTCTTTAATTTCTTTATAATTACAATGTAATTGGTATTTTCAGCAGATATGAATAGCTTCTACATTTGGAACAAATTTCATTTATAAATTGACATCAGTATTTCTCCATCACCGACTCCACCTGCATTTATTACTTTGATGCCATGTCTAACACTGTCACTGATATTTAAGGTAAGTGTTGCTAAGCTATTGGTGATAATCAATGATGTCCAAAAGGACAGCTGCTGCAGCTTAACAGAATCACAGCAGCATATTGAAACCCTGTTACACAACTATGCCTGGAGCTGCAACAACCTTGAGTTAAATATTTTACTCGAATTATTTGAAGTGAGAGATCATATATTACCATAACCTTCACATCCTCTACTCAAGTTTGTTCTACTAGTAAAACAGGTAGTTACAACCTTGATATCTTTGCCACTGTCACGTGGGCTTTTCTACTACACCACCATGAACTGCTTACCTATTGTAAGGAATTCAGCTATAATTAAAGATGCACACTAGAGACATATTCACATATTAAGTTGTGTAGGACCTTTGTACTCATGTATCTGCTCCACATTTTTGGGAAATGGAGTCCAGCAAAGTTAAAGCAAAGTAAAGGAATATTACTTTACAGTCCACACAGCAACAGATTTGGGGGCAACTATGTTCAATGAAGAAAGAGGAGGAATGTGAATTTTTCACCATTATCCTAATGCAGTATTGACCTGGAGAGTAAGAAGAACTCAGCCAGCTCTCCCTCAAAGAAAAAAAAATAAGTATTTTTCATAAAGACACAGTGATGTGTGCAAAATCTTGAACAATTACAGTACTTCAGTTAGATTAATCCTTTACCAAAGGGGAAAATGTTTGACATTCAGAATCTCTCTTCCAAACAGATTCCTCATCAGTGTGTTCTTCCAGCAGGTAACTAGTGTGACAGGTCAGAAAAGCTTTTGTGGTCCTTGTGAGGGCTCGCTCCCAGCTGTCAGTGCATCCAGAGCCAGGAGGGAACAGAGGGGACATCACCTCTCGGTATGCTGACAGAAATAGACATTTGCGTGTAGGGTTTTGTTCTTATCAGCAGGAAAATGCCTTTGAGAAATAAAGCCTAGATGATACAAAAACATAAAAGCAGAAATCCACTTTTTGTCTGCAGGTACTTTCATTAAAAATTTTAGGGCTTGCTGCTCGCAGAGGCCTCTGTATATGAATCTGCCCTTGCACAACTGTGGCAGAAGAAAGGAGTCTTAAAGCAGAAGTTAGCACATGCTGGTTTTAAAGCTTTTTGCAAAGGCCATATGAATAGCAAAAATCATGTGCAAGGCATTTGTTCCTCTTGTGCATGTCCACACATACACAAGGCGTGCAGCCTGCTGTGCCCGTGTTTTGCCACAGACAGCCATGACTGTATTCCCTTTAAAAGCAGCATTTAAAAGCAGCAGCAGCATTCATGTGACACCACAGTCAGACTAACAAAAATGTGATAAATTAGATGGGTTTCATGTGAGAGATGACTCACACCCAGCTTACTCAGAGAATAGGATGCTTCCTGCACTCAGCTTTGTAAATGTACCCTTAGACAAACTACAGACTATTACTATAAACAAGTAAATACAGACAAGTAACTTTCTTTTGTAAACTTTCCTCTCTTCTCTCATTTCAGAACTTTCTTCCTCAAGAAGCCTTGATGTCTTGCAATCTATTCCTCAAAAGCCAGGAGACAGTAAATTTAGATTGTCTCAGGAATAGATTTAGGTAGAGAATATGCATAGTACCTCACAGGAAAGAAGAAAAAGTACTCCAGCGTACATAAAACTGGACTGTTTTAATTAGAAACAAATTCTCTGCAATTATTATTGTCTGCAACTTCAGCTGACTCAACTATTGCCTATAAGCACAACTGTTACCAAGGGATGCTCGATCTCCAAAAAGCTCAAGTCTTGCAAAACACAGCAGCTTTTAACAGAACCTAAGAGAAAAAATAAAGCAGTGACTTAGCACTGAAAGACATCACAGATATACAATAAGCTACCAAGCGCTGTTGCATTCACTGAAAGAACGAAATCTTATTTATATAACATGATTTTTAGAGTAGGACAATAGGCAAGAGTCTGTCAGCTAACAAGCTCTAAGGTGTTCAGGATACAACATGCCAAAAGATGAGGTGCACCTGCAAGGAAAGTTAACTGTTCCTCTGTTCACTACCACTGCATGTCACAAGGATATTTTTCAAGGTCATTTGAGACATGAGTCTGACTTCTCAGATGCAATTTTGTTTCCTCTTCTTTAGCTGTATAACAATATTGAACAGTTCAATGATGTGATTAATATATATTAGATGTTCCCAGAACTGGTTTTTTGCTAGTGAAGCTGAATCACCTGAATCATGTAGAAGAGCAGTATATAGTTTTACAGCTAAAGTAGAAAGGCAAGGATGATACAATGCCTTCAGGAGTCTTGACATGATTTATATGTGCCCATATTCCCAAGTGTAATAATGCAAAATAAAACTTCAAGGAAGTAGCTCCCATCAGTGTGTACGGTAAGAACAGTAGCAGGGCTGTTTGCATCTCTGTTTTGGGAAGACGGAAAACATTGGCTAATACACTAGCGGGCATACTGCTACTTAGCTAGCATGAACAAACCCTGCAAATGCTTCTATTAAAGAAAAGAAAAAACACAACTAAACAGTCTGTCAGACTACTATCAAGAGAAGAGAAATATCGAGGCAATGTCAGTCTGGTTGCCACCAGGCATGGCTTGATGATTGTGAAGAGTGACATTGTGAAATGCTCCTGAGAAATCTCCCTTTGTCATGGGGGAGATTTTTCACTTTTACCCTCAAACCACTTACTGAGCTATTTGCACTCACTGCCACAAGAGTTTCTGTCAAGAGGACAGCTGGGAGTTCTGGCAGGAAAACATTTCGCAGGGTGCTGTTCACTAAGAAATACATGATACAAGCAATCCAACTTTTCTGAGTTGTTTCAACCATAATGAGAGCACTACCCAGCTGAAAAAGGCAGAAGTTCTCTGGACGGCAAACAGAATTTTGATGAGACCAAAAGGGAGACAAAACCAGCGAATGCCACGAGAAGCATGTGTTCCTTTTGTCCAGCATGGCAAGGATGATTTACTGCTTCAAGATGCTCTCTCCATTCTGCAGTTCCAAATTGTAGCAAAAACAGAGATAGAAATATTTTGGTAAGGATGAGAAGGAAAGAGGAGCCAAGTCTTGCTGTTTAAAAAAAATAAAATAATGCTTCTGAAAGAAAAAATATTGAAAGCAAGACGAAAGGCACATTTCCAAATACATCAGCTTTTTGAGACAAAAATTACTGCTTGACTTGTATAAATAAAAAACCTGGTCATCTTTCATTAATACTGAAACAATATTAGTATTAGTATTAATCAGTCAAGGTGGCTACTTGATGGTGCTTGACAAGATGAACTGATCAGCTTTATCACATCATTGAAAAGGTATCTGTGCCTTGAATTCCTATACTTTTGGCTACAAAATCTATGAGGTAGCTCTTTCAGAAATATACTCTTCTTAGTATCACTTTATAAGCATCATAGCCCAGTTCATGTGCTTAAACATTAAACACTTGCTTAAATGTTTCTGCTCCACTAGGTCATGCTGGATTGCTATCTGAATGCAGAAAGTATCATCCTCTAAGTGGCAAAACTTCCCACGGCTTTGGATGCAGAGTCAGGTTTTCAGATCAAATTGCCAGTGTTCTGCAAAATTATCTGCAGAAGTGTGAGGAACATGGCTGGGAATTTTAGACAGAGTCTTGCATTTTAATGCTCTGTTTCATTCACAGTTCTTTTTCTTTAAGCAACAAAATCATCCACAAAACAAGCTTTCTGTTCATTAAGACAATGATTCTGGCCCTGCTGCTCTCCCTTCTTCATTTACATGATCTCTTGAAAGTCGCTGTGCTAATGCTAATCACATATCGCCTTGCTGACAATCCAGCTAATCTGATTTCTGCTCAAGTAATTAGCATTTGGATTTTAAAAACCCTGGATTTAAAAAACCCTGGATTTTCAGTGTCTAGCACAAATCTCAGTGTCACCTGAAAGTTAGTCAGTAACCAGAGTGCTTCATGGATGCAAGATATTAGTTAACTTCTTACTTACCGTCCTAGCACAAGAGCATCAGGTGATTGTTCTTCTCAGGCACTCAACCCAAATCCTGGCTGCACAATTCACATGCCCAATGCATACGCAGTCTGGTTTTTAAAAGGCAAAAGCAATAGGGTATATCTGCAGCTCTGTAACAGTGGGAATTAAAAGCATAAATCCTACCATCATGTGCAGGAGCTGTGTAACTTAGTCCCTGTTAAGTGTGTGGAAAATCCAAACTAATCAGGCCATCACTGTGAGATACAATTTGCAGGGGAGCCACTTAGTATAAAAAGTGTTAGTATTTTTCAGGTTCTCTCTTCTATGCATTTTAGACTTTTTGCCTTATTTTGACCCTATCCACCTATTTAGAGGATATTAAGTGCTTTGCTCATTGTAATTCACAGTCCATAGCTCCAAACCTTTCTTTCATCTCTGAAGAGAAAGACAAGAAAAAGAAAAAAAAGGGAGGAAAAAAAGCCCCTCTGTCCTCAGTACAGTCATGTGGCCAATGCTAATGCTTTTTACAGAAGTCTCTCACCTGGGATGTTTTACTTGTTCCCCTTCAACTGATGTTATTAAAGGTCTTTGGAGATACTTTTGTTTCATCCTTCTGTTTTACTTTAGTAAAGGTGATGACATACTAACTGAAATGTCTGGAGGCTTGTTAGCAAAAACCTTGTCACTGGGAGGCATCAAAATGTTTCTGTGCTGAGTCCCTAGGGCACTGATCCTGGTAATACAGCTGGAATCAGATGCAGTCTCCACATGGTCTAACATGACAAACAGCTGGATCCTCAAACCAGCAGTCAGAGTGTTGCTTTCTCAGGATTAATAGCATTTCCAAAAACAAAGGGGTAAAATGAGAATAATTGCCAGAAAACCTTGCTTAATTTATTGCAGGGTACAAGGGTGACAAAATATTACTTCTTACTGAGAAGTGGTTCTTTTCTTCACAAAAAAAAAGAAATAAAAGAATGAGGACCTGAGCAAGCTCATCACTGCACATCAGATTTTTGAACATCAGGGGAGTTGGGAATAATTCATTTCAATGAGGGCAGACCTCTGTGTTGATAAGTAATGGTTTTAAGCTGAAAATAAGCCTGAAATTGACTGTCAAATGTATATGTAATCATTACATTCTAGCTGGAGGCTGATCCAAAAACACAAGCTGGCTGTACATCAGTAATCAAATAATTGAATGGCTGACAACTGAGACCAGTATTTGGCTTGATACCCCTGACAAGATGAGAAATGGCATTTCCTGCATCTTGATAAAGCAGATGTCACTTGGTCCCTCCAGCAAAATACATAGCAACAGGGGCATCTTTTGTGAAAGTTCCTTCCCACACATGTAATATCGGTCAGTTAAAAAATATTCCCCTCCTCCCACAGTTTCATTAGGCAGTAGCTTTTAACAGGCTAAACATTTAGGGGAGAAATTTCTACAATGGATATATTCTCATAGCTGACTAAAACTGTTGTTGTGCTGCTTTTTCTAGCTAATATTCCTGCTTTCATTTTCATTGTGCCCTTCCCTGAGGATATGCTCCCTCCTGCACAGAAATGCAGCTTTTTCTCAAGAGAGCAGGCATACTGTGAGGGCTTATGAGTTCAGGGTAGCTTGTGTTAACTGCATCTTGGGCATCTTATAGTCCTGAGCAAGTTGTTTTGCTGTCTGTCTTGATTTCAACTAATTTAACCTACAAGGTTTCATTCTTTTTGTCGTTTGCAGTTGCAGAAATAGTAACAGTTACTTCAGTTAGCAAATAGCATGCAATTGACATTTTCCAACTGACATTTTCCAATTTGAACCTGTGTTTGTGAATAATATGTGCCTTTACTACATGGATCTGGATTTAATTTAAATCCATAAGTCATCTTGTGTGTTGTTTACTTCACTGTCCAGCACTTCAGAAAGTCAAGTGGAAGGTAGAATCAGCTTCTCTGGGAGTAGCCAGAAGCACAGAGGAAGCAACATGCAGTACGTGCAAACATCAGACTATTCTGTTCCTATGATTAGTTTTCAGTTGGTTTAATTCCCTGGACCAGCTCACCTCAAAATCATACAAACACCAGAATAGAAGGGAAAAACTAAGATGAAGAAGGGATAGATGGTCAATTGCAATCCCAGTCAGCAGCTGCATCTGTGAACCAGTAGACTTCTATTTATAGCCTTTCCTAGAGGGAAGGGGAGGTAGCTTAGTTCTGGCCCTCTGGGAGAAAGAACAGCAGTGCCATCTTGCCAGAGCTCAGAGCTGTCAATCTGTTTTGCCAAGAAGCATTTGGGGCTGCTGAGTAGACGTTCCCTTGATTAAATATGAAGAATTTGCATTACCAGATTACTCCACTAATCCATCCGGCTCCACATTTTGTCACTGACAGCAGCCAGCACAGGTTCTTCAGAGACTTGAGTGAAGTCCTCATTATAGACAATTTTACAGATAATAAAATTCTAAAAGCGTGTATGCAGACAAATCTCTGCAGTTTTCACATTAGGAATTTGTACGAGTTAAAGCTAGGAGCTGACCATAGGATCTGGACCAGCAGAAAATGTCAGACCTCAGTTATTCTCAGAGCTTATGCTACCAATGCACAATGAAAACACAGAAGCATAACTAGACATATATGCAGATAAGCATAACTTATCTGCACAATAATAAAGGATTGCCTGTAAAGAACATTACCTTTAGAATTTTATCTATAGGGAAAAAGGGCACATCTTCCCATGGCTGCCTTTTTATTCCCACCCCAAGTGCAGATGTCTGAAAGCACCTGTCCAGAAAAAGTACTATATGTAGGATTCCAGATGCAAATCGTAACCTCTGTGTTAATCAGTCAGGCAGGTTATTGTGCTTGGTATGCTGCAAGGTTAGTCAAGCTGAACTTAAGGAGGCAAAAATCAATTCATAAACAACATTTAGATTTGAAAACTGTCCAAATGTTCACTGCTTGGATGAAGATAATTGTACTTGCATGTATTTCTGAAATATATGGCCAGAGTGAAAACAGGTATCATTCAATAACTCATCTCTCAACAGTAGCTGTAAATATACGGGCTGATCTATAAAGATGGCTTGGGTTATTTTTTTTTTTATTGCTTCCTCCACTAGTTTTTCATTGCCTCCTTTTTCTGTTACTCTTCACACCTCCCTGGAATTAGTTGTAATTTGTACAGTCCCGGTAGTGCAAATATCTAAAAAAATCCATACTAC
Source organism: Clamator glandarius (assembly GCA_033459285.1). Classification (NCBI taxonomy): domain Eukaryota; kingdom Metazoa; phylum Chordata; class Aves; order Cuculiformes; family Cuculidae; genus Clamator; species Clamator glandarius. The sequence continues at coordinate 2,958,555 of JAUNZM010000105.1, forward strand.
AGCCTGTTACCATCCCACGTGATAAGTACAAAAGGCTCAAAATTGTTACAAGCACTAACACATGCAAGGAACAAATAACATCATAAAGGACTGCTTTGGAAGTTAGAGGCAAGGTCTAGTGGGCTTTTCATTCTGGGCCAAGGGAGGTTTAGGCTGGACATTAGGAAAAAATTTTTCACAGAAGGGGTCATTGGGCATTGGAACAGGCTGCCCAGGGAGGTGGTTGATTCACCTTCCCTGGAGGTGTTTAAAAGATGGGTGGATGAGGTGCTGAGGGGCATGGTTTAGAGTTTGATAGGAGTGGTTGGACTCGATGATCCTGGGGGTCTTTTCCAACCTGCTTATTCTATAATTCTATGATTCTATGATTCTAGGCATGTCTTCGGGCTAGACAGTTGTTCAGGCATAGTCTGTAGTCAATGGCTGTATGCAGCTTACTTTTTCAGGGCAAGAAACAACATGAAGCACTCAGAATGAAGCCTGGATTCCTTAGAAGGTGAGATTGATCCAAGTCAGCTGTGCCAAATCCCAGCATTACATCCAGCAGCTCTGCCCCAAGTGATTCTTATGCCCCCTCCCTTGCACCAATATTGATTGCAGGTGCTGAAACTAACTGCATAAAACTAAAAAAAAAAAAAAAAAAAAAAAAAAGCTTCAGGAGCATTCAGTTTATTCAGATGTCATGCTATAATCTTACAAGCAGCACCAAAAAAGGAAGGATAGAAACATGCAGTCAGGGTCAGAAGGGATGGAGGAACCAGAGGTCCTGTTTTAGACTAGTTTATGGTGCATAGCATTACATTCTCACTTACCTCAGGGCTTTCAGTTACACTGCTTTAGGGGTGCAAAGAGACTTCAGCATGTACGTGTGTCACCACAACTAACCACGTTAGGGTCCCTCATGCCTTCAAATGTAAACAAATGTACATCTTTGAGAGAAGGGTCTGACTCACACTACAGAATAGGGCCTCTGGTAACAGTGAGAAGAGTGAAGTATTTTGTGGTGATTGGTGTTCCTGGTTCTGGGGGAGAGATATTGAGAGGGATACAGAAAGGCATCAGCACAATTTTCTTCCTGTGCAGCCCTAGTCCTGCAGTTCACCTTACTTGCACACACCTGCCACCCTGGAGTTATTTAATTATTGTATTAATTTATTTATAAAATCTCTCCATTGCATTTACCAAACCATTCATTAGAGCAATTTACATACCCATGGTCTGCAGAAACCTGGTGGTCTGTATCACTTAATGATAGTTCACAAGTCAGTTGTGGCTCTAGGACTTGAATCAGCATAAACTTATCTTGCCACCAGGTAATTACTAGGGCAGCAGATCTGCTCACGTGAGCTTCTCATTCCCATCATTTCTTCTTTTGCATCAGGTGCAAGAAAGAAGATCATACAGGGGCAGGACCAAGTGGCTTGCATGGTGCAGCTTAGTCTGGCTGTGGTACTGGTGTTATTTGAAAGCAAATGTGAAATAATAGCCTAAGAAACTGGGTGTATTGCTATAGGCTTATTTTTGCTAGCTTTCTGAGGATATCTTGCTCTGAAAACACTAAGGGTTCTAAGAATAGAGAAGGCTGTAGAAGCATGGTGTTACACTATCCCATGTGTATCACAGTTGTTTCAAAGAGGAGGAGACAACACCCATCTGACACAATGCAATAAGACTTCTGCCTTCCCTTCTATACCTTTGGATTTGAGGTCTTTTTCTTTTTTTTTAACCCTCAGTCCTCCTGCAAACATATCTCTTATCCTACACAAGCATGTAAAGGTTAAGCTTGAGTGACATGAATTTCACAGAGAGGCAAGCATCTATTATTACTTCTAAGCACCAAAAGTCAACTTCCTTCCCTACTATCCTTGTGTTAATGTTTCACCTTTGTTTAATCCAAGAGTTCTGCAAGGCAGCACAGAACACATAACGGGTGCAAGAAGTACGTGCTCAGACATGTGTGTTCACTGCTTATCTATTGGAGAGTGTGTGAGGTACAAGCAAAATGTTGCATCTTTTCATGCATTAACTTGATTTGCAGTGATACAAGTGACTAAGTGGGAAACAAAATAATTGGAGGAAGAAGCGTGGAGACGTGGCCATTATCTGCTTCTCTCTACCTGCAGACTGATGAAAAGTGATTGCACAATGTTGCATTACTGCCTGGAGACTGCCTAAATCCTGGATTAAACAATCATGGACTGGACTGCTGACTTCACTACATTCTTGTGCAGCCTGGTGCCACAGATACCATCCTGTTGTCACTTCTTTTAAATAAAAGCTCTTTCTGCTTTGTGTTGTGCTACACGCAAAAGAAAACAACAGTAAAAGAACATTGTGGGTGTAAAGTCAGCTTCAAAGGTTAGGAAATGGCAGGTTTAAGATTTTCTGCCCCCTTTCCACTTATGATACAGCCTTTAATTATAAGACTGCATGCTATTTTTTTCTTATGAAACCCTGTGCCTCACTCAGTGCAATAGATGATGCCTAGGCACAGCAATATATAGTTTCATTCATTTCACTACCACCTAGTTCCAGGTTCTGCTTAACTGTACTCTAACCAAATCCCTTCCTTCTATATGAAAAAATTTAGCTCTTCATGGACTCTTCTGTGGTCCTCCTCAATATGCCACTTGAACGCTTCAGAAGCAGAAGTTAATTTATCTTTAAATTAGAGAATTTATAGTCACTCCATCTTAAAGATGGGAAGTTGCTGAAGCAAGGCTGCATTCACAAAGCACAACGACCAACAAAAAAGTGCCCTCAAAGACCTTTTCCTCCAGTCATCCATCCAGGTGCCCAGGCTCTTATCTTAAGGTCTGCATGCACGGATGGATGTCTACCCCCCGAAATGGGACTATGAGAAGGGAAATGCATCTCCACTGCATCCTTCTGACATTGGGTTGCAACAAAGCATATGCAACCACCACTACCATGCACTCCTAGTTTATGCATAAGTAAAGTGAGATGAAGTTTAGAAAGCAATAGATATTTCTAAAGACTCTGACATATAGGTCTCATATTTTCAGAGGACTTTTGCTTCAGCCCTGCCAAATACAATTGCCCTTGGATTTATGTACAACCATAACTGCTCAATATCTTGGCATGGGGATGTAAAATCTCAAAGATATCCAGTAAAGGAACTATGGAGCATAAACCCTGTGCTGCTAGATTTTCTATATTGCTATATTTAGCACAGCATTTTTCCAAAAAAAATGGAGTCCACATATAAAATACAGGATCTTTAGAGTGGGCCAGACACTTCCAAGTGATGTGGGGACCACAACACAGTCAGCAATAGGTCCATCATTCCCCCAAAAAAGAGAGTTTGCATACTTGTGCAGAAGGAACACAGCCTTCTCAAAGCAAGATGTAAATTCCCACAGGCAGCTCCATGGCCATCGTAGCAGAGGTTATTTGTGGTCTGTAGTCTAGACAAGCTCTCAGTAAAGACTTGGCCATTTGGTACCTAGATCAGCAGCATAAAACTCTCACCTTCTCCTCTGGAGCATTCATAGGTGTTTGCTGGTGTCTGAGACATGTCCAGGCTAGAACTGTGGATTCCCTGACAAGCAAGGATCCATTTCCCTTGTGTCCTGATAGCCATGAGCACACCTCTATGCTCTTCCAAGGTTCATCCTTATTGATGCTCTCCTCTCCAATCAAGTCTGACCCTGGCTCTTCCCCATTCTATTTCTTTTCTCTAGCTATAGCAGAAATAAAAAGCCTCTGTTTAGTTACTCAGAGTGGAACATTTTTACTGCACTTCCCAGGCTTTTCATTAGTACGCCTGTCTCATAATGTTTATTTCATTCACTCCAAGGACCTAGAAGAACCTCCTTCCCTTTCAGATCTTTGGCTATCTTTTATTCATTTTTTTTTGTTTGCCTGTACCTCTTCCCTGAAAATGCTGACCAGTTTGTCATAATTGTTTTTCTGGACCTGGTGTTCTTTCAATGCCTGATCTTTTTTATTTACTCACAGATCTCAAATCAGTCATTCATATCCCCACTGACTCCTTTGTACCAAGCAAATTCTTTGTTTACAGTGAAATTGTCTTCAATTATGCTGCAATTACTATTGCATTTATAATCTAGCCTACCTTTTGGAGTAGAAGTCTGGTGCTCTATTTACTGCTCATAAAGATTCACTCCTGGCTGGCAGTGTTTTTTGGAACACACTGCTTCAGCCATCGTATCACTTCTTTGCAACAGTCAGAGAGAGATTTTAGGGAGGAATCCTTGCATTGAATGACAGCCAACTTTCCTTTTCAAACAAAATCTGAGCTTTCAGAGGCTCCTGTACAGCTGAGAGTTATTACTGCACTTAAAGCAATTACATCTAAACCAGCATTGAATTAAAACAGCTTGAGATTGTTATACTCATAGTTCGCTTAACACTCAAAAAGCAAAAGGTACTTTTTAAAGATCTGCTCTTTTCCTGACAGTCTGTCAGGTGATGTTTATGCTGAGTGAGGACTTACTGTAATAATGTTTCTTTGGCAGCATTTACCATACAACTCAACTGGTTCTTACCCCAATGATGTGTGTGATCTGACAGCTCTTTCCTTTCTACTCTCCCATCTCTAATGAGTTTTGTACTTTCAGTCCCTGTGAGATAATCTGAAGCTTTCCATCCATTTCCACCCTCCTGGTTCCAGATTTCATTGCTGTTTGTGAGCAGCAAAGGAGCCACTGCCTGCTCTCTCTCTGCAAGGGTGCTCCAGGGTCATTCTGTCCAGCACGGAGTGAATTCGTCATTTAGTATTGCTTTCCATTTCCTTTCAACTTCCCGTACTCATAACACTAAAATTTGAGCACATTTTCATATTTCTCAATTTTAAATTAGATTTTTTTTCAAATAAATAATAAATAAAAAAAGATGTATGGCGTACTGCTGAGGTGAGAACCCCTCTATGCTGCATCACTCAAAACCAAAGCATGCAAACATCAAGACTCCAAAAATAAGTCAGAAAGCCCAATGAGGGAATTAGCTTCCCTTTGCCTACAGTTTCTTTTCAGCTCATAAACCAACCCATTTCCTCTCAGTCCCTAGAGGCTCCCAAGCCAGCTGCACTGGTGGCATGGCAGGACCCTCAGCACGTTTCTGGGCACGTGGTTTGCCATGCAGACAGCAGCTGGGCATGCAGCCTGGTGCAGGTGGGAGAGCAGGGCTCTGCTTGCCTGTGGGCAAAGGGAGAGGAGAAACAACTTTTGCTGATAAGGGCACAAGCAGAGAGTAGGCAACAACTACAGGAAGAAGAGAGGAAGGATTTAAGGGCAAGAGGCAGTTTTGAAGGCAGTAAAAGGTAAAACCCACTCATAATTTCTAGACAGTGCCATTCCCAGCCCCCTCCACTTGCCACCTATCACAGTAAATAATGATTTCATTGGATCACTCAGAAGGGGGAAAGGGTCGAAAATGATACCTTGAATCCTGAGAAAAAATCTCTGCTTATAACCTGGTATTTCTCTCACATTACTGCTGCCTGCCACTACTGGTTTGAGATAGTAATAACCTTCGCTGCATCTGTTTATGTGGAAACTATCTAATCCAGTCACTTCATCACAAGGAGCAGGCTGTGGCACTCCCACCCACTCCAGCATGAACATTTTGCCTTCCTCCTTTATGTGGCAGCAGCAAAATATCAAAGTATTCACTTAGTCCTCAATTCTCTACCTCAGTCACAGAAGTCATATTTCATGGTATCAAATACTAAACGTGGGATGACATTTAATTTTCTGCACCGGTTATGTACTGTTCCAGAACAGCATTCTATAGTTCTAACACTCTTATATGTGCTATATACCTGTTCAGTGTATAACCACACATTTGGAGAAATACAATTAACTTGCCATCCAGCTATTTAAAATGAATTAAAAGCAGCCTAAATTTTCACATCTGTTACCAAATCTCCTTGCAAATTTGCAGCCTTAGTTTTCTTTAGACACTTTCCTTTTTCCCCCTTCTCACAAATACAGGCCTTATGAGGAGTGGCTGGGAGAGTTGGGTTTGTTTAGCCTGGAGGAGAGGAGGCTGAGGGGAGACCTCATTGCTCTCTATAACTACCTGAAAGGAGGTTGTAGAGAGGAGGGAGCTGGCCTCTTCTCCCAAGGGACAGGGGACAAGACAAGAGGGAATGGTCACAAGCTCCACCAGGGGAGGTTTAGGCTGGACATTAGGAAAAATTTTTCACAGAAAGGGTCATTGGGCACTGGAACGGGCTGCCCAGGGAGGTGGTTGATCCACCTTCCCTGGAGGTGTTTAAGTCATGAATGGACAAGGTGGTGAGGGGCATGGTTTAGTGTTTGATAGGAATGGTTGGACTTGATGATCCAGTGGGTCTCTTCCAACCTGGTTATTCTATGATTCTATGATTCTATATTACTTTTCTCAAGTACAAAAGATGCAAGATAACAAATTGTAACTGACTATTCAGGGAGAAGATGTGTGAGTTATCATTCTCACACATAGCTGGCCTCTCTTTTGATTGGACACAGCTTCCCCAATATTGTTTGAGGCTCACATCACCACGTCTGATACATTTTAAGCCTTCAGAGTCCAAACAGAAAACAAACCTCACCTTAGCTTTAAAAATCTAAGCCCACTTCAGAAATGCATTCCATATATAGCTTCAGGTCTCTTGGTGCATATACCCTACTCTCCTCCCCTGAAGACTAGTCCTAAATGCCCTCAGATTCCCAAGCTCTATTAATTTACGCTGAGGCATCCAAGGAGCTTATGATGGGCAGTTCTTGCATGTTTTTTTCTGCTCCTTAGTGGCTGCAGTAATGGTGTGAACTCTTATAGAGAGCAACAGAGGAGCTGTACTTGGGCCACATCAAAGGATCCAGCAAGTACAGTACCTCATCTTTGTCAGGAGGCAATAGCAAATGCTCATTATAAGCTGCTATCAGTTCACATTAATATGCCATGCTGCACAAATCACAGCTGAAGCTTCTGACTCATCATCTACCTTGGAGTTAGCTGCCTTTGTTAAAGCCCTCACTCTTGCTTTTGGGGGTAGATGTGGTTGGAGAAGGTTATCTGTTTAGCTGCAGCTATACATACAGAAAAATAAACCAGAGCATATAGACTCATCCACATATTTTTAGTGTGACCTCTTCCTTTTCAGTCAGAAATTGAGTGAAGCCTCCAAATTGCTATAGCTATCTGCCTAGCCTCATTCTCTTGCCCTGACCCCAAAAATGAAAGTATTTCTGCTAAAGCTTTTATCTATTGTAGACTCACCTGGAGAAAAGAAAATGTGTCTGAATGTGTAAAACAAACAGAATTTAAAAGTAGGGGCTTTCTACCTTTGTCAGTCTGAGCATGAAGGTACTACTTTCAGTAATAAAAGCTGGAAAATTCTTAGATGAAGGTGATATATAAACTGGAAGTTGTCCCTTAAAGTTATCCCCTTTAGAATACAGTTTTACACATTTGAAGGGCTATTAAATCCCACAGAAATCTTCATGGATTGTTGCCAACGGGAAAGGCTATAAATGTGCAGCTGCCTGTAGGAACGACCATTTTCATTTCAAAATGCAGCTGGACAGATAAAAGTGTTGATCAATGTTACAGGAGGATGTGCCAGGGGAGGTATAGGTTGGATATAAGGAAAAGGTTCTTCACCCTGAGGATGGTGGACCACCGGAAAAGGATCCCCAGTAGTCACGGCACTAAGCCTAACAACATTAAAGAAGCATTTGGACAACGCCCTCAGACATATGGTGTAAATTTTGTGGTTGTCCTATGCAGGGAAAGGAGTTGGACTCAATGATCCTTGTAGATCCCTTCCAATTCAGGTCAATCCATGATTCTGTGATTCTGTGTGAACGTATTAGATCACCTAGTAAATTTGCTTTATATTTGTTTAAATAACTTACAAACTACACTGTTGCCTGATGAAGCCTTGAGAAGTAACAAGAGTTAATTCTTTCAGAAGGAAGAGACAATGGACAAAATCAGATATTTGTAATATTTGTATGGTGTAAGAATAGTTTGGTTGCTAGCAAATGGCAGGACAGGTTAACATTACATTAACTCATGAACTTTATGGGCAAATAGTTCATCTTTATCACCAGGCCTGAAATCATCATTGATTTACTCTTACCTAGTTTGGATTTTGGAAGACTACAGGGAAACAACAGTAGCCAAAATCTGAATGCAGTACTAGATAGAAAAATAAGGTTTCCATTAAAATAATATATCCACAAAAAGTGCTCTATCTCTTGTAATATTCTTCTTTCATTGTCAAAATAATGTTTGAACAGCACCAAAACTCTCTCAAATTATGTCTGAAAATCATTCCTTCTCTTTCTCTCCTCTCCTAAATGGGAAATCCCCATATTTTTCTTTGCATGGAACATAGTTTCTTAGCCAAGAGTACTAAGAAATCAAAAATTTTTACTGCTTTTACATGTGTGTAAATAAACATGCAAAGTAATGAAGACAAGGGCTGTGGGACTTATGAGTACTCTGTTTCTTTCAAACCCATTATCCTCCATGGTTACAGCATTTTTCTTCTCTATATTCCTTATGCATTCTCTTTGCTACACTGTAAACATTAAAAAAAATACTTGAAGGCAAAATTCATAACAGCGATGGGTTGGAACTACTGCCAGCTTTTAAAAACTATTGTTTAATTGAAAAGTTATAGAGTAAAAGCAAGTACATGAATTACTGAAACTGTCTGCATGAAACATTTATAGCAAAAAACTCCATTCCATAAAGATAGATGGAAGGACATCTTTCATGCAAAAATAAAACAATTTATTTGCATGCAAAGCTGACAACTTGTAAGTGTGCCTCTGGAGAACAAACCATAGAACAGATCCGCAGAAAAATGCAAACTCTACTTGCTGAAGCATTTCTGCATCCACATTAGTGACCTAGGGGAGGGGGAGCCAGAGGTGGTACTGAGGTGTAATGAATTAACCTGCCTCTTCCCATTTGAAGAAATGTAAATAAAAATCAAAGGAATCTTTATCCCACTGACAATATGGTATGCAAGGTCACATGGCCTAATATTTTAAGAGGATTAGAGCTAAATCTCTACAAACTTTGAAATGACCCAACCAAGCCTGTGAGCTTTTCAATTTAAATGGGTGCACAGCATGACTTCTGTGACCAACAGGAATTTGGCAGGATGAAAAAAATTCAGTCCTGTAGTGACTGGTTTTACCGGATATCTATCTGTTAATTTGGGCTGTACAGGAGATGGAAACAAACTGGGTCACTGAAAGAGCTCAACACTTAATTATAAACAAAATTTGCATGAAAAGGAAAAATTTCTTGATATTTATTATTTGCCAAATTAGGAACATAATTTCTGTAGTTTTCTTCATTTCTAGGAGAACTGCAAGGATCAGGGTCTAACTGAAGCATCACAAATCACTTAAACAACATTTCCATCACTATCAAAAGCCATAGTTCCCTGAAAACCTGCAAGGCATACAGGAGAAAGCCCTGCTCTGGACAGTGAAGAACAGCCTTTTCCAAAAACATCTCTATTTGAACCTCAGACATTATCACATGCAAGATGTATGCGGATCATACTCAACAGATGAGAAAAACAGCTAATTGTCCAGCAGAATCTATCCACCAGCTGGCAGGCAACTACCATCACACAAACATGAAGCAATCCCATAACCACACATAAAAATAACATAACAACATGTATTCAACCAGAACCATCAATTGTTGTTAGGGACGCAGCTGACCAAAAAAAAAAAAGTAAATTCATGTGTTTTCGTTCTAGGAGTTTTGTGAAATGTGTCCACACTAGAAGCAGTGATAGTAAACAGCAAGAATACATTCCCTCTAATAATGATGGCTGCCCTTTATGGCTCAGACTTGATCCTCCACGTATGGAGAGATGTGAAAGTTCGCTTCCCAAAGCAGTGTCCCAGACAAGTACTTTTCAAATATTCATGCCAACAAAGTGCCTACAATTACCTCGAAATTGAAACCGCTGCTGATCTACCAAAAAGTTTGGAAAAACTCAACACTTTCAGCATGGGTGCAGAACCCTTCTAGATGTCAGGATATCTCTGTATCTTTTATCCTTTCACGTGGAAGTGCTGATGTGGAGATGCAGTATTTCCTTTCCCTTGCCATAGCCAATGGTTTTATTACAGCTCTGTCATGTCCACTTTCTTCCAGCCTTCCTGTTGCTTCTACTACATGAATTCATGAGTTAGCCAAGATGCCCTTGGCAGTAATGGAAAACTGCAAGAAAGACAGTGAATTTTTCAGAAGAAAATATAAGGGACTTTTAACAAACCACAAGACCTGCTGAGAAGGCAATGTTCAATGTGTGTGGAGCTAAACTCTCAGTAACCCTTAAAATAACAAAAAGTGCTGCTTCGGATGTTTTTTATGTCTTCAATATTATCCCGTGCCAGTATGTTCCCAGAGGCTTCCCTGGCAAAACACATTGGAGGCTGCAGGACCGAGAAACTGGAGGGTAGGCTCAGTGTTTCCCAGATGCAGTTCATTAGATCAGACTCTCCCATGCACACCTGCATGTCCCAGAGAGGTCAAAACAGAAGTGTTAGAGGGTTAAGTAGAAAAAACAAAAAACACTTTAGAAACCAGCATTTTTAGAAGGCATGGTCAAGTAAGCAACATTCTACGTAATAACCCAGTTTTAAGCACCTATCTGAAGATCTTAAATTAGACCATTCTGCTGTTAATTTCACAGATCCCCTCTTTGCCTTCAGTATCTTTATAGAACACTTTGCAGGCAACTACATCTATGTTTAAACCCATATCCATCTAGGAAGAACATGATTATGATGATTTATGATTAGTCCTCCAAGCATTATGCACAAGAACACTGAGAAATTACCCCCCTTCATTCCTGTTCCTAAGTAACACCCTACACTGCATTAAAATAACAAATTTTACTGAATGCTCTTCACTTTTATTTGAAAGACAATTATCTTTTTATTTTTTAATATTATTGGGACAAGACACCAATTTGCAATTTAGGAGCAGTGATTTCATCTGTTTCTGTCCCAGGTAAGGTGCCCCAGGACTGTGCCTGTCAGTGTTATGAGGTGATGGCAGCTGCCAGCACCCTCAAAGCTGGAATGGGCACTTACACTGTGACACCAAGATATTCCATTGGTTCACCCGGGTCCCTCTTTATGGGCCCAGGAGAGCATCCTGTCTGCCATCTGAGACCTCCCAGCCACAGCTTGAACCTCTGTGGTATAGTCAGCAGAACAGGCTTGGTTTGTTTGTGTGAGACTGACCATCAGAGACCCTGCAGGCAGCAGTGCTCACGGGATTTGTGCACCTTATTATCCCCATACCATTTTTGATCCTCCTTTCTGCTGCCCTCATACCATCATTTCCCTATCACAGCTTCATCCCAAATAAATTGTTTCTCTTTTTTTTTTTTTTCCCAATAGGTTCCAGTTTTATTACATCTGTACCCAAAAAGAGTATTACTGATATGGTTACTTAGGTGCTGGTTGACTTGCAGGACTATGGCCAGGAAGGTACCTATCACTCCTCAGCTCAGTTATCTGTGAAGCTTGGCTGTTTCTCATGTAATGTCCTCTTAGCCATCTGTGAAATCCAGCCATCCCACATGGTGCTATCTCTAACTTCTGTCAGCTCCTCACACAGTTATCTGTCACAGTCAGCAATTTCTCACGTCATGTCCATCGTTTTCTGCTGCACATTCTACTTGTTTGGTTTAATGGCAGGGCAAGATCAAGCTCGAGGTGCACGTATTTCCCTGCAGCCCTAGAAAACAGGTCAGGAGACCTTGTGTCCAAGTGACTTCTGTCTTCCAAAGTGAAACGTACTTTAGTGCACAAAATATACTGTAAACTTTTGTCCAGAGTTTCCTGACCAGTCCTTCCCCAAGGGCACTCTGAGGGCAGTGCAGGGCAGTACATGTGGCCATCTATTTTCAAGCCTAACTATTTTCCTACACCTAGCACTTGAGGTTTTTTCTAGCCTCTGATTCATTGCTCCTTTTTCTGGGCCTTAACTGAGGCAATAAGCTACACTGTTTGAAAGAGTTACTTTCTGCCAACAAGCCTAACAGCAATGTGCTTGTGTGTAATAGGACACATTAAAATAGGAGGCCTTTCAGGTTTTGAATTTAACTAGCCTATAGAGCAGTCTGGCTGAAGTTTGCTCAGAGACATGAATATAAAGTGATGCTTTGCTTTAAATTACTGAAAATGCAAACCCTGTGTTTTCCTGCTGCCTTGTAATTTCTTCCCCTTGTGTCACCTCTGGTGGCTCATCGGACACCACAGCAGGCTGCCACAAGAGGGAAAATATGGCAGGAAGCTCATCAAAAACATAGTCAGCAACTCACTAATGCAAGCTCAGTTTAGGTTGTAGGCTCAATTAGTTTTACACTTGAATCATGGTCAAAGATATCTCTTCAAAGTAAATGCAATCTGGAAGACTCAGTTTTCAGTGCCCACTCTAACACCCATGAGTGAAACCAGTGGAGAAGCCAACTGCCCTCGATGTGGAAGATCCCTCTCACCTCATGGGACCCTGGGACGGTACTTCCATAAAATCCAGTTCTTCATGCATAGTCACTGTGCCTAGATTATTTATTTTTGTTGAAAGCAAACTAAGTTTCTCATCTTATTAAGGCTTTTCCATAAGCAGGACAGAAGTTCCACCTTTCTAAAAAAACCCAGCCTCCTTCCAGGTTTCTCTGGATAATTACGTCAAAAATGAAAGCATTGTGGGGGTGGGACAGTCATTTTTGAAAGGTCCTGATATATATATTTAACTTAGAACTATGAATATCTTTGTTGGAAAGCACATCAAAATAGCATCTGAAAGAAGACAACGTATTTTTAACACAGAAGAGGCAGAATACTTTATACTAAAATTACAATATGTTGACTTGGCTGCCACTGTTTTCTTTCATTCACAAACATGTGAGCCCTTGCCTCTTCTGTGGATGTCCAGACAGTACCTTTTTAGAGCACAAAACATTTTCTTTTGTAAATTTACATGGCATCAACACAATCCCACTAACAAAATATAAGGGGATGAAAATAAAGGCTTCAAAATTAGCTTCTCTGGGGTTGAAAGTGCCTTATGGGTAGCAATTAGAAATTGCCCGCACTAACCATCAACCAAGTGAGCAGATTTAGCACATCACAGAAATTAATGAGTCTGCATGTAAAAGATGATATAAATTCTTTCTTTAGAACTACCTTCTTGCTTGCAGCACAGCCAACTGCATTTTAACTTCTCGAGGCAACAGAAATAGTTCTCACTGAAATGTAAAGAGGTGAAAGCAGATGCCGTGTTCCTTAATGCAAAGAATACAATAGGTCCCTCCTCCCTAACTTGCTCTGCTTTCCTTCAGCTTGACCTCCCTGGCCAAAAGTCTCCTAGCTGCACTCCTACACGCTTTATATGCACTGTTCCTAGCGAGATATCTATTTGCTGAAAAATTTGAACCTTTAACACTGTGGTTCTCCCTCCTTGTTCTCCTAGTGACATTTCTAGGTAAGAAAAAACCCCAAACAACACACACACACACACACACACACACCCCAAAAAAAAGAAAAGAAAGTTGAGGGAGAGCTAGCAAAACAGAAAGCTGAAAAGTAAGACAAAGCACAGCCGGATAGCCTGGCCTTATGTCATTTATTTTTGGCCAACATCAAAGCTCCTTAGGCCACATTCACAGGAGAAGGTGCCACAGAACGAGAAAACAATCAATCACAACAAGGGAAAGAGGGTAGTGTTCCTAACACTGATAGAAGCACTTAACCAAAACAAAGCAGAGGAGTCTGGAGCACCATCACCTCTTTAAAAGGAACCCGAAGTGAGATGGCTAGAACTTTCAAGGGAATAACCTCTGTTTAGATGGTCAGCACAGGCTGACACTTGAGGTAGGTTCCTGGCTCAAAGCAACTGTATTTCAAACTGCTTTTCTCTAATCAGGTAGGTAGCCAACTTTGTTGGTATAAAAAATATGCTGAGGAGTGGCAAAAGGATTAATGCAGAGAAAAAAGACAGAAATGAAACACATATAAGACACTGATTTGCTGTATTGCAAAAAGCAGACACTTCTGTTTCTTACCTCCCATGAATGAAAACGTTCTCAAAGGAATAAGAGGATTCTATCTTAATAGTACACAGGTCTGGTCAAGAATTCACCTTAAGAGTGATGACTGGAGAACAGATCTGAATAGAAGTATTTAAGCATATTTAAGAATTAATATTTGTTAAATGAAATTCCTCTTTTGCTTTCTCTAGTGTCACTGCAGTTCTGTCATGAGAGGACATGTTTCTAAGGGTCTTTCTCCACAGGGTTTCACTTTCTTTCCCAATATGGTCTTTTCTCATCAATCACTCCCAGCCTCTGCTCCCTATTCTCTAAATATCTTGCTCCAACTAATTGGCTTCACCCTTCTTGAACACTTTCTCAGCTCACGCTGCATTCACACCTTTCCCCATCTCCTGCTGCTTGCACAAATCTGCCCTGCTGCTCCAAACACTAAAATACTTCATACATATGGCAGTTATTTTTCTGCAGATTGACACCAACTGCATCATGCAGAACCATGAAATCCAGGAATTAAACATGATAGTCCACAAGAAAGTGATTAGAAGAGGACTGCATGCCTATTCAAAATGGGCTTGATCACTGTAACGTACCATTCAAACAAAGACACATAATGGCAGGGCCATGGGCATCAAACACATTGTCATAGAGACTGGAGGCCCTGCTCATTAAAAGTCCTGCTACTGAGTTGAGTAGCTCTTTTCACCTCTGACAGAGTCTGCTGCTTGTCTGCTAGTTGTCGTATTGTCCGTATCTGAGCGAGCTTTTATACTTGAAGCTCATAAAATATACTTCTGATGAGTTCGCTTTGCCTTTATAACGAGACAGATTATACAGTGGTGAAGATCTTTTCAGACATGTTCTCAATGAAAACATAAATTCAATACTCTAGAGAGAAACTTCAGCTTAAAACTTAAGCTGCATAAACGATGTGTATCTTTTTCCCAAACCTATGTAGTGCAGTTCTGCAGAAGAGTTCATTATGGTCTTTGCCAGTTGTTTTGTCCTCCATAATTATGAGAGAGCTGTACGTGTTTTGCTTAAGAAAAGTAAAAACATTAGCCCATTTCCCCGTCTGTAGAATGTAAGTGCTTTAAGCAGAATGTGCACCCCTAGTGCAGTAGGAAAGGTCTGTGTGTCCTTAGTACATTAGAATCTCATCAACAAAATACACAGCTTGTTTCTTTACAAGCCATGGAACATGTCGTGCATTAAAACTGTGTTTTTACCAAAACCAGTGAAGGGATGAAGCTATTGAATTATTTGCTACTCAGTAGCTATGGTAAGGCAACTACATCTATTTTTTCACCCCTCCCATTTGGATTATACTCAAGCAATTATATTCCAACATAAACAAGGACAAAATTCATCAGTCCGCAAACCTACACAAGCAATAGCACTCATTTTGGCTACATCTCATGAGGGGGAACTCATCTATTAAGGTTTACAGAGGAAGATCACATCAAATCATACATCCATATATTCCTCTAAGCAACTCTACAAGCAAAGTCTAGGTACTGCTGCATTAACTCACCCTCAGGCAAACCATGAAGGCCACAATCACATATCAGGAGAAGGGAAATAAAAATATCTTCTGCTCCCTCTTCCAGCTATGTGGACTGGCCCATGCCAATCAGAGAACAAAAAACAGAGCAAGGGGGTCTTCTATAAAACCACTCGCCAAACAAGTTTAAAGTTTAAAAGTAAAAAAATAGCAAGAAAATTACTCTTACAATTATATATGACCATGTTGAGAAAAGCAGACTGTCGGTGTTATTTGTACTATTAAACCATTTTTTAATACTTTAATATCCTACAATCAGGAACCCAGGAAGCTCCTTTCCCAGTCTTGTGTCTTATTCTCTGGGTAAAGAGTCACACTTGCGCAAGAAATCTTATTCTGCCTCAGGAGAGGCAGAATATTACCCCACAGTGATCTGTCTGTGACTGCAGCTTGTATCTGTATTCAAAATATCACAATTATGCGAATTTGCAGTAGCTCCAAGTAAAAAGCAAGCTAAGGAGATGAGCAAATATTTGGGTAGCTACACAGCTGCTGGTAGCTGAGCTAGTTAGTTTAAAGCCTCGTACTCTTTACACTTCTACCTTGCACTGCCACTGTAAATGCAGCAGCATCTCATGGTAACAGCATCCATTTTGGGGTTTTAATTAGTTTTCTATTAGTATTTCCAAAGACTTTACCATGGAGGGATAGACCCTGTTGGAGAAAGTGTTGTGCAATGTATAGCATTGATATTCTCTGTGAACCACCGGTCTGTAGACACAAGAGGATCAAAAGAATAAGGCAAATTCAGTTATATAGATATAAAATATATACATATGTAGATATACACATACACATGCACATGTTCGATGTATACATGTATTTGGTTATATTCCAGTTCCATGCGAGTTGCTAACTAGTCTGACACACTCTTCCCTTCCAGATAACCTGGTGTCCACATATACAAAAAGCACATGCTTGGGGCAAACAGGAGTCAGAACTTGCTCTGAGAGGCAATCAAAAAGCAACAATTTTATCTGATTTTCTTCAAATCAAGTTCTAGAAGGTTACTCATAACCAGTTTATTCACATAAATGTATTTCCTCACTCAGATTCTTGTCATCTGTAGTGCAGTTACATGCATAAAATAAGAGAGTTTTCCCTGGACAATGAAAATTGGTGTCTACTGGAAAAGAAAGTTGTTTTGAAGAAATTAATGATAAAGGCATTGCTGTTGATCTACGCAGGCAGAAAGACATATCATGCCAAGTTTTATTTATGTACATTTTTGCCTTTTCACTATTTTGTCAAGCACCCTGCAGCACAGTTCAGTGATAGCGGGTAGTGTTTGAATAAGTGAGTAAAGAATGTCAAACTGAGTGTACAAGAATGAAAGCATTGGCCTTGACTTTGCAAGGTCTGGTTGATTTGAAAGCTAATTCAATGATACAAGCCTTCACTCAGATGGCTTGATGAAAGTATGCAAGCAGACTTCTTTTCTTTTTTCCTTTCTGTCTTTTGAATATGAGTTGCAGGCCTCAGGCATCTGTTCACAGACTTTCTCTTTCTTGCAACAGAGAAAAAGCTTCTCACCTGCCTAAAAGATGGGAGTTAGGACACCATACCATTCTAATCAGTTGTGAAAGAATTTTCTTGCTTCCCTTTGGTTCTAGGTATGCATTTTTTTGTCTCATTCATGCCTCCTAAACCTCCCTCAGCTACATTGCCTCAGGACACTCATAGTCTGGTACAGCAAGTTGTGAAATGCTCAGCATTTGCCTCTGATTAGTGCTGGTCCTCTGTAAGCTGGTTGCTGTGCTATGGGGAGGAGAGGATGGGAATGAGGCAAGGATGGGAACTCTGGCTGCTTAGGGACAGAGCTCATCACCTCCTCATTAGCCTTGTTTCTAGTCCACTGGCCTTCAGAATGACAGCTTGGAGGTCCCTTGCTGGTCAGGATCTCCAGCTGGGCTTGTTGTGACACCTAGCTGGGAGCTGGGTCTGTATTGTCCTGTTATAACTGGATGAGTCTTCTGGCTTGTCTGGACAGTGGAGCCGTTTTGTAACATTTTTGTGTATATTGTGATAGCGTATGTACTTATCTTGTCACAACTAAAGTGACTTAGTCACATGAGAAGAAAGGAGAAGAATAAATCCTTCAGATCCTGCAGGATAAAAATGGCCTTCTTGAATCAATCTTCATTTGATGGTAGTGTAATTATGGATTATTTACCAAGATACATTCTCTTACTCAGAGCACAAAAATTGCCAAGGTGCCTGGTGCTAGTAAATTAAATAACACAGAGGGTGATTTGTCATTATTACAGATCATTAGTTCTTTTCATGTTTAAACTTGCCCTTTCCAAAGACAGACTTTTTGGGTGTCTGGAATATATAATATGCTTCAATCACAACTCAACTGGTATGTTAATCATTGCACTGCATTGAGTCTGCTTTCTCCCAGAAAACAGCACTAAAAGCTTTATAAAATGAGAGCAAAGAAAGTGAGTCACAAGTGAAGAAATAAGTCTTTGCCGACAGAGAGACTGTAAATTTGGGAACTTTATCAGCAGCTTCAATGCAAATGTTACTATTCTTTTGCCTGTTCCTGTGACCAACACTGTCCCCATTTTCTGTTTCCCAGACCTCCAAGAAAAGAGATTTTTTAAAGTGAGAAGTTCCTGGAGTTCTGACAGAATTGTATGAATTGGACCATTTGGAAATGATAGCATCCCAAAACCCTTTTCCTTGTAGGTGGGAAAGCGTTACTGTGCTGCCCTCTAATGCTCACAGCCTTTTTTTCACTCATGGATGGGGGAGGCTTAAGGTTAGTGCAGCTGAGTAGGCAAAACTGCTTTCTTGTCAGCTCTCCTCACATAAAATTGGAAAAGCAAGACTTTATGCTAAATTCAATGTCGCTTTTCCTGTGCAAGCACACTTGTTATTACACAGTGAAAGCATGAATTACTGAGCGCTTTGGGGCTGTAATCCAATTTGTGGATATTTCATTTAAACTGTGCCATGAGTGAATTGTCCCACAGTGATGTATTGATAGGCCCTAGACTGATACTATCACTAAGAGGAAAAATAAGGCAACTCAGTGAAAATGGAAAAAATAGGGGAATTTTTCTTGAACAAAATCATGATAGACATATTAGGTTCCTGTTTGTTTAAATTTTAGAGCGCATAAAAATGATGCTTGCTGGTCTATTATATCTTGCAGAACCATTTCACAGCATCACTTAATCTTTTTCAGGAGCTTCCCTACCCTGACTTTCTTATTGTTCTCCTTCTGCATCACCTAAAACCCTGTCAAAACTTAAACCTGCTATCATAATCCAAAACTGACCATCTAAGCTTTGCGCTTTCATGCATCCTATTTTACACTTAAATAGATGCCAGTAGATCCCCCTCTTCTTCCTTGCAGAGGTGTATAAAAGGAGAGTGGGGGCTGGGAAGGAGCTCCAGTTTAGGGCTCAGCAGCATTCCGTCCCCTTCTAGCTTCAAAACTTGACCTTTGAGAGTTATGGTAGCAACAGCAGCTCTGTGAGTACTAGAAGGGCAGGGTTGTGAGGAGGGAGAAGAGAGAAGGAAGGGATGCAAGCCAGGAAACACGTCTACAGAGACCCAGTGAGGGCCAGGATCTAAAATAGCTTATCAAGCTGCATAAATATTAATTGTATCATTTAAGCTGACTTTCTGCCCCATCTGCAGATTTTCACCATAAGAGGTTTCTCTAACAGGGCATGATGTCTCCAAGTGCCTTTTATTAATAATTAAAACATTATATCTTGAATTACCACCCGGCTCATGGAAGATAACACTGTGTTGGTAGGGGAGATCCTAGTGCATAGTAAGGAGGTGAAGGGGTTAGGTATGTACCCTTCTGCCTTTCTATTTGTTATTTACATTTCAGTGCTTCCGGAAATCCACAAGATCGTGCCCTTCTTGTGCTACATTCCTTCTCCACACCTCCTTTCTCTGTCTGCAAAATCACAACACTTTCATTTGTCAAACATTTTGAGGCCTACCAATGAAAAGCATCACATGTGATCTGGCCAGAAAAAATGACCCAAGATCTTATTTTTTTTAGAGTATACTAATGGGATTATTAAATGCTACTACAAACAAATCTTGCCTTGACCGTGCCTGCCTTGGGCAAGATCTCTCCAGGCGTATAGGAAGAGGTGGTTCTGGAAAAAGAAAATGCACATTAAGGGAAGAAAATACACATTTAGGAATCTCTTTCTGCTGAGATGGGGCTGGAGACAAACACAGCACAGTGATTCAGCAGCTCTTCATCTAGGAGTGCTGAAGGGCATTAATGAGACTCAAGCAGTGACAGTGGAGGAGTGTTAGTGCCATGCACTGGCCACAGATGTGGGTGAGTAAAGTACCTACTCACTGACTCATTGTATGGCTTGTAGCACACAGAATACCTGTGTGACCAGCAACAAATGTCCTGCAAGGATTTTAGCCATAGGGAGCATGACAAAAGTAGTAATTCAGGGAGAAGATGAAATCAATCCAGATATTTCAATTGTGAATTTGTTCTTTTTTTTCCTTTGGATATGAATTTCATCTGGCAACAGATATAAACATCTGTACAGAGGCAGGTCCATGGCTACTGGTCTGCCATGACAATGAAGTGCAGGGAATGAAGTAGAAATGGTACAGTCAGAGCTGAGCCCACACAGTGTGAAAAAGACCTTGATACAAAGTTATCTAAGAAAATGATCCAAGCATTATGGTTTAAAATTATGTAACGCATACAAGATTATCTGTTTAGATCTGGATGTGGTGAAGTTGGAGCAACCAGGACTCTGCTGGGGTGTGGCATTAGAGTACGTCCAAACTCAGAGAGACTTTTCTCTGCCCAGGTGAGATGTCCCTGGATCACCCTCTGCTCTACTTTTGATCCAAAATGAGCAGAGCAACTGAATTTGTAAGCACCTGCAACTGGGTCCATGCTTCAAGGTCTTGGTGCTTACATCAATACAAGAGTCACGTATCTAGTTATGTTTGAAATTCCTTGTATAAGAAATCTATTTTTCTGTTTAAAATGGTGTAAAAGAAGGGGCAGACAACTTGTGAGGACTGCAAATATGAAATGAGATCTTGAAGAGAGAAAATCAGAGGGGCTAAAGACCAGTTAGAACTTAGATTGGCCCATTCTGCGAAAGATAATAAAAAATCCTTCTACAAATATATCAATTATCAATAACAAAAGAAGGACCAAGGAAACTTCCATCCTTTACTGGATGCAAGGGGAAGAACAGTGACAAAGTACAAGGATAAGGCTGAGGTGCTTAGTGCCTTCTTTGCCTCAGTCTTTAACAGTAAAGTGCGATGTTCCCTGGATACTCAACCTCATAAGCCAGTAGACAGGGAGGAAGAGCAGAACAAATCTCCCTTGATCCAAGTGGAAATGGTTAGAGACTTGCTAGGGATGGGATTCACCCAATGGTATTAAGGGAGCTGGCAGAGGTGCTTGCCAAACCTCTTTCCATCATCCACCAGCAGTCCCAGCTGACTGGGGAAGTTCCGTTGGACTGGAGGCTGGTGGATGTTACACTTGTTTACAAGAAGGACAGGAGAGAGGATCCAGGAAACTACAGACCTCTTAGTTTGACTTCAGTGCCAGGGAAGGTCATGAAGGAGGTCATCTTGGGTGTCATCTCACAGAACATACAGGACAATCAGGTAGTCATGTCCACTCAGCATGGGTTTATGAAAGGCAGGTCCTGCTAAACTAACCTGATCACCTTCTATGACAAGGTAACCCACTTGATGGATGACGGAAAGTCTGTGGATATAGTGTACTTGGGCTTTAGTAAATCTTTTTTACACAGTATCTCACAGTATTCTACTTGAGAACCTGGTTATCACTGGCCTGGTTACCACTGTTCAGTTTTGGGCCCCTCACTATAGGTAGGACATTGAGCTCTCGGAGTGTGTCCAGGGAAGAGCAATAAAACTGATGAAGGGGCTGGAAAACAAGTCTTATGAGGAGTGACTGAGGGAACTGGGATCGTTTAGCCTGGAGAAGAGGAAGCTAAGGGGAGACCTTATTGCTCTCTTCCACTAACTAAAAGGAGGTTGTAGAGAAGGTGGGTGTTGATCTCTTCTCCCAAGTGATAGGTGACAGGATGAGAGGGAATGGCATCAATTTGTGTGAAGGGAAGTTTAGATTGGACATTAGGAAAAATTTCTTCACAGAGTTATCAAGCACTGGATCAGGCTGCCCAGGGAGGTGATTGAATCACCATCCCTGGATATGTTTAAAAGGCAGGTAGATGAGGTGCTTGGGGACATGATTTAGTAACAGACAGGTACTATTTGAGCTGATAATCTCTAAGGTCTTTCCAACCTAATGATTCTATGTTTCTGTGAAAAGAGTTTCAAAACTGGTCTCAGATAATTTGCAAAATAATATCTTATACATTTTAATTACTATACAGATTAAGTTTACATGTGGGGGAAAATAAAACACTGGTGGGAGTTAAAGGTGCCAGCACAGCTTTGAGTGAGCTACCGGATTTTTCCAGACATGGAAAGCTACTTGTTCTCATCTGCTCTAGCCATAAGATTACATTAATTCTAAAATGAACCTGCATGCCAGATTTATTAGCCAACAAATCTGGAAGAAGAAACAGAAATCCTAAGAGGCAGATAGTGATGAGATTGTTTAGAAGAAAAGTTGTTTAGTATAAATGAGTAGACAGTGCAACAAGGCACTCCCATGAATGGAGATTAACATTTTAATTTCCTTTTTGGTAACCATTTTAACACCCTTTACCTTCTTCACTTTCCTTTTGTGCTCATTTTGTCATTGTTTTCTAATTCTATGTTCTCAAGATAGCTGATTCACAGGAGGCTCTTAATCTTTTGGCTAGGTGTTGTAATTTTTTGAAAACAAATTAGCTAAACTGAGGGACAAGAGAATTGAGACATGTTTGAGGTCACACAACAGATTAATGGCTAATCACAGTTTGAATCCAGGAACTTCTAGTTATTAGACTTTTACTGCAATTGACTGTGTTGTTTCCTGCAACTCTAGAGTGCTATAACATCACTTGGAAGTTGTTGTAAGGGTTGCATAGGTGAAAATTAAAAATGTGATCAAGAGAAAAAAGGTTGAGATATCAGGAATCACTAACAAGCATCCAACACTGATCACTTCTTAAACAGGCTACTGTATATATATACTGATATATCTGATAACCACAGAACAATTAATCAACTCTCAGAAGTAGCAAGTGTCAGGAATATCATCTTACCTGTAGATCACTGAATAACCAGTGAAGATTGTGATTGTGATAAAATCTTTCTTCCTTTTTTTCCTTGGTGGACTATGCTGGCACTTACTGCTCTGCTGAGAATGTTATGTGGGAGAAATTCTGGGAGAAGACAGAGTACTTCTTTCCTTCACCTGCCTCCTTCCAATTAAACCTCCATGGATTTATGTCTTAATAAAACAGCAGTTATACCTTCTTTTTTCAATTCATCTTTGCTATTAAACACCACTATACCAAACATAATTGGTATTGTCTGCAATTGCTTAAATTGGGCATAAACATTTATTGCTTCCCTAGCTAACTAAAGCAACCTTGCTCTTCTTAGGAATGAAAAAAATTCCACTCAAGGTCAAGTGACCTGATGTTTTCAGGCAGCCTCATTACCCATATTAACATTGTAGAATATGAGGCAGAACATCTGGTAGTGCCATAAAAATGATACAAATGTATGTATATTTGCTTTAGCTCTTCATGCTGACATTGAGCCTGTGCTCCCATTTTGCATTGATGTTCTGAAGAACTGCTAGAGTGTCAGTGTGTAAAGTTTGGGTAGAAAGATTCTTGGTCTCTGCAGTTCTTTGTGCCCAACACAAAATCATGGGAATACTGAAACTGGCATCTCTTGCTGCTTGCCAGCACTATCAGATTTCAGGAGGAGATGGCTTACCCAATCTGATATGCCTTTTGTCACATGCATCTGACATCTGGGAGGTAGCTATCAGTATTGGAGAGCTATCAGTATTGGAGAGCTATCAGTATTGGAGAGCTATCAGTATTCCTCTGTCACCATGTCTGTCAATGAAGTTTGCTCACCACAATGACAATGAGTTACAAAACTGGAAGAAGAAAGAATACTTGGCAGCATGACAATTTCTGTGCTCCTCTATTGCTTCCCTCTGATGAGTTTCTGCCCCAGAGGCTTTCTAGTATAGCTTTCAGGTTCTTTGAAGGGCATGGAGGGGGAGTAGCATTTCACTAGTTCCTGCAGAAGGAACCCCTCAAGCTCTCTCAAGGTGCACAAGTAGGATTTACTCAAGTCCTTTGTTTTTTCCCTGATTCCAGTCCTGATAAGAGTAGTTCTGGGTCTATTTTGCATCAGTGGGTTATGATCACACACTGACAGCTGAAACACATTGCTTTCTGGCTTTGTATTCCTGAAGTCTGACATATCTGCGGTGTGGAATGAGGGAAGTGCAAGAGCTGGCTCTGCATTTCCTTGTCATATGGAAATACTGCTGTTCAGAGTATCTTTAGCACAGAACTTAGAGGAGCTTCTCTTCCCTTTGAGCAGGGGAGCACTGCAGAAGAATTGTGCTGGGCTGAGAAGCTGCTTGAAATAATACATGTACAGCATGGTCCACAAATACAGTATGACTGCTTTGTATCCCACTAGAACTCTTGTTCACTTCAATACTGCTCAAATATGTCTGTTGAGCATTCAGAAACTCTTGCTCTATGTGCTGTGATCATCCAAAGATGAATCTTTTGTGATCAGATGGTTTCAGAAACCCAGTAACTCCCAGAAGCTCCAGAATTCAGGTAATGAAAACAAAACGATACCTAATAAAGGCCTGCTATATTGTATGCTATATGGATCTGGTCCTGTGATGTAGAAGATAGCCAGGAAAATAGGGAAGAGGCTGGTAGGGTGGCATCAGACTCCTCCATGAAACTGATCCTCCTCTTCTCCTACCTATTCCTTCCTGATCTGCATGTTTTCAGCTAAAGTGGAGAAGTGATAGAAAGGTCATCCTCCAGTAAAATATTTCAGCCTCAGTCACTATACTGTTGTGGCCAGGGTTAATAAGCATAAGATCTACAGACTTCTACTAGCTAGATGGAAACTGCTGCAAACAACAGAACGTAGGAACAACAGCAGTGATCAGCAGCAGAAAATGCTGCCTTTTTGAAGGTGGCCTTAGAGGAGTTCCACATATAGATGGGAAACAGATAATCTAAACTCACCACTTCACTCTGTTTGTTGTCTTTTCTTTGCACGTTTCCTTGTCTGTATGTTAAAGTGCTTGCTATTCAGAGTAATTTAAAACTTCATCAGTACTCGCTAGAGAGTTGGGGCTTAGAACTTCAGTCAATTAAGTCCGTGTAGATGAGTAATAGAAGTAAAACTTGCAGTTTTTGGTGCAGAAAAAGGAAAGAAAAAAAAGAAGAAAAAAGATTCTATAGCTTAGCTATTCAAAAGCAATTATCAGAAAAGGCATGACCAGCAGGTCCAGGGAGGTTATTCTCCCTCTGTACTCAGCACTGGTAAGACCATTCCTCGAATCCTGTGTTCATTTCTGGGCCCCTCACCACAAGAAGGATGTTGAGGCTCTGGAGCGAGTCCAGAGAAGAGCAACAAAGCTGATGAGGGGGCTGGAGAACAGGCCTTATGAGGAGCGGCTGAGAGAGCTGGGGGTGTTTAGCCTGGAGAAGAGGAGGCTGAGAGGAGACCTCATTGCTCTCTATAACTACCTGAAAGGAGGTTGTAGAGAGGAGGGTAATGGCCTCTTCTCCCAGGTGACAGGGGACAGGACAAGAGGGAATGGCCTCAAGCTCCGCCAGGGGAGATTCAGACTGGACATTAGGAAAAAATTTTTCACAGAAAGGGTCATTGGGCACTGGAACAAGCTGCCCAGAGATGGGGTTGATTCACCTTCCGTGGAGGTGTTTAAGGCATGGGTGGATGAGGTGCTGAGGGGCATGGTTTAGTGTTTGATAGGAATGGTTGGACTCGATGATCCAGTGGGTCTCTTCCAACCTGCTTATTCTATTTAAGAAAAAAAAAAAAAATTAGTTACACAGAGAGCCATTTTCAGACTTCTAATTGCTCCAAATCTATCTGCTAAAGAGTCATTACATTCCTTTTTAACCCCTCTCTTACACTAGGAACTAATGCTGTAATTGAACTGTGTCACCAACTATCTCAGTTCAAAACCATTAGTAGAGTTGTTTATTTTCATATTTGCTCAAACATTACTGCACATTGCCTATATGCATGGGGCCAGATTTGCTGCTGGCATGTGTGGGTACCACACCAGTGAAATTTGTGCTGTTGCGTCCAATTAGGCGTGTGCCAAGGCTAGTCCCATGTGCTACAAGCCTTCATTAACAAATATATACCCATCACAGACTGTGTTCTGTTCACCCAACTACATTCTCTTAAAGATGTAGCAATGCCATGGAATAAAACTCAGTAGCATCATGTCTATGAATTCTCCCCAATTTTTTAATGCCACAAACCCATTATGGGGCTATTTCATATCCATACATTTAATCCTGATTTTGTGTGCAGACAATAAAGAAACAATACTTTTCAATACTTTGTGCAGCAGTGTGCTCTCAGAATTGTGATACCTTGATGATATTACTGTGTGTATGTAAAATACCCAGAGATTATGTACTATGTCTCCACGGACCTTATTTGAAGAATGAAAGAAACTGAATCAAAATAATAAACACATTAGTAAGGTTGCATGCAGTTTATGTATCCAATTAAAGTACCAATTAAAGTACAAGTTTTGTTGTACTTGTAAAAAAGAAACATTAAATGCCTGGGGTATTGCTAAATGCAGACCTAGAATGTGATATTTAGCCACATACAATATGACAGTCATTGGGAACAGATAATGTGAGTCCTATAGCAA
The DNA here is from genome assembly GCA_033459285.1 of Clamator glandarius. Classification (NCBI taxonomy): domain Eukaryota; kingdom Metazoa; phylum Chordata; class Aves; order Cuculiformes; family Cuculidae; genus Clamator; species Clamator glandarius. Next base: position 2,985,075 of record JAUNZM010000105.1, read on the forward strand.
ACCTTTAATTAAGATTCTTCCCACATTTCTATTTTAAACTCTTCCATTAAATATGCTCTGTAATATAATTTGGAATACAGATCTTAGCAGAGCAGCAATTTTTTTGTTTGTTTTGTTTTTAATTCCAAGAAAAAAAACATTCAACCATTTCATAGCAGTTAAAGAGTAAGCTGGAAGTAACCAAGATATGATCTTATACAACTCATCTGAGCTCAAGATTAATGCTTACAAACACAACAGCTCAGTCTTATTCCCATGGCACTAGACAGCTTAGAGCCCTGCATTTAGTGAGTGGGTGCTGGAAGAGTTTAGTCATGCCAGTGTGTATCAGACCAGTTGATTCATAACCTGCCTTACCACTCTGAGCGTGTGTTCACCAGACAGATGTCTTTATTGATGGCCTGACTCTGTCTGTACCCGCCTTGATGGAGCATACACTATTTAGCTGTGTTAGCACATACTGCAGAGCTCTTGTCAGTACAACTTACTGGCTTGAGTATAACCATGCAACTAACCTTTGCAGAGCAGGCTTTTATCTTATTAGTGCAGAGAACAGAAGAATGTGGTTTGTGACCATCTATAAGTGAATGTGTAGACAACACCTGAGGAGAAACTGCTTTCTGGGCCAAACCCATGACCAGTCAGAAGCATTACATTGAGATGTGCAACCCCATTTCCATTTTTACCTGCCTCCTACTGAAAACAGGCTCATTAGGGACAGAGAACTAAGTGTGTATCTGGGCCAAGATTCTGGTTAACTGGGTCACCACCATGGCTGTGTCACCTGCAGTTAGCTCAGCTCCCAGGGGAAAAGTGCCATGTGGTGGTAGCCATTGCATCACACACCCTTTGAACACTGCTGCCGAAGGAAACTGTCCTGCTCTCCTCCAAACTCCAGCACCTGGTGGCTGAGCAGCTTTTTCCTTTCTGTGAGGAGAACATCAGTGCTAGTGAGGCCACACAGTGGTATGGAGTGAGGTATCAATCTTCAGTAAAACTAACCCAGAGAAGGGAAAAAACAGAGGGAGAAAGATTGGTTACTTTTAACCTGTTTGGGTTCCCAATTGTTTCCCCTCCAGCCACACCAACACTTAGGCTTCATCTGCAGTCAAAAGTTGATGGCAGCACAACCCAGGAGTAGAGCTGTGGGGAGCACAGGGTAACTAGCTGTAACATCACTGCCAGCTGATGGCAATTTAAGTTGTACAGACTACTACTGCTTGAAAATTCAGGCGCAGTGGTTTAGTGACAACCAGCATCACTTTTCGTTTTCTGTGTCTGTTTTGAGAACACAGCTTTTCATTCCATCTATGATCAATACATAACAGTTTTTGTAATACTGGGGAAAGAGCAGCATCATAAATTAATAACATCCTAAATCTTTGGACTAGTTGAACGTGTATACACACACTTCTATCTCTGAAACTTAATAAGGGTGCTTATGTCATTATTACAGAATTTTATCTGAATTTCCATCAGTTTTATTATTTTATCACTACAAAATCAATGGTATGATCTATCTTCAGTATTTACTTAGTACAATAAAAGCTGAAAAATTAACTAAAAACAAAATGTAAAAAATCCCAAAGCACAAATGGAATTAATAAATTACAAAGACTCCATACTCCCAGCACCTTTCACTTTAGATACACATTATCCTGAGCTTTTCTAAAGCACCCGGTACTACTTTAGCTCAGCTTGCCAAGCTCAGAACCCATCCACATAAACATCTCTGGATTTTTCAAGGTAAGTTGGAGAAAGGCTATGTGAAATGCTCCTACCAGTACCAGTCTACCACACACTACAGACCTGCTTTTCACCCACTCTCCTTATTCATCCAAAACATAGCTTCACTTCAGCTGTACTGAATGCCTCCAGATCATACAGAAGGCAAGACATTGGTATAAATGCCAATTATTCTTATTAGGTGTTGGAGAATAATCATCATTATGTTTCCAAAATTATGTTCCATATTACTGTTTTCCAGTGGTTTATATTAAATCACAGAGGTTTAATCTGCAACTACAGTTTTTCTGGCTTCTATGGGATCATTTTATCACCTTAATGTTCCTCTAATAGATGGTATATTGTGGAAGCGAAATGATGAGTGTGTATTGTAAACCAATTAGGTTTTGTTTAAAAGAAAATAGTGGCAGACAATGGAAAAATATCATGAAGCACTAAGAAATGCTTGAATTTCTTGATATTTTCTGCCTTCAGAAACTGTGCTGTTTAGCCAATCTGCTAAACCATTGGAACAGTTTTATTTTTAGATTATATGGTTCCTGTGATAACATTTTTCCTGCTCTGTAGAACTAATTACCATCCCATACACAATTGTACATACCTTCAACTTAAATCAGAATTTAGAGTTATTCAATGATTCTTTCTAAAGAAACAGGAGATGGAGATTCATGCCCTCAGACTAATTTTATCCTGTAGAAAATTTCTTTTTTCCTACCATCATATTTTAAAGAGTAAATTTCCATTTTGATTTTTTTTTTTTAATAGGCCACTGGAAGCTTATAAACACTTCAAGGCTTTTGAGACTGTATTTTTGTGAAAATTATTTATTATGCAGTGTTATGGATTATGATGCCCTCTTTTCCATGGTTTCTGGACTTCTTGCTCGTTGTCATGTAGCCCCAACAGTTTGATGAACACAAGAATATTCCCCTCTGCCACCTTGTTCTAAAAGGAGAGTGTGATTCTTTATAAAGCATGTATTGCAAATTGAAAATCTATCACTCATGTAGTCAGATTGTCCTCTGGTGAATATGATATACAACTACTTGACACTTTTTTTAAAGACTAGTTTAGTGCTTGTGCAAACCCCAAGCTATCATCTGCAGAGATTAACAAGCTTAAAATCATCAGAGACAGTAGCAATCATCAAGACTGATTTCCCACACAATCCAGACTGTATATGTTGGCTCACTTACTCTTTTAGAGGAGAGGATTTTTCTTCCTGGAGCATGATAGGTATTTTATCTATGAGACAGCAAAGGGACAGTGTCACCTTCTACGGTATTGCCTCACTTTTTGCTGAAACAATGTCTGGATGATTTCTTTACAAAAGAAATTCTTAGCTTCTTTATGGATCATGTGAACTGGAACTGAGTAAATCTTCTAACAGGGATCTCTATTTGAGAGTATCAATTTCATTCTTAATTAATATAGAAAGTGTCTCCCAGTTCTCCTAACACACCTTTTCTACTGTCTTCCTCAGTATATTGTAGTGAGTGACTCTATTCGCAGTAATATTAGTGCTTTTCTTGATACATAGGAACTGCAGAGAAATTGCACTTTTGACTTAACTGCAAATTCTTCCATCAGAAACCTGATCTGACAAGCTTGCTTCGCTTGGAGAACACACCTGCATTGCAACAAAATGGTTTTTCAGATGCAGGCAGAGAACAATGGATACACCGGGAATTGTGCACTGATGTTGTCTGTCTGTAGGGCAGTTTGATGGCCGAGTGCATTCAGGAGTGTTTTGCTGCTTCACTGATTAGACATCAACAAAAAGCAGGGACACGGGTGCCCATTCGTCTTGTCACTAATATAGTAGCAAGCCCAGTGGATCTTGCCCAAACTAGAAAATAAATGAGCTCAGAAGGCAAATTGACCAACCTCCAGCTGTAATCTGTGAGTGGGGGTGCAAGGGGTTGTTGTGGCCCGCAGCTGGGTGTGCACTTTGCACACAGAGCTGGACAGCGACATGAGGCTTTTCCTCCAGAGATACCAGGAGATGCAATTCCTAATGCCATGAACAGTTAGCATGGAAATAAACAATTTGCTTAGTTTCATGGCTAAAATGTAGTAGCTATGCACACCATTACTTTTTTGTTAGGATCCGACATACCAATTCATAATCCACCTTTGACTTTCCTTCATGCTTTCCACCCTTATTCTTGGAGTAGTTTATTTACTTTGATGATCTCTCCCTTACATGAAATACAGGGAACAGTATCAGCCCCATGTTGCAAAATATGCTGACCAAAGAGTGTGAACACGTGTCATCTTTTACCCACCCCTAAGCTGACAGAAGGAGCTACTGCAGCTTAGCCGATGCCTGGGGATAATCGCCACTCTCCTAGCAGGAGCTCCTGCTCCTCCGGGCCGCCTCAGCTGCTCATGGCACAGCTTCCCAACCTATTTCAGCCTAAACAAGTGGTGGTTGCTTAAGAGGGAGGCAATTAAATCTCTGCTAACCCAGCTGGATGCAAGTACATTCTGGGAAGAAGCTCAGGCTGGCTTGCCTCTAACAAGGATGGGTAGGTAGGAGGCAGAGTTGGGCTGGTAATCTTTTCATCTGGCACTGCTGCAGCTGGAATAAGGATGTGTATTCACACAATGACTTGCCCAGGGTCAGACTGTGGTGTAAACTGACTTGCAGTTGCTTTAGTTAAGGCGCAGAAGATAAGCACGGGGAAGGCAGGAAAAAGTCCACAGTGAAAATTCTACAGTGTAAGAAATAGAGAAAATTTAAGAAAAGTCAAGAGGAATTAGAGTTTTCTTTGTTAGAATGAAATCTCTTATTCAATATTAGAAAAAAAACCCCATCTTTTCTGTGATTCTTCACTTTTTGAAACACAGTCTTTACACAAACAACTCCTGGTTTTATGAAGCAGCAACCAAACAATCTTCCAGCACTGTCAGACAGTGATAATTAAAGCTGCTATTAAGGAGACTGGATTTGAACCACTGCTTGACAAGGAGAGAGCATTATGCAGTGCCCTGCATTTCCTCTGCATCATGTAGCTTTTCTGTTGCAATGAACTCACTAAAAATGAAAGTTGAATCACATCAGACAAATACATAATGAGCTTGTGCTGCAATGTTTAATAAGTTAATCATGTATGTTAATGATACACATTTACAAGAAAGGAATTTGACTCAAAATCAAGTCCAGAAACAACAAAGGCTACTAATAAGAACAGCTTTCCATTGACAAAGTCCAGATGAATACGAGATAATTTGGGCATCGAAAAGAGAACAGAAAAAGTGGTAATAGATGGAGCTATGAAGAAGAGCTGAATTTCTTAGCATATCCAATTACAAGAGTCATTACTTATGGGAACAGCAAAACAACTTGTCTACATAGGATATGAGTAGAGTTCAGTGGATTAAATTGTCTAAGTCTGTACCACATTTCATATTTATTTTTAAAAGTGGCTTGATACTGTTGTTGTTTTATCTGAATCTCCAAGTCTTAGAACTGGAAAGTCTGAGTTTTTTGGTTGTTTCATTAGAAATTGAGGCAGTGAGGTTAGGGTTTCAAACTTTATTTCCCCTCTGCTACATAAAGAATGTTTGGAATTTTGAGGGTTAAGGTTTCTTTTTTTTCTATTCAATTCTCAGGTCTTCAGAAATAAATTTACTGGGGTAGAATCATCCCAATGTAAAAGCCCCAGTTTTAGGTAAGAAACAACATGATCTCCTCAAAACTGTGAAATTCATGTAGATGGTTGAATATGAAGGAAGGCCAAAATGCACTCCATCTGAGACTTAGTGACATGACTTTCACTGAAGAAATTTTGTAATGAATTTTATTTCTATAATCTTCCCTTTAGAGAAGAAAAATTATTGGCCCACTCTGTGTTGTGTTGTTGATTTCCAAAGATAAGAGGAAAAGAACTAGTGAGCCTCACTGCAATACTCTATAAATGTGAAAAAAATGTTTTTTGGAAATTGTGTGGTTTTTTCAATGACATCTGACAGATGAAGGGTGAACTCAGAGGTGCTTCAAGGCACAGCGGTCTCCCTTGTTATTGCCCTGCTGTGCTGCACTCCTACCCCTTCAACTATTGTTGATTCAAGGTGGCATGTTCACAGGGTGCCGTAAAACATCATGTGAGGACACTAGATGGGACTGGAAAGCTGTATGGTTATGTTTGATCACAGCATTTATTTGTCTGCATTCAGTGACATATTGATGCAGGAATAGTGTTTCTGGTTCTGGTGCTAGCTTGAACTAAACCTGAATAAAAGGTCTCTGAGCTCGGATGTATGCCTACTATATTGCGTAACCCATTTATTTGAGCACATTTTGTTTATCCCTTCCTTCCCTGTGCACAGATCTTTTGTAGTCACTCAGCAATGTGTAATGTCTATTACTGTTTAATGTCTATTTGTCTGACTCTAGTTGCACCCTGTATGCTCAAAGGCATGCTCCCTAGGGTCAACTAAAACTGAGTTCCAAATACTTATTAAAAGAAGCTACACTCTCTTTCTTTAAAATATTTTGCCTGCCTACATTTTCTTAATTTAGATTGATTCTAATAAGATTGATTCCTAATGGTAGTAGTTCTAACTCAGAATTCAACAGTTCTCAACCATTTTAAATTTTTGCATATACATATATTTTCTTACTCAAATATATGCTGTTTCATTTAGTAACCTGGCTTTGTTTTGCAGCATTTGTTGTCCATAAATATCCATTGAGCATCTTGTATGAATAATCCCCAGAACGTGGGCAGTACTCAAGCAACATGCTCTTGGTTACTTGAGCTTTGCAACTGGTTGACTGAATGATAGAGCCTGTTTCTGTTCCTTCACTGGATGGCAGCAATATTGCAATCTGAACAGTAAAGAAAAAAAGAGCCCTTTTGATGCCCAACATTATTTATACTTGAGTCTTTAACACTCCCAAGGACCGATCTGTTTCTCAAGGTTAACACTTTTTAACAAAGTGTGAGTAGTGCCTAATATTTTAGTTCTGAAATTCATTTTTTCCTGTATTAGGGGCTGCACTAACAGCTAGTAGCTCTTCATCAGAAGGCTAAACATCTGACTGAAGGAGAAAAGACAGTGTGACAGTGCTTGAATGGTTAATAATGATTTTCCCTAGTAAACTTCATAACTCAGGTGTTAAAACCACTTGGATCTCTACTTGATGACTCTTGTTAACTCATCATGTCTCATTGTCAGTGGCTTTCAAATGACAGCTTCATAAAATCCCACCTAAGAGCAGCTGCCAGCAGGGTAGATCATCTAATGTCACTGAAAGGTTTTGGTTAGTCTGCTTTGACAGCCAGAATTCAGGATGCCTCAGACCCTGGCAAAGAGAGAGACTGCAAGCTACTGTCTGCATAAAGGAACAGAAGGTTTCCTAGTGTTGCTTCTATCTTCCTTTGTTTCTTCCCTGTTCTCACCTCGCGGGCTACTTTCTCTTGGTCTTTCTGACAGCTGCACTTTTGCCTCCCAGTTCCTCTCTCATCAGTAGTTCTGCTTTTTAAGCAAAACACATAGACTAGATGGCAAGAAAACAGTTCATGGACTTCAGTGAACACTTTTTTCCTTCAGGGTTAACCATATTGCACACATTGAGGTTTTCCAGCACTGTCCTTGGCTTTTTTTTTTTTTTTACACTTTCTCTACATTGAAAAGCTTAGCCTCAAAGTGCATTTTCCCCTCAGACCTTACAGCAGTAAAAAAGTAGCTGTGCCATAGCTTTATTTTTTAGATTTCTTAGTTGTTGGAGAGACTACTCCACTACAGCAATCTGGCTGTCTCTGTCTAGCTAAGAAGTAACTGAAAATAATAATAAAGTTGGTTTAACATATTGAAGATCCGTGTAAGGCATGCACTTCATCCCGAGACTTTTTTCCTCTTCACATGCTCCTGTTTAGTCCCTGTTATTGTTCACTCACCATTTTATAATGGGAGGCATATAAACTTTATAGAACTGTGCAGCTGAAGCATGCCTGGATGCAAATTACCTCACACAGGAAATGGTGTAATGCAATCAGTACCTGAAAATAAAGGCCTAGATAATGAAAATGGAGGGAGTTCTCTGGATATGAGTAGAATTACACTAATTTACAGGAGCTAAGGATTTACCTATGCATATGCCTCAACAAGCAGGTGAAAACCAGCTTGTCCTGATCATAGCTGGCATCTTTCTTGGTACTGTTCTGTCTTTCCCCTCAATTAGATGTAAATTGCCCTCCCCACCCCAGGGCTAAAATACTGGGTCTTAGGGGATTTGAATTGGACATGGTTTAGGTATAAATTATTTTAAGAGCACTGACATGTCAATCCAGCACAAAGGTTAAATTTCTTCAGGGAAAGAAAGCTCTAGTCCTGTCCCTTGCTTTGAACTGATAAGTCCTCCAGATAAAATGCCAGAGAGTTCAGGAGGTAAGGAGCAGATTTAGAATATTGTAACGAAGGCAAGATGTGCTCCTTAGCAAGCATTTGACATGGTGTAGCTACCGGAGAAAGCAAGGAAATTGAGCTATGATGACAGAAATTGAGTCCTCCTCAGTGATTCCTTACTCTGCCTGTCCTTTACATGATTTAAAAGTTGTTATTGTGAACCCTGAATGACTAATAAAAGCAGACTAAAAGGAACTAATTTTACAGTGTCCTTTCACAGTGCAAATGATTTTTGCACAAAAGACCTGCAGACAGTTTCTGTTTTGCATGTGGCAAATGAAAGTAACAAATACCATAGAAATACTGGTTGAGCTAAAGCATCCACACAGAGAATTTGCTCATACTGATTATGTGCTTCAGTTTAATTACAGCTTTATGAAAAAAAAAATGTTACACACAGGCCTTAAGGAGGCATTTGTTGTCTTTCTTACTCTTCAGTTTCCATCATGGATAATGTTAATCCAGCTGCTTGAACAGCCGTTGAGGTTCTGAATTAAGGCTAGGAAGGCACAGAGGATACTCAATGCCTTACACCTTGAGTGGATACTTACAGCTCAACAGAAGAAGGCTAAATCAAAATGACAATTATTGATACTTTGCTATACATAAATTGTTCCACAAGGGGTAATACCACCACAGAATGAGGTGTAGAGACCCACAGGAAGACTTGCACAGTAATTAAATGAAAGCTGAGTAAAAAGCTGCTGGTAATTCATAGGGCAAAGGGCTAAATATCTTCATTTTGCAGCATGTGGAAGAACACTCAGGAACAAAGCAATCACTTAGAGCAAAATCCAGCTTTCACACAAACCTTGCTACTTGTAATGAAAGAACTATATGACAGCCAAAGATATACTTCTATCATCACACACAAAAATTCTTACACCTTTAATATCATCTGAGTTGAGATGACTCCAGTTCACAGGCACTGATTCCTCTGTACTGGTCTTCCTAGAGCACTATCACCCTTGGATCATTGTGACAGCAATAAAAAGAACGTTGTGCATAAAGTAACACACATAGCAAGTAACACTACATGCTGGGAAACATGATACATGTCAGCATAACACCCCTTCATGCATGTCCCCACTCTTAATTTATTTTCATTAATTTTGACAAAGAAACATTAGTTCATCCACAGCCTAAGAAGAAGTTTGCATGCATAGAAAATAGAATTAAGTTCAGAAGCTACATGATACTATAGACAACTGGTATGCAAGCACTACATTGTCTCTCCCAAATATAGTAGAAGACTAATTAGAAAAATACTTAAAGTAGTGCTCTTCAAAATTTAATCTTCAGCATAGTGTAAATAACACTCAGTCATAGCGTTCCTCAATCTGACATGAAAAATAAATGCCTGAAGGTTCAGTTGGACTTGTCTCTTCATTATTCAAAACTATTATTACTCCTCCCCAAAGCAGAGAAAAGAGCTAGACAAAAAGGAAAAAAATATGCAATTGTGCTTTTGAATATCTGTCTGGGTTTCTTGGTAATATGACATCAGTGGCATGAATATTGGTTTTAAATTCCTTCAGATACTGGCTTTATTATTATTTTTATCCTTATTAGCTCCCTAGCAGAAAGAAACTGCTACATTAGACTCAATGAAGAATAAGAGAAGAACATCTTTCTGAGCTTGTTCTCCCTGACACATTCATCATTTCAGTTTATTTCAGGAGAATTCTTTAGTTATAAAACACTAGACACCAAGACACTTCAGCTGGCTTTGGGGTCAACTGTGTATTATATTATGCTGTATTGTAGTGTCTTGAAAAGTGCATCTATTTCAAGCTCTAAGGAGGTCAGCAAAGGAAGACATTGTTAAAATATTTGAAGAATGATATGAAAAGCATGGCATATTTCAGGGTTACACTGCACTCCTGTATCCTTTAACATTTACACAAAAATTAAGTGGGATAAACAAGAGCAATCATACAGCTATGATGAGAGGATGATCACTGAGAGACACAGCAAGGCCCATTGCAAGATCAAAGGTAATGTCCCTCTATCCACAGAGAACTTTGAGGAATGTGAAGTCAGACATTTGAATATGGGATTTTTCTCCCAGACACCATCAAATTCCTGTTCTATCTCACTTGACAGAATAGGATATGCGTCAGAGACTTCTTATATTCCTACCTAATCAGGTGAAAACATAGCAAAAGATGTGACTAGCCATCTGTAGAGAACAATTTCTGGTCAACAGATAGGAACACATATTTGCCTTGCTGTAAAATGATTCAGCCTGGGATTCATAACCCATCCTGAGACCCTGCTCCAAAATTCACTGCAGTGGATTATATATGCCATTACCACAAACATTTGAGAACACGCCTCTGCAGGATACAGTTATAAGCATAAATACAAATATCCTTTGTTATGATGGTTTTTATACCTGGTCTAGGCTAGAAGTAAGGGTGATTGCTGCAATATATAGGTCATTTGAATTCTTTCATAGGAGGAATGCAAAGAAGTTCAATAATGAAATTTTTGTTGTTTTTTTTTATTACTTTTTAGTTGGGAAACGATGCATAGACCAGTGAAAACTGATGTCTCATGAGACCAGATATGAAATGAGCACAACTCAGTCATTCGCAGAATGGTTGTTCCAGATGGTGGAAAGAACAGGAGGAAAGGGACTAACACCCACTCTGGAGCAGTACAGTAAGAGAAAAGAGAGGAAAGAAGTCAAACAGACGCAAAGAATAGGCTGAATTTAGGAGAAAGGAGGTCTGACTATGACCTAGCTGGGTAAGAGAAAAACTGGAAGATTAAGTGATGTGCAGAAGTTTTCAAGCAGCATCTTTCCACATAAAGGATAAGGATTTGGTTTCTCCTGTTCTTTGCACTAGGGATACAGGTAAAAGCCTGTGTCAGCACATGAAATAATACCACAAGACAGCACACAATGTGACTAAACAAAATTTGACATGAACCCAACAGTTAATAGGTACTCTTTTACCTTGTATTCAAAATAAGTATGGTCTTTGTCATCAGCAATAGCCTATGATGTGGTACCTGTGACAAATTTCCACAAAAGAAGACTCCACAGTCATCTCTTTGTTTTAAGTTTCTGCAGTAGGACTGGGAGATACAGGGACTTGTAGAATCCCAGTAGTGAGCTTATGAATATTGCATGAAACAAAATCTCTCTCTGCCTGATATATAAAGGGAATATCAGACAGGGTTGCGGGACCACTGCTGGGCTTGGCTGCTTCATGTAGTGTTCAGCCCAGACACAGCCAGTAAAGTCTACCAAACACGCTAGTTTCAAAGTAAATGCATGAAAACACAGTGAGAAAAACCCCCAAAAGATAGTGATATTAAATTTCTTGGCATAGTGTTTTTTTTTCCTTCTTCCCCTTTCTCCCTTACTATCATTCCCTTTCCCAAAGCAGTTGCCTTCATGGATTGGACAAGAGTAAAGAGTGTTTTCATCACTCCTTAAATATATTCTTTAGGAACATATCTTAGTGTAATATGCCTATTATTTTTCCAAGGGATATCTTACACTTAAAAATTATGGCCAATGAACCTTTTAAAAATGAAATCTCTTTCTATATTGCTCAGACTAGTAGAAGGATCTAAGAAACACTGGCAGTTATTTCTACGGTGTAAAAAAAACTTTTTCCCAGTCCATTCTGCTTTTTCAGAAGAAAGATGAAGAAACAGTGGCTATTTAAGGATTCAGTTCATAAACCACGATCTAAAGCCTAATGAAGTCAAAAGGCATCCTTCAAGTTCACAATATTCTGCACCAAGATTTTATTTACACAAATATATTCATCATTTAAAGTCCTAAATTCTAGGTCACAGAAACCTTATCTACAAATATGACATAGGAGGTAGAAACTATACTAGAAAATATTTTGTTCTCTGCTATATATTTCAGCAGAGGCAATTATTAGTTACCAAAACCTGATACTGGTCAACAGGTATATGTAAGAGTCTTGAACTGAATTGCTCGTGCCAGTGGAGAGATGCATATGAGGATCAATACACCTGGCAGTCCCAGGAAAAATGACAAATGAGCAGAGTAAGTCATCATCCTACTGCCATGAAAAAGCCAGCCATGGAAATACATTTTCTTGATGCTGTTGCACCATCAAAATTTCCACATCAATGTAATCTGAAGAAAATACTTTTGTTTCTACTTCCTACATCTCCACACTGACAATCTTCTATGAAGAGTTCTATATGAGTTCTAAGAATGACTACTTTCTCCAGCGTTTTGTAAAGAGGCAAGGCTACAAAAAGTTTTGTCTTTTATTAGACTTACAAAACAACTAGAAGAAAAAAAAAGGAAATACAGACTTCAGAGCTCTCTTAAGAGGTCTGGAAAGAAGTATCACATCAAAAACAAACCTAAAAGCAAGTTAGGTGTATTTGCTGGTAGCTTAATCTAATTTTGCTAATTGATTAGATCACTTGAGAGGAAAACACTGACAGATTATTGACTCATGTTAGCAGCGAGAGAGTTGTCAGACCTTATGGAACAGACACAAAAAAGAAACCAGGGTCAGTTGGCTAATTGTAATGGCATATAATGTAATATCTTCATTATTCCCCTCTTTAGTATCCAGATGAGATAGAAATTTCGATTCTAGACATTATTCAAAAGGATTTGTAGGTCTTCCTTTTGGTTTGTTACTGAGAAACCAAAGAGGCTTTGTAAAAAGTACTAGAGCTAGAGATTTCTCTCCTTAATTGATTATCTGCAGAAGTTCTTGTTTCTGCACACTGATAATTCATTTTCACAATAACAGTACTAGCTGCTTAGGATGTAAATTTTCAGGAAGAGTGGTGCAAATACAAAGTATTTTGATGTGTTTATTTATGAGGACATTCTAAATGTATACACTACAACATCCTGGAAGATGTGGGTTTATTTATTATTACTGTGTAGAAAGTTTTATTGAGTTTGGTAAGAATGGTATTATTTGAAAAGTAGAAATAAAGACTCTAGAAAGTAGTATTTATGGGCATTACTTCTAAGGGTTTAATTCATTATCTCTTCCAGTCCCTGGAGATTCAACAAGGACAGGGAGACTTTGCTACCATTTTGAAGAAATTGAGGCAATATTGCTCAAGCTGTACTTGTGGACACTCTTCCACCGGTCTTTTAAGGATATTCTTATGTTCTCATGTACTAAGACTGAGGAATGCAAGGTGACAACTGAGATATAAGGATTGGTTTTATCAGTCAGAAATGTTTATAGAGTGGAAAAAATGAGAAACTCCTGTATTATCTCAGAAGATAACCAAGTCTGAAGAGCTGGCCCTTCAAGGGGGCCTAAGTGGGAGTAGGCAGGGAGTGAACTGTTCCCTTAATATCTGTCAGAAAAAAATCTAATGTTAATGTTGTTTAAGGAGTACATCCAAGCTTGAGTGCTATCTGTCACCCATTGCCTCCTATCATACTCCTTAGCTTCCACGGTTCTTGCATCAGATGGCACAAGGTCATCTCTGTTCTCTTAGCATCTGTCTATGAACCTGTGGTACATGAATCAGTCTTACCCCTTTTAAAATGCAGTGAAAAATATCTGCCTCTACAGTGTTTGTGCAAGGAATTCCTGGTTATCATTGCTGCATAAAATATACTTCTTTTTAATCTGTCCTAAGTCCATCACCTCCTCATATTCCAAGAATCCTCTTCAGTTCAGTTATTGCAAGTCTAGTCAGTAACTGTTCTGCATTCATCTCTACAGCCTCTGTGATTTTGGAACCCTTCATTCATTCACTCATTACTCCCCAGTCTCATTTCTGCTGTACAGAGCAGAATGCAATAAGTGTATCTAAAAGTAGTCAGGTAGAGCTGTGACTGGAAATATTATATTGGCATATAAAAACAGTCCATTCCTTACTTTCATGTGTCAGAGCACAATTATATTTGAAGACTGGCCCTTCAGTGGGGGCTGGATACCTATTTGGTTTTTTTAAGTTTTTCCAGGGAACAGCTGAACAGCTGCTTTGTCTGTGGAATGCCTATTCTGTTTGAAACACTAGAGCAGTACAATATTAATTCAGATGTGAGTGCAGACTGAAAGGCAATATGAAAGTAGGAAACTTCAAGGCAACTCCTATGTTATAAAGTTCACAGGATGCCTCTCCAAGTCTGCTGTTACTTGCATGGAGAAGTAAAAAAAAACAAAAAAACCAAAGCTTGACATTTCACGGCACAGATGTCCAAGGGCCAAAACCACTCTCTGAGTATACCACACATTCCTCTGAAGTGAACTGTTAGCATCAGCAACTCAGCATTTAACAAGTGTGAGGAAAGATAGCTGCTTCCAATCAGTGTTGTCACTGGCCAAGAGAGAAGAAAGGAGAAAGTGGTGCATATGAGCCCATGCTGAGATGAAGATAAAAACTGCTAGAATTATTAATTTCTGACATACAATATAGCATATTACAGTCATTATCAGCCCAATTGACTATAGTGGCTACATCAAGAATACACTTTTACATGTGCATATGTCTTGCAATGTTCATTTGCAAAATGCCATGTATTTACATGGGAAGTAATTTACATTTCAGTTCCCCCACCATTTTCAGATAGTTAATGCTCATGAAGCTCCCTGGGTAATGAAATATTAAGATTCAGAATTAAATGAAACCCCAAAGCCTCTTAACCACATTAAAGTGCAAGGAGGATACAATTCTCATCAGGCCTTAGTAAAACTATACTCGTGAGACTTTCCAGTGACTGGCACAGTCCATCACATAGTATGCTATCGTGGAGCCTAGAGACTCAAGTCCTCTTTCTAGATCCATCAATTATTTCATCTTCTTGGGCAGATTATTTTGCCATTTATCCTGGGGACAGGAAGCAAGGCTGTATATAAATTGATCCTGCACCTCAGCACATACAAGCTCTACAAAGCACTTTGTTGACAGACAGAACTTCAGCAAATAAAGAAGAATGGGTGGTTTGGCACAAGTACATAGGAGCTGGCAGAAAATGGGTAATATCTGATTACGTTTATCTGTAGATTCCTCGCCCCTAAAATGAAGCCACTGGCCCTTCACTCCATTGTAATATAGTTTCAGATCATGGGAGTAGAAGCATGACAAAATGTTTGGGATTGCTTGAATTCTCCCCTGTCAATAGAGTGACCTGCCATCTGCTTCTCTGCCCATGGTTATGGGCTATTGATATATATTTAAGTACTCATTCACATGAAAGGAATGTTTCTGTGTGAGGCAGCTAGGACTCCATTGAATGTCTGTATAAACACTGCAGTGTGTTTTCCTAGGCATTTTTAAATCTGTCTCCAAACGGAATCAGTAGGCCTGTGTGATTTTACTTTGTTTTAATTTTTTTTCTCAAGGAAAAAATATTCATCTCTTAATGAGAAACATACACAAACACACACATAATATTTTTATATATACTTTAGTATATTCACTTATAAAAGTGCAATGACAGGATGAATATCATCTTTAGAATCAAATCCTGCTTTAAGCCTGACTCCAGAGAAACACTTGTGGGGCAATTAAATGTTGTTTTCTTGCTGACTAAACTGCCTTGGGAAGTTTCTCTGTGCTACCCTGACCCAATTGCTGCCCCTCTGCAGTAGTTTGCCTTGACGGAGGCAATGTTTGTGGAGGCAACTCTGTGTCTGAGACCCTTGATATAATCCAGGGCAAAAAAATAATCTCCAGGAAAAAAAACCCAAACACTTTTGTCCTTGTTTTCATTTGTGTGTCCATTTTTAATGCAGATCTCCCTAATGTGGAGCACAAAATGATCCCAGAAGCAGTTATGCTGGCACATCTGAATGGGTGTGGGAGCAGGCATAAAGGGCTGAAGGGCAATGGAGGAAGGGCAGCTCATTTTGCCATGGAGGAACACATGCCTTGTAACTAATCCTAGCAGATATCTACAATAATGAACCAGAACTTCAAGTCTTCTAAAGTATTTACTGTATTTGATTCATGAATGTCACACTCTAAATATTCTAGGTGTGGGTGTATTTTTTAAAGAATTCTTCTCTTTCTTTCACTAAGGCATACTGACAAGAGACTATTCATTTCTTCCAAAATAGTGTCAGACAGTGAAATGCACCTTTAAGCTGTAAGAGTTATTTTTAATGTAACATCTTTCTTGTCAGTGAAACAAACAGCAAGTATATATTTCCAGCTGATGCCTAATTCTTCTTATATTTGAGTCAACCCTTGTACATTATTGTATGAGTGCTATTGTTGCTGTTTAAAGTATGCAGATTCTTGGCTATTTGTTTCCTCAATAAAGCAATTTTTTTCCCCTGGGATAAATAATTGTGGGTATTTTATTTATAAAAAGCTCAGTACTGAACATGCTTATACCAGTCCAGCAAAGAATGGAGCGTGTGCTTAACTTCAGGAGTGTAATTCCTGCTGCAGTCATCAGGGACTCTATTTACCTGCTGAGAGCAAAGTATGTGTCTTGCTGGATTATAGCATTCAGAACCTCGCAAAACTGAGCTCATAGCTAATTAAAGTTACTACATGCACTCCAGTAGGAGTTAGCCATCTAAATACCATTGGAGATCTGGTCTTAAGTTCTCCTTGGAATCCTACTAATCCCTTTTCTTCAGTCATGTTTTATAGCAGTCCATACACAGCTGCACACTATTTATGCTTACAAAAACATCCTTTCAACAGTTTTAAATTGGTTTCCTTCTCACCTTGTGATGTCTCTGTGTTTTTCTGTTATGTAAGGAAAAAGGCGCCTCTGTTCAACCTTTTCTGTTCTAATCAGTATTAGATATACTTCTACTATATCATAATTTCTTTCTCTCTAAAGCATTCACTTTTATGATCAGGAAGCACACAGCAGACATCTTGCTGTTCCTATGATATTTTTTTCTCGCCCTTCTCTCAACCCATTCACTTTCTAGTGCTACCTAGTCTCAGGTAGTGTGTCCAGAACCGTGAACAGTGTTAAAGGTAAAGGTACAGTCTGAGTTTACATTACAATACGTTCTTAGTAGCAATCTTTTTCTTTCTCAATACAGACTCTTTTTTATTTAACTTGAATCCCAGCTGGCATCAACAAGTGGATTCCATCAAGGATACCATGATGAAGCCTTCTTCTATTTTTCTGCAGGCATACCAACTTAGAACTGATCAGTCTACAAGCAGTTCAGTATTTTACTGTCAATTTGCTTCTTTTCAAAATCTTTGACTACCAGAATTTTTTCTTGGGTTTAAACATTGACTTCTCAGGCCCTTCCTAACCCAAAAGTTCAAAGCTGGAGAAACATTGGTCCCCACACCAAATCACAGCTGAGTTACCATCTAATTTATCCTTCCTTCACCTGTTTCCTCTTACAGCTTAGGTGATTTTCCACGTGCATATCCAGTTTAAGTGACAGTCCCATTGAAAACATAAGTAATTCCCCTTCTCCTTCTGTCCCCTACACAATGCATATGCATAAGCAAGAAAACAAATAGAAGTCATACAGATACAGATCTCTACATCCCCAAGTTCCGGCAGTACTCCGACAGCAAGTTCCCCTAACTAGGGATAAGGCTCTCCCCTTGTCCAGATACATGGCACATGTTCCTGAAAGTTCTTTCCTTTTTCACTGTAACAATGGTATTTTTTATTGCTCACAAGCTTTGTTGTATCCTCTTCACTTCTTTTCACAAACATAGATGAATATGCTGGACCCTTCTAGTAAAGGTATTTTATTTCACTCCTCAGGCTGAAAACAAAGTCTTTACTATAGTCAATGCTGCTGACAACTTAGCAGTTTCTAACTAATTATTTGACCCTTCTTTCTCTTCCCACAACTGCATAGCTGCCTTTGTGTTCTCCCAAGGGACATTGTCAGGAAATCTACAGCAGGTGGGAGAGCTCATGTGTCATCTCCTGCAAATGAAGGCTGAGAGACTACTCATCCAACCTCAAGCACAGATAAATATCCTAAAATTAGCTGGGCATTTGGTGGCAGCAGCTGTATGTAGCAATGCACTGCAAGACATAGAAACAGATGGCACAGCAGAAAGTATGGATGTTGTGTTTGCTGTCCAACTGGAGGCCTCTTCGCTTTGTTCCTCTAACATCTCTACAGGATTTATTGTGGATGTAATGGGATTCCATTTCTGCTCCGCTTCCTGCCACTTCTGCAGCCCACTTTTCTCAAACTTTATTCAATTCATAGTTGGTCTTTCCAACTGCTTCTTCCTGGTTTTGATTTCTTTCTACAACAGATTTCTTCTTTTACCTGTACTTTTATACATTTTACTAATCACCAGCACACTTGATTTCCATGGTAGCAATAAACATAAAAATATAGTTCCATGGGGAAATTGACATTCTTGAGGGAGGCAAGTGTGCATATTAACATTTACCTCATAGCAGTCATCGGAAAAACTTTAGACATTTACACCAAAGGATATGCAAGCATGTATGTTCTGCCACAAGAATGCCAGACTATGTAGTTAGAAGCTTTTTCAATTTTTTTTTTTTTTTTTACAGAAGGGAAACATCAGTCCCACAGGAAGTCAGTAAAGTTTTGGCAAAGTTTCCAGTTCTTTCAAAATCAAAGAAATTTTTGCACTTTAGTTCAATTTTATGGTAATTCAGCACAAAGGGGTTTCCTCAGCATGACTTCCTGAGCTCTTTCAGGTACATATAGCTCCAAACTTGAGACACCCTTGTCTTTCTGCAGCAGCAGTATCACACAGCAATTCTTAAAAGAATAAAACTAGGCTAATTAGAACAGCAAATTTAAAAGCAGATTAAATGGGAGTATATAATGTAACTCAAGGTGCAAGAGGGTGCAGTATACACCAAAATAAGCGCTTTGTGGCCTCCAGAACACATGGGAACAGATTGCTGTTTAAAATGTCCTTGGGTAGCTGATCCATTCCCACAGGACATGCCAGCACAACCTGCAGGGAGACCAGTGCTATGTGGGCGTTTCAGCCAAAGGCCTAGCATAACTCCACAAAATCAAAATGAGACACCCGTGAGTACCAAAGAAGTGATGGTGTTCTCCTAGAAGGACAAAGACCACGTCTCTCCTCAAGATACAAACCAACAGCACCAAAGCTAAATCTTCCCTTGGGCCTTCTGCTTTTCCACGCTACTGCTGTACAACTTCCTCTGCTGGTCTTAGCAGCTTGTCCTTCTGTAGAAATCTTCTTCTGTCTTCCCAAAGAGTCCCTTTGCAACATGGTTTTGTAAAGCCCTTCCAGCCTTTTGCTTTCCTTTGCAGTTGTTGATACTGCTGTCCTGATCCTCTGACCACAGTCTCCTTTCACAGGAGATGCTTCACAGCTCCTTTATCTACCTTCTTTCCTTTGAAGTCTTCCACGCTGTGAAGGACAGAAGTTACTGGGTCTACCCAGGAAGGACCCGCTGTTGCAGAGACACTCAGAAGCAGTCTGGCAGGAAAATCGGTGAGTGACAAAGGGCAGCAAAAGAGCATTGTTCAAACACCCCCAACTTCTGTTCTGCCCATTGTCTTAACAGGGAACAGATGGGGTAAGTTGAGACTGGGGATAAGCGTTTTACCTATGTGTTTGTAAGTACTCATATTCTTTTTTTTCTCTGTAATATAAAGTTTTTGTTTATTGGGAATTAATTATGTAAAATTTCTCCACTTGAGACTGCTTTGGTCACAAGACCTTTATGATTTACTCTGCCCATGGGACCTCCAGTTTACAAATGCAAGCTTATATAGACAAAGACAGGGGACGCATTCTTATTATCCATGCCCTATCTTTCCCTAACTACTTTAACCTATAATAGCTAGGGATGTAAGCCCTGCGCACTTGTAAAGCAGATGACAAACTGAACAGTACTTGTGTTCACATACTCCTGACAAATGCAAGCCACAAAATCCTCAGGCATTCACCAAGCCTGCTGAAAATTGTTATGACCTTCACTCTGACATGGGGTAGAGTGTCTGGGGGCAGAAGGTAGTTGCTGATCTGTGATTGCTTTTGAGGCAGTGAATCATAGTCATGTTATTCCAGTACCACGGGGTTGCATATCTTCCAAATCACTGAAAATTTCAATTTCACTCCATGAGTGGCATTGTATGACCTGGTCTGATAAGAGCTTCTACCTGTCTTTCATCTATTAGAAATAACCGAACTGCAATCTTTAGACCCTTTCCAGACTTCCTTTACAGTTGCTACAATCTTTTCTTGTTAATTAAAATCTTGAAATTAGATTTATGTTGCTGTTGTGGTTTAACTCCAGTGCTAACTAAGCACCACACAGCCATTCTCTCACTCTCCCACTCCGTGGGATGGGGGCAATAATAGGAAGACTAAAATGTGATAACTCATTGATTGAGATAAAGTCAGTTTAATGAGTAAAAGAAAAGTTGCATGTGAAAGCAAACTAAATCAAAGAATTTCTTCACCACTTCCCATAGACAGACAGGTATTCAGCCACCTCCAGGAAGGCAGGGCTTCATCGCATGTAACAGTTGCTTGGGAAGACAAATTCATAAAACCATAGAATCAATATAATTGTTTGGGTTGGGAAAGACCTTAAAGATTGTCTAATTACAACCACCATGCCTGCCTTGGGCAGGGACACCTCCCTCCTTTATACAAATGCATGAAGCTTGGGTAACAAGCTGGAGGAGCTGGAAGCTGCAGTGCTACTAGACAGCTATGATCTAGTTGTCATCATAGAAATATGGTGGGACAAATCCCATGACTGGAGTGTGGCTATCAATGGCTACAGGCTGTTCTGAAGTGACAGATGGGGTAGGAGAGGTGGAGGTATTGCCCACTATCTCAGGAAAGGGACAGAATGTGAAGAGCTGTCATTAAAAAGTAGCCATGAACAGGTTGAAAACTTGTGGGTCAAAATTAAAGACAGAAGAATCAATGGGAACTTTGTGGTTGGTGTATACTACAGGCCACCCGATCAAGGAGAGCCAGCTGATGAAGTCTTCTTTCTCCAGCTACAGGAGGCTTCACACTCGCAAGGTCTCATCCTACTCAGGGACTTCATCCACCCCGACATATGCTGGAAAAGTAGCATGGCAAGCTGAAGGCAATTCTTTCTTCTTTTTCTTCTAGTTTTATATGCTGAAAACAATGTCATATGTTGCAGAATCTCTCTTTTGTTGGTTGGGGTCAGATGTCACTTCTGTGTCCCCTCCCAGCTACTTGGTAGGGTGGCATGAGAAGCAGAAAAAGCCTTGACTCTGTGCAAGCAGTGCAGCAGTAATGAAAACATCTCTGTGTTATCAGCACTGTTTCCAGCACCAATCCAAAACATAGCCCCATAGTAACAACTATGAAGAAAATTAACCCTATTTCAGCCAAATCCACTATAATTGCATTGAAGCATCTTCAGCATACAAATGTCATGTAAGAAGCTCTTTGTAACCCTGCATGGACGTTAGGGACTGCAGCAGTGAGGCATGGGTTTTTTTGTGAAAAGCAACTCTAGCAAAGTTTGGGGCACCAACTTAAAAGTACTTTTTTCTGTTTTATTTGAAGAAAAATTGAGGACTGCTGCTTCACAGGCAGTGTTAGGGGTGACACTGTTCATATTTGGCACATATAAAGCAAAAATTTACGTCTTTCCCAGCTTCTGCCAGAGTACACAATGAACAGAGAAGAAATATACTTGAATTTATAAGTGTAGGCATACCTTAAGGAATTGGATATCAAGGTATAAATGTTTTCTATTCCTTAGGAAAAAGTATTGTTGCAATCACAGGCTATAGGAACTAGCAGTTCTTCTGAAGCTTAAAAGAAACTCACTTTTTGGTTATAAAATATGCATTATTCATTTTGCCCAGGTTAACTTTATTTTTCTTTTAAAGGAGTCTTGACACTTCAAACTGGCATTCCTGAGTTTAGTGTAAATCTTTGCAATATTAAACAAGTGGCAAGCTGGCTGCAGAAAACTAGAAATATGACCTGTGGAACAGCCTATTTAAACAGAAGTATGAGTAGTCAGGGTGCAGCCTACTTGCAAGCGCTAAACAAAATGCTTCAACATCTTTTTACTGCCTCTCTACAGATATTGCTCTGCCACAGTAGTTCTTGAATAGCTATTACAATATTTTCTATATGAATTTCCTTCTTTCTTTTTTTCCACCTCTTTCCCAATAAATTAGATTTAAAATTAGTAGTACTAAGTGAAAATTCCCTGATGACAATTATTTGAATACAAAATTGAATTAGGTCTGGCCATGTTCTAACCCACTTTGTATTTGTCTTTCATATGCCTCTAAGCAAGTAAATTCTGCTAGCACAGACACTCAATAAAAGTTTTGAAGTTTACAATAGAGCAGTGTATTTTGGGGACATTCGATGTCATTTACACAGAAAGGGTGTCACCTTCCAAAATCCTTTCACATATCCTTAGTGCAGAGACTCAGCAATGACTCAGGAAATGTTTTGGCCACACCTTCTGGTAATTAGGAGTGCAGATGCACCTGTATTACCAGATTGGTAATATGTTCACTGCAGAGTTAATTTAGGGAATTAGCATCAGGAAGATGAGCAGAAAAAGCAGCTAGGTTAAAAAGCCAGATCATATCACTGTCTCTATTGGTGATGCACTTCTGTTCTTGTTTCTGGATCGTATGTCACTGTTTCTTAAAGCTGCAGAGAGCAGAGATGTTCCAGCTGACTCCTTCTCAGGGAAATGCTGGAGAACCTGTCTGTCATTTGGACAAGGTAATGGAAGTTAATAAGCAGTGTAGTCGGTTAGAGTTGTCACTGTGGATGTTTTCCAGTAAGGGCACACTAAGTGCATCAAAGTTACAGTCTCAGGGTTGGAAAATATCACAGACACTGATGATTCAGTTACTTCTCTTCCTTTGTGGTAATAAAGCCATATATCTCTAAGATAAAACATATCTTGCTTTCCAACCATAACACAGACCTCTACCTCCCCACAGAAAGAGCAAGATGGAGCCACTCAGAAATTTTCGATGGATGAGTGTGGCTGGTTTTGAGTAGAAGTATCTGTGAAACAGCACATGAAAACACATCCACTTTAATTTTTTTCAGTAGAAACACTGCCCTGAGAAAAATCAAGAGCTTGAATATTACCTGAAACCCACTTTGAGCTGTGAGCAAATATGTTGCCTTTGTGTTTAATACTTTCTACATTAAGGGCCACATGACTAGAAAGAGTTACCTCAAAGATACCCATTTCTGTCATTCATTTTTACTCCTAACATGGAGCTCTAAGGCCAATGAACTTTGGCAAACAACAGAGGTCAAAAGGGTCTCTTCAAATACGAACTGCAAAGAGAATGTAAATGAGGAGAGGCAAGGGATGTCAGATTTCAAAGGGTAAATGAGAATAACAACAGTGGATAAGTGAAATTATCCACCCAAGCAGGTAACACTAGAAGGACATCTAGGGAAACAGTGAACAGGCCAGACAGAACATTTTGGTACACATCAGCACAAGAGAGAAAAAAAGAGCCCAGTGGAAGAAAGTTGAACTCACATTATGCAGGGGAATGGAATTAACATAATTCATTCACCTTTGAACTTGCAGAGAGTGAATAAAATGAATGTTCCAATCAAAATATTAGAAGATTGTTGCACTCATCTGAAAACTCTGCATTTGGTCACCATGTGTTCTCAACAGTTGGTAGAAGAAGGCAAGGCATCTGATTGCTTTGTAACAACCTTTCAAATATCTTTCGTATCAATGTTGGAATATCCTGTAGAAGGAATAAGTTCTAATGGAATTGCAGATGTTTTTAAAAGTGAAGTGGGTAAGGCAGTGACAGCATGAACTAGTGCAGCTATAATCTCCGTGAAGTATGTGGAGGCACACCAGACAAAGAATTATCTGTGCATGGCACAAGAACAAATGCAAAGGCTGACATAAGATTGCACAGTAAGCTCTGTTTACAAAGAAAGTTTGTGACAGCAGATCAAGGAAACAAATGCACACTTGTATTCAAGAAAGAGAATGAGCTTAGGCAAAAGTCTCCAACAAATCTCAGAGCTGTGAGAAACTAACAAAATCCTCATAGGTGACAGCTCTGAAGAAAAATAGTTTTACAGGAAAAGCACTGGGCTGAGCCTCAGGAGGTTGGTGTCCCCATTGCTACACTGCTGCACATGGTCCCTGGGACTCTAGAAGGGAAAAATATTCAGCAGAGCTTTCTTTTATAAAATGGAGATAATACTTCCCTTCCCTGACATCCCTTTGCTTATCTGTTTATGAGGCAAGAAAATCTTTGCATTTACTCTCAACTGAACCTGTCAGGAGTTACTGAGGAAAATAGCATCCCAGGGACACCTCGCAGGAGGAAGCAAGCACCAAGAGAACTATTGTGAAAACCTGCAGATTCAGAAGAATACAAGGCCATGAATATCACTTACACGGAGGACATCTTTCATGGGGTGGCAAGGAGGCTGAATCCATTTGCTTCCTTTCATGTCAGTCTAGGTACTTTTATGCTCTACAGATTGTCAGCAAGTAAATCTTACAATCAAAATTGAATGTCTTGAAGTCCATTAGTACACAATCAAAGAGACCTTTAACAGTCCCTTTGACCCTGCTCTGAGCAGACTGAAAGAAATCCTGATGTCCATTTCAGTCCAACTGATTCAGAAACTCTATTTTCTATGAAAAGGTCCAACAAAAGAGTAAACAAAATTAATTACATAATTTCTGTCCAGTGCATGGCCATAATTAGGACCTGACTGTATCATAAATCTTGAGACATGTGGAAGGAGCAGGTCTAGCTTTACTCCAGAGTATCCCCATCACTCCTGCTTTTAGCCATGCCCTCTCACTGTTCACTTTGAGGTCTCTCATACTTGTATAAGTCACACAGCAAGCCACACCAGCCCAATCAAATGGCAAAAAGGGGCAAGATGAAGCAATCTCATTTAAGATTAGATGAATTGTTGTAGAGGAATCAGGAGGGAAAGCTGGTGGCTGAGGACATAGATGGTGAGGGGAAAAGGGAGAATGTACAGAGAAAGGAGGTGTCAGAAGAAAGATTATCGCATTTTTCCCCTTTTATCAGTGGTGTGCTTGTACATCAGCTTGGTCGTACTGTGAAAATAAATCCTAAAATCAGGGTTAATTTAGATCTGCCATTGGTGTCAAAATTATCCTGTTCTAACAGTATTCTCTCAAGCCATTGTGTAACGTATGAGCACAGCAAGCAGGGGCTTTTGGGCCTCATCAGAACTCTGAACTCAGGAATTAAGTAGTAGTGATAGTGCCTTATGCAGCATAGAAAAAGTTGATGCTCTTGTGCGCTGTATGCTGTCATGATGGCACTGTAACATAGTGAAGGAGATGTTGGGAAAATGAGAATGTTAGAGAAAACATGGTCTGAAGGGTTTGATCCTTCACAACACAGACATAGAGTTATGAGTGAGGGTGGAGGAGAATCAGAACTTTACGTTCAAGGAAAGGACAGCTCTGTGCCTGCAGGACAGAGCTGACTCACAGTTTGTCAGCAGCAGAGGCAAATTTCAATGGCAGGGCAGCACAGGACAGATGGATGAGGCCGTGTGGAACAGGCAGGTGTTGGCATAGGGGAAGTAAAGGCAGTTGCCACCCTTATGTCTTGCCTGCCATCTCCTCTCTTGCCAGACCCAGCTAGCAAAGCCAGCCCTGCTTGTCATTGCTTATTACTCCTCACAAGAGGTGCATTTACCTTCACATCCCCTAGTCCAGCAAATGGTTCAGCCCTTTCTGAGGCTTGCTTTGCTGCTCAAAATAGGTAGTTGCCTGCTTTTTTTTTTTTCTGAAGCCAATCCTGCTACCAAATCAATTCCTAATAAATAAGAAAAGTAAATCTGAAGAAGAAAGTACACTCCTACTCATACTACAAATTCTGCAAGTCTCTCTGGCTTCAACATCTATACACAGTCATCTGAATACACACATAACTCCTCATTAGACACTTTTCTCTCTGATTTATTCTCAACAGGGCAACATAGAAACCGCAGTGCAATGCTCCATAACCTCATAACAGGGCATGGCTCTCTCCTAAGACCTGCCTATTATAGGCAAGCAGCTTTGTGTATGTATGTGTCTTTGTCTCCAAGTCTATGCAGCAAAAAAAATCCCAACCCCAAATGCACTATACAGGTCATAAATGAAAAACAAGAAGCCTTTGATACAGGAAAATTATACACTCAGGGAAAAGCTCAGGATAATGTAGAGCTGCTGAAATCGTGATAAGTGGTACAAAAATATTTGTGATAACAGATACAGAGCTTGCTAGGCAAAAGAACACGCGCTATATAGCAATGGCATTATGAATGAGTGATGTTTAGGGACAGTCAAACTAAGGATACAAAGATTACAAGCCATAAGAAGTGTTTGTATTGTGAGAAAATGTCATCTCAGACAGGAAAATCCCAGAGCTGTAAGGATACAATTTGCATTATCAAGGAAATTTTAACCGCAAAGAACTGAAAATTACCCGTTTCAAAATAAAATGGATGGCTTTCAATCACAGTGCTTGCTTCACAGAACTTCCTCACTGCTTACAAGCCTTTAAAACCACATTTTCAAAATGGATCTTCTCTACAATAAAACAGCAGTAGCAGCAGTGGTTGGCTCATCCTAGTTCTTGAATGGAGAAACACATGCACCTTCCAGGGCTACCTAGAAATGGAGGAGACTGCATAATTTAGGAACCTTAAAGAAGAAGAAGAGGTGTTTTAAGCATACAGCTTGTATATATCTGGCAACTGTGAGGCTAATTTAGCTTCGTACTTGGAAGAACAACCTTTTGGGGTACTGAAAGCTGCCCTGGCTAGTGGAAAGCAAATTTAAAATAGCCTGACTCACACTACAGCTGGGCATAAGTTGGGTACACTGTTGACTGTGATTATATCTGAGAGCAAAATTGTCCCCTTTCTAGTGGCTTTAATATTTTGAACTGCTTTAGTCTATTTCTGTTATTTTTACAAATTTTTCTTAAGTTCTTCTCCGTAGTCTGGTTATGTGGAATAATGATTGGTGGGAATACAGACTTTACTTTAGTTCAGCAAACTTTATTAGTTCCTCAGCTAGTGCAGTCCAGTTTCTTTATTTTCTTCACCATTTCTGAATGGCATCAATTGCTGCTAATACAAAAGAGCAACCCCATGGCCAACATCATCAAACTCTTATACACTCCAACAAATGAGCTCAGACCAGTTTTGCCACAGGGATGCAACAAGTACTTCCAGCTGCCCTCCCTGCCCTTCAGCTTTCGTCCCCCAGAGAGTGTTCCAGTGCCTCAGTGATGCACAATTCACAGTTCTGCATGTTCATCTGCTGCACTAGAGAGTAACGGCTGCACTGCTTGTGGGATGCGAGTGGCAACACATGGCCTCTTCTATTCTGAGGTGAAAGCCTCCAATGGATGGGTTACAATAAACAGCTGGGTTGGTAACATATGCAGTGCCCACAAGTGTTTGTTCACTGAATGAATGTGATGGGGTACAAGGGTAGGGCTGCTGCTGCTTGAGCAACAGATTTTGTGGAACAGATCTGCAGTTCATTCTTGCCAAGAAAAAGTACTAATGTGACTTTGCGAAGATTTTCCCTCCAAAGGTCAACTCAGAGAAGAGTTCAGCAAGCCTAGAGCTGTATTTCTTTTCTCTGGATGAACAGCCACCCTAAATTGTTAGTGAGGTGCAATTTAAAGATCTGGTAATAGATTTACCAATGTCTTCTCGATACTAGCTTGTACTCATAATAGCATTTCAAACCATTGTGTACTGAAGTCCTGACCATCTGGGCCAGGAAATGGCAATGGGAATTAGGATTTCTCCTCTGCCAGCCCCCAATATGCTACCCAGTGGCTATTACAGCCATCTATTTTGCATTCTGGTTCCCCTGCGATACCGACAATAAACAGTAAACAGTGCACTTGGTAATAACTTCTCCAAAGGAAAAAAAACTCAGCACAAAAACATAATGTAAACACACTCCATAGGAGTTTCCAAGATGGTTTGCAGCAGCTACTCAGGCATCAATGCCAGACAAAATTATCTGAGTGGTACAAAAATGTCCCCAAACAGCTGCCACCAGCTGTAGCAGGCCAAGTTAGAAGTAATGAAAGAAAGAATTTTTTTCCCCAGAGCATTACAAGAAATGGGCACAGAACTACGTAGTGTCTGTAGTTTCTAAATACTCTTTCATTGCACATAATCCTTACACCAATTTACATACATCACCTTCTGCTGGTGCACTCCATTACTGCATTGCAACATTACATTACTTTACAACTTGAAAAAGATGATTCATAGAATTCCCATGATTGTGTTTAGAAAAGAGTGGATTGATAACAGTGCAACGGAAATGACCAAACTGGTGTGATACCAGCAGAGCTTGTGATAACTTTGCGAAGTTCAGCACATATTTTTGCCTGGAGAACCACAGGAGAGGTATTAGAAAGCCATGCCTGGGATTAGGGAAAGAGACTGAAACCCAGAGTAACTTGCTGATGAAAGAGGGATTTGTTTGATCACTTGTTATGGATGAGAGAAAGGAAAAGGTCTAGGGGCAACCAAGGACAAAGTAGCACTCTAATCAGTTTGTAGCCCAATCCCTAGGACCATAGATTGTGCCTTCCCATCCTTTTTGGTTTGCTATTGCCTCAACTCTTTATCAAACTCCAGTCCTGCAGTCACTAATTTCAATGTCTTTTTCTCCAATTTTTGTACACTGACCTTCTTCTGCATTTTTGGGTGATCTTGAAGAATAGCTGGCACCTTCACCTCGTAACTCTTTTAGACAGTAAATCTGTCTAGTAATGCTTTCTTTTTCCAGTCTGTTATCCAGTCCTTCGCCATGGGCCAGTGCAGTGCTCACAGGCTAACACTGCGTAATGGTGAATCCAAGGAGTTTTACAGGCTTTATATGAAATTATCTTCCATAAATTAATCTCAGTATGAAAATGTAATTTTATAAATATATGAAAAAATGATGCGTGGCAGCTTTGTTGTCTCGTATACCTAAGTTTGATATGTCCACCTACTTCAAGGCTACTTTTCACAGCCAAAAAATTTTCCTAACTGCAGGGAAACAAATACAAATGGACCACCCTGAGGTAAAAAAATACAGTGAGGACTAGTTGTGTTATATTTCCTCACAGATAAATTTACTCTGAGCATAACTTCAAGTGGAGAATGGGGTTAGACCAGGTGACTTTACCTTGAAGTGAAACTTTTGTACATCTGTTTTCCTTGTGCTATTTCTTTGGGATAGACAATACTTCCTAGATAAAGGTAAAAAAACAACACTACTTTTTTAACAATGAAGACCAGACCTCAGAGAAAGACTGAAACAAAGATGTGAATAGCAGAACAGTGAATTCAGAAGGCAAAATGTCAGAAATGCACCACAATTGTTTGGTTTTCTCACCTTCCTCATCTTTTCCTATTGCCACCTCACTTTTGTTCACAAAATTGGTAATGGCTCAGTTTATTTGCAACACTTATTCAGGTTATAGGTTCTGAAATATAACAGAATCAAAGAACCATGGGTTCTCTGCTTCTAGCAACAATATCAATTTGGTTATAGTGCCTTGAATGTGAATCGTTGCCCAGAAAAAGCTGAATTATTATTTGGGGCAAGCCTTGTCTACTGACTGTAGGTACTGCTGCATCTGGAATTATTGTAGGTGCTGTCAGTGCTGCTAGTGGTTTACCATCTCCTCTAAACTGCACAACAAGGAATCTCTCAGTAATAAAAAAGGATTTAGGGGATTATCTTTGGCAAGGGGTGTATCTGTCAGTGGATTTGGATGGAATATTCAGCATCATACTCCAGGCTTGAACTCAGCTTCTAAGAACTGCAACTTTGGATCATCTGTTTATTTAATCATCAGTTTATAGGCATTAGATTGTCTTAGATTGCATGCATTTTACGTTAATAATTTTACTTAATTTTTTTGTAGTCTTGTGTTCCGGAGACATGCTCTAAGCTTTGGGTAAGATTCGTAAGATAAGAATTAAATGCTGTACTTCAGTTTAAAGGACAAGTCACATTTTTTAAATAGCTTTATCTAGAAAGGAATTTGAAATTTTTTTTGTAGCTTATCATGTTTCTATTGTATTCAGACGAAATGTCACACATTGGCATCTACAGGGGAGCTATAGTCAGTGACCTTTATGCTACCTTGAAAAAGCAATAGAAAGTTCTTTTTTTCCTCTCATTTGCTCAAAAAAAGAAAAGAAGAAACAAGTCTGAACTCTTTCATTAGCAGCTAAATCTTCACTTAGTTCTTAACAGTCTTATTCTAGACGAGGTAACAAGGATATCAGTCTATAGATATGACTGATAAATAACATAAATCCAGTAAATTATGAGAGAACTGTAGAGTAAAACTGCATTTTTCATTATGTTTAAAGCCTCATGTATTTGCAAATTCAAATATTTTATTCTTTTTTTTTTTTTCTTTCACAAGCCTGTGGCTCTTCTGCACAGGGAGACATAAACCTGTGTACTCCACTGTTCAAAACAAAAATTAAAACCAGTTTGCACAGAATTGTAGATTAAACAAGAGAAAATGTTAGGTAATTAAATGCTAATGATTCAAGCTGGGTGCTTATGTTTTGGATTACTTGCCTAATAATGTTAGCATTTAAATGGTCAGCTTTGAAGTTAACAAACAGCCCATTAAGATGCAACCGGGGAGTTGTGGGCTCTTTGGGTGCCATTGTTTCAGTCTGGCTGGCTGCAGACTCAACAAAACAGCAGTGATGGGATTTACATAGCGAAGACTATTCTTGCAATTGCAAGGGCTAGAAGTTTTTTTTCTTTTAGTGAAAGCTGGTATTATTGAGAACACAGCATGTGGGAAAAGCCTAAATCTACTCATTTCTTCCGAGTCCTGGGATTTCTATTGTCCCTGCTGACTGCTTAAATACAAATCACTTGGTTCCCAAGCAGTGGCTGTACACCATGATCATCCTACTGCAGCCATTGAATCTCTACCACATTGTTGACTCCTAGCTGATATTAATGGTTACTTGCAAGGGTTAAAATAAAAATCCACTCCTGTCAGTGAAAGTTAAAGGAGTTTCAGTAATGAAAATTGCACCACATCATAATGAAAAAATCCTCAAAGTAGTGGCTACTTAAAGGACAGAAATAATTAAGAGATAATTATCAATGGAACAGAATATTCTCCAGGATAATGGACTCCCGCAGGTGCAAGAATAGCATGGCAAAGACAAAGCATTTATGGAAAATAAATGGCATGGTGCAGCTCAAGTTCTTTCTTCTTCAAAGCGCATAACACTGATCCTGTGACAATGGTCTGTTATTCCAAACCATTGATGTAGACTTAATTATTTTATCTAGTGGAGGTTGATGTGGGAGTTACTTACTGTGCCACTGTAGACCTATTGCATTTTGAGTGCCTCTGAAGAGAAAGGCACTGTGGATTTCAGTGCCTGAATTTTATCAAATGTTTTGTTATCCCTACTGTGAGTGCTATTCCCTGTACTTACCATGTGGTATTAACCAAGGAGAGCTAGTTTTGCATTATCAAAAGGGGAATGCTGTGACAGCTTGATGTTTCTTGGTGGCAACTGTAAATATTGACATTTTAGTGACTACCACAGTGGGAACTCGATGCAACTCATTACAGGTAATGGGGCTTTTTTTACCGAATTTAAAGTGAATAATTTCGGGCCCTGTTTGTTGCATTAGGAGGAGAACTGTTCTTGAATTGGTTTTCTTTTTTGATGTCTTCTACATATACATATAAATGCCAGAATAGTCTCCTTGTAAAACTATGTTGTTAATTTTGATATGTTGTTTGATTTATTTTCAAATGTTAGGAAATGTACTGTTAGAGTTCAGATTTTAATTGTAGAAATATGTGATCCTGATGTTTAACAAAGACTCCTTTGTGCCAAAAATGTGAAATAGTGTTATAGTTCTTAGTTAGAAACACAAATTAGTTGCACTAAAACAATTTACTTCTGTTATTCACTTGTTACCTTCATTTTTGTGATGTCACTTCTGTAATTTATTGTAGACTTTTTTTTCCTCAGAAATGTTAGATAGATCTTATCTATTTATTTTGGTCTTCTGTTCCATTCTGTGTTGACTTTGGTACAGAACCCTTTAAGGGATATTTCTACACCTCACCACCCACACATGACATGACCAGCAAAATGATGGCCATTTTAATGCTGTGTGGGCTGTACAAAAGGACATAGTCTCAGCCTTCTGTATTTCATGCAAAAAGTGGATATAACAACTTAGCAGGCTGTGCAAAAAAAATAATTAACACAAAAAAAAAAGTTAATAAAAGAAAATCATGGTATAGATAAAGGGACATGAATAGTATGATTAAAGTATTAGGACTACACTGAATTTTTTGCAAGTGTCTGCAGCTGTTAGAATGAATGTCTGACAATTTTTTTAACTAGCCCAGTTTTAATTGGGCAGGTGCATGAGAAATAGATGTGAAGCCTGCCTTTCCTTCTGATTCCGTTTTTGTTACAGTGACATTAACAGCATATAATCAGCTTTATGACCTGATGCATTGCTCTTGCCTTAAACTTCACAAAAGTCAGTGAAGTACCCTCCCCCTCTGCCCAAACTTTCTAGCTGCCTAGTTTAAGCAAATTATCTTCTTCATAGATATTCCCATCCTGTCAGGGAGTTAGCTAGATTATCACTACATATTATAGGTGATATTCTAGCTAAAACACATCCTTTTGAAACAGTTTGATCCTTCTGTTACCATAATAACCATACCTATAAACATTATTTAGGAGTACACAGAAGCTTTCTATACCTAGCTTAAGCCCTATATGTGAATTTGACTGTTTGTCTTAGTGAAGATTATGCCATCTGCAGCTTGAATTTAGCTTGGATTTCGCCTTTTCAGTCCAATGTGCCTATTACTTTTTCCATATACAATGTTTTTTTCTATACCTGAGAATAAAGAATGTGTGGACATTAATTCTGAACAACTTGGCAAACCTGTTGTTTTTACTAATTCTCTGGCCTTGTAGATGCTCATTATTTGGATGACACAAGTAATACGGATTACTGCTGTTTTTCTGTGTGTAAGATTTATTATTTTGTGTTACAGCAGTTTAGAATGGCAGTCACAATCTGAGGTCTGCCTCTGAGTGCCAAGAAAGGCCAATTATTCTAGCTGCCTCCCTGCTTAAAACCATGTGATATATTTCATGCTGAGCTTGGAAACAGCTATTCTGGCTTCTGTAACCTTTTCACTTGAGCATATTCCATTCCCAAGTCTGTATTCCAAAGATGCAAATTATTTGTTTTGCAGCATCTTGAGGAGGGGATTGAAGAGCTTTGTGGGGATCTGTAGATCACCTGAAGATCTCTGTTTTTCTTAGGACTCTTCTCAGACAGATAATTTTCCATGTACTCCACTGCTGGCACATTTATCCATCGAATGACTAGTGTGATCCACACCGCCTCTTCTTGGAGTCCTTTCTCCTGTGCCGGAATACCAGACTGTAGGAGTTACACAGCTGCTGGGATGAAATGATTAAACAACACCCCCAAGAGCAGCTTTCAGGTGGGAAGGTATAAGCAGTCTGTAAGAGAGTGGCTGTATGGTATGCAGAAGCTTCTCTTGCTAAATGTGGTGTTGAACAGGCTCTTAGTTGATAACATCATACTTTATCTAGAGAATTTACAATACTTTTTAAGAAAAGAGACTCTATTGTCTTTCTTTTGTCCTGCTTTGAGCATGTTCCAGGATTCCTTCAAGTTTAGTCCTTGACACCTCAGACCTCCCTATCAACTGATGACTATGCCACTATTCCTGCATGCTGCACTTATTGGCTGGCTGTATTTGCTACTCTTCTTCACAACTGACAGTGATCCCTAACTCCTTTCTTGTGGAGTTTTAGCCGTGCTCAAGAGAGGATGGATCTTGACTTGCAAGGCTGCAGCCTATCATCTCCAAGCCAAGAAAAAGTAAGTGTAGGATAGTGTGGCTCTGCACCTATCCCATTACTAAGTGGTTAAATATTCAGACCTTGGAGAATGACCAGCACTTATGGTGTACACAGAGGGGAACTGTTAGCATTTGTAACATACATAAAACCAAAATATTTTCTATGGCAACCATCACCAGTTATAGATAAAAACTATATACAGCTATGTATTAATTTCCCTTCTCTTCCTTATTACAAGGAAGTACAAAAGAATTTGTATATGGTTAGATCTTGCCAAAAATGTTGTCCCAAACTTGCAACAAGTATATTTTTAACAGAAAAAGCAACATTCAAAATATTCATTTTTTCAATTTCTGTTTTACTCAAAACATAAAAATGATACCAGAGTTACCCTGATGTTTTGCTGTTAACTAAAAAAAAGAAGGTAAGTCAAAGAGATGCACAAAAAGGCTGTTTATCCACAAAATACACTTTCAAAAATCAAAATTAAGTGCATCAAAGCATCATTTTCTATGGTAAAGTTTTCAAATGCATTCAATGTCAGCTGAGCTGTATTCTCACTGGAGGCAATGCAATAATTTGCATTGGTGTCAGTGAAAATGGCTTAGTCTGTCTAACACTGGGTGTCAGAAATTAAGACTTGCTCAGAAAGCAGAAGAATGGAATTTCCCATGCCTTACCTACTGCTCTGCTTCTGCAGGTGACTAACACTGCAGCACTTTCCACCAGGATAGCAGTCAGCATTTTTGTGTCTTTGTCCACGTCTCTCCAGGTTCCACCACTACTCTTTATTTACACCTACCATTAGTAGATCTGTAAGTCTTCCTTCAAAAGCACTATTCCTCAAGGTATTATTTGTTTGGAATCACCAGTTGCTCTTAGGTACTAACTGAGTTTAAAAAAGAAACCTTAACAGCAGTTTATTTGCCAGCTCACTAAGATAGAGGTGAAATAGGAGAGATCTTGGGCACACAGGAAAGCTGTGGCCTTTGGAAGACCTGTCATACTGATGGTAGAGGCATCTACATTGGAAGAGAACTCCCACTGTTGTGTGTGATAGCTGAGTGGGAAACCAGCTGTGCCTGTGACATTAGGACCCATCTGCAAATGAACAAACATATCAAAGGACTGCATCAGATTCTGCAAAGCAGAACTACTTGGAGCAAATTCACTCTGCTGCTTCCACTCTGTTTTGATTGATATGAACAAGTCTTATCTTCAGAAATATGTATAGCGAACGTGAGTATTTCTGTAATCACTTCAGATTGCATCTTAGAAGGGAAAACAATTTTGCCTCCTCCCTGTCCCTTCTCTTCCTTCTCTCTTGTTCCCTCCACCCTGGAAAAGTCTTGTGCATGCTTAAAGCATATGCTGAATGTGGGAGGAGAAAAAAGTACCTTCCAAATCTTCATATCTCTGACAGCAAAGCAGCTGTATATATCCCTTTTCTTTAAAGGGATCTGAAGAACTGCTGTTCCAAAATCTCTTACCTTTTGACAGGTCTTTTTTGTATGTGGTGGCTAGGGTTGTCAGCAGCAATTTGTTAAGTTTGTAAGAATATTTGTTATTGAAGAGAAGCAACATGTTTTGTTTTTTTTCTTTTAAAGAGGAGGAAAATCCAGGAAGGGAATCACTGTGCTAGCCATGCAAAGCTATGTATATGTTTTCAGCTGAGTGTACGTAATCTTGCAGTCCTTATTCAACACTACAGATCTTGCAGGCTCTAAAAGGCAGAGCTGTGCATTCAAGGATGAAATCCTTTATCTTCACTGATCTCTGTACGGATACTTAAATCTTGGCCCAGATATGGCAATGCTAGGGTAAGAATCTTAGAGCATATAAAAACCAAAATCCCTGCCAAAAAATATATTTAATGTAATTGTGCCTACAGAGGGAGAGAATCTTGTCCTGTATTTTTTAAAAAAGTATTAGACTGATTCTTAGGAGATCTAGCAAATATTCTAGTTTAAGCAGCTGATTCATAAAAATTAAAAAACTCAAAACATCAGGAGCTGGCTACAAAAGAAATGGGCAGAACAAAACAAGAGACCAGTAGTCACATGAGGATAAAAAAATGCAGCTGATTGTGATGAAGAAAAAAATACCTTAAAAGGGTATATGTGCTTAAAAATAAGGAGGAATAAAGTAGGCAAAGAAATAAAGAAAACTGACTCCAGTTCAGAGCCAATTCTCATAGGTTGACCAACCATAATCAATTGCCCTGCTGGTGGTCTTCAAATAAATGTCAGACAAAATCGTACTAAAATCCACATGGGGATTATTTAGTGCTTGTTTAAGACAGTGAGTTGCCTATGGGAGGCAGTGTTCTGTGCTAGTTTCACTGTATTCCTAATCATGCTTAATTAGGTTATTAATGTGTTTAGAATTACTCCTTTCTTAGAGAATTCAAGGCTTTTTGTACTGTTCAAAACTCTCTTACATCCACGTATCTCCACAGAGGTGCAACAGGAACATTAATTTTTTTAGTTCGAATTCTGTATCTTCATCTTTGAATCTTATCAAAGGTCCAAAGCCTCACCAATAAGCTCCTATGCAAACAATCAGTCAAAATATCACCCTCTACTCCATTTATCAATGCTCATCTTCTGCCCCTACCATTGAAGCAACATGCCATGAGCTCTCTGCACTTGAGAACCTTGTCATTCCAAGATTGATGATGAAATCATGGCTGTTTACCCTTTGGGAAGTTTAGTTATCAAGCACAAGGTGACAAAAATATTCACCTAGAATGGTCTGCTGACCTTCTGTTCACACAGAAGTTGGTTTATTGGAAAACATGTACAGCATCTGAATGTAACTTAAATAGACTGAAAAAGGAGCAGAGAGTCTGCTCTCTTTTGAAGTAGAGACAGCATTGCATACATTCTTGTTTCTGTAACACATTACAGTGCTTTAAATCAGGTGTATAAGCTTGTAGACAGTTTCCTCGTGGTTAAGAATGTACGGTATCTCTTTGCTAAAATACTTCATGTCCTTACCCACTCAAGGGAGAAGTTGAAGCCTTCCAAAAACCCAGTCCTGTACATGACACCCAAAATACATTTTTCTCCCAGTCTTGCAACTCAGGCCTGTCCAAGGCTTTGCACCTGGAACTTTTAAAGCTTCTAGACACAACATGTGAGCCTAATGGCCCTGTGAATGGCTTAGGTTGAAAATGCTGTACTCCTTAGAGCAAACAGCTTAAGATCAGTTCTTTTTGAGACCCAGAAGGGATCTGTGAATAGGCAACAGAGGTCCCTTTCCAAAACATGGTGTTCTTGTATTGGTTAGGTAACCTTCAGCTTAGTGCTCTCACCACCTAAGAGTGGCATGTGGCACTGTCAGCCAGCTCTATGCTGCAGGCACCAGGAGGACTGGAATGCAATATTGAGCAGATGTTGACACTGCAAATATAACAAGATAAAAAACAGAGGAAAGGAGCACTACATGAGAAACATGGAACTAGCTGCTGCTTGGCTGATTGCCGTCTCACTATCCCATCATGGTGTCCAGGAACAGGTTCACAGGGTTTGAGCTTATCAAACGAGCTATATTTTTTCAGACAGCTCATCTTTTCTTGCTTGGCAATAAAGATGTCACTCCCTGACAGGCTTCCAAGTAGCAGGCTGAACTCTTCCTAAAGGTGCCAAAGCTAAGCTTGCCTTCAAGAGAGTTTGTGATACTAAGAAGAAGAAGATTTTTTTTTAGGAATGTTATTGTGGAAAGTGAGCCTTGGTTTCTGGATCAGAAAACCAGATTGACCAGCACTCCATAGTGGAGCTGCAAAGAGAGAGTAAGTTGACATGCTGAAAGAGTTATATGCTTGGCTTAAACTAGTGTGTATATTAGAGGGCCCAACTGGAACTTTAAAGATGAAAAATGTCCATATTTGAACAATTCACTGTCCATTAACATTACTTTAAATTTAACGCCAAATTTACACAGGGCTTGAAATGAGAGCACTCTTAGGTCCTTGTACTGCTCCCAACAATATAAGTATATAAGGAACAGAGCAAAATACAGACCTACTTTAGGACTGAAACTCCTCTGAAATGTGTCTTTTAAGGCAAAATTAATTTCATAATATGTGAATACTGTAGAGATCATTTTTCATTCTTCTTTACAGAGAGTGTGCAAGTTGGTCTCCATCCTTCACAAAATGGTATGTGATATGAACTATTATGAGTTCAAAAAGATAATCTGTTCAGTGAAACATGTTCATTTTCTGGTCCAAAATTGTTTCTGTTCCCCAAAATCACCAGTCCCACAGTAATTCAGAACACAGGCTCTGCTAATATTATGCTTGACTCATATGTATCAATCTGATAATCATGCTTAAAATAAGGGAGGGAAATAAAAAAGACTAACTGAGAAAGAATTCTGATCAAATGCTAGAAGCAAACACTGTTCATGTCTGCTAGCACAGAGGTTTAAAAGAAAACAGAAAGATAAAATGCAATTTTACATTTTATTCAGTGCTGTTTATTCAGCTCTTTTTCCCTAAGAATCATTATCAATATTCTGTAGTTATTTATGTTTCCATTTCTGATGGAGCTTGAGCTTGGTCAGCAAATCTTTTCTAGCATAAAGCATTCTTTGTGGTTTTTTATATCTGCTCACAGATGTTTTAGGATGAGATATTGATTATCCTGTAAATGGACAAGAAAGCAGTTGCTTTTGAACCAGAGGCTTGTTTTCCTCATTATAGCTCTAAACCACTTGCTGTTTTTTCAAACCTATTCAATCCTCTGGTTCAGTTTCATCAGCTTCCCTTTAGGGTTTTTATTGGGTTTTTGGCCTCTACTCTCTCAGATTCTTGAGGCTGCAAAATTCCTAGGGTATTTTAATATTCATGATGCACAGAGCTGAGGAAAGTAAGGGAGGGGTGTGGGGGTGTAGAGGTGTGTTTACGTGTGTCTTTCTATGTATGTTTTGCAAACCTAAAGAAGCTGCTCAAATACTGTTGGTTAAACACTTCTGGGGTGGGTTAACCTTGGCTGGTCACTGAGTATCCACCCAGCTGTACTTAACTCTCTTTCTTCAATAGATATGGGAGAAAACAAGACAGAGTAAAGATACAGAGGGGCAGATCACTCACCAGTTACCGTCATGGGCAAAACAGACTCAATATGGGAAAAATTAGTTTGATTTATGGCCAATTAAAAATAGAGTAGGATACTGAGAAACAATGACAAAACTAGAACACCTTCCCTGATCTCTCCTTCTTTCCAGGTTCAATTTCATACCTTCACATCCAACTCTCCTGCTGGAGGAGGTAAGAGGGATAAATAGAGAATGAGTGTTGTGGTCAATCTGTAATATTTTGCCTCTGCTGCTCTTCCCGCTGCAGACTTTCCCTCTTCCAGAGAGGGATTCCAACCAGGGGCTGTGGTTCTTCAAGAACTGCTCTAGTGTGGGTGTCCAGTGGGCTGCAGCTTCTGCCAGAAAACATACTCCTGCAAGGGCTTCTCCCCGTAGACTGCAGATTTCTCCAGGGTATGTTCACCTGCTCCACCAGAGTCCTCCAGACAATCTGCTTCCCCACACTCCTCTTCAGGAGCTGCAGGGCAATCTCTGCTGTGGCACCTGAAGCACGTCCTCCCCCTCCTTCCTCTCTTGCCTTGGTGTCTGCAGGGCTGTCTCACATGTTTTGCACTCTTTCACACAGCTGCCGCACAGTGTTTTTTTTACCCTTCTTAAATATATTATCACAGAGGTGCCAACAGCTTTGCTGAGGGGCTCAGCTTTGGGCAGCAGCAGGTCTGTTTTCAGCAGAAAGTGTCTCTATCTGACATGGGGGCGACTTCTCACAGAGCACCCCCCTGCAGCCTCAATGCTACCAAAACTGTGCCATGTAAACAAAATACTTTTTTTTTTTTGAACTTCAAAAGAATATTTAGCTTGGAACGTAATGGCCATCAAGGATATCTTTGAAAATCTTAGAAATCTGATTTTTTGTCATTTATATCAAAATACCGTGAGCTGAATCTTAAGAGAAAAGTAGCAGGCTGAGAACAAGAGGCAGTTCAAGAGTTTCTGCTTTTCTCATTAAACCAAAAAAGATCAGCCTCCTGAATAAGTAATTCACAGCCCTACCAGCTTCCTAAAGATCTGTTTGTACTAGGATGCATCAGATAAAGCATAAATCAGAAGTTCACAAGTATGAAAAACAAAGAAATCATAGGAAACAGAGAAGCAAGGGCTGAAACATCAGAAGAGTGAATAATCAGCAGAAGTGAATGCAGGTATCTTGTGTTTGTTCCTCTTTGGCCATACAAGAAGATATGGGTGGTCACAGAGCACATATAAGGCATCAGTAAATTTCTGATGCTTTTTTGAAGCAGAAAGTTCATACAAGCATACTCTGATTTGATTTGTAAAGTCAAATATTTCTGTCTCTCAAGCGCTGCAAACTTTTGCAATAGACACCCACATTTTTAAAAGAAAATGTGTGAATAAAAAACAATCTTAGCATCTTCAGGCTGAAGGGCAATTTGGAAGGTGAGGCAAGCATAGCTGTTAACAGAAAACAAATTTAAAGTAGGAAAAGATTTAGTGTGCAGATTACAATAACCCACAAGTGTTGTAACACACTATCACATACCATATAAGTTTTGGGTCGCTATCATTCTCTTATACACAGAAAGTCATGGGCTCAACTTTTGCCTTGTAGTAATGAGCATGAATATCAAAGTTTGTGAAGTTACACTTGCATAAAAGCTCTGTGGCTAGAGGTGGTCATTTAGAATTGTGATAGAATTACCATAATCTTTAAAAGTATTCATGAAGGGAGCTTGAGGCATAGCAGCTCCTAGAGTCAGGGCTTCCTAAAATGCAGCTGTTAATGAACACATGACAAAAGCTTTTCATATCACCCACATTAAAGAAAAAGCATTTTGCATCTTCTGCCTCTTCCATGAGCTAAACCAATAGTTTTCTGTCACAATATCCTACCACATACTTCCAGTCAGTGAGGATAAAGCACAGTCCAACTCACATGTTGAAATTAAGTATCTCACTAGGGTGCAGCGTGGAGGGCTGCTTCCTCCCCTGACAAGTGCCATCTAAGTGGCAGCATGCCACCTTGCTATATACCTATCACCATGAATAGCTTTATACCTCTTCCCTTTCCTCTTCTCTGTTTACAGTGAGGCTGTAATTGACCTCTATTACTTCACACCTCCTTTCCCTTCCTCAAAGGCTCAACAGGTTCCAACCTCTATCAGGACTCTGTCTCATTGCCAGGATGACACTTATGCTTCAAATTCTTTGACAGCACACTTCATACGCACAAGTGTTGGAAGAATGTGAAGAATTTGAGTAGCAACAAATGATTGGTTTGGTTAAGCTTTTAAGCTGGGAATTATTGTCCACTAATGTGGTGCTTGGGAGCTTTGGAGCTATTCCCAGCGCAAGTCAGAAAAAAAAAAAAAAGAAAAAAAAAAAGATCCATTTCCCTCTTGTTTCTTGAGGTATATTCCAGGCTCCAGGCTGAGCTGTCAGTGTAAGACAGTAAGAAAAAGACTTCTTGGTAAATGCAATACAGCACTGTAGAATAGGGATCACTTTGTGTTTTTCAGAGAAGGACTTTTTCAGCTAAAGAAGAAGAACCATCAACTGAAAATTCTGTTTTGACTGGAATGTTTTGCAGGTCTGGAAAACACTTTATGTATTGAGGTGTCCAATCTGGAGGAGCAGTCAGCCTTTGGAATGCTGACTCCATGGGTATTGATCAGCCTGGGGCTGGACTCAGTTACTGTGATTGTCCTTCAACATGCTGCATCACTAAAAGCACATACTCAGAACTACTAATTGATTGATATCTGTAAATATAAAACACATTAGTTAATAAAATTCTCAGCTAGTGTAAGTTAGCGTAGACTGAATGACTTCAGTAGCTATGCAAAACTGAAACAAGAGACAGGGGAATCTGCCCCAACATATGTATGTGTGTGTGTGTCCATATCTATATAACCAAAATACTATCACAGCTTTCTGTCATAACCTTTTTTTAAACTTAACTTAAAAATGGACCAAGTAGATCTTATTTTGAGGATATGAGGTTTTGTAAAAAAAAAAATAATAAAAAAACACAAAAGGGGAAGAAAGCTTGTGATGCATAAATCTCTGTCTCAGCAATATAGTTTCCTAATTACGGCAAGAAGTTCAAGTGGATGCTATTCAGAGCTGAAATGAAGCAGATCTGAGGTTGGTTGATACAGACATGCCTCTTTGATAAGCCATGCAGAAGTGGTGTCATTAGAAAGAATGTGCTGCCTTCTCACACAACTGAATACAGTACTTTGTGTACCAAAAGG
This sequence comes from Clamator glandarius, assembly GCA_033459285.1. Classification (NCBI taxonomy): domain Eukaryota; kingdom Metazoa; phylum Chordata; class Aves; order Cuculiformes; family Cuculidae; genus Clamator; species Clamator glandarius. Next base: position 3,027,431 of record JAUNZM010000105.1, read on the forward strand.
CAGAAGAAACAGTGATTTGCCTAAAACTTCTCTCATTTCTTGCAGAACTCCTATAAAGTCCCCATGATTCCTCTCAGCTACTGAATTATTTTTGACTTTAGAACCTTCCTTTTCCCTTTAACTTCTGATGATTGACACTCCCTGTAAACTGCTTTGTAATACTCTGTATGAAAGACAGTATATAAAACCAAATTTTATTGAGTTTGATTCAAACATCATTTGACCCCAAATTACCTTACACTAAGGTTTTGGGTTGGTTTTCCCTCCTTTCTGCATTTCTAGCTCTGGCTGGCAAGCCAAAGGTTTTCTATTTGCTAATATAAAGGCTAAATAAAAGGGCAAACAACTCATTGCTGTTTCAATAAAATTCAAGTTGTTATTTCAAAACATAGTGTTTTGTCAGCCCTCCCCCCCATATATACATTTATACACAATGCTACTTAGATCACTGATGTGTTTGCATATTACAGAGTCTGCAGGAATTATGGGATCCATTCATATCTCTTTTGGTAAACCTGATCACTGAAGAAAGAGTTAGTCCACTGGAAAATCAGCCTTTCTTTGCAACATTGACAAGAATGAAAAGATGTAGCTTCTTGCTATTATACAGAGGTTATTATCTTCCTTGTAGTAAATCTCAGGACACTCAAATTGAAGTTAACATGCAACTTGCAATAAGCAGCCTGTAAAGTTTGCTGGAAAGAGATGCCATATTGTCATTCAAAGTATTTTGTTATAAACAGTGCAAGACAGTGACAAAACATCTAATTATCTGATTACACTGCAAGAATAGTTTCTTACATGTACTGAATTTTGCTACTGTCAATGAATACAGACTGTGTTCATCATTGACTCACATCAACAAAAAAAAGAAAAGAAAGTAAGATAGAACAATGGATTTCAGCTACTATTGTTCCCAAACAACAGAGATATTTTAACTAGTACTTTAAAATAAACAGGCCTTTCCAGCAAAACTGGAATTCTAGGGACATCCAGCTCAGGAACAGAACTCTGTTCCGACCCTGTACGAGGTGTGCGGTGGTTAGAGACGAGTCATCTGCACAGACAACACTGGGGCACCACAGTGAGAGCTATGCAGTGGCTGTCTGGAAGAGGTGTTGCTTCCTGAAGTAAGAAGATTTTCTATGAAATGGTGAAAAAAAAAATGTACTTTTAGGCTTATTATGTCACATCTGCCTGCCCTGGCATTGTGAGGCAAATACACAAATCTGTGCAGTGTGAAAAAGTGTGAGGATTAATAGATGCTTTGTAAGAAGTGTTTGTGCATTTTCTCTTATCCTGAAGAGATCTCATTATAGCCATCCAGGAGTAATGATGGAAACTCAAGAAGGGCCAGAAGGAGGATCTGGGGAACTATAGTCCTGTCAGCCTGACCTCGGTATTGGGGCAGATTAAGGAGTGGTTTTTCTTGAGTGCACTAACCAGGCATATGCAGGGGTAACAAGGTGATCAAGTCCAGTTGGCATGCATTTAGGCAAAGCATGATCAACCTAATCTCCTTCTATTCAAGGTGATCCATTTACTGAATGAGGGAAAGGCTGTGGATGGTATTTACCTGGAGTTCAGTAAAACCTTTGACATCATCTCTAAGAGCATTCTCCTAGAGAAGCTGGTGGCTGATGGCTTAGACAAGTGTACTCTTCACTGGGTAAAAAAACTGTCTGGATGGTCAAGTCCAGGGAGTTGTGGCGAATGGAGATAAATCCAGTTGGCAGCTGTTGACAAGTGGTGTTCCCCAGGGCTCAGTGGTGGGGCCAGTTCTGTTTAATATCTTTATAATTGAATTTTCCCATCAGCTTTTCTTTTCTGGTGATTACAGTTACCATGGTTGGCCTGCCAGCCAATTGCACAGACAATACATCTGGTATTCCATGCAAAACTAAACATGGATAAGTTTCCCTAATTTCTTTTACTACAATGTGGGGCAAGACAGAGGGAGAAAGAGGATTCACAGTTTATTCTGTGCCACTACTGCAATATGAGTATTTTCACATCATCTGTAACATAGTCCTGTTTCTTCAGAGTCCCGACTGTCAAACCATTAAATATAAATTGTGGCCTCAAGAGAACCTCTTTTCCAGAAGGGCAAAACAATTTAGTCTCCATAACATGTGAGTCTCCAGCTTGTCCTGAAAACGCTGTCAATTGTGCCGAATTATATATAAAAACAATGCAAGGTGCTGTCTGCCAGAGATGGGTTGGCATTAGCAATTTCATTTTCACTGAGGGGGGTCATACGTTCCAAATATTCAAGATTGCAGAATTAAGTGCCCATTCCTTCCATTCTTCTGTAGTTCCAAAATTATACACCTTTTGTTTAGAATTAGGAAAGGTCATAACATGATCTTATCATAGAATCACCAGGTTGGAAGAGACCCACCGAATCATCGAGTTCAACCATTCCCACCAATCGCTAAACCATGCCCATCAGTATCTCATCCACCTGCACCTTAAACACCTCCAGGGAAGGCGAGTCAACCACCTCCCTGGGCAGACCGTTCCATTGCCTAATGACCCTTCCAGTGAAGAATTTTTTCCCTATGTTGAGCCTGAACCTCCCCTGGCGGAGCTTGAGGCCATTCCCTCTCGTCCTGTCCCCTGTCACTTGGGAGAAGAGGCCAGCACCCTCCTCTCCACAATCTCCTTTCAGGTAGCTGTAGAGAGCAATAAGGTCTCCCCTCAGCCTCCTCTTCTCCAGGCTAAACACCCCCAGCTCTCCCAGTCGCTCCTCATAAGGCCTGTTCTCCAGCCCCTTCACCAGCTTTGTTGCTCTTCTCTGGACTCGCTCCAGAGCCACAACATCCTTCTTGTGGTGAGGGGCCCAGAACTGAACACAGGATTCGAGATGCGGTCTCACCAGTGCCGAGTACAGAGGGAGAATAACCTCCCTGGACCTGCTGGTCATGCCATTTCTGATAAAGACCAAGATGCTGCTATGAAACCATTCTAATTATCTGCAATGGGCAAATTTATGCACTATTGTCAATACTGTAATATAATCTGCCCCTTTCTACTCTAATTCGATTATACTGTCTGTGAAATGGACATTCACAAACACTCTTTTTTTTGTCTGAGGGATTTCCCAAGGTTATATTCAAGTAAAAAAGATTGACTCTTAAGATTCTCAAGGATTTTCACTAGTGGAGAAAAAGCTCCCCTGCAATAAGATGCACAAATATGCACAGGTACAGCATATTCATGTGAGTTGAGAGGAACAAATAAATTTGTGGTGATCTTCAGGGAAATCTGATGTTTTACTTGACACTGACTATGAATCCTGTCCTTGTAAAATCACCATCGCTGCACACGTGTATTGAATGCTCAGAGACTGTGGCCCACAGACATCCTGTAAATAACACATGCAGCACATAGCTCATGACCCAGCACTTTATGCTTTTTTACTACTGCATGTATAAATGGAGCAGTGTTGAAAACTAATTTCACAGGGTGATCTTTTTCCCCCTCCTATAGAATGGCAGCTAATCTGATATTTCTCTGACAGCTACTAGAGGTCCAAGTGTTTAGTGGTCTTTCAGACCATCAGCCAACAAAATTGTCATCAAAATTCTCTTCGACCTATTCAGTTCTTTAAACAAGGTCACCTGTCTCACAGCATGGTACAGAGTTCAGCAAACATAGTGCCTTAGTGAATACAATGAGTTGTAATAAACATTAAGTCCTTAAAGGACATTTTTCAAAAAGAAGTCAGCTCACAGTTCCTAACAACTTGGAATTGTTATGTCAGTGTGTGTTTTCTGAAACAAACATATTCATTCTTAAATTACTGGTTATTCACGGTTGTTCATCTTCATATACTATCACATATGGCTGCAGGAATATTACAGATGTAAATGTTCTCTCTGGGCTGAATGCTGGTATGAAGGCACCCACAAAGAGAGCATCTCCATTGACTCAGGAGCTTTGTAACAGAACTCATTTTTGAAGCTCTGTATTCTGCCACTTTGACTTACATTCTGTAATTCATTGCTTCAGCAGACAGGCAGACACGTTGACACTACTTGAGTTTCAAAGAAGCAAAATTTTTCATGAGAACTTGACCTGATGGACTGCTATTCAGCAAATGATTGCCTTCCAGTCTCTGAAGGACAAGTCTGAAGGCTTGTACACGAAATGTTTCTTTGTGGTCCCTGTCCCACAGGAAAATTTCACTGCCATTTAAGTCCTGCCTTCAGAGAGCTGCAGGCTGAGTGGGAACATCCAGAAAACAATTTATTTTGGGAATAAATGCAAAGAATTTGTAATCTATTTTCTTCACAATAAAATCTAGAGCTTTCCAGAGATTTGCATGGCAAAAGTCAAGAGACTGTTTAAAATAATAGTTATGGCATTCAGCATACAAAATACCAAGGCACAATTCCCTGTTCCTGTGCATGGACTGGAGCTTCTTATACCCCTAGCAGTAGTTTAGGCTTTAAAGTCTTGTCTCAGGAACAGCAAATATTTAATTAGTCATAACAACAGGGAACAACAAGAAACACCAAAGCAACCAACTCAAAGACAGAGCTTGGACTTAGATGCTCTGCAGTCAGATTATTTGGGCTCTAGTCAATGTGAAATCTTGCCACACAAAAAATGGCACGATTAGAAAACTCAGAGAATAGCCCAGAATTCTTCTGTTATGACACATGACAGCAGAGCAGGTCTTTGAAGTTGCCTCTCCCAATCCATGAGGCATTTTTAAGGGTTATATTTACTTTTTTAGGTCATTTTTCTTGGCTGCCTTCACCCTGCCCTAATGAGGAAAACTCCATGCTCAGAAAGATAGGGCACTGAATATTGCTTCCTGACTAAGTCAGGCTAAAAGATTAATTTTTGTTTATTTCTCAGTTTATCTTTAAATATTCTTGCTGAGCAAACTGCTCTTTATTAACTTCAAGTTAAAACATACCAGTAACATTCTACATTTTTAGTGTAATTCCCTCTAATCATCCTAGCACAAAAACTGCTTGTTTTTATATCTGCTTTATACAATGCCACTCGTAATGAATGTTCTAGAATTGGAACATAATTTTGATTATCTGGCCATTACTTTTGATTTATGGAGCACAGAGACAGCTGGGTTTTTATAAGCTCGCCCTGCAGTACTGCAGATAACAAATGTAACGTAATAATCAAACTTCTGTAACATGGAACACAGAAGGGGTTAGTCCACAGATCTGTCTGTCTAAACCACATCAACAAATTTTATCTTCAGAAGCAGAAGTATAAAAGTAATTTGCACATTGCTACTATTCATTTTTCATACCCAAAGTGAAATATGTTTATTTCAGAACCAGTATTTAGGCTCTGCAGGAGGGTGTGAATCACCTGAGGGTGGTTTCACGAACTTACATAAATGTGTACCAATATGAGGCTTACAAATGCATTAGTGTATATATATATGTAAGAAAAAAGCCTCTCAAAAGAAATATATTTTAAGACATAGCCATAAATATATTGATTGATGCAAAAATCTAATTTTTTTTGCAGGGTACCACACAGAAAAATATGAAATCAACAAGAATGTTGCCCTCTAGAAGGAAAAAGAAACATTAGCTGCTTCAAGGAAGAGGAGGTTGTCCATTCAGTTCAGCTACAGGAGATTGATCAAAGATCTGAGAACAACAGCAAAAAAGCTGGTTCCAGAAACTGAAAATGGCAAAGAGGAAACCAGAAATATTCTCTCATGTTTGCCAAGAGAACTAGGAAATTAGACTTTGTTGATGCAAACCAAAAACTTAAAAATGTATCCTAGGAGTAGGAAATGCAGCAAGCAACAACAGTAATTTATAAACCAGAAAGCATTCTCTTTGTTACTAAGAAACAAATGGCCCTAAATGGTTTATAAAAATTAGTTTTTTACAAGGTGGGAGGAGGAGAATAAAGATGAAAGTAATGATAAAATAACAACTGCCTCGTTCGGTTAGTGGCTGGTTGTAAATATGGCAAGGGAATGGCAGGGAGGAATGAGGTGAGACATGTAGGTGCCCATGAGATCGATTTTGCATTGCAGGGTCATCTGTCAGTGGCTTTTGTGTGCTAAGGGAAGAGGAGCAAGAGATCAGCGACTATGTTTAAATTTTCTGAGTGCCAACAGTTCATTACACACATATACATACATTCCCTACAGCCAGAGCTACATGGAAAGCAGTTCAGAGGGCCCATGCCCCTCACCTCACCCTGACGGATCTCTCCAAAGGGCTGTATGGTAGTTGCAAGTTCACATTGTCACCAAATTAGCACATGCCCTTCTAAGACAGAAAAATCAAGAGAGCATACAAATATAAAATGTGGTTATAAGTGGCTACTGTATTACTGGCAATTACTGCATTTTCAGATGTTCTAGAAATCCAGAGGTTGCAAGGGAAATACATTTTTCCAGACACTAAACTTTGAAAAGGAACACGGTTCTTCCCAGCTATTGCTCTCTGGAGAACACACCCTCATGCCTACAGCCAAAAGAAAAAACAAACAAACAAACAAACCAAAAAACCCAACCAAAACAAGATTCAGACACTGATTTTTGAACTGGTAAACTGAATAATATGTAGAACCTAATTGGAGATTTGCCACTGTTCAATTACCTAGGCAAACTGCAGGGGAAAACTAGAAAAGCTTGGTGGTGTAATGAACTTCAGCAGTAATCATAAAATCATTAAGTTTGGAAAAGACATCTAAGGTCATCAAGTCCAACTGAGAGCCCAACATCCCCATGCCTATTAAACAATATAACTAAGTGCCATGTCTACACATTTTTTAATACCTCTAGGAATGGTGACTCTACCACTTCCCTGAGCAGCTTCTTCCAATGCTTCACCACTCTTTCAGTAAAGAATTTTTTCCTAATATTCAATCTAAATCTCCCACAGTGCAACTTGAAGCCATTTCCTCTCATCCTATCATTTGTGACTTGGGAGAAGAGATGAACACCCACCTCACTCCAACCTCCTTTCAGGTAGCTCTAGAGAGTGATAAGGTGTTCCCTCAGTCTTCTCTTCTCCAAACAGTCCCAGTTCCCTCAGCCGCTCCTCATAAGATTTGTGCTCCAGTCCCTTCACCAGATTCATTTCCTTTCCACCTCCTCAATGTCCTTCTTGTACTGAGGAGCCCAAGACTGAAGACAGTATTCAAGGTGTGGCCTCACCAGTCCCAAGTACTGATGAGCACGATTACATGATTACATACTGGCCAGACTATATACAAGGATGCTGTTGGTCTTCATGGCCACCGAAGCACACTGCTGGCTCATGTTCATCTGGCTGTTGACCAGCACCCCCAGGTCCTTTTCTGCTGGGCAGCTTTCCAGTCCCTCTTCCCCAGGGCTGCAGCATTTCATGGGGTTGTTGTGACTGAAGTACAGGACCTGGCACTTGGCCTTGTTAAACCTCACACAACTGACTTGGGCCCACTGACCCAGCCTGTCGAGATACCTCTGCAGAGCCTTCCTGCCCTCAAGCCGATTGACCCTCCCACCCGATCTGCTGCCATCTGCAAACTTACTGAAGGAACACTTGATCCCGTCATCCAGATCAGGAAAGGCAGCATTAAACCAGCAGCTCCAGAGAAAAGGCATCTCAAAGTACTCCATTATACCAAAAAAAGGCCGCTTGGCCAGTACAGAATCAGCAGCTTGGCTGGATAGTGCCTTGTGTTGATCTGTCAAAGGATCCCTAACAAATGGAATGCTCTTTCCCCATCTGCATGATGGAAGGCACCTTGAGCCTTTAGTGTTTAGCTACTTTTTTTTTCCTTTTAGCCATTCTTCTCTTCCATTTCTTAGCTAGGCTTTGTTGTTAAGGGGAAAAAAACTTGTTATTCCTGTGACATATATTAAGCAAAGAGCAACTACACTGTGCTTTACAGAAAATCCTAGAAAAGACCCTTGACTACAGTAAGAGTACAAAGTAAAGCTTATGCAAAGAAATGGAAAGGGAATGATAAAAATAACATCATATAAATCCAGATAATCTCTGGCTGAATGAGGAAAATTGTGTATTAAACATACACTTGTGGATTGGGTATTAAGGCATTTGAGTGACTTTCCTGCATTTTATTTGAATAATTAATATTGACTAAGGTAAAAGCAGGGACCTTGCTTTCACATTTCTTCTCCAGAAAAGTAAATCTGACAAAACCATGCTACTCGTGCTAGAAGGAAAGCTCCTTAAGAAGGCAGGAGTAGTTCTGTGAGGTAAGAAATGGCAGTGGCTTACCTGAGACATCTTGAATGACTACAGACAGGTTTGAGAGAGCCTTTTAGGGATGTGTCCTACCGCCTGTCAGAAGACGCTTATTTTCCCTCGTGTGTGACCGTGAATGGGACCATAGCAGAGCCAATATAAATGCTCTTCAGGGTAAGGAATTTAGTAGAGTTCCATAAAAAACTACATATCAAGAAAAAAATTCCCAAGAAGCAGACTTCATGTGGCTTTGCTACTTTGGTACCAGAAGAAAATAAGTGGCTATTTGAAATATTTTTGTTCACAACTGAGAAGTATCTTTTCTTTGCAAGCCAGTGCAACGCAGACACAAACATCTTCCATTTAAAACTTACATGATTTATAAACATTTTATCAAGCAGAGTCAAGCAAGACAGATTAACTTGGAGTAAGGGGAAGAAGTCAGTGCTCATTGTCTGCCATGTTTAACCGATTTATCTGGGGTGTTTGTACTCAGAAAGATCACAGTGAGCTCTACAGCCAGCTTGTAACAGAGCTACAGCACAGCCAAGATTACATCATCACTACTAAAATTACCAGGTGAGAACTGAAACATTGTTTAATTCAACTACTTCAAGGGAGTCTGTTCAAGTATGTTTTACAGTGTTATGGGATAAATACTAACACCCTTTAACAACAGCAGCAGTCCCAGAAGAAATAGAATGCTAGACCCATCCAGGTGTAAGGCCTTGAGAAGCCATTTAAGGTGCTATTCCTCAAAACCACCCTTCTCCACCTTCTTAACCCTTGAAGTTCAGAAGGACATAGGCTACAAAAGACTGTCATTGAAAGGAAATAACAAATCGTAGAAAGGCTAGGATAGGAAAATTCCTAAAGCCTTATTACTTGTCAGTAACTTCCTTTGGACATAGTGTCTGAAATGCAGAAATAATATGGATCACTGCCAAATCCCATTTCCAAAACAGGCTGACAGAATTTCCCAAGACAGCTGCAGGGTCTAAAGGTCAGTCATCCTCTTCCCCTCAGTGCAGTCCTCTGATCAGGATTTAAGCCTATCATGGGTACAAAACCTGGTTCCACATTTCTAAAATAAGAAGCAGCCTGAAGCTTGATGAAAAAGGATCTGTTTAAACATCTTTTTTTCCTTGTAAAAGCATTTAAGATGCATAAAAATGATTTGGGCTTTGTTCGGTTCACTAGACCTAATTCTGACCTAACACTAGGTTTGAGAGTCATGGCTACAATTTCAAAGCATCTGTAGACAGAGCTGGAAGATTCTCTGATCAAGATAAAGCTCCTATGGCTGTCCAAAAGACCTGAGTGCTCATAAAAGATGACCTCTACCCCATTATAACAAAAAAAAAAATAGATTTCCAGTTTTGGCTTTCTCAAATCTCTCTCCTTCTACAACTTATTTAACATTCAATGTAAATTAAATAAAATTCATCTACCATTTCTAGTTTGTTGCTTCCAAAAAACAATAATGTAATTACTGTTTAAAATCTGCTTTTTGCATAAATTAGGGAAGACAGAATATCAATGTACTAAAGTGGCCTTCTGCTTATTTAACATGCACTTACAGTTTAAGTCCTGCCCTTTATAAAAGTTTTCCTTACTTAACTATGCATAGCCAGGCATTCATTTTTATATCCCGTTCTACATCGTTTCTTCCTCAACACTGCTAATTAATATGGAAATGGCTTTAAAAAGGTCATTGGTAATTTTGACACCTTACTGAAAAATCAAGGCTTTCTTACAGCATCAAGGTATAGTTACAAATACACAAGATAACTACTAGCATCATAGAATATCCTGAGTTGGAAGAGACTCACAAAGGATCACTGAGTCCAAGTTGAAATACTGTAATCCCAGCCTGAGGATTGCTACCTCTCAATCTTCACAGGCATTATCAGAAACAAAAGGAAGAAAGTAAACATGCCCATGAGAAGCACAGTGAAGAAGAGATATCTCACATGCAATGTTTAGTGCTCTCCCAACTCAGACTTCTAGATTCAACCCTGGAAGTCACAGTTGAATTATGTAAATTATGGTTCAAGCACTGAAGAAGTACTGATGTGACACCATGCTACAGAGCATCACTCACAGACTAACTCCTTGTCCATTGAGTCTTCCCAGCACAGAAGGGGCCTGGATCCCCGTCCTGCAGCTCCAAATCTCTTGACAAACTATGGAAATACAGTGTTTTTGCTGAGTCTGAGTTTCACACTGCTCACAATAAGGTCCTTGATGACTGTGAATGTAGATATTAAATCCGGGCAGAGTGTCACAAGTGAAAGGCAGCAGAACTGCTGTACGTGCTGCATTTGCTTTGTTTGCAAATGAATCATTGTAACAGGTTCGAAACATATTTAGTAAAGACTAGTCTCCCAATAGGACTTTTTGATAATGCTCCATGACCGCAAGGCACTTCCTTGAAGGACACCATCTGATGGGCACTAAAGTTAACAGGGGCTTCAGGGTAAGAACATCCAGGTGGCAGATGACTGCCAGGATCTGCAATTTATTTTATTTATGCAACCCGCAGCATAATCACACAATCATTAAACTGTCAGTCTAGAAATGATCCAAAAATGATGCAAGCTCTGTTATTTAGATAATGAACATAAAACTAAAGAGCCAGCCATTGATGTGGAACTGAAAATTTTGAATTCCCAGAAATAGCACATACCACTTTGCTGTCACCTGGGAACTTGCCTTCCAAATTCTTGCCGAACTGTCTCCTATATGTAGCTTATGTTCAGTCTAGCAGTACTGAATGCTAAAGAAGTGCACACAACTTCTCACAAATCTCAAATGCATTTTGTGTTCTTTTTATTTACTATAGTCAGGGCTGCCCAGGTAGGAGAAAATAATGTCAAACCAGGCACCAGATCCAAAATTAGCATTTTATTCAGAACGTTGGGGTCAGAGGTGTATCATTCATATTCTGGTACACAATACAGAGGCAAAGCTGTTCTCAGAAGTCTCTCCAGGTTGAAAGCTCCTTCCCCCTTCCCTCCCTGCCCACAAAACATACTGTATATTTACTCGTGCCACCAGTATCAGGCCAACTCCCCCCCACCCCCCTCTTTTTTTGGTACAAATTATGTAAAACTTTTGTGCTAAGAACTTTTCTCCCTCCCCAAACAAAAAAATAATAAAAATAAAAATAAAAAAAATATTGAGTACTCTAACTACAGTTCAACAATTGAATCAATGTTGCTTGTTTGCAACCTGTTTTGTAAATACTTTATCCATAACGAAAGATATAAACATGCAAAAACCTGAATCCATAGTCCAAATAATACATACACGTGTTCTGAAGTTTCTGCACTTCTCCACAGACTATGCCAATAAAACATTATGTACACATACCATTTTTACAGTGAAGTGGGAAAAAAATACTAGAAAATAAAAAAAAAATGAAAAAAGAAAAGTGTACATGGTTTAAGACCAAAATGTGTCTAACATTCTAGTGTAAGAAAAAAAAAATCAATTCTTCTACAAACTGGCAATATGAAAACTCCCTTTATTTGCAACCAGCTGCATACATTTTAGAATTTTAGTGAAAAAAAATCCCCTAACATCTAAAACTAGAAGTAATGTACATTGTTCCACCTCATGGCCTTCTCTCCCAGATAATAAAATTGTTCCATGAGGATTTTTTTGTTTGTTTTTAATCTCCTTATTTTAATAAAAGCAATGCGATGTAACAAAAGCATGTTGAAGCATATTGTGTTTCACCTTACTCCTCCCCACCCCAACATATTTAGTCTCTTTAATGCATCATTTCATAAATCAGTACCATTAAAGCCTTAAACATAAAACTAATTCCGATCTGAAAAAGGTACAAAAAGGCACATAAAATCCCAGTGCTTCTGTACTGTAAAATTCAAGTGTAACTGAGCTCAATATTTTTTTCCAAACAGCATTGGATCACTGATATTCCACGGAGCCCAAATTGGTTTGCAGCCTAAGCCAAAGCCTTCAGCAAGCACTTGTGCTAGTAGACTACAAAGTTAAAGCCTAGCTTCTGTATGCTTTTGGGGAATATCAGTTGAAATGTTTGTACTTGTCCAAAAACAAAGTTCACTTTGAAATTCAGTCATCACCTCCACCATACATATCAGCGAGTTTCTTGAAACGTGGGCCCCAGTCATTTAGGTAGTCATAATCTTGCTCACCACCACTACTTGACGAGTTAAGAGAGCTCAAGGATCCAGCAGTGGAGCCACTTCCTTCATAGTCAAAGACTAAGAGGGAGTCATATGGTGGAGCCGTAGGGTCATTGTCGGCTGCTTTAAGTCCCTGCAAGAAGATGGAGAAAAATAGATAAAATTCTCTACTCGAGAGCTTATTTCAATTCCTTTTAAAATGGCCAGGTTTCCAGCATTACAGCATTGACTATTTCAAACATAGCTGCAAATACAGCTCTAACAAAACCTTAAGAGAACACCATGGCACTAGGACAGATGCTAATAAATATAGTTTCAGAGCTACACAGCTCACAACCTGCGGCATGAGCAATATGGGACTGGTTAAACAGACAGATGGGGAAGGAGAAATAGGCATGTTTGCAAAGATTCACTTTAACAGCCACCTCATATGGCCAATAACATATCCACTGACATTGCTGGCCTGTAGTCCATCTGTGTGTGCCAAAAGTAATATTTAGTCAGTCCTGTAAAATTCATGTACCTCTGTAGGCTGCTGTGAGAAATAGATACAATATGTTGGCTCAAGCCTTATGTGTTTTTCCATAACCACCCATAAGATTCCACCTGCTCATCAGAAAACACAAACAATGATATCAAAGCTAAACACAATATTATAATCCTTTTTGTTTCCTCATTTCAAAGTATTCAACACACAAATATTTGGTCTTCAGTAATTTTAACTTTCTACTGTCTAAATAACCTGAACTAAAACAACAGAAATTGAACAAGAGGAAAGTAGATAAGGAACTACACTTCTTCCAGAGGAAAGTCTCTTCCCTCTCTGTTTTCTTACACAGGTCCAAACATAAACAGTAAGTTTCATTTTAGAATATGAGACAACTGGTCTGTGCTTACCCTGGGAAGATTTACACATTGAATAAAAATGTTGCGAGTGTAAAGTTAAAAATCCTGTTTACACTTTGGATTTTTCAACATCACCATTTCTTTGATGGGATTAGCAATGCTTTTTCAAGATCTTCCACTTTGAATAGGATCGACTCTGGCAACCACTACCAACAAATACTATATCTTCTAAAGGCTCAGTTAAGGTTTTAAATTGCTCACTGTTAATTTGCTATTTATGCTGGGGTTTTAGTTTTAATGTTTATTCATGTAAAGCATGGCTTTATTATGCTCCCAATTATTTGAAGGATTGAGTGTGCCTCCTTGGATTATTAAACATATTCTGTATTTAGAAAAGTATGTTTTACTCTCAGTTCTGTTTAGTCTAAATGTGACATAATGGAAACAGACGCTTATTTTTCTTCTAGAAATACATATATCGCTAAATCCATTAATTAAAGCAAATGGCACAAATAAAAGTAGAAGAGAATCTTGTTTTTTTATTGCCTATCTAAAATAATTCAGAGGTGTGCAAAATGTACCCAAAATAATTCTGCAAATCAGTGGTGGAAAGGACCAGCATATTTATCAAGCTTATGACCTCTAATCCAGAACACATTTTGGTCTTAAAATGATCTTTTCATGCAGTACAACATCAAGCAGGTTATTAATAGCCTAGATTAGAAATGCAATAACAAATTATCTGATAAGAATAATTGGTGATGCTTGTTAACTCTCTCTGTGGAATTTTCCATTCTGACGGCCATAAACAGGGCAAAAGATTTGAGATTCTGAGAAGGCAACAGCAAGTGTTGGAAGACTTCCCTTATCCAGCTTCAAAGCTGGAAACAGTTCTAAGGCTTTCTCCCAATTTCTGCTGCTGAAGCAGAAGAAATGCAACTTTACTTCTTAAGCAGTAACTGGTCTTACAGAATTTACATCTTCCCTTAAGCCTGCTTGAGGTGATGGACACCCATGGTCCTCAAACACAGGCAACAGGAAAGGGGAGTAAATACCACTTGAGCTTAAGGAGTACTGGGGCATGAATGCCAGGTAGTAGTGTGTAAAAGTCATTTAGAAAGCTGATTTGCAGAAGAAATGCTATTTCCCTGCAGTTTTGCCTAGTAACAGTCACCCATCCATGGGGTGCTAATTTATTAAAAATCAGTGAACAAAAACATTTTCCTATATCACTGCAGAAATTCTGATACCTATCAGCCATCCATATCAAGACGGCAGGCAGCCTCTTTTCCACCTTTTTTTTTCCAAAGGAGCTGGATTTCTCTGCAATTTGCTGCCAGTATCATGATAGCATTTAAAAGAAAACTGGTTTTGAGCTACTGACTTACAAGCTAGCATCTCATTAACAAATTCACTGTTTCAAAGGTTGTGCTTACTGGATAATCAATTTCATTCAGAGAATGTAGCCAATGGCCATGTTACAGACTTATTGATTCAACTGCACAGCCCAAGTTGCACTGACATTTGCACCTATCCTGGCTAAAAAATTCCTCAGATTCATGTAATTGTGACCGAACTTAATCTCTTAACTCTTGAAATGACAACCAAGTTTTCTGCTATATTTGTGTGGCACGTTACATAATAAAATGACAAAGAAATACTACAATTTTATTACTTTCTCCCCGCTAAGCATATTCTCAGAACCTACCTAGTACACTGCGCTCTGCTTTTCTGTTGGGTTCTAGAGCATGTCCAAAACTGGAGTTACTGGAGGTCAGCTTTGGCAGTAAAATTTGCTCATGAAGCTCCTTTTGGTTTCAGGATCGCCACCTTTTTTTTGCTTTTTATGCCGTTCCTTTCAGTGGGTGGTACCACAACTAGCTGTACTGGTACAACTGAGGAGGCAACGAATGGCTGCCAGGAATGGCTTTTACTGATTTTGCTGCCATGGTATTGTCAACCGCTTTCAAAGAGATCTCTCAGTTTTTCCCAGATGTGTTCAACAATCTCAGAGCAGCAGAGTTGTCAGAGTTATTTGGTTTGCAGCTTCCTGATCTGAAAAACCTAAGTTTTTACTAAATATAGAAGCTCATTCAACAAAAGAATTGCTGGGGCACATACTTCAGATTAGGTAAAGTTGCTGGGAGACAGTGAACATTTCCTTGCACTCTCTATACCACCAGCACACAACATGCAGTCACAGAATAGCCACACCAATACAAAGGCCTGCTCAAGACGTAGGACAGATAGAGGAGCAATTTTGCTTTTTTTCTTTTCCTTTATTATATACATATTGTGACAACTTTCACTAAGAGTGGACAAAGAGCATAAGATGAGAAACTTGACTGAGGAACAATGGCAACCTTGAGCTACATTTTCCTTATAACATGTAGCTTTCTCAATTTGCCTCAAATCAAGGGAAGGCAAACTCTCAAAAATCTTGAACTAACACGAAACTCTACAAAATCTCATGTTTTTATTTTCATTAGTCCTTCTACTTAATCAGATTCAACGGACTTTTGATGATAATTAAAGAAGAACAGAGTACAACAAAGGAAAAAAAAGTTGTTTAAATCTGGAACTGTTTTTCTAACTGTCAAGAGAAACCAGAAAACATTGAGGGACTCTATGATGCTTGGAGGTGCACTGTATCAGCAACCATTTACAAAGACACTATTAAGGTTCCTCCATGTCCTCATGGGATAAGACCTTTAATTTGTAATTTAAATTTCATTTACCTCAGGCTACGTCCTTTATTGATTAGAAATATATTCTTAGCCACAAACTCTCCACATCACAATATAATTTGTTTAAGATTTAAGGGACAGCACAGGTGGTTCTTGAAAACAGGACTAACAAAGCTACTTCAAACAGGTCTAATTTACACTGTCCTGCAAATCCTGACTATTCCAAGTATCTATTATGTTCCACCCTCTGCAGGTTATGTTTTAAAAAGCTCAAAATGGAAAATAAGGTCTACAGAGGATTCTTAATAACACATGACTTATTTCACTGACTTGTTTGTACACTGGACTGGAATAAAAGGTGTTTTTTTTCCCTTTCTTCCTTAAATTAGAAATTCATCTATCTGTAGAAACACACTAAACAAGAAAGTCTCCAAGGTCATTTAGCTTATGCCTGCAAAACATACTTTGATTATACTCTGGAACCTTCTTCTTTTAGAAAGTTCATAAGTCTATATGTGTTATCTTAACTTTGTAAGTGTTATAAAAATATTTGAAGTTTTTATTGTATTTGTAACTTGTTTTTCAATGGAGAAGTTATTAGAACACTACAAAATACTCATACTTCTGTATGCCTCATTGCGTTAAGTAGATTTAATACAACAGATGACAGCTAGAAAACAATATGCCAGAAGAAAGAGTATGTCCAATAGGAAAGAAACAAAAGGACCCACTAGGTCTTTCTCATTTCTTGTTTCTATAGTTCAGTAATAAAAGTAGGAGGGGAAAAAACCCAAAACTGCCTGCTTGGCAATGGCAGTTAAAATTCTCCAATATCTTAAATCAATAATCTATAGTTCTTTTTTGGTCAAAAGCTAGAGTAATTCAGAGACTAACCTGAACAATGTTGGCTGTGTGTCTGAGGTGCTGGTGAGCATTAAATGGACTACATTAATGCTCACACATGGGCCAGCATCCCAAAGCATCATGCTGATCAGCATCTCCAGGAATAGGGCCAAGTGTTCCAAAAGACCAGACTGATTTCCGTAAGCGTTGCATCTTTTTAATCCAACAGGGTAATGCAGACTTTGCTACCAAGGTACTGACAACTCAAAGGCAGCCCTCCGCCGCTCAGCTAGCAACTGGGCTAGTTTTGCAGATGGCTTGTGTTAGGACTGCTAAAGGGAAAACTTGTAGTTACAGTGTTAGAAAGTTCTTTGTCTGGTAACATTGAAGCTGGGTGCACAAAGAAATAAATCCTGTCCTTTCTTATCTTGCTACGTTGTTTTCACAACTCAGCTTGCCTTCTGTATGAACTGCCTGGGTTTTACCCAAGATGTTTCTTCCATTTACTCCAAGTAAAACTGAGAGGAACTTGCCAATTTGTCTAGGTATAATCATGCCAGGACTGCAGGTGGAATTCACTGAAGACAGTCTTAACCTGTGCAGCCTGAATGTTTATGATCTAAGTGCTGATAACTTGGAAATTTAACCGTAATAGCAAGTACGACTGTAAAGCTGATCCCCTCTCCCAACTTTTTAGAGTCACATTTGACATGAAATTTTAACATAAAACACGAGTTAAGATGAAACTGTTTTGGAGAAATATAATATTTCCATTTTGCTTGCAGTTCTGGTAAAACTTGTAGAGCACTGACAACCTTTGGGTAGCAACTGTCTGCTTGAGAGAGGGTTAGGTGGAATGCTCCATAATAAAATGATACATTGCTGTGAAACCCTGAGAAATAACTTATGAAAAGAAGCAACTACATATATAATGCTTATAACACAGAAACTACCTGTTGTGGTTTGAACTAGATTAGAACCAGTTTTCTGACTTCAGATCTAAGTAACTTCATTTTCTGAAAGTCAACTGCATGATTTTCAGACAGTGTTCCACTCTTGAAGTGGTAACACATGACCACTGGTATGCAGGAAGGCCATCGCTTATACTTATTCCTATAGTAAGCAAGGCCATTGTCAAGCTGGTGAAAAAAAATGACATGCCTCTAGGCAAGGGTGGACAGGACAGGTGACAAACTGAGTATTCCATCCCATATATGTCATACTTGGTATAAAACTGAAAGGTTACGAGGTCTTGTTCTATTCTTTGAACCTTGGATCCTTTCCCTCTCTATGCTCCACAGCATTTGTGGTGATGCACCATCACCAAGCAGTGGGGTAGAAGTGCAATTTCATACATTTGTATAGATTTTATTACTTTTTTATTATTTTCATCATCATCATCACTACTATTATTTCATTAAAACTGTAGTTTTAGTTTCCAACACGCAAGTCTTTTCTTTTCATTTCCCTTTCTCTGGGGCTGAGGGGGGAAGAGAATTGTAAGCTAAATTGCTTGGGTTTAACTGCTGAAATTAGCCAGGCCAGGGCTAAACCATGACACTACTTCATACATTTCCTTTCAATCAGAGGATATAATCAATTATGAGCTAACCTGCAGACAAAAAAATTTCCATCTTTTCTTTAATTTCATATATATATCCAAGGTTAATTTTATTTCAGAGTCAATGACATTATTGACATTATTTTACTATGTAAAAATAACTGACAGAAGCCTTCTCTTTTGGTGGATGGCAAGGGGAAGCATAAAGGGAGGTACTAACCTTATGCAGTAAAATACTCAATGCTTGTTTATGAAGAAGCAAATTTGTTTGTTTACTAGGCTTCTACTGATAGGACTAGCGGCAATGGGTATAAACTGGAGAGGGGTAGATTTAGACTAGACATAAGGAAGAATTTCTTCTCCATGAGAGTGGCGAGGCACTGGCACAGGTTGCTCAGCGAAGCTGTGGATGCCCCCTCCCTGGAGGTGTTTAAGGCATGGAGGTGTTGGATGGGGCCTTGGGTAGCCTGATCCAATAGGACACACCCCTGCCTATGGCAGGGGGTTTGGAACTTGATGATCTTTAAAGTCCCTTCCAACCCAAACTATTCTATGATTCTATGATTCTAAACATATTGGGTTAAATCAAGACAGCATGTATTTTTTCTACAGCTCCATGTGTACACATTGATGCTACAACTTCCAGAGTGATAACCTACTGTAAAAGTGCCGCAGGAACTTCTTAAGTAATTTAAAAATTGTAGGAGGCTGGACAAACTCTGGCCCCTCTCTGGGTCTCCAGGGCAATCACAGACATTCCTTGCTTTGGCTCTGTAAAAGAGCTTGATAACTTCTTTGAGAACAAGAAAAATCAGGCTATTGAGGATTATGGGTTCTTCCTGATTGCCTGCCAGGTGGTTAGTGTCTGGTCACGGCTGTGTGAGAACAGGATGAGAAACTCTTGATTGTTTGGAAGACAATAACGAAGCACAATGCATTTCTTGTGTGCACACTGCCCTGGCCAACAATGTGGGCCCTTTATTTCCCTGTATCTCCACTATGTTTCTGAAGCTGATTACAACTGTAGTATTTAGAAGTGCAAGGCATGCAAAAATCCTCTTTGTTGAGACATATACAAATACAGCTCTTCCCCAAACCTAGAGTCTCTTAAAATAGTGTCCTACGAAAATATTTGTATGTTTCCTCCTAGATATCTCCCCACAGATTTTTTTTCTACATTTGTATTGCTGTATACCTTAAAAGGAGCAAACTCAAATTCCTGCAGCTTGCTAAAACAAAAAACTTAAATACTTTTGTCTCATTTTTCTTTAAAACAAACAAGAATAAATCCCTTGGCAAAACCAGTTCTGCAATACTTGTCCAACTCTAGTTGACGGGAAGATATGAGAAAATTAGAGAAAATTATTTACTACTATTAATATACAGACCATAGCTTAATTTTACGTTGTAAACTCTGGGTTAGTTATTTGTTTCCCTATAACCAGTAAGCAAAAGAAACAGAAATTCTATCAGAGTACCACAAAATCAATGATTTAAGACTGATTGGTGACAGAAATAAAACAAATATTTGTAGGAGAGTTTCTTCAGAACTGTGAGCAATCTGGTATAATCTGAATCATACTTACATTTATCTTTATTAGACTGACGAATCAAAGATAATGCAAAGACTTTTAAAGCTCTATGACAGGACAAGTATTAAAAGCACTTATGTAACGTTTAATTTAGCTGCCGTGCTCACTAATCGTATTTGATGGAATTCTTTTGGTCTTACTGAAGGAACTGAGTTTCTACTATTATCTGGATTCAAAGGGTAACGTACAAGGAAAATGAAAATGAATTTCTTCCATTATTAAATTACTGTGAATTAATAAATGAATTTAGGCTAAACTATAATTTTGTTATTCTATTTATTACTGGGAACCCATAGAACAACCCTGCTTGGAGATAGTGTGGTTGCAGCTGATAATGCATTATGAACGTATTTAATACAAATGCACAGAAGCTAATTGATGTATCTTCCCTTTCTGTTTAAATGAGTAAATTAAATTTGTCTGCACTTTAAAAGAACATATTTACATCTATCTAGCAAGACAATTTTAATTATCTAAGTAAGTTTTAAAGTTATTATGCTCAAATATAACTGCTACTCATGCATAGTGTAATAAACAAATTATAAAAGCTTATCACATTTTTCTCTCCTTTACCTCATTAATGAAGTCCCCAATGTCCCCAGGATGAGGAGCAGCTGATCTGACTGGATACTGAGGTTCTGCATGGATTGGCCTTTCATCAAGACGTCTGATTCCAACAGGTTTGATGGCATCTGGTTCCACAGTGTCAGGCTGCTGGAGCTGGCTCAAATCATAATCCTGCAAAATATGAAACAAAACCAGTATGTGAAGAGAATTTTAAACAATATCTGTCAGGGGAAAGACAAAGAGTAAAAATGGGAAAACGCAAAGTATAATTTCACCAGAAGTTCCTTTTTCAGGGTTGTAATGTTTACTGAGAATAAGTCAATAACATTATTATTTGCATACCAACAGGATGTTATTTGATTCATACTCCCTGAATCTACCGTTTTGATTCTATTCTATCAGTTTTGTAGAGCTTCCTGTAAGTTTTCCATTGAGAATCAAGGATTTGAGTAGTACTACTAAGAGACTAAACACTTTGCCTAGTAATGACAACTCACTGCATAGAGCAAAGACACCAAATCCAACTCTATTTTTCTAAGCAAATAAATGCCAGACGTTCTCATCCTGAGAAAGAGGCAAGTGCACTGCTCTGCAGTACTTTATAATACCTTCAAAGAATGAATATAAGACTCCTTGCTGATTTCATGTGGCTTCCATAATATGAAAGCCATGGGGGGAAAAAATGTCATAAGAAGTACAAAGCTTTTCAGATTTGGTTTTAATACTAAGCACTTTCTAGAGATTACTTGTAGATCTGTTCATTAAGTACTTGATGCTGCAGTTTCAAACTCTGGCAGGCTGATGAAACTCACAATAGCACTATGAATTCCAACAAGCAGTATGTATGTATATAAAAAATGTAATTAGATGAATGTTTATGCATATAAGATAGATACTACCTGAATACTATTTGCACAGTGTGATGCAGTTCAGCATTGTGATTCATCTCACTGTTGTCATGTCTAGAAGGTAGTCATGCTCTAGTATGCCTTTGTACAAGGCACTGGTAAAAATGCAGAACAAAGAACTGAGTTTAAAGGCTTCAGCTAAAAGTATTCATCAACTACCAGCAGACTGGGGCTTGTGCCAATTCTACTGTATGCCAAATACCCAACCCCACAAATAATCCAAGCAGTAGAGTAGCATCCTAAATAAACTCCTTTATCACCAATCTCTTTTTTAACAGCGTTGTTCTGATAAAAATCTAATTTATAATCTCAACTCGCTGGAATCTGTCTGCATCTGCTGTCACCTCACACAACGTAATACCCTTTTTGAGGGTATTACCTACTATGGCCCCAAAACTTTTTAGCAAGAGAGGTCTGTTAACAGCAGTGAAGACAGTTGGAAGAAGTGTAACTACCAAATCCACTACACTTTCTAATTTGTTACTCAGGTCCTCAGTTGACTGCACACAAATATATAGTCAAAAAAGGTGGAACAGCTCCGCTGAGATCTGAAAATGCAGTTTCATATGCTTTAATTAGATTACAAGTTCCTTGGGGTAGAGCTGTAACTTCTACCCTTCGGTTCTTCATGTACCAAACAGAATAATAAGTGGTCTCCATGAAGCGGTATGAATTGGAGAAAGGTAAACAGAACAGAACTTTTTATCCTTTCCCTTTTTATTACATAAAACAAATGAAAATAGTTTTAGGAGATATGCTACCAGAAAATCCTATTAAAGAAAGAAGAATGTACTTTTTATAATTTATAAATATGTAACAAGTGCACTTGATACTCACCCAAAAGATAAAGGTGGAAAACATCAACAGGGAGAAATGAAAAATACTCTTTTTCTAATACTAAGCATTTCATTATGGAGTAATTAAAACAGGTATGGTTAAAACCCAATATATTAAAACCAGGACAGTGTTTCTGGTCATTTCAGTCTTATAAAGATAATATGCTTTTCTACCCACTTGTCTATGCATAGACTTCTTTCTGATTAGTGCCATACATATACGCAATAGAAGGCAGTCAGTCTAGTGCCTCCACATCTAAGGCCATCCTCATTGGTGCATGTATAGTTTGAAATATCTCCAGGTTCTACAGTCAAAAAGACAGCAAAGATTACAATCTGTAAGGCAACAACAATGCAGAATGTGTCCTTATGTGGACTCCCACTCCAGTTTTCTTTTCAGGGGTAATTATGACATTAATATCTAGCTGTCTATCGCTTGTATCATTAAAATCAATACTGAATCATCATCAGTCAGCTATGGCAAGTTATCTACCATCTCCCGAAAATGACTTTGTGCTGTACAAATGCACCATCATGCAACAACTCTAGCTGTTTCAACATACTGTCTAAAGTCAACTCTACCCAGTTATTGCAAAGTAAGAGACAGAAAAGTGTTTTAAAGATCCAGGACATAAGCTGTTTAAGGCTGAAATTCCATTTCTTCACTCAATGCTGCATTCCCAACTAGAAAAATGGGCGAACTTTTATGTATTACCTAAAGCTCCTGAACAGACTCTAAAGCTAGTCCCAAGGAGAGTTTATTATAATAGTTAACTGCAGAAGTGACAGCTAAATGGAAAACTATGGCACATCAGAGAGGGAACAAGACATAGTACAGTGCGATGGAACAGCCAGCCTGGAGCAACATTCTGGGTCATTATTTTTACTCTTAATTTCAGGACTATAGTCAACTATGTTTTGTCTTTGCTCCCATTTTTTTCCATATACCTGTTATTAATTACGGTCTGCTGAGGGACAAATAAGGAACAAGACTAGATCATCCACTGGAAATGTACTTGAGCAAAGGCTGCGAGTATCTAATTCGTATGGCTGCCAATTTTTGTCAATTTATGCTGTTTAGCCCTAATTGCAGCAATTTCGGAAGAAATACCTCTCTCCCTTCCTTCAGTTTGGATTTACGCAAATCCAGACAGAGGGTTTGAGTTTTTCTCCTCAAATTTCTGGATAAACTTATATTGTCGATGGAAGGGAGAATCTAGTATTATTTTCCTCTATTGGAAAGTCAGTAAAACAGATTAGTTTGCTCCCATTTTGCATCTGGCAAAAACTCAAGCCTTCAGAAACCAGAAAGTTAGACTAGTCTGACTGTCAAAGTCCACAGTCAACAGGGAAACAGAAACCTCCCATTCTATGACAGGGATCTAGGTAAAGCAAGCTGGACAAACCCTTGTCTTTCCTTTTGTTTATAAAGGCATCTGTTACCACTGGATGAGGAAATACAGCTACCTTTCAGATAGCTGGCAGTTAAAGAGATGACAACCTTAATGCTTTATCACTATAAATCTCTTGATGTAGCCACCAGCACTGCTGTCTCTTTGGTTAGCATCTCTGGCACCACTATTTACTCCTGCTGAAAAAAGCCTTGACATCTGTATTAAAGCAGAAAAGATTCTGGTTTGTATTTGCTTTTGTTTTAAGAAAATAAAGTCACAATGTGCTAAAATAGCATTTAATCAGAAGTTGTATCTTGTGAAAATAAACAAATCTCAGAAATTCTTGCGAAACCCCACCAGCCCCCTCCCCTCCAAGATGATTACAATCTTACTAGCTACTCGCTTAGTTTCACAGAGCCATAAGCAAAGACTTACACCATTACTAGCTCCAACCTCACATTCCTGAATCATGGCATCCCAGTGACACTGTCAAAACCAGCTAGCCAAACCCTATAAACTAATCACCTTACCGGATGTGTAGGCAGAAGGGTTAAAATTCCCAAAAGCACCTCTTTAAGAACACATACAAAGTAGGTCCAAGTATCTCAACTTGAAGAGAAGAAACATCCAGAACAGAAGAAAAGGCCATTTATATTCCCCAGTAATCACTGATTTACAAAGAAACAAGATAACACAGCCTTCAAAATCTCTTCCCTTAAACAACCTTCTCTTGTGCAAGGCAGCCATTTAGTTAACAAGCATTCAAGTAAAAATCCCTTACACAGCAGTCATGTTGTTACGTTCTATTCTGTTATTGCAGTAGGAGATTTTTTTTTTTTAAAACTACCTTGCTTTCTGATGGACAGTTACCAGATTCTACAATCCCTGAAAAAAAACCAATGGGATAGGCCAGGAAAGAGAGTTTCTCAGAAGATTCTAGTTTTATGAAGTTAACTTTATTCTCCTGGATTAGCTGTTCTGGTTTTGTTTGCATTTTAGAAGATTTACTTCAGCTCTTGGCAAAACCTTACAAAGTAAAAATTTTTACAGTAACTGGGCCTGCTTTATATGAAGGCATGGTGGAACACTATAAAGCAGAACGGCAAACAACAGAATCAAACCATGACTTACTGAAATTGCTATATATAGACCGAACTGGCTTTTTTTCCAGGTAGGAAAACTGAAAATATTGCAATGTATTCCAATAGATACATAATAGAGCTTGCTGCTATTAAGAGTTTTTCTCTAACAGTAACAAGGACACACTCTAGAACATGCAACTTGACCAATGCATTCATTAATGATTTATGAATTTGGCTTCCCTGTTATCTCAGAGCTCTCGGTATATTTCCTGACCATTCATTAGACTGTGTAATACACTTTTTGGGATGACTTCTTTTTTTACCTTGTACGTAACTAACGCTTTGGCTATGTATTAACACAGGCCTAGACATATGACCAATACAACAAAAGCACTACACCTATTTTTCATTTTCAAAGGATGCAGCCTTTGTAAAGAAATACAAAATTCAGCTCCAGCCCCATGCAAAAAATTATCAATTTTCTGTCACCAGATCACGTAATTTGACAATGGGAGCAATAAGTGTCATTCACTGAACAAAAGCAGCTTCAGCAGTCTAAGTGAAGGTAAAGTAGCATTGGCAGAAGTTTGCATTTCACCCATCACTGTTACAGGACAGTGCTTTAGCGTAAACCGGATTTTATTACTGGCTTAGGAGAATAGAGCAAACTATAACTTGAAGCACCTAGGGATAAAACACATGTTCTGCTTTGCTTTTGTGTTCTAAAGACAATTACTGTCTATTCCAATAGAGAAATGAGTCAAATAGAGAAATGGGATGAGGAAGCAAGAGAAGAAACATTTTACTGAGCTGAATATTCCCATCTGCCAAGGTCTTTTAAAAACAAAGAAAAAAGGAAGTGAAAACCAATACTGCAATTTCTTACCATTCTACCTCCAAACACAGCAAACATCACCCTACAAAACTATGAGAAATTTGTACATAAAATATTGCCTGAGTTCTGAAAACGGTCCAATCTGTCCTAAATCTTACATTTACTGAAACAATATGACTCCAAAAAAACCAAAGCACAGAGGACTGACCAGATGTAGGCTGCAAGTGAGATACTAGTTAAAATGCCTACACTAACGGTTGCTTTTTATTTGACACTCACTTTTTGATTACTTTCTGCCATATTGCTTTTCCCATTTGTTTTTACTATAGATGCACCTGAAGTATTACAAGTCAATAATTTCTAAGATAACCCATAAGGTAGCTAATCTTTTTTTAATAACAAAAAAGGTGAAAGTTAAACTCCAGTAAGTTGTAGGTTGTAGGTTCTTGACAGGATAAAATAAAACACACAACAATTTTGTAATGGAATTACGGAAACATTCCTTTTCCAATGATGAGATAAAGATTCATCAAGGAATGACAGTAATTCCTCCACAGGAGCACTGCATGAGTCACTCATTCAAAAAAATGAAGTTAATGTCTTAGTAAGTAAACACAATACCTAGAATAATTACCTTCTAATCATAATATTGTATATTCCTAGGGATTTCCTAGCAACACTTACTTCATTCGCTATCATTAAAATTTCTAAACATAAAATATGTTCCAATCTTAATGCAATGCAAAATAGAGGTTAGAAAGTGAGAGTAAATGATCTGAGTAGCACTCAGATATGGTGAAAATAAAACACATTCAAATGGAATTCTAAAGTTCACTGAGTAGGTATGGGCCATCACCATGTTTACAATAAGGATTATGACAGGGTCCAGCACACAATAGCAATGTATTGTTAAGACATAGGCATACAGAAAATTATGACTGTAAGAGAAAAAACAAAACAAACAAGAGGTCCAAGAGATCACTCAAATTGTTTTTATCAATGACACACAAATGCTGAACAAAGCTGCCCTTTCTAAAAAGGAGCAGTTTCTACTTACAATTCAGTTCCTGCACGCATAAAAATAACTCATTGTATTTTCATTTTTATTGCTATTAGCATCTTTAAAATAAATGCCACTACTTTCTTTCTCTATATTAACATGCAATAAAACATGACAAAAAGTAAGCTATTGACTAGTGTCTGAATACGTTTGTAAGAAAAGGTGAGGCAGGAAAGAACAAGCAGAAGAAAAATACTCTGAATAATTGCAGAACCATTGCGATAGAAATTCCTGTGCTGAAGAGACCCGAGAGCAAAAATAAAACACAAGTTCAAAACAACTGATATGCAATACTTTCAAAGCATAAACCCATCTAGCTCAGGCAACTTGCTTCAACAGGACCACCTGAATGAGCAAGTATAACTGGAATTCAGAGAACATTATAGAAATAGGCTCAAACGAGATGGATGGATCATCTCCTGCAATGAGATGTATACAGAAGCAATTATATAGAAAAAAATGCATCACAGTTATCAGGTTAACATATGATGCACATATTCCAGCTGAGCACCCACTGCCTTGATGTATATCACACAAACAGCCTGAGAGACGTGATAAAAATGGGTTAGTGATGCCTATGGGTTGTAATCTGCTATGTGTGTGAACTATCCTGCAGGCATGTGCTAAGTGCTTTAACACTCAAGCCAACATGAGATTTTGGTATTTAGAAGTGACAATACTGTTACAAGTTGAAAGCACACCTCCCATCTGCTTAACAAATACAAGCTCTAGGGTTGTGATCTATTAATAATCAAAACAGCCATTCCCAGCTTCATAATTTGTAGCTTAAACTAGGCAAATCTACTTTTGAATATAGCAAACTGCAATGTGTCCCATCTCTCCCCTCAATTGCTGCAATAAACACTGATGGAATTAAAAGAAAACCCAAAAGCAGAAGAAAAAAATCCCACATCACTTCCGCCCTCCTCAAATCAGTAACTAAACAGGTCCCATTGACTTCTGTGGAATGATGACCCAGGTCCTGTAAGTCCGGTGGACAAATTGTTAAGGTTAAAAATTATTGAACAAAATCCTGAGAAGAATAACAGACTTTCTATCTGGAATACCTCTGTCCTCTCTCCTTCCTTCCCTGTCCCCAATTTCTGCTCGTACAGAGGTATTTCCTGATACAAGAAAAAAACGTTCCTTCCTGCAGTGACAGGAGTGTTGTACAGTTTTCAGAGCCAGTGTTTCAGCTCGTGTTTCTGAGAAATAGAAGCTTAGGTTAAAAAAGTCCAGAACATTTCTAGCGTTCACAATGCTCTTCAGCAGGGAGCAGGTTGACTTCAGTTATGACCCACAGCTCAAGAGCTTTTCTGGCTTAGAGAATTAAAAGCATTCTTCTCAACTGCTGTGGAGATCATACAGCCCTGTGTACACCATGTCAGGCTAGAGGAAAACTATGAATCATTCAAGAATCTCAATATTCTTTACAAGCATTCAGGCTGTCAGAGTGAACAAAGGCCAAGATGGCCTCAGATAGGATTAACAGGAGACCTTCACGATGGAATAAACTGCTTTTTTATGACAGACTTCACATAATAATTCCTTGGAAATTCTAGCACAGGAGTAAGAAAGGGGGGGGGATAGAAAACCAAGCAGGAATTCCATCTTCCATCTTGTTATTGATGGTTGCTAGGACTCAGATTAACTAGCTGGAATTTGGAACTCATCAAATTTGTTGCAGGAGACATTACTCTGACAGCACATACAAAGAGTTTGAAAGGAAAATGCCAAGCACGCTTTAGGAGTTTCTGGGTCTGCTGTGACAGCTATGAAAACCAATTGCATAGCTTCCAAATAAGTAAGTAAAACTTCTTAACCACAAGTCTAAAAGTAGTTTGCTTCAAAATGCAAACAGTTCTAAGTTCCATCACTTATCTTCAAGCCCTATTAGCCATATCTTCATGTCACCTAAACATGTGAGATACACAACAAGAATATGAGGTCGCACAGGGTAAATCTTCCAAGTATTCATCCAGAAAACCAGGTCATTTTAAAATGGCCTGAGTAATTTGCTTGCTATAAACAGAAATAATTTAAAAGGTACAGATTTCGAAAACATCTGAAGATTTTGAAATATTGTTTTCACCAAGATTCACAGGAAACTTTGAGCATTCCCTTTTATTTTTGCTGCATGAAACAAACCCTGTGTTGGATGGTTCTGTGTTTGAGTCACCTTGTGCACTGCCTTCTACCAATGCAGCTTATTCAATCAATCTTGATGGTTTGGGGGAGAGTACACCATAAAAAGTTAATACTGACGTAGATCATTTTTCTGTCATTTGCTGATGATTTGTGGATGCAAGTTTGACATGAAAAATTTTAATAGAACAGTGTAGTTTCACCCTCATTCTGAAAAGAGATTTTTGATAGCAATCTCATATTGTTTTAGAACACACTAAGTTTGACACTTTAGTGCTTATTTCAACTTCTAGGAAAACGCAAAGATCTTTATGGTCAATGCCTTTTGCGCCCACAACTGCATGTAGCTTTGCTTGTACAGTATTTTGCTAAGCCATGGTTTGCAAAAATAAGATTACTACTTGTAGGGAACTTGCCAGGACATCTGAAAAGCTTAGCATTACAAATTCTTAAAGCTCACATGAAATGTGTGCAAAAACAAATAAAACACAGTCGTATATAATCCTCCCTGTCTCCCCTGGGCACAGGAGGTGGAGGGGGCAAGATGAGAACCAAGAACAAATGAACCATTACCATATAGTTAAGCACAGGCAGAAATTAGATTTCACAAAATGTCAAACTAAAACAAAGTAAAATGATCACCCTCAAAAGCAAGACAGAACTTATTTCCATCTTCCATTATAGACAGAAAATTAAGTGTCTACACAAAATGTTGTACTGCCTATTAAGCCATTCTGGACTGGAACAAATTCCTAACTTTGGACCTGAGGGAGAAAGTACCCCCTTTTTGCCTCCAACACTGGTCTAAAACTCTGGCTACAGAAGTGGTTATAAAAGCTTACTATACTTTCTTTGTACAAGCTTTTATTTTCTTCTTGTGCAACGTTTGTTACATTTGGAGTGCATAAAAATCTTTTGGACCCCCAGACACTATGGTCTGCTCCTCAATACACCAGTAAGGCAATGAGCACCCCTGAACTATGTGATGGGCAGTTAAGATAATTAATTTGCACCAGTGGCCTTAAAATTCATCTTAAGATAGCAAGCAGTGGTTTTGTTGTTAAAAATCATTCAGTTTTCTAAAAAGCCCTACAACCTCTTCATGTGTAGGTGCTTCCTCTGCTCACTGTGAGAGGAAACGATCCTAATTTCACATTTCTTATATTACTTTACTTCTACTCCACCCACTAACAGCTTTCCTTTCATTGCGTGCACTGCTCTCATTCACTGCTGGTGAAATGCTGCATTTATGGAGGGTTTACATCCTCCTAATCTCTAGAGCATTCACAAAACGTTACCTCCTGCCGTACTACCCTGACTATACCTCTCACAAAGACAGCACTTTCACTGGAAAGAAGCACTGTGCCAGATGGACAGAGGAGAGACTTCAGCACCATTTCTAAACTATTAAGTATTTTACACCCATTGTATGCTACTGCATCAATACATAAAAGATTCTGATCTGCAGCACAACCTCTCACAACACTACTCTAGCATCACCTGTGACTTCCCAATGAACAGTATATACTCCCAAGAATCTTACTGACTCTGTCCTGAGGACTTTGTGGACAATAATTAAAATGCAAACCCATATATAATTGCTGAACACATCCTCCAGAGAATTGTGAGTGAACAAGAGCAGGGGATACATGAACTGGAAAATTAGTTCTCACAGGACTGAGTTTTCTTTATGTTTTTTAAGCTTGTAACTCTTCTGTGCAATAACACATCTGCAAACAGGATGCAATTATTGTACTCAAACTACCCATGTACAAACAACTGTGACACATATATGGACTCAAAAGGCTGTCTTCTATTGATTTAGTAACACAAGCAATTTTCTAAAACTGCATAAACTGAAGTTTCCTTTGCAAGTTGCTTAAAAAGAAGTTATGCAGAAAAGCCAGGAAGTAGGAACAGCACTTGGGGAAATGCAAGAATCATGGAAATTACTATGGGAAACACAAACTTTAGACAAACAAACAAATGAGCAAAGGGAAGCTATAAATGTCTGTACCAGTGAAGGGAGACACTTTTCAGATAACTCAAGTGCCAGATGACTGTGAACGTATGTAAGAGTTACACTTGGGTTTTCAAGGCTTTTTACTGAAAAATTTCTTAGGCTCTATTAGATGTACTGTTCCTTTCATAATTATTACACTTACTTCTTCCAATAATGATGTACATAAATCTACTGTTTGTCATGTGCATAAAGCACTTAAACCTCCTCTAAAGGAAGGAAATTGCACTGCTTGGAAATTCACTAACTTGGAGAGAAAGGGGGTGGAAAGGAGCTATTTTTAGCATATACACATAACTCCTAGTCCTCTGACATATCAGCAGTGGTTCAACCAGAGGTGATATGAGAGTAAATGCATATGGCACCTGCCTGGTGAAATATCTGAACAAACACAGATGTGCCCTGACAGCTACTTGAAACATAAATATTTTCCAAGCTGAAATCCCAGCAGCAGCCAATCTGTCAATAGCCAACATTACTGTATATCTAGAAGGGCAATCACCCACATCTAAATAAGGGTTGTACTTGGAATAGACTATAGTAGGCACTCTGCAGTGGCAATTCTGTACAACATGATCCTAGACAAGGAGTGAAGAAGTTTTACAGACTACAATGAGAGAGGATGCTCACTTTCATTTAAGTGTAACAGCATTAATTGGAATATGTTCAGAATGCTGTGACTGTTAAGTGGACAAGATACAGGTTTTACACCTCATCCAAAAACTAAGCAATTGATATTTCTGGAACTGCGAAAAACAATGTGAGAAATCAACGTTATATTTCAGGTTTTATAACATTACTTTTTATTTTTATTATTGCCTTCAGTATTTAATGCAGAAACAAAACCGATGAAATGCAGATGTATATACAAAACCCATTAATAATTTCTCACCTGATCTTCTTCGCCACCACCTTCTTCATCGTATTTCAGAATGTTGTCTCTCACATCATCTTCTGGATCAATCAAGAGCTGCTTTGCCTGACGCTCTTTATCACGGCGTTTCATCCATACCACGAACATTAAAACTAAAACTACATTGCAAAAAGGTAAGATATTAAACTGCATCTTGATTCGGAAGTACAGCCATAGAAAACCGTACAAATTTAGAGGTAAGATTTAAAACAGAAAAAAAAAAAAAGGAAAAAGGAAAAAAAAAGCCAGGGAAGATGGCTCTGACAGATTTAGATGATGTGTTTCTACTTTAAAAAAAAAAAATCATAGAAGGCTGCTTAAGCAAGCGATGCTTCAACTCAGGCTACTATAGGCAATTTGATTTGTAAATTGATCACATATTCAAGGTCATATTATAAAAAACACCTCCTGAAAAGTAGTAACAAAGACCAAGCTTCATAAATCACAATGGCTTCAGAAGTGAATCTCTCCACTAGCAGTAAGAATTCTAAAAGATTATATTATTTATATTTTTTCTGCTATGTCCCAGGAATACATAGTAATTTACAAAGTTAAAGTAGTTCTGATGTTTGAACATCACCAAGCTCAGGCTGTTTTGGCATACAGCTCAGCAGTCCATGAGAACAGATCATATTGTTGCCTCTAAGTTTAGGTTTAAGTTTGGAACCAAGAGAAATCAAGGCTGAGTAAAATGCAATGGCATTGAGTGTTATATATTTTTAAATTTTAAACTCTACAATTTCAAGTTATATTGCTTGTTTACAAAATAAAACAAAACAGAATAAATGTGAGTAAATGCATTTCTACGATAGGTATGTTTCCAATTACAACCATCTTCATGGAAAGAAATTCCAGTATATCTAGAATATCAATCTGTCTCACAGACACCCTTACCATTAGAAAGTTTTTATACTTGTCCAAGACACTAAACTGGGCAACAATTCTTGGACTTGAGTCTTCAATCACTCCCCTGTCTTTGTCAAGGTACATGGGATTAAAACATAAGACAATACTCGCAAAACAAGAACAAAAGAGCTAGGATTAAGAGATCTATCTACTCACTCAGCAAGATGATGATACACAGCAGAATTGCAATGATGGCACCAGTGCCTAGCCCTGCACCAACAATCCGGTCAACGTCAGTGCAATCTCCATTTATGTCACATTGGCAAACTTTCACTTTGAGCACAGAAGTGCTAGATGCATGTGGATTTCCAGAATCTGTAATTACTATGGGCACATCGTAGATACCAGCCTCCAGGAATCTGATCCTTAAAGAGAGCTGGGCATGATCACCTGCACATGAAAATAAGGCACATGTTAAAAAGTAATGTATTGCTTATGTGGGTTTCAAACAGTATTGGCAAAAAAGGCTCATCTTTGAGCTCTGCCTTAACTTATTGTTCAACCCACTACATGGCATTCAGGATAAGAGACTTCTTTCTTACTGCGAACATCATAGAACCATTCAGGCTGGAAAAGACCTTTAAGATCATGAAGTCAAATCTTTAACTTACCATTGCCAAGTCACCACTAAACCATGTCCCTAAGCACCACGTCTACATATCTCTTACATACCTCCAGAGATGGTCACTCAACCACTTCCCTGAACAGCTTGTTACAATTCTTCACAATCCTTTCAGTGAAGAATTTTTAACTAATATGCAGTCTATCCCCCATCCCCAGCATCTTTTCTTAGAATTTCTTGTTATTTAGTTTTCACTAGGGTGCATTCCTACTCATATTAGCCAAATTCATGCACGCTGCAAAATAACAGCAAAGTGAAATATAGAAAAGCATACACAATAGTTTCTTAAAAATTATTGAGATTTCTATAATGTTAATTACCACTAATTCGACCAATAGTCCAATTCCTCTTAATACTAGCAGGTGTGTCAGGCAGCTCAAAGGCAAATGGGCCTGCATTTGGATCTATGTCAGGGTCTACAGCAGTGATGTTAATAGCATTAGGCTGTAGTGTTTCACAAGTTGTGGCTTCCTTCGGATTCACTTGGGGGGCATTATCATTGATGTCCAGTAGGTATATCTGAAGTGTGCCAGTTCCGCTCATTGGGGGGATCCCTTGAAAGAAAAGAAAATGGTATTGAGCCTATTTCCAGTTGGAAGGTTACTTAAATGAAACTATATCGACACTTTTCAACCACCACATACATGTGTTCAGCCCAGTTTTAGGATCCTGTCTTTACCAAGCCACTATAACACTGTCAGTGCTCCTGCTAATATGTAAATTCTTACATAGTCTGTCCTCTGACAAACCACCTTACTCAGGAAAAACCAGCATGTAAATGCACATCAGGGACTCTACTGACTGACAGACAGTTCCTCTCCAGAAACAGTCCACATCAAATGCTTCAGAGACAAAGGTGCAAAATTGTGATAGTTCTCAACCTTTGGAGAAATTGTTTTGTAATTCTGAAGACTTATGATCAACCTTTATCACAATTCTGCTATTTAAATTCTTTATAATACTGACTTCAGCATGTTACTTCTAGACATACTTGCTACCCACATCAAATGTGTGATGCTTCAATAAACCTTGCTAAAGTTGCACATTTATGTGAACATGTGGCACTGAATTTCTCAGTATAATTAGCAATGGTTCTCATTCCACCTCCACCCCCCCTATAAACTTTCATTTCTTTTAATTTGGTCTACAGAACAGAGCTGAAAGGACAGAAATGGCTGATCTAGCTTTTTTATACTGTACCATTTCAAAGAATATCACCAATGTCTTCTCTTCCAGGTATATAGCCCCAGTGTTTCAGTTTTCCCTTCTAATACACAAATGTTTCTAACTGCTCCTGTCCATCATTCTGGTACCGCTATGAGCAGTACAGCACTCCAGCCAAGCTTAAGGGACTCATTTCTGATCAGAGAATGTTAACAGTCCTTAACAAACTGACAATGAACAGACACTTTTCCCTCTGCACTGCTGTTGCCTGAACATGGGAAAATACAATAGCCCTACCCCAACACTCCACATAGTCCACTCACGCAGCGCATTCTCTCAGCCCACTGAACTCCTGTGCAGGTTTTTCCAGTTTTCTGTAAACTCAACCAGTGTAAGCCAATGCTTCTCTCCAAACTCACAGAACTGTTTTTCAGCCCATTTCTCAAGTAGCTGGGAAATACACAAAGTCTGCTAGAGACACAGACTTCTGACTGGATGTATTCTAAGCATATCTTGTTTTCTGCCCCAGTAAAACTGAATGCCATCCAACCACACAAAAGAAAAGCTTTTTGAAAATATATACAATGTTGATACATACCATTATCAGAAGCAAGAAACGTCGCATTATACATATTGTTTTGCACATATATTGACTCTCTGTCCAAAACAGCTGTAGTAGTTATTTGTCCATTAACAGGGTCAATTTTCAGCCAGTTTGCAGGATCTGAAAGTTTTGAGTACCTGTATATTTGATCATAAGATGTGTTATTTATCTGGCAACACAAATATTGACAACAAAGACAATATGAGTATTTTAATTTGTATTCTGAACAAATTTCTGGAATTTGGAGACAATATGTCACAAATTTTCATTTATTAAGCCCTGTTTCTAAAATCCTTGAAATCGTATATTAAAACCAGTCCTATACGTAGATTCTTGAAGTGCCCTACCATATAAGTTATCACGTAATCAGAGTAAATCATACAATTATAAATGATATAACATTAATATTTAGACTCAATTAAAATATTTCATTAAGAATTCCTCTTGCTTGTTCTGTACCTACAGACTTGTTCATACCAACTTTTATACTGCTGAGAGCAGGAGAGAGGTAGCAACAGACAGTGTTGGAGTAGCAGTAATTCACATTATTCTAGTCCTTCCAATATCATAGCAATCATATCATAGCTCACAAGAGCTCACAGATGGACAACAGCAGCATTTTGCATCGCTAGAGAATAAATGAGAAGAAAAACCTTAAGATTCTGGTAACAATCTGACGTGGTTTTGCTGCGCTCTCAAATTTATTACTTGACCTAAATTGCAAAAGATCTTAGTTCACACAAGCATGTGTCCACTCTGACTGAATTTGCAGGATGCCACGTAGACTTTAACACAGGTGCATAACTTTACCTTGATGAAGTGGGACTTAGCCATTAGAAGGTGACCCAGTTTACCCATCTATAAATGCTGCTCACCTCTCCGGGCAAAAATGCCTTTAGAGTGCTATACAGAAGCTATCAGAGTTATTAGTACAACTGTGTGTTATGGTAAATACAGTCATTTCATGTGCAGTCTTTGCCTCCCACCCTTTCTATAACATGGATATTGCATTCCAACTGTTAAATAACTGCAAAATGTTTATATAGACCTTAAGGAGGTTTGCTGCATAAATCGATCTGGGTCCTGAGCCGTGAAAGTTGTCAACATGCTACCAGCAAGCAGCCCTTCTTCTTGACGTATAAGCTTAGGGTTTGGAACAAAATATGGGCTCTCGTTCACATCAATGACTGTAATGGACACGGTTGCTGTTGACTGAGGAGGATGCTGAATTCCCTTAGCCAAAGGCACTTGATTTTCCGCAGCTACAGTGAGTACAAACATCCTGTTGGTCTCAAAGTCAATAGGCTGGGAAAAGCAAAGAGCAGCAAGTGTTAACATTTACTCACAATAGTGATGGACACACAGCAATATTTTTACTTTAAAACGCATTTTTTAATTATTACTTGTACTGTTTTTCAAAAAAATAAGCCTAAAGAAAATACAAGCAATATAACACGTCAACACAAGACTGGATTGAGGTTTTCTTTAGCAGCAGCAGTTCTG
This sequence comes from Clamator glandarius, assembly GCA_033459285.1. NCBI lineage: Eukaryota > Metazoa > Chordata > Aves > Cuculiformes > Cuculidae > Clamator > Clamator glandarius. The sequence goes on from JAUNZM010000105.1 coordinate 3,063,895, forward strand.
AAGTCAGAACAGCCAGAAACCTTGTCATTCTTGGATTTAACTCACTCTAATACTGCCATTAACACTAACTGAGGAAAAAAGTAGTTTCATCAGAAGATGATGTAAAAACTCCCAGCTATGTGCAAGGTGAGCACACGTGCTTCCAGAGGAACATTCTGAGGGAAACCTGCCTCTCTCTATTACAAGGACAAATGCTTCCTTTAAACAAGATCATGACCATACCTAGCTTCATGGATCAGAGATTCTCATGCCCTTAACGTTTCACTATAGAGACTCTGCAATCCCAACTAGTCTCACTGCTGGTGTACCTACAGGTCCCTCCCATCTTCACAGTCCAGACAACCTTCAGTATGGGAACTTCCTCACTGAGCCAAAAGTCCAGTTTAAGGAGGAGTAAGTTCATCTGTTATGCTGCACTGGGGTGAAACGTTCCCTGAGAACTGATTTGCCTTAGTAGTACGCACCGTACTACTTGCACTGATTCTAGACTTGAACGAACCCTGTATCTTGCAGGGACAGTTGGCACATGACAGGATAAAGTCAGTGACAAGAGACAATCCTATCTTCATTACACAATGACAGATCTACTCATTGCACTGCCAATAAAAACCGTAGGCAGGCTTCCAACTCTCCCCATGTCTCGGTGCCTACTGCAGTGCTGATGGCCAGGCTGCAGAACTGCTATTTACTACCTCAGGCTGACTTTCCTACATTGCTTAAAAGCCTCTGATTTCAGGTAGTATAGGTGTTCCCCTGCCGAATAGGCCCATCATTTGCTTGCATTTGTAGGGAGAAGCTCCATTTCCAATGAGGCTCTCACATGCTGCTACTGTTGTTAAACTAGGTCAGATGTAGCAAAGCACTGATATACTCTGGCAAGAGAGAAGATACAAATTTATTTTTAACAAATTCTAAGTGAGTAAAGCTGTATCAAATGGGTCAGAGAACTGGAATCTTGGGCCAGCTTCTTTAATACTTTAATCTAGGCACTTTTAATTTTTTTTTCCACACATTTCTAGTTGCTAGATCTGAAAAAGATGCTGATGTGCCTAATTACAAAGCCCAGATACTCACATAATTCTTGCTAGAAGTCTGCAATGTAAAAATTGGTACCTCTGGGGAAGTAGAGTTATAAAACAGACAGTTATGACAAAAAAACCCAGCCCTTGTGTGAATCACCACTACAGCTGTACAGAAACTGTACCTTTTCCTCACCTAGATACTGAGAAGAAAAAAAAGGAAAAGAATGAGGGGGGGAAAAAGTGAATGTTTTAATTTCCGAATGGGAACACTGGCATCTCACACTTGATTCTGTAAGTGGATCAGCCAAAACTGGAACAGGCCAACTAAGAGAGGAGACACTTATCAGAAGGCCATGACGAAAGGCGGCTACTGCCTGGCAAATATAATTATAGAACCACATTGTTATTATCACTTGAAGTAAGTCACTCTTCAACACAGAGCTGTGTTGGCTAGGAAATGAAGAGAGAAAGGTTATTCCATAAAAGGTATTTAAATCAGGTTTTAAAAATAGCCAGTCTTTAAAAGCCTCTTGTAAAAGTAGCCTCCCACCTATCACTTTCTCCTTTCTGATTGTGCCTTGACTGCCTGTTATCTGCTCCTTAACAGGAATATGTTGACATAAACCCCACAGACAACAAGCATGACTACTAATGGAGGCCAAGAGGTAGGAAGCTGTTCCTTTACAATAGCAAAAAGTACTAAGCAAATGCTTTTCACAGACTAATTCCTATTTTTGATAAATAAAGCTTTGAAATCTGTCATATTCAACAACGTAGCCCGATTTTAAAAACTGATCAGCTGGAATACTACTCATAAGCGCAAACAAGAAAATGTTCTAAGAGACAAATTACTTTGTTCCAAAAGACAGATGATGCCCACCCATTTTACTTTCTGGACTTGTGTTGGTCTCATGAGCTCACATTTTTCCCCCTCAATGTTTGCCCACTTATTCCATCTCCACTTAATTCTCTGAAGTACAAGTATTTCCTACCTTCACAACAGTCACCAGCCCATCATTACTATTGGGATCAGTCAGGATAGTAAATCGACCTGTTGGGTCTCCTCCGGTCATTCGGTACATTGCATTCCACGCAGGCGTATGGGGCTGATCTTTATCTGTTACTGTCAGATTTGCCACAATTATATCCACCCTGTTTTCTGGTACTTCCCCGTAGAACTGCCAAAAAGCAAGAAAAAATTTTACCTTGGCTGCAGAGGCACACAAGAGCCACACAATACTGAACATTCATCAATGTTATGGAGCACAGCTCTCTTCACTGGTGCTCTGACAATTTATCTAATGAAGTTTACCTAAGGCTACTCAGAAAACTGACAGTTTGATTCCTTTGTCAGCTCTTGCCTTTTGGCCTAAGTAGAATACCGTATCTAAGGGATATATATTCTGCATGTATTTCAATCCTGTCTATTAGTTCACTATTTAATAAGTAAGAAATATTTACCGTCTGTGAATATAATGAGAGAAGCAGGGAAGGGTTATAAATATGTACATCCCTCAGTTACTCCCACCCTGTACTTACAGTCATGGCGGTGAACTCTGGAGGATTGTCATTGACATCTGTCACAGTGATGACAGCAGTTGCTGTGTTTGAAAGACCATATGTTGGGTTTCCTTCCATGTCCGTAGCTTGAATTATTAATGTATATTGTTGTACTTTCTGAAACACAAAATGACATCAACGTAAGTTTTAGACAAAACTAACATTACCACAGGACAGCAGGTGTTTCTAAAATTGCACTTTGCTAAGCAATGGAGCCTATCACACTGTTTATTCTAGTTAGCATCACCCAAAATGACAGGAGCAAAGTTTGTGCCACAGAAATACAGTGCCAGGTTGCAACTTAGTATACTGAACTACTGCTTGGTTTTCTTCAAATATCACTGAGATGAGGGCAGACCACCTGCTTCCTGCTCTCAAAAATCAAATGCACTTCATACAGTTAATGTTGTTATCACAGATTTAACGACACTTTTCAAACAGGGGAAAAAAATCAAGTGTGCAGTTTATACTAACACAGGCCAAGTCCTCAAAAGCATTTAAGAGAATCTAGCCAAGGTAGAATTGCTTGCCAAATGGCCACAACTGCCAAGGTTTTGTTTCAGCCGAGCCCAAGTATAAAACCACTGCTACAACTTCTTGTGATCACTATGGAAACCAAAGATGTCGAGGCCAACAGAGACAAGTAAGGGCACTGGGAGAAAGGAGGAGGGAACAATCATGCAGGCTCTTTCCATATATGTTAAACACCCTGGTCAAAGATGGCCACTCCCACTGCTTCCACCCCCGCCGTGCCAAACCTAACGGCCCCTGAGCCAGGCTCCTTCATGCATAAGAAATGTCCAACAGATACCTGACCTCAAACCTATCAGATCTTTAAAACAAAGTTGATGAGATGGTATTAAGAAAAATACCTCCTCAAACTAGAAAGATGCTTTTTGTGTAGAGCTGCCGAGAAATTGATTTTAACGCACTGATGGTTTCTACCATGAAATCAAATATTGAGCACAATTTTTCATTTAATTTTCATCTATTTTCATTGAAAATTTCAGTTTCAAATTTAGCATTTCCCAGCTCAGAGAGAGCTAGGTGTTATCACTTGGTTCCTTCCAAAAGAAAATGCATAAACATAAGAAGCTGATATTAATATTAAGTATCATTTTCATGAATGGCTTATTAACGCTGACAAAAAAAATTTAAAAAAGCAAAGCACAGTTTTTCCACTCAAGTGCTCTATTTTCTCCCATTATTGGGGATACTGTGGTATATGACAGATGACTTATCATGGAAACTGTCTTCAAAAAGGGACTATGGACATCAATACAAAAAATAAGCAAGAACCATTCCATTGATAATGATGAACTCCTGTAAATTTTGGCCAGAACCTACAATAGACATTAGAGATTTAATAGTTATGCATGCTTCTGAGCAGCAAATATGAGTCACTGAATTTAAAAAGCTTTTTTAAAAAAAGCAGTATGAATCCCACTGAAGATAATTTACACTCATGTTCCCTTTCACAAAGGAACCCTTTCAATACACCCCAAATATCTATTAGTGCATATATATCATTTTAAGAAAGCAAGATTAATATTATATATACAGAAACACAATAAATATGTTTAATAATGTCTAACTATGTATAGAGATGCTGGCTTGGAAAACATACTTGCAAAGTGACCTTCAAAAGGCTTAAACATCCTAAAGGTTTCCTTCACAACACCAATAAAACAAGCAGTCATAAAGGAATCAAAGGAATACTTTTATGCTTTCATTCATGACAAAAATATACTTTACTCATTGTGAAGCAATAACGCCTAGAGCAGTACTGAAGCAAAACTTGCAGCCAGATGACTCTAAGTTATTGAAACAGCAGGTGCTTCAAACGCATATGGGTCCTAACACATTGATCCCAAGAAACAGATTTCATTAAGCAAACTCCATTATTATTACACAGACACTCAACTTCCATACAATCACGTTATTTAATTCCAACAGAAGCGGCATACTAGAAACTACCTCCAAAAATGCCCCCAAAAGACAGCTTATGTGTGGTTTTGCTTGCTTTTTCCCCCTTCTAGCATTCACATACAGAAGATCAATTGCTGAGAATGAAATTTCAGAAATCAACAAAGCACACAACTTCCCAAGCATAGAGAAACTAGGGGAGGTGGCCTTCCACTTTTAACTGCTGGTTGAGAAGGAGCCAAGAATAAGCTGTGGACCATGTGTCAGCAGCCTGTACAGAGACTTTGCAGCAACACATCTGAAAACAAACTGGCAGCTTCAAGAAAGAACACAGACTTCATCAGGTCACATCTTTCCATTTCAGCACAGGCCAAGAAGAAGAGCACTTCACTGAATTAACCTCACATGAGGCAGGAATAACAGTGTGTAAATATAAGTACCCTGCCCGACTTCTCTGGCACCTCCATCAGTAAGACCAGTGTTTTAATGCTGAAGTGAATCCCACAGAAGAAATAAAAACAGCTGGATCTCATGAAAGAGCATCTTTTGTGATAGCAAGTGGAAGATTTCTTCTGCCTTTAGTTGAGTCCCCTTCCTATGCAACTCTCCTCCTGTGCACATTAGCACACATAATGCATTGAGCATGTTAACCTAAAAAGCTAGCAGATGAGGAATGCTTTTTTTCTGAATGTTCTGAATTCACATACTTATGCTCCCATAAATAATGGCTCACATAATTAAAGAATTTAAGATTCTGTCTAGTATTTCATAAGCCTAATTAGAGACTTAAAGGAAAGGGCAGAATAGCAGAAGCAGTGGTCCAGCTGAGATTCCTGGACAACAGGAACCTTGTGCGACAAGGCATTCCCCACTGTCAGACCTTCTCAATTCAGATCTGGCTTCATAGACTCTTGGTCATTTTAACTTAATTAACTTCCATAAAATGACTCAGGAAATGAAGGAAGCAGAGCAATGGCTTGGGAAGGAAACCATTTTACCTCACATTACTCTAATTTAATATTTGAATGATTAAACATTAATCATTAATATTCAGCATGTACAAGAAATGTTTATAAATACTAATTTGGGGATCAGTACAGCAATCCATCAGGGAAACTGATGACAAATGACAAGGCTCTTACAACTGTTAATGTAAAGGTCTGAAACTCCACAGACAGCTGGTTTCTTCCAAGTTAAATCACTCCAGTACAGCTAGTCACCAAATAATAAAACTCAGGGTTATTGCTATATCCTTCTGAAAGTTCACCTGTCAAAGATGACCAGGGGATTTTTAAAAACAAGGGCAAAGCTGCCCATCATTCTTTTCATTTAATAGGGCAATACTGAAAAGGCTCAGGGTTTTCCTTCCCTCAAATCTACTCTCTTCAAAATTGACTTCTATTGAAGGAATGTTAATAAAACTTCAAAAATTGCAATATCTAACAGTCTGTTTAGCTTTTCAAATCTTCTGATTACCCTTTTCAAACTGAAATGCATCAGAATATTAATAGTCAACCCAGAGCATCAGAAAGTATTTTTCTTCTCCATTTTAAATAAGTATAAGCAAACAGCTAAAAGCTGAACATCAAATCCAGTTTAAAAGAGATTTCAGTTTTAGTGAGCTAAAATGAGGTTAGCAAAACAGAAGTTGAAACAAGATGTGTTTAAGTAAGATTTGTTTGGATTTTACAGTTTGTTTATACAATACTGCTTATCTCTTCTGAAGTTTTCAAGTGGTTCAAAAATACAGTTATTCCATGTGACAGAACTGGAGTTAGGAGAGAAATATTTTTATTCCCACCTCACAGATGGGTGAACCACAGCAGATTATCTGGAGCTCTTCTTTGGTGGAAGGCACAGTAAAGAATTACCTAAACAGAACAGGACTTTACCAGCATGTAACAGGGAATTATTGACAGAAAGAGATTATTTGTTAAAAAAATATTACCATTATTTTAAGTGTATCCAGACCTTGCGACTAATCTCTTTGTATGCAGTTTCCAACACTGACTGCTTTATTTCTTGGAAACATGCTTTTCGAATTTTAAAATCAGTAATATTTTTCCTACCTTATTTTAATAAGTAAAATTCAGATCAGGAAATTACTGTAAATTTAGCAACACAGCATCCAGAAGATTTCAAATATTTACAACTTCTCTGTGAAGAGCATGGAAGAGGACAGAAGGAGGACAAAAGCACTCCTGGAGTTTCCAAAAATAAATAAAATATATAGCTAATTCCATTTTCCACGTACTATTTTGCCTATGGAGCTCAGCAAGAGGAAAAGGCTAGAGCTGAGGAACACCTCCCCCATCTCATCACCGAGTCCTGAGACATAAGGTCCTTATCTGCATTGCTGTGATTTAGTGTGTATCTGTTCCTTTAAAATGAACAGTTTTTTAAGACAAGGTCCTTTCCATGACCCCACAGAACCACTTGACTACATGCACCGAATACGTGGGTCCAGTTTTCATCCTCATGCCAATTTCCTCTTCTCCAGGGAGAAAGTTCAGACCAGGGAGGGAGAGAAGTATTTGTGAGTTACTAGCAAAAAGTGTGCTTCTTCACAACATGAAGTACAACCCAACAGCTACGAGATTAAGAGCTACCATACCTCTCTGTCAAGCCCAGCTGCTACAGTAATAATGTCACCAGTCTCGTTGTTGATCGTAAACATGTTTGGAGAGGGGCTGCTTGGGGCTTGTGACAAGATTCTGTATCTCAGCATCCCATTCTGTGCATTGGGATCATCGGCATCGATGGCAGTTACAGTCATGACATAGGTTCCTAGCATCAGGATACATAATTGATGTTACATAAATAATCCACTCATATTACACAAGATCACTTACAAGCAATGGTCAAAGTGTGTATTTCTTTTGGTAAACTCTGCACATTCCTCCTCTTACTTAAAACAAACTGGTTAAACACAAGACTAACCAACAGAATAATTAAAATACATAAGAGAAGATAAAAATACTTCGTGTTTATAAAATATCCGATTTGCTTAGAACTGAAGAAGCTCCATAAACAATGAAATCCTACATTTCTGCCATAAATAACATTTCTGTAACAACAGAGCTCCTCACATTTAGATAGAAACATTATTAATTGGGCCAAAGGAAATATATTTAATTTTCAGAATTGGCGCACGTGTTGATAGTGATTGAAAATCAATGTAAATAATACTCTTTCAAAGGTCTCCAAGACACTCGTGCTTTCCATCTCAAATGCTAAGTCAATGCTGCAAAGTAGAAAAACAGATTTCTTGTGCTAACCTTTCTGAAAAATTAATTTTGCACTACTGAGAAATTATGAAAGTTGTTTCCGCCATAGTGCAAAGTTTAGTCTGAGCAGATTGCAATTTTAATGAGATCTGAACAACGTTTAATGTTGTCTCGAGAATTTGCATGTAACTGTTTTGATTTTAAATCCCAGTATTTCCAAAGCCTCTGAGATACAGAACTAGAAGTGGATCAGCTGATATTTCGGAAGTCTTTTATACACTGAGCTGTCAACTGCATGAACGTCAAGGGTTATCATGAAGTAACTGTAAGAACTGTGACACTATAAATAAGATTCTCAAAAACAGGACTCCAGAATTTATATTCTTAGACTCCACAGCTTTAGTTTATGTACATAATACTTCCTTCCTTTGGAAACTAGTTCTAGCAGGCTAAGAAATTAATAGAAAGCAAGGTGAAGTAATAAGACAGTATGTGAGATTCTGCTCATCACACTAATAAGATACCTTTGAAGGTGTCACAAGGTCTGAAGGCACACTCCTTTCATCACCCTAAAAATGTTACTGCTTGCCTTCCCCCAAGCCCCCATTTTGAAAGCATGTGTATTACCTGGCTTTGAGCCTTCAGGGACTGTCCCATTCCAAACCTGGTGTAAGAATTCAGGTCTATTGTCATTCATATCGATGACGTTAATAACAATGTCAATAGGATTTTCCACCTGGTTTCCATTTACATCTACCGCATGTGCTCTCAGCTGCAAAAATCATTAAAACTATTAGAATTGGTACAAATAGATACAATAGCAAAAGGAAGTTTCAGGGCACACATTTTTAGCTCAATGTATCTGCCACTGCTCCCCATTATCAACCATCTGAGTTTTCAGATTGCTAACAGAACTGCTGTTCAGACTTCTAAACTTTTCTATGTTGCAGACTTACTACTTTGATTTGCTGCAAATGGTTTTGAGTAATGCAATTTCAATTAATAGCAATGCCTACTGTTATATGTAAGTCTGTTTTCAATAACCACTGTTAGAAAACTTACTCTAGAAATATGAATTTATATCAAACAGGTAGCAATTTTTAACAATACTTTGGAATGAACAACAGCATCACTTTCAAAATTCTTCACTGATAGTATGGATTCGTAAAGACATGAATGCACAGGAAAAGCATATAGAATAAATTTGTGTAACTTGGAACACTAACAGTAAAGCTTGTGATATATCACTATCAGTAAACACACTGAAATTCCAAGCTAAAATTAACATGAAGTTTATGGGCTGGTTTTCAATGACACTGAGGTACTAAATGTCCTGATTGTCATAAAGGACTGAGTAACCACCTTTGACAGTCAGGTTTACTTAAAACATCTTAAATTGGAGAGCCAAGAAAAAGGGAACACAGTACTTTATGAAAATGTAAACCTATGTATCTAGGCCAGAGCTTGGCAGCAGTTAGGCTGAAGAGAAACTTTCTCCTATAGCAGTCCTGATGAAGCTAACTTCATGTATATTTATGTATTTATATACATTTTTTAATATATATACACATGCGTATACGTACGTACACACATATCTTCTGACTACAAATGTACTAGACATGAGCAAAAGGGCATTATTCACTCACTACTCTGGAAATTACTCATATAAATGTAAATCCCTAAGTCAGTAATCTTGTATTGCCAATGCCGAACTCTCAGTAAAAACCTTATGGATGCTGTTGTGCTCATGAAAGCCATTCCGCTTGCCTTCCAGATGCCTCCTGCTGTGGCTTCTGTTCAGAAGAAGCACTCAAAGGGCTTCCTGGAGCACAAGGCAAGGAGTATTTTCAACCACAACAGGCTGGAAACTCTCTCTAGGAACTGAGTGACTTTTGTAATGATTTCAGTGTGGTCTCTCAAAAGCAGAGACAACTTCAGGTCAAAGTCTGCTCTCCCCTCTTCCTTCAAACCTTTCTTTTCCACTAACATTGGAACCTATAGTTACTTTGTTAATTTCTTTAGAGCAAAGAATATAATTTTCATAAGCTGACAGATCTAATTTACAATTCCATTAAAATGCTCAGTTTCCCCCTGAAAATGAAAATTAGTAGGTTATTCTTCCCATCCATTTCTCTAATCACAGCTGGGCAATTCTAATAGCAGTCACATCACAATTTAAGTTGCTAAATTAAAAAGTAAAGTTTTGGAAAATATACAATAGAGTGGAGACTGTGATCAATAGTCTGTATTTGAAATATCAGCTACAGTATTCATATTTCAATCTTTTAAGATTACTTTATCTAAATATATTTAATCACTGTTTACATATGTTAATGTATTTAATCTGCTTAAACATAGTAAGAGTTAGCCTCAGTAAGTACAATAAATACAAATCTGCTACAAACTCTTCAAATAATATTTCATAGAAAACTAAACACTGGCTGCTCAAGTCATGTTTGAAGCAGTTGTTAATCTTCAATTTGGTAATCTGATCTACAGTAAATTAAACTCTTACATGAAAAGAAGCAATCTGCTCCCGGTCTAAAGGCTTTGTCACAGACAGCTGTCCTGAGATGGGGTTGATGATGAAGATGCCTGTTGGAGGTTGGTCAGCTCCTGGGCCAGTCACACTGTACCGTAGGGAGAGACTTTTATCACGATCGGACCTGATCTGTGTGTCAAAAAAATATAATGTTTACATTAGTGACAACCAACCAGCAGTTGAAACTGTTGCTGAGATAAGCAGCACGTCCTTTTTCTTTTTCATCTTTAAGCTAAACTCGTAAAAATAATTATTCTGGAGATGGTATAAAGCCTAAAGTTTTCAATTGCACTCGTTGTGCAATTACTTCTCATAATAAGATAAATTGTATTAAACAAAAATAAATATGTATTCTTTCTACTTTAAACAGAATCAGGCCCTAAGGAAAATGTATACTAATATAAAATCACATTAAGAAACAAAAATTCTGTTTTAGTTCCCCTTCCTAGCCCCCAATATCTTCACAGAGCAAAGCTGCGGACTTCTCTTCTGCTACTTGTAGCAGCCTTTTAGAAATGTACCTGTTTTGTTTGAAGACTGAATTTTGGTCTCATTTTCAAAGGAAAAAAAATTGAAGGGCAAAGCATCTGTGAGGAGCAGGTGAATCACCAGCACGCACATCAACAAAGAAGAGGAAAACTATACCCTGTCAAGCTGGGCCAATGCTCTACCCCCGCAGAAGCTGATCATGACCAACCATAACCACGTCTTCTCCTGTGCTGGGCTCCTAACAATGGCCACGTCTGTGCTGCAGAGTCCTGTGGAGCAGCTAGTGTCCTCACTGCATCACATTTGCTTCTTCCTGCATCTTGGTGCACTCCTCCTCCTGCTCACACTCACACCCTTCCCCAGGTGGAAAACTCCAGGGCAGAAGACTGGAGAACCCCTGAACCAGCAGAGATCCTCCTTAGTCACTTAAGGAAGTTACCACAGCACATATCACCTGAATCAAGGTTACCTTCGTCCAGTACAGGAGCATAGGGACAACTTTAAAAAAAATAGTAAATGCTAACCAGCCATCTCTGCACAGAGGTAGCAACAAAAAACAGTCTAATGGACTCTGGTAAACATTTGGACAATGAACAAGACATTATTTGCACAAAATCTCTTAAGGAACTCTGAGAAACACTGAAACCACATTTCTAGTAACTTCCTTACCCTAACTAATTCCTGAGGAAAAGGTCCTCTAGAATTTTCTGGTAGGTTGATCGGAGGAATAACCCAGTCTCTCTTCTGCCTCTTCAGAGGGCTGCTCTCCTTGTATTGTTGCCATGGAAATATGATGTCTTCAATTTTCTTTTGGTCCTTTCCCGAGTACAAGACAAAATTAAGCACACGTTAGAAGAAGAATTAGTACTAGATGTTACAGAATAAGCTGGATACAATTACATAATTGACTGAAAGATGGTCTTTCCTCCACGTTTAAATAACTATATTATTTGCATTCACAGTGCAGTATGAAAATAACCAATATTATTTACAACCGCACTGCAAAATTTTAAGAACTCAGCTTCTTTTTTCCTTATTCAAGTTGGAGGAGAAATGGAATTACAAAGCACTTATAACACAGCATTACTGCATAAACTATTCTGCACTTTCTGAAAAGTAGTTAATATTTTTCAGAATTTAATAGTATGTCTTTACGTATTTCTCATTACCTAGAACTTCAGTTCAGGTAATGTGCTACTGTACATTAAATTCAGATCTGGGTGTGCTAAAACATCATTTGAGTTCCAAGAGAAGTTTAATACATACTGGTAGGGAATGTCTCAAATATTCATGAACCTATTAAATCCCATAGAATTAATGCTGTAATTATTTTAAACCAGTGTCAGCCATGATGGATGCAGTAGATGACCCACTTTACACATTGTGCATTAATCTCTGCTAGGTGTCAACATTTCCTTCCCACTCTCTTCAATATCTGCACTCATTTCAGCCTTTGGATGCCAGCATGCACACAGCTATGCTAGCTTGCTTAAAGGTGGAGACAAATACTTTTTCCAAGTCCTTTAAGAGAAAAATTTTGTTTTAAAAAAAACTCTAATTAAATATGCCACAGCGTAAAATCAGATGTTCAAAGGATGGCCAGATTCCACTACTCTTTAGCCTGCTGATGGCATAGATGCCTGAACTGGATCTTTGTAGAGAACGGGCATACATAAGCAACTACTTTTTCACTAGATTTTTACAGATAAAATGGTATTTCCTATGTTGAAAACATAGTTTAGAAGACTTAAAACAATCATCAGGTAAGAAAACAAAAACCACAGCTCAAGACTCCAGTGTGCTCTTGGGGAAAAAATGTCTTGCAGAACTGTGCTGTCTATTTTGACATTATGCTTAAATCTTTAATGTTTACCTAGTAGTACAGGTATGCTAATCTATGAATAAACTTTATTTGCATACTAAGCACTTAGTTACAGAAAGTAAGGAAGAGCAGGTAGCATGTAATACAACAGAGAAAAACAGTAGACCTAATACTGCTTTGTATATTGGTAGGTTTGATTTTTGTTAAAATAGATGGTTTATCCTATGGCAGCTTCCAGCAGAGGGAGACTATCTTCCTTACCAAGTAGCGCTGGAATGATGAATAATTTACAATCTCCAATTTGATTATGAAGGGACAAGACAAAGCCAATATTCCCTGCCAGAAATGCTTTCCTACTACTGCTGTAAATCTACAGCTTCTATCTAATAAATGTGACTGATGCACACTAGCCCAAATTTGTTATCTTGTGCTTATATTTAACTGCTTGAATAAATGCTGTAATACTTTCAAGCAATTTAAGATAAAGAAATGACTGTGTCAAACTTAAATCCAGGTATAAATCCAAACTACACAAACCAAATAAGCTCAAAACATAAACAAATCCTATATACTTAAACAGGCATGCCTTTCCATGCTTTAGCAAAACCACAAAATAACAAGCTATAAAAAAGTTCATCCTGAGGTTCCAGCTTTGCATGTACTAGTTGTCCATTAATAAAATGCCTCATTGAGAGGTACATGACAGGCAGAATTAAATACCTATTTCTAGGCCTGTTTGCAGAGAGACATTCCTACAGGCAGAATTCAGTTGTTAGTTTACCTTTTCTGGAGCCCCTGTGAAGGTTGGTTCAGGGGTTAGCTTCACTGTCATTTGCCATTCTTCCTGCGTTTCCTTGTCCTGAGCAGACACAACGAACTCTGTGGGCTCTGCTGAAAGTTGAAAGCTTCTCTCTGCGTAGACCACACCATCTTCACCTACTCTGAAATCTTCTGGCTCACTAATTCCAAAGTGTATCTTTTTGTTTCCATCACAGCTCTGAAACCTCACTGTAAAACAAACATACAAACCAAACAACAAAATGAAAAAGCAGCCTACTTGAATTCAGTGTGACATAAAATGCATTAAGAACAAATATTGAAAAGAAGAATGCCATTATTGCATGCAATTATGAGTTAAGACTTGTACTTCAGGGATCAGTCCACATAACAGTGATAGCTTTCTGCTGACTGCTAGGCAGAGGAAAGTTTTTATCCCCAGATAAGCTGGTTTCCCGAAGAGAGAGACACACAAACCCCACCACTCATCCCCATATCCTACCCACAAGAAAACCATTTCCCTTCCATGTCCTATGCTACGTTTCAGTCAGTTTTCATTAGAATGGCAGCAAGAATTTGCACCTCGAGCCTTACAATAAAGATCCAGTCAAATCAATTCATCAAAAACACACAACAAATTTAATTATGCTGCAACTGTAATTGCAAACACAGCCACGCTTCCAGCGCCTTCTCTGCCAACGGAGGTAAGGCAGAAACCCAGAAGAGCGTTAAGAGATTCATTTACGTGCCCAGCTCAGCCTGTGATTCAGTTGTATCACCTCAGGTAGGTCACTTAGGAGCTCTTGGCCAGAGTCTCCTCATTCCTTATCCACATGATGGAGGCAGTAGTAAATGCTTGCCTCACAGAGAAAGCTCATTTTTATTCTTTTCTTTTGTTTTACAGTAATTTCACGTACCACACATGCCTATCCATCTACTTTGTACTCGGGAATTACCCATTCTCATTTAATTCCCTCCCAACCTCCATTCCCGTGCTTACTTTTGTCCCATCTGAAAGACACAAGCTGGAACAAGAAGTCAGCAAAACTGAATGTATAGATAATGATGTGAAGTCACAGAACAGAATTGATAATAGGTTGCTGCTTTCTTTACCCAATCGCCTTCACTACTACTTATCTTCTGGGTTACTGCAAACAATAGTAGGTAAAAAATGGAAGCGTGTTTTCATAACCAATGATCATTCTTTAATGTTTCCAGAGCATTATAAAATATTTTTATTGTATGGGCAACAGAAGTGCAAAACATCATTATGAAGGTTGTGCTGAAATGCACATAGTGAAGATGAAATGAGTCTTTACGCCTCATTTCAGTTATTGGACTTCTTATGTTCTGCTAAACCACACACAAACTATTTAGCTTCAAAACCTAAAGGTCCCTCTCAAGAAAAATCACTACTAAATGTCATGCATCACAGGCTTTCTTCTGTAATGCACTGTTTCCAGGAAGGTACCGAGAAGAAGAATAATACCTTTTTCTATCTGAACTTCAAGGACCAGGCTGATGTTCAGATGACATAAAATTTGTTTCCTTATGGCAGCCTTTCAGTTACCTGGAATTTCCCTTTTGCCCTCTCCTGACAGAAAAGACTATACTTTAAAAGGGTCCATCACATACAAAAATGAGACAAAGCACAGCACTCTTATGTCAACCTTTTTAATACTGATCTTGCTGGGTAGGGTAGGGATACTGCTCTTTCCAGTTGGCTTGCAGAGTCTGGAGATCTCCTTCTGTAAAATGCCAGTCTCACCCTGGGAAGATGTAGATGCTACGTCCATAAAGCACTGAACCCAGGAAGAACAAACAAGGCTGTCTGGGTAAAAGGCTGAAGCCTCACTGCCAGGGCTCCTCCTGGGGCCCTCCTTATAGATGCTACCTCAGGTCTTCGTTATGACGAGTGAAAGTACTTCACTGAAATGCTTATAAAAAAACTCAGCCTGTCATTTAAGTTTTCATAGAGATTCTCCTCTAGGCAATCTCTACTGCTCCTCAAGTCCATCCTACCTGCTCCATAAAGTGCACCTGCAACTTCCTTTCATATGGATCTACAGACTTACGGGCCTGCAAGATTTGGAGGATGTGACAGAACCTCTGGTTTGCTGTTCACATGGCAGGAAAAAATTGACAAGCAGAAGGTCTGGCCACAGATGCTGACCATCTCGCTGATCTCCCACTCTTTTCAATACTGAGCCTCGCTGCATGAGTTAGCTTGCTGAAACACAACAGTCAACTGAGAAAATGCACGATTCTAAGTCACAGATATAAACCTACCAGTTAAAACAACTATATCAGTATCCAGAAATTATTACCTAAGTTCTGATTCTGTAATTCTCATTAGTCAACCTTCAAATGTGGATATTCTGTATTGTTTGGCACAAAAATAAAGAGGTGTCTGAGAAGAGTTTACTCAAGTGTCACTGCATCTAATGATTTAAGAACTTAACAACTGGAGTGCCAAATAGCACTGCTCCTACATGAGTTCGAAGGCAGAGACCACGCACACCTCAGACATGGAGAAAACCGGGCCTCCTCCCAGCATCATTCCTGTTCACAAGGGAAACTCTCAGTTAGAAACAGTTCCCATTAAGTGTCTAAAGGGAAAAAACAAATAAGCATACAACAAAACAGACCGCAATTTATCCCATAGCCCGTGCCTCTGATGATCTCTCAGCTCAGCTATGGCTGCTTTCTACATCTACTCTTCAGAAGAGTGTCTTGCCCAAAAGGAAGAAGAACGAGCCAGATTCACTCAGATTTACTTCTGAAAAGCAGGAAGTGGGAAAGAGAACGTATATGAACCTAAATTTCAATCATTACTGGTTTTCAAAAAGGTGATATTTAAAATATTACAACCATTGCGGTCCAAAAGACTAAGGTAACACACTATTGCACAGTAACATAGTGTTAATTTTTTATATATTTGAATTCATAAAGCAGAGTATTTCTTTCCCTTCATCTTCTTACACATAGAACTCAAGTAGCCAATAAAAAAAAAAAAAAAACAAAACAAATACACAACCGAAAAAAACAAGAAAAAAAGCCCTACTAGCCACTTCATTGTTATTCCTACTCTGGGTGATTGTATAGTACAGAATTAAATAAGAATCCCTTTCCTTTGACAATACCCTGGTAAAAATGTTCAAAATTGCCAATGCTTTCTGAGAATTACTCTTTCTTTGCAAGGACCACACATTAATGAATTATACTCAAGTATAACCATCCATAATTAAATTAACTTGACAGATTACAGGTTATGCAGTAGCCACTCTCCCCCTAAAGGCACGGTTATTAGTCTTGTAAATTCAGTTTAGATCACTTTGCTTCATTTTTCAGTGTTCAACTAGTATGAACAAAGAGTGATTTCTGACTCTAGGTTTTTAGGCAAAAATTTTCACAAAAATGTGACAGAATTTTTTTTTATGTGACAGGAATTTTTTTCCCCCCAAGAAAAATGACTGTTTATACCAACCATGTTCTTTCTAATAATGACATGGAAGGGAGGCATGCCTTCCAAAAGCCATTTCATGTTGACAGATCAATTAGATGGATTCTTTTCATTTTAAAAAGGCTTAACCAAATATACCATACAGCATCTAGTCACTTTATATGCAATAGAAAGGGTAATCAAGTATCTTGTTCTACTGCTTTTTAATAATACTCTTCACATAAATCATCAGATGAGTATCTCACAATCTGTAAAGCAAATTGCCCGTTTTTAAATATTTTTCTTTCGAGTATTTTCTACACCTTCAGCAAAGTATCTGCTTTTAAAAACATTATAACTATATTACTTGAAAGTGCTAGGAAGCATTCAATTGTTATCTGAAATATATTGGTTTTAAAGGGAGTACTTTTGGTCCTATCAGAGAAACATACACAACACCTTTGACAGATGGGAGTAAACAGTTCACATGCTCAAAATAAGGCTGTGTACAAGGGTTTACAGAAACTGTCTTTAAACAGAAGAAAAAAATGTGGTTAGTATTAGCATATCATTATTATTAAACAATACACCCTTAGACAAACCCTAATTTAAGAGTCTTTTTTTGTCCTAAAACCAAGACAAGTGTCATCTATTAAAAAAGAGAGAGAATCTCTGTGACTACATAATTCTAAAATAAAATTATAGTGCTCTGTGGTATTAAAGCAAGCTTTCAAGTTAACACTCTTGCATGGAAGTAATTACAAAGTATGTGTACATGTGTATTGTACAAAATGTTAAGAACTAAACATGCAAATTCATTTAAAGTACACTAGAGAGCCACACCACTCATACTTAGGTTTAATGAGATAAATGATTAATAGTATCTATAAAATACATGTCTAACCTCATGTACCTTACCAGTACATTTACCTAGAATAATGTCTCAGAAAATAAAAATGCTTTTTCATGTGCTCATGTTGGTCTGCACTCTTTGACAACCTGCTTCTGCTCTTTTTATCTTAGGTAAGTAACAGCAGAACTATGTGACTCAAGACTGAGCATAGAATGATACAATGGGCTATATTATTGACATCATTTTTTTTGTCAGAAAATTCATGTGTACTACATAACTTTCCTTACTTACTTTGCAGCCAAGACATTTATGTTGAGTTTGCTATCTGTGTTTCTGCACTTTGAAAATATCCAGTTTACATCTAGGTAACACTCCTTTGCATACAAACAAATAAAATAATGTATTTCTTTCGGTAAAACTGCTGAACAGTATTATTCCTCTTGAATGCTATTCTTAATGCCTTAGCATCAACCTCAAGGCTAAGGCTCACTTAGAGGACATTATGGAAATTTCAACAAATTCCAAGTGCTAACAACATACACACTCTGGCAATACACTTAACAGTGTGTATTGTAAAATGGAAAATCTAGTTATACTTATCCACTCAGGATCACTCTGCAGCAGATAAAATAAATAGAATAAAAAAGTAGCTTACACACAACTACCTGCCAGATACCCTTTTATCTTTGAAGAATGAGAAATTATATGGAAACTTTCTTCTTGAGTTGTCCTGCTATCTGCATACTTAATCTCTAAACACTATCTACACCAAGAACACACTGTATTTAAAAAGTCTTCCTACTTTTCAGAGAAACCATAGAAAACTACACTAAAACATTAAAAAAACCCTACCTTATAAATTAGTCATTTATTCAGACTGGATACTATCCGTAAGGTGATCTGTTAGTCTTACTAACACAGTGCACGGGCTCATATTTCAGCTCATGTCTAGTTAGAGTGGCATGTGAAATGCTCATAAGAAATCCTTTACTACAATTATAGATAACTTTCAAGAGAATGGGTTTCTGACATCATGGTGGACTCTTACAATCACAAAGAATTGAACTTGCCTTTTCCATCACCAGCAGGCACTTGTAAAGTGGGTCAGATTTTAGTACTTCCTAAGACCAGCTTAAATATTTTTTATTGTTTGGACACATGAGTAGTTGACAGCAGCCAGGAAAATGTCTTGCTTTCAACTGTAAGCTGAAAAAATTAGCAACAAAAATTGTTGATGCAAAATAAATAAGGAATATAATTAGGTTATTTTAGACAACGTTTTTTTCCTATCTATATAATTCAATTTGTCATTATATCCTTTAGAGATACCTCTGTACACTGGTGTTGTTTCTAATGGGCTTTTCAAGTCTTTTTTCTAATCTAGTTTTGTTTTCTACCTTTATATTCATGCACTATAGTTTATACCACAATTCCAGACTATCCAGGAACATCTCAAAGCGCTACTCATTTTGGGTCTTTCTGTAGTAACCAATGTATGACATTAAAAGAAAGCCTGGCTCTCAAAAGGCAGCAGCTTACCACTTTCCGAAAAGCAAGCCTAACAATTCAGTAACTGCTCTTGAAAACCTCCGCTATCATGCTGAGTACTGTGTTCCAGCATTCCAACCCATGCAGAGTAGAAGGCTATTTCACTGGGTCACAAGAAACCAAATGAAGTTTTGCCACTTACTCAGGGCTAAGTACAGCCATTTGCTTGCTTCTAAATCCCATTTTCTCTTGACTTCACAAACTTTATACCCTGGTCAAGCTACGAGTCTCACAAGACAAGAAAAAAACACAGTCACACCAAAAAGTTTCAACTGAGAGAAAACTGGGGATATATTCAAGATATCTACCAGCTTTAGCTGTTTCATGATCTGACTCATAGCAGCTTAACTATCCACACTACTATGCTAATTGTTTAATCATTTGTCTAATCAGTTAGTAAAATAATAATTAAAAGGAAAAGTGATTTGCAAGAGTTACAGTTTAATTCATACTGTACACTTACTCCATTAACTGAAAGCAGTCCAAGAGTGATCTGCAGTGGACATTAGGTAAAACTCAGCAGTAATATATAACTTTACTCTGTGGGATTAAGAAGCTAAGTGAGTAGCCAACTGCAGAAAAGATGTGAAGTCGTATGAAAAATTGTATGATATGCTCGTAAAATAATTAGTGCTAGATAATGCAATTCAATGCAATTCTTTTTCCTGCCCCACTCCCCAGACTGCTTGTTCTAGAGATGAATACGCACATTTCCATTAACAACACACTTCCAAAGACACCTGTCAGCCTACACAACAGCAGGGCAGTGGACATACACCTCCCTCTCCCTGTTTCTGCAGCATGCATTTTTCATTCTTAATTTGCACAGTTGTACTTGGAGATTTTTTCCAAGCTTTTGTTGCATAGTGCAGATGGGAAATATTAAAGCCCAGTGTATACTCTGTAGTAAATTGGGAGGACTGCTTCCTTTGTAAACCCAACTAACTCAAACAATAATTTCTATTTATAAAGTATTTTCTTTCACAGGTAGGTATCGCCAGACTGTCTGATTCTTGCATTCACTGTGAAAGACATGCACAATTATTTAATAAAATGTCATCTAGTTTCCAGTTCCCATAATCCTCTTTGTTTACAGAACAAAATCGTAACAGGCATGCCAGAATGAAAATGGGGATAATGTTCTTTCTATTCGATAAAAAAGCCTCTGCAGCTTTTCAGAACTGGAATACCAGCCATCAGCAAAACAGAACTGGTATCTCAAACAGAGTCCAAATTATATCTGATTCACTGATCCTTTTCAGCTCTTGCCTCTAACACTCACTGACACAAAGATCTTCTGCGCTTTAACACCCCCTTTGTCTTTAGTTTAGAAAAAATAACATACAGAAAAAGAGAATAAGCATCTTTGAGGAAGGGAAGTACTTATATTTCAACAACTGCTTTTGTTTTAAGACACAAAAACATTTCTTTCCCTTTTCCTGCGCTCTATGTAGTTTAAGGCAGTTTCACTATAGATGAGCCTATAGGCCCCTGCAGAGTTCTGTGCCAGCTTTTTTTTTTCTAAATGAGGCTAGTTGAATGAAAATTCGGTAATAAATGTCATTTCTGTACTCTGGAGTATGCAATGCACCTTTAATACTTTCCCAACTATAACACTCTACACAGTAATAAAAAGAAGGATTAAACTCTAATCTCTTATACCCATAATGCATCAACTGACTACACCTGCTAAAATCCAATTTGGTAATTAAAAAATATATCTACTGAACAGTCAAACCAGGAGACTAAAGGGAAAGTACTGTCTCTGCAGACAGCTAGCAGAAAAGAGCTTCAAAATTAAGGCACTTAACACAGCCTATTTTTACCTCTATTCATTTTTATGTGACCTTAAGCAGTGTAAGAAACAAATACCTACAATTATGGTGCAGCAATTAAAGGGCAGTTTTATTGCTACAGTAATGACTTAAATATCTAGAAAAAACTAGATAATCAGCTTTGCCTTTTAGTCTATCTTTAGAAAACACAAAAGAAGTTCGCTTTTTTTTTTCCCCTTCCCTCCCTCTAGCAATAAGGAGAGGGAGAACAGAGAATAGATGCTTTTGTATGTTCTCTTTGCTAACTATTCCAAGCCCAAAGTCCTTCTAGCCTTCAGGTTTCACATTTTTTTCCAGCTCTTCTGTCTTTCTTCTTTATTCCTCCCCCTCTCTCTAGGTGTTCTGTTTTCTAGATTTTTTTTTTTAAGCTTACTTTATTCCCTGATGCTCCCATTTTTCCTGTCCTCTCTTTCAACTGTGCTCCTGACAGAGTTGCAGAGGTGCCAGAGCATTACTAATTTCAGGCTGACAACCCAGGCGTCACGCACACCTAGGCACAAAGAAACTGTGACTGGAGGGCTGTCTTTAAAAATTAGCTGATTAACAGACTGAATAAAAACATAGGCTCCTGAAGTTTCTCTGAAGAGTCATGACTTGCTGAAATATCAAATGGACACGTACTTTCAAATGAACTGATGATCTGTTTTACCAATTCAACCGGTCAGCAGTCTTCCATGGTGGCTTAAGCCTTCTCACTAAGAGGGGTTTAGGAACAACAAAAGAACACAGTGCAGAAGCACACATGTAACATTTAAGCTATGTGACACTTCTTACCATGAAAATAAAATAAAGTAAAATAAAATAAAATAAAATAAAATAAGGTATTATTCTCGTCATATTACTGCTCAGCCAGAACTGAGTGTTGTATTTGCACCGTGCTGCAACAAACAAATACTCTCAGCTCTGACAAAAGAGCAGTGATCCTTCCAACACTCCTGCTTCTCATTTAAAAAAAATATGTTTTGGAAGAGATGCAGGAGCATTTAATATTCTGCACTCTGCTGCACATCCCAGCATCCCAGCACCCCAGGCATTGCTTGGGAGCATGTGTTGCAGTCCCTCACAGGTGGCTACAGATGCAGCAAGGGACAAGGGGACAGTTTTCTCCAACTTAACGAATCAGTGCATGTTTGAGTTTGATGCCCTCCACAAACATAAGGATGCTTTTCCTCTCATTCCTCTCCCTTCCTCTTTTCCCATTGGTCCAATGCTCTGGTGGTACTGGTCAATTCTTCACAGGTCAATCCTCTGGGCACACTACTGTCCCATTTTCCACAGCTGCAATTATTTTTAATGATATTTAAAATGTTCTTAGTCATCCTCAAGTTACTGCAGCAGCTCAGTGCCGCTTCTTTTCAAAAAGAGGAATCCTGTTTTCTCTGGGGAGAACCTGGAATACCGCCCAGCCAGTGGAGCTGAACACGGCCTCAGGTGCACCAGTGTCCATACAGCAAACAGTAGGCACAGCTGATCTCAAAGCCATCCTGTAGTACAGGGATGCTCACTACCTTAGCAAAGTGATAACAGTGAAAAAAATATCCTAAGCGCTTTAACACTGTGCTATTACATAAAAAAAGGGCAAGAAATTTCACAGTTGCTGAATGGGTGGAGGATGAGCAGAGACAGTCTAGGAGTATTTACACTGATGTGTTAGATAGCAATAAAAATCATGAATGCCAAGGATTATGCTATCACTGGATCATGTCCAGTAGACCTCAAGGCAGAAATCTAGTTGCCATGGCAGCTTAATGTTTTCTAGTCCACTCTCAGGTTTTCATTATTACTATTATTAAAGACTGATATCTGACCTTAAAAATTAAAAAAGCACTTGGTGACTGGTGCTAGCTAGTATGGTGTATTTCACAACCAGGCCACAGTAGCACTTCCCATAACAAAGCAGAGGACTCAAAAAAGCTTGGGAGGCATCTCTATGCCATTATAAGGGAGCACCTGTGAGTGAAAGTTACTTCTAAATAGATGTTCTCTCCCTCTGTGTATCACTTTCAACATTTAAAATGGCAAAGCTGATGTGCTAATAAATCATTAATTAATCAATCGTGAAAGAGGGGGAAATACCAAG
Source organism: Clamator glandarius (assembly GCA_033459285.1). Taxonomy (NCBI): domain Eukaryota; kingdom Metazoa; phylum Chordata; class Aves; order Cuculiformes; family Cuculidae; genus Clamator; species Clamator glandarius. The sequence continues at coordinate 3,087,018 of JAUNZM010000105.1, forward strand.
GAAATCAGCAGGAAAATGCCAAATTTCATATATTTGTACCTCTATCACCTGGGTTGTTAATCCAGTAGCTTATTATAGCATCTCTCAAAACGTTCCCCCTAGATATAATAAATGTGTGCAGATACCTTAAGAATAAGGATCACTGCAACAGTCAACCTGTTTAAAATGAATTAAGAGATATCTAGTGTATCATTTGACACTGTTGATCATGGAAGTTCACCCGAAACACTATCAGCACCATAGCTGTACGCAGCCCTACACATCATGACAAAGAGCAATCAGTACTTTATATGTTTTTCTTCCTGAGCTAAAATTAGTACAATAATCAGGAAAAAAAAACACAACACCAAAACACCAGTGCTGAATACTTTTTAGTGACTGGTACTTAGAGACTGGTACTTAGGTACTTGGTGATGCACCCAGATGATTATGAATTTTGTTGATTTTTGTTGATTACCCAAACCATACTGTCAATGAGATGAAACCTACCCATTATTGCAATGTTACCAAATACCAACAGCATAAAAAGAAAAACTAAAGAGGTAAAGATATTTAGCTTCTTTGGGTCTCAGCTAAAGATTCAGGATGTCAGCCTTGAATCCTTTCATTTTACTGTTTTATTTCACGTGAAGTCCACCTGGCTCTAGGTAAATTAGAGAAACACTAGGTGCAAGCAGAAGTAGTACCATCGCTTCATGTTTGACTGAACCACATAATGCAAACTTTTTAAAAAATAATTAAATGTAAGGTCACTTGGTAGAGCTGACACGGTTTTGATATTCTTTTCCTTCAAGAACACTTACCACTCTTTGCCTATCTTGTCTAGGGATTACAACATTATGAGACTCAATCCACTGAAATTCAAATTGACAGTAATAAAATTGACAGGAATAAAAAAAGGTGTTATGCTATGAAAAAACACTGATAAAAAAAATGTTTTCTTTGCAAAACACAGACAAGCGTGATAGCAGCACAAGATGGTACCTGAGTTAATAAAGGAAGAGGAAAAAAAATAATCCTCAGATAAAATATGCAGACAAATAAGGATACAGACTGACTTCATTCAAGAGGAAATTTTCAATACAGCAAGAGCAAAATTAAGACATACTTTAAGACCTTATGCCAAGACAATGCTGTGCAAATTTATGCAATTTCTTCCAGGGGAGAACAGAGACAGACTTGGCTGAGCACCTTCTCATTTTACTATCATTTAGTCCAGCCAGAGAAGAACAGAAAAGAAAAAGAACAGACCATCTGATGTATTTGAAGATATGCTTCCTATGATAAATGCAATATTTTCTTTTTTTGTCTAGACTTTCCTATGGGCCTTGTGAGTGCAAAGCACAAGACATTTGACATTCAAATCATGTTAGATTGGAATAATGCCTGAAAATGGCAGGAGCTTGACTGATTGAACTAGAACTAAAAATTCTACCTTTAGTAAAGCTTAAGGATGGGAGCAGGATATTGCCTTTCTGAACCCTTTTGGCTAGGTGATCAACTATATGACCTTCAAGACCAAAAATCAATGAAAAGCCTACATGCAATAATGGCTCCTAAAGGGAATCATAAGGAATAATTTCTGGATGTGGCAATTAACCTATTGCTGTTTGAGTCAAGACTACTTTGCTGAGAAGCAGTGAGGCATTGTATTCTACATAGCCTTGATTTTTCAGTTATTAGTCATAACATCGTAAGTTTCTTCCTAAAAGTTACACAGCATCACCCTCCAAATGCCTATAGTGCAAAGTGTCTGAGGATTATCCCTACAGTGATCGGTATAATGGGATTGATCTTGACTGAGAGTCCTAGGTACTAGATGCGAGCAGTAATAACTTGAGTCAAACTTGAGTCCAAGCACGCAGATAGTGGAAACATTTTGTGGTAACTCCCAGAATCAATGCATCACAAAAATGAAACTAAATTTGCATTTAGAACTCTAAGTTGTACCTTACTCCAATAGGAAGACATTCCTTGCTTTGCTTACCAGAATACTAGATATTTATTTCCAAAAGGAATCTGAGTGGAAAGCTCCCACTCTAACAAACACTTCAACAGCTATTTCAAATGCCATCCGTATTCCTCTCAATTTTTGTCAAATGTCTGAACTCTGTGAAAAGACACCTGTAGCATTCACTCATGAGAACAAATATCTCTTCTTTGCTTCCTCTCCCCAAAGCCAATGCCAATTTGCAAAAAGGAATAAAGAATGGCATGCTATGCTTGCTACGCACTTCTACAAATACTATCTGTATGTCCTAAAATAATGACCATTGATGCAAAGATATTTTCCTTAGGATAAGTATTATCATGAACATCTTGTAGAGAGATCACCAAAATGCTGTAATTTCATAGGTAATGTAGGCAGATTCATGATCTATCTAAATGATTGTTCAAGTTACTCATGGCAAAATTCTTTCCATTCCTAGTGCATGTTGCACGGTTCCCCTCCAGTAACTCTCAGACACTTAACTATAACCAAGATATGTCTTTGTATGCATATGAAAATGCTTCTGGTCCATAAACATATTATTTTCATCTACTGAGAGAAAAATAAGTCATTCAGCGAGACAACATACCGAATTTCTGTTGAAACAAAACTATAAAGCGTGAAATAGCAACCTGTCATCAGATGTTGAGAGTCTGATGTTCATCAGCAGCAACTAAAACTACCATCTCCTCTCACTTATGTCTGAGGGAATTGACAGCCATCTGTATGCAGGTCTGGCCAGTCAAGGGCTAGAGTCAAACTCTGCAATGTTGTTTAGGATCTATTTCACTAAGGCTTAGAGCTATGCTCTATGAAGTTTAAAATAAGTAAAACTCCAAAAACAATACTAAAAATAAACCCCGAAACACAGACAAAACACAAACGAACACTAAAAAAGCCACAAAGCCACCTTCGCTCACACACGTTCACCCTGCAAAACAAATCAGAAGAAAATAAAGGCTCAATGTTCAAGTAACTTTAGTGCAGGTGTTCTCTACCACAATTTACTTTCCATTAAAATGTGCACACTATAACTGGAGAATGGACGCATATCCACATTACCCTACCTCATTTTATATTAAAGGTGAGGAATTCAGTTGCCCTCAGGAAGAAGCTTCCAATGAATACAGCCTGAGCGCCTGCAAACACAGGCTCAGTAGCTGTCTGAAAGGCACTAACCAGAACACATGGCATCACAAGTTTTCAGTTTTGTATGTACAGGCTGCTCACCGGATGGTACAGTGGACCTTCCTGTCCAGTGGAAAGTGCCCACGTGGCTGGTGTGTAACACTTTGATAAGGTAATCAGGTAGCAAGCAACACAGTAAATTTCAGCAGCTGTCTCAGCCAAGCGTTAGAATAACTCTTAAGTTGAGCAAAGCCTATAGTAAATAAGTGACGTGTTATTTTGATTTGAGTCTCAGGTTTCAAATCAAAAAAGCTCACCTTCCCATGAGAAAGAGACTTCTGCAAACTAAAAGCAGTCTATGCAGCAGCAGGCAAAATTAAACAGATCTAACCATACTAAACATCTCAGCAACATTTTAAAATACCGGCACTGAGACATTATTACTTCGCTTTGACATGCTGCCAAGGGAGAGCAAAGGGCCACTGAAAACTGAACTCCACTTCGAAGTAGTGTTCATTTTTCAGAAGCCTTGTAATACTGTGTACATAACTTACGGATGTTACAAAACTCAACAGACTATAATGTCATAGAATAGTACTGTTCATGTTAAGGTCTTAATAGATTCATGCTTAGTAGAGTCATAAATCAGAAAAATCACCAAGGAACACAATGCCACATGTGACTCCACAAACGAATTATGTACAGTAACTTGGGAATGGAGAAAGGCATTTGGCTAAACTTAATAAGGCTTCTGGCTCACAAGCACACAACATGGCTCCTGTTCTTTATTAGAATTAAATGTTTTGACGAAGTTCACTACAATGTTTTTTTTTCTTAAAAATGCAGAGATGTCACTTCTAATGTGCAACTGTTGGCATTTTGCCCATTACAAACAAAACTTACCGATTTCAAAAACACTGGTATCACCAATCTACCTGCTTTTTCTTTAATCCTTTGTTGCTGGATGTGTCCAATACTGCAACTTGACTTCTTCTTTGAGGACCAAGGAAAGAATAACTTGAGATATGAAATCAAGTTGCGTGACTAACACATCTGTGATACTCAATGAGCCCACAAGATAAAAATCAGTAACTGCATTCAACCTATTTACATATCACATTCGACTGTCTCATGTACAGCTGCACAGCTTTGTTTTACTTCACCTTGCCTTCAGGTCCAATGGATTTCTGCTCTTTTACCCAGTATTGCAATGTTAACTTGTTTCAGTACTAATTCATCTCTCTTTCCTTAACACACCCTGTCTCCACTGTGCCTTTTCTTAATCTGCCTTCTATATATGACACAACCAAACTCTCTGCTTCCACATCTTTTAACTATATGTCTCCAAGTGTTCTTTGCCATAAAACGTGTCCATGCTGTTCAGGACAATATTATTGCTACATAGGTCTTTGTCTCTTAAGTGCCAGTGAAATCTTTTCTAGTATTCTCACAAATTGACATAGAATAAAGTCTCAGCTTCAAAGGCACATCTTCCCAAAATCTTGATGCAGGGTGGCAGAGCAAATAGTCATGTCTTATGAAATGGATCTCCTTCACCTGAGATGGCTTGCTGCATGGTGCTGCAGGAGACAACATGGGACACAATTTCTTTCCACTGTTCTGTCAAATGTGTTCTCCTCATCACAACTAGAGATTATCTAGTGATGGATGAAGAGCGAACTAGGATGTTATCTTTACAAAAGATTCAGAAACAATTCTTAAAGCCATTCTAACAAACAGGCAAAACATAAATTCAAAAGACTTCCACAAAGGAGTCAGAAATCAACACAAAGGTCTGTAAAGAAAAACTGGAAAGTAATACGGTCTAATAAGAAAACTGAATGTGGGAAAAATAAATTCCACTCTCAAAACATTGTCCCGAAAACCTTCCACCACTTAAATTATGCATAACGAAAAAAAAATCTGTCATCTTCTTTTAAAATAAATTAGTATGGTCCTATCTTGTCAAAGAGGATCATTCCGTCTTTGTGGCCCCATCAGGTCAAAAGCATAGTCAACCCTGTAGTGCTGAAATGAAGGGAAAACTGAATGTTGAAGAACAAAAAAGCTATGTCATTTCTCTAGATGTTAATGGAAAGGATCCATCTTTCCCTATATGTCTTTTCAGTCAGGTAGTAGTTTTTATTTCAGAAATATTTATTAATAATTTAGTGCTTTTCCTGGTTGTGGTTATCTATCTGCAGAAGGCTCATGTATGGTAGTTTTTAATTAACATAAAAAAGAAGGTTTTGTCCTTTACTCTGTTTCACATGAGCTCACAAAATATTTAGAAACTGTAGTCAACTAATGTATATAACTTTGAATTAGAGTACTGGTTCATCAAAACTAAACACAGTTTTGACACTGTTTAGTGTTACTGTTTAGTACAGCATATTGTCGTTTTCCAAAATCAAATTTGCTAAGTTTTTAAAAGGTGTATTTATGTTTCCTGACTTTGTCCTTTATGCCATTTACTGGACCAGCAGCCAAGTCTATATTTCTCATCTGCTCATAAACATCATGTACATATAGTAAAGTTTTGACTATTTTCATTTTCTAACCATGGATACTAAAGGAAACCAAAGGTCTTGGGGAATTCAAATGCATCTACTACAGAACATGATCCAAGATAAATAAAAACTGTCCAGTAAAGGTGGCAGGGAACAAGGCATAACATCTACCCCTGCCCCTATTAATGCTGCGTTACTGGGTGATCCGAAGGACTGTCCCTCTTTGGTCAAACAGGAGAAATTTCCCTGCAGAAGCAAACAGAGGCCGACAAGTGAGGAGGATCCACTGCTACTGCTGCCAGAACTGGATGTTTCACACTGCACAGGGCAAGCACTATCTGAACCTAACCAAGAACAGTTTCTACTCCTCCTGTAATTGTTACAGAACTCTGCCTTTCCAGACAAGAGAAATCATTTCAGCTTCTCCTCAGACAAGGAATTTATGCTTCAAGACACAAATGCACAGTTCAAGAATGCAACACCAAATGACACAGAAATGCTGTAGCCCTCAGTTTCCCAGTGATGCTGCTGCAGGGGCAGCTCTGCTGTGCAGACAGGACAAGAGGTCACACAGGTCAGCAAAATATCAAGGGCAGCAAATTGTTTAGTGACTATTTTGTTTACTGTGTGAGTGGCTTTTGATCAGGAGGGGCGGCAATTCTTTCCAGCTTGCCTTGGGCAGTGAAAGCTATAAAAGCATTTGTACTTGACTGCCGTCTAGGGAAATCAGGCTGAGTTCTAGGCTTGTTTCTCTATCAAGTTTGCCAAGTGGTACACTACCTGTGGCATACTTATATTTTTTTCTCTCTCCCTCCTTCTCAATTATTCCACATAACATGTCCAGAAGGAATATTAAGCATGACAGTCCAAAGGCGAACAAAATGCAAGCAAAAAAAACAGCAAGCAAATCCCTCCAACAGTCAGTATTTAGCAAGCTGCTTCTGCACAGGCTTAGAAATTGAGCAAGAATTTGCCCTCATCATCTTCATATAAAAACACAATGCTATGTAAATTCCTTGTGAGAAAAATCTCTCTCGGGCTAAAAGATTTGCACAGGAAGTTGAAGGAAGCAATAAATGGCTGAAAAATAATTTTATTTACAGTGTAGCATAAGTTAAGTGTGGGTACATGCCAGCAGGTATTACCAATGATAAAAATAGAAATATAGATTCTTAAAGTTTATTTCTGGGCCATTATGTATAGTTTATGCTGTATTGCTATCAAATGTTAAATGAGAAATTACAACACAGCTAGTGACAACAGGGAATTTCAGTAATAACTTTGAACAATTATTTTATCTTTGCCCCTGACCATTTTCTAGGTAGAAGTGCAATTTTTGCCAAAACACCCAAGACTGAAATGAATCATAAAATATTATATTCTCTGAAGAATAAGAAGGTGACTTTGATTAATACTGATCCACTTGCAGAGAGGAACAATGCACCTTTGAAAACAAAACTGTTCGTTTAACATGAAACATTGAAATTATTAAAAAAACAGATTCTGAATTGTGGTTATTAAATGCAACTACAACAGTAACTTAGAGACAAGCACTTTGTGGTTAGGTTATTTTGATAGCATGCAGTAGCTTAAAACTAATTATAGTTTCAAGGTCTTCATCATTATGTAACTCAATGCCCACACATCAATTTACTAAAAACATAACATACACATAAACTGTTGGTAGAACTGTACAGCTAAAGGAGGGCAGCCACGGTATTAGTGTGAATTTAAGCAAGATATGAAAAGTCCGAACCAGTAAGTCATAGCCTGTTAATGTCCCAAGTCCAATAAAATCAATTTTAAAAAGCCTCTAAAACCTGAAAAGATTTAAATAAGCCTCCTTTACCCCTCAACTTCTAGGCATTATTTACTGCACTATTCTGTTAAAATTGTTGGATGGCATCTACCGGAAGTTTGAGTTCACATTGTTTTTGAAAAAAAACAAAGATTGAAAGTGTTAAAGTAATCTTAGTATTATTTATACTTGCTTTAAATGAGGCAAGAGAGGAAAAAAAATGAAAAGACTGAAAAGACTGCTACAGAAGAAAAAAATGCATGAGTTTTCACTTGTGATTTCATTTGAAAGTTAAACAAAAAATCTTTCCCAGGCAGGCATCTCAATTTGATACTTAATAAATAAAGAATGCATCAACAACAGAAGACCAGCTTTTCCAGAGTAAAGTTACTATTTTGTAAAGAAAGCGCTAGAGGAAAACAAGTTGATACCAGAAAATTTTGTTGTGCTACACACTGGTATTGATTTGGGAGAGTTTGGTATGCATGAGACAGCAGAACAGCATCCTAGGGAAATTATAAGGAGCTGCAACACGGTTGCTGATGCTTGGAATTTTTCCACTGAACTAAGGATTTGCTCCTTTGGCTTTTCATAAAATTTCTCATGGCTAACAGAAAAAGACGGAAAATGAAAACAAAAAAAAATCAAGGCTGACAAAACATGTCCCAGTCTCTCCTCTCCTATATAGAATATCCCCTTGCCCCTCAATTAGGCTCCTCTGCAGAGATTCTGGTAGAAAATCAGGGGAAATGTTTCAAAACAGCAGTGCTAAGGGAATACATGACTGGTCTCAACAACTGCACCAAGGCAAGGGGGAAATGCTTCTGCCAAGTTAGTTATGGCTCTGGTCATAAAAACCACAGGCTGCTCTCATTTGTTCCACTGCAGGCTACAGTTCTGCTAATACTATCTTATTCCCAGCCCTTTCTTACTGTCTACAGCTAAGTCCCTACTTATCCGTTCAACTACACCAACACAATGCTTGCTGAAATCAATTTTATCTTTAAGAAACTGGGTTCTTAAACACAAATAAACTAATGGTCTACAAAAGCCACTAAACAGATGCAGCATCTTCAGAAGCTCAAACAGATCTGAAGGCATGTGTAACACAAGCAGAGCTGACAAGAGATCCTTAATAAACGTTTCCTGACACATGCAAATGTTAGCTATCTAGATGCTTATCTATGTATTTTTATAGTATGTTCAGGTTCCCAACATAACAAAATTGCAACCACTCAGGCAGGAATTTGCCATGAGAGAATTTTAGTTCTTCTTCTTTTGTCTGAGAACATAGGTCTCAGCCATTTATGAAAGAGACAGTAGGAAAAATAATTGCTTTACTCCTACATATGCCCACGCTAACTATCTTGACAAGGTCCATCAGAGGGATAGGGTGGTGTTCTTGACTGTCGCAACTATAGAACACAAATAATTACGCTATGTTTAATTATTTTTCACTTCGGTCAAGAGAGACCAGTCTTGGAACCAGCTTCTCTTAGACAAATGTAAGGAAATAGAACAATTGTAATTCCCAAATCACCCTGGCCTCATGGGAGAGAACATGTGCTGCCCTACAAACCATACTTCATCAGTCTTCTCTGAGCAAATGGCAGAGAAGTACATTACACAGAAGGGGATAGAGAGGCCACAGTTCTGGGGCAGACGAGCACTGGAAAAGAATTACGACATGACTGCTCAGAAAACATGTACCATGAATGACTCCCCCTAGGTTCTAAATTCTGCACTCTTGCAAATCTGCAGACAGACAAGACAACTCTGCAGAAGAAGTATTTTTACTATCTAAACCTAAAATTCGTAACCAGAAATCATTCAAGAAGGCAGCACACATGGGCAACAAAAAGCACGCAGAACACGACTCAGTACATCTCTATTCAGCAGCAGGAAGGCATCTATTATCAGATGCCGAATGGGTCTGAAATGCAAAGAAAGCCAGCATTGTTGCAGGCATTACTGGGAACATTCTAACTGCTCACTGCAACCATAGGCTGGGACAACTCCAAAATAATATCTTTAAAACTAATGAACTAAAGCTTAATTCTTGCAATAAAAACTGAAACCAAAGCAGGCATGCAAAGTACTACTCAGAAAACTCATGGATAAAAAAGAGGTTGGCCTTCACAACCCAACTAAGTAAGCTCAGTACAGAGCAGCAGTGAAAGATGCAGTCAGCCTTTTACACATGGTTGTCTTGGAGACACCAGAACACACTGTATTGATGACAAAGAAAGCAAAAAGCTGGATGCATTTTCTAAAGCTTTTAGTCTGCTCTCTTTCATGTGGAGTTTACAGAGGAGGGCCTCCCTGGGATGGGTATGCGGAGAATGTGGCAGCAGGACCAGCCCACTGAGGTAGAAATCCTAACTTGCTTTGGACAGCATTTCATGCAGCCCCAGATCACCCTTTTATTCCCTGGAATGTGCGACATGGCAACTCCAGCAGATGAGACTCATGTTTACTCACTTTGAAGTTTCAGCTCTGCATGAGCAATAAACCCTTCCACCTAAGGACTTTTAGGAGAAATAACAAGTGGTGTCTCCAAGGTTTGTGCAAGGGCCCTTGGGCTGCTCTCGGGACTCTCTCTCCATTTTATCAGAGTGGTCTTCTGCTAGGCTCCTTCCTAACTATAGTCAGAAATCCAGCAACATACTTTGAGGGAGTAGACCCATGGAGTTCCCAGCATTTAGCAGAGGAGCAGCTACTGGCTTTTAAGTCATAACTATGCAAAACCAGCAACTTCTAAGTCGCTGCAATTACGATAGCCATGAAAAAGAATTTCAGTGGAAGCTTATTTTTTAAAGAGGCCACAAACAGTGAACTCACCCAATTTCAACCACCAAGTAGCAACTTTAATTCTCTAATGTGTAACATCTATACCAAACTGTCAGATCTTAGTTTTGTGACCAAACAGAACAAGCATGTCATTTTTGTCCCCCCACCCCTTACACCCTGCCTGGAGAGGAATGCTATTACCATGAAGCATCGCTCAGTCTGAATGGCTCTCTCTTATGCTGCACTGCAATATGTGCATCGTGTACAAGGATCTTTTCAATTTGCAGTATTTTTCATTAATAATGTAATTTAGACCTACATCAGATGATACCATGACAACAATAGTAACTACAGGCTTTAGATACATTCTGTCACACTCACCTATCAGTCCTTGAATTAAGCACTTAGGTGTACCTAGATGACTCCAAAACACATGACCAAACACGTATGCTGCAAGGGTTCTGGCTTCTTGTCTTCACATCTAAACCTCTTGTAGGCCAGGCATGATACCAACTGTTATTTGCAAAGACAGCAGGGGTTTCAGCTATTTCTCATAAAAAGAAAAAAACAGATGCAAAGTCTCACCCAGGCACAGGTCGCCTGCTTGCATGAAGGTTTATAATTTCCTGATTTCATGGGCTGCTGACTTTTATATGTCCACTTTCAAATTCTGCGACTACACCAGAACTTGCGTGTGATATATCAACATTTGGTTCTGACTGACAGTAGGATGGGTGAAGATAAGACAAACACAGAAAAATTGATAATTTTCCACATCATAACCTCCTCTTCTTTCATGCTGCTCCTCTGTCTGTCTGTATGGTGGATTGAAAAGGAGGGTAGGAGTAAGGCTACGCAAAGATGGGAGTTAACTCCTTGCCTTCCCAGTCTGTTCTGAAAGGTTGCAAAATGGAAATATAATAGATACTTGACAAAGGGATATTGGAATAATGAGCACCACTGGGGATCTCTCAATACCTTTACATAAAACTATATATCCATAGTAGATGATTGCTACCCTCTCAGAAGTATGATGGACAACAGGAGAAAACCTGGGTCAAATAATGCAAGATGCTCAACCTGATGGGACCAACTGCTGCTGGTGTATTTCCAAAACATATCTGCCTATGCTATCAAGACCACCACCTCTCTTAATTTTGGCCAATTTATCTTGCTATTAAATGCAAATAGTACGTTGTATTAACTGAATTGCAGACAGTATCTGTAGGCTTTGGGATCACCAAAAATCCAACTATTTACAGATAGCACAGTATGGACTTTGGTATTTCACTGTAGGCATCATATAACCTAGGCATATCCAGATCAGGCCAAACATCATCAAGTCACAATAGCTCTGTTGGAGAGCAAGTGATTTCAGCAAGGTCAAAATAAAATCCAGAAATTCTGTCCCCTGTGAAGTGCACTTCTAATGTCATCCAGAAGCCGGGTTGACTGCATCCTTTTCAGGGCTTAGTCTGTGTTGCTTGCTTTTCTGCTACGGCTTCAGTATTCTCCAGCAACACCTTCTTGCAGAGGCACGACACTAATAGGACACACAGCCACCCATATTTGCTACTAATAGGACACACAGCCACCCATATTTGCTATACCTCTTTATACTATGCACAAAGCTCAACTGTTACTTACTCAATTGTTTGACACTGATACATCTCTTTTTTATATGACTTATGTCTGCACCTGAAATGAAAAAGATCTACCCTTTTTCTTGGGCGCAAGATAAAAATCCAAGGAATTTGGATTGACCGTTTGTGGCTGCAGCACCCTAATGACCAGTGGTTAGTTGTTCTTTCTGAAGTACAGTCTTTGACTTGTGAATAATTTGTATGGCACAAATCTGCCACTACTGCCTTAAGAAAATTTAGCAGTGCAAGTATGAATCTGAAAATTGTGTTGGTTTCCCAGACTGGGTCAATCTGGCAGGAAAAAAACTCCGTCTTTGATGCATTATTTAGAGTTTCTTTGATGATGAATAAATCAATACACTCTGTGTACAGATGACCTATTCCTTGGTGTAGCTGCTTCATGCACCAGAAGCGTTTGTGACAGTAAAATTCAGCAGGATTTATGAGGAAAAAATATTCTCTTAGTTAGCAAAATTAGAAACCCAACTATCCAACAAGGAACACTAGTGGTACAGTACTAGATCCTGCCTCCCACAGAGGAGCCCTCTGATATCAATACACGTGAATTTTGCACTCATGGCATCATGATTCTTGTTGTGAAGTTTATTAGAACTAAATAGTCAAGCTATGCTATCACCACTTTGGACGCTGACCCCAGCAGTAAAAAACAGGCTTAGAAACACACGAGTATGTTTTGATGATGATGCATGAGGCTGAATACGCTATACAACATTTCTTCTCCATCCATTTTAATTTTAAAATAAACAAAAGAAATATTATGCAAGATTTATATAGTAAAAAATTGCACCCGTTTCACAATGTTGCACTAGAGACACATTCTAACAGGCAGGCAGGCAGATCAACCAGGCAATGAACAAGTCAGGCACCTAATGCACTTTTCCATCACAACTACTTTTCAGGTTTGAATCCCCTACACAGCCTACCTCATTCTTTAAGAGGTTGTTCTCAAATGCTGCCCAGAACTTGGACGGTAGATGTTTTTACAGATCGAATTCGCAGACATTTGGTAGACCAATTACACAACCATAATGTACATTCATGGCAAGGAAACATTTAGCTAGCCCTTTAATCCTTCCCTAGATCCTACTAAAAAAACCTCAAAATCAAAGAGAAAAATCTCCTCTTGATTCCTAAGAAAAAAAAATTTGAAAGTTTGAATCCTACCTTTCAGGCAAACTATAATTAAGATTTTCTACCACATCTCTTTATAGCCACATGTAGTTGAAAAGATAACATACTTCTACTGATAGCTGAATCATTTCATTGTGCCCATGCCATATCAGACATCTATTAAAATTACTTCACCACAGCAAAGTTAGGAAACAGCACATTAGAAGTTAATTCCTTAAAGAGCAATCCCCTTTGCCCCAACTTAAAATGCAGACTATCACTGCAGCTCAGTTTATCAGGGCCTGTGTTGCACATAGCTGATGTACACAGATCGTCAAATTAATAAGTTACCATTGACCTGCCTGCTACATCCTGGTACATTAAACGTGAAACCAACAAAAAGGGATAGAAGTCTATGAACTAGAACCTGAGGTATTTAATTCCTTTCTTTTCTCACAGAAGAGAAAACTCTCTGCACCTATTAACATTGAATAATAAACCTCTGTATATTTTCTACGTCAGCAAGAATCAGCCAACAGACTAAATCTTCACAAGAGTGATGCCCAAAATCAGTATTTGCAAACTAGCATATTGAAACTTTTATTATTAAGAAGTAGAACAGGTATTCTAATTCTTTGCAGCAGAAGCCACTTGTATCTGTTTTATGGGAATTCTGTTCCTTAGCTTCAGCACTAAGGTCTGCAGGGTTTACAGATACAATTCTAAATGCAAGTCTGTTTCTCATTTTCCAAAGTCAATCTATGATCTTAACAGATAAAGTCAGAATTACAAAGGGAACAAAGAGTAACAATAGAGGTATAATGTTTGTAATGTAACATACACAGTATTATACCACATAACCAAAAAGCACATTTTGCAGCCCTAGCTAATACAAAACACCATGCAGTCATTCGCAGGATTTGCCTGACTGACTGTAAAGCAAAGCCTGAACCATTAAAGTTGGTTTTGTATTAATACACATACTCTCAAGTGAACAGGACTACTTATATATTTCAAACTGAACATATATATAAATCCTTGTGGAGATGCAGTGCTGCACTGTTAACACATCTCTAACCATCCAGTAGCTGAAATACTTAAGTTTTACACTTCTGCTGCTAGGATCACATTTATAGCTCTAGCTGGTATTTATATCCATGCTGTTTCCTGTGATGGAAACAGTCAGGAGAAAAAAATTGGTACAAGATACTAGTAAAAATATATCTATGACTTTTAGTTATCTGCTTCCAAAATAGGAAAGAAAAAAAAAATCACTTCAAACCCATCAGAACAGGCTCCTAATACTATGTTTTATAATTATTTCCTCCAACTCATTTTCCCCTCACTTTTAAAAATCTGTCTATTATATCCCTTCCCCATTTTCTCTGCTTAAATCCCTCTTCTATTGTGCAGATGCAAAAGAAATGCAAAATAAGCCTGTATTCCTGCTGTGGGATTGTGTCACTGAAGCAGAGGGAAGTTCACTAGAATTATATACTGTCAGCTCTGTTCCCACCAATGCTCACAGAGAGTCTTACTGTACAGGAGGGAACAAGGACGCAAAGCTCTAGCAATACTGCAAATACGGGGGGGGACGCAAAATGGTAATCCTGGTGTAGAGTAAATATTACAGATGCTGACTGTGTGCATAACAGACTGCTGAGCAAAAGCAACAGGAATGCTAGTTCTATAATCAACAGTCTTCTAATTTGCTTCCAAATTATAGGTATATAACTCATGGAGTTGGGGGTAAATCATTGCTTAAAATCAGCAACATCAAATAAACTATACATTAGCAATTAAATGTTTTTTCCCCTCTAATGCAATATTCATAATATCAAGTCTGACAAGTTCCTTTTCAGTTAAAGATACAGCTAAGCACAGTTTACACATGAGATCTAGTTGCCTGTGAAGTTGTTAAATAGACTCAGAACCACTTCAGTTCTCACAGGAGTGCCAGTCAAGTTTCTGATGGATGGGAATCTTTTTTTTTCAAAATAATTTCAACATTTAAGACTTCAGAATATACACATTATTGCTACAGTTATTCCGAAGTGGTTACATTACTCCATCAGAAATTCTCTAATAAAGAGTTAAAGTTTGGTAACAACACTGCTGAAAACCTCATTTTTCAAAGCCTCTGCTATTGATACTAAAAGCTCAATTTCCATTTTGAGAGCAGAACAAAAGGATAAAAGACCAAGGGTGAGTTCAAACTTTTTGTATTAACTTGTTTGTGTTTAAAAAAGAACCCAAAGTTTTCTTTGGCATTTATCCAAAGACGAGTACTAGATACTCAAGTGAATATAACATACATTCAAAAGTACCATCAACAAGCATATTTTTAGAGTTACAGCTTACTCCTAAAAAGACTGATATTGTTAGTAGCTGGGGATACAGAAAAGTGTAGAATGTACTCAGAATGCAATCCAACAGGAAATTCCGTAGCTTAGGGCATTGATATTGTATACACGTGCATGCTCTATGCACACATACTAATAAATATATATGGATGCATATCCGTGCCTTTGGAAACCGAACAGGGATAAACAGCAGTTACAGTGAACAGTATATTTAAATTCTTTATCTGGTGATACTGTCAATGTTGAAGGATTCAAGTGAAGACTCATTATCTTCAGGTGATCATCTAAAGAACCAGACTTTCAGAAAGTATCTGGCATATCTTTCACCCCATTTTTCTGTTAAATTTATCAAATAAATATAAATATTTTAAAGAGGACAACGACTGGCTGAAGGCAGTGGAATTCATTTCAACCAACTGTGGCAAGACCAAATATCTCACTGTTGGAGTGCTTTCTGTACTCAACTGAATGACAAATTGCTTTCCTAAAGGGTTAAGACAGGCTGGGCAAACTGCCATCTAAAAATAGCTCCCTCTCCACTGGAGAGGCCAAAAACCCAGATAACATACAGTACATGCTTAACAATGAAGAATAAGTTTTATATGAAGAAGTATCTTTCATTAGACCAACTCTCATAGTTTGAAAAAAATATTACACAAGATACTGGGCAAACAAACCCTTTTTTGTTTTAAAGCCCTCAGAGTGTTATTCTTAGTTGAGCAAGTATTCTTATTTTGGACCTAAGAAAAGGTGAACGTACAGTCTGAAGATTTGCTCAAGGCTGCTGTGCAAACCACCAGCAAACTAAGATGAAAGATCAAGTGGTTCTGGATGTACATTTGTGGGTCTCCTTCCACGACTAACATCACTTCTCTGACACATGTGGAGTGCATGCACTAAACAAACAGAGACCTGGGAAAACTCCTTAAGTGAGTTTTTGCATGGCACATTCATATCATGAAGGTGCTTAGGTGTCTTCCATCAAATTAATACATTCACTACTGATAATAAAATAAACCAGTTCAATTCACAACACTATACCCAATTAATACTGAATATGTTTTTTAAATGGTCTAATCCACTTGCGCAAGTATTTCCACAAAGTCAAAGAACAGTCACCTGCAAATTGGAACAAGGCTATTTTAGCTCTTTTGGTTTTTCTTTGATAAAATTTTAACCTCACAACGGAACAGATTTGCACTTAGTAAGATTATCTGGACTGAAACAAGTGCCTGTTTTTAAGCAGTATTTCTGAAAAGGAGAGAGTGAGTCACTACAGATCAGAAGTGGTTTATACATACAGATGTCCAGAGGGAAAAATTACTGAAAATTTTGTTTACAGTTCTAAGGTCCAGACTGCCTACAGGTAAATAGTCTAGACAAGAATTAGCATCCAAGGGTGACCAGTCTTTCAAATTCTCTGATCTGATACAACCCTTCCAGTAAGCCAGTAAGCTATAGCTAGATATCTGTGCACTTGCCCTTTGGGGACTTGTGCACGAGCCCTGACCTTGAACAGATACCAGCTGGCCTGGAAAACACTCCTACCACCAGATCTGAAATAGCCTTGACGATACACTCCGTGTGGGTCACAATTAGCGCCGTCACTTGACAAAGAGCAAAGGCTTCTCTAGTTTGCGTTGCAGTTGACGGGCACAAACAAAAATCTTTCCATAAATTGTTGAGCAGTAACCAACTGAGCAGGAAGAATCCAGTGGGCAACTTTAATAGGCCATTGAAGGAAACTGATGAGTTAAGTAACAGCAACAGAAATAACAGTGGAAGACTGCAAAACAAGGGCATAAGGCTTAATATAAGAAGGTGTGCCAGCTGGAAGCAGATGAGCTAACACTGGAGATGAGAGATCACAGCAATGAATCAAATAAAAATATCAGGTTCCCATTGTGTTTAGCCTGTGATTAGCCTCATTACGTATCTACGTATGCTGCATTGCCATTACACCGTGCTTTTTGCCTAACTCTCAGAAGACAGCAGCACTCCCAATGAAGGGGCCCCTAAAACCCATGGTCAGACTTGCAGAGGCTTACAGGGAAACAGACTGCTTGTTGCTTTACCTTCTTCTCCTCTTTCCATAACCTGTAAAATACACCTCTAAAACCTAAGTCAGAAGCTAGATATCATTCCACTCAGCACTGTATATAGGCTGGGAAGCAACACCTCCCCGAAGAACACTGTCTACACTTCACAGAGGTTCCACTTCACTTGTGGTACAACCTCACAGTACTACAGAGGCAGGGAAGCTATTAAGACTAAAGGGCAATGAAAAAAGCTCAGTTAGAAGATGATTTTAAGTTCCCAAATCATACATTTACCATTTATAGGATAAAGTGATTTGTCATTACAGCGGGAAATCAAATATGACATGGAAGAGATATAACTTTTTTTTTCCTTTTTTTTAAAATTTTCTGAAACATTGGATATATTTCTTTCCTTTATGTTGGCAAGATATCACATAACCATTGAAGCTACTGAAAACATACCATTCCTCTCAAAATGCCTAAGCAGCAACCCAAAATACGAATTTGGACAACTATGACAAGGCACTACCCAGTTGGGACCCATCCAGCTGCTGAATACTGGTAATGAAGATACACTATCTGGCAACTCCTCATCTTCAAGAAGCCAGTCATGGAAAAAAAAAAATCCTTCTTTAGAGAAGGAGCCTTCATTTGTTTGAAAATTTCTGAGATTTGAGGTAAGGAATGCAGACAGACAGAAGGAGAAAAATTAACAGCTGGAAGATAAGCCCTTCAGACAAGCTGGCAGAAGAGATCACATACTTATTCTTAATGAATATTTAATTGCAGAAGATCCATTGTTTGGAAGGAAGTCCTTCCAAGTTATGTATGAAAGAGGTGTCTAATCTGCTTTGAGATTAAGAAACAGATCATGTATGTTTGAATACTTCCTCATTTATTCTATTCACATTTTTAATTACTTTGACTCAACCTCTTCAAAAGACATTCTTCCACTGACTAAAAGGAGGGAGAGAAACACATGCCAGAACACAAGAGTAAGTACTAGGCTAGTCCTTCCACAGACAGAAACCTGATAACTACAGACTTAACTAGGCTCATGTTTTATGTACTTCAGTAGATCATATTAGAATCAGATGATGCAGAAGGTGGGACATGAGGGACACAGGTTCTTACAGCAGAGCTTCTAGGTCTGCTTCAGGATCTGCTTCTTGAATTATTTATATTGTTCATACGAGTTCTTATTTAATAAGCATAGCACTAAATGGCCTACATGTTAAATTGATTGACCAGAAAGAATGAGGGCAGAATGCTATCCTGCATAAAACAAGAATCACATCAGTAACATCTATAAGGCTATTCTCAGCTGGCAGCATTGTAATTTGAAAAAAAACCTTATGCTTTCTATCTGTAGAAAACATTCTCACAACCTGGATGTATAAAATATTTAACACTGGTCATGCAAATTTTTTTTTTTTATTAAAATAAATATGCACGATTCCTTCTGCATTCAGAAATTATCTTTAGTGGTAACTGTTATGCTCCTTCAGCTATGTGAACAAACACAGTATATTGCATCCTGTCAGTAACAGATTATCACTATGATGATGATTTACATTGATCACACTTAATAAATAAGACTGCATAGCGAAGAATGTAATGTTTCCCTAACAATTTACTGAAGTAATGATGAGGCTAAAATGGGATTTACAAGTCAAAGAGTTTGAGATAAGAACAGAAAAATTCACTTTGTTCAAAGGAATCACTTTATTTGTTTTTTCTGGGACACCTCAGAACAAGTTAAGGTTTTAGAGTTCTACAACAGCACAGATGCAATACATCTGCTTTCAGAGTCACCCTTAGCACTTACAGTAGCAAATATGCCTGAAAATAAGTATGTGCCTGAGGGTTTGATTTGCCTCCCAAGTATGGAAGTTTGTGAAGCGGTTTCTGTCCTTTTTAGGTTGTTACTTCAAAGGCAGGGTTAGAAAATGAGTATAAATTAAAAATAAACTCAAAAGTAGTGGAGGAGATCGTACTTCTGCTATAACAACAGCCTTCACAAAAATGTAACATCTGTGCTACCTTCATATCAAGCAGTGAGACTATAAACAGTTAACCCTTTTCTATGTATTCTGTAATACATCAGGTGTCAGTTGCCCAAACTAACCATTTAATTATAAGTTTTAAACTCTGTCCCATTTTCTTTTCAAGGGAACCAGAAACTTAACACTTCACCAGTATTTACTTACAAGTCAGCTAGTGTCCTCCCCTTTCCCACCTCCACATCTGTCAGCGCTGGCTTCTGAACGGTGCTCAGTAACCTGCTGTTTTCTTTCTTTATTAATATGTCAGCAGCTTTTGACGAACAGAGAAAGTCTGATAACCAGAAGGCAAGACCACAAACCCCAGTTTCCCATAATTCTGTATTATTTTTTCTACAACTTTTTCTCATTACATACCAACAGTGAAACCCAAATCTAATGCCACTTTATGCCACTTTAAGTACTCCTATTTCTTTTACTGTCTCAAAATGACAACTCCCCTCCCTTGCTTTCTATCACTCAGATGTTATGCTAATGCTGAATTCAACTAAAGAGAGGAGGACAAAACTACAATGACTGTTAAGGGTGCAAGACAGAGGCTAATTAGTGCTGTCACTGGACAAAATCCTAGTGAAGAAGGAAGATCATGGCTATTGTCATTCTATTACTATGGTGGACAAGAATCATTTCAGTTGTGAATCTGAAGCAATCAACAGGCAAAGCTGCAAAACGTTTTCTAGACACCCTTTTAAAGTGGATTAAAACATCTTTTAAGTCATATGTTTTAGGGTTAATCTCACAAGCAATAGAAAAAACCTAGCATTTAATGCAAGGATTATTAGCTCCGACTCACATTATTACCTCTTCTCGAACAGAGATACAGGTATATTCATTTATTCCCTTAGTCCTTTTACATTTCTGCTTCTGTAACAAGTTTTTCAGGACAAGGTATGCTAGACAATAGGCATAATATTTTTAGTCTATACACAATAAAGAGATTCTAAATACTGTGAGAAACCCAGAGTTATCCCACAGCCGTGAAAAGTCAGGAAATATTTTGGATCTCCCTTTGAACTTAAGAATTAAAAGCTAATCTCCTTTTTAAAAGGGAAATTGCTTAAATCTGTCCACGGTAGATAAAATCTTTCCTAGATGAACTACATCTGTTCATCACATCATTTAGAGTCAGCCACACTGGTCATCTTGGAATAGAACACAACAAATCTGAGTAGTGGTTAAAAAGTAATTATTCTGACTTCAGTCCTTGCACAGGCACACTTCACTGTGAGCTCCCGAGTTCAACAGGGGGTTGTGTTCAGCCACCCCTTCCCAGCCTATGCCCTCATCTAATTACAATTTCAGCATCCTCTGGTCCTGCAGAACTCCCCTTACCTTCCTTTGTGTTAAGGCAATAAAGACAGTAATTTATGCCTAATTAACGGAACTGAGTCATAATGACCTTCTTTCTTTTACTGGACTTGAATGTTAAATGTCCAAAATAACCAGTGCAAGCTTTTAATTCTGCTCCATGTGTTAAGTTTCTGCAGCACAAAGCTGTTATTCAGGCCTCCTTGCTTTGCATACAGTCGGAGGGTTGGGGGTTATTCACACTGACAAATTCTTAAGATGGCGAGCACAGAGGGGTTTCACTGCCCGCCACCAGCTTTAGTATTGCAGCTAAGCAGCCATGTTGAGACAGGCTCATCCTTTGGGGCCTGTCGATTCTCTCCTCCAGCTTTAAAATGGCCTGCTGTTACCACTGGCTGAATTTGACAGCGCTCTTGAGGAGCGATCAATTTCCACACTAGAGAGACAAAAGGTGGGACTCGAGTTGGAAGGCAGGCACACAAAGGGCTGCACATCTGCCCAAAGAATAGCACGATAAAGCAGCGGTTCTGTTACTGACCCAAGCTGAACCACCAAGATGCCAGTACGTAAATCAAGGCTGTCAAAGAAACCAACTAAAGCCAGAACAAAAGCACTCACAAAAACTCAATGAGAAACTGAGCTTCTCAGCTCAGGAAAGAGGAAATTGTTGCCAATCCAGTGAATCAAACCACAATAATATGAAACTAATAAACAAAATATTTAAAGGCATTGACCATTCCAAAGGACAGGCCAAGTTATTCTGAGCTACTCTACCTTTGTCACTGTGTTTTAAGTTCCATAGACAAACCTGATTGTGCATATATTATGCAAACACTAATATGTTACTTTAAGCAGGAAGACTAAAACCAGCCAAAGCAGGACCAGGTAGACCACCAAACCAAAACTTTGGACAAATTCCTTCTTCCAAGTCCATGTGAGGTAGCAGAACTTCGGAAGAGAAGCCATTGAACAGGCCCTTCTATCTGCACAGTGCAGATGCTGCCCCTCCCCATCCACTCAACTACAGAAAACTACAAATAAAAGATGCATTGTATTAGAAGACTATTCTGTGAGGTACCAAGAGCAATAATGACTCAACTATCTGTTTAATCGTTCTTCTATGTGATAGAAGTAACAGAGGTAATTTTATATGTGTTAGTTGCAACATTAAACACAATTTTTTCCGAACTAATTTTAAGAATAATATCTTATTTAATATTAAACTATGATGCCTAACATAAATGACATGAAAATAGTTACTAACATCCACCTAACTCACTTATATCTGCGATTCACCAGAAGTGCATAGTTGTGACAGCAAAAAAACCACCTAAGACTAAAATTATTAATATTGAAATCATGTTAGCATGGAAACATTCAGAGATTAGACTTAATGTCAGTATGGTCACCTCGCCTGCAGCAATCTGCGTTTCCATACATATTGTTGCCTCTAACTTTGCAACTACCCTCTCAAAGAAATATTATAGAGCAAGAAACTCCAGCTTCAACAGGCATGGCATTTAGTTTTCAGCTGTTCTGACTTACCTCCCCTTACATCATTCTTTTTATGCAGATGTTAGCTAGTGAGACAAAATGATAGGTTTTATACTATGAAATTAATACAATATGATTTACTTGATAAACTTTTAAGAGTTTTTTTTGTTACAAAGGCGAGTATTTTAACTATGAACTACATAGCTTCCCCGCCCCATGCTGGTCAAAATAACTGATGCATATTAAGCTAATCACCTAGCTGCTTGGTAAAAATATTTAAATTGCTTAGTAGAAAGAAAAAGTGATTATTCTCTTGTTAGTTAAAAGCACCATTTGTTGAAACTGAATTACGCTGAGTACTTTTAATACTGCAATCACGTGAAATGAAAAAACAATGTACATTTAAAAAATCATGCTTGTCAAACATTCATTTTGTTAAAGCACTGTTCTATTCTTCCACGTAAATGGCTTATTAAATGTAGGTTTCAACCGCATTTACCATATAAAGAAAACAATTTAAGCACATCACACAATATTAAAACTAATTCTCATTTAAAAAAATACGAGTAATTAAGTAAGTTCATAAGTGGAACTGCTTACAGAAGCAATACCAGTTCTCAATCAACTGAAGAATTGGTTAATCAAACATGAATATTCGGAATAAAATTACTGTACTCTTTAAACTCGAGCACAGAAAAAAGATATGTAGGTTTCCATTTTCCCCTCACCTATTTTATTTTTTAATATGAAAACACAGAAAAAAAGTCAATATATCAAGAACCACATCATGAATTTGTCAAGGATCCTCTTCCTCTTTCTTCAATCAGTCCAGTTCTGCTTCTTTATCACTGAGGTAAACAGATTTGCAAAGGTTGATTATCATCATTCACATGTAAAATGCATTTTGACTGGAGGAGTACACAGGGAAGCGTCAAGGTGGAGGGCAACTGTTAATAAAAACATGCACCAAACATTAAAAATTATTTGCATAATCATTTTCCACCAACAATCCAGACAAGCACAAAACTAGAGCACGGAACAGGCTATCTGCTGATGAGACCACTCTTTTTGCTAGGAGCACAAGGTTCAGGCTGATGTGTATCACATTTTCTCAGGATGTCCCAGAGAATGGTTGCCTGGAAGAGATACTTTTGAAATAGTATACACAGTATTTCTAACCACAAGATGCATCACAGACTAGATTAATCTTGCCCTGAAGGAACAAATAAAAAGCCTGACCAAAAAAGCTGAACATCAGCTTCTACTTCAGGATTTGCAAAGGACTTCAATAATATCAAATCTGGTTTAATTTCATTTGCATTTATTTTCTACTCTTCCATTCTAATTATTTTTAAACCTCATTTATGCAATTAAAGTCAATTATGAATAAAATCTTGGTTGATTCAATATACCAATGGCTAACGTTGTGCTAAATTCAGATTGCTTCAACATGTGCTGTACTGAACACCTGAGAGCATCTTACCTTCTCCTCCATTATGAAAACTGAGGGCAAAAGCCTACGTCCTCACCTAGATAAAGTGTTTATAGTAAGAATTTACTCCTAAAATTTAGCACTGGTGGTCAAAAAAAATTTAATGCTAGACAATGACACCAGACAGGATTCATTTCTGCAATTTAAGTCTCAAATTTGTATAATTTATGTGGCAATGCAGTCACCTATTTAACAGCCTGCCAAAGCAAAACTTGAAAATCTATGGTAATTTTGATTGTGAGACAAGGACAAAGATGGCTGGAACATTGCTAATGAACTTGTGTTAGCATTTTGTTGTGTTAATAGATATCTCCCAAAGGGAAGTCTTCTTCTGGCTCTGCCAAATACCACGTTTAAAATCTCAGTTATCGGTTCTACCTTATTAGAAACTATTCTTTACTAGGATATAAAAGCCTTTTTGTTCCTAGTCTTATGGAATGACCAGCAAGAACAATATTCGCAACAAAAATACAGGCAGGAGAGAACTAGTTTTAGGCCATTTCTCTATGGAGGGTCTTTTTAATTGCTCGGTCAGGTTGTACTTCTGCACTCATGCACTGATGAAGCTGCACTGGTGACAAGTTCACACAATGTAACGGACACAACGTTTTAGAGCAGCGCAAAAAGATGTTACTACAACATCAGAGGAAGACAGGATATGCAATGAAACATCAGTGTTGTTTCTCACCCCCTTGCATTTTTGCCTTTTTAAGGCTTCTCTTTAGGAAACATAAGTCATTTCAAGTAGATTAAATTAAGTGTTTGACAGAGGCTATCTGTTTGGGGGGGGGGGGGGTGTTGTGGTATTAGGAGTTTGTCTTTGCATAATATGGTTTTCAGCAGAAAATGTAAAAATGCTCTGAAGAGCAAAAACTGTGGCTGATGCATTTTTCCATTTCTGGGAACAAGGAAATACACACTTCTCCTATACACAGCAAGATAATACCTTGCAGCTGGTTATACAGTCACAATAAATAAAGAGCCAATATCCAAGAGCTCGATATCAGATCTAACGTTAAAACACAGCATCTCAGTTCGAGGGTTGTTAAATAGTAATAAATTTTGATCAAAATAAGTTCACCATTATGGTTACATTAAAAAAAAGACAAAATAAATATAGACATATTGCCAATATCTATCCCAAATATTTTATTAAGGTCATAATGATGACCACTGAGCCCTCCAATCTTCTACCCTTTGTAAGGGACTCCAACTTAAAACTGAAATACAACAATAAAGGTATTTAAAAATACATTATTTCCACATCTTGGGACACAATGAACTGAAGGGTTGCCTTTTTTTTTTTTTAAATTTATTTCTAAATAATTATATGAACAGAGATGAGCAAAAACTCTTTGCAGAAGGTGAAGTATTGTTCACTTCAGAGCAGAATTCACATTCCAACGCACATCTTTATGACTAAAAGACTCTACTGACTAACATTTTCACAGTACTGCAGACCACAGTATAAATCCTGGTTCACAATTAAAGAGTCCCATAGCTCCATCACAACAGCTAAAACTCCTCATGTGCAGAGCTGGTATGTGCTTAAGCAACGGAGAGCTAGGACAGGAACTCTGTGTATATGACTGAGGTAGAGAAATACACTTCTACACTGCATGGCTTTCTCCGGTGCTCATTTCAGAAACAAAGACATAAAGATAAAAAATGAAGTATGTTATTTTAGCCAAAATTAAGCATGACTTCCACCAGCATGAGACAAGAAAAGAATACAATAAACTACTTTTAAAACTGCAGTGCTATTTTACAGGAAAAGAATTAGGATTCTATGCAGATCCTTTTCTAGCTTACATCATTATTTGTTTGAGACTTTTAAGCATCTCAGAGGGCTAACTTCACTAGGTAAGCAAGTTTGTCTTGCTGTTAAGGTAAACCAGTTACGTATACTAGAATATGGTCTTTGCAATGCAGAGAACAGCCCAACGTCTGCTGAGACTTTCTATCTTTGTAGTTCTTCAGTGCCCTGCATACGATACCACTCTGATGCTGTTAGAGCAGACAAATTTGATGCACCCATTATTGTAAGGAAAAACTGGGCCAAGTCATCATTTCTCTCCTCAGGATATCCAAGAAGAGCTAGGAAGACATGGAAGCAAGCAGTTGTCAGATTTTTTTCTTCCCCCTGTATGGAGGCTTAAAACATCCTCCACTGGATATGTCCATCTCCATCTAGCAAACATAAGCCTACTAAAAGCAGAACTTCTTTTCATAATACAGCTGTAGCAGACCTGCCAAGATCTACAAACAATAGACAGAAAACATAGTAATTAAATAGCTACATTCATTACATGCAAAATCTAGAACTGACACAAGGCAGCTGGCTGTAAAGATAAGCAACTCATGGTTGCTCAATGCATTTCAAATCCTACGATATTTGTTGCTAACTATGCCATAAGATGCTTTCAAAAAAAAAATTGAAATTGAGAGATTTCAGCTATTAGATAACACTTCTGGAGAGCAATAATCCTTTATTTGCTTCAGTTTGGAGATCTGCCTTTCCTCACTGGTGCTTACTTGCACCCAGTGGGGGCAATGAAACTCATATTTCTTAAAACACATATTTCTTAAAAGTTCGCTGTTAAATTCGGGAAAATATATATTATTTGAGGGAAATAAAAGATCATTCTTGCTTGCAGTGATCTCTTGCAGGCAGCTGCCAGATGGGACAATTCCCCAGACTGATCTGCTTTCTGATTCTGTCTTGGATATGCGGCTTTCCTAAATAATTTTAATTGCGTGACATAAAATGCCTGTCAGTGACATATATTTCTTCTATAACTTGCCAGAAAAATTCTACTAGTTCTCACTAGAATAAGAACTGCCATCTTTACACATTCCTAATAACCCCCTCCTTTCTGCTCCTCAATCTTTGTTTTAAAAACACCATTCAAACACAGAAACTGACTATGGGCTTCCAGGTCAAGAAAATATGGTTATGAAAGTATTACAAACCTATGACCTCTCTCATAACCAGAGTATTGCTAAGTTGCTATGGTTCTTTAAATCATTTTCACCTCCATCAAAACACTCTTACATTCACTGCATCTACTTGATATTGCCAGTCCCTTTTATGTCAGCACAATACTAGACCTACAACAGGAAAGGAACACGGCATACACTGTGGCATATCATCCAGGAAGCCTAGAGGCAGGATAATTAGTGATAAAGGCTCAATGTACTCTATTTCTCTTACTAGTCCTCCAAATACTTTATTTTACCTGGTCTAAGAAAGAGAAGAAGAAAACAAAAGAAACTTAAGAAACAAATATAAGGAGGCTGGCAAAAGAAACTAAATATTAAAGGGCTAAATATACTGTATATCTTGGCTAAGAGGCAGTCATGATTTATCTGCAAGATATTTGAAGGACACAGAACAGGGGGGAGGAGGAGGAGGAGGAGGAGGAGGAGAAGGAGGAGGAGGAATTCTCTAAAGCTGCATAACCCGTGAGGATACCATGAGCGCATCAGCCTGCTTAGATAAGGAAAATGGAAGCACAGAATCAGGAAGAGTCTTGAAGAAGAATGACATAGCACACAGCTGTGTAGTAGGAAGTAACACTTAACTTCCAAAATCCTGCACCACCTCTGGAGAAAAACAGCCTTTTGTGTGAGAACACTACTTAGGTCATCACTAGCAATGGAACAGTAGCCAGTCTAGGTTGTTGACCTGGAGGATTTTCTCCTTCTCTGTAATTTTGCTGGTTTCCCACATGGGTTCTGCTGGTACAGCAAGAATTATATAATATGAATTTTCAAAGTATCATCACCAGCCAGAAGAATAAGAATTGCTTGTTTTTAATAAAAAATATGAACAGGTATAGCAAAACAAGAGAGCCCTTAAGAGAATCCATCCTTCTCAAAGATTAACAGAACCCCAAACCTTTGAATAGAAAACCCCTACGATACTCACAAAAAAACAAAACCTCCACTTACTTCCCTAGAAGAATATGGAGCTAATTGACATGCTCCAAGCATGAATACCGTACCACAGACAGACAGGTGAGAGAAAGAAGCATCATGTCCCTTGTCCCATTTTCAGGTGTTGAGCATGATTTACTAATTCTTAGCCCACCTTTTTTCAGTTACATCAACATCTGAAAAGCATCCATAAAACTGTTTTAAGGACCACACTCCAGAGAAAGCACTGAGCAGTGGCAAAACAGCAAGGTTGCTGAACCTTGTGTCAAACCAGTCTAAGACAGAGCAGATAACAGAAAGGTTTAAATCCTACTAGCTAGTGTACTTCTATATAGTAATTTCCTCATATCTGCTTTCTAAGTAGCATCAGTTTAGAAAAACTATCATGGGAGAAGAAAAAGAATGTTTTTGGCTATGTCTGGCTCATGTAAGCCTGTGCATGACACCACAAGATCAAGGATGACACGTCTGCTAAGGTTCAAGGTTAGCAACACTGACACTCCAGGACAGCAAAGTTACATCTAGTTTTTCAAAGGGCCTGTGGTTCTCAGATTTACTGAACTAAAAAAGAAGATACAAAAATAAATCTATCAAAAGTATCTGGCCATAAGAAAAGTTACCTAAGTGCCCAGGAAAAAAAAAAAACAAACAAATATAGCCTCAAACAACTAAACAAACAAATACATCACTGGACAAATATTTCACAGGGACAAAGGAGACACTTAAATATACATAAAAGGAAAGACAAAGAATGGCATCATAGCATCCTTTTCAAAAAAGATGAAGCTTTCCTGAACAAAGTAATGCACTGATTATAAAGTGTGAGCCAAATGCAAAAAGTCAATACACCTATGAGAATGTAAGTACAATTATTTTTTGAGAGTGATGGGGAGCTAAGTACCAGAAGAAAGTAGTTTCTTTTATTTACAAGTATATAAGCTGTATAACTGCCACCAGTACCACTGGGCAAACTTGTCAGAACTACAGCTACAAAAATAAAGGCTTAGCTGAATCCACACATTTTTAAATATTGAAGATAATAAATAAAAATGCATTTTAAACTTAGGTTCCAGAAAATGCAAGGCTAGCAATTAGATGGAACATAATTAAAACTGTACAGTAAGCATATTTGATGTAAATCTCACTGATGAGCAACATGGACAAATACAATGGCAATTTTACAGACACGCTTTCCAGAATACACAAATTTTAAGGCAAGAACAGAATATAGCATCCTCTGACTCTTTATTAGTGCACTGTCTGAATCCTGTACACACCCCTACAGCTTTCAATTCATCTAACAGAATGAGTTGTATTCTATGAAATGCAACCATGCTTGTGAGAGCCTTCCGTTTTACATAAAAGGCCATTACACTTCCTTTTATAAGGTTTCCCTCCACCCCAAGTTATTGTATGAAAAAAAAACAACCCTCCTCTTAGTTATAGCATACAGCCTCCTACTTGGTAATAGCTCATTCAAATATCCTGAAGAGTCTTCTGGCAACACTGACCTTTGATGTTTGCTGCTTACAGTAATTATCTTTTACAAGCCGAAAAGCATCATTACTTTGAATTCAACAGCTATCTGTTAAGTACAGACAGCTAGCTAAAAATATGAATAAGAGCCCCAAATAAAGTCAGATTTATATGTTCTTTAAGAAGTTTATTTGTAAGGTCAATTTTAATTTGACAACATAATCTAATCATTTTTGCCTATCACTTTTACAAAACAGTGCTGCACCAAAGGGCACTTCCCACAGCTCTGCCATTAGCCTGCCCAGACTCATGGTTCCCTCTGATTTTTGCCTGTAATTTAGGCACAGTTCACAGAATTTGCATTTCCTTTCTTGAAGTCTAATTTTACATCTTTATTCAATGTAGTGTCCCTTGGCTCCGCACACCAAATAGCAATTAGATTTTATCCTGTTTGAGGGATGGCACTCAGACTGCCATGTGATTCCTCCTTAATTTGAGAGCTGCCCCCTTTAATAACCAGGTTCTTAAGCAAAATCCACATTACTTTATTTTTCTTTCAATTACTCAAGTAATGTTCATTTGCAGTCTCCAAAACAAGCACAAAACTAAAATAAAGAAATGCACTGAAATTATCTGATCACCACATCTTGGACAGGCTGTCAAGTAAGATGCTTACTTACAGCTTGTCCTTTTAGACAGTGCCAGGATTACATTTCATCCTTTTACTACCCTTCCTCCTCCAACAAACGTAACTTTGGCAGACGCTGTCAAGCAGAAGCATCTTAAACGGGCCATCTGCATGGAGCAAATTTCATCCACAAACCCCATTTACTGCTACTCAGTATTTGTATATTTTGTGCATGAATCTTCTACTCTATAATTTATGCAGTCAGTTCAAAAGTACACGGAAGTCATTAGATAAAGCTGAACATTTAGTATACTCAGAATTATGTTATGGAACTCTAAGCATCATCAGAAATGAGATTATCTGAGTTGCAATGGAAAAGGGAAGAAAGCTCAGAGGGCCTTTGGTCAAATAGACCCTTACTTTCCTGAGATAATGTTACAAATTTCAAGTTTGCTCTTTGAAAAAGAAGCTTAAAAAATAGTAATTGTAATACCACATGGTACAACATTTTGGCCATCTCATTTCTGGATTACTAAGCTGCTGCCTCAAAATGATCAACATCTCAAAACTACAGGCAAAATTTATCTTATTTACAATACAGATATTAGTCTTCCATAAATTAAACCCAATTATCCAGTCTTTTTTAAAATTGAAACTGTTTCAAAATATACTAAAGTATATTTTGAATATACAAAGTACCATTTGGTTGACAAACAAAACAATAACCCGCAACTGGTGTGGAACCATCAGGATTTCTAGGGAGTGAGAAATATGGAGGAGAGAGGACTTTTAAGCTAGTTAATCAAAAAAAACAAAAATCTTCATGTTTGGTGAGCATGACAAACAATGAAGAGATAAACAGAGTTATTTTCTAACACTTTAGTCTTGGCATTTGACCAAGAGGCCCCTTCCCAGCATGTAAACAAAAGCTCAGCAATCTACCGACTGCTCAAAACATCTATAAGTATAAACTTCTGGACATTAATTCATTCTTAACATATGCCCTCATTAACTTTTTCTTCTAGTTGCAATCTAAGTGGGTTTTTTGTTTGGGTTTTTATTTTCTTTTTCCTTTTTTTTTTTTACTGTCTGAAGGACAGAGGGGAAGTACCCAGCTAAATGTGCCCAGCTGCTGCAATAGCAAGCAATACAGTTAGCCATGACTGGGGCTCTGCCAATGATGGGCTGGTGCTTTGCGCTTCACAATGTGGCTGGCTGTTAGGAGACAACTCAGCAAAGAAGTCAAACCTATATCTGCTAGGAAATTGGGTTTGTTCTGAGCAGGAAGGTGGTTCACCTTCCATGCTTCATTTGTACTCTGAAAAGGTATGTGCCAAATTTACCTAAAATCTTTCTCAAAACTTGTAATATCCCAGTCGTGTCAGAAATCTTTAAAATACAATCAACCAGTCACACTTTCCTCCATCAGCAAATCACTAAGTAAAAATGTAGGCTGACTTCAAAGTTCAGTTAACCTTATTGTCACAAAGTTAAAAGGAGTGATTTTCCTCCCTATTTTTAAGATGACACCACCTCTCCCCACCCCGTAATCTCACTTGGAGAATAAGCATAGCCCTTTTAGTACTGCATCTTGTGGAATGGCTTCCTACAAAGCAAAACCACGAACATTTAAGTAACTAGATAGATTATGGGGTTTGTGACAAAATAAGTTAACTTTGGTCTTGCACCACATCCCAAGAGAGCGGGAGACAACTGCAGCATAACTTCTCATTATTCCTGAAGAGCCATTTATGTTCCTTTGCTGTGTAACCTCTGCAGTTCTGGTCTTTAATTACACTCTCAAGAATGCAGGCCATCTCTTGTTAAGAATAGCTCCACTATTTAATGTATCATTTACATACATCTCTTTGAGAAAGAGCAAAACCCAATCCCTACTCCCCTACTTATGGGATGATCGGTTCTTAGAATATAAGCCTCATGTGGGCCTCACATTCCAACTCCTGACATCACACACTTTATGGAGCTCTCTAGAAGAGATGAAAAGGCTGTACAAGAAAGGAAAGGAAAATTTGCAGCATGATCTACTTAGAACCAATAGCACTAAAAATGTGTACCTTACACCTACAAGTGTTTATGGTACACACTAGCAACGGATGGTAGCTTTCAGTTTCCCACGTTCTGGATATGCCACAACTTAAGCATATGCACAAGGAGGTTATCAGCAAAGGTACGTTTATCCCTTAAAGTGTGTGCTGAGATGATGAGGCTTTTCTGGTTTGGCAGGGGATACAGAGGATGATGACAACAGCAAGAATGGTGGCAAAACCAATGTGCTTAGGAAATTAGGATGAAAACACACAGAGGGGCAGGGCTAGGCCCTTCTTTCAGGAAGGTAGAAATATAGTGAGAGTATAGTGAAGACAGATTTGGGAGTCCTTCAAGATACTTCAGAGACTCATTGCATGGTGCAAACTTATGTACAAAGGGTCAATTTAGCTTATGCGTAACTACTCTGAAAGCAATGAAGAGTGGAGAAAGACGACTCATTCAAAGAAGTTTGCGACTATTTTTGTAACACTGCCATTAGTTCTTACATACAGAAAACCCTACAGAGTGTCTTCCAACATTTTCCACAAAGCAAAAGCAGCTTTTTGAAGATAATTTAGCTAACTATTTTAAAAGGATGGAATGAACTTTATGTGGCATTTCAACAGCTCTGTCCTGTCAGAAGATTACAGACATCACAAAATATGCACACTGCGCAATGGTTAGACCACAGATAGCGTTAATGATAGCCTGTGCTACACAGGGCTTTTCATTGTTAGTGAGCTGTGAAAACAGACGTATCATCATGAAGGTCCTTCTTAACAAAATTTTGCCAAGAAAAACACAGAACAGCTTTAAACCCCTGATATCTTCCTCCCAATTTTCCTTCTTGACTTCGTCCCTCTTAGACTTCAACTTGGCAAAAGAGTATGCCAACTCGAGTCTCTCAACTCTCAAAGAGTGTAAAAGATAACAGAAGTACATCTTGATTTAACGTAATGGCACATTCATTCTCTCATGTATTAATTCTATGTTAAACCTCTGAACCCCATCTGCCACTGGTCACAGGTCTAATACTAGATAGGGTTTCGGCCTTCTTGTATGTCAGGGAACATCAATGCAGATTCTACAGAATTACCAGCATATAAGAAGCAACTTGATAACAAAGCCCATTCTCCCCAATTCTCTGTATTTCAGTTGGAACCTGCATCTGTATAAACAACAAAATAAGAAATCCTGAACTCAGAGAAAGTTTTAGTTGTAATCAATTGCTAAAGAGTTCAATCCCGCTACCAATGCTGTCACAATTTCTATTTTCTGTTCTTTCCACATCAGAAATAATTTTCAGGGTGCACCTCACTACAGTACTCCCCTCTTGTTAAACAGTTTCTTCAGGCATTTTAAAAGGTGGGTTAATTTGGGCAAAGGGTACAGAAGGATGGGTTGCACATCAGGTTTAACCACTTAAGGACCAAAGATTCTTCATGTTCCTGTCTAGTAACTTTAAATTACTAAATCTCCATGATTTTACATAGCCAAACAGACAAACAGGAAGCACAAGACTTCTGCTCATACCGGTTTGCTTTTTGTTGGGTTTTTTTTTAACCTTACATTCTTTTAACAGTATTTTTTGTATCACCTTTGCATGTTTAATTGTCACACCTTATAAATTGCGCCAGTGGAGAAACAAATGACTTCTCCATCCAGCATGATAGAGTTTAACACAAATTCTTTCTCTTTTAGTTGCAGAGGATGCCAACAGAAACATGCTGTAAAAAGTATTCAGCATTTAAATCTGTACTGCTTGTTTCCCTTAATGTCTTGCGTTTTGCTTCACTTGACTGAAAATTTCACTCTTACATTTTAACTCTACTTAATGGACAAAATAATAATTACTGTCAACTAATGATAGATTTAGCAAAAAGGACAGCCAATATCCATGTGCTGAAGTTCACTGAAATCCTTGGCACCGGCAGATAACTTCTTCAATCACACCAACTACAGGCTCCCAGAAGCAAGCAGTGCTTTTTATTTCATATCTCTGTTCTATGGCCAAAGAAAAAGTCACTGTACCAAAATAAACCCCAGCCTCTTGCTACCATTACCATCCTGGGAGCTGCCTGGAGATGACCAGAGATGCCTTCAGCATCTATCTGACCTCCACACAGCCACAGCAGGAACAGAAGCTGGGCTTACAGCACACACGCCTCCGTGCCCAGGTTCCATCGGATCTAACACTAAGGTGACCACTAGAGATAAGTGCCATCAACTCACTGCCACACCTCTTATGTCATTTGCTTTAAATAGCCTTGGTATCTGTAGCATTCAAAATTTGATGCACGTGCACTTTCTGGTCTCAATCAGAATTCACTCAATACTTTTTTTTTTTTTAAGTCATGGAATGGCAAATAAAGAAGAAGTAACTGTATTAGAGAATATACAGAAACTGGTAGCAACAAAAAATTTCCTTTCCAAAGTGTAACATTAGCTTAACAGAGGATAAAAAAACTGCAGGAGGGGGTGCAATGGAAGAGTCGGGCAAAAAACGGTCAAGCCATCATCCTCTACTTTCTCCATGAAAAATATACTCACAGCAAAAGGTTAGCAGTTACTGAAATCTTTCTTCTGGAAGTTCAACTTGGCCTCTGTTGAGGTGAGGGGGATTGCCCCATTTTCTTCTTTTTCTCTATAAAAGACTATTTCAGCCAGATGTGTAAGAAGAATTTATGTTAGTGTTTCTTATGTTGTCTCTTATGCTGCAATGCGTGAAACATTTGCCCTTTGAGAAGTCTTCTTTTTCCTCTCTCCTCTACTCAAGATAGTTTCTGGAAGCTTATTTGATAGCTAGAGTCTTCTTATATAAAAATATTATCTTTGAGACTTACTTTTTATTCTTTTTTGGAAATGCACTTTTAACAAATGCGTCTCAAATCACCTGTGACTTTGAAGACAGCTATTAAGCCCTCATTCCCTGTGCAAGGGTAGAGCACAGGCCTAATCTCCTTAGACGTCAGCCTTTCTTGGTGGAACTAGCGGCATGCTGTGCCTCAGTAAACCCAGCTGCCCACTGCCCTCCCTCCTATGGCACATAAGTACCACCCACCATACCTGGGGGCTGCCCATGCCTCTGCTTCTGGTGTCACATCTGTCAGCAGGCAGCAAGACCTCACTAGTACGTGTGGCCCCATTAAGAGCTCTCTGCTCCCAGAACTTATCTTCCCAGGTCCACAATACAAAGGTTTCTAGATCAACGCACTCAATCCATAGTAAATTCTGATGGACCACTGCTGAAATAAATCTTGCTATGACCTGTGGTAAGATAGAAACCCAACACAGTACAGAAGTAGTGATAGAACACAAGCTACTTTCACCAATAATACACACAGAGCCAAGCAGTATGACAAACAGACCATGACAAATCACACCATTTAAGGTGACAAGGTTTTGTCTAAGTATAGGCAACCAAGTAGCTTCCAACTAACCTTATATTTACTTTCAGCTACATACTTTTCATCCATATGGTAGTCCCCTATTTGCACGATGATATCTTTTTAAGAGCAAAGGCTGCACCATGGGAGACGACAAACTGGACTATGTATCAAAACCAGGTATTACATAGTGAGATGTTGAATGGCATGAAACAAAAGACAAAGGCTGCACAGCAGATTACATGAAACTCACTTTTTTAGTTTTGTTTTTTAAATAAATTCAAGTCTTTAGCAAACAGCACGTTTATTGCATTATTAAAACATCCATCCACACCCGTTTTCAGGCAGCATTCATGATCTGTGAACACTGCTCTGCATTTTTTAAACCATTCTTCCCAACCCATGCTAGAAATCCTGTTCTTTGAGTTCTCCAAAGTTGTGCTTACCATCTAAGTCAATTTCATACAGCTTTAAAAGTGTTCCCAAATACCAAACATTGCTGCTTTTGGAATTTAGGTAGTGAGGAATTAAGTATAAGGACAGACAACATTAACACTGATTCTGCTGGATTTGTGTGACGGGGGTATAAAATATTAATATTTGCACTAGTTTATCTCTTTTCTTTTGCTATGCAGTTATCAACAACATACATCCTAATAGTCAAATGAACTCTGAGAAGAAAAGGTAAGTGGTAGTGACAGCACTGCATCCGTGCTCTGTGAGACTCAGTGAGGTGCTAAAATCACCAGGGCCTGCCCTTCTTTCCAGTACTCCTCACTCCTACAAGGTTTTACCCAGCTAAGCCCGTTCTTGGCCGTCCTTCTTGGAGAGATGCAGAAAGCAGGTAGGAGACACTCCTGAAGGAGTAGAGAAATTGAATGAAGGAAGAGACTTTTGGCAGGTCCCAGCAAATCTCTCCTACAGCAAG
The DNA here is from genome assembly GCA_033459285.1 of Clamator glandarius. Lineage (NCBI taxonomy): Eukaryota > Metazoa > Chordata > Aves > Cuculiformes > Cuculidae > Clamator > Clamator glandarius. The sequence continues at coordinate 3,123,173 of JAUNZM010000105.1, forward strand.
AGCAGCAAGCACTTCACCTTCAAATCATCTCCAACCCTTTGGCATTTCCAATGGCACACAAGAGGATGTGGGTTCTTGTTCCCTACAGCAGCAACCGGAAAGTGAAGGGATTCCCAAAAAGTAGTGGGATGTTCCCTGTAGTGCCCTGTACAATTCCCTACAGCTCCTGAAGTAGGATGAGATGACAAGATGTTCTACTCTTCAGTGCTGTATGGGCAAAATTCATCTTTATACAATTCACTTTAAGCTCTGAATGAAATTTCTGTTCTAAAAGCAGACAACAAAATTTTACTATTTTCTGCTGCTTCAAGAACATAAGTGAGGAAAAAATCCAAAACAATAGATCTAATAAGAGCAGAGACTAAATAACTTAATTCTCATTGAGGTACCGCAGCTATCATTTGGGAAAAACAGACAATCCTTGTTTTCATATCTACTGCAGTTTGATGGATGTAAGAAAAAAAAACATCAGAAAACTAATGTCTACCAGTCTTAGCTTGCAACGGTAAGTACTCAGGAAACTGTATACACATTTCTGGTTTTTATCTCACCATAAATTTCCTAACTTGTGACTTCGAATTGAAGAAAAAACATGGTGAAATCAATCAAATCATCGACACTTGTCTCAAGTCTATTTTTATCTCATGCTCTCCTCCTTCATCCCCCAGAATACTTGCAGTAAAAGTGAAATGCACATTAACTATGATGAGCTGTTTACTGATCTCTGCTTAACAGGTGCAAAGATATATCAAAATTGTTTCTTTTAAAACACAATATTCACATTCAGAGCCTTGTACAGCAGTCCAGAAAAACTGAATATTATCAAGGTTTCTAGTACTCTATTACAGACTGCTTCGGAAGTTTTGGACCATGACAAGTATTCACTCATGCAAGGCAGGCAGTCATTTAATTCAGATAAAGAAATCATTCTGTACTACTCCTGTCTAAATACTGCAGATTTATCTTCACCATGTTCTCACAAAACATTTTGAATGTAAAGGAAAAGTAATAAAAAATAAATGTCTCGTTAATTTTTTAATTCAAAAATTAAAGCACACACTTCCTTTTAAAGACTGTGTAGGAAATTTAAATTATTGGCAAAGCCACACTGTATTGCACTGAAAAGCCCCCCTGGCCACAGCTGTCAGCTTATACTTTCAGAATTGGGATCTGCCCATGGGCATAGAGATAGCTTGTAGCTAATAGGCTGCTTACAAGTCAAGGGCAAATAAAAAAAAATAATCCATGTAAACCAGTATGAAATGCTAATGCAACTTTGGGTGTTTAGATTATGCAGTTGCACATCAGTATTCTAATTAAAAGGAAAAGGTACTATCAAACATCCACCTCATACTAAAAAGCAAGAAACAGAACTGCTGACCACTAGTTCAAATTAAAGATTTTTTTATATCTGATTGTTCTTTACCTGGAGAGACACACCTATGCCATCAGTTACCTTCTGTTCTTAATCATACACAAAAGCCCACCAATTATTGGTCCCTGGAGACATACTTTTTCCCATTCGTCTCTGAACAGGGAATCAGGATCTCTCTATCATTCCCCGTAACATTCACATAACATTAATAAAAATAACTTCAAAAGTTTTGCAGAAGATCTATAGAAGATTCTACAGAATCTGCCTTTTCCAGTTGAGATATTAAAGAAAAAGAAAAAAAATCCAACTAAATACTAGAAATCTGCTATGTCTGTGATTGATTTTAGACTAGTCAGATTTGCCTTGAATTTCAAGTATTCACAGAAGCTCTGGAACAACTTTTCCTTTCTCCTATCACATTTATATTTATCTAAATCCACCCATTTGATGAATTACTTTTATGTTGACCACTAATTTAAGAGGAGGAGTAGATTATGCTATATAAAGATCTTTGTAGGAGATAGTTTAGAAGTCTGTTTCTTTTTTTTGTCTTAATGGGAAGCTTTAAAATGCTGTCCAAAACAAATCACAGCCTTCAGCTTAAAAAGGAAGGATTCCTGTTGTTCAAGCCACACTTCATCAAACTGATTAATAATCACACAGAATGTATTTTTCTGGTTTTGGGTTTGTTTGGTTGGGTTTTTTTTAAATCCTTATTGCCACAGTAAAAACAACTGGAACAAGAGGAGCTGGTGTGTCCCAGACTGTCATGTTTTACATAAGCCCAGGTGACTAAAGAAAAATTTCAAGGAGGAGTCCACACAAAAGAAGCTTATAACTGTGGTAGTCAGCTTTGCTTGCTTTGTTTTGATTTGCAGTAAGACCTACAATTTCTTGTCTGAAAAGACTGCTGCTTGTTTAGGGGTTTACTGCTGTCACAGAGGAAGGAAAGAGATTGGACAGACTGGAGAAAAGATTAAAATGCTGCACGTTGTTCTCATATTTCACAGAAGGGCTTAAGTTAACGGTGAAACTTCCATGATTTATACATTCATAAAAAAGATGTAATCACAGTGAAAAGGTCATCTCATTTGCATACTAGATACTCAAATCAACCACTCTGGTTCTGCTGATCTAAAATGACAGCAAAGCAATACTGTCGGCCAGTGAGAGATACAGGATGGATACCTCAGTAGATGATGAGCAATATTTACAGACACAGCTAAGATGCACTTTTTCGTGCACAAATTAAAATTATTTAGGCAGAAGATGCTGCTAGAGGAGGTGGTCTTGCAGCCAACAGTCCTACCTCCCTCTTCTCCCAGAAGCCACTGCAGTGCAGCTGCAGGACATTCTGATTCACCCAGCCTATTCAAGGGAATATCATTCCTTTTTTGCTCCAGGGGTAAGCCTGCCATTTGATCAGCCCAATGCATTGATTCATACTGAAGCTGCAGAACCACTGTACCCAGTGCAAAAGATTGCAAAAGCATTTGGACCTCTGGGAAGGACTAGGAGATGTGGACTACTCTTAGATAGCTTAAATTGTAATACTTGCCTAAATAATTTTAATCCAACCTTAGATAAGAGAAGGCAAATCTACCCAGGCTTCTCTATCACCAGTCAAGATGTACTGGGTTGTGATCATCTCCAATCGTAAGCTGCATCAGGAACATGCTACCATTCATTCCTTCATCAAAACAGCTTTTTTTCCCATCCCCTAGTCCATTGCCCTTTCTTTGATCCTGCTACCTTTTACAGTATCAAAACAAAGACCAAGCTTTAATTTAGCCACTCCATCCAAAGCAAACCGAGCGCCTCTGCACCAAACCCTGTGAGACACAAATAGGACTAGCATTAGCAAACCTTATTTTACTGCACATGTGTTTTATATTTGTATCTCACTAGCAATATATGCCGCGCTACTTGGGAACGGTGGCTGCTGCTCTGCACTTCTTATGTGCTTTAAATTGGGGGAACTGTATTCTTAAGGTGAACGTGAGGGAGCTTGGGGCAATCCATCTCCTAAATTGGCCTCCTACTCTTCCTGGATGTTGACAATATCCCCACATGACAGCATCTTTTAAGTCTTTCAATCACAGCCAGTTAACTATCGTTTTTTTTTTTTTTTTTTTTTAACAGCCACCATACTGCCTGAAACCTGCAACATCCATCTTGGAAGGCTTTGGACACAAGATGATTCAAGTTATGGAACCACTAAAAATTCTGCAGCTTGAAGCAAAAGTATTTTACAAGCTAAACTTTAACTTTCATTTCACCATACTGAAAAAATTATGAACATTTTGTAGGAGCATCTATTCAAGAAAAAGATAAATACCACGACCATCTACATGCACATGATTTTGGGAAGGCAGTAAAGAGACTGTGTATAAATTAGTATTGACCCCTAGTCATTTTATCAGAATTGGGCAGGTATATTCTGCAACAACCCTTTTGCCTGCCCCTTACTGTATTGCAGATGTGACAGTCCTCTGGGCACCTCCAGCTCTTTCTAGATTTTGTTAATAAAATATTTTACCTTTGTTGCTGGAAAAGCTAGCAAAGTTTACAAAGTATGTGATATAAAATGAATAATGGTATCAGCACAGTTTGCATTTATCACATGAAGGTGACCTTTTTCCTATCAGTTTATAGCATGTACTTCAGAATTCAATTTATCCTGTGGCAGATCAGTGCATGGCTAGCAGAAATTTCAAAATGAAAGACACTAAGAGTCCTACTAAAGCAATAATACAAACAGATTTAAGAAGCCTAGCACCAAGTAAAAAGAAAGACGTCTAAGCAAACAAACATGTTTTGACATTCAGTGACATTTTGACACTGGACAATTCTCTGCATCATAAATACATGCAGCTGACAGACATTATTAAAAATGCTTGCATAAAAACGAACCATTTAGCTGTCTCTATAACTTCTACAAAGCTATGCTTTACAAGGAAGTATTGCAATTTAAAAATCTATGTAGAGGGAACTACATGAAACCCTTACCAGACTCTGTTCACTCACATTCACAATATTTTTGTTTGCAAATTACACACATCAACTCCAGTCCAGAGGAATAAGAACAGACCACCTCCAACAAAAACCATCAGGAAACAGACTGACTCTTTCAGATTTCTTTCTTTTTAGACAGTGAAGCAGTTACCAAATTATTTCATGCTATCTTCAAGAAGTCGTCATCATGAACAGCACATAGCTACTAGTTCAAAGATAGCCTAGCAGTTCATATTACAGGATTTTCAGAGTTTGTGGAAGAAACTAAGGAAAGTTATCCAAGCCCTATGAGAGAAAAAAAATAAAATAAAATCTTCAAATAATTTTCATTTTGATTAATTCCAGGAAAACAGACACCTTCCTATCCCTTCCCAGTGATCCTTGCCAGGGAACTGGGGCACCGAGTCCATTGCAGCATATTGATCTAACAAACAACAGGGCCTGCATCCATCGATCGGCTCCAGCTAAGCCCGTGCTGCTTGCAAGGCCACGCGAGGCTTGCAGCTGTGGATCATTCAACAAGACAAGCAATACAACACACCTTTTCCTCTCTGGGCAGACCTAGGCAGAGCATTTCTCCTACAGCATGCAAGAAATCACAACCACCTTTAAGCAGACAGCAGCCAAACAGCTGTGTCCAAGATCTTACTTTGCTACCTTACAAAAGGCTTAAAAGGAACATGCAGCCCAATATTATTATGGCTGCAGATGAAAAGCAAAGTTATCAAACCAAATGGAATATAAAACCCATGGACTTGCATGGTGACCATCGTCATTCAGGCTTCATCCCTGCACTCTGACCTGCACCAGCACACCAAAGTGGTCACATGAAGCTTTGCTGGGATTGCAACAGGGATTTCTTGCATGAAAAACTAGGTCCCAAAGCCAGGTGCACCTGCCATTTCACCAGGCTTTGCTTGAGCCTTTGTTGCAAATATCAGGAGGAGGCAATAACCAACAGATCATTGGCAGTTGTAATAACTGGTAAAATCACATCCTCTGAGGAGAAAAGGATCCATTTTACACTTATTCTTAAATTCTTAATTTGCACAAGCATAATGACAAGATTTTAATTAAACAAGACTTTACACAATCAGAAGTGCAGACAGTGACACATAGTGTCAGAACGAGGGGACAGGGGGTATGTTGCTTGTTTTTTTTTAAGTTCCAATGTGATAAAGGACTTCTTTCTGCCCCTGGGAAACCCTGAATCAATTACAGGTAGGCAAAAACACCTCCGACACCTGAAATGCTATATATGGGTTTTGCTCCAGGCTGTTAAAACTCCTTCCATAATATATCTCAGCCCTGCTTAAATACACTCCAAGAGGTTAAAATTTCCTTCCACTGCTGCTCTCCTCTAGACAGTCTGGAAAACACTGCAGTACTGACCTTCCCTGGCTACCTTTGCACACAGAAACACTCCCTACCCACGTGGTGCCCCAGTTTCCACTAATTTCAGCAGTATTTCTGCTCTTATGCAATAGGTAACATTTTCTACATAAACACCTTCAGAAGGAACTAAAGCAATCACAGATCATTCTGTGTAACCTACCAAGCAGCTATCAGTGGCTACTGGATGCAGATGACAGACTAGATCTGAACTTGTGACCTCCAAGTGACCTACACTCCCCATTAGCCATCCCCCAAGAACAGAATTAATCATTTTTTTTATAAAAGCACAAACATGCACTAAAGCACTAATGGAAAAATTGTGGTTATTTGAACAGAAAAGCACATCCTGAATTAGAAAGCCAAAGACTCTCACTGATGTATTAGTTCTATGGGACAAAACACATACTAGCTGCTTTACCTAAGACCCGTACCACTAAGATGTTTTGGATTTTGGGGGTGTTTTTTTTTTCTTGCAGAACTCTGATGACAACCATCACTGAAAGCTAAATTTATGCAAACAATAGCTGGAATTAATGAATGCACAGTGATATGAATTTATTTGGGCAAGTACACTTTGAAGTACTTTTAGCATAAGAGATGATGCTGACCAAAAAAACACTGTGGACAGCTGATGAAAGGAGTACTCTGGGGATGATAAAAATGCATAGTTGATACACTGATACAGTCACACCTTCATTTGTCAACAAACAGTAGACTTAGAGAGGGCAGACAACAAGCTATCAGCATGTGCATGACAGAGAAGTTTTACAGATTAGAGAACAAGGAGTTTAAAAAGACCCTGAAATCCAAATCTTAAATGCATGATCTTTATTTACCTTTCCCCACAACAGTTCCTACGCACCAGCTTTGTTGCATCCTTCTCCTTTGTAGAAAAATAAGTTTACAAACTACTTAACCCAGTCATTAAGTTGGATTCAAGTTTAAGAACCTTCATCCTCTATGCAGCATAAAAGCTTACAACACAAATATCAATAATATTTTATGTATCCGGTTTCTGTCACAAGGCTTGAAAGTTAAGTGGCTGTACCATACAGCAATAATTTTAATGAACAAACACATGATTTAAATCAGGAAAGTCAACATAATAATTTCCACTGACTCAGCTACATATCAAATCCTATATGCACAACTAGCTGACAAAACCTGAAAGAAACAAAGACAGGAAAAACCTCATACACACTCAGTATTATGTAACTAATGGTTAAACACCACTCGCTACTGTAAGAAAAGTGGAGTTTTTTCTCTTTTCATGTTCTTGAAACAACATATTGACCTAATGTAATCGGTGAGCCACCATTAATAAAAGCTCCATGCTGAAAAACAACTAAGAGCTAACCCTCCACCCACACATCATTTTGATACAGGTATGCTAAATGCAGAAACAAAGTCTATTTACATAGATGTTTTGCTTGTATTTGATTGCCAGTTTACTTGTATTTGAATATCAATTTGCAAGCTAATTAGAGAACATTGCTGAGCCCATTACAGAAAAATAGTGCTCCACCATTAACTGCAGTGCTATCTCACTAATTCCTTTAAAGACTGGCTTCAAACACCATCTTCATCTCCATTCAAAACAATTAGGGTACATTTATTTCACATTTTAAACTGCAGAGAATCAAATTTTTAAACACTTTAACAGACTGCACTGCTATTTTGATAGCTTTTATGTTACAAATTATGCTTTTAGGGATTGGTAACTTTCCTATTTAAGGGAATGTTAAACTGGAACTCACAGAGGGGCTTAAATAATACCTCTTCTCTACAACCTGAGAGGCATGTGCCATTAACTTTCAAAAACAAAATAAACCTACTTCTTAAAAGGCAGCAGAGTGCACAAGAAAGAGCTTGCTCCTGCAGGCAACCAGATGATCATAATATCTGCCACTGTTCATAAGCCTGCCAAAACACAGCAGGCAGTAAAGGGAAGAGAAAAAAATAAAAACGGCCCAGTTTCTGAAGCTCTTGTGGGCAGCTCAGACAAGGAGAGATGCACCCTAGCCATGCTGTGCTGTGCTGTGCTGTGCTGCTCCTCTGTCCAGAACAACAAGTGCTCACCAGCAGGTAGGGCCTGCAGCAGGGCAAGGGATGGCAACCCCAGGCAGTGCTGGATGTCCTGGTTCTCCAGGATTATCCACAGCCTGGCTGGAGGTTTAATGGGATTGCTCACTGTTATCTGCAACCCAGCTCAGAACTGCTGGTGCAATCTGCCGCTACGCCTGGATGGGGCTAGGATGCAGAAGGCAGCAAGGGGCAGGTAGAGCTGATCCTAGGCTACCCAATCCTGGAAATAAATAAAACAGCAGGAAGAAAGCTCCCAGTTGCACTGCAGGGAGAAAAGGGAAAAACAAAATCAAAAAGTACCAGCAGAGAATCCAACACAGTGGAGTCTTATTAAACTATGACTTTGTTTTCTCTCATCAGCCCTAATAAGACCCCTTTGTTCTTATTAACTTATTTCCTTTTCCACAGCAGGTCCCAGTAAACCAACAAAGCAAGCAGACCCAGAGAAGAACTAGCCCACCACAAAAAAAGCAGGGACAGTTTTGTGTCAGGTAAATCTGCCCATCTAACTCACTTATCTGGCAGCCACATGGTGATGTATTTATAACTCAAGGAAAGAAAGTTTCATTTTTGGTATATTCTAGGTTTGTTTAGGGCTGGTATTTTCACATATAATTAAATTGCACATCTATAATCAAGATGATAAACAATGCAAAAAACTATTACTGGCACCAGTCCACTGTCAGCAAAAAGCAGCAGTGGATTTTGAGACCACTCGATGGACACTGATGGACTCCAAGTGCTCAAATCCAACACTGCCTCCAGAACATTGGACATGTTGTCAAGATGCAAAGTCACAATGTGCAGCTACAGGTACTTCTTTAGTGACCTTCACTCATATCCTGGTTGTAACACCAGTTTATTTTCAAAAGCCTCTTCCTTGTGCATGTTCTGGTCTTGCATGAACATCCAATAATTAAGTTTGTTGGCATTAATATAATTTGCAAAAACACAGTATATGTGGGCATTGTGTTGTTATTGTGATGTCAAAAAAGCCTAGCAGTTTCTCCTAGACAAGCTCCTCACTACTATCTTCTCATTCAATTCATGCCGCTGAACTCCACTGGATCCTTGGCATTTCCTTTAGGATGGGTATGAGATGACCATAACTAGCTCAAACTGGATGTCGTGAGGAAATTTGAAAAAACTCCAAAATACTTTCCTTCCTACCTTAGGTTACTTATGCCCTCTTCTTTCAACCAATGCCAAGTCTCTTTCTAAAACTGTGCAGAACCCACACTTTCCTTTCCCCCGTGAACTACGTGAGGGTCTCTATTCATTCCTTAACCCATTTCAGCTTCCTTCATCACCTGGATCATTTCTTATCCCAGCCTCATCTGAGGCCTATTCACACCAGTTTCACCCCACTCATGCTTCAAGACTTTTCTCCTGGCCCTCTGGAAGACAAATCAGCTGGGATATATGGAGAAGAGTGTAAAATGATCCCCGTTGTGTAAAATTAGAAAGATTCAAAGGGTACTAAAGGGCAAGTATTCCTTCTGCAGCCTAATTAGAAAATAATAGCAAATTTAGTCATTTGGCTTCCATCTGAAATCTGACATTGTTCCCTTGCACTTGTCTTCTACCCCTTCTACCTTCTGAGTTCAGTGTGGCTGACTCCGATGCCCAGGATATGCCCAGAAAGTTTAAAAGTGAACTCTTACTATAAAAGTTGTCATTTCCAGATTAAAAAATGCCCCCTTGCTGAGTGTCACAAGTTCAACCAAAAGCAATGAATCCACCTCAATGCATTCAACCAAAATCAGAGCAGTTCAAATTGTACTTGGGATTTGTTGATTGACATCCAAGTCTTCAACACAATGATATTTGATTTAATGTAACCATTAAGTGTTTAAATACCTCTGGAATTTATCTTTATTTCATATGGTAATATGTTCTACAATAAAGAGCATTTTTGTATAGTATCAGTTCAAAAGAGTGCTCTAACAAATTTGTCTTCTGGATTGTTAGAAAGATGAAAAGTCAACAAAAGATGTATTGTAGTCTTAAGCAAGAATTTGAATGCCTAATTATGCATACCATGTGTCTCACATTATGCTAACACAGATGGCCTCACCTGAGTTTTTGCTCCATGTATTACATTACTAAACTATCCACGTAAAGAATTTTTTTAATGCAGCTGTTGCAAGAAAGAGCAACTTTTCTTCTATGGCTAAATAAATCTCCCATACCCAAGGGCACCTTTTCTGGGGAAGCTTTCTACACAGCTTTGCAATCTCCATTACTCCCAGCCTACCCGAGAGTACAGGTCAGCCTTGGAGAAGGCTCTAACTGCAGTGATTCCAGGAGAAAAAAATGGCACCTGGGGAATCAAGGCCAGATTGCACAGTTTAAAACTAAGCTAAGGCTACACTAAATGGTGTCAGGAACAGCATAAGCCTAGACCTGGCTTCAGAGGCAGAAACAAACACTTCCTTTGCCATCCTCCCATTGAGCTACGTTAAGAGCTTAGTGGGACAGCTGTCAACTCACTTCTTGTAATTCCCATTTCTGCACACAGAAAATACACTACTTGTAAGTAACCAGCTGAATATAGGAAATGGGAATAAGTTCTAATTAATACAGTGCATTCAAAGTAAATTCATCATAAACAGAAATTACTATCATAGCTAGACTAATTAACTAAGATATTAACTTACAAAAGCCAGAATATTGCAGCTACTCAGGATTTCTATAACTTCCCTGTAAGTGTATTTTTCTCTTTATCAAGATGCAGATATAAAAGTCTGAACTAGAAACAGAAGCAGTATTTGTTTTGCAATGAGTAAGGATGAGTCAAGTTTTTTCTCTGGGAAAAGTAGACAAAATAGTGCATTTGGGTTTTTTTAAACTAGAAAATATATTTCTGCCTCTAATATAAATAATGTAAAATGAAAACATTTTGTTTAGTACTTGCTTATAGGTTTCTTTCAGAATCACTTCTTATCTAGAACTCAAGCGACAAGTTCTCTGATACTGGATATACAAATTGGTCCAAAAATAACAATTCCATTACAGCTTTAGGTTCCACTGAGGGATAATCAAGTTACCCTTCTGAAATATTTGTCCTTTGTGCGCACCCAAAATGTCACTGAATTTCATTATACATTTATTCTCTACTTATATATATGCAACATTCTACATATAAGCTTCGAATGAGAAAATGGCAACATTAATCAGTAGCAGTAGATTAATAGTAACATGTAAAATCAGCTATCACATAACAAATCCAACTTGAACTTCACAGAAATTTAAGTGAGAAAAAAGGAGTTGGAATTCATATAGAGATTTCACCACTGTTCAGTAAGGTGAAGATATGTTATGCATGCTCTACAGGAGCATGTACTCCCCCTGTACTCGGCACTGGTGAGACCGCACCTCGAGTACCGTGTTCAGTTCTGGGCCCCTCACCACAAGAAGGATGTTGAGGCTCTGGAGTGAGTCCAGAGAAGAGCAACAAAGCTGGTGAAGGGGATGGAGAACAAATCTTATGAGGAGCGGCTGAGAGAGCTGGGGTTGTTCAGCCTGGAGAAGAGGAGGCTGAGGGGAGACCTTATTACTCTCTACGACTACCTGAAGGGAGGTTGTGGAGAGGAGGGAGCTGGCCTCTTCTCCCAAGTGACAGGGGACAGGACGAGAGGGAATGGCCTCAAGCTCCGCCAGGGGAGATTTAGGTTTGAGATAAGGAAAAAGTTCTTCACAGAGAGGGTGGTTAGGCATTAGAACGGTCTGCCAAGGGAGGTGGTTGAGTCACCGTCCCTGGAGGTGTTTAAGGTTAGGGTAGACGAGGTGCTTAGGAGCATGATTTAGGGATTGGTGGGAATGGTTGGACTTGACGACCCGGTGGGTCTCTTCCAACCTGGTTATTCTGTGATATACTCTGTTTAGTGGGGAAAAAGGAGTATGGAAACCACATCTCAAGAAAAGCAATCTCTTCCTTCAGCAAAAGCAAGCTCTGACTTTCATGGGACAAGTATGTGAGAATACATTAAGAATCATAGAATCACCAGGTTGGAAAAGACCCATCGGATCATCGAGTCCAACCATTCCTATCAAATACTAAACCATGTCCCTCAGCACCTTGTCCACCCGTTCCTTAAACACCTCCAGGGAAGGTGACAAATGCTGGGGACATCACACACAGATATCAGGGACCCATCATTTCATTTCATTTTTCTAATTAGTTAATAGGTTTGGAATTTAATCTCTGACTATCTGTCTCTAGACTTGAACGATAATTCCAGTTTAACAGAAAATCTGATGCAGCAGATTTTTCTATTTCAGTTTTTTATCACTGGTTTCATATCACCAACTGTAAAAAAAAATGAAAAAAGAAGTAATTGTTTTATATGTGAACAGTCTAAGATTTCAAAAGCAGACATCACATTTTGTAGGTAAACTATAAGATTTTTTTTTTCCTCCTAGATTTACATATTGCATCTTGATATGTGAATAGACAACAGGCATCATAAAACAGGCACTGTGCTACTGCAGTTAAAGCAAACAGAAGTAGTCCATCCAGTTCAGGATAGTAAGCTCAGTACTGATACAGGAGAATTTAGGGTGCTGTGGGGTACAGAAAATGAACAGGAAAGCTGTTTGAGAAACGAAGAGGAAAGGGATTAAAAAGGCAAGAGTCTGAGAATTGGAATGCAATTGTAACAGAAAATAAATGAAAAAAGCACAACATCACCACCTTACAGCAATAAAATTTGCTCTGCTTCACATGAAAGAGGACAAACATAAATCTACTAAATGTCAAGCAGGACTGAGGAGAGAAATACAAATATAACCCCAAGATAAGCTTCTGAAAAAGAAAATTCACACTCCCACTAAGGCTTAAAAGAATAACTAAAAAGATGATGGTTTGGTTTTGGGAGGTTTTTTGTTTGGTTGCTTGTTGTTGTGGGGGACAAAGTGGGAAATGGTATGTACAGGAAGATAATTTCAGAAAAAAATACATTTGGGAAAAATTGAAACATTTTTTCCCCAGCTTGCCAGCAGCTCGAAGAAAGACCCCATCCATCTGAGATTCTTTGGCTATCTGCCTGGAAGGAACTTGTAAACTTGTCTTTTTGCTTAAGGCAAGGAGACTTTAAACAAATTGGTTACCATTTTTTTTTTCCATGAAAAAAAAAGAAAAAATCCAAAATTATTTTTTGTCTCTCTTGGAAAATATGATTCTTTTAAACACTTTCCCTGGCTCTGCTGTTAATGTGCACTGGAATATCAAAGCTACCAGTGTGTGCTACCAGAGTAAGAATACAATTGTATAAGAGCTGTTTGTATAAAAAGAACAAGACATATGCCTTAAAGGATGCACTGCTGTCTTCATTTTTAAATATGATCATTTCTTTAAAGGAACTTTATTCTTATCTGACGATAGGCATCTTTGTACACAGAACAATAAAACACCACTAGCGGAAAAAAATGTCGCTTGGCTTCATCTCAGGCTGACAGCATCCAGGTAACCTCTACTATCTCATGAAGAAACATTAGTTACTTTTAAATAGGAGGCAATACCTGAGCACCCCATGGCAAGCAATGTGTATCTGAGTTCTTTCAGATTAACTGGTATTTTCCCGTGGTAAACTACAAAATAAGTCAGTGGGAATGCCAAAATCACGTTTGTTGCTCAGCTTGAGAGCACTGAAACAAATACTATTTTCTAAGCATTTCACTGCAGAAAGAAAAGGCAGCAGGGATACCGCGGCTCTGTTTAAGCATACAAGATCCTTCAACAAAACCCTAAAGGAGTAGGAGTGAGAGTTTACCCCAGATAAATGGGCTCACTCTGTTCATTTTATGGTTTCATGATCACTTGGTACCAGGCTCAGAGAGGAGGGAAAGTGCAAGTGTGCCTCTTTTGGCAATGCTGTCAGCTCACTTAGGCTTAAACAGCTCATGAAACTCTGCTGTTACTCATCCATAATCACCGTTTATCTGTGTGATGAACACCAAAACATTTTATTCTTTATCATTGTGCAACTCAAAGAGCTTCGAAATATTTTATAGCTAAACAACACTTGAAGGATACAGTTAAGAATCCTGTCTAGACAATGAATTTGCTTAGCAGAAAACTAGAATCATGTATTTAATAACAACACAGACAATGCTAAAATAAAGCCTTCAAAAGGCAAGAAATTGCTAAAATAAACTATCAGACTAAGAATCTCCATGATGTGATTCTGCAAATGAGCATTCAAGTAATTTTCCTAGGTGAATGATTTTAGCAGAAATACATTATTTGTATCTCAAATCTGCAGGATATAGAAAATAAGATTAGATAAAAAGGCTGGATGTACATATTAAATTGCCACAAGTACTTTTTCCGGAATAAACTAAAAATCCACAATAAAACCAGCACAAGCAAAGGCATTTAATATACTAACTGGAACTCCCTGTAACTTCAGCTCTTCTTTTCTGAATATAACATCTTATGTATGGTGCTCCAAACAGTAATCATTTTTTTTTTTTAAATCAAAAGCACTTTGCTTGTAGATCTGGAACAGATACCTACTTCTGCTAGGTGACAGCTGGTACATTATTTATTTTCTTTTTCTAAATGTTGGAATATTCAAGTCCTAGAATACTTCAAGCATATTAAATTCAAAAAGAACAGGAGGCCCAAATAATAAAATTTCTTTTAATTTTGTTTCAGAAATTATTACTTTTTTTCTCCTCCCTCTACAGAAAGGAAGGTAGTAGTTCTGAGCTCACCTACCTCCTCGGTAAAAATCAACATAATTTCACTGAAGTAACTGGTACCAAGTGGAAAACCATGTAAAACATTATAAATAAATTCAAAATTACACCTATAATATTTTAGCTTATATGTGTCTAGTGACCTGAGTGTACTGCATCCCAAAGTCAGACTTGCCAAACTTTGTGCATGAACAAAGAGTAAGATAGCAGCTTTGAAGAGCCTCAAAGGCTCTGGCCAGTGATGCCTGTATCAGAGGAACATAGGATACCAGTGACTTATGCCAGAAGGAGGCAACAGGATGTAGGTTATACTGCCGGCTGCCTCCTACACAGCACTGTCACAGCCTACTAAAAAGGCTAGTTTCCAACTCTTTCTGCTGTGCCTTCCCAGCTAACTGCATCTTTTCCCTACAAGGGACTCCTCCTTTCCTCATCCTGAAACCACAGACAGCTTTCTTGATTTTCTTTCCCTCCATTCACATTAATACATGTTTTCTTTCCCCTTTTCCCCTTCACTTTATTATGTTATGAATATTTTGTTTCACAAATAACAGCACAGCACATGGACACCAACTGAACATGCAAATGCCTCCCATGTGCTCATGCACAGGAGAAATTAGCAGACACTTGACATACTTTCCTAAGCACATGAATGAAGACATTATCAGTTATGAAGACATTTTTTAAAATGCAAAAGGTACAATTTGACCCTCTCTCAAAAACAACCACCTGAATACAGAAGTGAAGAGAAACCTCTCCTGAAAATATACAGTATCATGCAGTGTATGGTGGAACTCCATCCCGTACTCTACAGTAAAGATTTCTTATAAATAGTACTTAAAAAATCCTATATATTCTATGTTACTGTAACAGTGGAAAGGCACAGATGAACAAGTCATATGATAATTCAATTTTTACGTAAGTTTTGGTGAGTAAGTTAGAAACTGAAGACCTTGAGAGGCTTGTCCTCCACTGTGCAAGATAAAAGCAAATAAAGAAGATGGTTAGTAAAGATATGGTCATTTTCCTCAGCAGTATTTGAAGAAATAACTTGTCAAGAAAGCATCAAGTCAGGTTCAAATTATTCTGCATCTAGTTGAGAGGGACACAACGCCTGTGTGCTTGTGGTATTAAAGCTTTCACTTGTAAACCATACAGAAAACCTACAGTTATATGCTTCATTTCTGAATTTGTACTAGTATAAGCCTGCAGTTTGACAGGTAAAGGAACCAAGATCAGAATCAGGCCCATGGTTATTCCCAAGAAGCAAAAGTCACACAACTATACCTAACTTGCAGTGTCATCTGAATCCAGTTTAATAACCAGAAAATAGGCTTTTGGCAACAACAGTATTTCAAAATGACAGTGTAATTAAATTTAAGTCAAAGCTATGCAAAGACGGACCACATGTTTATGTGTAACCAGCAAATTATATGCTTTTAAGCATGTCAATTTTCAAAAGAAATAACCATTGCAGTAATTCAGTTGAGGAACTGGTGGTAGGAAATAAAACTCCCTCAGGTCATTTTTCAACCAGCTGATACGATGCAATACATACTGCATGCCTCATAGTTTTTCCAATTCCTACTTCCCTAAAACACTAAGTGTTTTAATACCATTCAAGGACAAACCAGCAGTGCTTCACTCACTTCTGAGAAGCAAGGGAAGGGACTGTGTGAATGCAATGAGTAATGAGAAAGGAAGTCAGTCTGCCATCCTACACTACTTGTTCAGACTCATTTATGGCTGTTCAGTCATTATCATCAGATCTGCATGAGCAATGCCAACAGAGAATTACTGGGAAGTCCACTATGGTTCCTAATTGGTGGGAAAAAGAGCGGAGAAATTGTAGAAAGGGTCTTAACTCCATGAAAAGCTAAGAGAACTTTCACAGGACAGGGTAAATCTCAAAACCACCGTGATCTCCATTTTAAGATTAATTGACACCATGATGATTAACTACTAACAAAGATTTGGTGGTTTCAACTGGGCACCTTTGGAAAAGCACTTGCCCACTGTGCTCTGTCTCTGTTTCTGCCTCTCTCTCCACATTTGCTCATCATCTACTGAACGAGTTCTCAGCTTTTGGAGGCATCTGTAGAGAGTCGTCTATTAACTCCCACTGGTGGGAAAGCAAGGAAGATTTCCTCTTTATTATTTTCTCAGTTGGCAGAACATTTACTTTAATACATGAATTTCTAAGCTATCCTTTATTAAAAGGAAAGTCTACGGTGGTAGAACATAATTCCTTGAAACTGAAAAACTTTTATTAACTCAAGTTTAAAAACACTAGAGCTGATCAATTAATCCTGCAGTCAAGTTTCCATTATACTTCTTGAAAACCACAAAACAGGTCTGTAAAATATAATTAAGGAGAGACTGGTACATACAGCATGTAAAATCAGGACTACAACTATATTTGTTTTGCATGCTCATTAATTTTTTTTTTTTACGTGTCTTGATCTGTGTAACCATAGAATCATAGAATAACCAGGTTGGAAGAGACCTACAGGATCACTGAGTCCAACCATTCCTATCAAACACTAAACCATGGCCCTCAGCACCCCGCCCACCCGTGCCTTAAACACCTCCAGGGAAGGTGAATCAACCACCTTCCTGGGCAGCCTGTTCCAGTGCCCAATGACCCTTTCTGTGAAAATTCTTTCCTAATGTCCAGCCTAAACCTCCCCTGGTGGAGCTTGAGGCCATTCCCTCTCGTCCTGTCCTCTGTCACCTGGGAGAAGAGGCCAGCTCCCTCCTCTCTACAACCTCCCCTCAGGTAGTTATAGAGAGCAATGAGGTCTCCTCTCAGCCTCCTCTTCTCCAGCCTAAACAACCCCAGCTCTCTCAGCCACTCCTCATAAGGCCTGTTCTCCAGCCCCTTCACCAGCTTCGTTGCTCTTCTCTGGACTCGCTCCAGAGCCTCAACATCCTTCTTGTGGTGAGGGGTCCAGAACTGAACATAGTATTTGAGGTATGGTCTCACCAGTGCCTCACCGTTTCTGATACAGGCCAAGATGCCACTGGCCTTCTTGGCCACCTGGGCACACTGCTGGCTCATGTTCAGTCACTGTCAACCAACACTCCCAGGTCCCTCTCCTCCAGGCAACTTTCTAGACAGGCTTCTCCTAGTCTGTAGCACTGCACAGGGTTGTTGTGACCCGAGTGCAGGACTCGGCATTTGGCCGTGTTAAACCTCATGCCACTGGACTCTACCCAGTGGTCCAGCCTGTTCAGATCCCTTTGCAGAGCCTCCCGACCCTCCAGCAGATCCACACTTTCACTCAGCTTAGTGTCATCTGCAAACTTGCTAAGGGAGCACTCGATGCCTTCATCCAGGTCGTTGATAAAGACATTGAACAGGGCTGGACCCAGCACTGAGCCCTGGGGAACTCCACTTGTAACTGGCCTCCAGCTGGATTTAACTCCATTTCCCACCACTCTCTGGGCCCGGCCAGCCAACCAGTTTTCCACCCAGGAGAGTGTGCGCCTGTCCAGGCCGGAGGCCGACAGTTTCCGTAGCAGAATGCTGTGAGAAACTGTGTTAAAGGCTTTACTGAGGCCCAGGAAGATACATCCACAGCCTTTCCCTCATCCAGCAGCCGAGTCACTTTGTCATAGAAAGCGATCAGGTTAGTTTGGCAAGACCTGCCTTTTTAAGACATATTTGAAACTATTTAAAACGGATGTTCTTAGTTCCACAACTTCCAAAGTAGATGGAAAAAAAATTATTTTAGCAGTTCAAACAATAGCCAAATTAATGCACACTTTTCAAAATGTTCTACTTCCACAGACTTTTATATTTAACTGGTTGCATACTTAACTTGTATAAGAAACTGAAACTTAACTGGCTGGGAAATCTACAAGGGTATGTGCCCCTGTGTCCTACAGGGAACTACTCTATCCCTGAAAAATAAGAGATGCAAAGAGAAATGAACCAAATTCCCAATCCGGATAACGCATGGGCAAATGTACTGACTGCAGTGCATCCCCAGTGGAGGCAAGGACTTGTACTTGCTGAGCATGCTGTGAGCTCTGGCGCAGGTCTTCCTGAGCCAGGGCACAGTGCCACTCCAACACAGGTAGGTGCCAGGGCCAGTGAGCAGCACAGCATCCATGAGACAGCACCAGCACCATCCTACCTCTATGGGCACAGCTCCTTGCAGAACCCACAGCGCTGCCACCCCCAAATGATGGCTCACAGGCAATCACTTTTTCATATTGCTACCTGTCCTGCACCTTGCTTTCCAGAAGTGCCTCTCCTCAGGTTGCCAGGAAAGAGCAGTAAGCAAAATATTTCTGCATGAACGTGAGCACTAGGACTGGGTGTAAGTGCAGTACATTTATAGGAGATGTAAAGCAGAAGGGAATTTTTTATAACTCCTCCATCATTCATATATAGGCTCTAAGAATAGGCTGATGGCCTATGTATTGCCAGCGGCCACAAAAAATATCAGTGCGAACACTGTGCTAAGAGAATTAGTGGACAACCACAGGAAGGTGTGCACTGCTCAGTACTTTCAAATTACAGTCAAAGGTGCTCGTGCTACCACTAATAGCAACAGATTTTCCAAGTCCTATGACAGTAATCAAAAAATAATCACAGAGCAGCTGATGTTCTTTCCTGCAAGAGTTCATGCCCTATTTAAGGATGAAAATGCTCCAGAGTGATTTATGGTTATAACTAGAGGAAAGAGAAAAAATTAAAAAAAAAATCAAGACATCTTTTTCTAACCATACCATTGAGAAGTGGCTGTCCTCCATGTACGCTCCTTGACACCACTGCACTGTGAACATCTTCAGGAAATCCAGTCTTGCATGACAGATCTTCACAGGTTGCTTTTATCGGTGCCTGAAATACAAGACAAAATTTATGTAATACTTGCAACCCTCACTCACCAGAGAAACATTCCGGTTGGCACACACTCCATTTTGCTGCTGTCCTGTACAAGCAGTGTCTTTGTTTCCAAACGACTGCAATTAGGACCACGAGGGCAAAGGGTTAATTTTTCTGATAACTGGAATGGAAGGAACAAATCCCACTTGTCTGGTAAGATCTAAATAATACACAATCTTCATTCTTCTGACTACTGAACATTTCCACTAAGCCATCAAGACTGAAGGGGAATCATAGGGGGAACAAAAACATTCTTTCCTCTGGAAATAAATGTTGCACAAAACCCATCAGCAACTTTTTTGTCATAGCCAATTACTTGAGAGAAACTGCCAATTTAAAATGCTTTATTTAGAGTATTTCTGTGTGAGGCTGCAACAGAAAAGTAAACTCAGATAAAATGCTACACTTACAGTAACTTATATTTGTGTTAGCATTCAAACTGGATACCACATATAGCCAAATATTTCCAATGCAATCTCCTTCTATTTCAAAGGGATGTTAAAAGGAGAGCAGCTCATTATTAAATTTGCACAACAAGGGAAGAGTAAGGCACTGAAACTGTTTGTTCTCTCACTTTTTAAGAAAGTTTCCCCTCAAATCACATTCTTAAACAGTTTCATAAATGCCCTTTTATTAAGAAATATAATACAGCATTTGGAAACTTGTTTGTTCTGTAGTGTTCCATGTTCAGAAAATACTTCTGATAGCTTAGCTTGTTTCCAGAACATTTTGTTGCCAAACTAAAAACAAAAAAAAAAATGTTAGAAAAGAAAAAAAGACATCCAATTTTCTGTGTCAAAGGATTAACATTTCTTTTCAGTTGATCATTCCTGTCTCATTTGAGTACTGCACAAGACAACAACCCACCTTACACATGGTTAAGTGCCCATACATGGCAAAACCCCTTTCATGCTGCACAAGGCAGAGAGACCAGCTCCCACGTCAGCCTGGGCTGACATACATCTGAGAAATTGCAAGAGGCCTCGCACAATCTCAAACACGCCTATGTGCCAAGTAAAGGCCTATCCATGTGCACGCCCAGATGCAGTATACAGTCTTTGACAGGATGAGCAACTGTGCTGCTATATCATACCTAAATCTGATCAAGACTTAAATTAGTTTTTCCTTTTTACTTTCCCAGATGGCCTTCCATCAAGTAGACCTTCCATCAAGAAGTCCATGCAAGCACGTCAGCATACAATGGCAAAGAAAGTACTACAGGGAAAAGGAATGGAGAAAGAGAATTGATAGTGCTACACTCATTTGCAATAGTAACCTCAGGGAAAGAGGGCATTAGAGCAAAGACGGGACAGGAGTATCTCAAACCATAAGAGTTTTCTCAGAGAAGAGGAATCAGGCAGAAGTATAATCTCTCCACTGACACATGGCCAAGTTCAGCATGTCAATCCCTATCAGAAAAATTTTATCACTAATATAAGGAGGCATTCGTAACAGATTGTACTGCACTTACACCAACATGGTCCTAACTAAACTGCTCAACACTGACACCATCAAAAAAATTAAAATTTGCTATCTGATTCCCAAGTTACTGCATTATCCAGTTAAGTGCCCAGTAAGAGAACTTGTAACTATCAAGTGTTAGGTTATCTTAAAATGTGGCGTGGATTTAATTGTGACTTAAGTACGACATAAGGACATCACCTGTGTACATTTATGTACTTCTGATTGTTTACACGGGGACCCTAAAGAGAAGGCAAACAAAGTGACAATTTAAGCTACCACAGGATTGTTATCTGCAAAGCTGGAACTTGCATCTGTAGCTAAGTCCTAACAGTCCATTTACACACTGAGTGTTTAAGACAGTAAATCAAAAATAATTACGATTCCAACTGCTAAGTCCAGTTTCCTCAGCCTTAGAACTCAAATCACAGGCTTGATAGGGTTTTCATAATTTCAGAGAAAAACATTAAGACTCATTTAAACTACTGTACAAAAGGTGACCTCAAAGGAAATCTGATGGAGAGGAAAAAAAAATATATCTAGCCTTTCATAGTATCCTTGAAACAAAAAGGTCCTGGATGGGCAGCTAAGGAGATAGCAGGATTTTTACCAAGTCTGGGCTGATGAGCCTGGGAATATTTCAGCCTTTCCCGCAATCTATATGTACTAAACAGCTCTTATAAACTGAAACAATGCCCACTGAAACAAAGGCTGGGGGATATGAATAGAGAGCCTTCTTTATTCTTTCATTTGCAGCCATCAATTTTATCCGGAAACAAAAGACTGTACTCTGCTCTCCAAAACCAGCCCTTTGTAAAGATTGTTTGAGAATAAAAACACAAGGGAAGGAAGAATTCAAATTTTCAGCAATTCTTAATTGCCCTATGTTAAATGTTTTGAATGAAGTAGAAGTTGTTGCTTCAGACACACTGGGTCATATCAAGTTCAGCCTAACAATACTGCAGGACTTAAACCATTTTAGCTCTAAACAACAGAGGATGCCAAAATATTTTTATTCCCTTATCTGGAGGAAAAGGGGAAAGCTAGTAAAGATTATAGGGCACATTATTGTAATTTACAGGATTTTGTGTGATTAGTACAACTCCCAAGATTATTTAAAACCTAAGATAATATTACTTGTACACTCATCTACAGAAAGATACTACTTAAAAAAACTATCTTTCAAGATAGAAAGCAATTACCTTAGCTTGTGCCCATATAAAACCTGGCTAATGGAGTTAGAAAGCTTTGAACAAGCTCAGCACTTGGAAAATTCTCCTCTCAAAAACCAACAGACTGTGCTAAAGCAAAAGAGTTACTAATGAAAAACTGTGCTGCTTTCCTCATCCTTTATGGTTTATTTAGTCATTTTTAACTGTAAAGTTAGTAACAAGCATTACTATCTCCAGATACTCTAGAGCTAGCACCTAGTCAGAAGTGGTGTCAGATCACGTACGTACATAAACTCAGTACCGCAGATCTCATATTAAATGCAGCAGGCAGACTGCAATTCTGGAGCAACAAGATATAAATTAGAAAACCTCTGTCAAAGTTATTGTTCATTCACAATCAGTTAAAAGAATTGGCCATTCTGATATACTGACAGCAGTTAAGCCTGCAGTTTTCATACCCTGCTCCTCAGTTACTTCAGTTTCATAACCAGACAGCCAAGTATCTAGAAACCTCTGGTTTAATTTCAAGGCTGTATTCCAGCTCAATTTAAAAAAAAAAAAAAGAACCTGCAACCTGTTGACAATCTCAACTATCCCAACTGCATAATTCCAAAGGATTCATGTTTACATCTTTTTCTAAACACTACCAGCAAGAGTCTTCCAATAACAAAGGCCTTACTCTTGTAAAAAAACCCCTGTAAATTAAACCAAAAGTAAAGCCATAAGACACGATTGCTTCACTACTGTTGAAAGTTTTGGACTAATCCCTCTTTCCAATTTCCATACTTTCTAAAAAAGTAGCTATATTTAGAATGCAATTATGTGAAGAAACAACTACTTAAAAATGCAAGTTCACCACAAAAACACAGAAGCAATTTTGTATTACAACACACATCCTAAACTTGCAGAATTGGATTCTTAAACACAATTTTCAAACACGGCTGATCTTATTCCCTTCATACACCACTAAAGTTCACTAGTATCTATTAATCTGAAATATCAAAGTCACTTGTGTTCAACTGTTGGCATCTACATGTCCTACAACATTAGATTTCTTAATATTGATTGTACCAAATTGCAAGCGAAGTTGTTTCTGAAAGACTGTCTTCTTTTATGCTCACTGTAGCTTAATCCCATAGGAAATAAGCCTCGGTAGTAAAATGAGAAACAGAAGGGTATGCATCAGAAAAAATATCATACTTACAGTTATAACTGGACATAGTAAAGCTGCTGGTTGCCAAGTCCAGCCAATTCACAGGGCATTATTGTGCTAGACTCAAAACGTCTAACATAATTATATGTATGACAGAGCAGGGACGGGGCATTTGAGCTCTCCCACCTTAATAACCAACATTAATTTGCAATTATGACAGGACTATTCAACTTAAACACAAGTTCACAGAAACATTTGTGACTGTGTTAAAAGACTGGGTGTTTCCTGATAAATCTAAAGCCCAAGATGGTACCCAATGCTCATGCACAATGTAGGTAACTCTAGGGATTGTTCCATTCATTTTTAGCTTTGTGCACATACATCACCTGACACAGTGGGATATGCAGTACAAGGTTGGTCTGATTTTATGACAAGCTTCTACATACTACCGTAAGGCATACGCAAGATACTCTGCAGGATGACAGACACATCTCTGAAATGCTTTGGATGCTAAACTTGAAAACATTCACCAACTCCTTAATTTCCAACTTGCTGCAAAGAAGTGCGGCGACAGTTTATACCCTCACGTTACTCAGTGCTCCAGCAAATGTAGTCAAGTACAATCTGTTTTCAACTGTAGATTGCAACTAGAAAACAAGAAAAATGCATTTCATTCAAATTGTTCTGGAAGCCAAAAGTTTCCAAAGAGGGTGCCAGGCTACATCCTCCCAGAGATCATTCAGTTACACTAGAAAGGGCATTCATTATGCCATCTTCACTTCTAATTAGTGTTCTACTTCATGAACCAGGAGGTTTTAATCAGAAAATCCAGCTTCTTAACCAATACTCAAAACTCTCAAACATTTTCCCAAAATAACAGGATCTGCAACTTTTATGCTACCATCTGGTTTAAAAACAGTTGCCTTTAACCATCACTGGTCACCATACCTTTACAAATATGTCTCACAAACCATATTTGTAGCTCCTTCTGAGTGACAACTTACTTTACTAAACATGGAGACATTCACTAGCACATAGCTCAAACCCGTAACCTGGTTGGGACGCCCCTTCCCCCAACTACAACAAGGGACTACTGCATCTTTCAAGATGTGCTTCTCCGGACAAGACACAGCTCCTACCAGAGAAGGATGCCTTAAAATTTCAACTGCAAAATCAAAACCAAATGGAATTTCTGTAAGTTCAAGTCACATTTTTTAATAGTAAAAAAGACGAAAAAAAAAAAAACAGCCTCGAGTTTGACTACACATTCTCATTTTTCTAGTAAGAGAGAATCATAGAATACCAGGTTGGAAGAGACTCACGGGGATCATCGAGTTCCTATCAAACACTAAACCATGTCCCTTAGCACCTCATCCACCCGTGCCTTGAACACCTCCCGGGAAGGTGAATCAACCACCTCCCTGGGCAGTCAGAGGAAACAATCTTTCTTTGATTTGATAATAGCCATTGTATTGCTCATGTTGAGCACCTCTGATCATGGAAACTGCCACTAATGCATACAGGAGGATGGCGTATTTTCCCCGACCTTTGAGGGAGTCCTTGCAAAGTCTATCTGGAAAAACTCTTTTGGGGGATCACAAAATTTTAAGTACGTCTTCAGCAGCTGAGTGATAATTATATGCTAATTATAATGAATAGAGTCCCAGGAGGAGTCTGTTGGTAAAAATATATTTTTTAAATACGTCAAGGAGTGCCTAGAGGAGAGGATAAATGCGCCTTTTGGAAACATGATATTTAATTAAATCCACAAATACTAAAACCAAATAGATTAACTGAAACATTGAAAAGATTTGGCAGCAATACACCTTCCATCTTGGAAGCTGCTATCCTGTACCTGTTTTCATAAGCCATTTAAAAATAGAAAGCCCAATTTCCCCTCCTTATTCAGACAAAACTCCCACGATCTTTCAGTGAGAACTGCAGGATCAAATCAAATGATAAATCACATAGACCCAGTTATACACCTCTCAGGGTAAACAGCAGTACAGCCTGACAGCCAGGTGGTAAAAGGTCCCCCTTGGATCACTCACAAACTACAAATGTGCTTTAGCAATATACAAATCCACCCTAAACTCATCCTGCAATATCAACGTGATTTTTTCCTCTCAAGACTCACCTCTACACATGCCAGCATTAACTTGACCAACCAGTGGTAGGTGAGGAGTGCTATCATAATTACCACTGCTATTGCAAAAAAACTTCAAGTTTTCCTTCTGCTTTTATCACTTTCCATCCTGATAAGTCTCTCTGCATCTTTTGCACAACTAGTGCCACTGGGTTAGCGGAATTACACTAGCTACTCAGTAAGGACACTACAGGTTCCTTCTATGCTGTTTTATAACAAAAAGCAATTCAAAATAAAAACATCAGGGAACATTAGAGGTTACATAACCTTTGGGGAACAGACTTGTGTTTTCTATGTGCACACTGTCTGAAATAAATTAAATTCTTATCCTAATGGGAGCACTGGTGAACTACTGAAACTAGTGCAAGTTTTCCAAGTTTTGGGGGTTTTTTTGTTAACCTAAAAAAGCATTTACAAAGCCAGTGAGAGAGTTTAATTGGTGAATGATTCTCTTACTCAGCAAGGAGTCATTCAACAGTTCCTGCTCCTTACCACATGACAAAAAGTCCCTTACACGAGGCTGTCTGTATTGAGTAAAAACAACTTTACTCACAGCTTCCTCAAGCTATTTTTAAATATACACATGCACTTGTCAGAACTAAATTGTCTTAATGTGTTACAGTGTTCAGCTATTAAAAATAAAACCTAATGGATGAAATTATTGACATAAAAGTGTCACTGAAATGCATTAAGATGGGACATGACAAGGCTCTTCCAATGACATTTCTGGGAGCACCTCCAATTTCTGGGAGCAGAAAAAAAATCAGATGAGAAGTTTAATTATACACTCTTGACTTGATGTAGTTCAAAAATATGATCATTTGGGGCAATATTTTAAAAACTGGTATAATAAAAACCATACATTCATCTTTTTAGCACATTAAGTGCATGCCCAGGTAACAGTACTACCCACAAAAAGAGAGCAGAAGACGACTTCGTAGAAAACACAGAACATTTATTAAATATATTACACTGACAATTCATGAAAATATGTAACTTCTGTTACATCAGTAGCATATATAGTCATGAAAATATGTAACTTCTGTTACATCAGTAGCATATATACTTCTGAGCTTGCTACAATACCTACTCAGATAATTAGAACTTGTGTAACACACAAAATCATCTCCTGATTGGTTAATCACCGATTTAAATTCCAAAAACTCACTGTTGATTCACGCAACCTTATCAGTCCTATAACAGAGGCTAAAAGCAGTTTTTAAAAAGTCTCTTCACAAAATATTTAAATATCAAATTTAATATCCAAAGTGAAACTCTGATGTTTATTTCTACAGTCCTGCAATTATCTGAATTTCTAAGGATGTATCAGTGGTATCACTCTCACCTAGACCAGACAGAGATTGGAGACCTCTCTGCTGCAATATCCTGACACATTTAATTTTTCAGATAGATTCTTTCAACACAAAGCAAAACCAGAACAGAATGATCTACAACCTAAAAGGCTGAGCCACTCACACAACTATCCTGTTCTGGGGCTTATGAACTGCATTATAAAATGTATTCAATTCACTTTGATAGGCGTTAATTATGTTAGAATCTGATTTTTTTAAAGAGACACCTTGAAACTCATTTTTTGTACTTGCACAATCACGTATTTATGATGTTATTAAAACCAGACTGATTTTGAAAAAAAATAATAATGTGACACAGGTCTATATTAAGAGACGGAAGATGTACCCACAAGAGGAGACCTCACTGCCACTTCTGCACAAAACTGCACTAATATGCCTCGCCTCCGTTCTGCCAGCAGCTACTGCTGGGGGTCATTATGAGAGGGGTGCAGCTGGAAAGAAATGCCATGGCTGGATCCGCAACAGAGGCGGCTTAACAGGAGTGTCATTTAGGCTACTAGCTTCTTCACCTGGATCCATTTGCTACAACCTGGAATAGGACCAAAACTGCCTGCAGAGAGTAATAACTTGCATCCTCTGTCATCATAATTCGAATTCAAGCCAGACACCCAGGCAGGAAAGGCTCCAAAACTGCTTATTGTTTAATTGTTGTTGATATAGAAATGAGTGAGGGTCTCCTGAGTGATCTGACCATCCTATACACTAAAAAAAAAAAAAAATAATTCCCTTTTTGAGCACTCAATTTCTTATTCCTCTTTCAGGTTGATTTCTATCTAACAGTAGTTTCACTCTTGTAAACTCATGATACTCTTCCCACTTCTTCTTCAATTCCGTTGTTATCCCAGTTCTAGATCTGGCCAGAAAAGGAAGGTTCACTCCTTTTCTCTTCTTGTCTGTCAGGTTTTGCACAAAATACTTCCAGATTCACACTGATCTGTTAACCAGCAAAGTAAAGTACAGGTTTCATTCCCTTACGTCTCATTCAAGTTACAGATTACCAAAAATCTAAAGCCCTATTCCCTGTTTGCAAACAGCATTCACAGCACAGATCTGCCTTAAAACCTGCTTCCAGTTATAATCTTTAAAGTAATTCCATAATGACGGTTTTCTCTCTGATGAACATCGAAGTGATCAGTAACTCCGGAAAGTGATAGCTCTTGTGTCACAGAGAGGAAAAACCTCAGTAGAAAGGTTCAACCTTTTTAGAGAACCTGATACAGATAACCCCCCACCAACCAGAAGCACTAGATACCACGACTGGGGGAAAAAAAAGTTAGCACTGCACCCAGGCTCTGAAGGCTCTTTGCAGTGTGCATGGAAAGAGGAGGGGGCAGCTTTTAAAATGGAAGTGTTGTACGGACATCGGTCTATAAATCTGATTTCCTACGCAAGTTCCAATTTTGTTACACGCTATTAAAAATCAACCCTAACCTGATTTAATGGATACCCAAACAAGGGGGAAATTGGATTCCCCAACCGTAACGTGCCAGTGACACCGAGTGATACATAAAAGCAATAGGGCTAGTTCCTGTCCTTAATTCATAGCCTGTGCTTCAATTTCAAACCTGCCTTGGGTAGGAAAAAAAATGGAATAAGAGCTTACTGCAGAATTTGTATTTTAAAGATTTATTGAGATAGGAAGACTAAGAACTCAAAGCATATACAATAAATAGCACGTAAGGACCTTAAAAGAAAAAAAAAGAAACAAAAGCTGCATGCACAGATCTGCAAAGACACTAGCATTTGGAGGCAGAAACCAAACCAAATAAAAAAGCAAATAAACAAACAAATCAGCTTCCCCCGAAGAAAACAAACAAAAAAACCCGCCCAAAACTTAGCCCTAGAAGTAGCACATCACAAGTGTCTGAACAGGGTGGCTGCTTCCCCACGAAGAGGCTCAAGCCCAGCTGGACACCCCTCGTGCCTCGGCAGTCCCGGGTGCTCTTAAGACTCGAGGGAAAATCCCTGGGTGCGGCGGAGCAGCAGGCGCCGAGAGGCTTCAAGCCACCAGCCCCCGGGAGCGGCGCGGAGCCTGCGGGAAGGACCCCGCGCCGGGACGGGGCCGCCGGGGAGCCCAGCCGGGAGGCGGCGCGGCTGCCTCGCACCATGGACGGGGGCGGGCGCCCCGGCCTCGCCTCAACCCGCGCCCCCGGCCCCGCGGAGATGCCCCGACCGTAAATACCATTAAGAGGCGATGATCTGTGCCATCTGGTCCCTGAGACTTACCGCCCTCCCCACCCACAGCGCCGCGCCGGAGACGAGCTCGGCGAGCACAAAGCGAGCGGGGGAGAAGCCCACCGATACCCCCGCCACCTGCTCCCAGCCTCCGCCCGGGGTCCGAGCAAGGCCGGCCCCACCGCCGCCCCGCATCCACTGCGCCCGCTGGGATCAATTTCATCGCCGCCAGCCGTCCTCCCCCTCGCAGGGACCTCTACTTTCTCCGCCAAGAGACGCGCACACCCCCCTCCGCCCCGGAGCATCCCTGCCGGCCGGTGCCCGGCGCTGCCAGCCCGGGACCTCGGGGCACGTGGGGAGCCCGCCGGGCGGCGGCAGGACTTCCAGGATAATAAATTAAACACCTTCGGAGCCGGAGCCCGTCCCAGTGGAAATTCCCGTTAAACGACAGGGGGTGGGGAAGCCCGGAGCCCAGGCGGAGGCTGATTAAATTCTTCCCGGGAAGGGATTAGCGGGCTCCCAGGCGGGGGTGGCGGAGGCGCAGCCCGCCGCGGGGCTGCCCCTGCCCAGCAGCTCGCCGGCATCCCCGGCCGCCCTTCCCCGCCACGTCCCTTCTCTCCGGGACACCGCACAGCACTCCCCGCCCTCCTGCACCTGCTCTCCCAGCAACGAAGAGGGGAATCCGCGTCCCGAGGACAACACACGCACACACATCCCCCGCCCCGCTCCTCTGCCGGCTCAGCCAGCCCCGGGCACGAAGCTCCCCGTGCCCGGAGCAGGTGTCTCCGCGCAAGCGGCCACAAGCCCCCCCAGGGCACGGCAGGGGCAGCCTCCGCCTTCCCGTGCCCCTTCCCCAGGACCCGCACCTCGGCGGCGGAGCCCCCCCACTACTCCTCCTCCCGCCCTGCCCGGGCCCCGCTGCGGAACAAAGAGCCGCATCCCGGCCGCGCTCCCCGCCGGCGGCGCCTTACCTGCTGCAGGGCCGCCAGCAGCATCAGCGCCAGCGGCGGCAGCATCCGCGGCGGCGTTCCCGCTATCCGGCGCATGGAGGCGAGGAGGGGCGGCGGCAGGGTGGCCCCCGGCGGTCCCGGAGCGGGGCGAGGCGAGCGGCAGCTGTCGGGGGCTGCGGGCGGCGTGTACTCCCCGCCTGCCGGAGCCGCGGCGCCGGCTGCCGCTCTAGCTCATGGGCAGCGACGCGGCCGGGGCGGGGGGGGAAGCGGAGAGCCGGAGAGGGGCGGAGGACGGGCGAAACTCGGCTCCGGGTCAGGCTGCTTTTCTCTCCGGCGAGCCCCCTGCGCGCTGCGGAGGGTGGGCTGGGAGGAGGAGGAGGAGTAGGGCGGGCGAACAAAAGGCTGGGAGATAAGAAAGAAGTACCGCTGCTGCGAGGCCGGCGCGGCGGTGGCGGCTCCCCCCCGGCCGCCTTCCCCACGCCCGGATGGTGCCCGCCTCGCTCCTCCCGCCGGTGCCCCCAGCGAGCTCGGGCTCAGCCCAGCGCCGCCGCTGCTCCGGCCCTGCTGCGCGCTCGCCCCGCACTTTCTCTCTCTCTTTCTTCTCCTCCTCCTCCCTCCACCCCTCCCCCTGCACGCAGAACCCTCCGCTGAAGCACAATGATAACAATACCCCAGCAGCCTCTGCCCGCCGTGTGAGTGCGTGTGCGCCCGCCCGGTGCCCGCCCGCTCCCCCCCCGCCTCCCGCGTGGCCAATGGGGGCGGCACGGCCGGCGCTGCCCGGTCCCGGCCCCCGCACAGCCGGTCTCCCCCGTCGCCCTGAGACGCCAACAACGGCTTCGCGGGGACAGAAAATGAATCCCAACCTGCCGCGTTGGCGTGCGGCGATTGTCTGAGGGGAGAACTCGGCGAGGAGCTGCGGGAGCCCCGGGGGTGCCCAGCCGCGGGGACCCCCGCCCGCTGCCAAGTTTCGCTCAGCTGTTACCGCTTAGCGACTTAGCGGGTTGGTTTTCCCCCCCCTTTCAGTTTTTTTTAACCACCCACACCCTCTTCGTTTCACTCCCTTTTTTTTTAATTCCGAAACGACCTGCTTGAATTTTATCAGCAAATGTTTTCAAAGGCTTTGGCCGGCGCTGCACTCCGCGCCTCCAAAAAAATCTCAGCGCGCGTAACGGGACCGGGGAGTGTTGCTGAGCGAACAGTTAGAGGAGCGAGTATCAGTGCTGGGTCATTTGCAGAGCTGGCAAGGATTTTTCTTTCGCGCACAGGTCACTGAGCAAAGTTGTTTTGTGTCCATGCATCAGAGCTCCCATCCCGGGACATAATAAGGGGAGGATTTGTAGGCATTGGCCCCTAGACAATCTCATGAAGTGTTGGTTCAAAATGATGTATTATTTATTTTTAAAGCATCTTATTTTACGCTCGAACTTGCAAGAAAAATACTCTGCCTTTTTTTTTTTTTTTTTTTAATTTTCTCCCCCCCCCCCGCCTCTCCCCGCTTCAGAAAACAAGGCGAAGCGCCATGCTCGTGTTTTGAAAGGGAACAGCGGCTTTGCTTGTTACATTTTCTCGAGAAAGGCGGTGTAAATGCCCGCTCGTACGATGCCGATTGCCTTAGCTCCGCAACTGAACACACCGGTCACTCGCGAGCTGCTGTGCAGCTGTTGGCCCGAGGCAGGGGAGAGGGAGAAAAGCCCAGAATCCCGGGAGCTGGTGCCGGTGGGCCGGGCGAAGCAGAGCCGGGCACCACCTTGCAAGCGGTAAAAAGCCAAACGAGACTCCGCCGAGGAGTCGCGGCCGCCAGCAGAAAATCAGCCTCCCCCTCCCGCGTCCTTTTTAAAGTTGCAGCCCGTGAAATTGTACCCGAGCCGACCGAAGTGAAGAACGATAAGTGCGGGAAACAACGCCCGGCAGTGAGTTTCTGCATTACCGTTTGGCCTGGGACTGAGGGAAAGTAAGCAAGAAGGGCGCAGCTGATGTTTATATCCTATTACACGAAGAGCTGCCCGGGTTTGCACCTGACAGAGCGTGTGTTCGGGCTCTTCAGCAATTCCAACGCCTTTGCTTGGATTTGCTTATGAAATGGTGACTTTCCCTGAGTTATTTGTATTTGTGTTTTCTGGTAGGTGCTATTAACGTTTACTAATGACTGTGTTTGAGCATTTATTCACTCTTAATAAGTGTTCTGCAAAATGCAAAGCATACAATATAAACAACTTCTTAAACCAGCTGTCCTACTGAGAGTAATGACCTACTATCTAAATGAACCTGGCCCCTTACATCCCTCAACTCATCCATCCTTAAAGGCCTGAAAAAAATAAGCAGTGCTGCAGCATATCTGGAAGGTTACCAGATCTGAGCTCTGGCTGATGCATCTTGCAGTTCTGCCGCTGCCTTTAAATTTACTTAGCAGAAATAGTAACACTGGCAGAAAAATTGCTCGCACCAGCACCACTTTACTGAATCTTTTAGCTGAGAACAAGTTTCTATCGTGCAGTTGGCTTCCCTCATTTACATATTTGTAATCAAAAGTTTCCTCTGGCTCGTGGATTTCCTAGTTCTGGGTACTGTGGTAAAGTAAGAAAACAGCGATGAGTAATACCTTTTGAGGTATAATCTCCTCACTACATGTCTTTGTGGGTGAGAGACATATGTTTGGGAAAGCAGAGCAGAAGAGAAAGTTGAGCATTGCTTCCAGACGTGGATGACTCGTCTGGGTTTATGCTATTCATCTGTAGTATAAGGGCAAGCACTTTTTTTTTTTTTTTTTTAATTTTCAGACATAATCTAGTGTAAAGTAGGTATAGCTGGAGATTCAGAGTTAGAACTGATAGTGGCTTGAGATCATCAATGCTTTTCATACAAAAGCCAGCAAATAATGGCAGTTTCTGGCCAAGAGTCAGACAAGTGATTTAGAACTCAAAGGATTTATCTCATAACTCATCCACAGATTACGTTTATGAGTATATTTTAAGTAGTATAAAAATAACAGACATAAGTTAATGTTCAGTGTAGGAGATCTCAAGGGCTTCCAGAAAAACCTTGTTAAAATTCCATGATTAAGTTGAAGAGAGGATTAGAGTAATTCTCATGTTAGTCATGGAGTTGAGTCTCTCTTTCAACTTGTCCAAATTAATTTTCACTCTTAGGGTTCAGAAAAATTCTGTAAAAAATGGATGTTTTCATTTTGGAACATACCAGATTGCTCGTGGCCTCAATATTTGGGGGAAAAAAATACCTTTTCCCTTTGGGCCTATCCTTATATTTAATCTGCTAGGTACTGGTGTTGCTACTCTCCTCAATTCAAATGATGCAAATTAAGCACTTCACTGACAGTTTAAAACTTGGCCTGACAAACATCTATAGATGTGATTTCAGTAAATTGCGTCACACTGCACGCAGGCATACCAGTGTTCATATGCTGACGTATTTACAAGATGGAAGGATGAATATAATGAGCAAAAGTACCAAGGGTATATATTAGTTTACGCAATTTCTTTTATAGTCTTTATTACATATGAGAAAACAATTTTATTTGTTAAAAAACAACCCAACCTAATTAGTGGGTCTGAGGACATTCAATGCTTATTACTGACCTTTGTCACAATAGTGGAAAAGAACAGTGGTTATTTCTTACAGTAACATGAAGGATACACACACTATCAGCTAACCAAGATTCCTCGGGATGGTCTTTCAACAGAAGAGAAAGAAGCACTAGCAAAACAAAAAATTCAACTTCTTAGGACAGCATTTTTTAACTTGGGTTCTGTGCACCCCTTGAGACCCCAGACTTATTCTGAGTAGTCTGTGACAGGCAAGAAGAGAAAAGCAGATTTGTATATCTATATCACAAATTCACACAGGTAAAATTCCTAAGGAGGGGAGAGTTTTTCTGACTTGTAAGAATGTTAGTCATTGACAACACTTGAAAGTTATTGTTTTAGGAAGTGGATAATCAGCATGGCCAGGAAGAATGCAGTTTTAGGTAGATAGCTTCAAGTGGAAAACTGAACTATACAGATGGCTAAACAGCATAAATATTTAGAAAACTGGGATAAGAAGAATGTTGTTGTGAGTGCTACTGTCTTTCTCTTGCTGTATAAGATAATTTGGACTCTCTGAATTGTCTTATCTGAGTTTTTTTTCTAAATATGCTTTTTCACATTAATCACCAATGTGGACTAAAAAAGCTGCAAGTTCTAATTTTTCTTTTATTTAGGGAAATAATCCCAGAAAGAGGGGGAAAAAGGGAGTCCTGCAGTAAATAATATTTACTTGACTGTATCTTGTAATTTATTGCAGAACTTATTAATAAATTTATCCTCATGAGCTTTACTGGCACTATCATTACTTAACACGCGCAGTCCTGCATGTTTCTCCAGCCTGTTTCTTACATCAAGACAATTCAAGAAGTAGAAAGGTAACTAGAGCTGTAGCAGTTAGTGGGTTTTTCTGCTTAAATTTGAAAATCAGCTGGGCTAGGGTGGAGGAATGTTGTATATAGCAGCTCTGTTTCTGCTTAAGCAACCCTCAACAACATCAGTTTCTTTCTAATGCCATGCCTATATATCTATAGGTATATGATTTGGTGGAAGAGGATGTTTTTTTCCCGTTTTCTGATAGCTAAATCATGTCAGTCACCATAGTTGTGTTTCTTTTAATTGCTAGTAACTTTTCCAAAGGATTTCTCTGTGGAGAAGAAACTGAGCATGTATAATCCAGATGTGATACAATATATTTGCATAATTAGCTTTATGTCTATACCCTCAGTTTGATGATTTGGGAATTAACATAGTCAAGCTTAGTGCATGGAATTCATTCATCCAGGGATCTCATTCAGCATCACTGCCCAGTGCCTGCAAGCTGTTTGGTCTGTAGAATTTCTGTTGAAAAACCAGACAGAGAAAAAGATCTTCTGATCAGCAGAGCATCTCAATTCAGTTGGATATCTTAAAAAAATCTTTTCCAGAACAAGACTTTAATCATATGGTATGATAAAGGGATGAAAGGATGATGACATGTAACCAGGACCTATGATAATTTCTGATCATCACAGAAAAAAGTTTTACAGTGTCAGAGAACTGCTTCATATCAAATAGGCCAGTAGAAAGGGGTGGACTTGCCTCCTAAAAAGCTAGTTTTAGTAAATAAATATTTTTTATTATTAACAGGTTTTTTAATTTGCTGATAATTCACTTTTTGAAGCAAAATATCTCCCTTTTCTTTATTTGCTTTCCAATGAAATCAAGTAATCATTTTATTGCATTGGGATCAAAAGTCTCACTTTTTTTCTGCAGTCTCAGACTCCCTCCTTAGCTGTAACCAGAATTCACTGTTGTGAATGAACCCATTGGCTTCTCTGAAAATGTATAAATATAACACATACAAAAAAGAAATTCTGGAAATTTCCGGATGACCAGTCTTATTAGTGCTGGCCTCTAGGTAATAAAAATTAAACAACTAGGCTTCTAGTTTCTTATGGTGAACCAGCATAGATAATGATTTGCTTTAATGAAATTGTGGAAGCTGTCATATGGATTCCCACTTTCATTGTTAAACAGAATTTTTAACAGCTGTAGTTAGATGTGCCTAATGTTTTCTATCCCCAAATCTTATTTTCATTTACTATAAAATATGCTTTTTTTAGTTAACAAGATTGAATTCTCTGGGCTGGTTGGCTGTTTCAAGCTCAGTGGTTTTTTAAAAACTTCAGAAAAAGCTTTTGTCCTTTTTAAAGAAGGAGATCAAGGAAAATACGTAATTTTATTTTTTGTTATACAATTCTTACTACCATCTCTCTGAGGGATTTTACTTCAGACTCTGGAGCACAGACTTAAACTTTGGGAGGGGTATGGTACTTGGGCTGCATTGCTATTAAAAGTGACCAAAATCTGGCATCGTTACAGACCTGAAAATTATGTTGTTACAGTCCAGAAGAGTTTCACAGCTATATCCCCTGACAGATCTGCCTGCAACTAATGTACCTCTTATTCCCCCAACAACTGCTGTGTTGCAAGAATCCAGCAGACAAACCGTCTTCATAGAACAAGTCGGCATCCCCTGTTTGGAGTCTGGAGGAGCTGCTCTGGAGTTTCCAATGTTTTCTGTTGCATTACGCACTGGAGATACGATTGAGACTGTCTATTTTTGTGAGTTCATTGCTCTCCTTGAAAGGCCCTGGCAGCACAGAGGAGGAACTGAATCTGACTGAACAGGCTGCCCAGGGAGGTGGCCGAGTCACCTTCCTTGGAGGTGTTTAAAAGATGGGTGGATGAGGTGCTGAGGGACATGGTTTAGTGATTGATGGAAATTATTGGACTTAATGATCCAGTGGGTCCTTTCCAACCTAGTGATTCTATGATTCTATGATTGATATCAAAGGGTGAGATGAAAGAAAGGGTTGAGACAATACTTGGGTGCAGTACTGGGAAAAATATTATGGTGCTTTGGGTTTTCCTTAGTCACAAAATAACAGAAACATGGCTTCCTCCAGTGAAGAAACTGTTGTCATAGTATCATGGAATGGTTTGGGTTGGAAGGGACCTTAAAAATCATTTAGTTCCAATGCCTCTGCCATGGGCAGGGACACATTCCACTAGATCAGGTTGCTGAAAGCCTCATCCAACCTGGTCTTGAACACCTCCAGGGATGGGGTATCCATGACTTCTCTGGGCAGCCTGTTCCAATGCTTCACCACCCTCACAGTAAAAGATTTTATTCCTAATATCTAAACTAAATCTCCCCTCTTTCAGTTTAAGACCATTACCCCTTGTCCTATCATTATACTCTCTGATGAAGAGCCCCTCTCCATCTTTTCTATAGGCCCCCTTTAAATACTGGAAAGCTGCTATGAGGTTTCCCTGGTGCCTTCTCTTCTCCGGGCTGAACAAGCCTGTCCTCGTATGGGAGGTGTTCCAGTCTCCTGGTGTTTCAATTGTCAATATACACTTTGTAGGTACCTTCATTTGCTGTGGGTTATAATGATAATTATGTTTTACATGGGTAACATAAAGGTGTAGAATATAAGATGTCCCAGCATGATAATAGGATGCATATGCTGTTGATACACTTTTCTGCTTCAAGGAGAGAAAATTCAATTATGAAACTTGACTTTTAGATCAGAGTCAATGTTCCCAAAAATTGCAGATTAAAATAAACATATTACATGGTTTCTTCCTAGGATTCAAGAAGTTTGGAGCGTTTAGAAAGTTAGGAAGTTGTGGATTCAAACATCTGAAAAATTGTTTTATTGACAAGTAGATTAATCATAGAATCATAGAATCACCAGTTTGGAAAAGACCCATCGGATCATCGAGTCCAACCACTCCTGTCAAACACTAAACCATGCCCCTCAGCACCTCGTCCACCTGTCCCTTAAACACCTCCAGGGAAGGTGAATCAACCACCTCCCTGGGCAGCATGTTCCAGTGCCCAATGACCCTTTTCATGAAAAATATTTTCCTAATGATCAGCCTGAACCTACCCTGGCAGAGTTTGAGACCATTCCCTCTTGTCCTGTCCCCTGTCACTTGGGAGAAGAGGCATCGTCCTACCACCACATCCCCCACAAGGCCTTCTCTGTTCACAAACAGAGAAGTTGTCTTCCACACATTCTAGGAACCTCCTAGACTGCTTCCTTTCTGCTCCATTGTACTTCCAGCAGATATCTGGAAGATTGAAGTCTCCCGTGAGAACAAGAGGCATTGATCTAGAGACTATCCCCAGCTGTTTATAGAAGAGCTCGTCAGCTGCTTCTCCTTGGCTGCGTGGTCTGTTACAGGATCCCATCACAAAATCTGCCTTCTTGTGGGCTCCTTTGATTTTAACCCACAGGCACTCAATCTCCTCATCACCGTAATCAAGTTCGACGGTATCCAAGTCCTCCCTTACATAGAGAGCTACCTCGCCTCCTCTCCTACCCTTCCTGTCTCCCCTGAAGAGTTTGTACCCCACCATACCTGAACTCCAGTTATGTAAGTCATCCCACCACGTTTCCGTGGTGGCTACGACAACATAGCCTCCTTGCCCTATGACAGTTTCCAACTCCTCCTTCTTGTTACCCATGCTGCATGCATTGGTGTAAATGCACTTCATCTGGGCTGGTGAACTAATAGCAGTGCTCTTATTAAAAGTGTTAAAATTTTCTACAGAAATTCGGTTGAAGTTAAAATTGGACATACAGTGAAGTAGTCATGCAGAACTATTTTACATACTTTCAGGGAAATTTGATGATTAAAACAAATCTCCCTAATTTTTGAGTAATTTTTCCTTTGGTAGGGCTTTTAAAATTACTTTCTTCTCTGAAATGACATTTTGGAGATCATCTTTCTGGTTTGCAGGAATGAAAGCCTAAAATATCCCCATATGCTATCTCAATTTACAAGACTGGATCATAAACCTGAACTTCAGGAAGTCCCTAAACATTTATTCACAGGGAAAGAATACTCTTCCTTGGTTACACTGGACCCCTTGCTGCCTGGAGACTTGGGGTTTTGTTCTCATACTGCCAGGAATGCCCTGTGGAAATGCTGATCTCTGTGGGCATGGCTGTGTCTGAAACAAAGCTGTTGAAATAAAAAAAATCTTTTTCTTGTGCTGTGGCTTATTGCTGTAAACAGCTATCCACCTTGTTTCTTCCCAAGAGGTCTCCATCCTCAGGGCGTGCATGCTTGTAGCCTACTTCAGCTGTTTGCAGTCTACTGTGTTAGTTTGAACTCATCCTCATCAAAAGTGTGAGCTAAACAGCTGAGTGGTGCCCCTGGGTAGCTACTAGGCAGTGGATTACAAAAATCATGCTGACTCTGATGCCAAGGGGCAGGAGGGTAGTTTGCATTAAGGTTTTAAGAACTGCCATGGCAAGATGAGCCAGGCCTCCTTTGGCAAAGCCCTGAATCTACATCATTCATACTTATAAGCTCTGCTGTGCCGCTTCTGACCATAGGATCAATGGGAATTCCTTAGTACTTGTCATGTTCAAAAGTTTTCCTTTTTTTCCCCCAAAGTCTTAACAGAAGTGTTTAGGAACTGAAATTAAAGATTTTTTAATGTTTTTTTAGTTGTAGCCTCCAATTTGTTTTAGTGTTAGGGAGCACGATCCAGTACATGTATGCATTCTGAAAATAAATAATCTAGGACTTTAGTTCTTTGGATTTAAAATGAAATCTCTTGCTTTCTCTTCACTGCCTAAGGGTCGCATCCACTGATTTTTATGTTTTCTGAAGTCAGAAGGGAGCATTTTCATTATTTATTTTGACCTTAACAAAATAAAGGCTTAAGAATATTGCGTAGTGATTTTCCTAAAAGGCCCAATGACTTGTGCAAAGCAAGAGAATGTCACTCAAATGGAAGTTTGAGTGACATAATCCTCCACAATTCTTGTTAAAGTTACAGTTAAATTTTCCCAATGAATACAGTTCTTCTGTGGAAAGTCTTACTTCACAAATCAGGGGCAGACACTTGTTATATCTAGGCCTCTCTTTGAATCACTTTGGAGAGGGTGCAGTATCAGCTGCTGCTGTAACCTAGTCTATTCACAATTCCTGAGCTGCAGGCAACAGCAGAGAGCTCAGCATGGGCTAACACCGAAGTATTCACTTTGATTTGCAAAGGATTTTACATCCAGTGCTGAGTTTTGTACTGCTGCTGCTATCTGGTCTGATGCTACTGTGGTAGCATCTACATTGCACAGCCGTTAATCCGTAGGCAAGGACAGTCTTTGGAGGAAAACAAACATTGACAATGCTTATATGCCTCACAGGGTTTTTGCAGGCAGGCATTCTTCATGCATGCTTGTGATTTACCTTAAAATTTTTAGATTGAAAATATTATATATCCTAGATTAAATGAGCAAAAGTCTATAAGCTGACCTTTTATGTAGTATTGGTTGTAAAATATTGCTGAAGTAGTTGCTACTTGAACTAGATTTAAAAACAAATATCCAATTTTCATTTAAAACTTACTGGTGATGGAGAGTCTAGCATCACCTGGACTAAGTTTTTCCAGTGGATGGTTATCCTTCTCTTTAAAAATGTCTGTGTCGTGAATAGGCTGCATTTATCTGACCTACCTAATTTCCAGGCATTCATTTTTATTATTTCTTTCAGAACTATGCTGTAGAGGTGCTTTTTTCATGTGCCTGTTTCCTATATTGGACCTACAGACCAGTTACCTTTCGTAAGTCAAAGCTTTTCCTCAGTAAGCTAATTATGTGTAAGTGCTTGAGTATTTCAATAAAACACATAGTTTAATAAATGTTTTGGTTCTTCCCTGACCCTCTTAGTATTTAGTATGCAGCTTGAAATATTGATGCTAGAACTGCATACCGTATTTCACAAGCAGCTGTAATTATTTGAAAAACAGAAATGATACAGGTACAGGATTCCGACTTCCATGTTAAAAAATACAATGATCACGTTAACCTTTTTGTCTCACCGTTGCTTTGGTTATCTGTCAGCTCTCCAGTCAGAACTACAGTTTCCTGAAATAGTATTCCTTGCTCTGAAACACACCCTGCAGTATTTGTTTCCAGCCATATGACTTTTCTAGGAAGAACCCTCATTTTCTTCTGCACTGAAGATTTTGTAAATACATTCTTTGCAGCTCCACTTCTGGCGTTCTTCCCTTTCCATCCCACGCTCATCACTTCACATCTTTCCATACTCTCTTCTCTCACTGATTTGGAGCCATCATGACCAGACTAACTCTACAAATAAATGCCCTTGGGAAGCCAGAAGTGCCCCACTCCACTGCTAAGTAGTAGTGAAATTCCATATCCATTAAAGCAGTCATGTAATCCCACCTGGAGATGAGTCAGTAAGTTGTAAACACATATAAGACTTCCAGAAGTAATGAAGAAATCTCTCTGAATCTGGACCTTGTGTGAATGGCTAAGAGATGGCAACAGAGAAGCTGAAGGATGAGGGGACAGTTGTGAGGAGGTGGATCACAGCAGCATCAAACCAAAGAATTATGTAGTGTTTAGTTATCCACAAAAATCACAGCTGATATGATCCATGGCTGTACCTTTGCACTATATGCAATAAATGCCAGGCCTTGGGTTGGTTTGGAGTTTTCTCCATACATATTACTCTGCCTCACATCTGTCCCTTCCTTACCTCCCTAACATCAGGGTGCTGTGTGAGCTCCATAAACTTCAGCCTTAGCTGGATACCTCTGCTGAGTAACATTTAAGTTTCGGAGCTAGTTTATTCTTTTAGTGACTTATGCACATTTTGCATACACATCCATATCATGACTCAACCCCCTCTCACCACAGTATTGGCTCTTCTGGAGGAATGGTGGAAAATAAAAATCTGGCAATTATTGGTGCTGAAGACAGTATTTTGCTGGGTGTTGGCCAAAAGCAAATTTCTGAGCACTGCTTGCAAATACAGAGGTGAGTCTTTCTCCCTCCCATGCTCCTAAAGAGTTTAAAGATTTTTCTGATTTTAACTTCTCTATTTTCCTTTGACAGCAACTTTGTGGTGCAGGTAAACAGCCATTCATACTCTTCTCCTTTTCAAGTCCAATGAACGGGTTGTATGTCTTTATCAATGACCTGGATGAAGGCTCTGAGTACACCCTTAGCAAGTTTGTGGATGATACTAAACTGGGTGGAAGTGTGGATCTGCTGGAGGGTCGGGAGGCTCTGCAAAGGGATCTGAACAGGCTGGACCGCTGGGCAGAGTCCAATGGCATGAGGTTTAACGAGGCCAAATGCTGGGTCCTGCACTTGGGGCACAAACAACCCTGTGCAGTGCTACAGACTAGGAGAAGCCTGGCTGGAAAGCTGCCTGGAGGAGAAGAACCTGGGGGTGTTAGTTGACAGCTGACTGAACAGGAGCCAGCAATGTGCCCAGGTGGCCAAGAAGTCCAATGGCATCTTGGTTTGTATCAGAAACGGCGTGACCAGCAGGTCCAGGGAGGTTATTCTCCCTCTGTACTCAGCACTGGTGAGACCGCACGTCAAATCCTGTGTTCAGTTCTGGGCCCCTCACCACAAGAAGGATGTTGAGGCTCTGGAGCGAGTCCAGAGAAGAGCAACGAAGCTGGTGAAGGGGCTGGAGAACAGGCCTTACGAGGAGTGGCTGAGGGAACTGGGGTTGTTTAGCCTGGAGAAGAGGAGGCTGAGGGGAGACCTTAATGCTCTCTTTAACTACCTGAAAGGAAGTTCTGGAGAGGAGGGTGCTGGCCTCTTCTGCCAAGTGACAGGGGACAGGACAAGAGGAAATGGCCACAAGCTCCACCAGGAGAGATTCAGGCTGGACATCAGAAAAAAATTTTTCACAGAAAGGGTCATTGGGCACTGGAACAGGCTGCCCAGGGAGGTGCTTGAGTCACCTTCCCTGGAGGTGTTTAAAAGATGGGTGGATGAGGTGCTGAGGGGGCATGGTTTAGTGATTGATAGGAATGGTTGGACTCGATGATCCTGTGGGTCTTTTCCAACCTAGTGATTCTGTGATTCTATATGAATGAATACAAGAATGTAAAATGTGTAATATCAATTCACAGTGTCTCCCCCAAAATATCTTAAGACTCCTGCTGAGGAAAGTGATGTGTCATTTAGGAGGTGCTTATTTAAAAATAATTTCTAAATTTGTCCATTACAGCCAAAGATCCTGTATAAGCTAATTTCAACATGTGTCTCCTTCCTGACTAGTAAATATTCCTTAACATGAGTCTTCTTATAGAATAGCGATTTGTGTCAATTAATTCCTGTCAGAACTTTTTAAAGGTTGCAAGCTTCTGAGACCTGTTCTGGTCATCATTTCTCCTGTGGATAACAGGAAAATAGGATTTATGTGTACTCTTTGTCACTTCAATATGGAGATGGGATGTGGCTACA
The DNA here is from genome assembly GCA_033459285.1 of Clamator glandarius. Taxonomy (NCBI): domain Eukaryota; kingdom Metazoa; phylum Chordata; class Aves; order Cuculiformes; family Cuculidae; genus Clamator; species Clamator glandarius. The sequence goes on from JAUNZM010000105.1 coordinate 3,165,916, forward strand.
ACTCACACCTGAACCTGGGATATTTGAAGTATTACTGAATTCTCCACTTCTCATCCAAAAAGCTGACAAAAAAGGACTCTGGTAGAAAAACAACCAAGTATGTGATGCTTTGCAGAGCAAAAATACTTATTGTGTTGACAGATACAGCATGAAAAATGGTGAAAGAACATTGGCTTATGGTTTCATTAGTGCACTCAGCTTTTCCTGCTACTGAGATTTCTTAGCATAAATGGCCAAAATCATATTACAGAAACAGTTCAAACATGAGTTTAAGACATTTCAAACTAGTTGCTCTTAAACAGTTACTACAGTATACTATTAATTTTGCAATTTATTTTATAATTATTTGTAAGTGTGATAGAAAAGAACTGAAAGCTAAGGTGCACAGTTTTCAAGGAAGAAAAACTCTCCAGTGCCTGCTCAGATAGTTTGTATTTCCTCTTACTGATCAGCAGCTGTGGTTGGGAGTAAGATGAGTAAAAGGTCATGGTAAGGAGCACTCTTATGCATCTTTCAGGTTTGCCAGTTCGTTGTTTTGACTAATATTCTTCTATACTTCAGGAAAGCCTTGACTCTGTGTAGCATCCTTGAAAGTAAGAATAGCTTTGATGAATGCAGGATGCTCTTATAAACCATCTAATTACTATTCTTTTTAATACCTACCAAAAAAAAAAACCAAACTAACATTGCTGGTCAAACACCCAGCTACTATCACAGCAGCTTTAAGTGGGAGAAAATAATTTCAAATACAGCTCAGTCTCTCAAGGAAAGTCAAAAGAAATCCCAAGGTAGAAGAGAGGAAAGGAGGAAAATACTATTTTGTGTTGTTGACACTGATATTATGAAGAAGGATCATCAAGTGCCTGGGATATTTCTGTCATGCTGTGGCTTGTGTAAAAGTTGTAACTATTCATGAAGTGAACCAATGTCCACAGGGAGAGAGAGAAGAAAAGATCACTCAGGAAGAGTACTGAATTTGCTCTAAGACAGCTGTGAAGAAACAGCTATGAAGCAAAAACATTCCTATGATAGTACCAAGGGACCAAACTAGACCAAACGGCTCTAGAAGGGGTCAGAATGAAGAAAATTGAAGGAAAAAAAAGCAAATGGACATCTTCAGCACAAGGCTGAGCAGCATGGCCCTAAGCAATGGCTACAAGACCATCCCCGAGAAATCACTTGCTCCCATTTTCTTTGATGCAGACTCAAACAGTCCTTTCCACAAGTGCTTGGGAAAAATTCGGCATTTAACCATAAGTGTTCCCAAAGCATTTTCCATTTTCAGGCTAAGCAAAATGAAGCCAAACTTTTCTTTCTTCTACCTGAGGAACCCAGAGAAATCACCATATGCAGGGGAACTGAAAATAAATTAGATATTCCCTACTGAGGTGTGAAATCTTAACACCATTAATATCCAGATTATCCAGAGAGCAGATTTTCCTTTGGGCACTGCTGGAATGAACCCCAGTTCTTGGCAATGTCGATGTTTCCACATTAATATCTGTGAACCTTCTTAATAACTGGTGAGGCCTTGCAGCTGTATGACAAGATATCTTGTCCTGTAATGAAGATTTTGGCTTGAAACCTCCCAAAGGTTAGTCATATACATCCCTTTATGAGTCCTAATGGAATCAGGACTGCAACCGTGCAACATAATTCATATGCCTCTCTGAACAGCCAAAGTCACTGATATGACACAACAGCACTGCTCCTTACCGCTCCCATCTCTCTAAGTGCCCTGCTGTGATTTACACAAATAGTTAATTAAAGACAAGCAAGCAGCATGTAAGTGAGCTTTCTGATGACAGTGAGATGTGGAAACACTCATGCAGATAAATGGGTCAGCAGCCTTTGTCATCTTGAAATTCTGTTGCCGTTGTTGGCAGCATCTTTGCTCTGGTCCTTGTCACTGCAATTGCCTTATTTCAGTAGCAGAAGCCAGCCAGAAAAAACTGCACCATATTCTGTAGAATTATCATTTCAACCTGTTACTCCTCTTCCATAAGCCAAATGACCGTAAAATCTGAAGGTACACAATACTGCACCATGATATCCATCTGCTATAAAAATTCACTTGCATAGACACAGCCTATTTGTATAATGTTAACAAGATTTATATTCACAGCATTAATCAAGATTCCTTCAAGTATCCTGACAGCAATTCAAAAATGGAAATGGCAAAAGTAATAGATGTCAAAAAAAGCAATGATAGCATTAGTCTGAGTCACAGTTTAAAATTCCTGTCTTCAGGGACTACCCTGCACTGAGAAAAAAAACCCAACAACCTAAATTTGGAGGATAGAGGCATGTGGTGGAACATCATACCATAGAGCATCTTCCCAGGCTACAGAATGGCACATCTGAAAAGATTGCATTAATAATGAGACCACTGTAAGCTGGTGTTTTAAAGTGCTGTGCTTAGTTTTATCTTATGTACAGTCAGTTACTGGTGCAGCCTCATAAAGGTGTATATGAAGCATTTCTTCAGCTGATCTTACTTGCTATTCTTTGTTCAAACCTGCACCAAAAAGTATTTTAAAAGTACTGAGAATGTTGCTTTTATTGACTGCCATGTTCTCCCCTAGTCCATTTTTGTTTAAAAACTGGTCAATGCCCTGTAAACACACGGAATTACAAAATTAAGATTGAAATTAACCTCAATGCAGCTTAGTGAGACCATTTAAGCAGCTGGACTAAATGTGGTTTTCCACCCATAAAGTAGTGTTACAAGGCAAAATTCCATCAAATACAATTGTCAGTGTTTAGTACAAAATAACTTGCATTATCCTAGCTATATGAAGTCATTATAGAGTATGATGCCAATGCATGTTAAAAACTCTATGTGCAATCTTAGCAAAATTTTAAACACTGCCAGAATCAACTGAAGGACAATATGAATTTTGTTTATGTCATGCTGGGCCTGAAAAAACTCCTAACGTAAGATATTGAATAAGATATAAATGAAAGAATTTGCTTGCTTCAAACTAATAAGACTTGAAATAATAGTAACCCTGTTAGCACAAGGCTCTCCAACCAGATAATGATTTATCTAGATGCAAACTTAAAAAAAAAATAAAGAAAGCTCCCATTTAATAATAAAATGAAACACCTTTGTTCTATTTCTGTTACACAGTGTGTTTGATGGAAAAGTCAGAAATATAATCCATACCAGCCAGTACAATTGTCTATCTACTCAAACATCATAGTTTTATAGGTCTGTAACCCACCTGACAATCAAGTCTGTTATTTTCATATGTGAAAAAGTGTACAGGGAAGATGTGGGAATACCTCCTTAGTTCTTACAGAACTAATAAATCTTAAAACAACTTCCCAAACAAATAAAATCATTTTATTTGTGTTCATCTATAGTCAATGCATTAAGCAATATCTCTGTTCAAATGTCTTGCCAGCAGTTTGAACAGAGAACTGTCAAAACTACTCCTGTAATCCCCTTAAAAATAGAATATTTAAAGCTGAGAAGGCCTCAGAAACTTGGATAAAGGAGTGTGCACCTGGTTTGCATTGTTATCTTTATGGCCATGTTTTTTTTAACTGGTAATTCTCTTACAAAAGCTTTCATTTTCCATAAACTTTAAATGAAGCACTGTGTTGACAAAAAAATAAATTTAGAAATTTTAGACCCCCTAACAATTAGACACTGGGATAACAGCTCATTCTGAGTTGCTGAAGAAGCCTTCTGTTAGGATGAACAGGTTAATAATATCCACAAGCCACTGGGGAGAAAAAAAAAATAGTGAATATTTTGGCTAAGTGGTCATGTTTAAACTCTGCTTCTCTTTGGTGAACCTCTCCTGAGCTGCATGTGCTAGGAGTGAGTCTATCGACTTCAACTGCCTTTAAATTTCTCCCAGTCTGGGGATCTACCATTCCTCTGGCTCCTGCTGCAGGGAATGAGCAGTGTGCCATTTCCTGTATTGTACTTTACTTACCCTGCTCCTTTATGTCTAAGATGTATCCTAATCCTTGAATTCAGCTTTGGGTTAATTTCTATTGAACTCCATCGATATTATCTCTTAGATTCTGAGCAAATGTTGCATGAGGAACTGGCCACTACATTATTAAAGAAATGCAGCTAAGGTGATTAGAGTTTAATAACTGGCTGGTGTTGAAGTTCTTACTTTAAAGATTCCTGTAGTTATCCTTTTTTAATCAATATAGAAGTGAAATATTGCTAGATGATAGGATACATAGGCAATCAATTTGTTTACAGAGGAAGATACAGAAAGTCTAATATTTATTATTCAGGGCTACAGACACTTACATGTATGTGTATGAATTATGTACTGTGCTAAAAAAACTAATCACATTATATGGCAGCTTTCAAAGACTAACAATGCTGCCAGTATGTGTTCTTTTAATTGAAGACTTTTTCTTCAGGTCTCTTCAGTAAAAGGATTGCTTCTTCAAAATAACAAAATTAATTGTAGCTAGCACTGAAATGATAAACAAAAGATTTGACTCTACAGGAGGCTATTTTTTCAACTGATAAAAGGAGAGAAATGTCTGATAGAATAATGGGATTCATTTTAAAAACACACACAGCTTTGGACATTATGTCCAAAGGCAATGGCATGATTATTGTTGCCTCTAAAGAAAACATAGAAGGGAAAACACTGGAAATACTAAGACAGTAAGCATTTGATTGGCTTTGAGGACTTAAAAGACAGTTTAGCTACCTTTCAAATTGATGACTGACATGCCAAAGGGTACATTTTAAATAAGTTGTCTGGATTTCAAAATCTCAGCCACTGCTGCCATTATTGGAAATCATACTTTATTGGAAATATTATCTTTGGTAACAAGTCTAAGTTTTCATGAGCTAATTGTTTTGGGTGCCAAAAAGTTTGCCTATCAAACAATATGGTTAGGGGACACTCAGACAGCTTTACTGTGCTGATTAAGAAGGAAAAGTTAGTCACGTTTCTGAGGATTTTCTTTGAAAGTGAGCTCTTGATCACTTTGAAATTAGTTTATTTTCAAACAATGTAAAGAATTTTGTCACATGAACATACAACTGTCTGCAAAGAAGCATTTATGTTTTCAAACACAGAAGCTTGGTAAAGATATTATAAGAAGCTATTTTGAATTTCCTGACCTTCACAGAACTGAAGTTTCAACTTTAATCAGAGCTAATACAGTTTCTCTTCACTACCATCCCCTTTTCACAATACAATAAGATTTTATTTGAATATTGCAGTGTGGGTTGTAAAGTCCCAGAGAATTGAAGTGGCAAGTCTCCAGGATCTGACTGTGCTAGAGGAAGAGATAAATTATCTGTCTTGAAGGAGTGAGCAATTGCTTCATGTTTAAAACCTCTCTGTTATTAGGAATGAAAAACAAACACTTGGATTTTGCACTGTGACCTCTCTACAATGTCCAGAAAGAGGATGATATAAATTCAAGCAAAGCAGGCCTTCACAAAGGATGGGCTTTGAAACAATTTCAGGAGAGAGTGGGGGCTTTGCCATCTCAAAAAGGAATTTTTTTGAAAGACATTTTGGGGACAGGTGTATTATTATGCATTACGGCAGCTGAACTCTCCCAACTTTTGTTGTTTTAAGCAAAGAAGTGGCAGGAACATTTTGGATTAATATTAATAAAACTTCTAGCTTTGAAACAGAGGGCATTTATAACGTTTTAAAAATGAATTAAGTATGCTTCGAGAACCATTCTTGTAGTACCAGAAATACGGTTTTATAGCAGACATATTTTTAAACTACCTGATTTGTCTGTCTTTATGTGATAACACAGTTCTAACATTAATTAACGGACATATAAATAATATAAGCACTTTTGCTTAGGACATTAAGTACAATACTAAGTCCTTACCGCTGTTAAATTTTAAATCTTCATTGCCAAATACACGAGAGAAAAATAAATAATTTTGTGTAACTGCAGAACTCTTTCTCCCCCAGATTCCTTTATTTTCCCCTCCAAGACTTCTTCATGCTATTTTAGTAGTAGCATAACATGCTAACTTCTTTATGCTGCAGTTTGCTGATACGAAGTTTTATTGTACATCTTAATATAGGAAAGCTACAAGAAAGTTGCTTGATCTTCTTCCAAGTTTTAAATACCAATTTTAAGCAGCAATAGTCTCATTCACTAATTGCTGTTTATTTCTTGTGTGCTGCTGTATTTTTCTTTTTCTTATTTTCTCTCTCTACCACAGCTAGTTTCTGTAATTGCAGCACAATATTTCATTCTGCTCAGGTCAGTTTTATTTCCCTCCTTCCCACAACTTTAATAATATTTGCACAGAAAAATACTGAGAATGCTGTGTTATCATTGGCTCTTGATAAAAGTAGCCAATCTGTTCTAACTTTGTGTTGAAACTAAGGTTAAGTAGCTTTACAAATGAGGTGTGGACCAAAACTGCAAAAGCTTGATACTTCCAGAGATGGTATTTTTTTGTTCTAGATGATTTAAACATGAAGCAGACATATGTCCTGCTCCCATATAATCTTCTCATGCCTTCTCTCCTCTACAAGTTGCTCCTCTGCTTTAAGCCTCCAGCTTTTCCCTCAGCTTTTCGTCTTAGCTCAAATGGAAAGATTAATGAAATTTTTGTTTCTGTTGCCCAGACTCTTGGCCTCTTCAAGTGTCATGGAGGCTTTTCTAGAACTGCTTTATGCCTCCAGGGAAAAGAATAAGTGTTCTTGTAGTTCTAGTGTTACCAAACTGAACTTTAATTAGTCTGTATATTCTTCAAGGAAAGAAAGCCCTTCTTGCTTTATGCTTCTCTTGTATGTCTATGTGTTCATGTGACATGTAGCAAAATGGGGTCTTAATCTAAAAATTTGTTACAAGATAATCAAAAGAAGCTCATATTCATTAAATGCTCTGTATTCATTCCCTCTCATCACTTGCTTTCTTTCCTCATAGTTTTTTCTCCATCTTCCTCTATTTCTTACACTGTATTCATAATGCAATTAAATGTCAAGGTATTTAAACCAAAATAACTCAGTATTAGATAAACCAAGGACTAAAACTGTGGGCTGTTTTCCCCACCTTCTGCTCTTCTTTATATCCAACAGATAGTAATGATGATAATAAGAGGAGGCTATTAAAAATTTCCATGGAAGGTGGAACATAAGTGCAACTTAATAATGAGCTTCTTAGCAAAACCTCTTTTGATGTGCATATATTATTGACACTGCTTACCAGGCTCCTGCTGAGTTTAGGGCCTTTTTGTTCTGAGCACTATATAAACAAAGAAGAAAAATAATTCCTGAGCTAATGAGGCCACTTTCAGACTTGGCAGAGGGAGTGAAAATAGGAAATTATTCTTCATCATCAAGAAAGATGGTGAAGAAAGATTTTGTACACTGTATTCTTGAGAGTATCTCCAGGCTGATGAGACTTGACTTATGAGACTGATATTACAGAAGATGTTATAGTTGAATGAAACAAGTTAAGACAACTAACGAAAGCAAGCTCTGTAAATTGAGCAGATGCTATTCTGTCTGTTACTGAACTTTAAAAATCCCAAATTTTAGAAAAGTTAGAGGAAAACAAGACTTAAGACAGGACTTTTCAGCAATTTACTGTTCCACATTACTTGAAACTTAATAAACATTGACTTATGCTGTTAGAGTTCTGATAAGCACTTACATTACAGTTATTGTTGGAACACTCTGCTGAGTTGTTAATAAAAATAGACAACTTGGAACTTCTAAAGAAAGTTTTATTGAAGAAAAAGTTGCACATAAATCTGTATAAAAACCTTCCATTATGTAGGTGAATAAATCCAGCAGAATACCCATAAGTAAGCTTGAAAACCTCTGCTACATTTTGTATTGTTTTGTTGTAACATTTATATTAAATAAGCTACTTAATCTCAACTCCTTAAGACACACTTGAGCCTGTTAGATCTTCAGTTGTTCTTCCACCTTCTACATACCTGCTGCTTAATGCAGGTATAGAAGATTATTAAATTCCTACTTACCTCTGTTCATAAGGCTGGAAGAGAGGTCAGGTTTGCATCATAGAGAAGAAAGAATTCTTATAATGTTCAAGCAATTACATTCAGTCTCACAATGTGCCTGAAATTTACCTTTTTCTACTTGAGAAGCTAACCGTAAATATGATCACCTTCCAAGCACTACAGTCTCTGTTTGAGTCATTCTTCCCACCTCATCACTTGACTTGTCAGGGATTTTTATTGCCATACATGCAGTAAACATAAGAAATGTTTAAGCTGGTGCTATGATGTGGAAAGCACAATGTGAAGGAGATAGATGTAGGGCCTAGAAATTTTTGTCAATTTGTGATACTTCATAAAGGTATAAAGGCAATCAAGTCACAGGTTTTGCCTTTAAAAAGTAAACCAATATTGCCTCTGTGCAAGCACACAGTCTCAAGACTCTTCTAGTTAGGTATCCTTCTGTTACCCACTATGAATTTACAAAAAAAAAAAAAAAAATGGAAGTAAACAGCAAACATTGGATCAAAAATAGTCATTCTTCCCTTCAAAGCTTGAGGCAAGATAAACAGCAAAATTATTTGCCTTTCCATTTCCAGTATCCTTTCTCGCAGTCCATAGTGTGATCAGAAGAATCCCTTTCTTTTCAAGTTTCACACTCTGATGTATTTCATTAACTTCTAAACTCAGCAGTAGTAAGATTTCCTTTCAAAAATATTAAATCCAGACATTTTCCTTGACTTGTGGATTCTTTAACATTTGAACTAAATAATAATTCTGTCCTAGATGATTTATTTGCTTACAGAGGTTTTTATCACTATTGCTTCAATGGCTATTTTATTATTCTGGCTGCTGGAGATGTGTCGTAGACTTTTCTGTACTGCCTGTCCAGCCCCATGCTGTTTGACCATTGCCAAAACTGTCCTCACATTTTCCACTAATATAACTACAGTATAGAGAAATTGCCACATTTACAGTGGTACTAGAAATAATAATCCATTAAGACTTAATATGCTAAAAGGGCAAATAAAAATAATGGCCTCAAGATGGCTGAGACTAAGAAACTCAGCTTTAAAGGCTATTTTCCCTTTTCATTGCTGTTGCTCTCAGACTTTGCCATCACTTCATCTTGTGCTGAAGAAAACATAAATTGCTCAACAACAAAGTAAAATTGAGGAGAATTTGTAACTGCTAAAATAGCTTAAAGTGTACTCAATCTCAAGAACATTTGTTGGGAAGCCTGCTTTACTCACGTCTTTGCATCCTTCCACCCACATAAGCAACTGTAAAAAATGAATTTTGTATTAGTCTGAGAAAAGAAAACCACAAAACCAAAACTGTTGGTGTCTGGAGATCAAGTAGGTGTGCATAATAACTTCTTCTATCTCTTTTTTTCACGGTGCATTTATATGGCAACATTCCCTGAAACGTACTAATGTTATAAAACATAAAGTAAAGAGACACAGGGATGTCTGTTATTTGTTCTCAGTGGGAAACACAAGATATATGATATTTAGGGAAGATTGCCGAGGGGATAGAAGTGTTTTGTTTCTTCCATTAAACAGCTATATGTGTCAACCAAAGAGGGGAGCATAGGTCCTTTACAAAATAATCTGGTTCTGTGGACTACCCAGTGATGCTGCATACAGCTCTGAATCAGCAGTGATGCTGCTGTCATATAACACCTTTATCCCTCCACCAAGAAGGTCTTTGTATCTGCATTCTAATGCTCCCACCTGTATCATTTGCATTATTTCAAAACACAAGAGCAAGAACAAGCTCTCAGAACTGTGTAAAATTAGCCTAGATTTCTTTTAAGTATCTGGTACAGAAAATCCAGGCATGATAAACTGCGATTTACGTCCTGTTAGGATATTTATCAAGTGACTGGCATATTTTCATTTGTCCCTTCCAAAAGATGAAGCCTTACAGTCCAGTATCTGTATTCTCAACTATGTTAGTTAGCATGGGCATTATGGACCCAGTCATATCTGGCTAAGGCAAAATCCTTTCTGCCAAAATGTCTGTGATCAAGCCGTTGGGGTAAATTACTCAAATTGAAGTGTTTGTTCATTCATTATAAGACCACAGAACAGCAGGAAAAAGATAACAGGTTAGGTATATACCCATATTTCCTCTTAACTACATCTTAATCTTTGCTTTCAATGCTTGGTAAGGCAACTTTATCACCTGGTTCTGGTCTGGGAAAAATAAACTAAGCTTTTGCAGTGTGCTTTATTAAGCCAGTGGTAACTTTGCAGTGATACATTCTCAGTCTTAGGTCAGGAGAATTAAACCAAGCAACACTTAATAGCTGTTCATCATAATGTTTCATCCAGTTAGTGGATGTGCATTTGGCTGCCTCTAAATCTTAGAAAAAGTAAGAAGTATCTTAAGCTTCTTACCTAGTGATAGCGCATGACATCTGAAGCCACTACCCCCAAACCCAAGTTTTAAAACAGCGAGAATTGTAATTGGAGTTCCACTGCACAGTCTCAGCCCTGTGCCACCTTTTCTCATTTAAATACCGTGAAATCTAAATATATTATGCAAAGAGGACATTAAAAAAAAAAAAAAGGTTGAAATGTCAGTATACATATTCATTATGTAGGAAAACTACAGTGTTTAAAATAAAACTATGGTATTAGATTGTGGACTGAGTGCAGTCCTAGGTGTTAAATTTCAAGAATGATGTATACTAGGTAGAAGTAGAAGAATGTGCATAATCCAGAATTTGGAAAACCTGACTTTCCAGGGAAGACTGCAAAATCATGAGATGCTTTCCATAAGTGAAAGAGACAAGAGGGAGAACATGGTTATAAACTTCAGATATGTAAAGAGTTGCTTGTTGTTCTCTGTATCCATAGAAAATACATCGCATAGGAAAAGAAAAGGTAGGAGGCTCTCAAGCCTCCTAGATCTCCATGCCTCAAAGCAAGGACTGGGAGAGGAGGGGATGATCAAGTTAGAGGCTGTCTAGATAAGCTGAATGTATGGGACTGTGTGGGTTACATCTGAGTGTGTTCAGAGAGCTGGTCACTGTGACGCTGCCGTTTGTCTGCTTTGAACTCATGTTTTACCAGCATTCCCGCTTGCAGGTGCTGTGAGATCTTCACTATCTCACAACTTGACAATCAAAGCTGGGACACAATTATTCCTATCCATTAAGTTGTCTAACACCTAACATGTTAAAACTCAAAGAGTTTCAGTACTTAGATTAGTTTAATTACTTTAAGTCGACATGATGCTGTTTATGAAGATTAACATGATACCACTTATAAATGTTAATGTGCTGCTATTTATGGATATTTGCATTACAGTAAAATTTGCAGCAAATTTATTACCAGATCAGTGTTGTGGGTTTTGCTTTTTTAAAAAAATTCTGGAACTAATTTCTTGACTTCTTTTGTTTCACAGCTGAGGGTCAACAGTAGCCAGATTTTCCTGTTCTCTCATTTTTCTTTCTGAGCTTCCCAAATGTGAATCATCCTGGTATAGAGTTGTACCTGAACCAGTAAGCTGACAGGCAGGGTATATTAGCACTCTGCTAATTTGTCTCTCTGGCTGCAGAGCCAAAGCACACTTACAACTTCCTAGCTTAGAGTACAGCCAAAATAAATCTGTGACTACTCTTATCCAAGCAGATACACACTTCAATGTTTAATTCCATTTTATGAACATCTAAAAACCTTTTCCTGTTTCAGTGTAGGAAGCCTCTGTCTTTCTACATGGCTTAGCATCAGTGTCGCTGAAGGCAGTGTGCGACTGCAGCCATTTTGAAAGAGAATTTTTTTTTTTTTTCTGGGAAACAAAAATGCCCAGGCTTCTAGTAAAAGTAAAATTTGACTCTGTGTTTGTGTTTCAAAGGCTAACCATGTGCCCATTGTTCTGTGCCTATTCTGAGCAGAGGTAATGAGGATGGGAGAAGGAGGGATGGGTGTGCGTAGAGTACGGCAGAGAAGAGCACATGTCGGGTCCTGCAGGAGAGGGCAGGCAGTTTTGAAGAAGCCCAGCATGGACACTCCAGCCAAGTGGGCTCCTTGTACCACCAGAAAGAGAAAGAAAAAGGTACTTTCATATGTTTTTGAGAGTCATTCTTTTAAATAAATACTTTATTGAAGGTGAGAATCCAAATGTATGCCTGAGTCATAACCTGAGGTTATTGCATTATTTCACTGGTCACAGGAGATCAGAGATGGTGTCGATTGTGTTCCTCTGCTGTCCGTATACAGTGCTTAATTTTTAAAATTAAATTTTAACATTTTTCATTTATATATATTTTGTACTTCTAAAGCCTATTTTGATTAAATCTTCCGTGATGGTTTTGGGCAGAAAAATACAGTGGATTTGCTTAAAAAAATTTGAGCATAATTTTTGAGCAGAACTACTTCTTGTGGAAGACTACATTATGACAAGAATTTGACATTTTCAGAAATTCCAAATCCGGACTTTTTGTCTAGAAGACAACAGAATCAATAATATTATGAGTCAAAATATTTTTTCAATTGCAAGCTTAATTAAATCAAATCTTTTAAATAAGTTCATCAGTTGAAATTGATTACATTGTTGACTGAATTATTTAAACTGAGCTGGATTGTGCTGAATATTCTTGAGATCTCAATATTTTTTTAATTTGGGGTGGCAAGAGATTACAGGATCCTGACCTTTTTTCATGATGATTAAACTGTTTCCCATACAATTTTAATTTCTAGCAGTATAAGAATATGTTTTAGTATCGATTTCAGATACACACTATCAACATTAACTCATTTTTATAGAAGGTTTTATGGTGAATTTATTAACTGTTGCAAACACAGTAAGAGTTAAAATGAGACCATGTTATAAGCCAACCATTGATATAGACAAATTGAGGCTTAAATTCTAAATCAGCTCCTGTTCTGTCTTTCACCTTCCAGGTGTAGCAATATACAAGTGCATATTACACATACATACAATATATGTGTGTGAATATGTAGATAGATGTATAACACACATAGTTAGCTGTATATTTAGTATGGAATATTGTTCAGTTTGCCATAGTAAAAATCACTAGTTTGATCACTCCATGTCCTCTATATATGTATGTAGCTTGCTGGGTAGAAAAAACACATTTTACTTTGATCTCAAAGGTGAGTGAGATATGGTTTGTTCTGATTCATTCCATGTCAGTACAAATACAAGCTGTATTTTAGCTGAAGAAATTTTATTGTGAGTGGATGGAAAATCAAGAAAGAATATAGTTTAATTTTTTCTTTTTTAGGCAGAGGCTGAAAAGAGAACATAGACTGTTGGATAAAAAAACCCAGTTAAAATAAGTCGGTTTTGATTTGTAAACTGAGCAGATTTAATCTGGAAATCACCAAGGGAAAATAAATACAGTACATGATAGATGTCATTTTTATATTGTCTTTTTTTTTTTGACCAGAGTTACACTTTAGCAGTTCTGCTGACATGATAGATGTTTCAGAGGAGCCTTGTGCCTCACAGAATTTTAACTGCAAACCTTTATACTTAAAACATATTTCCTAAGGCAATAAGACACACTGCAATCAACACTAACATCATTTAAGTCTGCATCAGCCAGAAGCTACAGGTCTATGTCAGTTATGATTGCTGCCCATTAATGCAATCCTTTGTTATTATACAACATACTATTTCACTACTTGTTATTGTTCCACCTATCTCTAGGTGGTACAAATGCTGTTTGTGTTATCCAGTAGAGGTAAAATGAAATTATATGCTCTTAGAAGTGTTATTATCCACACTATGTTGTTTCAAAAACATGCAAAATTGAGTGATTAGTCTCATATGGAAAAAAAGAAGTAGGAGTCATATTCATTTGCTACAGTAAAGCCACTAGAATAAGGGGAGAGCTAAAAGGAAGACTACAGCATGAGAAATGGTGGTAAGAAAGTACAAGAACTGAAAAAGAGGAAAAGAGAAAGTGCAAAGTGAGTACTGGCACTAAATCCAGCACAAAGTGGTAGAGGAAAAAAGCAGATATCCAGGGGAGTGAATAAGCCTTTAGTTATCCATAAGTGGTCCCATTACCAATTTAGAATTCATTACAAGCATTAGCATGGCAGCCATCAGCATCGTTTCTGGAACCTCCCTAAATGCTTTCTTTCATTCTTGTGAAAACCTCCAAAGCATAGCAATACAGCTTGCCTGGCACAGCACCAACTCAGAGCTTCTCAGCTGCATAGCAAAAAAGACTTACACTACCAGAAGGCTGAAAAAGTGGGACCAGGCCAACGTCCTCTCCTGTCACTGAAATGGGGAGAGATAGGATGAAAGGGAGCCATGGGGAGGGAGGCTTGTTCCTGCAATAGATGAGGGGACAGGCTGTGTTCTTCTGGGAGGACCTTCACACTAGACTTCCCACTAGCACCTCAACAGCTGGAGTGGCTTTAGTGGTAGGGGAGATCTCCGGGGTTTTGGCACAGCAGCCTACTTTGCCAAAAATCTATTGTCCCAACAATGGCTGAATTCCCTCTATTGCCAGCTGAAGAGCAAGAGAGATTCATCAAATATTTTGATATTTTCAGCATCTCTGGTTCCATAATATCTGATAATGTGTGAACTGGTATTCTCAGTGGATAGCTAAGAGAGCAACAGTGGAACTCTGTGGAGTTGATGATGTTTGTAATCAAATGGCATATGCAGAAAAATGCATTTTTTAGTACAGCTAAACCTTTGCAGAAGTTTGGGCTGAATGTGATCTACAATTCTAGTTGACAAAAGTTGCAATATTTTAATGTTTACTGTAAAATGCATTAGTAAGCAAGTGCATACAAACCAAAGTGAAACACATCTTTCTGTATTGAACAAAATGTTTCATTTTACAAGAAATAACCCCCTTTTTCTAATGCCAGCAGTAAATGTTGGAGAAATTTTAAAAAACAGATCCTAAAATGAGAACTATACTTCTACTTTCTCTGAGGACTGCTGCTTTTTGTTGTGTCCTTGGAAGGCATTTCTGCAGTCCTCCAGTAATTGAGACAACATTGGTTTTGGCATTTTGTTTTACTGAAGTGGTGGGTACACATTGCAGATAAGGGAATATCTCTTTTTTAATCAAATATTGAGTTTGCCTAGGACATTTAGAGGTTCAACACATTTACAAAGACAGCCATAGCAAAACAGCATCCTTCATCGCGACCCTCAAGAGTGCCTTTAGGGAAAACCATTCTAACAGGATAATGTTTCCTGAGAGGCATATTGTTTCCTTTGTAAAAAGGAGCAGATGAGTTTGAAGTTAGCTGGGACAAACTGGTGTCAGTTTGACAATCTATCAGGAAGAATTCTGTGCCACATTTTGCAAACAACATTAATCTCCAAGACAATTTTAGTGTAAGAACGTATGGCATCCTCGCACCACAGCCAAGTTCCAGGCCTTGTAGAATGGTGCTCTCTGTCTGAGTGTGCTTGTTGGAAGTTAGCTATATGTTAGTAATGATATAAAAGGACAATAGAGTAGATTAGCTATTAAAGGTGTAAGTAGCTATTTATGTGTATATATAGAATCAGCATTCTGCCTTCTTCTCCCTTTACTCTTTCAGAAATTTCATTTCTGTAAAAATAACCAGTTTTGAGGAAGTTTAAATCAGGCTCCTCAACTTTTATAATTGGTTTGGTTTTGTTCTTGATATGACTTCGGAAATTTCTTGAAAGAGAACAGAAAATTGTATCCTGTCTGACATCCCGGTTGTTCATGAGGAGAAAAGCATCAACTTTTGTCTGAATCTAAACTTTTGCATTTCAAGAAGTGTAATAATGTTGTTGCAGCTGAACATTTTACATTGCATCACAGAAAGATTGGTCTAATTTCCCTTCTGAGCTCATGCTTTTGCAACCCTGGGCCAGATTTACATAACTGGATTTCTTGATGCTGTGAACATTGAAATATCCTATGTCTTGATAATGTTTCCTTGTGTTTCCCCTGTATCTCCAGGTAAAAGTGAAGAAATGTCTACCGCTTGGCATTCATTGCCCCTGGGAGACATGCCTAATTTCAAGAGTATTTTTACTTTTAGAGCAAAGCTTTATGGATGTTTAATGCAAGTAGTCTTCAACTTTTATAATGACATCTGGTGTTCAAAATGCAACTTAAAACACAGATTTCTTCCAATTTGCCACTTCTGTATCCACCAGGCACCATTCTCTGACTGTGCTGGGTTGAATGAGAAATAATATGGACTTGACCTTTGTGAGAGTTTCCATGAAGATATTTCAGCTTTGAAAGTGTGAAAAAAATCAGCATCTTACCTGGGTGAGTCTTACTTGCTGGCAGAGACTACTTGGTGCAGACAAGAATGTTGGTCTTCCCTTTCTTTTTTACTTTTCATTTCACCTTGCTGAAGCAGAACAGCATTTTTCCAGAACATTAACATTTCAGTCCAGGGAAGGTTTATTGCTAATTATAATTTATTATGCTGAATGACTGTAGCTATTGTGCTGCATGCAACCCAGTTCACACAAGAGAGAAGATTCCTCATAAACCTTACAAAAATACTGAGCACAGTGTGGTTCCAAAGTAGTAACAAAAGAGGAGAAAGGAGAGAAAGCCTGTAAAACTGATGCATGGCATAGTGAGCTGGTGGCACTCTGTAGCTCACATTGTATTCATCATTTGTAGATATAGTCATTGCCTGAGTCCATATATCAGCAGAAAACGACCATTAAGAGAACTTAAATGAACAAGATGGTCTCCAAGAGAGCCCTGCATGGATTTGGCATGTGTTTGGAGCTTTATAGCAAGCACAGTGCTTTTTATAGTGGGAGGCCTGGGTTACTGAAGCTGATACGGCTTTCTGAGAGTAGGTAGTGGCCAAATACTGAAGACAGATAAGACAGTGGGAGGCAGACTTGGGGATTGGTGTGGCAAAGAAATTAGAAACAAATACATTCAAACAGGGATGTTTGGACTATTGGTCAGCAAGTGTGATTTCAGCAGTAACATTCTCCTAAACAAACAGAAGCAACACAGACTTTAGTTGGATCAGGAAAAATGTGATTATAGCAGTTAAACCTGGAAATGAGAACCCTACTTAAGACTACTGTTATTTTGTGACCATTACTATTGTTGTTATGAATTGCCTGTACAGACAGAAATAAGGAGGTACTGTGTTTGTAGGGAAGAGTAGCAAGATTTGCATTTGAGAGACAGGAGGCAAGACAGCAAAATGTAGTGCCTATGCACATTTAAAAACAGTCTTTTTCTAGGATGATATGAGTATGTTATTGTATACCAAATGAGTCTCAGAGGTGCCATGTACTTGTGAATGCATCATCGTATCATATCGTATTGTATCTCAATCATATCATATCATATTTTCCAGCTTGTTCCATCAATCCCATGTGTTTTACATCTGTTGTAGAAACTGAAAGTCTTATTTGAAGCCTGGCCCTATTATTTTTAGCTATTAAATGGTCCTGGTTCAGTGTAGAGGGTTTAGGGTTTTCATATTAATTTGCAATAAAGGAATTTTAAAGAAAAAAAAACACATAAAAACTATATTCTTCCTTGGAAAAATCTTAGCATCTAAAATGTATGAATACCCTATGCAACTAACTCAAGTAGTAGATAGTATAAGATCATATGGAGAAGTTCACTGCCACCAGTCCTGGACTCTGGCAGGTCTTTCCTGTGCAGAAGAACAACGGGCAATGATTTTGGAGAAAATGAGAGTGCTTATGGTAATTGAAAGCCATGGAGGAGAGGCTCATATGAGAAAAGGAACACAGGAAAGAGGGAATGGAAAGTTTTTCTTGAAGGATGATTCTTTCAGCTAACAGACAATCTGCTAGCTCAGCAGGCCTTGCTTCAAATGATGAAGGAAAGAATAAAAAAGTGGACACCCCACTCTCTATGTCTCAGTTGCTGGTACAGTGAGGATATCCTGTGCCCTCAGGTAGGGTTGCTGAGTAGGGTAGTCCACAAGTCAACAGTTTTTGTTTTGCATAAAATCTCAGGGTGGTTGAGATTAATTCAGATGTCAGCACACACAAGAATGAGACTTTCTGATATTTATCATGGAAAGAATATGATGAATCCATTAGCCAGTGAAATTAGCTTTTTATAGGGGGAGGGCCTGTACAATAGAGTGAGGTTGTTGGTCTGTTTCTGTATGTGAGTATATTGTGCATATATATGTGTCAGGGTATTGACCAGTCTATCTTGTCCTACCCTTAGCACAGCCACCAGCTCTCAGATGGGGAGTTCCTGTGATGGGCACACTGGATCCCTGCTTGGCTCTACCTCTCCTCCAGCGAATCACATCATTGCAACAAGCCCAGCATTGCTGACTCCCCTCATGAGCATTACTGTTTGTTACTCGCTGTCACGAGGCTTACCCAGTGAGGAATTTGTGCCTCTCACAAATGGGGGAGGGAAAGGTAGAGCAATAGAGCAGAGGAGGAGGGAAACTAGCGGTCTTTTCATTTCTTTGCACTGCTTTTCAATCCAAATCGCTGTGACCAAACCCAGCTCCTTCCCCTGCAGGAATCCCATTATTTCACTTTGAAAAATCTGGTCAGCCTGCTCATCATTAGTTTAAATCAGGATTTCCTGTGCTGTGCCTAATGTGATATGTGGGGAATTATGTAGTGATACTTAAAATCCCTTCCAATTTAAGTTTAAATTCTTCTCTACAATTAAATATTACTTCCCTGACAAAATTATTCCGTCTTATTTTTAAACAATCAAATTTGCCTTGGACACATTTCCCTTGATATGCTGAGTGCCACTGTCTTCTCCCTATCCTGGAGTGGCTTGGAGCCTGTGTGCTTCTTGCCCCTTGAGAGAATATCTCAAGGACAAAAAAAGCTGTCAAGTGGCAGGAACAAAGCACAGAGAAGTGCTGCTCGTCTTCGCTCTCCCACCAAGTCCCTAATAAAGAAAAATAATACTACCCATTTTAGGTAGCCTGCTTCTACAACTCTAGTCTCATTATTTCAGCAAAGCAGCATAAGCTGGCAGCTGTATCTTTTATACCTCCGCTCACACTTTGCAGTGGAGGTCTTTGCTGCTATTTTGCAAGTGAGTGACACCCCCCCCTCTTTTCTTCACGTTGCTTTCCTAGATCCTGACTGAAAGGAGAGTAGGCAAGGCTTTGTATGCAAGGCTGAGAACAGGCAGGGTGGGGGGTTGGTGTGAGCAGCAGCAATCCCTTCTGTTACCTATGTTATTTTCTCACTTCCATATTAATACCCTCATAATTAGAAGGGTTCTCATTAAGCTTATCCCAGTTCCTTGGTTTAAATGCAAGCTATTTCTTGTATCCAGCGGTATCCTGCAGGCTGCTGTTCTGAACAAGAGCATTTCTGCTCTCATCCCCCAAGCCTTTCAGCTGCGAGCCCTTTGGGGCAGCCTTCTCTGGGTTCTCAGTGTAGCTCTGACAGAGGGTGGATTCTGGGACCATACAGAGTGCCTCTGTAGGGCTGCAGCGCAAGTCCTGCATCCTATCTCCGTTAGTGCTGTCCCTACTGGCCTCGATCCAAGTTTAGCCCTTGCTGAACGTAAGAAAAATCCAAGTACTTTTTGGCAGAAATACAAACCACTTCGAGCACTTTGGCTTATGGATGTGAAGTGTTTTACAAGCATCCTTAGGAGCCTGGCACAGCATTTTTATCATAAATTTCGGTAGTGTGGACAAGTCTTAAGAAAACACCTAGGAGAGCGATGGGAGGCAACTGACAGCATAATTATAGATCTGGGGAAACAGGAGGCCTGAAATGAAAGGGAAAAGAGAGACTTATTGATGGGGCAAAATGTTAATAGTGTACTTTGACCAAAAATGAAATCAGAGAGGAATGGAATGCATTTTTGGTTTTGAAGTTTGTTTATTTCTCTACTGATAACAAAACCTAAAAATAACTAAAGTCAGCATAATTTAATTTAATTTCATAAAAGAGAACATCTAAATTTACCACAAACTAAGTATTCCCAAATTTAATTTTGGAATTAGCATTATTCCACTGTCCTTATTTTACTGTTACGTCCCTACCACGCAGTCATCCAACCTCTTTTTAGTTTGTATAGGGACAATAAGAGGTTTCTGCAGAGACTATATTATATTTCTGTCTGTACAGAGTCTCTGCATCCTTGCATTCTTCAGCATGCTAATGTTGATACTAGTATTTTCTGCATGAATTTCCACATTTTTATTTCTCAACTAATGCCTCATATGCAGACCACAATTTAATTTCATTTCATCAGAAGTGATGACAAATGTTCTTTGATGAAACTGAAAGGTGATATGCGTGCAGTGCTCTCCTAAGTACATCAGCAACCTATTTTTCTTAGTTTTCAACCTTATTTTTCTTGCCTCTCCTGTATTTATCACTTGAAGACTCACTGCCTAGTTAAGTTTCAATAGCTATGGATGGAGACACAGTTGTGAAGCTGCTTGAAGATTAGTGGGTACTCAAGACAATAAAGCAGTGATAGAATGACCCCAGTTAACAGGTTTTATCTTGGCAAGGAACTTATTCCCATCTGCCTTAACGAGCTTGAAAGTAAAATATGCAGAAGCTGCCAAGGTCTCAGGAGATGTGGGTATCGTTTCTGAGTGTTAGTGCAGCTGCACAGAGCTGAGGGGATTCAGGAAAAACTTAAGAGGTCTCTGTTTAGCTCTGATTTCTCTGTTGCATTCAGACCACACCAAACATGTCCCACCATTAACTGACATGGCATAGAATTTCAAGCCAAACTAAAGCAAACCGTTAAGCATCTTTGCATCCATTGCTTGTCATACAGGATGAACAAACATGGGGCAGAGAGCACTAAGAGGTGTTCTGCCTCCAGTAAGCCCCTAGAGAGTATGCATGCTGTCACATCTCTGTAGGGTAAAACTTGCTCTCCTCACATGCTGCTATTCTGTTAGTGCATAAGGATACAGGTTTTGTGGTAAGTGAGCTAAATTATGTTCCCTGCTTATTCTTAATACCTCCTTTGCTCAGAGGACAGACTAACCCCTATGCAGAACTCCACATGTATTTACTGCTTTCCTATGTCTTGCAAAGCAAACCTCCTTGTTTCCTATATTAAACCGTATACCTGTGGTTAGAAAACAATCCTTTGATGTTACTGGTTTATTGGAGGTGAATATGAAAGGGAAAAGAAACCGGATGAGAAACAGATATTCAGGAAAACTGGGCATTATGTGTATTTTCCTAGTACGGCAATGCTAGGGAAGGCTTTACAGAAGGCATGGGTATTTATTTCCTGAACAAAAGAGACATTCTCCTTCAGTTCTGCATCTGGATGACTGCCAGTGAATCTTCAGGAACAGAGAAGAAAAAGCTTTGGACTTCTGAAACTTAGAACAATCTCCTAGTGGCTGGAAAGAATCTGAATGAATGACCCAAGCATAGGGAGAAGCAGCACAGCACAGGCTGTGGGTAGAGATGCACTGGCTGAGTCTCCCACCCTTTGCTTCTCCCTCTGATGGCTCCACCTAAGTTCCAGGTTACTCTAGGAGCTGCTTCTCCCAGGGCCAAGCTGCTCCTGGGAGCAACCAGAAAGATCTGGATTATGTTGCTCATTTTACTAACATTTACCAGCATGGCATATTTGAACTGCAACTGATTAAGGAGGACTTACACGAGCATTTTATCCACTGGGCTAAGGATTGTCAGTCTTCATCGGGACCCCTTGAGGATGAAAATTTCTTCATCTAGCACTCCCAGTACTGGAAGATGAATATGCATAACTTTAACTACAACTACTGTTTAGAAATACACTGCTATCAACCTTAGCAAAGTGCAAGAAGACTTTAAGGCAGTGACTAAAGACAAACCTTTAAGCTGTTCTCTTCAGTTATCCCTGCCTGTGGGTGTAGGGGGGAATTCATTAACATGTAAACTTAAGAGCACTGAAATGTAGGATATAGGCTGCAGCTGGTAATGAAAAAAATGGTGGATTTGACTGCTTCACCTTCAACAAGTAGGACAGGAAACAATAAGGCAAATGGGGACATCTCTCCACATGGTGAAGAGCCAAATATCAAACATCAACTAAAGATTAAAAGTAATTGTCATATATACTTAGTCTTTGTGCTTTGATATAGACTGAGAAGAAGGCAATTTAATCAATTTGTTATACTCTTTGTGATATGCCCGTCTCAGAAGTCTGTTGTTTTGAAGCTGGTTTTGAAAAAAAAAAAGATAGATAAAAAAAGCAAAGAGATTTAATCTACAGATAATATGCTAAAAATGGTTATCAGAGAGGCCTAGAAAAATATATTACTAAGTAGATGGTAATAGAGTTTAAAGTAATATGACTGGAGGTTAACATGATCATGAAGTTTGGCCAGACAGGTGGACAGGAGTCCTTTCACTACATGACATCAAGACGTACCATTCCTGCCTACTGCAAAAGATTTTCTGTACACTCTCTTAATTTTTCTTGTGAGAGTATCTGGAGTAATATTCATTTGTCCTTGATCTTTTTTGATCCGTCTGTAAACTCTCCTTCCTTACTGATACTCTATTTTTTAATTGTATTTTATTTATTTTTCTTTAAAAAGGAGAGATCTTTAATATACAGCAGGTCAAACCTTGCATAAAATCCCTATTACAGTAATATCTTAGACTTGCCACAAAAAATAAGGTAAAGACCTGAGTTTGCTGTTGCAAAAATGTGGCCTGCTTCAATCATAGCCACAGCAAAAGAAAAACTGATGCTGAAAATTGGCACATTGAGATAGTTTCACTGTTCAAGTCCAATTATCTCCCTGGTAACAAGTTCTTTCATTCATTACATACTGTATTGTCAGAATAAACCATGTAATAGTGCTGTATCTGAGTCTGTACTTCTCCTGCAAATATAGAATAAGGAAGCATAAATATGCAACTTGCTAACCAGTTTCTTATGGTTGCTGGAAAATTAAAATATCTCTGTGAATCCAGATCTGTCAGATGACAGTACTCTTTTCATATGTAACTTTCCTATTAGATACAAGTCACTTGAATTTAGTGGGTTCTAAGTTATTTACTCACTGGTGAAAGAGAAAACTTCACCTGGTCATGTTTTGTAATCCACCTCTCACAAACAGATTGTGCTTTCACCATGCGTATAGCCTTATCCAACTGAACATGTTTTATAAGTTTCTTACTTTTACAAAAGTTAAGTGGGCTTTACATGAAGCATGGGTGAAATACACTGAGGTGATCTGTGTAACACCTCAGATTTGATTGCAACTCTGTATGCTGAAGATATTTCTTGATGTTGTTGATTTTTGTGGGATTTTTGAGACTGATTTCAGCTTTACTGTAATTAAGATAATGGTTGCTGGAGGCTGAGAGTGGAAGAGGCCATTCATTCAATAATTATCTGATCTAGTGTCAAGGAAACTGCTATGTGTGAAAAAGAACAAGGCAGAGCTAGGCTATTATAGCCTTGTGTATGCAGCTATCAGTTTCAGGCCAAGATCCAAATGCATTTCATGGTCTAAAACAGCATCCAGAGATTTCATCTGGGATAGGAGCCCATTTCTCTTTATTGCATAAGCACACAGGAAGAGATGTTCTGCCACCAAAGACTTTGCAGTCTTGCTAAAACAACAGAGAGAAAAGGGATCATGTAGTAAGATGAAGGCAACTGGAACATCCCTTGTATATGGCTTTGTCACAGCACCTCTTTTGAAGTCATAGAAGCAGTAAAAGTCAAATTCACTTCTCGAATGGTTCCTTCTGGACATCCAGGGGATGTTAAGTGTTGTTTCTTGGGCTAAGGAATGATATCATAAAGTGCCAGTACAGTTAGAAACTAAGGCAGTTATAGAATAAGAATGATGGCTGCAGCTCCCTTGTGTGAGAGGGAGTATTACCATTCGTAGCAGGAGCTATGTAACTTTTAGGTTAGAGCCTGCCAGCCTGCTTATATCCTGCTGCTAAGTTATTGGTATTAACTTGGCATGTTCTGTCAGTCATTACCCTCAATGTCAATCCTAAGCTTTTCTTGGTAGTAGCAAAAGCGGGAGCATTAGGACAGATAGCACTGCTGTGCATGAAATAAATAAGAAATCTGTCCTCCTCTGATAAGAAACAGTCTTTTCTAGAGTGATGTTTGCTGCCACTGCCAGTGGCACTCCATGCAAGGGTGGGTGTTTTGAAGGAAACAATCCAATGTAGGTACACACTTATCACAAAGTTATCAATTTTTAGGTTGGTTAGGTAGATAGTTGTTTGGGAAACAAGCCAAAGATGAGATACTAATATAAGAATTCATATAGTGTCCCAAGGATCAAGTATCTGAAAGCAGTGATCCCTAAAGGCAGATTAAAGGTCAAAACCAGTGCATACATGGCTGAAAAATGCTGATAGGATCTACCTGTATCAGCACAGTTACATATATGTCAATTCATGTACCTGTGATGATTTCATACAAAGCAGAGATTTCAGTGGAACTCATTTGATCTGTGTTGCATGACACAGGTGGTGCTTGCTTGAGCCCAACTGTGGACAGTGCAGCTGACTCACATCTGGATTAACACTGGCAAGTATAGTTGTGTAGTTTTACTCATAAACACTCCAAAATTCTCCTAGCCCGAAAGCTCTTCAGTGACACCTTATATATATATATATATATATATATATATATTGGCTGACAAATGCACACTCTAGAATGTGTCAGTGGTTACTTAGGAACAGTTGCACTCTAGCTAGCTATATTCAGCTGGCATGTTGCATGAACATAGAGATCTTCCCAGCTGCAAAGAGTGCCATGATTATGGGACAGTAGGTTCATGAAGAAGAGACATTATCTTTATATTAGACTCCTCAGAGGAAACTGCCACAATCAGCAATTTGATCTTGGAATCTCTGGGGTATTTCTGTTTTATCATCTGACAAAAGGAAAAAAAATACACTAGCAGTGCTGCTTTTCTGCTAACTCTTTCTAAATTTAACATAAATGAGATTTGCTACAGTTTTTTTGTAATAACATGAAGAGAGAAGTGTTTCTTACTTAGACATACTGGGAAAGTGTTTTATCACAGAGCTAAAAGATGAAGTTTAAGGAATGGCTCTAGAAGGGTCTGGGAAAAGTCTTTCACAACTGGACATTGAAACAATTTCTCATTAAAAAAAAAAAGGATTAGTTATGTAATGTCTTGACTTCTTTTCATTGTTTCTGATTCCTGGAGTTCTCCCTTTCGGTATTATACATGCTGTCACATGGAGAAGTAGCATGAAGTCATTATTTATGAAAGTGACTTGAGTGATCATTTGAATACCTTTCCTCATGTAACATTAAGTATTCAAATGATGCCAAAAGAAGACCACACA
Source organism: Clamator glandarius (assembly GCA_033459285.1). Classification (NCBI taxonomy): domain Eukaryota; kingdom Metazoa; phylum Chordata; class Aves; order Cuculiformes; family Cuculidae; genus Clamator; species Clamator glandarius. Next base: position 3,191,153 of record JAUNZM010000105.1, read on the forward strand.
CTACCCACCAGAGTCTCAGATAAGAAACCACTGATTCTGAAAAGAGGAATATATTCATTCCTCAAAGCAATGATAATGCCACTTAAAATATCACTATATTTCTGAGCTTTGAGCTAGCTGCTCTCCTCTGTAACTTCAGATGTATTTTAGGATTACTAGTGTTGAATTTGGAAAGAACTTGAGAATTTTAATACAAATATTAATACCAAAAGAGAATTACAGATTGCATATTACAGAGTGCTTTCACAAGATTCTGATACTGGAAGCTAAACAGAAATTAAAGTACTTCCAAAAGGAATTTGAATAGAGAATAGGGATTTTCCCAGCCCTATCACAAGTTTATGTAATCTGTTTGATGTGTATTTTTGAGGAGGACAGAGAGCCCTATGTCGAAATTTTAAAATAATTTAAACACCCATGTAGGGCACTATTAACTTTCCACATTGACTTTCTTAATTGATATTGGATCTCAGTGACTTTCATCCATGGGTGAGCCCTGTCCCTTTCCATTAAATCATGGCAAAATCCTGATTCATAAAAATACTACATATCCACAGTGAGGTTTACTACTAGAACTGTAAACTCTATGCAGGTAGAAATTTAAGTCAGGTCAATACAATTGATACAGGCATCTTTTTCATAGGCCTAACTGAACACTGATGGTTCCTATTAAATTAAAGGCATGAATGGATTTGGTCCTGATAGGACTGAGATTATGCTCTGTGGCTGACAAGAGTGGAGGTTTTTCCCTTTGCTAGTGAAGCTAATTCATTCCATGTGGTTCTGTTCCCTTCAGTTGATACTTTTCCTCCAATATTACTACCATTGCTCTGCCATTCCCTTAATTTCACCAGCAATGGAGAGGCAGTATAGGTCTTATCAATTGGCAGTGTTTTAAATACATCACTGCCTGATTGAAGCAGACCTAGGCCTTGTAAATCTGCTTTTATTATTCATCCTTTTTTTCCTATACAGGTTATTGTTTTTTCTAGTATGATAGTGCTAGTGATGAATGACAGGATTTACCCCAATATGGGGTCCATGACTCCAGACTTCTCTTTCCTTTGGAGTCTCTTCTATGCATTATACATGTTTTTGTGTTTATTTATTTAGGAATGTAGAAAACATGTTTGATCAACTTTAGCTCCCAAACAGCCATAGTATGTATCATCTTTTGCAAGGCAGAGGTATCATGAAAAAAAAAAGACTGCCCTGGGGCACCTGTGGTTAGGACATGAGGATAGAAGAACAGAGAGTCATAGGAAATCTGGCTTCATAAGATCTGAGGCTCATGGAAAAACTTTTATTATTATTATTATTGTTATTATTATACTCCTAGGGGCTGGAAATCCAGTGCTATTTAAGTTACAGTCTTTGGTATGACAAATACATTTAAAAAAAAAAAACCACGGTGAATGATTACATCCCTTGGAACTGGGAATATTTCTTATCATATTTTTTCTTCCCAGCTCATTATCTGTATGGCTCATTTTCCCAGTGCTGTGTCTCCTACAGAGAGTTAAAAAAGCGATAAACAAATAGGTCGCAATTTAGCAGTAGATCCTTCTGGGAGAATATTTGTAAAGCTGGAATTTTTTCATCTTCCAAATTTCCTGGTGATTTTATATCTGAGTGTTTTTCAGATATGAAAGTCTCTTCACATCAGCTTGACAGGAAGCAGTGCATACCACAGTACTGAAAAGTACCTAGAGTTTAAAATGAGAGATGAACAGCCTGGCTTAGCAGGAGATGCAGGAAGAATTGGTGCAGCCCTCAAGCCAAATCTCAAAGCGACCCCAAACTAATTTGTGTCTGGCTGAATATTGTCTTTGAATCTTATTTGTTCCAGGGTTCCCTGGAGAAAGAAGATAGCAGTGAATTTTGAGCTGTCTGTTATGTAGGGAAGCCCCATAACTCATGAGATTTGAAAAGAGCATCTGGTGAAAGCCCAGCAAGGGGTTGAAAAGGATGCATAAAAGACAAAAATAGGGCCCAAGTTCCTCAGAAGTTGTTTATCCTGTCTGCTAAAATATCTCTTTGGCTGTTTCTTTGAGTCATGCCACGATAATAACGATACTCTGCACTATTACAACTGTGGCTGGTGAAAGAAGAGGAAAAAGTAAGCTAGTTCCCTTTGCTCTAAGGCATCCTCACTGGGTAATACGTATGAGTCTTCACATTCAATTCCAGCTATCTTCAATAAAAGGATTGTTTATTTGCCACAGGGTAGAAAAACAAAGGTAAACCAAAGAAGAAATAAACAGAAAATAAAAGTTAAGCAGACTGTAAGCACAATAGACCAGATTACTTCAGGGATATGTTTGACCCAGCTAAATATATTATCACAAAAAAAGCATTCAAGCTGGGCATGAAAGCTGACATCTTAAAACACATTTAGAGTCTAAAGTTAGGCACCTAAATCTAGATTGTGAGAGAGAAAAAAAAATAAAAAGGAATCTTTCTTGAGGTGGTTACATTCCTGCAGTTCTTACAAATGTGAACAGTACCAGAGGGGAGCTGTGTTCTGCACCTTTACAATTGAAGTGTTTCACTTGAAATATTCCTGCACAGACTTGTAGAGAGACTTCAGGGCATAGTGTCACTTTGGCACCTCTCTTCCCTACCTTCCTGTCCATGGAGGTGCAATGAAAATTCAGTAAAAGACACAAGCAAGAAACTTTGTATCTGGATTATAGCTTTACTATAAAAGACAGATATTTGTAAGCACTTGGCTCATGTTCTTGCTGGGTTTTGTTCCTAATTTGCAATGTTTTTACCTTTATGTTGTAAAATTTTCCATCTCTTCTAGTTCCCATCACCTTGCTTGTCTAAACATCCTAGCTTCTCTATGGGAGCATGGAAGTGGGCCATGCTGAAGCAGGAATTGTGAAATATAAGCTGTCCTCTCCTTTTCACGTATGATGTACTCCTTCTTTTCTTTTTTTTGAGAAAGACCTTCCAACTCTAGATCTCTTGTGGAAGGATTAAATTGCCGCAGTTCGGAACCAAAACCAGTATTCATGCTTTTAATTGATTTCAGTGGGAAATCATGGAGCTAGACATCAATTGGGACTACTTTCCTGGACCTAGAGACCGTATTCGGTAGTGCAACACATCTCTCCCAGTCAATCAGATGAAAGTTGGTTTTGCTATAATAAAAAACCCCATTTCTACTGTAAAGTTGCCTTAGCAGATACTGTGGAAGCTGCATGATCTGACACGTGTATTTCAAACACTGTATAACCCAATTTTCCCTCATTATTACACATTCAGTTTTGGTTTATTTGCTATTTGTATTTTTTGCAATGTTAATGATTTGCATTTAATCAAATAATTCCGGTCCAGTTCCATTGTATAAATTGGTCCTCCAGGTGTTCACATAAAATCCCATTAGTGTATTTTCTCTCAGCGCATCTTAGGAGACAATATCCTATTACTATGAAAATGAAAATAACTGTATTCCCAGGCAGGTGAAATGTTGCATAGCATAACTGCTGTGCTACTAAATTTTAACACTCAGGTTTTCTTATGCAATATAATTCATGTCAGAAGTACAGGACAGTGACTGTCACACATGCTACGTGCTGTGGATTTTTTGATTTTTTTTTGCAAAAATCCATCTGTGTGAGTTGTGAGAGCAGGAACTCCCTCCCCTATCTCTTCCATATGTTCCAAATGATCTGCTGCATTCACATGAGCAAAAATGGAACTGGAAGTAGGAACTGGAACCCAGATTTCCTTTGGCATAAGCTAGTACAATTCCACTGAAATTAAAGGTGCTGGTTGATGTAAACAACTGAGGATAGTGAGAATTTACTGAAGGCAAATTGTACTTGAGTACCCCAAATGCTTTCTGTGGTAAAATGCCAGGGTCTGTGGCTACGTGAAGAGCTGTAGATGTTTGCCTTAAATTTAGCAAAGCTTTTAAGTGTTCTTTCAGAGTAGCCTTGTAGCTTCACTGAGGAGGCAAGGACTAGATGTGTGGTAGTGGTTGATGACTGGAAGTATAGTTGGCAGCAGTCTGGTTTTCCTGAGGGGCTGGGACTGGTCCTATTTGTCTTCTTCATCAACAGCCTTGGAGATGGGTGGCATGAAAAAGAACTCTGCAAAGTTGTGGATGGCACTAGTTTGCGGGCTGCAGCTGGAATGTTGAAGGGCAGGACTGCTGGGGAGGGACTTCTACAGGCTGGAGGAATGGGCAGAGAGAAACTTCAGCAAAATCAAAGCTAAATACATGTGCCTGGAATGGGATAACCCCACCATGGACACCAGATGGCGTCAATTGGGGAAACAGCGGTTCTGTGGAAAGGGACCTTGCAGCCCTGGTAATCAATTAAACATGGTAGCAGTGTGTCTTTATGGGAAGGAAAGGTAACCACATCCTGAGTTGCATTAGCTAGAATACAGGTTAAACAAACTGCTCGGTAGTCACAAGCCACTCTTGGACTGCTGTGTCTGGTTTAGGGGTGTCTAAAAAGACTTTTTGACAAACTGGAAAGCGTCCAGAGGGGGGCTGCTAAGACTCTGGGGAAAATGGAGCATGTGACATACAAGGGAAGTCAGTTTTTGTGTGTGTGCCTAATTCCATTAACCTGAGAAAAGGTTACAGGGAGCACAGAGCATGACTCTCCTCTGATGTGCACAAAAAGAGAATGAGAGACAGCAGTGACAAGTTGTAGAAAGGGAAATTCTTAGTCAAGAATTCTCAACACAAAGGATGTTGATCAGGTTCACATTCATGAAGGTGTATTAGTGAGGTCCATCCATAACTGATGGTATATGTCAATTCAGATGGTGAAAGCTACTTTTGGGAAAAAAATATAAGGGTAAAGAAGGAAAGACAGACAGAAAGAAATAAAAACCGGTCATGGGCCAGCTGGGAAGGGAAGTGATGAAGATCCCCAGAAAAGCATCCTCCCTATGTGTTCTCTCCTACACTGCAGGGTACTCCCATAATATTCCCATAGTAACTCTATAGTTTCCACCATTCCTTCCTCAAACTCCTCCTTGGTCATTCCTGCTAGGGAACATTAGCGCTGTTTGGAGCACACTGTGATGAGAGGCAGGTGCTGTGCGCTTCTTGGTGGCTGAGTTTTGTGCATGCACATTATTGTTATCCTAATATAAGACAAAAACTACAGCTGAAGGTAAAGCAGAGAATGGAGGAAAGAAGGAATGACTGTCACACCAGCAGAAGTCACTTGACATGAGAAACCCTCACAACAATACTATCTGTGTTTAGAGATGCATGAGAGAAAGAGCATGAAGAAACAGTGTGAAAGCCACAAAGGAAAGGATATTGTAGAGAGGAGGGAGCTGGCCTCTTCTCCCAAGTGACAGGGGACAGGACAAAAGGGAATGGCCTCAAGCTCCACCAGGGGAGGTTCAGGCTGGACATGAGAAAAAAAATTTCACAGAAAGGATCATTGGGCACTGGAATAGGCTGCCCAGGGAGGTGGTTGAGTCACCATCCCTGGAGGTATTTAAAAGACAGGTGGATGAGGTGCTGAGGGGCATGGTTTAGTGGTTGATTAGGAGTGGTTGGACTCAATGACCCTGTGGTTCTTTTCCAACCTAGTGATTCTGTGAAAGATACCATGACAGAGCCTCTGTTGAACACTTCCCTGACAGCTTGGGTGAAAGTGTACAAAGCTGAGCATGAAAAGGCAGTCTAAAACATTGCAGGCAGAAGTCTCTTTGCAAGCCAAAAGGCTAAGCCATCTAAGGCACCCTGTACCGAGGCTTAGGGGAAGAATCCTGCCCTGAGAGAGTAGTTTGACACTGGAACAGGAGCCCAGAGAGGCTCTGAAATCTCCCTCCTCAGATACACCGAGCACTTGGCTGGAGAAGGTCCTGATCAATGTGACCAACCCATGAAAGTAATCTTGCTCTTCATGAGGGGTTGGACAGAGCTCTCTTCCAACTTAAGTTTCCCTATGATGCTCTGTAATTAGTATTAGGCACCATCAGCACTGTAAATTTATTTCAAATGAGGAGACTAAAGCCTTAAAATCTTGTCTAAAAATTCCTGTAAGGGAAGAAGGCAGAGTTTGTGCTTACACCGGATGCATTTTGATCTGCATAGGAAGATTATTAAAAAAAGATCATTTTAATTGATGTAATTTTTATAGGGACTTACCTCTTTTACTCTCTCAGGATTGTGATTTATGAAAAAAGTAAAAGATGATTCAAACATAAGGGCCAAACACACTGAAGTTTTGCAGCTATTTTTCACTCAATACTGTCTTCAAAGAAAGCTGTAAAAACGGTGCTTTCTTAATCCTCTGAAATTTCCTTAATAATACTATTCATAAAAATAAAAGCATTTACTGCTTAAGCTAAATGCCTCCCCAGCATTAAAAAAAATTATCCACACATATCAGTTCTTCTATTTTCTTTCCCAGGCTTTCCAGCAGATGTTCTTTGAGATATTGTATTTGCCTAGATTTATAACAGAAACCAGGAATAGGTGAGTAATTATATGTGTAATATGAATTTCAGGGAGTTGTATAAATGAAATCTGAATTCTTTCTGTTTACTGTGAATCAGAGTTCAGATAAATGAGGTCCTGTCCATATTCTGGGTGAATTCAGTCAATCCACATAAGGATCAAACTTAAAACCAGCTTCCAGCACAGTGACAAGCCATGGTGCAACTGTCAGGGGCTGCTCCCTACAACCATTAGTGTTTGGACCCCCTCCGACCTGCACAGTCAAACAAGGAAAGTTATTTGATATCTGTGCGACAAATTGGAGACTGACAAATCTCCCAGGGTAAAATCAAATGCTGTGTCTATTTTTAACATGGCCAAAATAACAAACCAGATACTCAGGTGCACTGCAAGTGGCAATTTCCCATAGTTGAAAAAAAACAGATCTCAATCTGGTCATATTACAATGTGATATGCTGAACACAACCAGGGTTACAGAACACAATTTGAGTTCGATCTGACACACACCACAATGCGAGAGAAGAAAAAGAAGGCATGGTAAGATAACTAAGAAAGAGAGCGAAGGGAAAAAAAAAAAAAAAGGTAGGAAGCAGGGGGGAAAGGAAAGGAAATAAAAAAGGGTCAGCACTCCAATGGTGCATGGCAGTTCCTCAGGAACATGTAGTCCAGTAATTCATCAGAAGCAATTCGTCTGATAGTTCTTCCAGGCCAGTTCTGTTGAGGTGGTAGGCATGCACACTGCGCCTTCTTGCAACTTGTATTCATAGAGTAAGCCTGTGTTCCATTAGCATGTGAGGGGTGGTCTTGCTGTGTGTGCACAGAAGCTCCTTTGAGAAGGTCTTCGGGCCACATTGGGGCTCAGGACAATGAGGGTATCTGCAGGTGATGGGGAGGGAGTGGTGCTTACTCCTATACCTCCCACTCTCATTGAACCAGGAGCCACAGAAAAGGCCCTAAGGTGCAGGCAAGCAGCCTTGCACTCAGGCAATGTTTAAGACAATAATACAAGTAAAGAAGTCGGTCTTTACAGCAACCTAGCCAACTACATTATAAAACATTATTAGTGTTATAAACTAGGGAACTGCATAGATTCTTTTTATATGCCCTAAAAGGGAAAGTGAAAGGATTGTGGGACTGAGGTAATTCCTGTAGGGCTGAGTGGACTAAAAGTCTTGAGCAAGCTGGAAGGCTTGGATGATATTATAGTTATGGTATGTATCATAGAATCATAGAATAACCAGGTTGGAAGAGACCTACAGGATCATCGAGTCCAACCATTCCTATCAAATACTAAACCATGCCCCTCAGCACCTTGTTCACTCGTGCCTTAAACACCTCCAGGGAAGGTGAATCATCCACCTCCCTGGGCAGCCTGTTCCAGTGCCCAATGACCCTTTCTGTGAAAAGTTTTTTCCTAATGTCCAGCCTAAATCTTCCCTGGTGGAGCTTGTGGCCATTCCCTCTTGCCCTGTCTCTGTCACTTGGGAGAAGAGCCTCTTCACCAGCTTTGTTGCTCTTCTCTGGACTCGCTCCAGAGCCTCAACATCCTTCTTGTGCTGAGGGGCCCAGAACTGAACACAGTATTTGAGGTGTGGTCTCACCAGTGCCGAGTACAGAGGGAGAATAACCTTCCTGGACCTGCTGGTCGCGCCATTTTGGATACAAGCCAAGATGCCATTGGCCTTCTTGGCCACCTGGGCACATTGCTGGCTCATGTTCAGTCAGCTGTCAACCAACACCCCCAGGTCCCTCTTCTCCAGGCAGCTTTCTAGACAGACTTCTCCTAGTCTGTAGCTGCACAGGGTTGTTGTGCCCCAAGTGCAGGACCCGGCATTTGGCCGTGTTAAACCTCATGCCGTTGGTCTCAGCCCAGCAGTCCAGCCTGTTCAGATCCCTTTGCAGAGCTTCCCGACCCTCCAGCAGATCCACACTTCCACCCAGCTTAGTGTCATCTGCAAACTTGCTAAGGGAGCACTCGATGCCTTCATCCAGGTCGTTGATAAAGACATTGAACAGGGCTGGACCCAGCACTGAGCCCTGGGGAACCCCACTTGTAACTGGCCTCCAGCTGGATTTAACTCCATTTCCCACCACTCTCTGGGCCCGGCCATCCAACCGATTTTCCACCCAAGAGAGTGTGCGCCTGTCCAGGCCAGAGGCCGACAGTTTCTGTAGCAGAATGCTGTGAGAAACTGTGTCAAAGGCTTTAAATCAGATGCTGGAGAAATTCCTGCACAGCGCTAGGTCCACCTGTTGAGAAAATGAAATGTGTATTTTGCAAATTTAAGCAAAATTTTTCATGTTGGCAGTGCAGTGCTACAAAAAATTTTTTAATTTGTTTTTTTTTTTCTTTAACTGCAAGGACAGTTGAATGACTGATGGGTACAGAGGTATGGACAACTCCAAAAATTATGACAACCATACTGTTTTCTGATGGAGGGAATTATTCTGTGCAATTATTTATTTGCAAGATACAAAGTGGCAGTGGTTTTCCCTGCAAATACACACAAGAAATCCAGAAGAAACTGTAGAAGATCAGGATTATGCTTTTTCCAATTTAGCCAAGGCGACAGTGCCATTTACTCTGTTGGTAATCCAGCTGTGTGCTTTTGCCTGGAGGAAAGGAGAAGGAAATACTATTGGAGATGTATAGGCTGATCCTTAGGCCTAGGTATACAATGGTTAGCTCTACCTATTTCTGAGGTTACTGAGCAGTCTTTTTTTTTTTTTTCTTTATTCTTTGGTTATACTTCTATTTATGAACCAATAAAGCTATATGGAAAGGAAAAATACAAAACAAGAACCTGTGAACATCTAATCCTAATTTCAGAGATGGAAAGGGGGTAGTAAACATATTGTGACTGCTTTTATTTGCCATTGTGTCTCTCGATCTGCTGTAAATTAAACTGGAGTTAATGGAACTATTTGATTGTGCACCAGTTCACAAAATGCAACCTTCATCCCACCTGCAACGTCCCTGGACACACTAGAATATGGTATCTCTTGCATCTGCTTTGTAACACTTGGGATAAATGCAGAAGTTCATAGATATCAGGCTCCTGCTGTTACAGCAGGTTTCCAGCAAGCAGTTGAGCAAAGGTCCATAGCTGTGAAATAAGGACATCATACAATGTGAAGCTGGACTACTCACACCAAACTAACCTTGCATATAAATATGAAATGCTATGAGTGATACGCTTGAGTTTCATGCAAATTGAACATTATGTAAAAAAAAAAGTTAGAAAAAGAACTATGTCTGCAACATTTTATCTTTACACAATACTTTCTTAATTATTCCCTTGTTCCTTTGCTGCTTACATTCTGAAGCAATAAGGGCACTTAAGGGACTATGGAAAGTTAGATCATTGTTCACCACAGGAACTATGTGTAGCTCAGGTGCTGACGGTGGAAATCACAACACTGCTGGTGGCGTCCTTCTGATGTGTTTTGAGGAGTACTCTGCAGCCACACTTATGATCAGGTAGCTACTCAGTGGTTCAGCACCCTCATCACCAGGTCTGTCCAAACCAGCAGGTCAGTTAGGCCACTGCTTGCTCTTGAAGAGAAGTCTGGAGGGAATATGAAAAGATCAGCTATTGTTAGCTCATCTCCTTGATCTCAAGTTGGATTATCCATTCTTATACTGAATACTGGAAGCCTCTCCTCACTGTCCAATTTTTTTGCTGGCAAATAATGCAAAACTAGGGATGCTATGCTTACCACTGGCTGATCTCTTGCTTACTGCCCAAGCTGCCATGCACTGCTGCATCTGCTGCACTAAGTTTGATGAAGGAACTGAAAATGCAAGAACTGCCTGACACATACGGTCACGTTTTCCCCTGCTTTCTTCTTCATTGCAGAGATCAAGAGAGGACTAGCTAATGTATTCTACTGTTAATTTGCCTTTGTAAGATATTGCTCCCTGAGCCCTGACACAGAAGGGTATATCTTTGGCTAATCCAACTCTCTAGAGGCATTTTAGCAGCTTATCTGGTTGAATCAAATAATTCCTGCTGCATGTGATTAATTTTGGGCCAATTTAATTTTTATTAGTCATGGGTTTCAGTCACCTACAGTTGCATGATTATAATTGCCCCTGAGCACATGGAATTTCTTTGTAGATTTGATTTGAAAATACATTGGAGTGGTCCCGCCTGCACTTCACCCATTTGTGCACCGCTAATCTTATTGTACCTAGATTTGCACCCTCTTAAATATAGGTTGGTAAAATAAAACCTTTGCAGATGAAATTGGTGAGTCAATTTGCCTTCCTAATTGTGGGATTTCTCGAGTGAATTTAGTGCTTTAGTATGTGCTGGCTATGGCACCCATGAAAGGATTAGTTTATGAAGGCCAGCTCTTAGAAACAGCCCAACAATAGTGCCTTATCCTCAGGATCACTTATCAGTCAATGGGAGTTTGTTCTGAGGAGGGCCAGAGCCAATGGGTAAACTCCTGTTTGCGCTAGCTGAGGATCTCTGGCTCAATGTTTGGATAAATTATCACATTGTATCCTCTTGGAGGTAGAGTAGTATGGGGAGCTTAGAAGAATCTTCGGCTTTTGCTCATGCAACTTTGAGTTAGCTTACTTCTGCCTGCACAAAAGACTAAATTTATTTTCACATGGAGATGTGTTGCCCTATCTTGTGCTTCCCTTTTCCCACTCACGAATCCCCTCTGCTTGCACTAATGAAGCTAGGACATTCCCAAGAAGTGCATGGGTCTAGTGGGACCTGGACAGCCTGGGACTTTACAATGAGGAAGGAAATAACAGCTCTAACGAGTGCCAGCAAGTATAATGATTTTTCTGCTCTGGAAAATGGAGAAGAAGTGCCAACTCACTTAACAGAGGCAATGATACCATTTTTGGCCAGCACTATCCAGCGTTGGTTTGGAACTAATGATCTGGAAAGATTCCTGGTACCATTACACCACCCCCAGGCACCCAGCTGGCTCTTTAGGGACTAGATTTCCATGTCTCACAGTGAACGTTAGGTCCTAGATAGCAGTGCTTGATTGACATGACTTGAAGAACTGCTTCTTGTTTAATGAGTATAGTGTAAGAACAAATGAAGGGAAAGCCACACTCCCTCTTCTAATAAAATTCACTTTTTACTAAAATCCCATAGAGATGTAGCAGACATCAGCGGTATTAATATTATGTGACTTAGCTGATGCTAAGAAGCATTTGGGAAAATTTTGACTGACTGGCTCATGCAGTTGCTAATGAGAATATCTCACTTACAGGGATATGGCAGAGTAAAGAGGTTTATTTCTCAGTATGCTATTGTCCTGTCTGAGTGATGAGAGAAATATTCAAACAAACAGGAGATGTGAGGGGTTGTAAACCTCTGGCCTGCCTCAGCCCTGATGACATGAGGCAGCAAACAATGGGTTTATCTCTAACTAAATGCTCCGAGCTGCATAGTGGACCTTTTCACATGGAGGTGAACACTCAGGAGAAACAGCCCACAGAGAATACAAGCAAGAGCCCCTTCTCTAGGCAGAGCTCACCGAGACACAGATTACTTCATGGTTTGAGGCACCTGGGGGACTCCCTGTGCAAAACACTCCTCCCATATGAAAGTATAGAAGAATTACTCATTTTAGAGACGCCAAATATTTCGCGCTGAGGAAGTGAATTGTCATCGTTGTTACCCTTGAGACTCTGGCTAACATACGCTTCTTCCATTAGCCACTTACTTCTCTGTGGCATCTCTAGGAGGAAATAGTTCTGCTTCTGTCAAAGCACAGGAAAAAGGATTTATTTGTTTGTTTATATGTTTTCTGGGCTGTGCTTTTTTGCCTCTGACAATGGAGGTGGTTGGAATGTGTGAACAGAGATAATGTGGACAGATTGATCTGCACTAAATGAATGTCATGACAACTTCTGTGAGAAACCTGTTTGAAATGTCTTTATTATTTTACAGGAGAACTTCAACTACAAGATTTTGCCAAGGATACAGTGACTTGTTACATCATAAACTTCCAATAAACTTCAGATTCCAAAATAGAAAGTCACTGTCAAACTGCGTACATGATTTTTTTCGGAATTATTCCCAACCTTAGACTGCATTTGCAAATGTACAATTCTTAATAGTATATTTAACTTAATACAACTAAACCCTCACATTGCCATTGTGGGAAGCTGTGTGACCCCAAGTTTTGTCCTGTTGAAGTTAATGAAGCTCTCTGTGGCTACATAAGATGGTCAAAATTGTTTTCACCTTGATGTAATGCTGAGTAAGAATCATTGTTCTGAATGCACACTTTTCCTGTACAAGTCTCTCAACTGTTTTGAAAAATAGTGGCAAATACAGTCTTTATGGGTCTACATTTTTCCATTGAAAGAGAAAAAAAACCAACAAAAACCCCAGCAGAAACCCAGCTGTAGAATTCAGGGGCAAAACATTTCTGCATTTATGGTCATGCCCTTTGTGGCATCTTTCAGAAGAAGGATATGCATAACTGGAAACCCCTAAGTGCATTTTATATGCATTTTAAATAGGCTGAGCTAACATTCAGTTTAATTGGAAAGAGTCCTGAATGCTAAGCAAAGCCTTCCCACACTGTAGAAATCCATATGTTAAAATACTTTCTTTTTTTAGAATTTCACAGCGCTATAGCCAAGCTTTGCTAGAACAAGGCCCCTGTGCTGTCCTGTTTTGAAAATAAACAAATTGACAAATCTGTTCTTTGTGCTACAGCCACCAGTTCCTTGGTATATTTGCAAATGCAGAAATGTAAAGCTGAATAATCCGCTTCTCTCCAGACTGCACATTAGGCAATTAAGGGGGTATGTTTGCAGGCAGGCACACTGGGCATTAGGCACACATCTATTAACAGTAATAAGAATTGGACATTTAATTCCCTTCATAGTGATGAAAATGTATCTCTGCTGTTTAATGCAAGCCAGTGTAGTATTATGTGACAAACACAGATCAATAGAAAAGGATTTTTAAATTTAGAATGCCATTCCTCTACCACAGGATTGGCAAGAGAGATTGTTTCCCAGTAATAGAACGAGTCTACCTCTGCTGAGACAGGAGCAAAGTTATCTCAGGAAGTAGCAACTATGTCATTTATTTTAATGAGGCTTGTTCTCCAACAAATGCTGTTTCTGCACTCTTGGGAAGGTTCCAGGAAAGCTATAAAAACGGAAAAGGAGCTCTATCAAATGCTTGAGTGCACCTGTGTTTATATAAGCCCAGATCATGGCACATATCAGGGCCTTACATTCAGGTAGTAGTGGAGTTATCTAACCGAGTATGTCAGGGTTTATTACAATATCTACCCTTGTTGGGCATTCAGCTTTTTAATCTGTCTGATAAACTGTCATGTATCTCTTAAGTGATTCTTCTGTTTGTTAAACACTAAAACCTCCACAGATTCAAACTTCTCCAGATGGATATTAAAAAAGCTATTCCTTTTAGGATGGGCTTCATTATCCTTGGCCTTTTTCATGGGATTATACTATATACCCTTTTGGCTTGGTAGTTCCAGTTCTGACTGGGGGAAAATGAACCCCAGCAAACTGGCTTTGCTGTGGGGTTAGACAGTGTTAGTCTAGGTAGGAAAACAAGCTACAACTGGCACTCACATTAAACTTGTATTGCAAATCTGATAGGAAACTTAATTTCTAAACATGAACACTTCAGACTGCAAGAGCTGTATTTAGATGAACCTCTTCATGCCAAAATTATTGGACTGTACTAGAAAAAAATGTTACCAGCTAGAAACATCTTAGCACTACACGTGTTAAAAGGAATAATTGCATTTTAATGCACTTTTACCTAATTCTGAAGATCCAATGTCTACTTCTTACATTTTGAAAAACCCAGAAAGCTTGAATCTGGATGTTTTCCAATTATTTTCTTTATCAGGTAACCATTCAGTCTGGTTCAGACAGGTATTTCTGTTAGGGAAATGCTACTGACCATTTTTCCCTTGTCTGTGCCGCTCCTTTCTTTGTGCTGGTGCTAGTGCTAGTGTTATGCTGGAGATCTTATTCAAGAAACTGGATCTGGGAGAAAGAGTGTGCAGAAGAAGATGGGGAAAGTTTAGAATTTAAACAGTTGGAAGCAGAAGGAAAAAAATATGAAATGGGATGGAACCAATATAAGCATGTGGTGAAAATGTAATGTTCTTTTAGCAAGTGTGTTTATTTGAGCATGCTAGTTGGAGTTTCATTTAAATCAATGAGATATCATGCCTTGTCAGATACAGAGATGCAGGTTTGTTATAGATCAGCTTATGACATTTTTAACTTTCCTGAAGAAATTTTTAAATGTAAATTAGAGTAAAAGCCCAGACAATGTTTGTTCCATGAATAAGTGTTTGATGAAGAAGGGTTTGTTGGGTAGAAGAAGTTATGGACTTTTCATTGAGCATTAAATCCTATTCATAAATAAACTTTGTGCTAGATAATTGGGGTTGTCCTTCTTTATGTTTCAGAAAGAGTAAGCAATGCTTGTAGCAGTGTGAAATGGAATGTAAGCTCAACCACAAAATCTTTTTTACCTGTACACCACCACCAACTCATTCCTGATGCCTCTAAGGGAGAAGCAACTTAAACTGGAAAAAAAAAATAGAAAGACAGAGACTTTTCATGCAAATTACAGAAAATGTCACTTGTACTTAAGGTAGCAGTCAATTTACTGTATTCCAGAGTAAGGTTAATAATCTGCACAGTATTTTTGTGGACTTCTCTTTTAGAAGAAACCCTGTAAGGTAAGCATCCTTGAAGAATTCTGTGGCAAAGATGAATATCAGTTACCCTGTTGCCTTGTCAATTCTCTATTCTGAGCTTCAAAAGAAGGTGATAAAATAGTTTACTGGCATAAACGCTACATTGTGTGTGCTTTTTAATTGTTAAAATCTATCTTATAAATAAAAGCTGTACTAAATACTATATCTGTATTCCACATGCTGACATGCAATGAAGCCTTTATAGTCTGTTGTAGAATAGGTTTGCAAAAGGTCAAGCTAAAGTGTTCTCAGTCTAGTCTCCATGTATATTCTATGGACAAAAAGAAGAAAAAATTATATTAATAACATTTTTTTATTGAAAGCATATCTTTATTTGACAATCTCGGCTTCTAAAATTCTCAAGGTAGAATATCATACAAGGTTAAGCTAAGGTTATACATGTAGTATTGGCAGTTTATGCTGCATCACCTTTTCCTGTGGCTCTTAAATAAACCCAGTGAAGGCACAATAAATCATTTTAAATATGTAGAATAAAATACAAGTCCTTCTGAAAATTTTTCAGTGGAAAATTTTTCAGGGAATATACCGAAAGAGTAAAAATGGTACAAGGGATAAGTAAAGCCCACTTAATTGTTTAGGTGCCTATTAAAGGTCAAAGGCTATTTCCTGTAGCTATAGCAACATGAGAGCTTTTTTTCTATCAGAGGCAGTGCCACTAAGGTGAGGTGTCTGGTCCGGTGTATCAGGGGACACAGTGAGAAACATGGATCCTGCTGAAATCAGTTGTCCTTGGCTTAATACTGGCAATGCATCTACTGCCATGACATTACCCAGAGGAATTAAAGGAAACCAGGCTACCGTCCTGAGCAAACACTTAATCTTTGACACTGAAAGACTCGTTGATGTACACTAATGGATGTAATAAAATGAAGGGAATTATCCTTCAAAAATAAAGAACTGTTCAGATTCTTGAAATGCTGTGACTAAAATGAATCTCTTACCTGACCCTACAAATAGTCCTGCCTAATTTTATAATTCCTCTAAATTAGACTAGCCACATGCTTACTGTTAAGCTCAAATCTGTCTGCAGTATCTAACATATGTTAAATCATGTGTCTAATTCCCTGCAACCTAATCTTTAACTCAAAAAAACACATGGAAATGCTATCCTGTAGTTTCTACTTATCTACCAACTATTAAAAATGAATCCTGACTATGTTGCTGAAATATTCGTAACCCAGGAATTTTGTAAGAAATGTGTTTGCACAAATACCCACTCAAAGGAGGGAAAGTCTGTGTTTTCAGTGAATATTTTTACTTTACTGCAAAAAGCAAAAGACATAATAGAAATAATTTTGCTCACCACGAATACAGTCACCTCTGGATAAAATTTTTAGAAGTTCCTTGTTACAGCTGCAATTGACAGACTATGAAGAGTCGCTGCTTTTGAACACACTGAAATTTAGTAATTCCTTTTTTATTTTGTAAAAATGTAAAAATAAGTATGATTATTTAAGTACTCTCTTGGGAAGAAAAGTCTTTTATGGCATATTGAAACTAAGAAATAAAATTCAGGTCACACTTGTGAAGGTCTGTCCTGATATCTTTACAGATAACTGATTTCAGCATGTAATATTAGGCACTCAGTTAATTTGAAAATTGATTTTTAGCTCATGGCTTCTTGACTTAAGCAGCTTTGTTTCTCCTGGAAATTATCAAATGACATTTAGTTTCTGTTCAAGTGACTGAGGAAAGTTCTGTTATGGTGCTGATGCAGAAACCAGGTGAAATTCCTTGTAAACTGTCTAGTCCAGGCAGTCTTACCAGCTGCTTTTTCCAAGAGGTACTGTCTGCATCAGGCTAAAATGACTGTTAACTCAGAAAGACAGAAGGGCTCGTTTAATCCTAAAGTTAGCCCTGTGCAGCCCTTGCGTTGGTGAGTGCTAGCTGCCTCTTAATTGACCTCAACATTGGACTTCTGGTGCAAACACTGATAAGGGGTGACCGTGCATGCAAGCTCTGAGCTAGGTGGCTACGTCGCTGGGACCTTCCTTATAACGTTCTCTACTTGGGTTATGCCGTGGGCTGTGACCTTTTTTGCTAAAGGTGTTGAGGAAAATGTATTGAGCCTGTCTCTTTCAGTGCCTGGGTTTGCTTCCAAATATCAGTGATTTTATAAGGACGGGTATAGAATCACTCTTCTGACAGATTCAACGGGAAAAAGAGTAAAAAACCAAAACCCAAACAAAAACAAAACTAGAAAAAAATCTCTGCTGCTTTTGAAAAGAATTGTTCCACCCATTGTTCTCCACTGCAGAGTCAGACAATGCCAGAGCTTACCCTCCCATAATCAGTTGTTAGCTATCATCTCCCCACTTTACTAGTTACTTCTCACCTTCTTAATCAAATTGTCATAAATAGGTCAGGAATTCTTGCTAAGGTTTTATTCAACAACACCTCTTTATCACTTACTTGTCCTTAGTCCTTTCCAATTTTCCATGTACTCTGTCCTCATGATAATCACTTCTATTTGATTACTGCTACCAGACCCTGATTGCAATTCTTCACTGATGAGAGAGCTCCTGGACTTGCAGGATTAGCGTTTCTTCCAAATTTTTCAAAAAGTCTCTTCTCCTCAGACAATGCATTCTGGAGACACGTCCTGGTACTTTTAGCCACACAGAATATTCTTTTACTGCAGGAAGAAAGAGTAAACAGGAATCAGGAAAATGAATGCCGGAAGATTTTCTGTAGTACCAGGTAGAATTCGCAGGTTACAGCTTGCAATCATTTTTTTACTCATTTTCACCTCTAAGAAGGTATTGCTTTCTCTAGTGGAGGCTGGAGGTGTATTTCTGTTAATGATTGTGAGATAGTCTGTGACAAGCTTTCCTAGAATGTGATTTGTTCTTTGACATTTGTTGGGTAAGTGTGAATGGAGGGTTAACAATCTTAGTTCCTTAACAATAGACTATTTTGTTTTGATTTCCTTATTTCATTCACGACGTGTTTTTCACAGATTGTGTGTATTACCATAGGATTTATCTTACACCCTTAGTAAAACACCTTTAGTGTTTTATAATTGTAGGATTATATGGAATAATCGTGGGATTCTTTGCTCCCCATGGGAATTCAGCTGTCTTTCCCCACTGACTAAAAGGAGATGGGTTTTGTAGTGGTTAACGTATGAACCTGGGAATGGGGTTCATTCCAGCTTTCATTCCCATCTGTGTCAGTGGTTTACTTAGGGATTCCTCACTGCCTCAGTTTTACCAGAAAAAGATATTAACTTTCCTTTTGGTAGGAGTTCTAGGAAAAACCCTGGATTGTTTGCTGCTTCAGTGAAAGATGAGTTTGCTCCACACTAACTGACCATTGCATTAGTCATTCTACTAATTTTGCAAGCCATAGCTGGAGACATCAGGCTGGTACAGAAAGTTACAGGCTGTATCTTGTGCATAAAATGAGTATCATTATTGTCCCAGCCCTGTTAGGTTCTCCCTTTATGGGTTAAACAGGACTACTGGAAGCTGCTGTGACAATTTGAATAGCTGAGTCTATGGGGCTGTGCTCAGTATCTGCTCTTCTTTGAACACTGTTTAAACTCTTTCCACTGTTTATATGTCCCCCACGTACATGCATACATATACAAAACCACACACACACACTCTGAATGGTGACAACTCCTCTGTCCTCTTTGTCCAGACTGGCAAAGTAAGCAAAACCAAAACCCAAACCTGAAAAATCTGAACAACTAAGGAACAAGTTTTAAAAAGATGATCTTTTCACAGATTTTTTTTCTAGGGGATTAGAGATGACAAGGTTTTTGTTCAGCATTGATACAGTGAAGCTAGGTAGTTGTTTTTTTCCACCACCCTCTCTGTATATTATTATCATGCTAAGAGTAGGTGTACAAAGCTTCCTCTTCTATAATGAGGTTGCTTAGGTATATAATCATTTCAAGATGACTAAGGAGAGAAGACGACTCCCAAAACTGTTTGGGAAATGCTTATAGATTTCTAGAGCTTTTAGTCATGTGTGTGTATATATATATATATGAATATACATGCATGATGTGCATACATACATGTATGTATGTGTACACACACATACGTACACATGCAAATAACTATAACCCCTTTACCTCTCCCCCAGTACACCAAAAAGACACTGCAGAATGTCCCTTTCACAAGCTATTTTATCTCACAAAGCATTCACATCTCTAAATGACCAGTTTTAATGAATAGTCCTCTCACAAAGTACAATGAAATAAGTATGCGATACCAATTAATTGATCACGATGGTAACTGGTTATAGCTACACTGTTTCACGGTGTATATTCACAGCACCAGCCGTTGCTTCTTCTGTCCTACCTTTTTTATTTTTTTGCTTTCAACCCTGCAGCAGCAGTTATGATTGCAACAACCCATAAACATGGTTGGCAGTGTGAAATGTAAAATAACAAAACCTACAGTCTGGCTAGCTTTGTGGTTACTATGCTGGGACAACCAGCCATTTCCTGCCGGTGGCTGTGTCAGCTGAGACATCCACAGTCCATTTTTTCATTGGTATTATTTTTTTCAGTGTCTATGAAATCAGGAATGGGACACAGCATGCTTGGAGTATGGCCAGTATCCTGTTGAGTTAGTAGAATGGAAAGAAAATAAAAAGTACACTGACCCAATTTCTTTGACTAAATGTACTGGTTCATGACAGCAGAAGCTATGGATGTATTTATTCTTTGAATAATTTTTCAGACTAAGTGGCTTAGGACAACACATTACAATTGGAGATGGAGATCAGGGAGTGAAACCTTCTCACCAGGCTCTCCATTAACTTCAAATGGCTCTTTACATCCTAGGTTTCAAAGACTTTAAAGCATACTTATTTTTTTTTTCTTTCTGTTGTTTTTCTACATAATTTCATCTCACTGAAAGTTTCTGTCTGCTTTTTTTGGTACCTATTTTAATTAAAGGACTTTTTTTTAAAAAAATGAAAAATCAATCAGTGTGTTTTTCCTTTAGTTGGCAAGTACCTACATTCAGAATTTGGGGAGTATGTGCCCAATGCTCTATGGCATTAGCAGAAGTGCATCTGGCTGCAACTGGAAGTGAAGAAAAGCATAATAGCACAATCAGTTAGTTTTTTCAAATGCAAAGTGGAGGATGCACTTAAAACCTGATAATCTAAATTGAACAGCTTGTGCCTACCTTTGGCTCCTCCACACCTGTGCCATTCTTCTTGCCATCCCAGGCAATGAATGCACTCTCTCAATGAGGAGCAGTGTGCCAAGGGGTCACCTGCTCTATTCTTGGATCTGCATCCCAAGAAGAATGAAACAAACCTTGTGATCTCTGTCTCAATTTCCTCATTCATAGAATGGGGATAATGATCTGCCCCCATCTTTGCGGAGCACCTGGATATATCTGAATACAAAGTGGTAGGACACAACAGGAGCCAAGTAGACCTGTTCTCGAGTGCCATATGGACAGCCAGGTTGCCAGCATTCAGCACTAAAGAAGCCAGAGTAAATAATAACTCCGCCCTCAAAAAAAAAAAAAAAAAAAAGCAAGGAAAAAAAAAAAAACTCAAGCCCAAACATCGTATAAAAGGGTTAATTTAGCACTGATAAACAGAACGCATTTCAGAAATAACTGGCCAAATAGATGTTCCCTTGAGGCTCCCCACCTGCTGTTAGTGGTGAAATAATAACAGTACAGTACCTGCAGTGTGGTGCACAGCTCCTCCTCCGATACAATCATGCTTTTGTTATCTTCAGACCTACTACATAAGGCTCACACCTGATTACCCTCCTGCTTTTTAGCATTTCTTTCCAGAGATCCACCCAAAATGGTTAAAAAGAATTGCGCACTAGGAGGGAATGAGAGAAAAATATAGTTGTATCTGCAAATTTGTATTTGACTTGGGCTTGAGCTTTGCCTAATTCACACATCATTAAATCTGAATCCTCAGCATGCTTTTGGCAGCCACTGTCCTCCTCAACATAGGCCCTACATCATGAGGAACATAGGGGTCGAGACTTGAAGAGAAAGGGGAGAGACTGAACACCTGAGTGAGGGCAAGAAGGATATTTTGCTTAAACTCATAGATATGTCTGCCCAGAAGAGTCTTCCTTTCCCATTCAATAGCAGGTGAGTGTTAGCCAAGGTGCTTTAGGGTATCCTGCTTGTTTTGGCAGAGGTGTGAGGAAAAGTGGTCTCTTCGAGACAATGGCTCGGGGAGTTCTGTGGACAAAAGCCCAGTCTAAGCTGTGTATTTGTATTACTCCAAGGAGCTAGAATGGGTGAAAGAAGGAGTCCCAGTATCTCAGCTGATTATGGGCTGGGCCCTAGCTGTCCTTTGGGCCAACACCCCTTCACACAATGGTTTCACAGGCAACATATGTTTTATAGTACATTCCTGTTAACAGGGGCTGGGTAAGCAAGGCTAGCAGTATGATGGTACAAGGTCTGGGCACTGGTTTTAGGCAGACACAGTTATTTGGTACAGTTTTATTTTAGATGAGAGGTTTCATTGTACATGAATCCCCAGCTAAAGTCTATTCATTGTAAGAACTGGCAGCAGTAAAACTGGGTGAAAGAAAGCAGATGGCTGAAACATGTTGTTGAAAAAAATCAATAGTCCCACTTCTGATGCATCAATATTTGGGTGTGGACACATTCAGAACTGATGTTTAAATGACAACTGGGCCCAATTTGCAGCATTTCAAAGGCACCTTTGTGTTTTGAATTCATCAGAAGTGAAGGTCAAAAGTCTTACTAAGTATTTGACTCCAATGATACACTTGACAAACATTCATTTTTATTTGAAAAGATTTTCTTTTATCTTGTTCCAGTCATAGTAGCTAAGGTGGAAGAACATAGAACAGACATAAGTTCAAAGCTTGGTCAAAGGACAACAGTTGCTTATATTATCTTGAACCTAAAGCTTCCATCATTGCTCCTGGAAAACTATTTAGCTACATGTCTGAATTATTCAAGTGCAGAATCATATTATATTATTTTTTTCTTCTTTTGTCCAAATCTGTAAAGATACCGTGACCAATAGAACCCTTCACTGAATTTGGGTTTTTTCGGTATGTTCATTTTGGTAGTAGAAAGAAAGTTGTGGGGCTATTTAATAGAAAATGTTGATAGCATAGAAAATAAGATAAAAGATATGTATTTCCTTTTTAATGCTATATATTTAAATTACCAGAACTTCAGTTAGTACAATATGGCAATTCCTCTTTAAAACTAACAGAAATGTACATTTAAACAATCTGTAGAGTTATTTATGCACCTTAAAATGCAGTTAAACAAGAGCTACATGAAATTGTGAAAAAAAACTTCATCAGTGTTTCAACATATTGTTTCAACGCTGATGTCAATAGAATAGTTTGATTCTTAAATTAATTTAAAGATCTTGGATTTTTGGAACAATATTTCAGTCATGCAATAATAACAGTAACAAGTCCATTTAGCAAACTTGAACAAAATAATCTCTTCTTTACATATAGTAAGGACTTCAGGAAGTAATAATTGAAGTTTAAGCAAAAAGGACACTATAAACAGGATTTTGCTAGAAAAATGCAGAGGGGCAATTTTAAACCCGTTTACTTTAACAGTTGCATATGTCAGTCAGTGTTCAGAGAGAAAATTTTGCCAGACACCAGTGGTGGTGTTCACTATGAGCTTTGCAAAGGAGCAAAAGACTGTATGAACAAGACTAGTCAGGACGGGGAAGTCAGGCTTCAGAGCTGTTAATAGGCTACAGTTCCCTTGAAATTAGTAGAGCTGGAGGGTGTTCAGATTTTTCAGGAGAGATGCATTTATTTTCATCTCAGCTACATTACATATTATGAGTGACAGATATGTGACAAAAAAGAGTACTGAAATTTTACTTTAAGTTCTGAACTGTGAAGATAGAACAATGCTTGTCACATTTCAAAAGGCTACAAAGGAAAAACTTAAATAGTTAAGAGAGACACCAAAAGGAAACAAAATAGACAAGCTTCATAAAAAAATGCAAAAAAGCCATGTATATTTATAGCTGTAAAACAAGAAATCTTCAGAACTTTCTGAGTGATAGAAGACATGAATTATCTCAAAATCCCAGGCAGAAAAAATAATTTTAAGTGTGCTTTTAGTTAAAATCTTAGACATGCTTGTGTTGAGCATAAGATTCTGTCTATGAAGAAGAGGCTCGGCGACACATTGAAGGAAAGCATTCACGACTTGCATGATACAGCCATGGTTGTCCAGAGGATCACAATAGGATATAATTAAGAAGTCATGCACACATGAAGATCAGTCTGTCCAGAAGTTATATCAACAGGATTGTGGTTAAGAATCAAGCAAGCAGGCAGTTTCAAAAAAAAAAAAATAGAATACTGGAGTAAAAGCTGGAAACTCAGCATGCACCAACACAAAAATGCAGGAAATGGAAACATACCGCAAGATACCTTCTCTGGAAGAAAGGTGGGTCCATCAAAGATTCTTCAGTGCTACTGTGAATCCTTCAGTAGAAAAGGTGTACTTTACGTAGGAGCCTCCAAAAGCTGAAAGAAACTGTGTGCCATACTTTCCTTGTCTATTTTATTTAGAAAATATAAAGAGCTTTCTTGTCCTCGTTTATTATGGGTAAAAGGAAAGAATAATTATAAGCAGTCCTTAAGAACCCAAACAAAGGAAACCAGGGTAAACTTTATGGCCATGTGTCCCATTCATACCAGACCTCAGAGACACGATTTGTCTTTAATAATGTTGAAGAAAACTTCATTCACAAAGACTATTTTGACTTTCTTGGAACGATATTTTACTTACAGAGTTTATTAGCAGCTGCTTGGTTGGCTTGTTTGTTTGTTTGCATTAGAGGAGTCTGCTAAAGCATATTGACTTAGAACAGAAGTCACCTTGATATCAGTTGCAATAGCCCCACAAAAAATGTTTGGATTTGCAGTCCTACCTGGCATTGTGTTCTGCTGGTTTTTTGAAGGTGTTTGAAGGTTAAAGTTGAACCTATCCTAAACACCACTAACCACAGACCTGCTTCTCAATCTTAGCTATTTGAAAAATAACATTCTCTCTCAGCGCTTAAAAACAGTCAAATTCCCTACCCCTATATTCCTGTTAAATTTTGTGATTAATTGTCCATAGATTCAAGTTTATGACTGTAGAGGCCCCCCCATAGCATGGGAGTCTCGGTAAAGCTGCTTGGGTTGCAACACCTCCATGTGTGCTTTTTGCACTGTGGGTAAAAGGAGATTTCATCCCCCAGGATTATCTTGGCAGTATCTTTCACAAACACATCCCTTCTTTAAAAGAAAAAAAGAATCTACCTCTTAAGCTAGCTTAACTTTGTCTAGACAGCAAAAGCAGCCACGTTTTATGTAGCTGATTTAGCTACCCCATCTGACTAAGTTAGAGTGAACGTGAATCACAAAGATTTTCTCTTTATCCTGTGCTTGTCTTTCTAACTTCTCTGGCTGCTTATCTGTTCTTCTACCTGAGAAACCTCAGAAACTCTAAGAAGCTATTCCACATCACAACCTGCATGCCAATCACCTCAGCAGGGATATACTAGTTGCAAAATGAGATTTTGGAGAGTCTAATGAGTAATGTGCAGGGCAGATGATGCATTTTTCTTCATTTTCCATTTCAGAAGTTTTTATTGTTTCTTCATGTGATATAGTTTTATCTGCTGGTAGTAGCTTATACAATACCAAAGCTTTTTTACAGCTCAGGATTGGTGTTTTTCTGTCTTTATATTTATTTAAAGACATAAATATCTTGATGAGAGTGACCTTCATTGTACCTCACATCTGATCATTGTTCCCTGTGGGCTCCATTACCTCAGTGAAAGCCATAGACAGAGTTCATTCAGTAATTAGAGGGACTGGAGTTGTTCTGGTCTGGGAACCCGACTCCCCTGCTGTGCTGAATGGCAGTGTACAGATGCGGGATCTGAGAGCAAACTAAATTAAGGCTGCCTAAAGTCTGGCTCATGCATTAACTTGCAAATAAGGAGGGGACGCAACAAAAAAAATGAGTAATCCTTTTCCTAAGTAGTAGTAAATCATTCCCAGTTAGAATGTGTTCAAACAGGTAGATGTGAGCTCTCATGTATGATTCAAACTTTCAGTAGCTTGAGATGAATATGTACTAAAAACACTGTTTTGTGTCCACTGACAGGCCTAGTACTTATCCAGCAAGACTTGCTGTATTTTTCTGTGCGATTATCTATTTGGGAAAGAGATTTTACATGAGAAATTAATAGATTATAGAATAGGTATAATTGTATGTATTTGCATACACATGTGCATATAAATATGTATGTGTGCACATACCTGAGTAATCAGTGGATAGCAAGAGTACTCCATACAAAGAGAAATTCTTTCACTATTAAATTCATGGACAAAATGCACACGTTCAACAGCATTTCCCTTCTACATTATCACCTACACTTGCCCTGAAGGACTATCTGCAAGTGTGACCTACAACCTGTCCTGCAGCACCTAGACATAAACCAAGTCAGGGCCCAGGACAGCTCTCATGATACAGACTGGACATTCACAGAGTTTGTCTGCTTACCTCTCAGAAAGACTACATTAAGCCTGGATTTTGTAAGAAACTTAAAGCCAAATTTATATATAACTGAGAACTGGAGGCCAGATATGAATAGAGATGCTTGAATAGGGACTTCAGTGGGCTTTGTGCAGTGCTGACCTGATAGTGGGTAATGCAGTCCACCTTTAGCCATGATGTGTGCTGAATGGTAGTGGTGGGCTTTGTGGCTTTTGTGGTCTTTCACAATATGGTAGTTTTCTGGAAAAACATTGCTTACCTTTTAGCTTTCTGTAACCCTTATGTTAGCAACTAGTTATGGCATCTGGACCACTTGCAATCGCAAAATTATGAAGAGCAGCTGTGTGTGGAAGTGCTCTCACTGCACACCAATCCATGTAATCTGTACAGGACACTTTCTAAAATGTGATTGAGGCCACTTCATCTTCAAAATATGTTTTTAAGGATTCCACTTGCCAAAAAAATATATTAGCCACCAAACCCTTTGTTAGGTGACCCCGGGGAGCATGGTAGGAATATTAAAAGCTAAAAGATAAAAAAAAAAAAAAGCTTAAAAAGATTAAAGCGGTTTTAAAGTTAGTTTCCAATCCACAAGATTTTCTTGTTTCTCTTTTCCTGTAAGTGGGATATTTGGGCTAAAAGCTGCCAAGTTCTAGCTGTTGACCTGGTGGGGCAGAGGAGGGACTAAACCAGGACATCATTATGTTTGAAACTGGTGGAGAGAATTGGGAAGTCTGGTCAAGCCAGAAGGTGTAGGAAAAGGCCAGCATTCTACCCTGAGAAAGGGAATGGGAGAAACTCCCTGGTAAATAATGAGACTGTAGTTTGTGGAGAAGTGTTTACCTCAAAAAAATGGGCACTGGAACAGGCTGCCCAGGGAGGTGGTTGAGTCACCTTCCCTGGAGGTGTTTAAGGCACGGGTGGATGAGGTGCTAAGGGGCATGGTTTAGTGTTTGATGGGAATGGTTGGACTCGATGATCCGGTGGGTCTCTTCCAACCTGGTTATTCTGTGATTCTGTGAGGCAGCCTTTCATCTTTTTTGAAGCAGTGCCATTGTGCAAAGGGGAGTGTGAGACTACTCCACCAACCTTTCTAGCTTGTCGTTTTGAATCAATTTTCTGACTGAGGGGAAGCCACCAGCAGAGGCCCTCTCAGATGTGTGGATGCCTGTCTCCCTGGGCTCCCCAAAACCCCAGCCGGTTCTCATCTGAGGGAGCAGGGGACTTGGGCAGGCAGGAGGGTTGAGTCGTTTGATTTTATCTACCTATTTCAGCTTTGCAAAGGATTAGAACAGAGTGCAGCAGTTTTGACAGGGGTGTTACTGTGAAGGTACACCAGATAGAATGGCCAAGCTCACTTTCTAATAATGATGCCTTCCTGAGCAATCTTCACATCATCTTCATCTATTTTATTCCACTACAGCCCTCATTTTAATTTTTATTTATGTTGATTTACATTTCAAATGGGAGTGAGGGTGTAATGGGGAAAACTAGCAGTAGGAAAAGGTAGACTCTTTTTTTTTTTTTTTTTTTTGGATGCTGCTCCATGGCTTCTTTTCCATGGCTGGTTTGCCAGTCTCTTTTTGGACATGGCATTATTCCTGCCATTCTGTGATGCCTGAAGGAATCCTCTCCTCCATTTGTTTCTTCCTGTTTACTCCTTTGTTTCAAGTTGTTTGGATGTGGTCTCTGACACACTCAGTGCTGTTGGGTGTTTAAGGGTCACTTGTTGGTCCTGTCTGGTCACCAAGCTGTCACCAGCCTCCACCTCCTCCTGTTTGTGTGGCTGTGGTTGAGGCAAGATAAGCAAATGTACAATGTGTTAAAAGGAAATTTATGCCATATTTGACAGCATTACCCTGTTGATGGCTGCCAAGAATATGACTGGCATAATTTTCTTGGGTCTTTCTCTGATCTCAGATGTAAATTTGATATGTGTTCAGGCAAGCACATGTTTCAGAAGAATTTTAAAGAATAGCTGTATTGCAAGTATTTATTCTGCTGAAATGAACTACAGACATCTTCACATTTTCCCTTTGTTTAAAGTGAGTAATCATGATGTCGTCTTTAATGGTGCAACTATTTATGGGAATTTGAAATTAAAAATCACAATTATGTATATTCAAGAAATTTACAAGTTTGTCTTAGGAAATTAAATAGAAACTTGATAAGATTTATCTGTATAAGTGTGAGTGAAAATTACCCACCAATGTAATATATCTAGTCAGTAATAGGAACACTAACATATTTTTTTCTTTTTTAGGTCTTACACATGGCAGTGAGATCCTGTTGCAATCAATTAATTTTGAACTGAATATCTACCCCTACACCCACTTTTATAAAGAACATTTCTATATTGTGCCCTCCTAGTGACATATTTTCAAAACGTTGCCTTACAGGCACAGAACACCACAACTCCAGCCAGCTTTGAAATGTTGTATGTGCTTAAACTCTTATATAGTGCTTTCAACATTAATAAAGGAAATTTTTTGGGAAGAAAAAGCAGCTAGGTAGACTGATAGCAATTACAACTCTCTTTGCTTTTGTAAACTCCTTACTTTAACATCACTTATACACACATTATGTATTTGCAGTTTTCCATACTTGATACATACTTTGTCTGGGCTCCTTCTTGATGGAAGACAGAATATTTTATTGGTGGAAGTAAATTTATGATAAACTAGTGTCCATCATTGCTCATATAACTGAAGCAGGTATAAAATGCCTCACACTTTGTTCTCCAGGCAACATGAAAACATTAAAAAAAATGCATAGAGAACAGAGAATTAAAGCCACAAAAATATTAACTTTGGTTTAAAAATATTATTAGAAGTTTTCTTTTATGCAAAGCGTGCATGGTAATAAAAAAGAGAGCAAAGAAACAGTACCAAGGGTAAATAGTCTCCTGAGCCCTTTTACTACTATGTGTCCAAGTTGTTTTCCCCAGTGAGGCTGGCTCCATTATTTGCTTTCTCAGTCACAGATCAGCTGTAGAAATATCAGTGTACTTGACAGAAAGGAGTCAAAGGAACACAAAGCAGCAGGGTGACAAACTGGCATACTGGCTCCTGGACTAAGCTAACGCATCACACAAGGCTGTGTGACAGTGTATGAAAAGAAAATGCAAGAACTAGTGGGAGAAGGGGACTTTCTACAAGATTAAAGGTCCAGAGCTTTTGTTAAAAAATAATAAAATTATGAAGGAAAAGATACAGCAGTACATAGTACTGAAAGTTCAAGGATTGCTTAACTCCAAAGCTATCTCATCAGAAAACAAGATGAGAGAGGTGGTAACACTAAGGGTTGGAAAAGGAAATCTCCAGGTGGATGGGGAAAGGAGGAGAGAAAAGACAGTCAAATGTGGATGACACGTTGCAGCTTGAGAAGAAACAAAAAAATTATTGGTGGTTTCCAGTCAGTCACCAAGACAACAGTAGATTGGATTTACATCTACTTTGTCTTGATTGAATAATTGTGTGTCTTTGTCTGTTTATGTTGGATTCATTAGTTTGACAAGAGCTTCAGCCAGAAAGACAAGGTAGAGGGAGAAGAAAGGGGAAAGCTGGGGAATTTGGATCTATAAAAGGGTGATATAAAAATACTAGTGAGCCTGAAAAAGGTTATAATTCCTATTGCTTTGAACATCTTGTGTGCTATGATTTCTTCCAGTGATAAGAGGGGGAGGTATACACAAAGAACAGTGACAATGAAATCCCTTGTTGCTATAAAATGACCTTCTAATCCCTGTATCCAGTGCTGATCTCAAGCTCCCCAAAAGAAAGGCCAAAAGTGTGCTGGAACCTAGTGGGAACTCTTGGCCCGGACAGCCAGCTGGAAGGAGAATCGAAGTGTTTGCTTCCCTGGAGGGCAGGGTGGCAGGCCCAAGAGCTTGGAGAGATGGGAGGCATTAGGGAAGCTGAAGTGACAGTCCTGTGGGAGCTGTGTTGCTGTAGTGTGATACATTTTGAACACAATGACTAAATGACAGTGATAATGGGGAAGCTGAAAACAGCTGCCTGAAAAAAACCGGTTCAAAAAAAGTAACCTAACAGTGGTTGGCATAGCAAGAGATGGACAAGCACGAGAGAACGCGTTGCACTTAGCACTCCAGTCAGTTGGAGGATGAAGAGATGGAGAGGGAGGGTGTCCTTTCACAAAAGGCAAACAATTGAGTGACAAAAAACCTGTCAATCCATTCCTGCTGGGCTACCCACACCTCTTAGAGGCAAAGGAGGTAAATTGCACACACGAGCAAATTGCTCTCCATATCGGTTAATTTCCTTCAGAAGCAGCCTGTGGCAAAATGCAGAAGAAACCATCCCACAGCATGTAAATTAAGTACAATGTTATGGCACTGAAGCTGCTACGCTTGTTTTTTTCAAAAGCCAAAGGTTTTACAGGGGATTTGCTGTCCTGCAGACTTCCCTTTCTAGAGCAACTCAGGTATATTTAAAATCTGTAAACAACAATGGTAACAAAGCATTAACAATGACAGGGAAAATATCTTTTGCATCTCTGAAAAGAATTCATCTCTCAAGCACCTAAAAAGGGTGGAGTATGTCTCTGTTCTACTCCATCTATGAACCTATTCAACTTCATCATCAAATATCTGCACTTCCATCCAAATATTTAAAAAACCTAAACACTACTGATGTTGCCCCTGCATGACCGAATTTTATGGCTTCAGTAAAGTGACAAATGTGAGGAAGGAGCAGTTTGGTGCATGCCATGCTTTACACATTGCACTTATTTTATTGCCTCTAACATTTTAAGCTTACAAGGTAGAAAACATTCTGTCCTTATGCAGAAAAAGGGCCAGTTCAACATGGGGGTGTTTGAACAGTTGAAATTAGTGCACAGCCTACACAAAAGTATTTGTGGAAATAATTTACTATTGTAGCCTAACTGGGTTGAATCATCTATTTATATACTCTTTTTTTTTTTTGACTTGTAGCTTTCCCTTTCAAAGATATTGTAGTAAACTTCTCTTTCCCCTGTGATTGGGGCCATCTTGGAATATTTCTTTAGAATTACTATAAATGTATTTAGAAAAACCATTAACAATAAAAATAAATGACAACTTTGAGCCATTTATAATTTTGCCTTCACTTCTTTTTTCTCCTTGCAGCTATCTCTGTAGCCCTTCTAGGAATGCCAAATGTTCCTTGGTTTTCTGTAGCAAGCACTTTGTGAATTGTTCATTAGCTTGGAAAACTGCTTCTGTCTCTCAGGACAGACATCAGTAGAAGATATCTGGGATAAGTACTCTATGAAGAAACTGTCATTATGCCTTAGGAACTGAGGAAATATTCCAAATGATCCAGCAGTATGAATCATGCTGAACTGAAGACCAACAAATCATAGAATCATAGAATCATAGAATCATAGAATAACCAGGTTTGAAGAGACCCACTGGATCATAGAGTCCAACCACTCCTATCAAACACTAAACCATGCCCCTCAGCACTTCATCCACCCATGCTTTAAACACCTCCAGGGAAGGTGAATCAACCACCTCCCTGGGCAGCCTGTTCCAGTGCCCAATGACCCTTTCTGTGAAAAATTTTTTCCTAATGTCCAGCCTAAATCTCCCCTGGCAGAGCTTGAGGCCATTCCTCCTTGTCCTGTCCCCTGTCACTTGGGAGAAAAGCCCAGCACCCTCCTCTCTACAACCTCCTTTCAGGTAGTTATGGAGAGCAATGTTACCTTCCATCTCTTCTAGTGACTTTATTGTTGTCTTCATTATCATCTTTCGTTTTCCCTTGCCAATTCAGTCAGCAGTTTGCCTCCTGTGCTACATACCAGCTGACAGATGTATCCTTTTCATTTCACCTAATTTTAAAGCCTTGGGCACTGCTTTCTAGAGATATTTATACAGCTCTGGGACCCAGTTGCTCAAAAAGTAGTTTGTACTGAATATTTGTTACATGTTCTACAAGATCCAACAGACTCTTACTTTGCATAGAGTAAAACAAACAAACAAAAGGTTCGGATGATTTGTATGTATTTTGTATGGAAAAAATACAATAGGCATTGCAGTATTCAGACTATCTTTGAAAGGTTTTCTCCATAACAGTAGGAATTAGATGAGAAAAAATTTCCATATATACCATATTGTCTTCAAAATCTATCTACCACCAAGTTTCTTCATGTCCCACGAGCAAAGACAGTGGTGGAATGTCTTCCTTCCAAATATCACAGGACATCTCTGTGTCCTTATCTTAAAGACTGGAAGAGAAAACACATCTGCAACAAAACACACCATTGAGTCTATTCACTCATTGTAAGAGCAATCAGTCCTGCGCTAATTCTGCTGGTGTAATTTTTTCCTTTTATTTAAATCAATATGAGATAAAGTGCAGAACTGGAATAAAGATTATATTTTGAAACTCTCTTTTCCTATGTATATATTTTGCTTTCAGGATACCTTAAAGGTATATTTGCTACCTATTGGAAAACTAGCTCCTGTTTGTGCTGGAGGAAGGTGGCTCATCTGAAAACTTTTTGTCTGAGTCTTTTACCATTTTCCTATCATTTAGATGATCTGTGTAGAAAAAGATAAACCACAATATTTGAAAAATGCCATAACACAACCATGACAGGCCCTGCCGGCCTTTGCTTCAGTTTCTAGAGCAGCATTTTAGTAAACATTAGTCGTTGTCATTATGGAACATTTTTATCAAGGATGCATAATTTCCAACATTACTCCATTTTTTAGTCCATATTAACATAATAACTTGAGTTATTAGTATAATTTGAAATGTTTTAAAGATATGGCTGGAGAATTAGAGGCTCAAGCTGGAAAGCATTTGATTGCAAGTTGCTTGTCTTGCTTGCCAAGGTCAATTAACATATTTCTTCCAGTTTTGCCATTGTTTGACTTATCAAAATATAAATGTGCCACAGACTTTCATAATCACTTAGGCTCCTTGTTCAGGCTTTAGAAGCACATAGCAACGCGAAGCACATTCATGCAGATTAAGTGCTCTTTGGAGTATTAGGAACCACTTAATCTGTATAAATATGCTTCAGGTTGCTCAGTTTTTACAACACCTTGTGAATGAGCTATGGCAGTTCAGAAAAGCGTGTGATGCATTATTTAAAAGGAGATATATAATCCATGATAAGTTTATCTTCCAAGTGACTATTGTCAGAATCATGGTTTTTTCTTTTTTGTGTTTTTGTACTTCACTGCACTGTGTTAATGCAAGTGACAAAGGGAATTTCCTATTATATACTCTATTACTATCAAAATTCTGGTTTTATCACTCTTGATTTAGAAGATAAGCATGAGACTTGTATAAGTACTGAGCAATTTTACTTTATAAATTCATGCAGCAGGAAGGATTTACACTTTTAAACAGAAAAAGGTAAACAGTATTCCTTTTCTCATTTAGCTAAATATGTTAGTCCATGCATAAAAAGCATAACTTTTTGGTTTCCATTGACTCTAGTTTTCATTTGCTGTAAAGCTGAAAACAATGAGGTATGAGATACGACAAAGTATCATATTGGGGTGTTAGCTATATTGCTTTCGGGGTTTACAATGTCATTTAGACTAATAACTCTTTGTAGTATAATTCAATTATCACCAAAAATAGAAAACATGGTTACACTGCACAGCTTTCCCAGAGGATGTGTTATGTATGCTGGGATATATTTAAGCTCCATATTTAATATGTTTACAACTGTAACTGTCATATTCTGAAATCCTTTATTGTTGAAATGCTTGCAGTGGCCATTTTTAAGCTGTTGGTAACATGGACAAGGCAGCGTTGATTATAAAATGCTCAACCCAGAGAAGTAAATAAGACTTTTGGTGGTCACGGAAGTAGAGACTAGAGGCCCTCTGAAGAACAGAATTCAATATACTGAATTCTAATTATAGTGAACAACTTTTGAGGTTTAGTATCAATAAATATCTATTATGGGAATAAACCTACACTCTGTGGTCCGTCTTAAAGGGTGATTTAGTAAATGTTAGCTTTCCCTACGTGTATTTCTGGGGCTATTGGCCCCCTTAACTGAAGTGCAGCATCTGTTCCATGTGCAGTGTGGTAAGTCAGTGCTAGGTGCTGGAGGCGAGTGCCAAGACCCCTACCCTTCACCAGTGAGGTTCTCTATTTGATGAGGTTGCACTGCTGCAAGCAAACATGTTTAGGTTCATCACTCCCTAAGGTTCTGCTGTGTGGGCAATAAAGGCCGTGGTGGATTATATTTAGGCCCCGAAGCAAGACTTACCCTGCCACTGTGATCATAATCTCACCATGGTTTTAACAGGGGCTGGCAGGGCTGCCGTGTTTTCTGCTCTAATATGTGTTATGGGGATGGTGGGAGCAGGAGAATACTTATTTGCATGTTAGGGTAGGCTGAAGGCTCTTTTGAGAGACAATTAATAACACAAATGAGACTTGTGAAGAGCAAGATACAGCCTGCTTGCTGGGTGCAGAGTTGAAATTTAGCCTTCCTTCGCTCCTTTCAAATAAATTAGCTGATGACGTGACCTTAGTTTTGAAGGGGACACTTGTGTGTCTGCTCTGGGTTATTTCATTGCCTCTGTAACAAGGTTCTTTGTTTGATAGAGGTTTGTAATGTTATGATGTTTTTGATAAGAATTCCAAATATTCTTTTTTTGTAAATTTTTTTTCCAATTATAAAGAATCTTTGGAAATTCTGATCTTTTGCTGTGATGAGCATTATTCAACTGCAATAAACTGGGTAAATAAGGCTTCTCAAATGGACTTTAAAAAAAGTGAGGTAATAACGTTGTTCACCTGATTTTCATGCAACTTAAGATGCAGATTGCATTGTATACGAATTACACGAATAATACTAATACTTTTCTCACTTCAGGCTCAGATGTAGTTCCCTGGATCGTACCCAGTGCAAACACTGAAATGTTATATGACCTCTGTTGAGCAGAGGTCCTTTGCCAGAAGCTCATTGCAGGAATGGGCTCTAATATTGTTTGTATTGGAATTTACTCTACTGTTGGTTTTTATCATTCTTGATATCTGCAAATGTGCTTTATTGTCTGGATCATTTAATTTTGTTAGGCAAACGTGCTTCATTTTTTAATGATAAAATGTTTGCATGCTCTTCACTAATAACTGTTTTTCCTTTCAGACCAAGTGATGCATAAACTCTAATCTTTTGTAGTTGAAGGAAGATGTTCTTAAGAATTGATTTAGGGTCTGCCTTTGTCTTACTAATTTTTAATTACATGCAGACAGACCTGATTAATCTGAATTAGTATGCAAAGCCCCTTTTTAGAACTAAATAAAATCAGATTAAAAAGTAAAGGATACATACAAGGATGTGTTATAAGGTTGGCTAAAAGTGAAATCTTCCTTATTGTTAAGCATACAGACATCTCAGTCTAAAGAGTTTATGTCTTCTAATTGGCTACATAGTTTTGAGGTGCTACAGAGCTTTAATTCCATTTAACTTTTGAGTGATGTATCTAGGCATCATAATAATATTATGCAATAAAATGCCTTTGTGGGATTTTGTAACTTAAACTGGACTTAACAAAATCATTTCAACCACAGCCTTTATGAATACAAGTGTGTTTAAAGAGGTAGAACTATGCTGCAATTTCAGAAGTCACTGCTTTAGTGAGTGGCTAATTCAACCCAACGTGAACTGAAACCAGCTATAGTGAGAGTGAAGCCCTCTTCTTCCCTTGAAGTTCTATTCTCATCTTGCTCATGGATGTCCTGTTACTTTCTACTGGCTATGATGCTTGTCAGAGCAAAATTCAGCTCCTGAGCTAACGAAAATGGCAGAAAATAACCTGGCAAAAGAGTCTATGTAGGCTTTTTATGCAAAAACTGAATGAGTTTATGAAGAGGTCAGGCAAGCCCTGAAGATGATGAGATGGAAGGGAGAGGATGAGTGTGTAGTGAGGAGGCAGTAAGGGGAGTGGAAGGAGTAAAATGAAAGAGAGGGCAAAATCTCTGTCTTTCAGACACTGATGACCATTTGTTCAGCTCAGCTATATGGTGGGACTGTGCCCTAAGGAGGCCAAAGTCAATTCCACTACTCAGCTAAGTGCTTGAGCACCCTATTTATCTCACAGGAGCAGCCTCACAGTTATCTGGATTTAAATATGTGCTTTATGCAGAGATAGACTCAACAGTCCACTATGGGCATCCAATTAAAATGTCTCCTGACTCTATCTCATCATAATCCCCCCTGATATATACCCCTCTTTAATGGGAACATGCAGCTGTCCTGGATTTTGACTAGCAGGAGCAAACTTGCTCTTCTGTGGACAGAGGGGACAGGTATGCAGAAACCTCCTTAGATACAATGGCCTTTTAAAATTGATTGCAGCCTCTTATATTACTACTATACAATTATTTCTATTTGATAGAAATGCAGAGTATTGTAACTGTGCATCTTGTCTCTATCTCTTATCTGGATTTCTAAAACAAAACGTGGCCTGTTACACTGTGATGATTATGTTGGAAAAAATTTCCTCAAATATAATGGAAAATGCTATGATAGCAGGATATTGATTCTTTTATTTTGAAATTATAAATATGCAGCTAGTAGAGGACAATAAGGGCTTCATACTTGACTAACCCATGTGCTATTTAAACTAGTTTTGCCTTGATGTATTTCTGTGCCATGTATAATAGAATAAAAATTACTCAAATTTATCAAGAAGGGATTAATTGACATGTAATGGGGGATCTGACTACTACACAGGCAAGCTGCCAAAATGAAAGAAGAAAGAAGCTTTTTAAAAAGGGAATGTAAAAATACATATAAGTGCAAAAGCCAGCAGAGGTAGGAGTAAGTTTGTGTGGAAGCTAAGTCCAAGTATGTGACTTGGCTTATATCAAAGAACAGGTGTAATGTTATGAGATTCCCAACATGGAATGATTTCTATGGATTATTCATATATTTCATTTTATTTAGGCTTAAACTGAATTGCTTGAGCAGGCAGGTGAAGGTTTGATATGGTTGTTTGGAAATGATAGGAACCCAGCTAAGCAGAAAGCATGACCATGCTGGCATGCTGATCACATCTCTTCAAGCTGAAAGGCCTGATACTGCAAGTCCTTGACTCGATGATTAGATATTTTGCTTAGCTGTGGCCTAAGTCAGGAAAATTCATTACTCTCTTCTTCTTCTTGTCTTCTCTTCTTTTTTCCTTTTTTTTTTTTCCCTCATATTTCTTATGACTGTATTCCCCATTCATTTCTTGTGCTGCTGTAGATTTTCAACAATGATCACATTATTGGTCAAATCCAGACTCTCTTTGCCATCCCCCACCAAAAAAAGAACAAACAGAAAGACTATACAGTTTCTTAAAAATCTGCTGTTGCACTTATGAACTTTAGCCGTCAGGCATTTAGATGCAATGTTTTTCAGGAGGGAATACAAATCTGTCCATTTTAGTGCTATTCTGCCTACCCTTAATTCTCCTCCTTCATTCTGGATAAAAAAAAAGATTAATTCCCGCACATTCCTGGAGCTCTGTTTGGCTCTAAATTAGATCAAGTTGGGATTTTTGCTCATTATAGCTCTTCTTTCCTGCTGGCAGGGAGACTCTTGTCTTTGTCACTTGTTTTCTTCCTGTCTGCTTGTGCTTACAATTCAATTGTAAATCCCGCATGATCATCATTCAACCAAAGAACAGACCACTAGGGCTTTTTAGGATGTTTCTTATTGTAAAATATGTACAAATAAATACACATTACTTCCAGACAAACCCTTAAGCCCCTAATAAAGCTTTGGGTGCACAGGAAATAACACAGTGGAAAATAATGATGGAGCACAAATTTTAAATGGCACCTTACCTCATTAGAATGGCATTTCAGTGTGCCAGAGTGTTGCTTCAGTTTTGTGGGTCTTCCCTTTCAAGAGGAATTACTGTTTCTACTTACATGGGCATATTCTGTGACAACATATCCCACCATTTTTTAAAATACATATGTATACAAGGTTCACCAACTACAAATGCATGTGTGTTCAAATATAGACATATAGAAAATGTTGGTGTGCCCACAATGCTCTGTCTTTGAATCAGTTTTTAGCTATTAACATCACCGTGCTTGAGCACCCACCCCGTTCACTAGACCTGGCTTTCTCTTCCTGAAGATCAAGTTGGTGCTCAAAGGAACCCGTTTTTTGTTGGTAGAAGGTGAGAAAGAAAAAACTATGGAGATTCGCAACAGCCTTTCAGCAAATGATCTGTGGAATTACTTTGAACATTGGCAGCATCATATGCAGCTGTGTCAGCTCAAAAGGCAACTGTTTTGAAGGTGATCATAATTGATTTTCTTTATTTGATAAATAAAAGGAGTTATAGGCACTGGTTTTTGTTTGGGTATTTTTTCAGTTTTTGGGGGTTTTTTTTGTATTGGAGCTTGTATACATTTCCGATGCACTAAACTATATTTAATATGAATAATCTGTTTCATAAACTTGACTGTATTGTTGTCAGAACCTATAAAAATATTGTGACAAGAAGATCTTAGCAGAGTGCCTGTCTACCTGGTATTGTAAGGACAATCCACCGTGTTCAATCTTCATCACCTCAGTTGGAATCCTGCCCCTGGAATCTGGAGGGAATACAGGCAGGCAGGAAGCTAAAAGTTTGACAGACCTGATTTTTCAATAGCTAGGAATATGAGTTTCATAGCAGAGGTCGTTGAAAATACCCTGTCAGTCCCACCTTCCTGTTTATACTGAAGGAACACCAGGCTGAACAATTTTGCCGATTACAGCACCAGTGAGACTGACCAATATGATACTGCCTAACAGCATCGTTGTTTTATAAACCTTGCAACCTTTCTAATAGCTTCCTGAAAATTTGAAGAGTCCTGAGGCATGGTATGTCTCTATCCATGGGCACACACGCAGGAGGGCTCTTTAGCCACACATGGCCACAGGCAAGCATCATTGAAAGGGTTCTCCAATACTTGAATATGTTTGTATTATACACAGTGAAGTCAGGTTGATATTGCTAATGTTTTTTGTTGTAAAGCCAAATGATAATGCCCAGTGGCAAATTACAGCAGTTAAGTTCCAGTCTTCTTTCACTTTTGTTTCTTTAAGGAAAACTTATGTTAATGCCCTTTTGGGAGATTGTCCTAATGCATTCTTTTTTTGAAAGGTGCTAAAACACCTAGTCAACACAAAGTGACCAAGTCTCACTACAAATAGGCTTGTGTAACTCGGCAGTTAGTCCTGGGTACAAGAAGCTGAGGAAAATATCTTAGGACTTTTCCATCTATTATGAAAAATAAAAATCATGTTGAGTTCAGCTTCAAAAAAGTAAAACTTGTGTGCATTATAAAATTATAGGAAATTTTATGTTTTATGACCATATGCGTGCTAATAAGTCCTTCTATATTTGCATAACCGAGCTGAATTTCATCTGCAAAATTGGGATTTACATGAAATTAACAAGTTTTTAAAACTAAATACATTTATGAATGAGAACAAGAAACTACTTTCTTCACTGTTTTTCTTCAGCTAGCATACTGATTAAGGACATTTAAAAACAGTTTAATACATGCTTAACCTTGAGCCTTTATTTGGGCTTGACTTTAATGATATGAAAGTTCTCACTTGATTTAGAGCATAAGGTGAAGCCCTCTGAAAATTGAGACAAATTTCCATAATGCAGATTTGTCTGAAATTCAGATAAGGCACAGGTAGGTGATGTTACGTCATGTTGATAAAAAGTACGTGGCTTTTTCTTCAAAACTGTAAATTGTTAACCCCTATATCCTAGTTCATATATTCTGAGACATGGAAAAGTTCCTAAATTTCGATAACCTCAATTCTGCCTGAATATGAGACACAAAAGCTGTCTGAAAGAGAAGAAATTACTAATTTGAATTAAGATGCAACTGTAGTACACATCTGATTAGCATAGAGGCATTTCTAAAAATGAGAAATAGGTATTTAATATAACACTTGTAAAGGCAGACAGGATATAAGGGCAAGCTTCTGGTGAGATCTACTCAGCTGTGCTTCTGTTTCGCCGTTTCAGCACTGGAAATCCCCTTGCTTCTATTGAAAACCAGCTTGAACAAAACACTGATGAATATACATAGATGTAACAAACCCTGTACTGGCAGAGGAGCATATTTTATGACCTAATAGGTCTTTTCTCTCTCCAAAGGCTGTAATTCTTTGAAAAAAATCAATCTCTTTCTATGGAAAAGTGGGTGTCTACTGTCCAAAACAATTTTATTTGGCAGCAATGTGAGTTTGTTATACTATGCAGAGCTCACCTGCACTTTGATAAAGGCAGAAAATAAACAGATAACCAAGCTATAAACAATAAAGTCCCAAGGAGCATACATGACTTTTTTTTAAAACTACATTAAACAATTACTCCATTTCTAGGCAACCCAGCCTGCTGCCTAAATAGTTTTGTGTTTTCCATAATCCCACTAAAGTCTTACACCGCCTTGCTGAATTTAATTTCTTCAGTTTCCTATTTGTATCCCTGTACTTTCTCAAATTAACCATTATTCTAGTGATGTTGAATTATACAGAACTTTTTGATTAAAGTGCTACCAAACACAAGGCACCTTCAATATAGCTGAGGTTTACACAGGCATCAAACCAGCCTCATCTGCTTCTTTATGCCAAATTACAGAAACCGTGTAACATGGCACACATTCCTTCTCGCTTTGGCAATTCAAAACATTGTTTAAACAAGAAGGTACTTTGGCACTGCATATAATTCCCAGAAGTACAAAGAAGAAAATTTCAGAGGAGTATGACTCAACAAGCAGCCTTAAAAAAAAGATCTACTTTCATTTCCTGTTGGAATCAGTAACAAAATAATTCCCTTTTTTTTCTGACCAGCATCAAATTAGCTTTCCAATGTGAGCCAAACTCAGCTGCTCATTTGGTACTGCTTTCCTTTGTGCTTTAGGCTAGGCTATGCAATTAAATTTTACTAAGGTCTGCTGAGTAATTTTACTGAAGCCCACTAATTTTTATCAAAGCCCTCTGGATAATTTTATTCAGGTCTGCTCAGCAGGAAACTCTTCTGGCTCCAGCTCTGATGGTCTAGCCAAATACTGGATGCTGCCCTCGTATCTGGGAACAGTAGCAGTGTGTTGCAAAGGCTTTCGAAGAGACCAGGGCATGTTACCAATACAGTGGCAGGAATGTGCCTGTGATCTGGGTGAGGTCTGCTCCAAACTGCTTTTTTTTCATAATCCATCTGGAATCTCTTACTTGAGCTGATGCAGTGTGTGTTTTATTCATCTGCTATTTTTTTCATCCTATGTTGGTGTAATTCCATGGAGGTTACAGATTTGTTTTTATTTATAGTATTGTTTAGCAGGGAAGAAACTAGTCCTGTTTGCTCAGGAGTTTTTCTTAAACTTAGGGCTCACTACATGTCATTTGTGACAATTTATGTGACAATTTTTTTTTTATATGGTGATTATATTATTCGGAAATGCCTTTTGTCCTCCTTTTCCATAACAGGTTAAACTGTAGCTATTTCAGTAGCATGACTAAATTAAGTCTTTCCTTACATAGTAAATACACTTTGCTAATTCCTATGTATGAAATACAGAGAGATGAACACAAAAAAAAAGATAATTTTTCTTCCTTTCCATGTGAATGTTTTAATGAAATTGTTTATATATCTATAAAGAATAAAAGCAACAGATTCAGCTGCTTTATAACCATGTATCCAAAAGCCACTCTGAAATCCATGGGAGCTGGAGGTACTTCAGGGACTGAAGACCAATTCTTTCTTAAGTATGAAAAACTCAGAATATATTTCAGTTGTCAAGAGCATCTACTTTTGCCTCAAACCATTGCTTGACATCTTGATGTGTGTATTTTCTAAACGCACCCTTAAACAGACGGAGGAATCAGATGATGCAAGCTTTACTACAGAAAGCATACATTCCTTTTTGAATATCAGGATATTTTTTTTCCAAAAAGCCTGTGCATTACTTAGGAAATGTTATGACCCTAGAGCTATGGATACCAAAAATCTCTTTATGGGAATGGTTTTTTAGTTCCCTCCCTTACGTTTTACACAATTTGCAATCAATGCTGTCCTCAACCTGTAAGAAGTCCAGAAAAGGTAGAGGCTTCTCTCATTTACAAACCATCTGGATCCACAAAACCATTTAAACAGTTATGTCCCATTGATTTTTGTAGAGTGCTGTATCCTAAATGCTTTTGTGGATCTAGGAAGTTATATTTTTTTGAAGGCAACTATGTGGCCAAATTTCTTTAAAATCCAAAACCAGCGTTGTCACTGTAATGTATGCTTTTTGATCAGTACTTGAAAACTTGTCAGTGTATTTTACTATTGTGCTCAGAAACATAATTATATGCTTTATAAAGTTTAATCAATATTAGCACACTGAGGTAGAGAACAATTTAGATCTCTTAATTTGCCTGCTTTCCGTATTAATACATTTTTCAATGTATTTGGAAACATGAACAATGAACTACCATCATCACTTAGAGAGGGAAGTGGGAGCAACCTAGGTCACATGTTCCAGCTCCTCTTGTGTGTCCTTAGAAATACAAAGCAAGCTCAAATGGTGTTTATCTGGCCCACCAAACTACTTTTACATCTTCTTTCTATAGCTAGGGCAGTGCAGAACAGCCAGAGCATGCTGGTGATTTTGGCTCATTAATTTTAACTAGATACTGGGCCTGAATGTAGTTTAATACCTCTGGACTACAGCTTTTTCTGATTCTTCAGAGGCATGATTAATGCAGTTGGCAATGCCTTCTCTAGAGCTCCAGTCTTTTGACTAACACTTCTTTTAACCACACTAAAAGACAGCAATGGATGCAGTTATCCAACAAACAAAGCATGCATCCTATTACCCTTTTGTTTCCTTGTTGTACTTTATGGCCAGTTTGGTTTCACAGATAAAATGCTCCATTTTCAGTAGACACAGATGTAATCAGACCCTGTGGGCAATGGTGGAGGAGCTAGTCGGCTCTGCTCTGCCAGTTTGCAGTAATCCCCTGGGAGCTGTTATTTCACCTATGAATCACTGAAGTAAACTGCTGTATTAGCCCCACCCTTACTATACAAGATCCTCAGTTATTTTACAAGGCTTTTAAAAAGTATTTTACAATGTCAAGAGACTATCTGTGCCTAGTATACCTTCAACTTCATATTTGAGATCAATGGGGCAACCCTAATATAAAAATGAGGAATGTAGAAAATTATTAATCCAAAAAAGTACTGTGTTAATGACACATTACCTAAAATATATTGTCTCTATGAAGGTGGCTCTGTCTGTGAAATAAGGTTTATGTCCAGAGGTGTCCTGGATGTTGCTGGAACACCATCAAACTCTCATCTACCCATAAATATCAGCCTTTGGAATGATCTGGGGCAGGACCAGCTATAAAAAATGCTGTTTGCTATTAACAAACTCATTGCTCTATTCCAAACAAGATTAGGGAACTCTAGGAGTTGGTCGTGAATACACAATTATATGATTTCCTCTGCAGAGAAAATATATATTCTAATATTAAGAAGACATCGTGGTCATGGGATTTAAGAACCTATCCTATTTGAAAGGAGAACCAGATTTCAAAGAGATTGGATTCAGGGTAAACTGAAGTCAGCTGATACCACTAATTCTGCATTACTGAGATACAAGCCAAACTCATACATGTTGCATTATAGAGCAAATCTTGAGTTATTTAAAACAAAACCAAACAAAATGAAATGTTGCAGTATTGGGCAGTCATAGGATGCCATAGGATGCAAGATCTATGACCCTGCACTTGGCCCAGCCACTTCAAAACCATACAAATATGTGATTACTCCAGTCCTTCCTTATGACTAAAACTTCACATTTACTTTTCAAAATGGATCTTTTGTTTTCCTTCCATCTTATCTGCTCTTACTGACTGAAAATTATCAGAAATGCCAAGCAGTCTACAGCAGAGAATAGGCAAAACTCTAACGCTTCAAAGTCCCAGTGCCTCAAAGGCAGCTGCAGCCCTCTCCAGCCTTGCCAGCCCCCCAGAAAGCCTATGAACCCATCAATAGTGCACTTTGTGTCCTCTCTGCTCCTCCCAACATCATTCCTTCCTGCATGGCAGCCAATGAGAGGACTTATTGCAGCAACTGGGAAGATGTTATCTATGCCCAGAGGCAGCTGATTTAAATAATGCCCATTTAAACTGGTATTCTATTTCTTATGCTCTTCATTCATTGTACTTCTCCTGCACTGCCTTCCATTAAAGCTAAAAATGTAGGGGGCTACAGCAGTCAACTGCCTGTACGCATTCATTAAGAGGCTGCAAAGAAGATGGAGCCCACAGAGTTTCCCATTATGGGTTCTGTACAAAGAATAAAGAGGTGAAAATCGATGAGCACAGAAACTAGCATAAAATTAAATATTGTGAAACACAATCCTACATTTATTTATGTTCTTTTTACCTGTTAAATGGGCTGTTATCAGGCCATAACTTTCCAAGTGTCTCTGCATAGATTAGCCCTCACAGTGCTATCTCCTTAACACTTCTAGGAAAAGTAAGAGAGTAAACAGATTTTAAGTTCATTTCTAACTGGGTTCTATGAATAACAGCACACTGCATGTTTGTCAATGGCCTTTCACTCTCAGAAATACAGAAGTAGATGTTTTCCTCTTACCACTTGCCCCCTGTTAGCAGAACAGCATGCAATGTCAGCTCTTATGGACTACAGACTGAAAATTGGAGTCAAACAACACAAATCTGCATATTCACTTTGAAAACCAAATTGTATTTGGGGACGTGCCTGAAAGAGATGTGATTTTTCTGCTATCTGTGCAACTTGTTACTTTTCTATGGTGAGAGGCCATGAGGAAAAATGAGGAAGACATTTGGAAGGACCCTGAAAAAAGGCAGGGGAGGAGAAGGGACTCTGTACTCTGGGCATGTTTGCTTGGCATTTGTACTAACTTGCACTGGCTTCTTGG
The DNA here is from genome assembly GCA_033459285.1 of Clamator glandarius. Lineage (NCBI taxonomy): Eukaryota > Metazoa > Chordata > Aves > Cuculiformes > Cuculidae > Clamator > Clamator glandarius. The sequence continues at coordinate 3,235,849 of JAUNZM010000105.1, forward strand.
GCCATAGTCCATTTCTTTCTCTAGATTTCTGCATCTCCGTTGTCCTCACATACCCCAGCTTATCAGCTTTGTCTAGTTTTCTTAGGAAAAAGTGAAATAAAAACCTATATAATAAAAATAAAGAAGATGAAAACTTCTATCAGTACATAAAATGCTTCAGGCAGATTTTCATCTGGAAAAATATTAAGGAATGAAAAGGAATGCATAAGTGAGTTTCTATGAAGAAAAATAAAATGTAGTGATGAGGAAGTACATATAAAATAGAGCTGAGCCAGTAGCAGAAAGCCCCCAGATTGTTCTTGCAGTACAGAATATCCAACCTGACATTTGAATGTCCAGACATCTGTATCATTCCCTTCCTGGGCATTCTTTAACAGCTATCCTAATAAATGGTTTGAGGAAAATACCCTCATATTTTCCATTGATATGCAAAATGTTTCCTTAGGGAAACTAAATAGAACAAATATGAATAAGCTGAGGCTCTTAAATCGTGACATTCCTTACAAATGAAAATCTGGGCCAAGCGTCAGCTAAATGCAAAACTTGTAAATATATCTCCTAAAAAATCCAAAAATCCAACCAAAACCTAACTACTCTGAAACAAAAGTATGTACAGAAAAGGGTCGTGATGATGATGATGATTACTATTGTTGTTGTTCTGTTGTATGACTGGCTCTATAAGGGTTCCATCAACATCACTGCTGAACACCTTCAGTGTATTAATCGATTTCTTGCTTCTCAAAATATCCCCCCAGGTTGATGTTGCTGATTCTGTTCCACAAATGAAGTTTAATCTTGTAAGGGAGCCTAAGATGGTTCATTTCCCCTTTGTGTTGGTTATCTACATCAACAATCTTTTCAAACAAAGAGTAGGGAGAGAAAAAGAAGCAGAAAGAGTAGAGTATAACTAAAACCTCTAAACCCTGTCAAAGGTGACAAACAGGTCAACAGGCAAAGTGTCCAGGGTAAAAAGAAAACCTTGCAGGGATTACTTTATTCACAGAGATAAAAAGGGCCATTCAGAGGCACTTAAGTTTCTTCATTGCTTTGGGCAAGTAACTTGCTCTGTTTTGTGCAGGGTTAAGCCAGGCTTCAGTCCTATTGGCCTTGACTTCCCGCCCGTGGCAAAGATGCAAGCAGGCTTGTGTTTATCTGCTTTGAACTTGGGAGCCTGCACATGTAGCTGAAGGCTATCTGAAGCTGTTGCTTACATGGTGCTTGCCACCACTCTTTTGTGGCAGAATTTCAGCAGAACAGCCTTATCTAGGCATTAGAACCCACCCTGTGCGTGGAACCCACTTATTGTGCTATTAAAAGCGCTGTACTCGCAGAACAGTAATATTTCCTGCTATGGCATCAGCTGCAGTTTGCTAAGCCCTTGGTCTCCAGTGCTGGAGTGTTGGGAGCCCTTCTGTGGGATGAGGAGGGGCTTGCGCAGTTCAGTCTCTGATTCCTCAGGGTAGAAGTATCTGCTACAGAACAGCCAATGTGGAGAACTGAATTCAATGATGCCAGTGTACTCCTCCACACCACCCTTGAAGAAATGTGGAAAATCATGTCCTTTATATAATCACGAATAAATCTTGCTCCTATCAAGGTTAATGACAACACTGCAATTTATTTAAGTAGAAACAAGATCAAGTCCCAGGTGGCTGGAATTAGAGCTTGGAGCAGGAAAAGACATTGAAAATTAAGAAGGTGGTTATGTTACAGGGACATTTTTCCACTATCATGCTGGCTAAAACAACCCTGCAACCATTTGTTCTTACCCTCTTTGTTTTACTGACCCTAGAACTTGTATATAGAACTAAATTGCTTTTATGAGTGGAGAACAAAGGGTTTTGGTTGGGGATGATTTTTAGGTGGATGAGATCCCTCATTTAGTGCATTTTGTGCTCCCACATATGCTTTGCAGACACAACAGTGAGGGTGACAGAGGATGAGGACAAGTTGACAAGGAGATTGAGGGTCGCTTAAAGTACTTTTAACATCATCATACTTTACTTTCTTCCTACTGTTTCTCCTGTTCTCATATCTAGTCATGAAGTTTAAGAAGCAAGTAATGTTTCACCTCTTCTTGTCATCACTGACTGTGTGGCCCTGTTATCTTCTGTCTTTCAGAGATGGTGGACGTCTGGCAGTGCCGAGGGCAAGTTCAGGTGGCACAACTCTATCCCAACTGGAAGTTAGAACGTTGGCTAATAGCCTCACAAGTATTCAGACTTTGTGTGCATTGGACACTAGAGTGAATTACTGTAACTTAGCAACCCACGGATTCTCTCCTGAAGTACAATAGCTGCCAATGTGGATGTCCTCAGGCAAATATAAAGTGAGCTGGCTTACTTGAGTCTCTCTTACAGAAAGCTAAACTAAGGCAAATTGCCTCCAATTTCTTAGGTCAGACCACTGGGCTGATGTACAGTGACTTGACTTTATATATGAGTCCCTAGTCCAATAGAAACCACATGAATATTTTAAAGGATCAGCTCCTAAATCTTAAGGCATTATTCTGTATGTCATCAAATCACAGTATGATATTCCCTTCTGGGAAATTATACACTGTAACTTACCCTGCCACACAGTTTATTTGCCTCCAGTTTTTCTCCTTTTGCTCAAACCCATTCCTGTTTCTTAACCTTCTTTTAAAAGTGGCATGAATTTTATGAGTCCATTGCACGCTACTGTTGCTGCTTTTGGTTTGTCCTCCCAGCTCCTCTGACTCAGCATTTTGTGAAACCACACTTGGCAGGAAACACTTTTAGTGGGACCAACCATAATTTAGACAAAAAGACCATTAGCTGCACTCAGCAGCAATGGCAAGGCTGCTTTTGTGCTGCTGTGTTAAAGCAGACTGTGGCCAGGAAGAAATACATTATTTATGTCCACTAAGTTCTGGCTAGACAGCTTTTCAAAATTTACCCTGCTTCTTTTGCAGTATTTTGGTCAAATAGATTACAGGCCCTAATGGGAGATCCTGCTCCGTGGCACTAGGCAGTTAACATTTAACAAAGCCCAAGCCACAAACCCACAGATGTTTCTGTGGGCACTTCGAAGGAATGTGGCATTTTCTAAACTGGGAAGACTGTAGCATGTGGCAACCAACGTGAGTATGGTCTTCGATTCTGGTTGTTGCTCCCTGAAGACCTGATTCTCTCCAGAACTGCCTGTTTTCCTCCTTAGGACAGAAAGACCGTTTCCTCCATGGCTAACCAGCCACACACTCTGCATCTCCTCTTTTGGATGTCAAACTGAGGAGAAGAACAGAGGCAGTTCTGGCAATATACTCAGTTCTTGTCAAGGAAGGATATTTCTATTAAAAGATCAGAACCCTTTCCTAATACAGTCAAGGTCACTTGGAGTTGTCAAGGTAGATATTCTTTCAGAATATATGGCTTCTGACAAAACAAACAGGTTTTCTGTGGGAACAGAGCAGTCAAAAAGACTATTCAGCCTTTATTTTCGGCGGACTGTACAGCGTTAAAGGACAGGTCAAGGATAACGAGCTGTGATTGTAAGAGTCATGTAGGAGAGAAAGAGGTAGCAATGTATCATTTCAATCAAGGGAGATGGAGTCGGAAAGATATTTGTCTTTTGCCTCATCAGGGAGAAATTTTTCCCCCTGCAGCACAGTCAGCCATCCGGGTGAACTGGCAGGTTCTGCTCCATCTCTGGGTCTCTTGAGAAGGGGAAGAGCCTGCTTTAGCTTTTGATCAGCTGCAAAGTCCAACTGCAAAACAACGGACTGGGCATGGCAATGCAGTGAAATAAAAGCCATCAGCAATTAAGCAGAATATTCATGACTGTGACTGAAGATGACTTTATTTCTTGCTTGCCATGGTTTAAAGAATGTCCTTCCCATGTACTCATAATGTACACGGCAAATGACTATATAGCTGTGGGGGAAATACATAACGCTCTGTCTCCAATCGAAGGTTGATCACCGGATGATTAAAGCGTAGTTGTTTAAGGTTATTCCGCACAAGGACTTGCTAACTTATCTGTTATTGATGTTTATTTGGCCAGTTATGTAGAAGTACATTAAGTGTGCAAAGAGAAAAACTTTTTTAAGTAGTGTTTGAATTCAGACATATATATATATGTCAACATAGCTATGGATAAGCAATATTTTAAGTGTCTGACAAAGAAATGAGCATGCAAATTAGCATAAGCAAATGTAAAATTTAAATGAACATTTTTTTTTTGTGAGCAGTGCAATCTCATTGGAAAATTTGAACCTAGTGGCTAAATGAATTCTGAGTTTAGTTTTAGGGTATTTTTTCTGTCTTTTTTTCTTTTTTTTTTCCTGGAGAGGAAGGAAGCACCAGCAGGTGTGATCTGGTAGCACAAATATTACAATAAACAAAACAAAACAAAAAAGTCCCCTAATGCAACAAGTTGGAACATTTTGATATCTGTGAAGAAGTGCTCACTGAAGTCTGCTCCTAGGACTGTTCCCTTTCCACAGATCCTATGGATTTTGTAATCAATTAATTTGAATAGGGATTCATTGTGAATTGCCAAGTCTGACAATCTAAGAATACATCTTTTAAAAACAGCTATTCAGGGCTGCTAATCTGTTTGTGATATATGCCCTTTTCCTCAAGTAAAATTCCAGCTATTTTAAAACAGAGCAGAACTAAAAGCACTCTGGACAATCAACAGATTTGATTACAAATTTAATGACCTTTTTCACTCTGGCTCTGCTTCAGTTTTGGAGTAGTGTAAGTCTAATGCTTTTTATCACCTCACCTCAAACACAATCTGGACTAGTATAGGAAGAACCAATTTTCTGGGAGCTTAAGTTTGTTCTGTTTTGTTAGATTTTCTGGTTTTGAGAGTAGCTATCTCTGAGATTTGTGATCTTTTCTACAAGTATGATCATAGTGATCATTAGGGCTTGGTGAATTTCTTAACCTTACTTGAATAATCCTCCTTTGACTCCATTTTGAATTAATTAGTTTAGGAACACAGATTTAGATCTCCTTGGTCGTGTATTTTCCATATGTGGGATGAACTTTGTAAGCATTTTGTGTCTACTTTGGACTCGAACAAGAGATATCAAAATACATAGTCTAGCCCGCTAAAACCAGTGGTTAAAACCTCATTAAGATTTCTTATTCCAGGTGCTGAACATAATGGATCATCAAATGGTAACCAGCTTCCTTTGCAGTCCAGGAATAAATGTGTGACCCAGGCTTGACAGTGAAATGATATTTTGAAAGAGCCAAAAGTGGTTATGTGTTATCTGTGAACAATGTTTTCCTGACCAAAAACTCCTGTGATGGAAATTGTATTTTAGTCATAACATCAGATATTTCAGAAAGGCATGAGGCTTATAAAATTTCCAATGCAAAGACATCTAAAGGCTGAATGCTTGGCTCAGAATGAGCTCAACCTGGGCTCAACTTGTAAGCTGTGGAAGTTATACTTTTATCAAATCTGCTCAGCTATAAGCAATGATTTCTTTTGTTTAAATATGACTAAAACTCTCCTGTCCTTCTCTCTTTCTTTTTTTTTTTTTATTTTAGGGTTTTGTTTTCTACAGAAATCATTAAGTTAATCCTTGATAATCCAAGAAAAAAGTAGAGGCAATAGTTCAAGTTCTTCAGCATGTGTTTAGAAAATTGAGATACAACTTCACCATTAAAACTCTTAATTTTCTATGCACATTCTAATAAATACTATATAAATGTTCACACCACATAAATGGACTATTCACTCATAAATGTTCACAGCAAATGAATGAACTGCCCCTGGAAACTGCATGGCTTGAGTGCAGCAATTTTAACTTGATTAGATGCAAAGGAAAGAGAAGAATTTGTTATGACATTTCAAAGCTTCTTATAGCACAGTACGTTCACCTGTAACTGCCAGCCAAGATGCTACTATAGGGCCATGGATAGCATTTAAAAGGCTTATAGAGGCTTTTCTTTCCTAAAAATAATGATGAAATTAAACAATGTCATTTAAAAGCATGTTCCTTATCTTCTCCCATTCAGCAGCAGTGCCTGTCTTAGGGAAGTGAAGAGGATATGCATGATTAGCTAATGCTAGTTGATATCCTAACTGACACTATGCAGAGATTAAGACACTTGGATTTTTCTAAAAGTGCATTTTAGTGCTATATAAATGTCCTAAAATGCCAGCTCTGGAGGCTGAAGTCTCCTCTTTACCCAACAGTGGACAGAAGACAAGATCATTCAATCTTTGCTTCATCCAGGTTATTTTTCATCTGTCTACTACAGCTACCATTCAGTTTCCAATCTGACAAAGTCTGGAGTAATGATTTCTTGAGACAATTTGAAAATTAGATTAAAGGTGGAAAGCCACTGGTATGTATCTTTTACCTAAGACATCAATTATCAGTTGGTTTTCTTATTTGAATCCATAACGTAGAGAGTGAGATGAATTTTCTGATAATCAAATACATATATAAAATTAACTTCATTGTTTATCTGCTTTGTAGCTAAAAATGTACCTTATAACATGCAAAGCCTTGAGGACAAGTTTTGGTGTGAAAGTGTATTTGAGAGGAGACTGGAAACAATTTCCAGAAGTGAAGAAGCTGATTTGCATTTAAACAGACTCTTTCTTTAGAAAGGAAGTTTACCTGGGGTAAACTGCTGGGTCAAATTGTCCTTTGAAAGGATGTTAATTGTACCTTGGTTCAAAGAACTCTTTGAAATTCTAGTAATGCCATTATGCTAAGTTAGAGGAAGTCAAAAGATTGTGTATTGGCAAAAATGCAGTTAGAATCCCCGTTAAAGTCATGTGTTAGAAGTGCTATTGATGATAACATTGACACCTGCCTCTGATAACTTCAAAGTCTATGCTCTCTGTATGAACGTAAGTTCACTGAGCTCAGTTAGCAAAAGGAGAAATCAAGACAGAGACACTGGTTCAGACCTTCTAGAAGTGTAAATGGAGTTATGCCACTTAACAGCACATCAAAACTGAGCTCACCACCTTTTAACATAGAGGGTACAATGGCTGCACTCTACCAAATGAAGCCCAGCATCTGTAGACCTACAGCTGTTAGTCATAGACAGAAAGGGATCTCTGTGACTATCTGCAGGTGGAAAAAATAAAATTGCTCTGTGTGAGTTTCTGAGGAAAGACTAAGTGTAAAAGACAGCTTCCACTTTGGATTTGGAAGGCACTGAGCTTCTAAGTGTTTCTGATGTCTTCTGGGCATGAGTTCCACCCTTGCGGGAGGCCGTGTTCAAACAGAGTGACAGCAGGTTTTTTTGTCTGTCCCACAAAGCGCTTCTGGAATAGTGAATGAAGTCTGAACTGATGAATGCGCCCAGAACTTAGTCTTTGGAAATAAAACTCATTACTCTGCATAGGGTTTGGTAGGCTGTTGTTTGACAAAAATGTTTGTGTATTTTCATAATTTCTCTCTTCTTAAAAATAAATCTAATATTTTAAGTGCTGCTCTGTCCTGCCCATTTCTGTGAAGTGGCAAGCTAGGGCTGAAGAAGCCCAAGTGTCTCCTAAGAGCACACCCTGTTTTTGAATTGGCTGCATGTGTGGAATAAGTGACTTCACAGACATCCAGACATCCAACGAATGGGAATATTAATAATGGCACTATTAACCTTTATTAGACATTCCAGATTTTAAAAATAAGGGGAGAAAGGGCTAGATTTTTCTGCCCAAAGCACTTCTATTTATTTCGTTCAAAGTCTTCCCTGTCTCACAGGCTCTGGTCCCTTGGTTTCCCTCTCTGCAAGCCAACTGAAACATGCAATGGTTCCCTTTTATTTATTTTTTTTTTTTTGAGAAAATTAGCAATAGGAAAGAAGCAGAGCAGCTTGGCTCCTTTTCAGTTTGGAATGTCCAGGCAGGTGAGGCACACAGGATCTAGAAACTACAGGGGTCTTATGGCTTCTTTAGCAGAGATGCAGACAGACCAAGCCTTCAAATGTTATGGAAGCCAGGTCCTCTTTGGTTTCAATGTCTTATTCCTAATCTCCTCTGTATTGCATTCTGTCCACAGCCTAACTTAAGAGTGAGAACTGTGTACTTCATATCAGGAAATAACGGTGTATTTCAGAATTTAGGACTTTATAAGGGAAAATGCCCACCCTTGTTCCACAGTCTTGTTATGCACATATTCCAAAGGTGCTTTTGATCTGTTGTTCAAATGAATTCTTAGAGAAAATTCCGATAGAAGTGTGATGAAGACAAGAAAAAACACCCCAAATGCTGTTACAGAGGAATCGAAAAATATGGAGTGATAGTATCCAGATGAAAAAAATAGATTAATTTTTGATGTAGTACACTGCAGTTAATCCTTGTTCTTACAGTAGACTTTATTTAGAATAATTCCCTTGGTTTTTCTCCCTGAAATTATCCTGGAGTGCTATGCTTCAGATTTCATAGGAGCCTAAAGGTATTTGATTTAATTTATATTTGAGTTCTGTTCTTTGTTCATCCATTTTAATCACTGTTGATTTTCTTTCACTTCAGCTATCCTAAGATTTTGGTATAATACATCATCAATTACTATTATCTAAACCATTCTCCACTGAATTCAGGTTCCCTAAAATTTCAAGTGCAGCAATTGCATTCAAGAGTGATCATCATTAAATGAAACTGCTGGATTAAACTATCTCAGAAACAGAATGTGCAGTTATAATTTTTATAATGAACTTTTCAATCATCATGCTAGCACTTGAGTATTTTCAATTCAGCATTTTTAGATATAATTATTATTTTACAGATTATGTAAATGTTCTAAAATTGCAAGATATTCTAATAATGTGTTAAGCTGGGGTTTTTTGTAAATATTAGAAAGACATTATTTCATAATGTAGTCAAAGTGAAAGCAAAATATTTCACTGGAGTACGTAATAATATTTGGATATTGAATCTTTAAAAATTAACAGGATTGATGCCTATTGCAAAAAAAGATACAACAGCATATTCCACAAGTTGAGGCTGACTTGTCGGTTTGTATTTAGGTACATAGTTATCAATTTTCTGCATACAATTGCATTAATATTTTGAGATATAGTGTGGTATGAGATTTTGGTTCCAACAGTAGACAGGCAACTATGCCTTCAGATGGGTCTCTGCCAGCTAAACATATGATCCAAATAAGTTACATGCAATCTCCGCATTTGTATTAGTGACACTGAGAAACAGATTGCTCTGTTGAAATAATTGAACTCCAAAGAGTTCTGCAAGTCATCTGTTATTAAGCTAGATTCTAGCTTAATTCTAGTGTATATATAGTACAAATATGAACAGCCTACGTATAGGAAGAGTTAATGGCTGCTTCCATTAGAGTTCTGTGGTCTAGTACAACACTGCAGCTCCTAGCTATTTAGAAGAATAGGAAACAGGTGAAAAAGAAGTCTCTGGGTCATGGAAACTCACACAATGATGCTTTTCATGTACAGTGACATCATGCAATACCTTTTATAAACTGTCTAAATTCCAGCTTAAAATTGATTATTTGCTTGCTTCTTACGATATCAGAAGGCTGCTCCAGACTACCACTCCCCCAAAGTTAAAAAAATTGTCTTTTAAAATTTAATTTATCATCAGTGAGTCACAGCTTTGTCTTAAACTCAGTGCTGGCATGTCTAGCATTGCAATGGAAGTTGGTTGACCTCTTCCCAAAGAAACACAGTGGAGGCTCCCTGAGCAGGCAGATGAAAAACTTCTCAGTCTTGATAGAACAGATTGAACACAAAAACTTCTAGCCGCTGCCAGATGATCTCTTTAATCCAAGTATTGGACCTCACTCTGCCTGAGATGAATCAGATCTTTGATGGCAAACAAAAGCCTTGTCGGCACTGGTGTGATTGATGATCTTTTAAAAAAATCAGAGGGATGTTTAATTCTTTTGCATACCACACTGAATATTAGACAGCATTCTAGGTACCTTGCTGTTTCAGAGTTCAAAGACTGTTGTGGATGTGTCTGCCTTGCAGAAAGGAGAATTAGAAAAGGAAAGGTTAAGATTTCAAGTATTTTTCTCTCTATTTTACTCCATATATTACATTTGTAAGTTCCACTCAGTTAAGTCATAACATTGTAGGAACAAATTTTAGCCACAACAGATTGCTTGTTGTAGGCTTTTTCATCTCCCTTTGCCTCTACCTAAACTATTAATCCTGAGATAAATGAAACTGTGTTTGTTGTGTCAATATTGGTGAACCAATGTTGCCAGTGTACTCTTCACACAAAGAGTAATGCCCTATGAGCAGAAGATACACTTGAGACTAATTCAGCCCTGGCAGTCAAAGGTTTCACCAACATTGCCTCACTGAAGACAGAAAATTCAATGGTGTCTGACTCGGCAGTTCCTAAAAGACTGTTTTATTCTTAATCTAAAGTGTGAGCGTTTTTACCTTTAAATCATTGTGCCACATAGCTGGCGTAGAAGATGTTATAAAAGTAGCATTTCCTTACCTAGGTTCCTTATATTTCTCTGCTGCTGTTTCTAATGGGATGATCTGGTGCTCAAAAAAATGTGAAAAAAATCTTTTGCAGAAAACAGTAGAATGACATTTTATGAACTTTTTACAGATTACTTTTTCTTGATGCTAGGAAACAATTATTTTAAGTGGATTACTTCCAAAGAATAACTTAATTTGATAATAAAACAAATACTACTTTCTCATTTATTGATGAATCAAGCAAAATAATTGGATTTATTACTTTTTAATCTATGACTAATCCTGTTTATAAATCACATATGTGCTGCCTCCTCTCCTTTTAAGTGTCGTCAGGAGATGACACTTATTTATTCCTTCTCATTCTGGCAGAAATTCACTTTTTTGAATCAGGACAGCAAGTTTTATACTCTACTTCTGAGCTCAAAATAGAGCTAATTTATACTTAGGCAATATACATCCTTGCTGGAGAAAAGTGAGCTTCAGTCATTCTGAGTAGCTAAAAATACCAGTTAATTAAAACAGGTGTTGCATTCATATCTATAATATACATGGCAACAGTGGAATGGATTTAACAATGTTATAATGCTGTTTTTACTAGTTCATAGCAGGGGTCTGAAAGCCGAGAGACCCCTGGAATGTATATCCCAGCCTGGTATGTAGATGACTTTGATGGGCATATAGAGCTAAGCTAGGGAGTGGCTGTCCCAAGCTTTACTGATGCTTCTCCTCCCTCTGCTTTTTAGCTAGATAACACAAATCCACCATACTGGATCTTTAGAAGATTATAGATTATTCAAGACATAATAAAATCACAGAAGATTTTTCAGCTAACTAAATCAGTAAAATATTCATTTAAAGCAATAATTAATTTTATAGCAGTATATACTCTTATAGCATCTCTCACCTGGAGATTTCACATCAATTCGCAAATATTAGATAAACTTCCTAGACTCTGTACTTAATTACTTGATTTGTTTTACAGGAATAGTCTGCATCTACAATGTTCTACCAATAACGATATACTCAGACATACCAACACATTTCTGAAGTGGAAATTCAGCTTACATTAGAAAAAGAATGAGTTCCTCTTCTGATACAGAGTAAAACATGATGCTTGAGGAATTATGTCTGTGTATTCTGGTTTAAAGAATGATATTTTTCATCCCCCTGTTTAGTACAGTAATGCTAGCAAAACTTTTAAGAGTGGATCAAATCATAAACTGAACTTACTAATGAAGCTCATTCAGATGTGGATTGTTTTCTTATGTAAAGGACAAACGACCCTTGTGCTTTATTGATGGGATTTATTCATCAGCATATGCCCTTGGTCCCATTGATTGAGAGGCAAATCTGTTGCATTCCTCAGCATCACCACCTTCATTCTCTGTATCAGTGTTGTGCTCTTGGATGATGAAGCATTGCTCAAAAACAGACTTCCAGAGCAGAAAGAACACATCTGTAGAGCTTGAATTGAATAGCCAGCGTTTGTCATTTGAAACTATGACAAAATTGCATATGCTGAAAATTGCACAGTTCTGCTAGCTATCATGATTTTACCATGAATCTGATAATATTTAGACATTTTTCCTGGTCTGTTAATGTCAAGCATGTTCTTTAATGGTGGTTAGCAGTGAATGATAGTAATTCACTTAGGAGTTTCCAAGGTTTCCAGGCTACCAAGTCACTTTGTGGTTTACAGTTGAAACATATCAATCCAACTTTTCCATTTGTAGATGCTACTTGAAGCCTCTACTATGCTTACATAATTATTTTTCAGATGAGAACAGAATGTGGCGTTTGAACCAGAATTACATTATGTGGTAGAACAGAAGAGGAGAGAATGAAAGATATGTTATTTGTTAGGAAAAGCATGCAATGGGCTTTGTGTTATGGTGGAAGTTTGGTACTGCTGAGTCTATTCAGAGTCCCAAATGCCATAGTGGCATCGTCCTCATCCCCACCATGTTTTCTTCTGTCCCTCTTTCCATGTAGTGACAGAAAACCTCAGATCATTTGGACTAAGCTACTACACTCTTTCCTCCTCAGCCTCTTCTGTCTCTCCGCATTGCTCCTAGAAAGGGAGGGACTATTTCTGGGCATGACAGGCCTTTCTCTCCTCACTTGCAAGGCATTCCTGACCTCTGTTCACCCAGGAAGAATCTGCTGCATTTGATTTCTGTCTTGGATCACTTGTCTCACAACTATGTGACAGGTCAGTGCCCGTGAGTTGTCTTGCATGGCAGAGCTGTGTTACACAGGCTAGAGAGTCAAGTTTCACATGTTCAAAAGGAAGTGGTGTAAAGACAAAGAGAAATAGCACACATTTCTGGGCCACTAACGCATAAACTACCACATCAACTACACAGTATGAATATCTTTATCCAGCTGTGTTTATATATTATTTTCATCAATTATGGGTGTTTCTAACACTTAAAACAAACAAGGATTTTTTTCCTGTTAGGCTGGCTTTTTATTAATCTATTGTTCTTCCAAAGAATAATATCCCCTACCCCAACAGCTGGCCAGTGATACATCACTTTTTAAATAAATCTCCAAATACAGCTCTGCAAACTACTGCTCTTTGTATCATCACTTAATGGAAGAAGATACCTTCTTCTTTTGTCCATCATAAACTAAAACAAAATTGCTTATAATCGGTCCTTTAAAGTCTTGTGGTCAAGTTTATTCCTGGCATCACAGCATAGGCAAAAGTGCACTTGCACCATGGATGAACTTAGTCTCATGAGTTTAGCTGTGCTTTGAAAGCTTTTTTATGTATGCGTTGAATTTTAATCATAATTTTCTCTTTTTTTTGCTGTTTTATTACCAAGGCTGTTTAGGGACTGGATTAGTAACATGAACTTTGTCACACTTATTGCAGCAGGACCCTAATAAAACTAATGGCATTTTAGCCTTTGTCAAAGATTATATACAGCTTATAACCAGCAGAAAATAGTTATTTTTTAGAGATAAGCACTTTGAGAGATCAGAAGGACTGATGCATTTATTGACTACAGGGAAGCTGTTTGAATTCAGACAAGTGCATTTCACACAATTCATTTCAGGGCTAATTCATTTTATCTGTGTGTCTCCTGTGCCAAGTGGGAACATTAGGCCTCTTTAAAAAATGATGGGGAATAATAAATGCTCCAGGCATTTGTTTTGCTGAAATGAAGTAATGGCAGAGAAGCATATGGTGAAATATATTTTTAATTACTTTTCAACAATGTTAATTTTTTTTTTCCTTATTTTCATATTTAATGTTCTTGATCAAGCTTGCTAAACAGACAGCTCTTATGGAACACACTTCTTTGTGCAATAACACATGACTAATTTTATGGACAATATTATATATCACTGCGTATCAGCAAAATATTAGCTGTAGAACTTTGTTTTTGATGCTTTGTGCCATCCAAAGAAGCAGGGTGGAAGTGGGGTTGTTTTATTCATGTTTTATTTTTCCATCTGAGCCCACAGCTCTCAACAGCTTTGGTTTAATTTTCTTGTATTTTTATTTGTGAATGTAAAGCAGGAAATATGCTGCTTTTCTGGTAGACTAAACAAAAATAAATTCATCTGGGACTGAAAGGAGACAGCAGCCTCCCTTTTAACAACTTCCTTTCTAAATCACCCTTCTATCATCTGCGTTCATCTCCCTATTTGTAGCACAGACTCTATACTAAAGCAAAGCGAACACAAAGGACACATGTTCCCAGCTCTACTAAAGAGAGAAAAGCTGAAAGTGCCTAAAGGCTAAAGGAGAGCTGAATGTATTATGACTACAAAAGTAGGCTAGGCTGCAGATATACCTGTGCAAGGGAAATGTGAGTTTATTGCACAATACCAGCAAATAATAACTGAAAAGCAACTTACATTACAGGAGAATGTTGGGGGGAAATCAAAGTACAATTATCACCACTTGTCTGCACTTATATGTCATCTTGTTGGAATGTACACAAGCGCTTCTTCAATACAAATTATTTTAAAAAAATAGAAACGGTAATTTGCTGTCAACACTTAGAGCAGGTGACAAAATTCTCCTCTCTCTTATTATAGAGCTCACACAAATTCTTCTTTTTCTGCAGATGTCATGGTCATCACCAGTTTGAGCAGAGGGATGCTTCACATAACACGTCCTGGAGATGAACAAACCGAGGCTATTTCAGACCAGTGAATCCTTTCCAGAGCTGAGAGCTCCTCACAGAGACTGCTTTGCAACCGTCACCCTCTTTTTCAGCTTCAGTGACTTTTCTTCTTGCAGCTGTGGCATTATGGCAGAAAGGAGATGGGATAGCTCTCTCGTGTGTCCAGTGCTTCCTTTCTCACTGCTAGTGATTCAGAGGATTAAAGCAGTAGGGTATAAAGCAACAGACGGGGATTTCATTCATTCCCTGTGCTCTGAAAACAGCTTCTAAGAAATATATCCGTTGTTGTTGTTGTGACCTCCAGTACAGCTTTCAGTTTGCAATGGGACTGGGATGTTTTTGGACCTGGGGGAGTGGGCGTCACAGTGGAGAGAAATACTCTGACAATATTTTTTCACATTACTCAAGTAAACAGTCAATTTTTAGCAAAGATCAGTGCATCAAAGATGTACAGGATGCTACCATTTCTCTGTTTCTCTTCCACTTTTCCCCAGGATCCAGCACAGAGGAACAGAAGCCAGAGAAGGGCAGTGGGTGAAGTCCCAGTACGGCTCCTGTGGTAAGTTGTTGGCCTCTCAGGTCTGCCTTGGTATTGGAAAAAAATACAGTAAATAAAGAGAAATTGTGTTCAGTTTTGGGTCCCTTGGTACAAGAAAGATATCGAGTTGCTGGAGCATGTCCAAAGAAGGACAACAAAGCTGCCGAAGAGTCTGAAGCACAAGTCTTATGAGAGGCAGCTGAGGGAACTGGCTGAGAAAAGTAGGCTGAGGGTAGACCTTATCACTATCTACAAATACCTAAAAGGAGATTGTGGCGTTGTAGGTGTTGGTCTCTTTTCCCAGTTTCCTAGTGACAGAACAAGATGAAATGGACCCACGTTGCACTAGGGGAAAAATTTACTGAAAGAGTGGTAAAGTATTGGAACAGACTATCAGGGAAAGTGGTGGAGTCACCATTCCTCGTGGTGTTCAAAAAATATGTAAACATTGCACTTCTGGACATAGATTTGTAGGCATGGTGGTGTTAGATTGACAATTGGACTTGATGATCTTAGAGGTCTTTCCCAACCTTAATGAATCTGTGATCCTACAATTCTACGATTTTCTGATTCTATGAAAAAAGAAGCAAGAAGTTGCTTTTGGGAGAAGGAAGTCCATGGCAACCGGTGCCTGTCTCCCATGCTACCTGAAGCTGTGTAGGGAGAACTAGCCAGTTCTGAGTCTCCTTGTACAATTTTTGAGACACATTTTTATGGCAGAAAAGGGAACTGTAGCCTTTCTGCCCCTGATCAGTGGGGTAGCCTTGTGTGAGTGGTCTGCAGAGAGGGGTGAGAGGATTTCCCTCAGCTCTCTCTAACCCCAGGCTGCTTGTAAAAGGGCTCTCAGGGAGGATCCTGGGCTTCAGTTGAAGGGTAAAGGATGAAGGTAACAGCCTCCAGAAATGGCTTCTTTCTTTTATTAATGGATGCCAAAAGGAAGTTTCATCATGGGGAAGAGGCTTGTGCTTCTGGTGTTCATAACCTAGGAGTGCTTGTGGAGTTTCCAGAACCTAGATGTGATAGATGACATTAGCTTTTCCAGAGTCTTCACTTTTAATCTCTACATGTAAAGAATTGGGTCAATTGTGCATGGCCAGAGACAGCAGTTACCCTCGTACTGTAGCTTTGTATGCTGAAGATAACACTTCCTATAAATCAAGACAGGCTACAAAAAATCACAGAATCACACAGAATCACAGAATAACCAGGTTGGAAGAGACCTACTGGATCGTCGAGTGCAACCATTCCCACCAGTCCCTAAATCATGCTCCTCAGTACCTCATCCACCCTCACTTTAAACAACTCCAGGGACGGCGACACAACCACCTCCCTTGGCAGACCGTTCCAATGGCTAACCACCCTCTCTGTGAAGAACTTCTTCCTAATCTCAAGCCTAAATCTCCCCTGGTGGAGCTTGAGGCCATTCCCTCTCATGCTGTCCCCTGTCACTTGGGAGAAGAGGCCAGCACCCTCCTCTCCACAACCTCCCTTCAGGTAGTTGTAGAGAGTAATAAGGTCTCCCCTCAGCCTCCTCTTCTCCAGGCTAAACAACCCCAGCTCTCTCAGCTGCTCCTCATAAGGCCTGTTCTCCAGCCCCTTCACCAGCTTTGTTGCTCTTCTCTGGACTTGCTCCAGAGCCACAACATCCTTCTTGTGGTGAGAGGACCAGAACTGAACACAGTACTCGAGGTGCGGTCTCACCAGTGCCGAGTACAGGGGGAGAATAACCTCCCTGGACCTGCTGGTCATGCCGTTTCTGATACAAGCCAAGATGCCATTGGCCTTTTTGGCCACCTGGGCACACTGCTGGCTCATGTTCAGTTGGTTGTCAACCAACACCCCCAGGTTCTTCTCCTCCTGGCAGCTTTCCAGCCAGGCTTCTCCTAGTTTGTACCTCTGCTTAGGGTTGTTGTGTCCCAAGTGCAGGACCCAGCATTTGGCCTTGTTAAACCTCATGCCGTTGGTCTCAACCCAGCAGTCCAGCCTGTTCAGGTCCCTTTGCAGAGCCTCCCGACCATCCAGCAGATCCACACTTCCTCCCAGCTTGGTGTCATCTGCAAACTTGCTAAGGGTGCACTCGATGCCTTCATCCAGGTCGTTGATAAAGACATTAATCAGGACTGGACCCAGGACTGAGCCCTGGGGAACCCCACTTGTCACTGGCCTCCAGCTGGATTTAACTCCATTTACCACCACCCTCTGGGCCCGGTCATTCAACCAGTTTTTCACCCAGGAGAGTGTGCGCCTGTCCAGGCCAGAGGCCGACAGTTTCCAAAGCAGAATGCTGTGAGAAACTGTATCAAAAGCTTTACTAAAGTCCAGGAAGACCACATCCACAGCCTTTCCCTCGTCCAAGAGTTTAGTTACTCGGTCATACAAGGTGATCAGGTTACTCTGGCAAGACCTGCCTTTCATGAACCCGTGTTGACTGGGCCTGATCACCCGGTTCTCTTGCAAGTGCTTCTTGATAGCACTCAAGATCACCCGCTCCATGACTTTCCCTGGTACCGAGGTCAGGCTGACAGGCCTGTAGTTCCCCGGATCCTCCCTGCGCCCCTTCTTATAGATGGGCACGACATCAGCCAGCCTCCAGTCCAGGGGAACCTCCCCAGTCATCCAGGACTGCTGGAAGATGATGGAAAGGGGTTTGGCCGGCACATCCGCCAGTTCCCTCAAAACTCTTGGATGGACTCCATCCAGCCCCATAGACTTGTGGGCATCTAGCTGGGCAAGCAAGTCTCTAACCACCTCCTCTTGGACTTTGGGAATCTCATACTTCTCATCCAACCCTTGGGGTTGTGCACAAAGGGAACAATTTTCCTTACTGTTAAAGACTGAGGCAAAGTAGGCATTGAGCACCTCAGCCTTGTCTTCGTCCTCTGTTACTCTTGTTCTCTCTGCATCTACTAGGGACTGGAGATTCTCCCTAGCCCTCCTTTTGTTGTTGATGTATTGTAGAAAGACTTTTTGTTGTCTTTCACAGTCTTGGCCAATCGCATTTCTAGTTGGGCCTTAGCCCTCCTGACTTTTTCCCTGCACGTTCTCGCTTCCTCCCTATAGTCCACCCAGGATGCCTGCCCCTTCCTCCAGAGGTCGTAGACCCTCCTCTTCCTATTGATGTCTCTTAGGACCTCCCTACTCAACCATGCTGGTTTCTTACCCTGCCAGCTACTTTTCCGGAACTTGGGGACGGCTTTCTCCTGAGCTGCTAGGAATTCCTTCTTGAAGAGCTCCCAGCCCTCATGAACACCTTTGCCTTCAAGGAGCGCCTCCCATGGGACTTTTCTGACTAGCCTTCTGCACAGCCCAAAGTCTGCTCTCTGAAAGTTGAGGGCTACTGTTCTTCTGACAAGAACTGTGAAGTTCAGCTTGCCAGGAAACTTATCCTGTGTACGTATTATTTTAGATGAAAAACCATTTGATATCCACATCTCATTTTGTCGGTCTTTCAAAACCTCTGACAGGGATATGAATGTTGCTCAAGAGCTATTACATGTCGTGATTATAATTTGTTCTTTTTGAAGAGGATGATGTCTAAGTTGTTTTTGATGATTACATTTCCTTGGTCTATATTTATTCGAAAGGCACTTTTCAAACCTGAGAATTGTTTCCAAACAGTATACATAAATGATTAGTACTGCTTTCAGTTGTGCAGTTTGATCCTTATTCCCTTTAGATGTTAGTCTAGATTTGAAGACAACACCCTACCCAGTGCAGGGAGAACACATCTTAACCTCTGCAGCAGCTGAAAGAATCGGAATGTTTTAAAGATAAAACCAGCCACTTCCAATAAAATCAGTCAGAGCTCTGCATTAGAAAATCAACCATATACTTTACATGTGCTAAGGTCGTGTTTTTTACTAGCAGAATGCTGTTTAAGTAGTAAATACCATGGCTTCAAGCTTCATTCTATTGCCTGCAAGCAACTTAGTCTTACTTTGCGGCTGCTGTGCCACAAACACTAAATTATCTTTTACTTTTTCAAATTCAAATTCAAAAGAAATTCTGACTATGTAATTGTTTAATGCACCTCTAAAGGATCAAGCCATTTTGCACCAGGCTTACCACAATGAATACTTAACCTGGACATCTGCCTTTGAAGAGAAGATTCTTCATCATTCCAGTAAGGAAAATATTTCGTGAATGCTGCAATTTCTTTTCCAGCTAAGTGATGAAGAATGTTTGAGTCTGGATAAAATAGTTGTATACATTGTCTTTCTTGTAATTATTTTTTGTTTTAATACACCATTGTGTTCTTCACCATCTGAAAATGAGAAAGAAACAACTTTTCTTGAGAAAAGACCTTTAGACTCCCTTTATCTACCTCAAATAAAATGTAATCACCTAGTGAAATGTCAAAACCAAAGAATCATTTTGTTTTAATAGCACATACTCCATATACTAAAGTCTGTATAGCTCCCATAAATTTTAAACTTGTATTTATTTGCAAAAAAGTTGGAAACAATTGTACAAATTAGCACATGCTCCAAAAAAGGTGTGTATGAGTAGAGGGCATAACCAGAAGAAACACATGAAAGGAACTCAAACTGATTTTATGTTTGTCAGCACTAGCAGCAGTGTGGTCTGACACCTTTTATTGTCTTTACTGGTTTTTGACCAGAGTCGTCTTCTCTACTGATCCATTCCTAGAGCCATTCTTTCTCCTCCTCTATCTGTTCTGATATCTGTTTCCAAATTAAATGTGCTGTCTATCCTTTGGTTCTTGAATGATCTCTCTTTTCTTTTTACTTCTTCCATTACTTAAGGCTGCAAAGTACATTACAACTCACAAGGAGGACCTCAAACTGTCTGCGTTTTCTGGCTGTGTGTGATTTGGAGCAATGGGCAGAGTTTCTTCAGTTACTGCAGGGGCATTCATGTAAGAGGCAAACATCATGTAAACAGACGTTCTTCTGAAACGCAGAAAAGAATCTGGATTGAGTCCCCCTTTTGGTTACAATGTCTTTAAGTACACTTGATGCCTCAGTCCTCCAGTAATTCCATTCCCAGTCCTTCATCCTTCTCCTACCTTTAATGAAACTAATAATGTCCTTCAGATGTCCACTGATTGTCTGTTTAAAATTATTTGTAAATCCTTTGCTGAATATGGGCTTGCAGCAGAAGTGGTCTGAAAGAAGCAGTGAGTGAGAGCTGTGAGCATAGGGTCTATGTAACATGTACTCCCTTAAAAATAGTTACAGTCTTCTGAAAACAGTAATGGAATATGAGCTGTAATCTTGATGTTCCTAGAATTGTCAATTTGGTTCTAAGTAAGTTACCATTTAAGGACAGTTTGTACATGAGGTAGGAGTGTTTAAAAAATAATCTTTGCTAGATGCTTTCATCTATCACTTTCCACCAAATGATTACATTCCTGCTAAAGTCTGTTAGCAATTTTCTCATGAATCTTTTTGTATTTATTTATTTATTTACCAAAAATCTTGCTTTGTTCTGGCAAATTTGATTGCTGAAGAAACTGTTTCATTTCATAAGGCATGGTGGAAGAACACCTACAACTCTTCAGGTGAGGACTTTGTCTGAGTCAGAAATGCTTTCGTAGTCATCTGAAAAGGAACAAATGCACACCCCCAGAACTGTGAATTTCAACACCTTTTTCTGGCAGTGCATGCAAGACAGTATCATTTCTGAAAGCATAATGGCATTTCTAAAATCCAATTAAAGATCTTACTTTCAAGATATCTTATTTTCTGTTCCAAATAATCTGCGGTCTACAATATACCTTTGTCATCCAGAAGAAAGCATGAAATTAAAAGAAATGTTATACGATCCTAGCATCTATTATGCATCTTTTTATTTGTTGAAGGCTTGCTGTAGAATCTGCTTGTTTCCAAGGAATGAAAATTGCTTATTATCCCAGATAATGAAAGAGAATATCTTCATCTATAATTGTTAGTTTAGGATACTTACTGTACCCTTCTATTATAAATGGGTTTGCATAAAAAAAGGTTCAGTAAAGGAAACAGCATTTAAAGATTTTCTGGAAAAAAAAAGAGGGATTTGTTTGCAAGTGGAATTTATGTGTTTTTGACTGCAAAATGTATTGGAACAAGTCTCTTAATTGACAGATTGTAACTTGAGCATGTAGGCTATTTGCTGATTTACAATCTGTGAATACTACAGTCTTTTTTCAATGATCATAGAAGTGTGCTTCTATATATACCCAAGTATATAAATATACCCACCTGTCTATGTATGTCTGCATATGTAGGTGTATTCTATATGCACTTATTCCTTTTTTTTTTCTTAACAGAGTTTTGCAATGTCTACATATTTCTTCAAGTCTATATCTTGTTTTATTTCCCCTGATTAAACCCTTGCAAGATAATCTTTACAGGGTAAGAAGGTTTGCGTTAACACCCTCTGCCTGAATGTGACAGTTTTGTAAACAGCAGCTGCACAGGGTCAGTCATGAGATCTAGAAATCAAAACTACATGGGCCTTAGTTATAGTTCATGAGACAAACACTGTATGCTGGAAATTGACTGCCAGACAACCTACATTTGATAAGTTGCACTAGACTATATGTCACACTTCCTACAGCAGTAGTATTTGACACACACATTAAAGGGCCTACACGTATAAAGGAAAAAATAAGGAAGAAAAAAGAGAAATCTACTGCACACTCTAGAAGGAGGATATTAAAATCATTCAACTAGAAGCACATTCTCAGAGGAACAAATGTTTGTGCCTAAAGGGTTAGAAAACCAGTTTAGACCTAAACCCCCGTGAACATCAGGTATTCAGAGCTGTTAGCTCTTTCTGCAACTGCAGAAGTGAGTTCTAAAGCCGTGACTGCAGTCAGCCAGTAACAGTTTATGTCTGCATGGAAGAAAAAACTAAGCATTGGAAAAATGAACCCTAAGAGCTACAAGATGAAGAAAATGAGAACTTTCTTAATAAGGAAAATAGCAGTAAAAATTGGTGTTAGTATTGGTACCAGCAATCAATGTAAGAGTTCATATAATACTCTCCTGCTGTCATTCATGGATTTTTCGTCCAAACCCAGATAGCCTTCATCTGTCTCACTGGCAAGTCCTGCCAGGCTCATGGTTACTCAGCCTCTCTTTTGGATATTGTTGCAGGTATGTTAGATTTGAGAAAGCAATTGCAGAATGGTTGCAGTTCATTTCTGAGCACACACACGTGCAGTTTTCCCACCATTTGCAGGTATAACATGTCTCTATGAGCACACAGGCACAGCTGGGAGACAGCTTTTGACTCCTGTCAGTGCCTAATTTAAATTATGGTAATTCTAACAATATAATAAAATTATGACTTTGTAAAACAAACAAAAAAAAGTGTTTATCACTGTGCTAAGTATTTTATTTGACTATTTCTTCCCTTCACCTTCTGCCAGCTATGGATAATGCCTACAGCAAAGCTGTCCATGGCAGTGCTTCAGACATTTATGCTGGGCTTTCAATTTAAAGAGGTTGATAGAACAGGTGTGCTTTTCTGGGCTATCCACACCCCATTTTTTCCAGATTCCAGCTTGCTGAATGTGAGGCTCCCAAAACCCTTAAACGTTCAGTGGCTTCTTCTGTACTCAAATATATTTGCACGCAAGACTGAGCTTTCAAAACCATTTCAGCTATTCTTCCCATACTTTATGGACATCCTAATTCACTGTTCTTATGGTGTGCAGAAATTATGTTTCTTTGTGAAGAGTTAGAAAGAAATTCTCCTGGTATGGGAGTTGACAAGAATCTCTCTTTATACTTCAGAACTTTTGGTTCTCCATCTAATTAGGGTGTACATTGCTAGGAAGCAAGCACCATGCTGTGTTTAGTTGGTTACATCAAATCAGACACATTCCAGTACAGCTCAGTTTCTTTATAAAATACAGATATAAACATTCTTTTTTTTTTTTTTTTTGAGGTAGTGGGAGGTGGTGGGGAAATGAGAGGAATGTTTTAATCCCATAATTCACCAGTATTAGAGAAAAGCAGAAGAATTCATATTCCAGCATTTAAATTGTCACAAGCTGAAAAACTTGGATACCTTTTATTTATAGTGCCTTTTTACTAGGAAATCAGACAGCAGGGATTTTGTTTGTAGTGTGGCAATAGCTATGAAATTGATCTTCAGGGGGAGGTAATCCTGACAGAATTTGCAATAACAGAATGTGCTTCCCCTTTCTGAGCCTTTTTGTTGTTATGAAAACTGGGTGCTGTACCTGTGATGATAGGAAAGGCCATAATTTCAGGATAGTCCCAGCTCAGCTGTTGTGTCTTCCAGTATTTCAGCTTGAAATCTGTGCTGAAAACTAGAGTATACAAATGAGTGGAAGATGGTTTGTAAAAGAACTGGAAATTCTGGAATAAAAACCTTAACCTCATCCTTTTCCATAAATTTGAAAATTTTGCATCACTTCCTGCTTATAGTTGCTGTCAGCTTTTTTGCTGGACATGTGCATATGAGAGGGCTATGATAATATAGTGCTGGAGATGGAGGAACATCAAGAAATACAGCTCTTTGCAGCTTGCACACACACGAAAATTTTGCGTGCATCTGTACTGACTGCAAGCACGTGTCTGTATTTGAATTTGAACCTGAAGTCCTGGATGCAAAAGCTATCACTGTGTCTGTCAGCTCCCTGCTGAGGCCTCCAGCACCGTATGGACAGTGGATCTTGCAAGTGGCACATTTGGCAGAAGCCCTTCACAAGCACTGCTGTGGTTCCACAGCTCCAGTGAGCAACCTGAGATCCCCAGTTCAGCTGAGACCTGGAAAACAGCTGGTTTTGTTCCTCATGGAGGCTTATAGAGTTCTTCCTTCTGACTGGGTGCTGACATCTCAGAAATATCCACAGAGCTGGTGTTTAGGCTTCACAGAAGTTGTGACTCCCACCTCACATCACTCCTATATCCAAAGGAGTTTCATGAGGCTCTGGGGTAAAGGAGGATTTATTCTATTTAGGGATGCTCTGCTACAGCTTATGACATTTAGTTGCTTTCAAGCACAGAAGGGAGGGGAAGCTGGCTGAGTCCTAATGCTGTGACTTGGAGGAATTATTTCAGAAGAAGAGAGTGAGAGTTTGGTTGAATTATAATTTATGAGACTGACAAGGAAAAGTCCTAATAGCATCAACTGTCCTAACCTACTTGATTCAAACTGTTGGGGTCTGATTGAATCTTAACTGGGGAAATCCCACAGTGTGGATTTTTAAGTGTCTGATAAAGTGAGCAAGTGG
This sequence comes from Clamator glandarius, assembly GCA_033459285.1. Classification (NCBI taxonomy): domain Eukaryota; kingdom Metazoa; phylum Chordata; class Aves; order Cuculiformes; family Cuculidae; genus Clamator; species Clamator glandarius. The sequence continues at coordinate 3,260,161 of JAUNZM010000105.1, forward strand.
TCCCTCAAAGAATGCAGAGAGTTTCTCTCTCCTGCCTGTTTATGACCAACTTGCAGAAAATTGTCTTTGAGGTTTCTACTTTTCTTTGCAGTTGGGTTTAGCCATGGGATTCAAACGTGTATACATGCTTGTACACAGCGGAACTGTTCAAGCCTTGCTGCCAGGGGGAATCAGGCTAGAATGATAAGATGACTCTAAGGCTGCAGGAAATTTCAGTTCAGAGATATTGCAAGCTGACAAATTCAGAAGCAAGGTCTGTGTCAGATTTGATTTTAGAAGCTGATTTTTACTTTGACTTTAAGAGGTAGTTTCTGAAGGGAGTAATGGAATTTTTAAGAGAAAAAAATAACTTGCTGAAAGTGTTAAGTATTTTTTAATATTTTTTTTTTTTTTTTAGCAATATATCAACCTCTGGACGTCACCAAACAGAGAGCTTTCCCGAGAATGCAGGATTAGTCTGGGATATGACATTAGCTATTTCTTCCTTAAGCAAGTTTGAACATTATCAAAGATAGTGAAACACCTGCTGTTTTTTAGCATTTGTCATTAGGGGACTGTGCTCTACTTGAGCTTACTTAGGTTAAGTTAAATTGAAACTAAAAAGGTTAAAAACCAGCAACATTTACCACATCCGAGGTTATGTTGTTGCAGGTATAACTGAGGAAAGAAGAATCAAGACTCTATGTACATCCTTGAGAAGGTAATTTCAAGATACTTGTATCCAGATTTCTAAGGGAATGCAGATTACATGGCCACATTGTGTATTAGTGTTCTCTCCGGTAACTTTTAAACCTGCTGGCTATTTCAGCTAGATTTGATGGTAATGTAAATATCGGATAATAGAGCAAATAGCAGAAATTATTCAACTTCTCACTGGTAAATGTATGCTTGTGGGTAAAACTTTTCCTCACCTTCTTTGCAGTATTAGAATGGAATGAATGATGCATGAAGTGCTTTTAAATAGCACCTCCCTTTCCACTCCCCCATGTTCCTGAAGCTGTGTCAACTACTTCTTAAGTGTAAGCACCTGAGTATATAGAAATCTCACCTCAATTATCAAAATGTTAAGGGAAAGGGAAAGGGAAAGGGAAAGGGAAAGGGAAAGGGAGGGATTTTTTTTAATGTGCTTTTGATACCTTTTGCCTTTAAAAGATGATTAACAGTTTTATCAGTGGAAGCAGGATTATTGGTGAAGAAAATGCTATGGAAGAAGGGAAACAGATTGTTGTCTAGATGGGTTCATCCATTTTCAGGACAAAATTCAACATACTATGAAACATGGTCTGGAGGCACTTCATTGTATATGAAGACAAACTGCAGTCTCAGTTGTTTAAAGGCACATAAACCCAGTGTCATAGATCCGTCTAAGCTCCCTGGCTAGACATTGACCAGACAGTAGAACATGTGTACCTTAAGCATTGAAGTCTGAACAAAATCTGTATACTCCTAAGATTAACTTCAGTCCTTGAGATTTGTCCTTCCTTCAGATTACATTTTCCCAAATTTTAGCTAGGATGAGCATGCTGAGCTGAAACCAATTTCTCAGGTGCATGTGGTGCTGTAAATAAATTACCTTTATTCTCTGCTAAATAGAGCAAGAAAATCTTCAAACCTACCAAAAATAACAACTCCTCTTTATATTCCCTTTGTGAGTTTCTTTTCATTCTCTGAAAACTTTAGCTGCTTCTGCAGCTCATGAGTTAACTCCTGTTTAGCTTGTCCTCAGGTAAATCAAATAGTCTCTTTTCAAATGCACCCATTTCTTTCTTCACTGCCTTCACTATCTCTCTGCTTATTATGATTATTATGATTATTACGATTATTATGGTTATTATTTAATCCCTGTTTTCCATATCTTTATTTTGCCTGTTGTAACTCTTCCTGGCTCCAAGCTCCCTCTCTAGGGAGACCCAAGCCTCTTAAACTTCCATTTCTTACTGTCCCAAGTGTTTGCATCTCGGTAGATAACCATTAAGATTTAATTACTAACTGCTGCTTTGTTTCTGGAAAGGCTATAATGCAGACCTTGGTCAGCAGTACATGTGAATGGGGATATCCCCAAATACACCTGACTTCTTAGTAACAGCTTCATAAAATCAGCCAGAGCTAATAGATTGTGCACAGGCTGTCCTCTGCTTAAAATGTAAAACACCACTTCCTTAATACCCTATGATACAGCTATACAAACAGGCAGATTTTCTTCTTTCTCTAGCTCATTTGCTCAGCACTCAAGCACCAATTTAGAATGACTGATCTGATTTTAATCCAGATGGGTTGATGTAGTGGTCTCTCTTCCTCTCCGTAACCCCCTCCCTCCTCTCCTTCCCTTGCAATTTGTCTGCATTGTTTGGTTTTGGTTTACAACCTTTGTGTAGGACAGATATTTTATTCTCTCCTTTACTAGATATCTGATATTTGTGCTGCCATTGTCTGCTGAGTCTTTCAAGTCACTTCCAGAGACATGGAGTTTAAAGACAGCTCCACTGGGAATAGAATTAAAGCGGCGTTTATTGTCTCATGATGTGGCATCTCTCCTACAGGTAGCAGGTCTTTTCCTGGCAGCTTGTCTTAAGCTCAGAGTAGAATAGCATAACTGATAAGGGGTAGAGATGTCTGCAGCACATTAGTGGAGCTCTGTAAAGAAACCTATAAAGTGTCTGCCTTGCTCCAGCTCTGTCCAATATTGTAATCATGATATTGGTAATTCACTGTCCACTTCTGAGAATTAAGAAAAAAAGATACAGCAAAACTGCTCATACTCTCAAGGTGTTTGTATGAAGATAATGAATATTATTATCCTCTCTTTAAAGACTGAGAGGCTGTGCATAAATGATTTACCCAGGGCCCCAAAGGAGCCTGTTTGACTATGGAGCTGAACTTTAATTGTACCTAACTTTAATCCTATGTTCAGACTGTACCTCCCTCATTATCTACCTGTCAGTTTTCATTAGCACTCATATCCATCAGACTCATTAATAAATCTGAAAGGGTGTTTTGTCACAGCTACTAAACAAGAAACTCAATAGAGTCTTAGACTTCAAATGCTTACTCACATCAAACACCCATTACCTGAAATTGCTGTAATTTACCCTGAATACCAGCTACATTATGACATTAACCATGACACAGTTAATGTCAACCATTAACCTCAGCTTATGGTCACAAATGACCGAACTACTGTTTTTTAATACTCTACTGCCTAGAGCTGGAAATTACTGTCCTCATAGAGGACAGTCCTGTGACTGCTTCAGTCAAAGTCAGCATGTCCATGGTTCTACCTCTACTGGCAACTCCCAGAAGATATTACCATTTGTTTTCATTTGCTGACACCATCGCCTGTATATCTTTCAGGATGAAACAGTTCCAAGAGACAACATCACCCCAAACCCTGTGGGTTTGGGATTTTTTAAAGTTCTGGTTTGATTCTCTGAACTGGCTTATTCTGCAATTAGTCAAGAAATGTTCCTAGAACAACTGAGAATGCAGGATCATAATCTGATTTATATAGCTTTAGACAACCTCAGCAGAGAGGTTGGAGATTACCTACAAGGAATAGAAACGTCCCAAGATCTTATCATGAAAAATAGGCTAACTTGAGCGTCACTGAAGCATAGGTAGGAACTGAAAGACTATCAGCATCTCAGATTAGGAGCTTTAACTTCCTTCTTATAACTATCTAAACTGATGATTCCAGATTGTCCCACCCTGTCTGTAGACTAGTGTTGGATATAGGGGTGGTGGCTGGAAAGGTTATGACTCCAGTTACCAGCTCCTGTTTAACTTACTGCATGGGTTGATCAAGTGCTATATTTTCTAGGTGATTGAAATTCAAAACAGAAATATGTGACATTAAATTACTCTGCTGCCTTTGTAATACAGAAAATCTTTTTCAGGGGAGGCAAGGAAAAATGTCTGGGGAAATAACTTCCTCAGCTTACTTTGGGAGGAATCATAGCAGAGTTCTTGCCAATGGTTTAATAGCACTTGCAGCAGCTGCTGGAGAGGAAGGCCTCACTTAAGAGGGACATTTCCCTGAAGAATTATTTTAGCAGCACTGAAATCTGGAAAATACAGAGAGAAAAATGAATGAATTTTTGTTTGCTGCAGAATACCATTTCAAGTTTCACTGGAACAGTTTATGAGTTCAGATCAAGTTTAGTTAAAAAGTTTTGGCTGAAAAAATGAGAAATCAGTGTTTACTTTTAATTTAAAAGACTTTGTCCTCTCTCTTCAAAAGCATTTTTAATCCATTCCTCTTTCTTTATGTATTATTGACCTGACCTTCTACCTAGGGTTATTGCAGATTTAGCTTTGGAACTCTTGTTGCAGCAGTTCTATTTTGAATAAGTAATTAAATATTAATTTGAAGAGAAGTCCTTTCACTATAGCAAATAAACTCAGTCTCTTTTCCTTCAGCTCATTTTTGTGACAAAGGAATGAGCTGTATTAGGGAACAAAAGATTTTCATACCTATGTAGGAGCTTCTGTTCATCCTGAAATGGAGATTCTCACCACAGCTTAGGGGATCTAAGAAGTGACCAGGTGATCTTTAGGGCTCCTTCTACTTGTCTTGTTCCTTATACCAAAATCAAGGCATACCTCTTCCAAGCCAAAACTGTTCATGAAGTTGAAAAATTAATTCTACTAAACCAAACCCTAACTAGAGCAAAACCACCCTTATAAAAACCAGTGATTTCCTGGAGTTGCCTTATTTCCTGGAAGAGGGCCCATTTAAAGTCAGATAAGTAGCATTGCTTGTGTAAAGTAGAGAGAGGTCTTTGTGGACAAAAATGGGCCTTCAACAGCTGTGACTTAGATCTGGTGAAACTGTTGTGAAACTGGATGTCAGAGAGCAGTGGGACTGGCTATGCCACAGTTGTAGTAGCTGGGTGTGGGGGTTACAACATGGCTGGCAGAGTGATCCCCTCAACTACATGGGATGAAGCCCTATGTTATGCCAGCAAGAAAAGCAGAGAAAGTCCATTGACAGCATCCAGGGTCAACCTCAGCCCAGGTCACCATGCAGACCTAGGATGGGGCAGGTCCTAGGACGAACTTGGAAATGAACTCAAGGTCAGGATCAGTCAAGTGCATGGGCAGCACAGACACACCAACAGGTAGTTCAGGTAGTTACCTGAGTGTAAATACAGCTCTGAAGCAAAAAGGGAGGAATGGGGATCGGTAAGGCTTCTCCCAGCAATTCTGCACATCTCTCTCACAGTGTCCTGGTCCTAGGCTCCAGGGTGGCTATGTCATGCCAGTACTAGCACTAGGGGCAGGCAACCAGCCACTGGAAGCTTGCAGAGCCTGATGGCACCCTTAGGGCAGAGCATTAGATGCCAAAAATGGGGCCATATACTCCTGGTTTAATTACACATTTACATTATACAGCTGAGCTTCCTGACCATTTGTATTCATTCCCATCTCTCTGTTCAACTTCTGCTACCCTCAGCCATGCTACTGCAGGCTGGGGTGCCAGGTACTCATCCAGGTCCCTGAAGTCTTGCAGATTAAAAAAAACCAACCCAACAATAAATTCCCAAAACCTTCTAACACTCTTCATGCAGCTATATCTGTAACAGAAACAACTCATGAGAGGACTGTGGGGACATGGGAACTACCTAAGTTGCCTTCATTGCTAAAGAAAACACATGATCAAGACAAAACCTTCATCACAAGAAAGGCCCATTGTAGATTTCAGCATCCTACCAATAGTTCTTTTCATGTTGCACTCACTACATTTGCATTTAATTTGACAAAACATAACATGCTCATGTTCTCCATTAACAGTGTTGCCAGAGAGCCTTCATCTGCCAAAACAAAGCAAGACAGAACAAAAATACAATAAAGCACAGGTGGCCATTTGTAAGAGAGCACTTCCTTCATCTGCTTTCGATGGTGTTTTCAAGCTCATGAAATGTATTGCAGTGCTTTGAGTCACTTTGCTTAAGTCACCTTCTATAATGCTACACAGTTAATGCAGAAGACTAACAATGACATAGACGGATGATTCACAGAGCCATGTACCTTGGAGGGTACATAGAAACAAAGGTGCTTTCCTAGGATTGTGCTGGTGAACAGATTAATTTGACATATAAATCTATTACATAACTTAAGTGTGCTGCATTATCACCACTAACAGGAAAAACAGTAACAACAACTTTTACTGTCTGAAGTATTCTCTGGCACTGTACAGTAATTATCTGACCTGTTTCTAAGGTCACTGTATACTGTGGTTGTGTTTCAAGTTGCTTGAGACTACTATAATTATTGAATGTATTGGGGCTGCATAGTCCTTTTTAGTAGGAACTCCTAGAAAAATAAAATCAAAGTGCATTTATGTCTTCAATATCTATAAAACTAACAAAATACCTTGGAGTTGTGCTATTTTAATCCCAAATATCTGCCAGTGGAGAAAGAAAGCTCTAGTTTTAACTGTATCTTGTAGTCCTGAAAAGTTTTCTTCTTCCTCTTATCAAGGCTGCAGAATGCACACAGCAGTAGATACGCTTGACGTTATCTGTAGGAGGATAAAAGCCCACACAGCAGCTACTCTGTGCTGGACAATTTTGAAGCTGTTGGGAACTGTTTCTGTCTTTTCAAAGTATTCCCACATGCACATCAGGGGCTGTGGTACTTACTGGCCTAATTTAATCACTGCAATGTGGAAGATAATCTTTCAGACTACCACACAGTGTGGGATTTGGGTCTAGCATCCTTCCATTTTGAACATTAGTGATCCAAGACACCACTACTTGCAAAAAATGAACCCAAATATAAAGAAAGAAGCAGAGCTGATTATCATAAATTAAAATACCTAAAAATGTACATAAAAAAAAGCAAGAACGACATTTCTCAATATTAATCTGAATGTTGTTCAGTATTTTGTCAGTGGAACAGAGAATCTTAAAGTATTTTATGATTTGTCATCATTTCCTCACCTTCCTCAATAAACAGAAATATGGAGTTACAGAGAACAAGACATTCATTGAAGAAAAAAAAAGCCATACTAGTTAACAAGGGATGAATAATATGTGTTGAAACCCAGTGAAAAAAATTGTGTTGTATTTTACTGTTCATAAAGCTTTTAAGTTGTGGAGAGGCATTTAAAAGAACCATATTAATAAACAAGGTTCCTATCAAGGAATGAGTATAATTGCAGTCTTTAATATTTTTTACGTAGCCAGCTGAGCTGTGGCTAACATTCAGATGCCTGTGTGACAGATGACTTGGAATGCTGTAGATGTTTCTTCCAGGCAATAAACTGCACTCAGGATCTTTTTTGAGTTTCTTTGTTTAGGGAAACACAAAGATTGTTGGCAACTGACTGCTGCAGTAACTAATTAGCTAACAGCCATTCGAAATACTGAAGTTGTCAATACAATGCTTAAATTGGATGAAAACAACCTAAAGAAGGTTTGCATTCTCCCAAGCTTTCCTTCGATGTCAATTAGCCTAATAAAAGCTAAAAAAACCCTATCCTTTATACTGTTTAACCATCACAACTACAACAAAACTACTGCAGTGGGTAAGGACAGTTAACCATGTGAACTCAGCAAATGATTAGGAAATATACATATTATTAACACTGGCACAGAGATGACATTTAATGCATGTAGATGAGAAAACTAGAAGTAGCTTTTAATATTTCAAACATTTGGAACTATTATATCTGAGTTTAATGTTAACATCTGTTTATGCTGCCACTCCCATATTTTCAAGGTGGGAAAACTCCCACACATTGTGGAAAAAGGTGACCGTGGGTGTGGTTCTAATTAGAAGGTATATGTCTTGCTGTGAATAGGCTAACTTTTCTTGAGGGAGAAACAGAGCCATTATACATATATTGGGGGTTATATAGAATAATAAATGTTTGAGAACAGTACTGTGGATTGCTTCACTGAAAACCACATTTAGTCAAGATGTTTTAATAGCTGAATTTGTCACAGAGAGACCACTTCTCCTCCTACATTATCTTTTCATGTACTATTTCTTATCAGGCTAATTTCTGATGATTTTTCACCAGGAAATTAATTTTCCTTTAGGCAACATCTCCCAGCATTGATCAGCACACAGAAAATCAGAGCTGGAAAACATAGTCAGTATACATAAAATCAGAGCCATAGCTTAACAGGCATTTTGTATGTATTTATAACAAAGCTGGGATTGTAACAGACATTATATCAAAAAATATATTTATTTTATTGCTAAATCTCCATTCTAAGCATAAATAGAGAAGACAGAAAAAATTTAATATATTCTAAATATTCAATATTTTATCCACTTTATAAACTGTGCCCATAAAATCAATGGAGATTCATCTCACCCCTAGAATTCTCATTTTAAGTTTGGAATTGTATATGCTGTCACAAACTTTAAGCCAAATTAAGAAGCTGACAGTGTTTTGATTCAAAAAAGAGATTTTAATCACAACTATGTAAAAAGTTTGTAGATACAATCCAAATTAGAATACCTAAAAATATTACAAAATGAAATAACATTCTTATGCAACTTGATATTTGCTTATTCCCACTGTGCTTTGCAAATACAGTGCTACAAAATAATGGGAAAACAATTAAGAACTTACATGGATTAAAATTGAAATTATAAAAGCCCAAATTAATATTCCCCTAAAAGAGTCTGGATATATTTTGGCAATAAGGCATTTTGAGGTGGATTTTTTTTCATCAGCAGTATCTTTTTGCTGCATTTGCAGTGGGAAATCCCTTACCTAGGACATAGCTACTGACGCAACACACATGTTTTGAAAAGACAGCAAAGGACAAATTCAATTAACCATTCGCCCTGTCCCCAGAATTTCAGCTGATGATCACTAACAGGCACATGTTGGAAGAGATTTAACCTGTGACACAACTGCTATTTCAGACCTCAGCCTTCCCCACAAATGTTGAACAAGGAAATTTGTGTCAATTTTGCTGTCAAAAAGAAGACTTGGATATTTTAACATATGCTAACAGTGGCATATTATTAAATATACATATAGATATTAATAGCCGAATTCTCAAAATAGTAAGGATATATTGAATACAGCTCATGAAATTATAGCTGGCACAATTTTTCTCCTATGCAGCATAATATTCCAACTGGGCTAGGCTTGCTCATGTACACATCGTGCATATATATCTCTGTCTCTTCAAATTATAGCAATGTATTTGCATTCCAGTAGGATTACTTGAACTATAAAGTATTATTCAACTTGAAGAATATCATATAGACCACATTGCAATATATAGCCAATTCTAGGATGCATCTCTTCCTCTTTTCCCTTCTCAGCTTCATGTTTACAGTGGGAAAAAAAGCATACACATGCACATGAAGTGCCGTAAATCAAGACCATGATTTACTGTATCTGGGGGGAAGGAACTGTTTCTAGTTTTATGTTTGAATAAATTAAGGGGTCCTGATGGAACACATGAATGCTACTTTTATATTGATAAATGACCTTTTTTCTGGCTCTGCCTCATGAGAATTTTAGCAATGGATCAGAGTTCAGACCGAAAGCCTGTCACCTCACAGTACTGAACACTAAACAGATATTTATGGCCAAAGCAGAGTACCTATCACTGATGTGTGGTGTGGCTGGCACATTTACATCAACATTTGCTGGTTACCCAGAAATTTCATTGCTAAGTGTTTGTATTGAAATTCACACATTTCCAACTGTCTGCTTCAAGGAATTTTTTTTTTCTCCTTACTTCTCTTGGTACATTTCCAACTTCTGCACAGAGAACTATAGCTGTCTTTGGTGGAGAATATATATTGGGTGCACGACTAGGAGAAGAAGCATGAATAAAAGGAAGTTTTTAATGTTATTTTCAACTCTTTGGGTCAGCGGTAGTTGACCCAAGAAAAGGCTGCTCCAAACTATTACTGCAACTGAGGGAGTTGTAAATAGTTTCACACTAATTCCTCTTTCAGCTGCAAAGAGCGAGCTAGTTGGGTTTAAGAAAGAATGAAAATTGAAGTATGTATAAGGATGTTCAGGAAATCTTAGTAGAAGGAAAAATGCACGTGTATCTGTAGTGGTATTGCAAGAAAGTGATGCTGTCATGGTTGCATACTTGGTGAAGTAAAAACTTGTCAAGTAGAAGCAAAAAATAGTTAAAGTTGCAGATTCAGTGTAAAAACAAGTGGAAATATTCTTGTATGCAATAGAAAAAACTATGCCAGTTCTGATTTGAAGCTAAACACTTACAGACATTTTCATACAATGTACATACTGATTGTGTTAACAGTAGTGGTGACTCACATACTGCCCCCGTGGGAAGGCCATTGCATAGTTTTGTTAGGGGAGAAAACACAGGCCATATCTATGCTTGTGACAATCCCCAGCTGGCTTCCCTTTTAGTGACAGAAATAATAAGCACAAATAGATTTTTAGTTCTTTAATGCCTGCAACCGTATGTTGCAATGAGAATACATTTCTAGAAAATCATACATTTTGTTATAAAATTCTTGGTTTAGATATGATTTATTACTACTTATAATTTATTATACCTTCTTCTGTTGTGAATGTATTTGCACTGAAATACTCTTTAGGGAAGGGCTGTCTCAAAATGGAAAATGAGGTAACTGTGAAGTGACTGTTCCCAGCACGGAATATACTTATTATGTAGTCAGACTACAACATTGCATTTCAATGTATAGCTCTGTGATTTAGCTTATTTCCTAATCAGTTTCCAGCCATGGAATTGACATGTTCAATGGCAGGGCTGTCTGCCAGCTATGATGTACAATAAGGTAAAGCTCTGTTCAGATTAAAAATTTTCACCTGAAATCTTTGTGTGTGCAATGAATGTACTTGTCAAATCAGAGTTCCCCTGTGTGAGCAGAGAAAATAGGTATAGTTTAATGGGTGCAAATGACTGATGGGGAGATGGTCAAGCAAGCGCAAAATGACAGACAATTTCTCAGAATATGACCCCATATATATAGCCCATATAAGTGTGTATGAACACCCTTCATCATAGGAAGGATGATAAGCATGGCTTACTAAAAACTTCAGCTGCATGGCAGACCTAGTTTATCGTCTCCATCACAGAATGCTTTGAGATACTTGCACTTACACAGCCACCTTTTCTGGTGCTGAAACGCACATAGTGTTACATTCTACATACTTTTTGACTGGTGATAAAGAAAGTGTATGGTGCTATCTATTCATAACAAGCACTTAAAGGTGAAATCATTTATATATTAGCACTGCTTTGCAACCAGAAGTTCAAGACAGGTAACTCTGTATAAGTGAAGGGAAAGGAAATTCTTCCTAGAAAAGTTAAGAGTTCAGCACTGGAAAGGCCAAGAAAACAGAGAAATCTGCTCTTTAATTGTTTTCATCCATTACTCAAAAGACATTATGGATTTATTTCTCTGAGAAATCTGACAGTTAAAAAGGACAATGTTGAGGCATTTTGTACATATAGACAGGTTCAGTACTGTTCTCTGGTTGCTTTCTGCTGCTCTAGTAATGAAAATCAGTCTTAAACCTAGCCAGATTTATATCAGCTTCAAATCTAGCCAGATTTATGTCTGTTCTGTCTTCCAGAGCAATAAAAAAGTGGCCAAGATGTCCCAGTGAAAATGGCCCATATACTGCGACCTAGATTCTCAACAAAAGGAAGTTAAATCCACATTTAGGTCGTTAAAGAAGAGGCTTGCTTTTCTGAAGTGTTGAACTTATGTCCCACCGAGCCATAAAAGAAAAAACTTAAGTTTCGTCTTTTGTGGTATGTAAGACACCACCTGCATTGGCTGTGGTGTCAGACTGCGTCTGAGGAGTGAGCCACACAGGGTGACTGGTTTGAAGACAGGACTCGTAGATGGTATGTGGTACGTGATTTGAAGAACAAAGAATGTTGTGTAGTGTTTGGCAAAGAGCTGGATGAGGTGAACCTCTACTCTCAGGGGTGTGTGGAGAAGAGTAAATTAGGTTACACGCATTCAGCATTTGAGCTATGATAGTCCTGATTTAATGTTCAGCAGCCTGGAAAATTAGAATGTGCCCATGTGAGACTCAAAATGGATTTACAGGAATTTAATCCTAATGGAAAACACACATGTTGTTAACAGCAGATTGTCAGTCCTTGAATGTTACATATGACAATGCAACACTACATCAACCTGTCTTTGCTTCTGTTGTCTGTGTTTTCCAGCTGTGCTCTTCATTGTGCTGATTTCTGTGAGGCTGACATGGATTTCTTTTAATTCTAGAGAAAGCATGAAAGCAGCACCTTACTTAACAGACAGAGAAAGAAATGGACATTGCAAATACAGAGAAACCCAAAGATAAATTAGATACTGGACTTCCTCCAAATTTGAAACCAAGCCTTTAGGCAGGTGATGTAGAAGGGATAAAAACCAGTAAAAACAAAATGAAAGGAACAACATGACAGTGGTGATCCTTTAAAGTGGTTAACTGTTTTCAAATCCTTTACTTTAGGAGTGCAATGCACTGTGGTATTAGCTTTTGGGGCCAAACCAGAAAATTGGAGACAGACCTGGTTCTGAAACAGATTTCTTACAGCCAAACCAAAAAGGCTTGTTGCAACATGAACTTCTTGCCCAATTTGAACTCCTATGCATTAAAGACCCAGATCTGTAGCTTTTTCAAATTGATATAGGACAACAGACTTCAGCTGAGTGCAGTTTACTTATAACAGCTGAAGAGATGACTTTCTCTGCTAGTTTTTTCTGGTTTATATCAGTGCCAATGGACCACTGATCCAAGCATTCTAGAATTTAAGAAATGCAGCCTACATAGGGAGCTTAATTTTGCAGCCAGTCTTCTGCTATAAGCAGAAGGCAAACGTTATTGATTTAAATACCTTGATTTTCTATGGATTTCTGAGGGAATGCAGATATTTTTATTCCTTTCCACTTAAAACTCTTTGAATTTTCAACTTTATAGAATCATTTTTAACTGAAAAAGGAATGCAAACTCTTGATGTGCCAAAATACACAGTAAATAAAGAGAAAAACATAAGCACTAAACCTTAATGCTGTAAACTGTAGATTTCAAGTATTTCTTTTAGCTGTGATTGTTCAAATAAGTCAAATAGTAATGTTTAATCTCTACTATAATCTAATAAACTGTAACTTAAAAACTGAGTTTATCACATTATAGCCTATCTCCTGAAACAAAATCTAGTATGCTTTTTCTAATTCAGGAGGTTAAGATAAGGGCTGCGGTGCTTGTAGAAACAAATGCATTATGAAACTGAAATGATACTCCACTGAAAATTTCCTGGAGCAATCTTTATGTTTAGCTAAGAAGTTGCAAAAAAGAATGAGCAGAAACATAAATTGTAAATGAAGAAGAGCACAGTCAATCTTAAATTTATCAGAACTCACTAAAACAACCAAAAAACCCCTAATGCAATGTCGACATTTCAAACAAATCCCTCACTCAGTCTCTTCTTTCACGTGCTCTGAAAAGTGGTGTTCAGCAGCTTTGTCAAATGCTTCCTTTAAAAATATCTAGTCTGTGAAGCATGCATTTAAAATATTTTATCAGCTTCTGTTAGAGCCAAGAATCTACCTAGTATCTTCACTTTGAAGACAGAGTGATATGAGAGAAAGGGGCAGGGGAGGCAAACATGCTGTTGTTCCACATGTATTCAGTCCCCTTATAGAGCATCGTCCAGAAGATTTTTCCATATGATTCCTAACCTTAATCCAGCCTTTCTAAAGCCTTTCATCTGTAGCAGAATGGGATATCATAAAATGTGCGTTCACCCTCAGGAGATACAGCGAAGATTACTAGGCATTATTGACCTGCAGTGTAATAATGTCCCTCAAGACTAACTTAAAGCTTAAAGTTCTGAGTAAATAAGACTAGCTGGATCTTTTCTATGTTTCTGGGAATATTATACCTTTTCATAAAGCTATATATAAAGAATACTGACAAATGGCAAGAGGAAATCACCACGTTCTCTGAGACAGGAGTGCAAAGCACACACGTACTTGGCTTGCACAAATCTTTCCTCTTTGTTAAGTTGGTTGGTCAGACTGGTATTGCCAACATCAATATGATTTTGACAGTGGTAGGAAGGAACAATCTGGCAACATAATATCTCCATCCTTTCTTTTGCACAAATAGAATGAGGATTGGTGTGCAGCTTTACTGGATCCATAGTTCGTATACATTGGCTAGCTTGTTTGGATTTGATGGAGCTAAAAATCTTTGCATTAGTTGAGAACCTGGCCCCTAGTTTAGATTACAGGAACATTTTCCTGCATTACTAAAGGCCTTTTTAAACTAAGAATGTCTGGGTTTTTTTAAAAAATTAAGGAAATATAAAATTTTCATAAGATGTAGCAGATTACAAGATCTATCTTGTTTCCTGTGGAGGTATATTTTTTCAGTCCAGAAAAAATACTGATTGCCTACTGAGTGGTCTGATGGCCGTCATCTCAATTTAAAAGACAGATAAGCAGGGTTTTAATTTTAAAATGAGACAAACTTTGTACAGAATTTTGCAAGAACATCTAAACCATCACAGGTGATGGAAATTTTCCATTTTGAATAGCCTGGTCTAATGGTTTTACAGAAATGGATCAGGGTATGTATGACAGAGGAGGGCTACTGGGAAGGAAAGATTTGTTTCAGTACTTTCTTCCTACAATGTCAGTGGAGTTTACTTATCTCTAAAGTACAACTTGACTGCCCCTTCATATCCTTGTGTCTCTCAATTATATTAACACTTAACAATGACATGCGCTGGGCTTGCTTCTCATATCAGTCATCACCTGCTTTACAAGTAAGTGCAACAACTCAGAATATTAAAAATAACCCCATAGACCTTAAGGTATTTTATATCTAGAATATTTTACAGAATATGTTTATGTGTCCTTGATGTAGCTGGTAATGGTGTCTTTAGTACATTAAGAAAGACCCATTTATGTTTTGTAATTCCATGTCATAATTTAAAAAATCTGGGGAAAAATGATCCCCAGAAAACCAAAATGAGATTTAAACAAGGGAATAATATTAATAACAAGCCCACTAGTGCCTGTCAATCTATTTTCCAAACCTGATTGATAACTTTACCTTACAGAGAATTCAGAGTTAACCCTAACTACACAGAACGATAACAGAAGAGTATTTCATGGGAAACATTCAAGTACAGTCCTGTCACATGAAAACTTCACCTTATGCTTTAGTACATTTTAACACCAGAAAACAAAAATCTGTGCCCTATACTATACAATATATTTCAAAGAACTTGGTAATTTTCATCAGGTTACTAATAGAAAAATAACTGTATGATGAAATTGTTAACTATTATAAAATCCAATGAATAAAAAAAGAATGGGAATTGATTCCCTAAAATTTTTCAGACAGAAGACTGGCTACAGTTAAAATCTCCTGTAAGGATATCTTCAGTAAGTCCTAGATGGGAGTAGCATTGTATGCATGCTGATGGTTCAGTGGCACATCCTACCTGAAAATCATAGTTTAGGAATCAAAGCTTCACAGTCAGATGATACTTAAGCAAACTGGGTTTCTTTCCTTTCCCCTTTCTTTTTAAGTATCTAGTATTTTTTTTTAAACTATGCTTTATTTAAGTAAATAGCATAAAGGAATTTCTTATGGTTGTTAAACTATCCAAAACTGTATTGCTAACATATTTCTTCTTCCACAAGTCACATTCTGTGAAGTCCAGTCATAACAAAAATTTCTTAATTCAAAGCTAAACCTCTTTCTTACAATGTCATCTAGGTGAGATATTTTGAGTTCCCCTCCCCTCGTCAAACACACTGATAACTGCAGATCTGGAACACTAATAATCCATCTACTCTTGTTTAGACAGTCATCTTCTAGGTGAAGTCTTTTCGTTTGACAACATGAAAAAGGTAGAGGTATTGTGGTGAGATCTGGTCATAATTCATTTTAACCTGAAATTCTTTGTTCTGGTGAATCTCAAGTTATGAAACAGAAGATAGCAAAAGAACTCAACAAAACCCCCATCGCTACCACCAAAAGCAAACAGGAAAGATATTGAAACTAACAAGTACAATAAATGTTTGCACTAGACATGACTTACCACTGAGTACCACTAAACAGGTAATTTTAGCAGGCTAGCAGCTTGACTTGCATCCAAGACTAATGCTTCAATAACACTAAAAACTCTCCTTACTTTCTATACATCCTGATGTTTCTGTCATTGTAAGAGTAGTGAATTAGACATGGCCCAACATTCTCTTTTGAATGCACTTTCTTATTATGGCTGAGGAAACTCCAGGCCAATTCAGAAATCAGTCATTTACTGCAAAGTTGTGGAAGGAAAGAATTTGCAATTGGAATTGACGCCTGCCTTTTAAGACAGAAATTGAGGAACACTCCAGAATGCAATTGGTAAAGAAATGGTAATCTGCAGTCTCAGTTCCTTGAGAAGAGTTCAGTGGCAGAGCAAGACTTGTAGAGTGCTTTTTCATGCACATTGTCACTAAAATGCTTTGCATTTAGCTTGTCATCAATACACAAGTGTGTCCTGCTTATTATTGCAGTCGCTTAACTTTTATTTGGAGAACTTGGCAGTGTTAGATTTATGGTTGGACTCAATAATCTCAATAAAGATCTTTTCCACCCCAAATGATCCTATGTGTTCTAATGTGTTCTATTCTAACTTTGTGAATCCTTCTAGGATGCCCTCCACCTCAGCTCCCAAACCTATACAGCAGCACTCTGTGCAAAGCTAAAAGGGTGACCACTGCCACTTCTTCTGTTAGGACCATTAGTCAGGAGGAAACTAATAACATACCAAGATATTGCTCTGACTCACATTGTTCCCTGCAGGTGAATGAGTTCTTTCCAAAAGGTTTCCAGATTTTAGACATCATACAGAAAAATATCTGGCCTTGCAGGTCCAATGTAAACCCCATGTACTGTTCCGGGGGAACTATCTCATTTCTGATTCCCAGTTAGTCTAAGGCAGTTCAGTACTACTCTACCACATCACAGATATGTCAAATTATTTTCCTCATGAAAACTGGTCAGTCCAAACCAGAGGCTTCACATTCCATCTCACAAACTTATGCTTAAAAAAAGTGTTAGGAGGCAAGGAATGCAAATCATAAAATCATAGAAAGGTTTGGATTGGATGTGACCTTTATAATCATCTAGTTCCACCCTGACTGCCACAGGGACATCTTCCACTGAATCAGACCTGAATCCACTTGTGTTATGGACAGCCCTGGCTCATAGGCATCAGTGTCAGAGAAAACCCTTTGACCTTGGATGTTTGACTGGCCAATTCCTTTCCCAGGTGGGAATATGAACTTTTGTATCATGCTTCTGGATTCTTTCATATTATAGAGGGAGCATAGTTTACAGCTCTGGATTTTGGATGATACTTATGGGGACATGCTCTTTAAAAGAGATATTGTGCTGTCTAATGTAGATATATCAAAGTTTTTTGATCAGGCCCCTGGGAAACCAAAGGGTTAGGAATCTTTGACTACAGTTGTCAATCAAAGTCAGTAGGGAGTATATTTAAGTCTGGAACAAATGCCTCTGTGGAGCTTCAGTGCTAAACACACAGGTTCTGCTTCTATCATCACTGAAGCAAAACATAGTACACTATCTACTAAAGACTTTCCCCCAAAAACCTCAGAAGTTGTAAGACTTCTTTCCTTCTCATAGCTGCATCTGGTTAAGTGTAGATTCATGTGTGAGAGAGACACTTGTGGGAGATGCGTTCTGTGGGATAATGACTTTTTCAGTTTATCATATTCTGTGTATATACAGCAAATGCATTTAACTTCTATAGCATACCATTTTTAGGGTTTGACTTTTTGCCTCTTTCATCATATCCCTGCTATGAAAGGATGGAAAAAATATGTACTCTCCAAAGAAGAGTGAGGTGATGCCTTTGACCTATGATTTCCAGGGACAATAGTCTGAGAAATATTCGTGCACTATTCTTGCAGTGTCCAAATTGTCCTCTAGTGGAGGACAGTTGGTGTTTAAATCTAATTTCATATAAAAATAGGGAATTTGAGTGCTTGTACTGAAGTCTGTTCCATGCCAACCCATAGAAAATTAACCTCTTTTTTGCTGTTAAAATTATCTGTAGAATCTCTGTATGTCATTGTAAGTGTATATTGTGTATGATCTAACCTCCTCCTTTGTGAAAGATAATATACAAATGCAATATTTCTATTATGACAATAGTGAGTATTTTTAAAAAGCATGATACTAAAATACGTAAGTGCAAAATATCACTACAACCGAAACATATATTTTAATGAGCCCTGAAGCCAATATGACAGCAACTACTCATGTAGCTCACTAACATAATAAAGTAATTTATTTTTCATAATAAATTATCTCAGAATTAGAAAATAAAATATTACTTTAGCTATAGTCTGTCAGAGAAGGCAAATTTAAGCATTCTGCTTTATACAAGACTTTTGAACAGGGAAATCAGGCAATTTATGCTAGATAAGTAAAGGCCTTCTGAAAGCCAGCCACACTTGGGAGAAAGAAACAAAAATATAATTCCCAAGAGAGCTGAGAATCCAACTTTCTCTTTAGAAAAATAAAGAAGTTAAACCAGAAAGAAATGTTTTTCTGGTTTTTTTTCTGTTTTTCTTTTTTTTTCTTTCTTTTAGGTGAAGAAACACAACTGTAGGCCCCAGATGCTAAGGATTAAATCATAAAAAGCCCCTTAGATTGACCTTCAGTATTTTGGAAGAAAGCCCAGTGTGTAATGATGGAGTAAGAGAAAAAGAAATATGGAAAAGACAATATTTTATTTTCTATATGCCTATGGACTCTATATGCCTATGAGCTTTATCTGGGTATACTGACTCAATAGCACAGTGGAATTATATTAGCATTCACCCTCTCACCACAAGTTTAAATTATGCAACAAATGTTTGATTGGTGGCTTCTTGGTACTGAAAAGAGCCTGATCATTTCATCCCCCCAGTAAAAGAGAACATTACTTAAAGGGAAGTGAGTTAGAAAATAAAACAACTGCACACAAAAACTTGGCAGCAAAAACACTGTCAGAGATTTAAGAATACTCTCTAATATAAGCAGGCAACCCTGAGAATCGGAAGCAAAGATTTCAGATAGCTTGGGAATTTGGCTGTCTCTGCTGCAGATACAGTAAACAGCTTCAGAAATGATTGTGTATTTCTGTTAATCACTTAGGCCATAAGATAACAGCTAAGTTGACATTTTGTGTGCAAGAAGTGAAACTGCTTACTCCTGCTTCCTTTTTTCTGTCATTACTGCAGAACAGTGACTATCAGCAGTGCACTCTGAGTGCAATAACGTTACAGCACATTGGCAAAAGGACAACCTTGAGACTTCTGTGTCCACAAATGCAAGACCTGTTTGATATTCTTTCGTGTTTTAAAATGATAAATGTGACTATCATTGCTGTACATCATCTAGTAAGAATGCAGAGAGTGCAACACCCCCCCCACCGGTAGTCAAAGGTTATTTGGGCTTTCCTTTTTTAGTAATGTGTCCAGTGCTTGCTCTTTAACTTGCTTTCTTATCATGCTTCAACATGAAGTCCATAATTTTGGTGTTTAGTGATAATTCCATGATGTAGTGTTAGAATTGGCTTTTGTAATAGAACTGATTTGTAACATTTCTCCCTTCTCTTCATTCACAGAAGTGCATTTCTGTTTACACCCAGAGAATGTTGCACCCCAAATTTGTTGATAAAATTATTAGTGAAACTACCATATAATTTTCATAGATGATATAATCCTTGTTAACAAAACACTCCTTTTTGGGGGAGATGGGTAGTAGTAGTATAAATAAAGATGTAAAGAAACATTAATCCAGAGGTCAGATAAAAAATTTCTCTTCACTAGGTGATGTAAAAACTTATTCTTCCAGATATGACATAATATTGTTCTAGACTTTGGTCTTAGACATTCAGAATAGGACTTATTTCTTTCTCTGCCCCCCTTTTCTTTTCCTTTACTAAGAAATGCAGTAAGACTGAAATGGTCTGTACTTGACACTGGTGAGATTGCGCCTTAAATACTGTGTTCAGTTTTGAGTCCCTCACTACAAGAACGCTGGACCATGTCCAAAGAAGAGCACCAAAGCTGGTGAAGGATTTAGAGAGCAAGAATACTAAGGAGTGGTTAAGGGAACAGGTATTGTTTAGTTTGGAGAAAAGGGGGCTGAGGGGAGATCTTATTGCACTCTACAACTATCAGAAATGAGTTTGTCGTGGGGTAGGTGTTTGTCTCTTCTACCAAGTAACAAGAGATAGGACAATGGCAAATGGCCTCAAATGGGGCCAGGGGAGATTTAGACTGTATGTTAGGAAAATTACTTCTCTAAAAGCATTATCAAACATTGTAACAGATTGCCCAAGGAAGTGGTTGAGTCACCAGCCCTGGAGGTATTTGGGAGAGTGTAAATGTGGTGCTTAGGGACGTGGTTTAGTGGTGGCTTGGCAGTGTTAGGTTAAGGGTTGGACTCAACAATCTTAAAGGTATATTTCAATCTAAATGATTCTGTCATTCTGTGGTTCTAGTCTATGATTTATTCATAGCTTGAAGGTGTTATAATATCACTCATAGTCTGTAATGTTTTTTTCTGAATTTATACTTTCTCTAAAGTTACAATTAGATTTAATACAGTGAATCTATCACAAGTATAACTTTGCTCTAGAAAAAGAAGCAAAATATTGAAAATTGTCCAACCTGTATTCCACATTTCTTCCTGCATGTAAATATGTACTTACTGTTGCCACCTTGAATAATTTGATAGGCAAATGTGTGATTTTAATGCTGAATGAAGGCATTTGTTCTTCATCCACTCAGTCTACCTTTCTCAGTGGTGAACATCCATAGCCTCATACAAAGAAGCATGTCTAAAATAGGAACACATTCGTGTAGAAAAGCTGACAGTCAACACTTTCCCCTGGTGAAGTTATGGAGATTTTGCCAAGGGGTGGCAGAAAGATTCTCTTGAAATCTTGCTGAATGGTTCCATCAATGATACAGAAGCTGTCAAATCACATAAAGAGTAAATATGGAAAGTATATTCAATTCAAACATAGAAAATACCTAGAGACTTAAAAAATAAGCTATTATATATGGTGATAAAGGAAAGTAGAGGTTGATGTTTCCATAGGAACCAAGAGAGAAGAGGTTTGTCTGTGTTCTGAATCACTTGCATGACATTTAGAAAGGGGTCAGTAAGTTTCTTGGTACAGTTCTTCCTTTTCCATCTGTTCAGAAAAACTTTTTAGCTGTTTAGAAAGCAAAAACAATTTGGAAAGTGGACAGGACTTAAGACTAGGATAACAGTAAAGTTAATGTTGCCTCACTTACATGAGGTTTTTTTATGATATCAAGCATCTTCAAATGCAAATAAATGTCTGTGTGTACAAGGAGCTGATAAGTAATAACCAGGCTAAATGTGTCTTAGAATTGTTGAGTCTATGTGGTATGGAACTTAATACTTTTCTGCTTTTGCAAAGTGATGAGAAAGCAAGTAAATCTTGCCAAACCAGAACTGGCTAGAGAAAATATTACTATTTTTATATCCCTAGATGTTCTGACTAAAAGTTTTTTCCTATAAGGCTATACTCTGACCCATGTCCAGGCAGAAAAATACAATTTGTCTAGAGAACAGAATCAAAATGATTCCAAAGCCCAGATATTCCAGGAGAAAGCAGCAGTGAGATGCCACATCCTGAAAGAGATCTAGGGCTGAAAGCAGGCAAATAGCTGGGTAGACATTAGCAATGCATTGCATTAGCAATAAAAGGAAATTTGAATAATGAGTCTGCACAGCAGCATTGTTATTGTACCTCTCTGGTCAGATCATATCTGGACTATAGCCTTCAGTTCCATTACCTGTAGCAAGGAACTAAGAAATCCGGGAGAATGAAGTGAAAAGAAAGGGTTACAATGCTGGAAGGAAGGAGTTAAAGATGAAGGAAAATTAAAAGAATTATGATTTCACTTAGCCAAAGAGCAAAATGGAAATGGATGAGCTGATATACGACAAATATAATTATGAAACAGGCTGAGGAAATGCTGAGAATGATCCAAACTTAGGATGACATTAAGGTTAAATAAATATAGGCTTCATATAAAAACAGTGTATTATTTTTAATGGAAGCATTTTCCCCATAGGAATGTCATCATTTTCACAGCAAGCTTGGGGAAAACACTGGAGAGTATACATCAGAGAGCAATCATCCACTAGTAGTTGCAGGAATGCATTTAGAGAGTCTTTCTCATTATCATTATTATTATCCTATGAATCATATTCAGTTAAAAATAAGAGGAAAGGAAATAGCAAGTTGTAGGAGAGGAGGAAAGGTATAGTTATGGGTTCTTCTCATCAAGTTTGTAAATGATCTGAAGAGTTAATTCCTTTGGAATAAGAAATAAAAGGAAAAATATGGAATGCAAAGTGTGAGGTAAAGGTCAGTGATAAGTAGACCTGAGTGGTCAGGGTTCTGTAGTGAAACGATAGGAGATTTATCAGGTACTTTCCAGAATTCTGGACTGATTTTCCCTATAAAGTTGGGGGAGTTTGTTACCTTTGTCACTTCTAATTAAAACAGCAGCTGCTAGCCTTACTAAAATGGGTTTCTGATTGATTCTTGACAAACTCAGGTATAGTCTCAGGGCCCTTATTTGTTCGCTATCATGGGGATTATTGTTGTTCTGACAGCACATAGTACGAACATGAAAATGGCACACTACAGTGTGTCAGAAAGTCAATAATATAAAAAGTCAAGAAATAGGGTAGAAAAGAAAATTTATATTGTCCTTACTGGCTTTGTCAGATGGTGTAAATGAGAATGATAGAGTTACGTTTCCTTCACTGGCACTGTAGTTCTTTGTTTGGTTTTCTATATGTCTGTTGTGGAATACAGAATTTAAATGTTATAGATCATTGCCAAAAGAAAAAAGAAACTTTTCTTGGGTGGGGGCAGAGAACACCAATAGCTTGTTTGAGCCTCAGATTCATTTTGCAGACACACTACTCAGTTCAAGGAGATTTGGTAGGATAAGATAAGCAAGTGTTGACAAAATGTAGAAAAGAAACAGACTTTCACAGAAGGTAGGTAAACTGCTTCTTGGAAAGGGAGCATTTTAGAGGCTGATTCCATGCCAGGCTTAAGCTACAGATTATTATGTAGCTTGTCTGTGCTTCATTCTTTTCCTTGGATTAGGCAGACTTTCTCATCTTTCCCAAATGAAAGGCAGGAGGGCAGAAAAAGGAGGGAGGGGAAAGATCTCTTTTTCTTCAGTTTTGATGATATCAGAAAGAGATGATCCATCATTAATTTATGTGAAAGCTGTCCATACACAAAGCAAGGCATTGTCAAAATACGTCTGAAAGAAAACCATTGTTTTTAATGCTGTACATTAAGAGGAAGATTCAGCTCTCAAGTGGTTTTTTAAAGTACAGTTCTCTCTTACTTATTTTGTCAAGACCTCCCAGGAAAGTTCTGTGCTTCTAGGCTAACAAAAAGTGCTTTTCTGAAAGTCACAGAAAGATGCAACTCTTTGGACTATTTTACTCCGTGATTTAGTAAATAGATTTTAATAGGCTAATTTACAGTACTAAAACTAATCACAACATTAAAGTATTTGTCTGAAATAGGGTCCTATACATTACTGAGATCATCTTTACTTGAGAAGAAAACAAGATTAGAGTCTGGCAGACAGAATTACCAGTTCTGATTTGGTCAGTTTGATGTAATATTTCTTTCTCTTCTTGAATTTGCTTAGTTCAAAGTTAGATTCTCTTACTGGATTTATCATCTTTCACAGGTTTTTTTCTGCATTATTACTGCCTATGGAATCTGCACACAGGTACTAGTGCAGAATATTAGTTAACCCTCACAGAGCCACAGAATCACATAATTGTTTATGCTGGAAAAGACAAAGGTTGATCCAGTCTACGGTTGACTAAATGAAGTTCAGCCATAAAGCTAACTCTGCCAAGTTCACCACTAAACTATGCCTCTAAGCACCACAACTACATGTCTTTTAAATACCTCCAGGGATGGTGATTCCCATGTAGATTAGGTCATGTTTAGATCAGTGCAACTGCAGAATAACTCAGTTCAGCTCAGTGGTACTAATCTAGTGGGTTTGTATTAATCTGAATGAAAGATGAATTGCATTCCAAAGTGGGATAACAACAGGAAAGAAGTTCCTCCATCTATGTAAATTTTCTTCTTTTATCAAGGGCAGTATGACCAGTAATGCATAGACTAAATGAAGGGTAACCTGTGAAGGAACAGAAAAAGAGACAGAAATAACTTAATACATCCTGTCCACAAGTTGCTCATTGTATAGATTTTTGCATCCTCAGTTTAACCCAAATATTTAAAAAAAATAAGGACAAGATGTATCAGTAAATTAACATGAAAAACTCTACCTAAATTGTGAAGTATGTACAGCAAGTAAGCAAGAAAATTATTGGATTGAATGAAGAGATAATTTCTTTATATGTTCAAAGTCCTTTGTGTACACAGATGTCCATTTACATGTGCTATTTGCTATAGGAAGTATGTTGAGTGAGTCTGTGAGAATATATATACAACTCAACTTCTTCAAAGCAAAAATCTCCATATGTAGCTATTGTATTTCCCAAAGGGTCAGCTGTTAGGGTTTCTTAAATTCTTTTCAAAGTAACAACAAATTTCAGTCCAAACACTGATTCTCATGAATAGTACTCACTCTATGTTATGTTGTATTAAAATGGTTTTGACCTCTGTCTGGGAAATAATAATATCCTGAGCCCTATTTCTATGTACATTTTTCCATATGTGTTTGACTCAAACACAATAAAATGGAGAGAAGAGAAAAAAATATGCAAGGCTGAACCTTCTGTTTTTGATTAACAGAACCCAGTAACTTCACATTGTCTGATGAAAGCAGTACAAAAAAATCTGACTGTACTACATATGAGCAACAAAATATTCCATGCTGACATGGTGCTAGAGAAGAAATGTGAAACAATTTGTCATCATGTAAATAAAACACTTAAGTACGCATGTAAGTTCTCATTTAAAGCTTTCTTAAGAAAATGAGTGGAAATGTAACTAAGCAAATGTCTCATCATTCTCCTGTCAGGATCAAAGACATTTCAAGATTGCATGTGGTCCATAAGTGAAATTGAGGTGAAGGAAGGTGAAATACTGCTCAGTGAATTCTAGGATATCCAGTGACTACTCTGTGTTTGAATCTCAAAGCCATCCATGCCCTTCAGAAAGCCATGAACCTGGGTTTTGTGTCATAAAGATCAAAAATAACCAGAGTAAGAGGCATACACAAATTCTAGGGCAAAATAAATGTCACCAGGAAGAAGAATCGGGCTATCACATTCATAGCCAAAGAGTTTGCACATCTTTTTCCTTATTCATTGACCACAATGACAACTTCTAAAAACTGTATTTGAATTTACTTTGACAACAAGCTCATTAAATATAAAGTTATGGAAGTTTCTTATTTCAATATCAATTTATTAGCAGCATTAACACAAATGCTTATTATTTTTAAAAGCGAAAAGATGCCTTCGTCACTAATTTTAGAACTAATTTTAATTTGAACTTGACATTTATACACGTGTGACAACGCCAATTTGCCACTATGTATTGCCATCATGTATTTTTGTTTTCTCATGGGAACTGACAGAATATGATTCATAATGACAATATTAATATAAGCCTATGAATAACAATAAGGATTTATAATAATATTAGCACACATAACATCATCTGCATTGAATCTGTCGACATTAATAACTTAGACTTTTTTGCTATATAGTAGACATTTTCATGTGTCTATAAATGTCTTCATTAATATACATTTATGATTACTATTAAGCTTATGCATAGTCTCTTCTATTATGCAAATAAGAGTTATAACATGCACTCAAAGACAGTGACTCTCCATAGATCACTTTTATCTTTAATAAGCCCTATAAAGAGCAAGTAGGTTAAAAACTTATCCCCATTAATTAAAATTGGTTTGTGTTCTTCAACTGAAAGTGTTCATAGTATAGGATGACTATGGGGCTATTAATTACTTAGCATTATTTGCCTATATAAAATCTCTCACAAAAATCAATGCCTAAAAAGCATTTTTTAGAACTGACAAAAAATAATGAAAAGAAAGAAATGTACTGCTTGGAGTGAAGGTTTTATCTCTATACATATCCATGTACAATTGGGAACAGTAAGACAGTTACAAAGGTGGTTTAACATAATGCATAATTGTTGGAGGGCATATGGTACATTTCACTCTTGACTGAGAATTTTTCTATCCTTTTAGTGCTTTATGCTAGAACCTTAAGATTTGCTAGTCCAGCTTGTTTTCTTTAAAGTGCAGTTGCTAAAAAAAAACAAGAAGGAAAACTGGTGTCACAGCCATCTGTGAAAAGCGCCAGAGCAATAAATGTGTTGAACTGTGATGACACCTACACCAGTAACAATGAAGGACTCTGGGGAAATATTCATATGCTGTTGATCTTCTATTTAACTGGAACATCAAAACCATTAGTATCATTATATGAAAATAAACCCTTTTTTTCTCCATCTTCTTTAGCTGTATTTAAGAAGAAAATCTCATTTGAGCAGATTAGCAAAAAAACTATCTGAAGATGAGGATTTGAGTGACATCTTCTAGCCCCAAAGAGATTCTAAATTACCCTTCTGTTCTTGTGAGAGTACAACCAAATTAAATAGTCTTTATTATCCAGGCTGAGATACAAAACTACCTGGAAGTGAAGGCTTGGATTCAAAAAACTATTTCAGAATATCTATAGGCAACTCATACATTAGTATTGAAACTTCATTTGGGAGCTTTCCTTAATGGGGATGTAAGCTAGTTGTAGAAATCCACATAGGTCAGTAATACAGTCACACCTAGCGCAGAATTCCTGAGACTCAATGCTACACTCCTTTCTCTAGCCTCTGTCATCACTCATTAGCAGACATATTTTGTCATATATGATTAAAAATGTATTAATTAAAACTACTGTGTCAAATGTTAACTGTGTGATTTATGCTATTTGAATAGAAGTTCCTTCAGAGAAACGTTAGGCTGGATTCCTGTTTATACCAGAAAACAAGTTGCCTTTTAAGGTGAGTTTTGCTAAGAGGAAAGAGGAAGGACAGGCTGAGTGGCATTGCTTTTTCTCAGAAATGGCTTTGAGAACCCTTTGCAGGTAAACTTCTGTTGCAATGGGCAGGGAAACTCCATTCTGGGAAGCAAATTGGAGGCTATCGTTATATATAGGGTACAAGGAGGGACTGTGGAGAATGACTACTGAACCCAGAAGGGCCTTCCCAGCCATGCACTCCAGTGATCCAGGCCACTGGGTAACGCATGTCACTTCCTTTGGTGGCACTTGTCACAGCCAAGTTCAATGGGAAAGTGACACAGCCAGGTTCTGGAAGGAGTAAAGTTGGGAGTCAAATCATTTCCCACTCCTCCTATTCTGTCTGCTGCTTACAAGGTGGTTTATGTGTCTATAAATGGCTTTCATGTTAGAGTCAAATATGAACAACTGTGATTCAGTTGTAGGAAATGCTTTATGCAGATACTATTACAGATGGCTGCTGCCACAGCTGTGAATACTGCAGTGCAAGGTCCTGTTTCAGCAGTTATAAAAAAAAAACCAATCAACCATTAGAAGTAAAAAAAAATCAACATGTTGAAAAATCTTCCCAAGAAGCTGCTTTGATTTTGGTCCCATAGGGCCCACATAGCATTTGATACAGTCTACCACACACCTTTAGATAAAGTTAGGCTACATTTCATGCAATCTATCATGGGTTTGGGTTAGAAGGGACCTTCAAATATCATCTAGTCCACCTCCCCTGCATATCTAGCCTAAATCAACCCTCTTTTAGTTTAAAACCATTACCTCTTGTCCTGTTGCAAGTGGCCCTGCTAAAAAAGTTTGTTCCCATCATTCTTATAGACCTCCATACAGTACTGAAAGGCCACAATAAAGTCTCCCTGGACTTTTCCCTTCTCCAGGCTGAAAAACCTGTATATTTGTTATACTCATTCCATTAGAGACTCAGCTTGTCTTCAGAAGTCAAACTTCAGAACTCTACATGCTGAATCTGCTGCTGAAGTGGAAGTCAGGTATAACAGTGAAGGAAAACAATATTTTCTTAAGTTCTAGGAATGGTATCTCAAGCAAATCTGTCTGGAAATTTATACACCTAAGCTTTTTGCTTTCAAATATTCAAAAAGAAAAATCCAAGAACTTCCTAAAAATTATCCTTAAGAGTAGCGTATAAGAGTCATGATTTAAACCCACAAAAAAGACTGAAAATCTCAAAAGAAACCCTTAATTAGTGCATGTTTTATCACACAGATTAAGAATAGTGAAAAAAAGTGTTAGGTATGAAGTGATATACAGAATATTAGACTAAACTCTTCATTTGTAGGGTTTCATAGGTCTGCAAGTCTTATTTCTTCAATATGTATAGTGTGATTGAATTTCTGTGTTTTATGTTGATTTAAGATCCAAACTCTCTCATTATATGTTAAGAGTAATGGATTTAGTTCACTAAATTGATGGAATTTACTTCATAAACCCATACTGATAGATTTATTCATAAGAAATAGAAATCTGCTATATATTATATAATACTGTACAAATCTTTGATTAGGTGTTTTTAAACTCTAGGATTTTTTCTTTGTTCAAAATGCCACTTATTGTACCACTATAAATATTATGTGTGTAGACATTTTCAGAACATTTGGAAGTAACTTACTGACCAGTGTTTTATTATTCTTGCTTTTTAATGAACAACTTACATCTCAGAACTTTCCATTGTCCTTATAGCCTACTCTAAAGCCTACTAATAAGCAGTTTAATTGATTTCAATGGACTGTAACTCTAAGACTTTATCAGAGGGGCTTAAAGCCATGTACAAGCTGTAAATTATAGCTGAATGACTTACTTAGGAAGTCCCTACTATTAAGGGATCACTTTATGAAACTGAGATCAACATTTATAGATGCTAAAATCAATTTAAAAGTATTTGGAGATATTTCCACCTATCTTTGGTTACTGTTCAGTAAGCTCTTGCCTGAGTTATCTTTATGATTTGGATGATTTGGATGATTATTTTATAGACATTTACGGGATCAATTTGATGGAGAGCAATCATTCTTTTCCTGGGAAAACTGAGTGATTCTGTTAATATATCAGCTGCAAAATATTCATGTTAACCTTTACATTGTCCCCTACTGGCTTCAGCATCATCATTAACTGAACTGTGACTCAATTCCCTGAGGATATATTGTTCCATTTAAGAGGCCATATCAAGAGCATGACCTGCACAAGTGGGGAAGAGGGCTGTGCGGTTTTGCAGGTGCCTCTTAGGAAGTACTGTTGGAGCAGATGATGCAAATAAGGGCAACGGAATAACTATGGTTGCAACTCCATTAGACTATAATGCCCAGTTAATTACCCTTTCTCCCATGCATCCCATGGATTGCCCATGTGAATAAGTGACATACAGAGGTACTGAAAAGCATGAGAAAGCTGCAGACATCTGAGCTGTCTATGTATTTGATATAGAGAAGAGAGAGACTGTGGGTGTGCATACAAATTAAACTATTGGCTGATCTTCTGCACAATTTTTCCTACTGTTAATCTTTCCTATGAAATGTTTTTATTCATGACATTTCTCCTTTGAGGAGGAATTTCATGATTTGATACAATTTAGAAGTGTACTGGTTATGCTGGGTTTCAGAACAGTGTTGTAAGTTTCAGTTTCAGCAGTTCATTAGCTCACATTGAAATCAATAAATATAAGACGTAGAAAGAAGTCATTTTAAAAATAAACTAATTTTCACAAACAGATAAAATCATCAGCTAGGTCTTCACAAACTATTCTATTAGGACAGCAGAAAAATAAACCACCTGTGATAGCTAAGTCTATATGATACCAGGAACTCTGTAACTGATATAACTTAGGACCAGTTTCAATAAAAGTGCCCCCCTTACTAGGGCAACTGTAAACTTCCGGACACAGATTTTACTGAATCTTGACTTTCATGTTGCTTTAAATTACAGACCTAAACTACAAATGTAACATGTTAATACCACTCAACTGTATAACAAAAATTGCACAAAAGTAATGTTAGGGCTTGGAGAAAATGAGGACATTTCGTGGAACAAACACCCAGGGTGATGTTGCAGCATAAATTTTGTCAGACTGAATTGCAACCCACAGAAGACAGATTTTTTCTTAATATGTCTAATTATTTTCAAGATTTCCAATCTGGAGGTAGTTCAGCTTCTCAAAATAAACCTGCTTTTGTCCTATTTGCCCTTTTCAAAATCTTTACATTCTAATCCATTATACGTTCAATTAATGAAACTCAACAATGGGGTGTGTTGGGGAAGTGTTATTATCATAAGTTTTGTGTGTGCAGAATTGAATTCAAGGCAGAAGTAAAAAGAATTGACTACAGTTTCTCCTCGTAAGTCTGTAGCACAGTAGGGAATTGAATGCAAGGCTTCTAAATCTAAGGTTAATTTCCTAAATTCTGACCCATCTAACCTCCGTAATTAGTCTCCTTCCCCATGCCCCGATGAATGTGCCTATTGTACCTGTAAGATATTGTGTTGATTCTTGATTTGTTTTTCCATTGGCTTCTCCTACTAACACAATTTTATTCTGTCTTTCTTTTATGTGAGTTTCTTCTTTTTCTTAGAAGACAACATTTAGAAATTAAGGAAAGAGAGCAGGTGGTTGCTAGGATAGTTGGTTATAGTGTCCTAAATCCCTAGTGTTGATTCAAATTTTGACAAAAATGTGCATGTGAGAAAAGCCAATATGTCAGATTACATAAAAGACATAAATTCCACCTTTGCTTTTTGAATGAGTAATTGTTGAATCTTAGTCTTCAGTTAGGAAAAAAAAGAAAGAAGAGATAAAGGAGGGGAAGGAAAGGGAGGAGAGGAGAGTGAAGGAATGCAACATTTTAAAATAATTAAATGAATTTGCAAGACTGTAAAGAGTTGGTAATAGTTACTTATTGTTTTGCCAAAAGAATGTTGAGAATGTTAGTTACACTTGAACTAATACTGTGATTTATTTTAGAGGCTGTGTTATTTAATCTGGTATTTAGTTTCCTTTTCATCATCTCTGTACATATATCCACTGAGAGCAGAATTTGTTGTGTGCTGCTTATTAGTTTGGTATTTCTTACAGGTATACTATGTGGCTTCCTTTGAGATATGCAACACAAATCTTTCTTTGAGCATGTAAGGCCCAAATATGAAAACCTCCAAAACTCTAAAATCCCCTTCCTAACTTTCATGACAGCTATATTCTAAGAAGCTCTCCAGCTCCCTTATCTCATTAGTACACCTGATGGTTCTGCCCAGCAGCTTTCCCATCTGTCTCCAGAGCTTTGGCAATGTCCAAAATAACTGCTATAAGCAATGTGTTTGGCTATTGTTTTAGGTGAAATAAGGACAGAATGTAATGTTCTCTGAGTTTCGCATTTTTCTTTACTACGAGCTATTGTCTGCCTGAACATGTATCTGATGAAACTGGAGTCTTATGCTTTCCTGAATTACTAAGTACTTTTTACTTACAAAGCTAACATGTAATGATTAGTGTGTATGCATTTATAAAACACATATAAGGTTAAAACACTTAGAAAATATCAGTATCAAGACTGTCTGAAGAAATATGCACTTTTCTCTGCATTAAATGTCCACCTTGTACACATTATGCTTGGTTTTCCATAGGTCTTGCTACTACCATACAGGTTTTGGTAGGATGTTAGTCTCATTCATTGCAGAGAATGGATAGTCTCTGTTGAACAGACACCTATTTAATATGGGGTTTATTTTCAGTATGCACTCCATGTCCTGTTGACCACACCATGTGTAATTCTATTTGATTTCTTTGCCAGTTGAAACTTACAAAGGCCCCAGTGTTATCAGATCAACAAAATTTCTTTTCTGTGAAAACCAGTGTATAAAGAAACAGAAGGAAAAGATTGGAGTGGTAGAGTTGGTGTAGTTATGGATCATGTTCCATCATAACACTGGTATGTGAAGGTGACACGTACACCCAGGTGATTCCAGGTGCAGAATTAATCTGTAGCAGCAGAGACGGGATGCTTTAAAAGAATTCTATGAGTCTTCCATTTCTCTTTCTAAGGTAGCCAAATGTTAAAAAAAATGTTTGCCACATATGTATAATGAATTTATCTTCAAAATGTCTATTGGGTAATGTAAGAATATATTCTCCTTTTGCATATAAGTGTACTAAGAAGTTGTAACTTAAACTTTCAAATATTGGAACACAAAACCATTGATTTTTCAAAGCTTTTAACATATTTAAAGCATTTGTTATGTAAATGTTTTCCATTACTTAGATTACAGCTGTAATTATTCAAGATCTCTGTAAAACAGAATCCAAATTCATAGTCTGGTTACCCAGAAAATAAGAAATTAGGAGACCCATTTATAAAACGATTCATATAGGTCACTTTACTTACCTGACATGGTAATTTATTGACAAAATCAGAGATGATGTTCAGTTCTTCAGGCAGAATTCAATTTCCTTAAGCATGCATTCATTCATTCATTTATTCATACCAAGTTTTGGGGTTTTTTTTTGATACAAATATCACATTTTGTTAAAATGGATTCCACAGTTATGAGTACCACTTTGCTTCATCTGAAGAATACTGTTCTCTGCACTCCATAAGATTTCTGGCCTTCAGATTATTTTATGCCTTTTCCTGCCAAATTAAAAATCATCTTACTATCAGAAACATTTTAATTATATTTACATCAATGCTAGTTAGAACATCTAAAGAAGGACAAAACTAATCAAATTCAAGTAAGGTGGAACAGTTTGATTCCACTTTAGCTGGAAACGTGGAATGCATTGATCTATCTAGATCTGTAATGACCCATATATTTATGAATCTCTGGGAACCTAATCCAAATACTGGAGATTACTTTCACAAATGAGATGTAAAGTATGTATGTGCATCATATAGAGAATGATTAGAAGACCCAAACTAAAGCAGACTGCATTGATTCTGGAACTGAAAGGCTACATTTCCATTTTTTTTCAAAATTATTGTTAATAGCTACTGTTTACAGTCAGGGCTACACATTAGCAGGATGACATTACTTTCAGTACCTAGGTTAGGTTTTTGTATCATGCTGGTCCTTGAACAGTATAGATGAATACCATAACACCTAATTACTCTGTTGTGTTTCATGGATTTTATATCTCCATTCATCCCTTAAAAGTGTAGATGCATCCTAAATTCTGCTAATAACTTTTCTTCAGTGCCTCTTTTGGTTATGCTCCTGATGACCCAAGTCCAACTACAGTCAAGCAGCTGAATTCCAACTCCCCAGCTATCTTCTGGAATAAAGAAAATAATGCCTTATACCATTACCCACGACATTTGATGTAGCATGAGTTCTCTGAGGAGAAAGAAGACAGTCAGCAAGGGGAAGGAAAACAAACTGAAAAGAGCGAACACCCACCTCCCTGAGGAATCCTCTAGTAGACAGTGAAGCTTCTCTCTGAGGCACAGTGCTACTCAGCAGTGCAACAGATGCTGGGAGATGTTAGAGCTGCTGGATTTTGGTTCAGTTTCCTACTTAAATATACCCTCTATTGTACTTTCTATCATTATAGCTGAGAGGAAGTTTACCTGACTGATTTTACCTGAATATTCTGAGGCAGGCTAAGACATCTTGTGAAGACAGGGTAGTAGACTCAGAGCAAAGGAGGATCTGTCTCTAAGCAAATAAGTTGTCCCACAGTAGCAGTGAAACAGTTGGCACTGAGGAGTCAGCATCCATGTTGTCAGCATTGCAAGGAATTTCTTTGGATGGACTCTAATCAAGTTCTATGTCTTGAATATCCTTTGATATTTAGAATGCATCAGGAGCATTCATGGAGAACCTCTGGTTCCATACAAAAGAGAGTTAGTTTTTGTGCTTCAAGAGAGTAACTTTATGCACTCCTGCTCTGAATTAAAAAAACTAGGGAGATACACTCTTCAAATCCTGGAAGGAATAATGGGGCTATGAAGGAGAAACACAGAGGAAGATACTTGCTATTATGGTAGATCTTGCACTTGGGGCACAACAATCCTGTGCAGCGCTACAGACTAGGGGAAGAGTGTCTAGAAAGCTGTCTCGAGGAGAAGGACATGGGGGTGTTGGTTGACAGCCTACTGAACATGGGCCAGCAGTGTGTCCAAGTGGACAAGAAGGCCAATAGCATCTAGGCTTGTATCAGACACTGTGTGACCAGCAGGTCCAGGGAGGTTATTCTGCCCCTGTACTCAGCACTGGTGAGACCTCACCCTGAATCCTGTGTTCAGTTCTGGGCCCCTCACTACAAGAAAGATGTTGAGGCTCTGGAGCGAGTCCAGAGAAGAGCAATGAAGCTGGTGAAGGGACTGGAGAACAGGCCTTGTGAGGAGCAGCTGAGAGAGCTGGGGCTGTTTAGCCCAAAGAGGAGGCTGAGGGGGGTGTTATTGCTCTCTACAACTACCTGAAAGGAGGTTGTAAAGAGGAGGGAGCTGGCTTCTTCTCCCAAGTGACAGGTGATAGGACAAGGGGCAGTGGCCTCAAGCTGCACCAGGAGAGGTTTAGACTGGATATCAGGAAAAAGTTTTTCACAGAAAGTGTCATTGGGCACTGGAACAGGCTGCCCAGGGAGGTGGTTGAGTCACCATCCCTGGAGATATTTTTAAGACTGGTAGAGGAGATGCTCAGGAGCATGGTTTTGTGGCAGATAGGAATGGTTGGACTTGATGATCCAAGAGGTCTTTTCCAACCTGGTGATTCTATTCTGTGGTACCTTCTTAAAGAACTTAGAGCCATAGGAAGCCAATGTGCAGCAGGGAGCAGAAGAGGAGCTCATTCTCTTTGGATATGGAGTCAGAGCTAGCCTGATGCAAGAAGCTACTCAGAACTGCTGTAATGGAAACAGAGACTGATTAAAGAGGTATCCACTATGCTGGGATCCAGTAAATAGTAGATCTGTCTTCATGCTTTTTAATTAAGCATTTTTTTCCCATCAGATATAAATTTTAACTATAGGCAGGTCTAGCTTTTTGTAGTTTGTTACTTATGTGTTAGAATAAAAATGAATTGGGTATATGGGAAGTCGGATGTGCTTTTTTGTGTTTTCAGCAAATGCTAAAGGTCCTATGGATTAGGGTTTCTGGATCTTTCATGTTAAGAGAGTGGCGTGAAACATGTTCAGATTGATGTCACTTTTTAAAAATTTACTCTAATCCTTGTTCCTCTGACTTCAGTAAAAAAGTAGTAGGAACAAGACAGATTTTGTGGAACATTTCTCTGTGTCAGGTTTCACACATGCTTTTATCTGCAGGTTTTCTGCTAGAAAAAGTTTGGCCCTCAGTTTTTATCCCATTCCCACTCACAGCAAATATGATCCTGCTTGAATGAAGGAGACTGAAAAGCGAAATCAGGTTTATTTCCACTGTTTACACAAACATTATAATCTGCTGTGCTTTTTTTTTTAACAGTGATTTTATTCAGTTTTTCGTTTCAGAGATTTATTCCTGCAAACTGCCTCATTAGACTTTAGAAACACTTTTTTCTTACAGGAGAAATATTTCACACACCCTCTCCCTTTGTCTGGAAGTATAGTCATGTGGGAACTTATTGCTATTCACTGGAAGAATATTTTCACTCAGAATTAATATAGATTTATTTAATTTATGACATCATGTAACACAATGAATTATGAATTAAAAATATCATTATTTGGTATGTGAATGCTTGTCATCCATTTTGATAGCAAATTAATCCTGAAACTTTTGAAAAATCTTCCAGCAGCACACAGTAGCATCATTAGTAACAGAAGCTCAGAAAGGTTTGAAATGTTTGCAAATGGGTAAGCCTACACTGTACACTGCTGGGCTTTGTCTGACTTTTGTGATTTATGAGATTTTAATTTACTAGATATTCATATATAGTATATTGCTTTCAAAGCTAAATAGAATGTGTTGTTTGACACTGAGATAACAGCTTTTCTGTAGATAGCAGGATTTAAATATGATACCTACACGGCACAACAGCTTTAGCAAGGAAGAGCCATGGATCCATCTACCAGTGCTCCATCAAGACACTGATTTACAATGACTAATTTGCATATTTGCCCCAGAATGCAGTTTTTACAATTTTTGAAATTATTTCTTTCAATTTCTTATTGCATATTCCTTTACATCCAAATTCATTCAGAAATGAAAAAAAAATCCTGTATGCACCTAGATATATGTCTACAAAGAATCTTCAAGTTTGGGAGAAAACATGAGGATTTTTTGCTGTTAATTTTATATTTCCCATTCTGATTTCACTAGAAATGATGAAGCAATGAGCTAAAAAGAATAAATTAAGCTAATTAAACTCCTTCATATCCTAGACTGTTTGAATTTGTCTGGTTGAAGCTTCAAAGATTTGTGCTGTTTCTTGTTTAACCTGAACTGATTCAGGCATTCCAGTGAATCCAAGAATAGATTTTCTGTCTTTGGATGATTCTTGACTGCCTGTAATCTGAGGAAATGAAAAAAGAATGAAATTACTTTTACATGTGCTGTGGGACAGTACTTGGCTGAAATTCTTTCTTCAGTACTCAGTTTTTAAACAAAAGTTCCTGAGAACAGCTTCCAGTTTATTCAGCATTAGACATAACCTGATTCAACAACATCTCTAGGTTGAGTTTCTAGCTGTGCTGCTTGACTCAAATATCACACAGTGTGTCTTATTTTATGTTTTACTGATTATAGCTTTTATGTTTTATATTTAACCCAGGCTTCTCAGCTATGTGGAAAGTAAATGAAAGTAGGGGGCAAAGATCCAGCACTATGTAGCCATCATAAATTGCAGTAATATGAACCAGATAAATATGGTTCAGAAAAATACGGTAAAACTTCATTGGTGAGTTTTCATAGAATCATAGAATTGTAGAATAGTTAGGGTTGGAAGAGACCTTAAAGATCACCTAGTTCCAACCCCCTGCCATGAGCAGGGACATCTCACTACATCAGGTTACCCAAGGCCCCATCCAACCTCACCTTGAACACCTCTAGGGATAGGACATCCACAACTTCCCTGGGCAGCCTTTGACGGTATCTCACCACTGTCACAGTGAAGAAATTCTTCCTTACATCAAGCTTAAATCTGCCTCTCTTCAGTTTATACCCATTCTCCCTCATCATATCACCACAAGTGCTTATGAATAGTCCCTCTCCAGCTTTCTCGTAGGCCCCTTTCGAG
Source organism: Clamator glandarius (assembly GCA_033459285.1). Taxonomy (NCBI): domain Eukaryota; kingdom Metazoa; phylum Chordata; class Aves; order Cuculiformes; family Cuculidae; genus Clamator; species Clamator glandarius. The sequence goes on from JAUNZM010000105.1 coordinate 3,297,482, forward strand.
TACTGCAAAGTCTCTATAAGATCTCCTCTGAGCCTTCTGTTCTCCAGGATGAACTCCAGGCCCAACTCTCTCAGCCTGTCCTCATAGGGAAGGTGCTCCAGCCCTCATATCATCTTTGTAGCCCTCCTCTGGACCTGTTCCAACAGCTCCATATCCTTCATATGCTGAGGATTCCAGAACTGGACACAGTACTCCAGATGAAGGCTCACAAGTGACAAATAGAGGGGCAGAATTACTCCCCTTGACCTGCTGGCCATGCTTCTTTTGATGCAGCCCAGGATACAGTTGGCCTTCTGGGCTGCAAGTGCACATTGGCAGCTCATGTCAAGCTTCTCATCAACCAAGCACCCCCAAGTGCTTCTCTATGGGGCAGCTCTCAACCATGTCATCCCAAATTGTGTACTGAAAATGGACATTGCCCCAACCCAGGTGAAGGACCTTGCACTTGGCCTTGTTGAACCTCATGAGGTTCTCAGAGGCCCACTTCTCCAGCCTGTCCAGCTCCCTCTGGATGACAACCCATCCTTCTGTTGTGGCAACTACACCACTCAGCTTGGTGTCTTCTGCAGACTTGCTGAGGGTGCACACAATCTCACTGTCAATGATGAAGATATTAAAGAGCACCGGTCCCGGACCCCTAAGGGACACCACTTGTCATGGATCTCCATCTGGACTTCGAGTCATTGACCACTATTCTGTGAATATGACCCTCCAACCAGTTTCTTATCCACCACACCGTCCCCCCCATCAAATCCATAGAGAAGGATGTCGTGGGGGACTGTGCCAAAGGCTTTACAGAAGTTTAGATAGATCACATCCTTTGGTTTACCCATGTCCACTGCTGTGGTCACCCCATCATAAAAAGCCACTAAGTTGGTCATACAAGCCATGCTGGCTGCCACAAATCACCTCCATATCCTCCATGCTTTAGCATAGCTTCTAGGAGGTTCTCTTCTATGATTTCATATAAGTATATTAAAGTTTTCATTTAATATACTCTGCAGAAGTTTAATAACAGCCAGTTTTGATTGTTGTTCATTTCAGACAGGAAAGGTGAAATGTGACTAGAACTACAGCTAATTTGGGTTGTTTGTATATGGCTACAACATAGTGTCTGCCTACCTTATTTACAACTAGAATAGCTGTTTCTGGTGGGTGAACTATATGTATTAGAGATAAAAAGAGGCAGCTGCAAAGAAAGAAAAAGCATTAGTGAAAGTAAAAGCTTATTCAGAGGTTTCTGACAGAGAAAAAAAAAACTAGTGGAGGAAAGGGCAAGCTGGAGGAGATTCTGAGGGTAACTTATCAGTGTTGGAGAATGAATATCTGAATTAAAATGCATCCACTGTAAAGACGGTTTGCTTGTTGCTCATTCTGGTGCAAATCACGTGAATTGCACAGGTCTTTAAGAAGGCAATCTGTTTCGTCCACTGAAATTTAAAGAACATGCTGATTTAGAGCTGAGTGGAGAGGATGGAATAAGAGAATTTAAATAAGAAGTTAAGCCCTGTTAAGTTTACTGGGATGATACGTATGTAAATGAACACCTAGAAGATCTTTGGTGATGATCAGAGCTTGAAACTAAAGAAGGCTTTAGTATCTCTGTCTGAAACATGCATTCAACAAAGTATTTGAACATATCCAGTTTCAGAGTCATAGGTAGACCAGTGGAAGACACAGGGTCTGTTTCCATAGTTAAATAAATTCATGTTTAAGTAGCTTGCACTGAATCTGTGTGTAGCATTCAAAGTGCTATTTTTAAATTCTGGGCTCTAAGGAACAGTGAATGAAGTGTGCTAAAAGCTCAGATAAAATAAAGATTATTGAAGAAAAGATTGTTCTTTTGACAGACAACAGAGAGGTAAAAATTTAGCCCTTTATTATAGAAGAAAGAATGATCAATATAGCAGTTGCTCCAATGACAGTTCAATGAAACTTTGAAAATATTTCTTAGATATGTATTGCTGTTGTTTTAACTGGTTTATCAGAATAAGCACATACTATGCCATTCATTTATTCTGTTTAATGATTTTTTAAACAAAAGTTTTGTAAATTGATCCTGCCTGCTTAACAAATAGTTTACACTGTTAATAGATAGCAGGAAGAATACTTTATTAAAGACTCCCAGTAAACCAAAGGAAGCAAGTTAGAGCAAATATTTTTTTTTAATGATATATGGCAGCTATTTTTAACTCTTTTAAGTTTTCATTTTTCTAAACCCACAGAAAGAACAGAGTTTTTATTGTTAAATTTATGAGGGAGAAAAAAGAATCATTCCCAAAGCAGAGACTGCTAAATTTATCTTTTTATTTTCTTTTTTTTCACCTTCATTTTTTTAATAGAATCTACAGGTTCAAACAAAGAGTCAGCTCTGGTCCTTTTCCATGTAAAAGAAGTAGGTATAATTTCTTATCAAGAAACAGACAATAGCATAAGTATACATTCCAAATACACAACCTGAAAATAAAAAAAAAAAGAAAAAGCTAATACTGACATATTGTAAAGAAAGACAAAGTAGGATTTTGATGGCAGCCTTAATTCTTTCTCTGTTCCAGCAGTCAATTATTCTCTGTGCATCATATCTGCTATAAACAGAATATGCCTTTTCACATATAGCAATAGGGTACTCACAATTTCACCTTTGATGACCCATAGGAAACCTGAAAAAAGACATAGGCCTGCTTTGAAGAAGGCAGAAAGCAATTTAAAGTGGAAAACAATTTATGTGCTTGGTTACGGATTCACTTTGTTCTTCTATACATATGCCAAAATCCATCAGAAAACATGGAAAACAACACAATGTAGAAAATTTAAACACAAACTTGACTCCGTTTGTGTTTACTGTTCTTCCTGTTTTAATAATATTCAGGGCTAAATTGAGTCCATAAGAATCTGAAGAGTTTGCTAGGAACTATGCCACAAAAGTCACTGGGACAGTCTTGCTTTTTTTCAATGTTAGTAACCATGGTGGATAGAAGACCTGACCCTTATCCACAAAACTTAATTTTCCTGTATACTGCTTTCCCAATTACTAACTGCAGGAAAGGAGCCGTCTTCTGAACCAGATCCAGACTTGAGCTTTCAGTTCATTAGAGACGCTGACTAATAAGATAACCGTTCAATGTGATTTCAGCTGTTTTAAATGTTGCTATGCTTATTCAAAAGCACTGGTCTATTAATGCCTATGCTTCCCATAATTCAAGGCCTGTTGTTGGAGTCAAGGCACTGCCATCAGTAAGGCAATGATAAAACTATAACCCAAGTACAGGCCTCAGGTCTTGTATTATTTTCATACATTTAATGCATTTTCTACTATCTCTACTGCAAAGGTGAACCCCAAAGCCTTTTATTTTGCCTCCTGAACCACCATCCAGATAGGTGGGCATGGTTTTTCTTCTCAAATATTTATCACTGAAAAAGAAGGAAGATCATGTAAAACAAGTACATTGGATAAAGAAGTCACTGAAGGAGAATAAATGTGAAACACTAAGGTATCATTTTTATAGAATCACTTTTCTGGTTATAACATTCACTTTTAAAAAAGTAACCTGAGCAATAATTTCATTCATTGTTTACATCTGGTCGGAGTAAAGCTGAGACTTGGGAATTCAGTAAATAGTGCCAAAAACATTTCTGAACAAACTAAAAAAACTGTATTTATATTCAGCTGCATAGGATAGATAGAAGTAATAACAGAGCTTCTACTCCTCACGTGTTCATGTGGTCTTTATTTCTTTCATTAACTCAGATCACTTTTATATTTTCACATATAATTGGCTTCATACATTAAACGTGCTACAGATGGAAAATGTAAAAAGAAAGCATTAAGCCACCTTGAATTATTGCAAAAATAGATTTGGAAAGTTGACTTTGATATCTGTTGCTGACTGGGGACCTGAGGGGATGCAGTAATAAAACACAGCTCTGGAACAGAGTAAAAATCTGTTAAACTTTGCCTCTGGCTTCTTCCTGGTATGGAAGTTTCAGTGGTTAAATTACAACAGTGCGATAAGGTCCCTTCCAAAGGGATATGCAAAACCAGACTCCAGAATACTTTGGAATAGCTGCAAGTTTTCATTAAGAAGCAAATATCTTAGGAGAAACAAAAACTTATAATAGCATCCTGAAAAAACATTCTTCTTGTTACTTGCTTCCATCACTCTTTCTTGTCTCTTCATTCCCAAAATCTCTACAATAGAGCAGATCAACATATCTATCTAATGTTACAAAATTGATAATAGTTATAGTACTTACAAGCTGAAGCCTAAAACAGGCATTCTTTATGAAAAAATGTATTTTATGATATTGGTCATGCTTTGAATGGTGAGAGTTAGCCCAAGTGAAACCTATGTCCCCCTTCCAGTCCAAATTATCCTACTAAGCTATAAAAGATGTGTATTAAAACAATGATGATTAAAGGACTAAAAAGCATATGTTGGCCTTGGCATATATCGAGGCAGAGAGTGTAAAAGCCCTGAAAGTGATGTTCATAGACTAATGCTGCACCTTGTTCCCCTGGTCAGGAGTTCGAAGCCTGGAAAACTTCACTGTCTTCCAGGGTCTGAACTTGAGAGCTCGGAAGTTCTGCAGCATGGGCTGCCATATATTGTCTCATCATCTTACTTACCCTTGGATTAAAATTGAGCATTTGGAGAATTTTTGGAAGCAGGAAAGTAACATGTGAAATGTAGAAAGCCTATAACATTATTGTGCTGGCCTCTTCTCCCAAGTGACAGGGGACAGGACAAGAGGGAATGGCCTCAAGCTCCGCCAGGGGAGATTTAGGCTTGAGATAAGGAAAAAATTCATCACGGAAAGGGTTGTTAGGCATTGGAACAGTCTGCCCAGGGAGGTGGTTGACCCACCTTCCCCGGAGGTGTTTAAGGTGAGGGTGGATGAGGTACTTAGGGGCATGGTTTAGGGATTGGTGGGAATGGTTGGACTCGACGATCCAGTGGGTCTCTTCCAACCTGGTTATTCTGTGATTCTGTGTGATTCTGTGATTAACCTGAGAGAGCACAGGAACAGACTTGCTTCAGCTAAATAAAGATACATTCTTGAACATCCTTCTTTCAGCCATCGTCCTGAGGGGTGTAGATCTTCTCGTGATCTCATGTCTGCTTGTTTCATGTGGATAACTTTTATGCTCTGAATTACCTCAGACTGTAGTACAGACCAATATTTGGTCAAATGAAACCAAACACCCTAAGTTAACACAGCTTGGGGAGAAAGACAGTTAATGCAAGAATGGAAGTTAATGCACTGTTCCCCAGATCAAACATCTGGGGAACAATGTAGCCAGTCATAATCCATGACTGTGAAATACAAAAGAAAGCTTCAGTAAGTTCTGGTGTCACTGGTGCAAGTCTCAGTTAGTTCTGTTCTTTCCTTTTAAAATTCTGCTTTTCCATTAAGAAGTTTCTTTTCTAAGCCTAGTCTTTGACCCCTCTCTTGCGCAATCAAAAAATTGTTCAGGTAATGTAAAAAAATGTTCTCCAAGCACATCCTATTTGTTTCGCACTTCCTTACCCTTCCTGATGATCCCTACTTAATTTACCATACCGTTTTCCATTTATTCATCACCAATTTTTTAAGTAATTATGAAAAATATATCAAGGAGAAAAAATTCCCTAATTGGCATATCTTACACTTGATCATTTTCACTCTGTTTTGAAGTGTAATTCTGTTTTGGAAACCATGTATTCATCTTACAAATATAGAGTTAACATTAGTTAATAGTTACTGGTTGCTTGATAAAAAATAGCCAAGTGATTCAAAAACGATGGGGTATTCCCTCTCCAAATAGCATTTGTTATTTTCTGAGATTTAGTTGATTTAGAATCCATTTATCATTTTTTAAAAAAAATTAATTATTAGAAACAGGAGAATAAGTCAATACACAAGTTTGAATTGGATCACATTTTTTCAGAGTTCAGTGTACATGAGCATTCACAAAACTGATTTTGCAGAAGTTTGCAAAAAGCAAGAAATGATGAGGGAACTAACTCTGAAGTTTGTATTAGTGACTAAAAAGAAAGAATTTCTTGCATGGTCATCCAACCAAAGATAATATTGACTGACTCATCTGGACAGATACAATGAGCCACATAAACAAACAGTTGAATTTCAACCAATGTAAAACCAAAGGCTTTAAAGATATTCAGCAAATCAATGCAAATAACACATGCTATTCATTAATAAAATCATGACTTCCAATGAATTTAATGACTATTGAAGGAAATACATTTCTTTGTCATGCTTTTTTTTCTTTTTAGTGGTAGAGGCTTGGCTTAGTTTAACCTCACAAAAAATATGGGGATTTAGGCTTAAATAGGTGACTGTTTAATGGTTGAAGAGGTTAACATGCCTCATACACTGTCAGTTAGCTGTTACTGTCCCCCTGCTGGCGAGTAGCACCTCTATTGCACAGCTGGAGAAGGGAACAAGTATGTGCACCTCCCTTATTCCAGTTTTGCTAGCAGATGTATGTTGAAGCCTTCTGCTTTTTTAGTGCTAGTGAGATTTGTGATGCTTTTTTCTTCTCTGTCCCCTGGAAGAGTTACAGGCTGACAGCTCCAGATGCAGTTAGTAAAGGTGGAGAATTTGGCCTATTAGTGGTCTGTACTGAAGACGTGAGAAAGTTTCCATGACCGTGACTAGGAGGTGGCCAAATACTTAAAGAGATCCTCAGTTCTTGCATTTGTTAAATTTGTCCTGGCAACCTTGTTCCTTAATTCTACATTCTCATTTAGGACATATTTCCCTTTTTCCACACACATATATTTATTCCATATTTTTTTCCTGTAATAATCTAAGCATTTTGTCAGAAGGCTGGTCCATATGTTCCTTTAAAAATGCTTATATTGTTCTTGTTAAATCCAAGGTATTTTTCTTTTTTAGCTAAGATTTTAATTAGTGCTGTGATATAAACCTTAGTGCTTACTGTTTGTTTACTTTCTGAGGAGCCTCAATTACTATAAAAAAAATCTCTAATTTGTTCATGTCTTGCAGTTTCCTGTCTTACAAAAATGTGGCACTTAATTTCCATCACGTTGATTTAGCCTAACTATATCCATCTCAACTAGTAATTGCTCCTTTTCCTTTTGTTTTGTTCCCTGTTCCATGCTTTCAAGATACAGCCAGTTTCCCAGAAAGGAAAACAGGGGCTGATGAGATGATGTCATTTTCTCCAAGAGGACCAGTCTTTCTACAGACCAAATTCACTGTGGGGTAGCATCACAAAAGTCCATGAAATTGCAGTAGGGTCACATTTAATCCCAAAAGTCAATTAAAGGACTCTTGTTATGTGGGTCTGCTTCAGCTTTCATTTCTCATATATCTCTGAAGTTTTCTAAATTCACACTAACAACCTGATTCCACTTATCCCTGTTGTTTGAATTGCTTGATGCATTTCTGTTAGTTTAATCAATAAATGGCAGAAGGAAGAGAAGAAGAGAAAGGAATAACCCTTCTTGTCCTACATGGCACAGGGTACTGGAGATGGTGATTGTGCTTTGTGGCATGAGTGCAGACAGATTACCTGTCCTCTGCTTATAGCCTGCTTGACGAGGACAACAGGAGGAAGTGGCAAAGTCAGTGAAGGGCTGTGGGAAAGGATGAGATTATGGATGATGAGATCATGCAACTGCACAGCAGTGCCTAGATCCTTAGAACTACATACATTTCCTTTTTAAATCTCAATTTGTCCTTGTGACCTCAGTTAAGTTAGGCAATCACAAAGCAATGAAAAGCTAAGGGGTTCATTCCTTAAAAAAACACCCACACATCAAATCAAATATAAACAGTCCCTGAGCAATCCCTGCTTTTATATTTTACAACAATAAAATAGATTTTGGAGCTCATAAAAATGAACTTATATTGCTGAGGAAGAGATAGATGGATGGGAAAAGATTTCAGCAAAAATGCTTCCGTTGCAAACATTACCCTTACTTCTTTTCCCAGAGCAAGACAATTAAATTTTGAAACAAGTCACCTGCTATGCTCTCTTATTTACACAACTGATCTACACCATTCTAACAGCCCCCCTTTCATCTGACCCACAAAAATCCCTTATGAAATTTATAAAAACCAACTCCCTTTGTTCTTTAAATTCAGTTACAGCCACTCAGAAGTCATTCCTGTATGATAATAGGGTTAATTCTTTAGCATAAGTGCTAGATGACAGTATAACTGTGATAATCACCCTGAAGGCAAGTAACATTAAGCCCATTCTCATAGGTCTTCAAACACTTGCTCAGAATTGCCTGCAGACCTTGTGCAAAGCTGATTTCTGAAGTATAAGGCTTTTCTGAGGATGAAAGTGGGCACTGCCATACATAATTAAAAAGAAGGTCAAAATTATTTAAATATTTGTTTTTAATGGGAAAAATATTACTTGAATGTAATTTTTATTCCTTACAAAGAAACCTTTAGACTATATGCTGAAAGTGGTACTTTCACTGACATTAACACAAGTCTGGGATCGGAAAGAAGCAGTATTAAAAAATATTAGGTATAATTGATTTATGTAACATTAGTCTTAGCTGCAAATAATAAAAATAATGAAAAATAATTTAACCATTTATGGTTCTGCTGCTATTTTATCTCCTGAATATTTGTTTTATCTATATGCTGTCAGCTCAGTAACATGAGTTTCTTTACAGTTGAGATAATTCCTAGGGACTTCCAACTATGCAGAAGTAGTTTTATTAATTAAAACTGAAACCTACAAACAACAGGAGAGAGGAGTGCCATCTCTTCACCTGCACAAGTTTTTGTGTCTGTAAACTCAGTGACACCTGGAGTAACTGAGTTTTAATTAGACATTCATTTTATGGGAAGAGAAAACTGAGGTGACTTTGTGTAATAAAACCATTGTAATGTTGTGGGGGGATCCCAGTGATAAGTCTGGGGTGGAAATATACGGCTGGTGACTTATGCTGAACAAAGAAATTGGCAAGGAATGTTCTTGTGGGAGTTGCAGACCTGCTGTTTTTGCTAACTTAAATTCTGTCCATACACTTGCCTGAAGATGAAAGAATAATTGACATGGATTATTGAGCATGATCTAGAATTGGGTAGGAACACATATTTATGGTTTTTCTGTTATTCTTTAAAATGAAGGGTCCAGACTAGCCATACAGACACCAGTGTAGTCATACAGCATTGAGAGAGAACAGTAGGTAGTGGAAGTGGCATCGCAAACTTGCGACTTTGGTTCTGCTTGTGTTACTTAATGCTCCAATAAGTGTTACTGTGGTATCAACCAAGCAAAGTAAACAAAGAGACTAAAAGCAACCTGTGCTGAGGCTGAGTGGCTGCTATCAAAATGAGAAATAGAACTTGACTTATACGTGCCTGATGGGCTGTGCCACATCACATCAGGCAGTAACACAACCAGATGTGTCAGTCTGATGAGCTGTAGGGCTATAATGTGGTTGTTCAAAAGTTAAAGGAAATAAGAAAAAGAAAGCAGCAAATGTTCCCTCTTTACATCAAGCTCCCTTCTTTTATTTGCGTAGTTTGTGGAACTTCAAGCAAACATGTTGAATTCACATAAATACAGAATAGTCAGAATAAAAGTTTAAACCATCCTAATAGTTCCCTGTGCATGTTTTCATGGTGGAAAATAGTTGGCTAGCAGCTCAATGACATGATATAAGCCATTTACTTCCTGAGTGAACAGACCAGTTATATTTGTGCCTGTGGGATATTAAAACAACCTTTTTGAATGTATAAATGATCATGTGCAATCCTACAAAATCAAGGTTGTCCCTATCACTTCTGATTTGTTCTGTGGTGGATATGATGAAAAGCTTGCATAGATGTCATTTTTCCCCGACATTCTAACAGACTGTGACATTTACTAGCCTATTTACATCCTTTGAATAAACTTGGCCCACTGAATATGTAAAACATACCAATATTGAAATTGAAAGATTAGGTTCAGTAAATGGCACCAAAATGACATGGATACATACAGCCTCCTGTGAACTGCTACAAATAGAGATCTGAAGTTTTGCAAACACTTTTGATTTTCTTTAAGCAAACCATACCCTGTTTCCAAATACCTATCAGAAGACATGTTTCTGGAAGGCTGCCTTTTACCTTCAAAGACGCCTCAGAATGCTCGATCTTTAAATTGAACTTTCCATTAGCTTTATACAAAAACCAAGTCTCAAACAGTTTGTTTCTCTTCAAAGTAGCACTGTTTTAAATAATGAACAGTTGCCAGGAGCAATGGCACAGGCTTATTTGTGGTTTTGTATTTGTCTGTCTGATCATTATTTCTGTTCCTTGGTCATCTCTAACTCGACAGGTACAAATAAATCCTCAAGGCTTAAAACCTTCCTACAACAAGTTATCTGCTCTGGTCACCTGTCAACAGCATCTTTTTCTAATTATTTTTGGTTTTATTATGATGCACACTTTTTTTTTTTTAGTATAAAACCAAATCAAGCTATTGACATCCAGTGACTTTATTTCTGTCTCTCTTTGAATAACATTTCTATGATGCTCTACAGATAGTGTCGTTGAAACACATGTAGCAAAAGAGCATATTGATCAGTAACATAAAGAACAGAGACAAAAAGGACAAGCACAGAAGTAAAATGGCTACTACTTTTGATTTTTCATCTTTCTAAATACCATGGCAGTAGAAGAGGAAAAGACATATTTATCAGTGATGAGCAATAATAAAAATGTCATACATAAACACTATGCCTAATAATGGCATTTCTACATATCCTGAACCTGTTCTGCAGCTGGTGCAAGTTAGAATAGTTCAATTGAAATCAACACATTCATTTCATTTCTGGCAGAAATAGTACATACGATGAATCAGCAGTAGATTTTGTATACTTTAACACATCATTATACAATTTTAATGCTATCATATTTATACATTGTGAGGTATTAAAACATTGAAACCAAGGGAACAAATTCTGCAGATCTGACCTAAAAGGGAATCCCTGTTTCTGGGATTTTCACTGTGCTGGATAGCAGAATCACTAGGCTTAACAAACATCTTGATATACATTAGAAATAGAAGCCCTCTGTCTCTACTAATAAACTATTGTGAACCTGGGAATTCAGAGTTATTTGGTGTGATGGCTTGTTAAAATGGAAAGTTCTTATAAAAACACCCCTTCTTTGCCTTTCAGCGCTACATTTAATGAAAACAGAAGGGAGAAAATAGTTCAAATGGATAAATAGTCCATAGCATATTAAGAATGGCATGCTGGACACCAATATGCTGCTCTGAGGGGACTTCCACATCCCCAGTTCAGAACCATAGAAGTGACTCTGCTGTGTGAGCTCCTACTTTCTCCACACTGGTTTTTTTTAAGAATTTGGTTTTATTTTAGAGGAAATTAGGAGGTTTCAAAACATTAACCAGATTTCGGCTTTTTGAAGCTCAATAACTGCTGTTTCAGGGAAGAAAAACTGCAAACATTTTTCCATCAACAATTGCTGCACTGCTTCAGAACATCACTTGTACATTGTCTTCTTAAACCACTGAATTTGCCTTTTATTTTGGTTCAGTAACTATTTTGTGAGATTATGGATGGATGGCATTTCATTTTCTCCTATAATCAGCAAGTGTTTTTTTCTTTGAAGTTAACCTTTCAGTGTTGTCTCAAAACAGAGTAGATTTTAAGATCCAGTGAGCTTGTCACACAAAGTGTGACATAACCTGAATTTAATTCTGGAAGTTATTGATCAGTTTGCAAACACTTCATCTCAGTGTATTTAGAATGATTTTCTTTGTAATTAGATCCCATGAGATGACTTCTCTCTGAAAATTTGCTGGTGACACAGCAAATTTGTTAATTTAAATATCCTAACCATATCCTAAATCCACCAACTAATTACATATCTTGATTGGAGCATTAAAAACCTTTGGAATGGCTAAAATATTAATATTAATTTGTGAGCTTCATACAGTTGAATATCATACAGTTTATGCTTGACAGATTATGATACTTATTTATATGATCAGATTTTATTTAATAAGGAAAAAATCTTAGTTTCTTTCAAGTAAACTAGGACAGTTAGAAATACATTAAAACTAAAGGTCAAATTTTCAACAGCAATAGGGAAAGCTAGAGTTGGTTTAATATTATTGATGATTATTTAGACAACTGCCTGATAGTTCTGGAAATGTACAGAAATACAGAACTTTCAGGAATTTATTCACAAATCAGTATTAATCTTAAAAATTCTGCTAGAAGTATCATGTGCTGTAAATTGCAACCCTCTAGTGTTCATTGTCTAGCTTCCATGTATTAGTTATCCATGTGAAAGAAGAAATAGTATCACAGGACCAATCCACTGACAATAACAACTACTAAATACTCAAAATGGGTAAATCTTAAAGAGATATGTTGAAAGCTGTTTGCCTCAAAGCACTTATTGCACTTACTGCGATTAGGATTGATTATCAGAATTAATATCTAAGTGCGATATATATTTGTAGAGATTAATCTGAGACTTTGTAGTCTGTATTGTTGTAACACTTCCTTGGTAATCAGAAAAGAAATAACAGGAGGTTTACACTTTGGAAGAGGAAAATAAAACAAACAAAAAGTAGGACCAAAACTCCCTTTTCTATCTGCATTAGGAGAGCCTTATTTCCTTTTCTGTCTGGGTTGCATGAAAGTTCTGCACATTAAACTATCAAATCAAGCAAAACGATTCCAGATCTCACATATTCTAACTTTCTTAAAGTGTCACCTTCACGACTGTCTGTTTTGGAGCTTCAAATTCTGCCTTGGGAAATAAAAAATGGCTTGGAGCATGAGAATAAAAGAACAAATGAATGAAAAAAAGAGAGAGGAGTATTATATCCCTGATGATACTTAAGGAGATCTGGGAGACCATTTTTTAGAATTTTGAAAGTTTCAGTAAAAGTGTTTGCTGATGAGAACATACTTCCTTACATCTTCGTAAATAAAATAAAATAAAATTGAAGCTTCATAATTCTAATAGAAATAGATGGTGATATTACTGAGTTAATAACCATATAAGAATTGCTTTTTAATTGCAACAAAATAATCTACTTCTCTATAGCTATTGAGCACGTGGTATCTAAACAAGCATATCAAGAATGTCCTTGTTATCAGTAAGAGATTGTGTTTTTATCTTGACTCAGTCAAATCCCATTGCTTCTGCAAGAGCAGGATATCATCCTAGCAAAAGTCTCTGTATACATATATTGGCAAATGAATATTAGAAAATGGTAGCCTTGCTTAGACATTACCTAGATGATTATCTCAGAACTTACTAGTTCAAAATTGAATCTATAATTTATTTTCCTACCATATGTAGAATTATGGCATTATTCAGAAGTAAACGGATAGCTCCTGTCTGTCTTCTGTTCTATCTACATAATTATGCAAGTTTATATCTCAGGAATTAAAAATAGAAGCTGCAAAATAACCTATTTCTAGGTTAGACTTGAATGAATGAATGAATCAATCAATCAATCAATCAATTAATGAAATAACATCGGCAAATAAGAAGTAAATAAAAGAAGCCAAGAAGGATTAGAATGAAGAAAAAGTATCTGCCAAATTATTGCCTTACATTTGTATAAAATGAAAGAATATCTCAAGAAATTACCACCCAGCTCCCACTTGTTCCTCAAAGTGACTATTCTATTTCTTACAACTTCTGTTCATACACTGAGTGTGAAGGACTTGTTCTTAGAAAACACACTTCAAGAGAAAGGTGCATCATGATGTTAACAAATAATATGGCACAAATCCTGCTAAAGAAACTAAATACCTCTGTTCTTTAAGCCAGGTTTACAGCTGATTTTCACCAGGCTCAGATCTTTCCTCAGGTTTTTTATTCCCCTTCAAGATCAATATTACTGTTGTGCAGACATACATCATATCATCTGACACAATTTTTGAAAGACAAAGCTAGGCATTTCAGCACATATTTTCTCTTCAACTTTAGAGAGTCAGTTTAGTTTTTCATGTATTTTGCAAAGCTACTGAAACTTCTGACCTCAACAATGAAAGTAGTTAGGTATTTGGCAAGCAATCATGTCTAATGGGCTTTTTTATTAAATTACTTTATTTTTTCTCTAGCTATGTAGTTTCTATGAAAATATTGAGCTTCTCAGTGAGTCACCATCTTGCTAATTATGTAAACCAGGTTTCCTGCAGACAATGGTTCTCTAGATAAGGAGTCATTTACAACCACAGGTTTTTTAATCTACATAATTCTGATAGCCTTGTCATGAAAGCTCAGGAACATAAGACCTATGCTCAGGTATTTGTTTCAAGCCTGCACTCCTGCATGGCGGATTCTGAAAGTTGTAAATCCTTGGATTTTCATGACATTTGAACTGGGAATGTTGCAATGACTGAATGTGGACTGATGTCACCCCCCATTAAATAATCACCTGGGAAGACAAGTGTCCCTGTGAAAATGAGATGACAGTTGAGCTTTCCTCCAGAGTGCTAGAATTATTACTCCATTCAGCATCACTGCGTGTGCGATGTGTAGGTACTGAAAGAATTCACTGTAGCGTGGTACATAGTACAAGGAGCTGCAAATAGGGTCATTCTTCTGTTCAGAGCCCCAATGCCCAGAGTAATTAACTTCACATGCCATGGCTGAACGCTGAGGCTGAGTTCAAGTGAAGTGCTGAGGAGCCCATCCCTGAAGGGCATGGTTGCTTGAGTTCTTTATTACAAACACAATGAAAAAAGTAATAGTTTTTGCTATACAATTTTGCAGTGCTTCTGCTCAGGAAATGAATTTTTTGTGTTTTGTATCTCATGAATTCTACATATTTTATTCCCTTGAGTTTAGTGTAAAAAGTACTTTATGTAGTGTTAAGTAACATGACTAATTGCACAAACAAAACAAACTGGCCTTGCACATTATGAGGTTGAAACGTCAGGAGCCATCAGGAGGTCCCCAGGAAAGAATGCCTATGTAATTTTAAGTAGTCTTTACACAGGATTATCTTAAGGCAAACTCAGAATATTTTAACAAACTTGTATTTTAAGAGTAATAAGAGCAAAAGCTCTTTGGGTTTAACTATTTTTTAACTGTCTCAGGCAAAACCTTTTCAACAGTACAGGAATAAGGTTTTCATGTAATAATTTGTGCATATCAAAGTAAATAAAGTACAAAGGAAATAATATATGCTAAGAACTCATTCGCTTATTTAAACAAACCAGTAATACTCCCTTCAATACCAAACCATCTGAAATGCCTTGATTTGACTAAATTATAACAGTCTTGTCTGGATAATACAATTCTTTCCTTCCTGTCTCTTTCTAATTCTGATACTGATTACAATCCTCAAATTTTTAGTATATTTTCTGAATGAGGTTGGGAATAAATAACTTGGGCATCAGTAGGAAGAAAGGCATTTGCCACCAGTGGACTTTCCTGAAGGTGTGCTTTATTTCTTGTCTTCTGCTATTAATTCTGCTGTCTTCCTAATGCAGGTCATCTCCACATTCCCTTACAATTTGTGCACTCATAGTAATATCTATGGGTGCATTTTGAATTTGAGCTGGCTGATGACCAAATTCAAGCTTCAGGACCACACAATGTAGAAATCCAGAGGTTTAACATCTTGGATTTTGTTAAACCTCCCCTGATCTCTTTCTCTGTAATCTAGGGTCTCCATTTATGAGCTGTAGGGGAGTATATAGGGAAGTGGGTGAAAAATAAAAGGGAAGTTATGTAGACTTCTTTAACAAGCTGTTTGTTGTAAGCAGTTTTGTTGTGTTGTTTATCTCCCACAGATTTCAGTGAACTGGTGTAGACAATCAGCGTGTAAGTAGGCATACCTGTTATTTTGTCTCCCAGGGAAGTTTCATATCAAAGAAACAGAAGTGGCTCACAGCAGAAGTAATTTACAGTGAGTGAATGTGTGAGGGTTTGTCTTGCAGATTGTCTCTATTACAGGTTTCAAACCTCTGGTTGGATGTCCTGATGAGTGTGATAATTGGGTAATGTCTTACAGTTTCAAAGGAAGCTGCTTGATGAATATTTTTACTATGAGGAAACTATAGTCTTTGAAGACTTGTGTTTACAAAATATAGTAAATTAAAAATGAGTAAATAGTTTAAACAAATAATGAAAGGCCTTCAAGAGGCCATCATGTCCAGCCTTTGCTCAAAGACGGAATAAACTGTATCTGTACCTTTTTTTTTTCTGAAAATCCCTTGTTCCTGTGAAGAACTATGATTTATGATTAAAAAGCTGTGGTGAATTACTGAATAGACTGTGTGTGTTGGGGAATTTATTTTGTAACCTACTGTAAAGAAACCTGCATCAACAAAGCAGGTTGAAGGACAGAATTCATTGTCCTTACTCGACCAGGAGCCTCTTAAAACTCTGAAAATCAGAACTTTAAAGACAAGTTTCCTTGAGGTTCCCAGGGAAGGGGGTTCAGTCACTTCTCTCTGCAGCAGTAGTAAAATTACTTGCAGAATTCTGGGGTTTTGCCCAGGCTTTAGTAAGCTGTTTAAAGTGGATGACAGCTGTGAGTCTAAACAAAATTTACTCTGTCTTAGGATTGATCCTCACATGGAGATGGCTGTGAATGTCTTCCAGAAAAAATTCTGTAGCCTCTTCCTCAAAACTTCTTATAAAATCTCAGTCATGAGCTGTGATTCAAATCACTGGCTGACACCCTTCAATCTTCTTTTGTAAACTGTACAAGTGGATTTACAGAGCTGTGATCTGGATACAGCTGCTAACCTTTTCTTTTTATCCCTCGCCATTAAAAAAAGTTGCTTTGCTCGCAAATAGGATAAGTCCTTGACAAAGAGTTTCTGTAAGCAGTGGAAACAATAGCTAGCATTAGTCTGCTGGGCAAAACAGATCCAATAATGGAGCCCTTATATCATGTAAACAAGCAGGCAAATTATCGAGACCAGAGTCAGAATACCACTACAAATAATATTCTGCAAACTGAAAAATGATGCAGCGCTAGTCACAAAAATGGGTATGATCAGGAAAAAGACTTGCTGGATCTGAAGGGGCAAGGAAGGGAGAGGGAGAAGTAATAAGTTACTACTGCAGGACAGAGCTACAGGGAACTTTATGGGTGAATATATAAAATTTGAACTTAATTTGGTTGATCAAGCCAAGGAAGTCAAAAAGGTTCTATATTTTCAACATCATTAAAAATGCCTTTTGAATGCATTGTAGGGGATCAATTAAAATATCAGAAGAGGAATCTTTATCAGTACAATCATCTAAACACTTCTGACCTTCACTTCCATTTACCTATTTACTGCTCGGTAGGTATTTTGTGTAATTTACAAGGCACACATTAGTAGTTCCTAGAACATCACTGAAATATATACCCCAAAATTAGTTACCAAACTCAGACAGTTTCTCCTAAATGAATTAGCTCACTAAATATATGAAGAATGATTTGAAATTCTTCAACAGGGGAGTATGTGAAGTTAAACCAAACTGCTGTTTCCCTGCCAGTCTGATTTTCACCTTCAGGATAAGTGGCAGCCTCATTGATCAGTAATACAGACAGCACAGTACTACCTAAAATGTTAGATACTTATTACATTTGTTACAATGGGAAGAAGATTCTATGAAATGATGACTATTCATTAAATGACCTCTAAAATTATGGAAAGATCTGAGAAAATATTCTCAGCATACAAAGAGATACCTCCCTATATATTAATTTAAAGAAGGGAGGCCAGATATTACATGTGGTGTCAGATTTGTGAAACTCAAAGGGTAATGTATTATTTCATTATCTTGGATACATTCTCACTGGATTATTAAAGAGTTACCAACAGTACAATTTTCAGCAGCTGAACTATGCATAATGACACAGATACAGTACAGTATATCTTTTCATAATTTACAATGTAGTGCTGAGAAAGCTCTGGCCCAGTTAGGAGATTCTCACATATTCAAGTGATTCTATTTAAGTCAATGAAATGACTTGTGCCAGGGCTTCTCTGCCTTTTCATGGGAAAGGGCCTCTTGAATTCAGCTGATTGGCACGTTTGAATTTCAGTGATAACGGTTTGATTATTTATTAACTGTTTTTAGAAAGAGAATAGTCTTATGAACATCAAGATACATTTTTTTTTCATTCTGTACTAGAAGTGGGGCATACCTTTATTTTGGCATTGAAAGATTGAAGAGCCTAATTTATTATTTGCTTTATGTAGATTGTATTAAGGCATTAAAAAATCTCACTGGATTAGATTCTGTAAATTTCCCAATCCAAAATTTATTTGAGACTGTTACCAACACTAATTACATTTCTGAGTTGCTGTATATTTTTTTCCCCAGATTTATGATTTTTTTAGAAATTCATTTTCTATTTTCTCAGGGCTATTCTACCTACTGGGAATCATAACATATGTGATAGAGGTGCCAAAATTTACTTATAAAAACAATCAGGAGGATACATAGATTTAACAATTGAAACAACTACATTTGGACAGTATGGTAATAGTTCTTAAAAGACAACACAGTTTCACATTTATGCTAATTATGCAATTTACTATTGCTTTCCTTAATGGAGAAAGGAGTTCTGCTCCGTGATTGACAGACTGAGCATTAGGATATTGACCCATGTCAGCTTTTCCTCTGGAATTTGAGCTGCATGCCAATACACAAGTACATCCATATTATACAAAGCAAGTAACTGCTCATGC
The DNA here is from genome assembly GCA_033459285.1 of Clamator glandarius. NCBI lineage: Eukaryota > Metazoa > Chordata > Aves > Cuculiformes > Cuculidae > Clamator > Clamator glandarius. The sequence continues at coordinate 3,316,165 of JAUNZM010000105.1, forward strand.
TGTTAAGTTAATGCAGGACACAATTTTAAAGGCAGTTTTGAGAAGCATTTGTCACTTTTTAGATATTCGGTACTCTCTGGTGGAATTCCCATCACTCTGTTTACGCCATAAAGAAGGCTCTGAAATTTAATAACTAACCTGTTCTGGGTCTTATGGCTGCACAGTGCAGAAAAAGGTGGTAGCACTTTGATGGAGTGGCCGACAGCTGTCTCAGACCTGTATGGTTCTTGGGTAAGGCTGGTACAAACAGAGAAGCTAGCACTTTGAAAGTAGTTGACTGCAGAGATGAGGCACAGATGGTTAGAAAAAGCCTTAGTTCAGCGCTGAGCTCGAATGAAGTGATAGTATTGTCAGATTTTTGAAATTCTACTTGTTTGCCTTTATAAGACTTGGCTTTTTACGCCTTGTCCCGTACTCAATTGTCACTGCAGTTTCACACTGAACAGGTGCAGTAATAAGAAAAGACATAACCAGGACCAGTGGATTATCTCAGCTACTGTACTTGCTTTAAGCTCATGATGTGGTTGCTCCAAAAGAGCAGGGAAAGTGTAAGGTGGATGCTTCTCATAATCCGTTGTCTGTGCTGGAGGCAATCATAGGTGTTGCTGTTCTGGCAAGTCATCTGATCTTTACTAAAAGGCTTATCTTTCATAGGTATCTTATATGATCCTTCTGTCTGCTCTTTGCTCCTGCTAACATCAATATATAAGTATATTAATGAGGGGCTACCACTTAAAGTGACCGTAACAGAGACATTAGTAATCAGATAGAGAGGAACAAGAAAAGAAACAGGCTTGCTAAGCAAATGCAGCTCCTCCCTCCTTAAACGATTTAACTAATCTCACATTTAGAAATATCATTACACTTAAAGAGAAATGCATGTGATTTTTGCAAGAAAATAACGCTAGAAAATATACCCATGGCAAGATTTTTCACAGTCGAAAGTTCTGATAAAAATTTTACAATATGACTGCTGTCTTCTACATTGGGAATACGTCTTCTGGGTTTCCTACTTAGCTGTAAGCAAAGCAAACATACTCATTATTTTAAAAGACTTGCTTTCAGCCATGCCTAGTATGTGTCTTTCTGTGTTGGTAAAACTAAAAACCAGCAGTCCTTTCTCCATTTTCTGGAGTCCCTCCGCTAATGTTCTATATGCTTGGGAAATAAAAAGCTGCTCGTGAATCCAGATGTTTGTTATTTATCTCATCAAGAGCTAGAACTTGTGAGAAGCTGAGTACTTTCAGCTTTTAGGAAAAGTAGTTATTATTTCACATCAGTCAACAGGCTGAGAGAATCTTAAGTGCTATACTTTTAGAAGACATTTTACCAGCCCTACAGCATTATACAATTTTCCACTTACTTTACTAATCTTTATTGGTTTAACAGTCCATCACATACAATGCACCTGTTGTGACAGTTGCAAAAGTATGTTTTATTCAGGTACCTCTGCTAAAATTTAGTGCAAACCAAGAAAAAAATTGTTACAGTCTAACCTTTCAGTAGCAAGTGGTAATTGTTGTCATTTAGTGTACAATGCAGTGGAATTTCAGTTTTACTGAAATAAGAATGTTGAACGGAAAAGAAAAGCAAGCATTTCAAGATTGTTTTTTTACTTTGCTGTATGGATTTGAAGCTTTTAGGAGAAGGCGTACATAATTGTATAAGTGCTGCTTCCATTAAAGAACAGCTGATAAGGCTAATACTTTTGAAATGGTGTAATTGGAATTTGTAATACCTAAAGGTAGTGGCAGCTTTCAGAGACTTGATTCTTAACTTCTAGAATATCTGGATGTTAGTGAGAAATCTGTTCTGGACAGATAATTTAATGAGCTCTGGAGAAGAGATGAAAACTGAACTTTGTTTTGGATCAGATGACATTTTGCAAGATACTGTATGGGCTGTTCTGGAAAACTGCCAGAGAAGGAACAAAAATGTCTAAAGACTAAAGATGTAAGGCAGTAGTCAGCACTTATGTGACTGTTCAGTAAACAAATACTTTATCTTCTTGCAGCTACAGCTGTAATGACATAAAGGAAATGATATCATTACAGTGACATTGGAAGGATTGGTTAAATATTGAGCTATCTAGGGAGAAATTATTTCCTTCCTTTCTGGAAGCATCTGAAAATTCTTCCATCTGATCAACACAAATTTATTGTAGTCTTCCACACAACATTTTTTACCCAAGCCCAGCCTCAAACTACATTATAGTAGAAAGTAGTCTTCCCAAAACTTAGTTTCAAACACTCTGCTTTTTTGGCAGGAAGTTTAGATTTTGATGTAAATGTATGTATAACTCATTCTTCCATTCAGATACTAATTAATCTTTCTCAAGAATGATTTTTTTCCAAATATCAACATGCATTTATATTATTTGCATAAATAATATGCAGATAATACTTCAGATCAAGGCTAGTGTCTTATATTTATGCCAGACATTGGCATAACTCCTTTTATCTAGGGGTAGAAGAGACCTGCTCAGTTCCTGTTATATGAGTTCTACAAGTACTGCCATCACCGAATGCAGAAGAAGAGGCAGTTCTGCATAAAATGATCATGAATGATGATCAGCTTGGATGCCACATCAAAACTACAGGCAAGTGAAGTTGTAAGTTAGTGTTCTGATTTGAGTTAGCCACAAGTTGTGGGATAGCAATAGGCTTCACAGTTACTGTGACAGGCTTTATTCCTATGTAGCAGGCTCATCTACTGCACCTGTGTTTTCTCAAGTCCTGTTTGTTTCTTGATTGGGGTAGAGGGTAAATACTCATGCATTGTTTATTTAGGAGCTGCCATTCTTCTTATTATGTGTTAACCAGCTATACCCAACACTTCTGGTGTGAAAATATGCCGTTTTCAAAAAATATGTAAGGTACTTTCAGTAGCTAAACATGGACTGATATAATCCTCTGAAAAGAGACATGTAACATCAATGTGGCAGGGTTGGCACATGATAGGGCACTATCAAACAGACATTTTTTCCTTTTCTGACAAGCTACCTACTCAAACCTATTACATTTTATGTTAGGAGTAGGTATCTGAGCAGCCTCTGAGTAGGTACCTTGCCTCTACTATAAATTAACCAGATAGAAGGAAACTGTGGATGTCTATCAACTATTTCTGTAAATATCATAACTATTATTCAGGGTCATTAAACTGACAGGCCATTGTGATTATGTCCAGGTCATAGGTATTTATGCATCAGTGACAATAAATATTTATGGCATTGGAATTTGTAGTATTTCTTCGTATGGATTTGGAAAGTTTATGTAATTAATTACATTGTACACTTTGTACAGTTAGTTGGCTAATGTTAGTTTGGAAAATTCATAAGGTAAGAACAATGAGCTGGGTATGCTAGTAATGTCAGCTGTCAAAGAATATTATAATAGTATCACCATGAAAGCCAGAAGGCTCATGAAAAAGAAATGTATTCGTATCTATACATTATAAGGACTTAAAAAAAAATAAATCAAAACTTCAGCTGTTTGAAAGGGAATGTCATTTTTCATTATGAATGATGTGATCCAAAGGAATTAACTAATTTGGCTAGCCTACTTTCAATCCTAAAATGCTCTGAAGACTCCAAAAGCCCCAATATCTTTTAGCTCAGGAGATCTTGAAGGCAAACTATATGAATGCTTTTGTCTTCAGACAGTGTCACCCTGCTTTGACTAGATTCTAAGAAAAGAACTGACTCATAGCATGCTGCACATCCTAGTGAATATTTCAGCGCCTGGTAGTGAGTTTTCCATAGTACACATTGCCTAGCAATGTTTTCCTCACTATACATCTGGGCAAGATTATTTTTGTCTGATATTTCATTCTTTCCTCTCCTTCGCTATAGAATTGCAAAAGAAATGTTATTTTATTTAAAACCATCCCACAATGAATTGCATGGCCATTAGAGAAATCCTTGAAGAGTCTCTTTGAACGTGCAGTGTATGGGGGAACATGGAACCAGGAGTAGGTTCCACAGTCTGGACCAGCTCCAAAGCTCTGAAGATCCTGTGCTGAAACGGTTAACTTTCAGAAAAATGTAGTCAGTAGACAGTAACCCCCCATCTTTCCTCAACAGTACAAGCTTTCAAAATAATGAAACTTTTTCTTGTCTTGAGACCAGCTTTTCACAGAATCACAAGCCATGTTTCAGTTCCTGACCTTTGCTGCAAGCTGCTCTGTGGCTCAGGCCCACTGTGCAAAGAAGGTCTTCAGACATTTCAAGGTGGAGATAGCTGTCTTCCTCTGGCACATAGGAAACAGGTATCTCACGGGCAGCGAAAGGCCAGTGAAAGAAAGAGAGGAACTACAGCATTGATCGTAAGATGTGCAGTGCCATTCTGCAGTAACTAAGGACTATCACTGACCCATGCTTTCCAAGACACGTAGCTGCAGCCCATAATAAAGTTGGTTTCACAAAGTGACTCAGATTTTTAAAGACCACAGAGGCAGGACATGTCTCAGAATGTACTAAATAATGGGAAATGCAAAATATACTAACCTTGTTTACATGACTATAACTTGCTTTCCATAATAGCTGTAATCTACTACTTCTCATATCTACCAATACAGCGTTTGACACAAAAAAAAGATGAGACTGTGACTGTAGTTCTTTTTATTTAACCAATTAAGAAAATCAACTACCATCATCTCCTAAATAGTTCTCCTCTGAGTTTACACAAAACTGCATACAATGTTGCCAACATTTAAAGCAATTCCACAGGTCATTTTCTGGAAAGCTGTTGAGAATTTCTGTCATTTTTGCTCTCACATCTTCTGCTAAGAAAAAATAGGTTCCTTTGAGCACCAATTAAAAAGTATGCATGAGACATGCTTCTTCACTGTAAGACTCAGTCAATAATTGAAAACTACCTGTCATGGTTTCCTTCAGTTTCACAAGAAACTTCATGTTAATTCACTATTCGCTCTTGCACATCAACATTTTCTAACTAAAGGTAAGAAAATATCTATATTTGAATGTGCATCTACTCATACTGAGTGAAGCAATCCAGTTGAGCTCCCTGTGACAGGTTAGAACATGTCCTATAACAATCTCTTTCTTTTTCTTCTCCTACTCTTGGTTCCCAATCTGTAGGGCTAGTCTTGGGGGTTTTTGTGTCCCTTTTTTTTTTTTTTTGACCATTTTGACCTCCTATTCTTTAATTCAACTAGTATGACATAGGTGTTTCTGATTTCGGTGGTAATGTTGCAACCATCACTTGGGACCAGAGGCTGTCAGTAAGTGCAGCCACAGATAGGTTGCAACTATCTGTGGTCAGGATCTTGTACTACTTAAATATGCAGGTTAAACTGAACAAAATAGGGGAAGTGGTGTAATAACGAGAATGTGTAAGAGGACAAGGAAATTGCTGTTAGGCTCAAAGTTAGTCTAGAAGAAGCTAGATGTTAGCCTAAGTTCTATTAATACTATTAAGAAATGATGAAAATGCATAATACTTGTCACAGAAATCAGTATTTTTTAATTAATGTTGAATTCTTGGAAACTCATGCTTGAAAAGTATTTTGACATTTATCTATATATTTTTTCCCCTGAAACTACCAAGGGAAATTGTCCTGACCAAGAGAGTATTGTACAAAATGGATATATAATAAACAATTTCCTTCCATTTATTTCTCCACAGTTTCAAACAGTTGTATATAAAATTTGTTCAGATGAGTAAATATAAAATGAGATTTAATCTGAATATGTAATACTACTAATGGAGAAGAAAGCCACACCATAGAAAATCTTTTATATAAGAAGCCTATTATAATTAAACCTGTGGATAAAAAGACCTTGAATTTTTTAGTGGGTTTTGAAAATAAAACATATGGTTTTCATCAACAACTAAATAATAAAGGTTGTAAAATAATAATGTTGGACATATTATACTTGTTCAAGCAGTCCATACTATAAATTGGACACTATAAATTCTTTTAGAGACAAGGCTAAGAACTTGTAATGATCAATAACCTTCTTACAGGGAAAGTTTATTTGTAATGCTATGTGCACAGGTGATGAGTAGTGCTTAGAAGCCTGAGCATTAATAACACTAATGTAGTTATATTAGTCTTAATTAACTGACAGTGTGGCTATTCATCGTCCTCTTGTCGATGTTTAGTCCTGTTCTGGAGCACTCTAAGACCTCAGTGCCAATCTTGTGGCAAAACCAGGTGAATTTTGTGTACATAGAGGATTTTATTTTAAAGTTTTTTTTAAAAAAGCTCTCTCTCTGGTTTCTCTGGATGTTTCATTGCCTGTTTAGAAGACTGTTTTATAAAAAAAGGACTATGAGAACTGTTTCCATACTGTACAAATGTATATATCATGACCTCTCTTTCATTTTCTTCCTAAGTAATGCTTTTCAATGAAATCATGTAGACATTTTTCTGGGTTACTAATATCCTTGTTTTCTGTATTTGGAAACTGCCTAATTACAATTTCACATACAGAAAGGGTCTGAGCCTTGTAATCTAGTGGAATAAGAGACAATAGTATACGTTTGATGTTAAAATTAGTATATTATGTACATGTAATCATGAGAATATGTACATCTTAAAGATATATAAAAGTATTAAATATTTTTTCCTTTCTATATATAACTTTATGATTTTGATTTCCAGTAGTTGATATTTCAACATTAAACTTGGGTACATTCCTCTCATGTTTGTTATGATAAGAGGAAAATACAATTGAGCTATCCTGGGCAATTCCACTTTTTTCCCTGACACACTGCAATTAATTCAGTATGCATTAAATTTTATGGGCTAAAGAGACAAGTCAATTCAACCCAGAGTCACTAAAATGTTCAGATGTCAAGTGTAACAGGAAATCTGTTGCAGAGCATGGATTTGCAACTAGCTTAGTACCAGATTTATCTCTTTCATTTGAAAGGAATTTGCCTATGAACGCTAATTGGAAGCTTATGACACAAATGTATAAAAGGCATGAAAGAGACAACTAGCTCTCTTTCTATCTGTTCCTTTAAAAACCCAAACAAACAAAAATCCTGCCCTCCTCCCCAAGCTACCAACAAAAAACTCGATAAAGTCATTAGAACAAAGTGAACTATATTAAGGTTAAATAGAAGTTTAGCTGGCTTATTTGAGGAATTGTCAATACTTTCTTAACAGAAAAATGCAAAATGCATGTGATTTACTGATTGTATTGATTATATCAACAGAAACCATCTGCTATCCAATCCTGCAGCCTAGAGTTCTGTTTTCCAGTGATAGTTCCTGATGGTACAAAGAGAAATAACTCTCAAAAATCTATCTGGATATCTTAAGTTGTGGATCGTATACCCGTAGTTGAATTTTTAAGTCTGCTACTGTGGCAACACTATTTGAAGTATTTTCTTTAGTCATTGTTGGCAGAAAAATCTCCACTGGTGTGTGACAGTATTTGACAATGTCAGCATCATGTGTGAAATGATTAATTACTAAATACAAATTTGAGGAGTGCAAATTTAGGACAGCAGGAATCAATTTATCTGTTACTGAGCATCTTAAAATTTAGCTCTGATAAATTTTAGGAAGAGCAGAACAAAAGATGATTTGCTTTAGATTTACTTAAAGACCATCTTAACTGACCTGAAACTGCATTGTTTCATTGTTTGGTTTTCTTACCAACTTGTTATGTTTCTCTTTACCTCCCTTCCACATTTCTATGTCTTGACTTTCAATTGCTTTGAAGTCATTTCGGTGCTAAGATTCCTGGTACAGGTAACAGGAATTTACCTCATCAGGCTATGTCCTGACTTTCTCTTGCTATTAACCTCCCACTTACAAAACTTTCCAGGAGGCCAAATGCTAAACAGAAGTTAAAAAGTTAAATGATTTACAGGATTTAGATACTTGTCCATAACTGAACCCACTGACCATGAAAGCACATCTGCACTGTTGCACATGATGGATGAAGTTTATTTCCTTCACTCCTCAGCCTTTTTTTTTAGTTACTTTGATTTCCAAAGCTATTGATACTTCCATTTTGTCGACTTGACTAACTTCAGTGAGATAGAAAATATTCTCTTACTAATCTCAACTATGATTATAGTGCTATTGCTTCATTATGGCATAACCAATATACTGAATCTTTTAGACATGTTGTTGTGCCTTTATTCTGTTATTTCTGGTTTGTTTTTTTTGGTTTTTTTTTTGGGAAAGTTTGTCCTGATACTTTGCATTCTTTTCTTTTCTCCATTCACTGTCAAACTTTCTGTGAAAGAAGTAAGATGTATGAAGAAGGATTTTGCCTTCTTTGCCTGGGAAAACCTTGAATAGGATCACTGCTATGGTGATACTAATGGATGACAAACCCTAACTATTATGAATACACTAACAAAAAGGACAAGAATTTTTTCTCTGTGAACAGATCACCCCTGATGCATTTCCACCGGCTTAGATTTATACTGGAACCTATAAGCTGAAATATAACACTCGGAAAAATTTCTGGAGAAATTGGTGCATGGGGCAAGAAAAAGGAACTAATACAGCTTGACCTTCCTAGTCATAATGTACCTCGAAAGCAAAGAAAATTAAGATACACTGTTCTTCCAGATTTTCATATCATCATGATGAACACCCTCAGCTCATTAATACCTTTGCAGTATCAAGACTATTATAAGGTTGTTACTGTATTATGCCAGTTAAGCAAAGCAGCAGCTGCAAATAAATTAGGAATATTCAGTGCTGCTTATCTGAATTCGAACCAAGAAATTAAATAGAGTATGGGCAATTTTGAATTTGGTGATACTGTAGATAAACAAGGATAAGTAAATATGTACAACATTTGCAAATATATGCAATATTTTAAAATATTTTATTTTTTAAAGCCAAATATTTGCTTTATTTAATAACTATCTGTTTATTTTTGCACGTGAAATAATTGCTCAACTTTCTGTCTTTATTAAACACTGGGCTTAGAAAAGATGAGCTTATACAAACAAAAACTTAGCTTTGCCTGTATCCTATTGAGTTCTTTAAAAGGTAATCATGCCCTCTTCATAATCTGGTGGTTTGTATTTTAGTTTTTGGTATATCGCCAGACACAACTGTATGGTTCAGAAATGCTGTTGAAGTGTTTTACATAAACTTTTAAAATATTTTGGCACAAGATTTTATTCCCATTTTATTTCATATTTTCACATTTTATTTCTTACTCCTCCCACCCACCACCCAAAATAGAGCCATTGAGAATCTGTGGATTATTGAAGAGATCTTATACAATACACAGGTCACATTTTCTAAATATCTGGAGAAATAAATGGTACTTTGAAAGGTAGCATTCAACTAAAAATAAAAATAGATTCTATCTCAGTGTCTTCAGATCCTTAAACAACATGTTCTGAGCTTTCACACTAGGCAGAAGTAAGTATATCTTTTTGCTATTCTTTGCATGCATCCCTAAGGTAGTAATGATTCATTTATGTTGGAAATGCATCTGTCTTCCTAAGGACAACCAGACAGCTGAAGGTGCTACTTAGAGAGGTGTGTTCATTTGAGAAATAAAGTAAAATATTGAAAAAGAAACTTCATCTTTTAGAACAAATAGCTTTTATGAAAAAAAAATACATTAGGCTGTGCAGTCAGATTCATATACTTGCAGTACCCTGGAACTGCCAAGACATGTCAATATTTAATCTTGTTCTAAAGATCATCTGTTGGCAGTCCTAAAGGGCAAAGGAGCCCAAGAGGGTTGGGTGCTCTTTAAGAAGGAAATCCTGGTGGTGCAAGAGCAGGCCATCCCCTTGTGCTGAAAAATGACCTGGTGAGGAAGAAAACCAGCTTGTCTGAGCAGAGAGCTTTGGGTGGGTCTCGGAAAAGAGGAAAATATATGAGCTTTGGAAGAAGAGGCAGGCATCTCAGGAGAACTACAAGGATGAAATAAGATCATGCAAAGAGAACATCAGAAGAGCTAAGGCCAACTAGAACTTAGATTGGCCATTTCTGAGAAAGATAATTAAAAATGTTTCTAAAAATATATTTACAACAAAAGGAGGGCCAAAGAGTATCTTCATCCTATATGGGATGCAGGGAGAAAAACTGTGACAAAGGATGAAGATAAGGCTGAGGTACTTAATGCCTTCTTTGCCTCAGTCTTTAATAGTAAAGTGCGATGTTCCCTGGATACTCAGCCTCATAAGCCAGAAGACAGGGAGGGAAAGCAGAACAAAGCTCCCACAGTCCAAGAGAAAATGGTTAGAGACATTCTCGGCCAATGAGACATTCACAAATCTATGTGATTGGAGATCCTGGAACATGTTCAGAGAAAGGCAACAAAGCTTGTGAAAAGGCTGGAGAACAAGTCCTGTGAGAAGTGACTGAGGGAACTGGGGTCATTTAAACTATGGAAGAGAAGGTTGAGGGGAGACCTGATCACTGTCTACAGCTCCCTGAAAGGAAGTTGTAGAGAGGTGGATGTTGATCTCTTCTCCCAAGTGATAGGTGACAGGATGAGAGGGAATGATCTTAAACTGTGCCAGGGGAGGTTCAGACTGGACATTAGGAAAAACTTCTTCACTGAAAGGATTGCTAGGGGTTGGTACAGGCTGCCCAAGGAAGTGGATGAGCCACTGTCCCTGGAGGTATTTAAAAGCCAGGTAGATAAAGTGCTAGGGAATATGGTTTAGTAGAGGGCAGGTACATTTGGGCTCAGTCTCTAAGATCTTTTCCAACCAAATGATTCTATAATTCTGTGACTCCAATGTTTCATTTTAACAGGAATTATTGCTGAGGGCTGGATTTTGCATTTTCTCCAGCAAAACTCCCAGCAGAGATTTTGCTAAGCATAGTTAGAAGAATATTATACAGTATTACATATTCCCGTGGTTAAATTTGTTTTCCCTCTTCACTCAACACAAAAGAAATTTAGATGTACTGGGAAAGGAGGGAATTCTGCAGAAGAGAAGGGCATGGCAATGATGGCAAAACATACTTTGTTAATGGGCAAGTGTTAAATTCTGTTTTTTAGCTTGATGTCATAACTTTATATTTGCTAGGCTTCAGATTCCAGTACAAAAAAGGCACTTTGTCGAAGTGGTTTTGTTATTGATTGACTCTGTGCTGTTGTCTGGAAGATACTGGATATAGATCTACCTATTTCCTGGTCTGATTAGCAGTATAGTTTAGCACAACAGTCATGTTTAACTTACACGTGGAAGTTTCATCACCTCTTAAATCTGAGAAACTTCAAAGAGTTCTGAATGTGCGAGGAAAAAAACAAAAAAACCCCTCACAAAAATAAACAGAGAACATTGCACCTTTCTGGCTCTGCATGAGACAATGATGACTCAACTGGGAAAAATCACTCAAACATGATGAATTGAGGACCATGCATTCTGTCAGCCTTTGAGTGATCATGGCAATCTTGTATGTTCAAATCTAATTACAGCTGAAAACAATCAGCAGTCATCTGATTTTCACAGCTGGTAGTAAATTTCCTTATCCATCTATGAGTATTAGGAAAATTAGTAATTCAAAGCTGTTCAGTGAAGGTGTTTCACCTTTGTCCTCAAATGATGGACATGAGGTACTCCTCAAAATGACAAGATGTTTTTTATATCCATTTGAGCTATCAAGTGAGCGCAGCACTGAAACCAAAACCAGGATGCCTTCATTTACCACCATCTAGAGTTCACACCTTTGGACCAAAGTATATATTTCAAACATTAAGATACGATTAGTAGACAGAAATTATGCACATGTAACAGAAAAGACATAGCCGTTGTATATTTTATGTCTCTAGGGAGTGCAAACATATGAAATGATATATATGTTTATTGTGGAAACATTTTCTTCTTTGATGTTCATACTGTATTATAGAAAAATAAGGTTTTTACTTTGTAAATGAAAATCACTTTGTGGCATAGTTATGTGATTCTCTGTCATTTAATAAGACTTGCTGTGAGAAAGAATTGCTTTAGCTTTTGGGGAGTGAAATAAATAATTAAAAAAGGTTGATTTTATAGATAATATTACATTATGCAAATATGCAACTCAGGGAGGTTTGACACACAATGAGCTGATTTAAATGCTTTTTAAAGGCACCTTTCTGTTTTGTGATCTATATGCTGGACTGTGTGTTTGTTTATGTGGCTGCATATCTAGTGAGAACTGAGGAGCTGCTGCTTGTCTTGGTGTCTCAGCCAACATTTTAGAACTGCTTGAAATTGTGGTCTGGCCAGAAAGCAGGGCTTGCTTAGCGTGCACTCATATATACCACAAACTTCAGCCTAAGATGAGAGCCCTCAGGCAACTTCAAGAAGAAGGAAAGAATACTTCCCTTTTGGGACTTTTCTTCTCAGGGTGATGGGTCAAGTGAAAGAATGTTTGACAGCGACAATATAACAATAGATTCCTGTTATAGTGGTGAGTCATCATATCTATTTAAAGTAAAATGGTAAATAAAGATACTTGCCAACGCAGACTATCTCTCTCTTAACAAAGAGGATTGAATTTGAAAGAGAAGGAAGTCCTCACTTAGAGTGATGTCAGAAAAGATTGCAAGACTAACTAATACACATTCATAAGCTATGAATTTTCTTCAGTGGTTTGTTGAATAAGATAAGATTTAAGCATATAAATCACATCATCGATTTGGGTTACACACCTGGGTTTATGCTAGGCATAAGCAAAGAGTCCCACAGAAGCCTAATTCTGGAAACATACAGAATTAATGAGTATTTCTGGTGGTAGCCCTGGAGGCTAGCAATGTATTTTTGATCTTGCTTTTGATTTGCTAAATTTCTAAAATATAGGTTTCATCCTAGTTCATGCTATTGTCAGCTCATGTAAGAATTAAATTAACATTTATTCATCCAATGTTTCTTCCACCAGATGGAACTGGTGATGATTAGCCTGTCCTGGGGATATAGCTGTCATAGAAACTGTAAAAAGCCATCAGCTGGTGACATTACTGACATGGATCAAATCTGATCTGTGAATTAGCTCTTATATTTTGTGTCATTAATTTGTAACAAGTTACTGTTTTTTTAAAAAATGATATTATTCAGTTGTTATTTATTCAAACATTTCTATGCATGTATTACTCTCCTCTAAATGTTCAGGGAAAAAAAATGCTGGAATACTAAAGTGAATTAATCATAGATCCAGCTCCATAGCTTTAGGAAAACCATCAGCTCGCCATAACTTCCCAGTAGGGCAAGAAAATAGTTGAGATTTATCATATTGTCTTTCACAAAGGTAGATGTTATAGCATAATGAGCTGAGATGCCAGCAAAAAAGCAGCTAGAGACTGTACTAGTATCTTAGCATATGTTTCTGAAATGCTTTCTGTTATCAAATAATGGCTCATGATCTATTGTGAAGCCACTGATGGATTACCTATCAACCTCCCTTCCATGATGATTAAAACCTCTGGAAAATGGTGATAAATTACAAGACAGTTTCCTTAAAATTCAACACCAGCAGATCATCTTTGAAGTGAAGTTTCCTTAACATTTTTCTGACTTTATGTGACTGAGAATTCTCACTTTATCAGAGGTCTTACACCTCAGAGCCAAGATGTTGATAGCTGATGAAAGTGTTACAAAGCCTTGTTACATTCAGCAGCTTAAAAGCCTATGAAGGCTAATTTTTGTCTTGTTGCACTCTTCCTTTCCTCCAGAGGTCTTTGCTATTGGCAGGGTAAGCTTTTAAATGCTTCTTTATTCTGAATGAGAAGACTTTTCACAAAAGGTTTAATATTTTCTCTTTTAGGAACTTGTTATCAACTGAAGGAAGGCTGAAGACTAGAGAGGCTTCATTCATCTTACAAACAAGAACTGAGGAAAAAAATAAATAGTAATTTCAATGTACTATTGATGAGTGTTACAGGTTCATGTGATTAAAAGCTGCATGGTGAGGATATCAGCAATGGAATGGACAGTATTCTTTGAAAGCTGTGGCCATATATAGTTCTTTAATACAAGGTAAAATTTGTTAGAATTAAGATGCAGTTGAAAGAAAAACTAGACTGAAAACAGGGGGACTCCTGTGTCTTATTTTGGAAGAAACCAACAGTTCTCAGGCTTGGATCATCATTGTCATAGATGACCCAAGATCATCAGTTTTAAGCAGTTTGCTTGGAAAGTTTTTTAAATGCTTTGCTGAGCAGCAGTTTTGGAAAATATTTCATTGTACTGCCTCTCTTTCTCTTTCAATAAAAAAAAAAATCATAGCGAGACAGGACATTACAAGTTGAGGATTATATCGTCTCTTTTTTAAGGCCTTACATTGCAGTGAATCACTGTATGACGAGGGCCCAGGCTGTTAAGAGCCACTATGGTGAATACACACCAATGTCAGCTTTCTAACTTTGCAATTTGAACTAATTTCCCACACTTCCTTACCTCCATACCTACCATAAAAAAGACAGATGCATCTCTGTGACCTGTTTTGACAGACATTTAACTTTTGTTTGTTGCTTTTTCATGTCTTGTGCTTCTTACCAAAGCTGAAATCTGAATATCCTGGCAGAGCAGCTGAAGACTGATAAGCTAGCACAACAAACTAATGCTGTCACAAAATTAAACTGCATTGCTGAGGTTTATGTGGAAAAATCCACTTCTATTACTTGTAAGATGCATTTTTTCCCTATACATGCTGTATTAACATTATTTTCTCCATTAATAAGTACCTGTTCTATGTCTCCATTACTTGGATCTTGACTGATGTAAACACAAATCTCATCATTTTTCCAAAGCAACCTGCTTTTAGGTTTGTTTCAGTTACAGTCAGAAGTGTTTATTCTACCAAATGTCTTTTTAAAAAAAGAGAAAAAAGAAAAAGTACTTTTTGAGAGCTTATATGGTGAAAATGTCCTGAAATGAATTAACAGCTTCCTTATCTTCCCTAATATTTAGACATTCTCTGTCACAGCATAAGTTTCTTCTTTGTACTTTTCACTAACACCATACCTCTCTCAAATAAGGTGTAAATTAGTCCTTGTCTAATTTAGTCTTGTGTGTGTTCATGTAAATGTAACTCTTTATTTTGTAAACTTTTGTAATAAAATATGTCATTTATTCTCTGCCAATGTTCCACTCAAACCCATGTTTATTTTTGCCTCACAACCCTATTTCTACTCCTTTTAAACCCATATTGCTGATTATTTCCAAATCACAGTGGAAAAACCAATCTTTGGACATGATATTTCATGGAGATTATTCAATTTGGGGAAAAGCATGAAAATGACTGGAAACTGGATCTCTAATTTGAAGGTGATTGCAAGCTTAGCCATCAAGTGACCATAGTAGTTGGTAATATGAGAGCCAGAGTCACTAGCTACCCCTCTCTGTATTATTACACAAAGTAGATTTCAAATGAAATATACTCATCAGTTTAGAGCCTTTTTAAAATAATGACAGAGTTCTCACTCTCTTGTGCAGTGGCCTTTTAAGTCATTCTGTGTTCAGAAATGTATCTTATGTGTGATAATTTTAGGCATTAGCCATATGGTTGAGATTAGAGGAATTTTGCTTTCAGCTCCTATGGCATTGTGTACTTTTATTCCAAGTACTTCCTATTTTAGTCATTATCAGTAGAGGTGAACCAGCTGGAACAAGAGGGAGAAAGAATTAATGTAGAGTAGATGGTGGCCTGAGTGATCACTGTTCTCTCCTGATAAACTGCTGATGCTTTGAATTCACATTGTCTACTTCTGTTAAAATCAGTTAGGTACAGCATAGTGGTAACAATGTCAGAGGTCATCAGTGCTAGGTCGAGCCTGAGAATTTTGTTTCCTTAATTGCAACAGAGGCCATTTTGGCAACAGCTCTGTGGGAGATAGGGCATGACAAGCCTGTCCTTGCTGTGGTCTTCTGATTGCATAGTTTCCAGCTCTCTGAACACTGGGGTCTTGGGGAGAACATGATTTCCCTTTAGAGAACAGATTTTCATGATGTTTGGATTTGCAGGCTTATTCTTATTAACTTGTATTTTATTTCAGGGCATTACAAACCAGATGTTATAACAATACATTATTTAAATGATATATGCTGGTTTATGGCAACTGTCTGTACTACTGAAGAAATATGATAAAGTAAATTAATGCTTATTATTCCTACTTCTGGTGACGTAAAATTTTCTAGAACTGCAGCATTGGTATCATTCAATCTAAATTGAAATGGGATTGTGACAGGAAGGAAAGTTACATTTCTAAACATTGCTTATTCAGGTGCTCTAGTTGTAAATGAGCAGTACCATATTTCACCAGTGAAGAACCTTTGTGTACAAAAACATATTAAATTTTAGTGTATATATAAAATGAGACATTGTCTTACTTCAACAACTTACAGATATAAATGTAAAGTCTAGGAAACCAGGGTCTCACATGGGTTTGTGCAAATTCAAATGTCTATGCCTTCCTGAAACAATAATCCAATTAAATGTACTTTGGTTGATTCAGTAAGACAATCATCATCTTTAGTTAATAAGTCACTGAAAGCTAATTCAATGAATTTGATTAATGCGAGGAACAGACTTTATTTAATTTACCCGAACCCCAAATACAGATAGTAAAGGTTTAAACAACTGCAGAAATTACTTAGAAAAATATTGAAAGGTATGTGAATTGTCTTTGCATGTTAGTAAAGTTAGAATCCCACTGCAAAACTGCCCTTCTGAACAGGTGAACTATAACTAAAAAACTAGTTCATTACAAGTTCCCTATCACACTTAAAAGCAAGCTAAAAAAACCCCAACCAAATCATACCCTACCCCGCCCTTCCATCATGTCACATGGCTGTATGGTATGGCGCTGAGTTACGGTGAATTTACGAATGCACTGGTTCAGTTATGATGTGTAGACAAGGGTGGATATGACTGCCTCTGTGATGGCCTTAGATCTGACCCTGCAGCTCTCTTTGTAATGGAAGACCTTGCACTGCTGTTCCACACAAGCAACAGGGAAAAGTAAACTGAAAAAGAGCTCTTCCACCAACCTAGTCTGATGTTATATTGGGAAATATCTAGAAGATGCTGGATGTGGACATAAAAAGCAATAAAAGTTTGCCACATTTGTTACATTACAGTGTCCTAAAAATCCAACTGTCCAGCAGCCCAAATGGTGATGCAAGCACAGTAGTGAACCAATTTCATGCACTTTTCCAGGGTCATAATGGAAAGGATAAGAAATGCACTCTGAATAGAATAGAAATGGAGAAATGACAGACACAGATTTGAAAAGGTATAGTAAACTATACCTGGACATATTTCAGGTAAAGATATGATCACAAATTTCTCATTAATGGCTAAATTTAACACTAACACTTGACAAAATGCACAGTAAAGTAATGTAGTGATATAGCTTATCTTTCCTTTGAGTGCATGTAAAGATATGTGTTTTCTGTCTTCCAGCAATACTGATGTTTGACGGTATAATGGACCATTCTTAAATTGTATGTAGAAAGAAGGGAAGAAAAAACTGTGAATGAAAATCTTAACTTTTGTCAAAACTTGAAAAAGGCTCAGTGGAAATTCAGGTCTGCTCTTATTTTAGCTGATTTGATTAATCTATTTCTAATAATAATGACTTATTATGTGACTCCTTTGAAGTTCTTTGGAGGATGTCTGATCCTAAAAACAACGCCAAGTGCTGTGTACTTAAGTCTGTGTGCTCTCGGCTTTTGTACTCATAATAACCGGTTCCCTGGAGATAAATGCTCTGGAGACCCCACACCTCCCTCTCATGAGCTTCCTTCAGTTTGTGAGAACTCTTTTATGGTATAGGTTCCTTCCTGAGGAACAGTGCTCTTGGGAAGTCTAAGGTTTGACTTCCAAAAGTGGTGGGAAGTTTAGAAGAAAAACAACATCATTGTCAAGAAGACTCAAGTTGGCTTCATGCCTGGGCTTCCTAACAGATTTGATCTCACAGGCATAAAACTGCAGATTTGAGTCAGTCTTGATGAGTCTTGCATTTAATTTTGGGCTAAGTGAGGAAAAGAAAAGGAACTGGTTTTGATTGTTGCTGTAACCTACTTCCTCAGACATTTTCAAGCAATGTAAATTAACTACTTATTTTTACCACAGCAGCTGAGACCACTGAAGTGGTCATTTTCCCTTTTATTTTTTTTAGCCCATGGTGAAATCTAGCATTTGGGCACAAGGTGAGATCCCTACAGAAAAGGCTCTGAACTGAAGATGGTATGACCCATGTGATATACTGCTGTACTCCAGTTCCTCTGTTATCTGTATGGCATGGGTGGAGTAGTCCCTCTATGCACACCATGTGTACTTCCCAACCCCAGTGAACCACTGCCTTCCCACTTCAATCACCCTTCAACCACTTTCTGGCAACAGAAATGAAGGAAAAGTATCCAGAAATCATGCAGAACCTGATTGGGATGATTTCTGAATCCTGAGATAAGTGGATAAGTGCACATAACTTTCCTGAATTTGGTACCTATTTCTTTTCATGCAAAGATTATACATATATCCCTTCAGGAATAATTTTCCAAACACAATTCAAATTTGTGTCACATCTAAAAATTGCTGCTGCACCTTTTAGTAACACAGTAGGGTGCAGTTTGTAGCATGCATTTTTGCAGTTTGTAGGATGCATTTTTTGTTTCAAGTAGGCCAGATACAAAAAATCCATATTAGGGATGACCACAGGGTGTTTTTAAAGGGCTTTGGCATTAAAATAAAATTCTGTATTTATTTATACCTATTAAAAGACACAGGCTATTTGAAGATTAAGTAGTGTCATTAGGTAGTAAATTAATGCCTATTATTCCTGCTGCTGGTGATATAAAAAGTTTCAAGAACTGCAGTATTGATATCATTCAATCTGAACGGAAATGGGATTGTGACAGGAAGGGAAGTTACATTTCTAAACATTGCTTATTCAGGTGTTTTAGGTGTAAACAAGGAGTGCCATATTTCACCAGTGAAGAACCTTTGTGTTAGTTAAGTAAAATGATATTAAAAATTATAATAATAAAAATTTATTAGCGAGAAAGTCTGGAAGAAATGTTCTCAAAAGATTGATAAACTCTTTATTCCTGACTAGACTGAAATTTTCATATGTATATAAATGTACCTATAAATATTTTGATAATAAACCAGTATAAAGGGTGTCCATTTGTAAGGAAAGTTCTATCAGCAAAGACACAGTCCTGCCACAGTCTTTATGTGAAGTCTCTACAAGCATAAGATGTGTTAAGAATTCAAGATAAGGCCTCAGATTTCAACAGGACACCAATTATTCTGGATGAGTTATGAAGCACTTCTATTGTTTCTCTCTGAAATGCATTTTTGTGTGAGTTTAGAACATATGAAAGATATGAGAATGGTGGCTCTGTAGAACGAAGATTTCTGTTTGTCTGTTAAACAGATAGAAAAGCAGACAACTCAGGAGGGAGTTTCCTCAGCACAGTTGTGGAAAGAAACTTTTGTGAGTGGGAGAACAAGAGTATATTTTGAGACTTCTTAAAAAATCTGAAGAAGCTATACAGGCACTGTAAGTCCTAATAGTCATATTCTTTAAACTTAGTTACATGTATTCACAGATTCTTTGACTAACTTTTTTTTAAAAAAATGTTCACAAATAATCAAAACCATCATTAGCTTCTTATCTTTATATACCACATCACTCTGTGTTTTGTGTTCAATCAATATTTGACCTCTCTGTTTATGCTGCTATGGAGATATCCGCTAGAGACAAAAGAGTTGTCTTTTTCTAGATGTTTGTAAAAGCAGCCACCTTGACATCAACTCCAAAGGCATTGCAGCTGAAATACAACCACTGGACTGTAACAATGGTACAACAAAGCAGCAGGAACTGGATAATAATTGTACTGCCACTAAAAGTTGATGCCAAAACTTTAGAGTCTTTCTGAATGTTTTGGTAACATAATGGCAGGAAGCCAGTTCATTAAGGAACACTGATTTTTGGGTTTGTTTATTTTTTCTTTTTTTTCTCTACTCCCTCCACCCCCTTCTTTTTTTTTTCTGATTTACATCAGCAGCAGATATAGACTGCTGGTGATCAGATCACTCTCTGATTTCAGTTCATGGCACTTATTACACACATGTCAGACTGAGCAATTGAATAGACATATATTTACATGTAAGTACTAAACAATACAATCTTTCAGACACAAGATCACCCTTCTTTATAACTAATTCAAAGTTTTAATAGAGACTACCAATATCTAGAATGCAAGCTATTGTTCCTTAGAAACCCTCAGATAAATAATAAGACATGAATGCCACCCTAAGTGCGATTTTGCAAGCAAGACTAAACTTGTGGATGTGGTCTTCCTGGACTTTAGTAAAGCCTTTGACACAGCTTCTCACAGCATTCTGCTATGGAAACTGTTTGCCTCTGGCCTGGAGAGACGCACACTCTCCTGGGTGGAAAACTGGTTGGCTGGCCGGGCCCAGAGAGTGGTGGGAAATGGTGTTAAATCCAGCTGGAGGCCAGTGACAAGTGGGGTTCCCCAGGGCTCAGTGCTGGGTCCAGTCCTGTTCAATGTCTTTATCAATGACCTGGATGAAGGCATCGAGTGCACCCTTAGCAAGTTTGCAGGCAACACTAAGCTGGGTGGAAGTGTCGATCTGCTGGAGGGTCGGGAGGCTCTGCAAAGGGATCTGAACAGGCTGGACTGCTGGGCAGAGTCCAACGGCATGAGGTTTAACGAGGCCAAATGCCGGGTCCTGCACTTGGGGCACAACAACCCTGTGCAGTGCTACAGACTAGGAGAAGTCTGTCTAGAAAGCTGCCTGGAGGAGAGGGACCTGGGGGTGTTGGTTGACAGTGACTGAACATGAGCCAGCAGTGTGCCCAGGTGGCCAAGAAGGCCAATGGCATCTTGGCCTGTATCAGAAATGGTGTGACCAGCAGGCCCAGGGAGGTTATTCTCCCTCTGTACTCTGGTACTGGTGAGACCGCACCTCGAATCCTGTGTTCGGTTCTGGGCCCCTCAGCACAAGAAGGATGTTGAGGCTCTGGAGCGAGTCCAGAGAAGAGCAACGAAGCTGGTGAAGGGGCTGGAGAACAAATCTTATGAGGAGCGACTGAGAGAGCTGGGGTTGTTTAGCCTGGAGAAGAGGAGGCTGAGGGGAGACCTCATTGCTCTCTACAACTACCTGAAGGGAGGTTGTGGAGAGGAGGGTGCTGGCCTCTTCTCCCAAGTGACAGGAGACAGGACGAGAGGGAATGGCCACAAGCTCTGCCAGGGGAGATTTAGGCTGGACATTAGGAAAAAAAAATTCACAGAAAGGGTCATTGGGCGCTAGCAGAGGCTGCCCAGGGAGGTGGTTGATTCACCTTCCCTGGAGGTGTTTAAAGCACGAGTTGACAAGGTGCTGAGGGGCACGGTTTAGTATTTGATAGGAATGGTCAGACTCGATGATCCAGTGGGTCTCTTCCAACCTGGTTATTCTATGATTCTATGATTCTATGAAAAATTAATGGCCATTAGTGGAATAACTGTATGTTTTCAGCAAAATATGCTCCAGGTCATATTGACATTTGCCAATTAACAGGTAATTACCCTGAAAAAAAGAGAAAGATGGCAGCACTCCTACAGTACATGTTTTGGAGAAATCTTTAATTATCTATACTACTCATAATTATTTGTGATGTGGAAAGGAGGACTTATTCTGTCCCGCTTTCAAATGAGTGCTTTTAGATGATTCACATTTTCCTCTACAACTTTCCTGAAAGACACATCAGTCTCCTTTCATCATCCTATTTTGGAATCAATAGCCTTGTGTTTCATTCTATAGGATTCAGGCATCTCTAGACAGTATTACTATCAGTCTTGATGGATGACAGAACATTAAATGAATTGCTGCAAATTTGAAGAGGCTGTATTCTGGCACTGCTGAAGAAACTCAGCAAGTGTGTAAAATGAGGTAGCAAATGCTAAGCAAAATGATAGTAATAAGTGAAATCAGAGATCTGATTAAATAATAGATATACTTGGTTTTGTTGCTGAATTTTAGTTTCCCAGACCAAGGAAGGGAAATGGAATATAGATGCAGAGAAAAAATTGTATTTTGCCAGTATGAAAATGTGTTGTCTTTCATCACACCAGATTACTTGCAATAAATTGCTTTCCTTCCTTTTTGAGGTTTAGACTTTGTGATTTGGGAGCTCTTTTGCAGTCCTATGTTTCTGTATTCCTTTCATCATTTCTTTAAGATGAACAAAGTCTATTTTCATTTTAAATTAACTCATCATAAATAAACTTCAAACACAAGTCTTTATTGTAAAGCACTGCATAAAATTGGACAGATATTCAAGCATTCTGACCACTTAGAGCTCATACTAATTTCTGGGTGTCAAGTCTTTTAAAAATTAACCTCTGAATGTGCTTTAATGTGATTTCTGAAGCTGATCCTTAGGTGTGCAGCATGCGATTTAGACATACAAATTTCAAGATCGAGATAAGTGTGTGGCAGTCTACACAAACATATCTTTAACTTCAAGCACAGAAAAAGTCAATCTGCTTTCAAGTCTCATGCTTAAGACTAAGGCTGCACCTATGTGAAATAAATGTGGACTTTGTTAAAATAGGCCATAAGGCTCCATTTTACAAGAATGAATGTAACCTGCATCATTCATAAAGATGACACATCATTTACCTCAAAATAATGTATTCAGTGTTTTCTATGAAATGGTTATAGCACTTCTTGCCTTTGGGCTTTTGCTTCTGCTTTCCCATTCACTTAGTAATTTCCTCTGCTCATGGTCCACCTTCTGTCAAACCTGTTATTTGGAAACGTCACAAGAGAAATGACATAAGAGGGAGGTCAGAAGCAGACATGCAAGGCTCTGTGTACAGCAAGGTTTTGTTGCTTATGAATGATCTGTGATAGGAACCTGTGATAGGAACAGCAAATACTTCTTGAATAGGGTAGGATCGGTTCTTGTGAAAGGGAGAAACTCCTAATTCCAGACTTGTGACAATCTATTTTATTTTATCCATCATTTTACACAAAGATTTTGGTTTAGTTCATAATGCTTTTATAGCTCTTTTAAGCTTGTATGTATAAGGCTGTGGATTTCTGTGACTTGGTCTTATTTCAGATTTGAGTAGTGATCAGTTATGTGTTACACCAGTTTTATGCTAATGAAATGGACTCCAATTCTGAAGTGATATTTGCCATCTTTCCATTCTACTGTACATCACCTGGCAGCTGCATATGTAGTTGCTATGTAATTTACGCTTTGCAGGTGTCAGTAACTCCATTGCAGAAACCAGAAAGATGCTTGGATGTATTTGGTAATTACTGTGTTACTAACAGGGTAATTGCACACTTATTTCTGTCTACAAATTACATGGTAGTCACAGTCAAAATTACCATTAAACACATCTCCAGCAGTTGCCAGTGAATAATTGTTTTTTAATTACAATATAATTACATCCTTATTACTGTCTGGTAGAATAAAGCACTGCTTGATTTTGGATACTTTGTGGCATTGTCACAGCAGCTAAATGTCCATGGATGTCATTCACATGAACACTGTGGCAACTCACCACAATTTTTGGAAGTGTTTTTATCTGAGAATATGAAATGGCTATCTCTATGGAGGTTGTATCCCAATTTGAGCAAATATTTTGTGCTGTTAGTCCCAAGTTCCTCTCAGTTAAGCTTAAGCTTGCCATGGTTTTCAAATGTCATTGTGACTTCTCTGTTTTAAGCTAATGGGAATGATGTCCACAGATGGAACAAAGACAAGAGTATGCACAGAGGTTTCCACCCCAAAAATTTCATCCCAAAGCTCCAAATATCTGCATGACACTTTCCCATTGACAGTGATAAACTCTTATACAATGAATGATTCTAAGCTGCCTTACCATAGCGTGTTTGGCTCTGAGTTTGAGAGGATCTGCCCTGAGTTCCAGGGTTTCAGAAGAAGTAAGCCAAAGTTGAATGTATTTCTCAGGACTGACAACTCCTGATAAATTACGAAATACAAAACTCTGAGATCTGGTGATATAGAAAGAACAGTATTTTATCTACCTGATTATGGAATAATAATAATAATAAAAAAAAATAAATAATCTTCACTCTGTTTATAAGCAGTGAAGAACAGCATAATATTAAAAAGATATGTCTGGTTTCAGTAGGCCCACTCAAACAAATCCAAGGAAATCCAACAGAATCAGGTTACACATCATACCAGCAGAAAAG
This sequence comes from Clamator glandarius, assembly GCA_033459285.1. Classification (NCBI taxonomy): domain Eukaryota; kingdom Metazoa; phylum Chordata; class Aves; order Cuculiformes; family Cuculidae; genus Clamator; species Clamator glandarius. Next base: position 3,340,318 of record JAUNZM010000105.1, read on the forward strand.
CCTGCTCTAGATCTCATGAAGAAACAAGTTTTTCACTGGCTTAAGATCAGATTCTGCTAAATTTTCTCAACTTTCTCAGCAAAGGATACTTTCCCCTCTGAGCCTGGCCTAGAGGAGCTACAGGCTTTTAGGTACAGGATCTCCACACCAAGAACCATGGACTTGCTGAGATGCTGTTAATCATTATTAAGTACTTTATAATAAGATTTTAGAGTCTGGTTTATTGCAAATAAAATAGACAAATAAAATGAAGTTCAATTAATCATCAAGGTTTGGATAGCCAGGATTCTGCAGAGTGTTAATCACAGTTTAAACAAATAGGTAGCATTTCCAAGCATTTAGAGCATGCTGTGCTGTTCCACACACTTTACAAATAAATTAAATTCTCCCTGTGATTCTACACAGAAAACCAAAACAAACTAAACAAAACCAGGCACTAGAGAAACTCAATCTCTGCTTTGACTTCTGAGTTGTAAAAATCTTAACTGTTTACTATTTTGTCATCATCCCCAATGGCACTTTCAGATAGTGCTTGTTCACATATCTTGCCACTTTAAATAATGCACTGATTTGCAGATAATAGAGAAAATATTTGCCGTCTCAAGTTTTAACCTGAATCTGATCTTTCATATAAGCAGAAAGTGAAATGATTAAGTGCAATGGAGATGTAAAGATTTCAGCTAATCATGAATATCGGAAAAAAAAGATAAATACTTTCAGTTAACATTCAATTATATTTTCATAAAGTTCTTCTAGCTGTCCACTCTGCTTGCATTTTCCCCTGTCAAGGATAGTTTATATCAAATTAATAAGAGAATTTATACAAATTCTCTTATTACTAGATGAAGTTGAAATTCAAAGAGTTCAAATTCAACAGTCCCTGTGAGCAGAGTCGCTAAAACTATTTTCTTTCACATAAGCCCGTGATTGGAATTCATTTAAATACAATTTGAAGGTCTGGCAAAATAATAGTAGGCTAAAATACTTAATTTCTTTGTCCTTAACTAATAACACATTTTGTTTGAGGTCAGAATTTTCAAAATGATTTTGCACACATGACATATTGACAGTCTGTATTTTCAGAGGCTTTCTTTTTTAATTTAAAACATTGCAGTTTATTTTTGAAACTGAATTGCTGGGATAGAGAACAAACTGCAGTTCATTGAGTGGTATTGCAAATAATTCAAAGGGAAATGCAGTGTTTGAAAGCAGTACTGTTTGCTAAAGGGCATTTGCTACCAGATAGAAGCATGAGACAGAACTATTGTCTCAGCTGAACTCTACAGAGTACCAAAGGCTATAGGATGTTAGTGCTAGAATTTAAAAATTACAGATTTTGTACTGGGATATTATAACGAGGTTTGAGTGTTTAAGTAAAGAAAGAACTTATAGGCTCCCAGTATTCTCAGAAGACAATACTGAATAGGAAGTCTGGCAGAAAGAGAAGCATAGTCACTGAGGCTTCCCATTTCTGAGTTAGATCTTCAGTTAGAGGATGCATGCTCAAACACATCGAGTTCTTGGAATAAAGTTTTTCACCTCCAAAGCATTTTGCTGAAGCAGCAGTCTTCTGTCAAGAACATAAAAGCAGAGGAGTGTTATATAGAGTAGAGGGAAGCAGCAGTTGATCTGGAAAAAGGCTCATTTCAGTTTGATGCATTCATCCTAAAATAATCAAGTAAAAGTTTCATTCTACATGATCTTGATTCATGCATGCTCCATTACTGGAATAATTGAGCACTGAGTAGTTCCACTAACCAAAAGAAAAATAAAATCAAAACATAAGAGGAAAACAAAGAAGGGAATGGAAAAATAGTAACTCTTCCTCTGTTTCCCTTGTCTGCCCTGTCTATTCAGTCTGTCAGATATTTGGCACATAGCCCCATCTCTCAGTGTCTAATTATAGCATTCCAGTTTGATGGGGATGTCTGACTGACACATGTAATTGATGCCAATGAAACGAATGAGAGTTTTTTTACATGGATCTTTCCTGTGTGGCCAGGACTCACAGCAAGTGGTTCTACATGGCAAACACATTGTATTACCCCTTCATTCCCTTTCTGGACAATGTTTGAGGCCTATTTCTGTTCATTTGTTCAACTGTCTTAGCATGCGGTTAAGAGTTTCCTTTGCAAACTCTGCTTTAGTTTTGATCCCTTTATGTCTCTGAAGATAACTATAGGTTCAGGGTTTCCTGATGTTTCTATGCATACAGACCTAATGTTTACAGATATGACTTCTTAACTAAGTGTAGTATTGCAATCTTTCCTGTAGCACTATTAAAAGAAATAAAAAAAAGAATAGCATATAATTAGGAAAATGTCCTACATACAGTGAGTTTGGGCTTCATTATTAACATTTAGTATAGTGTCTTACTTTCTTAACAGTGTCTGTGCACTGGATCTGTGTGTAGTTTGGGAGGAAAGGGTATTCTGAAGAAAGCTGATGTGAATGGAGTTCTCTGCAAAACACAGAGGTAATGCAGCTTTTACCTTTTTATGTGTCAGATATTTTATGTGAAGAAGCTGAAAATGCAGCTGGAGATGAAGAGCACCTGGTAAAAGAGAGCACTATGAGTAAAGCTACAAATGTAGAAAAGCCTCAAGAAGTCTATGAAGAGCAGCTAGTTTGATAGACTGTATTGTCTGAGTGGGCAGTGATGACAGAATAGAGAGGGAAAACTGGAAGTTAGGATGAGTGGTTTTATTTTTAATTGGATGGGGATTCCAGGAGGAAGATGCTGGAAAGTGGCACCCAGGCAGCCATTTACTTTCAGCATGTTCTTCTCATCCTTTTCAAAAAGCTACTCATCTTGTCCAAATGTACAGGATTTCTTTTACAACGATGCTTATGATCAGTAATCTGTAAACAGAAGCTTGCCTATGATATTTTTCTGTAATGTTGGATTTAGGCACAGTAGATGAGAAAGACATATTGCATGCACGCACGCTACAGAAAAATCTAGTTGTAAACAAGAGGAAGCCTAGCAGAGAGTGTTACATTATATCCAGAAAGAAAGAAAAATTTCAGGCCTGACACGATAATTTTGATTTTATTATAATAGGCTTTCAAAATATGTTGCGACTAATCAGATGAAAAGTTAACATATATATTTGAATGAGTGGACTTAGGTAGGCATAAGAAAAAATACACTCTGAACTAGCAAATCATTTTTATATTAGCCAAAGCAAAATCTTCACAGTGAATGTATGTAAATCACTAACTTTTGGTGCACTGAAGGGAATGTACTTCATGCTATAACTTAAATACTAATGAAATCAAGTGAAAATGATAGTCATTAGTCAGCTGTGCCTTGATATGGTTCCCTGTGGACTGATATAATTTCACCATTAGAAATGGATCATCTCGCAGTCCACAGTGAGTATTTAATCCTTCTGTAAAGCAGATTTAAATTTGATGTTTAATATGTGGGTTTTTTCATTTGAGTTCTCTTATGTTTCCATATTTGCAGCTTGTGTTTAATCTTTTTTAAGTCTAAGTTTTTTATCTGCATTCTTTCAGTTTTATGTGATTTATTATTGGCCTACGTGAATCATACAGCCACAGGTATTAATGATAATCAGTGGAAGGGAACTAATTAGCACACAGCTCAAAATAATGATGCCTCTTATAAGCCAAATGACCCACTTTAGTTTCAGTTCATAAATGAATGTGTTACCTGGTAAAAATTCAGAGGTAACATTTTGAATGGTATTCAAGACAAAGATAGGTATAGTCATTCTTCAACTCTTTCCTTAGATGAAAATAATTTAAAATATTTTTCCAACATCTGATTCTGATGGTTTATTTCAAAATAAGTCAGCAGAGGCTCAGACATATGTGTGCACACATGCAACTTGTGAAACTTTAACTGAGGTAATTTGAAAGGAATCAGGAAGGAGATGCTTGCCAGAATTCCTAAAAGTCAAATCCTGCTGTGTGGTATAAAGAGCATGTGCTACCCACTCATTTTTTTCCTAATACTAGCTCCTTATTCCTTAACTCTTGCATCAGATCTGCATAGGAAACACCAGTGGAGAAGCACCAACCCTTGATTTGAACAGAATCTTTTTTACTCAGAGAAAACTCCCACTGAAATGAATAGGAACTCTTCTGTACACAGGGAAAAAACATGAGAGAATGGAAAATGCATAGTATTTCTTAGGAATATTGCCCTGCCTCCATGTTTTCTTGGCTTAGTAATGCATCTACATAATATTACTTTTATACAATTGCTGGGCTATGAAAGAAACAAAGCACAGTAGCAGTGTCCTGCATGCAATCTGCCATTTTATAGTTGAAGAGGAAATCTCTAGTGGTGATGAGAATCACTAAGGACTGTGTGTCATTTAGCATTATAAATTATAAATCATAAGGTTATGTAATACCACATTTGAGAAAGAGCTCAAGCACACAATACTGATTGTCTAGTCAGCATGCTCCCTGTTTAAACTTTTGTTCTTGCCAGCCAGCACTTCCCAATTGAAGAATTAGGCATAGTATCAGGGTATGGCTATATCATTCCTCAAAAATAGTATGGACAAGACAGCATAAAATTTGGTTCGGTCCAAACTTCCAGGGTAATGTTCAGTCCATGATACGTCCCTGTATACCCCCATTTTAATCTTAGGCATGCAAAACATGCCCCCCTCCCACCCTCTCCACAGCCTTTTTTCAAACAGACTGGTCCTTTTCCTTGTTTATTTAACACCAATGTACATTAAATATCGTCTCCCTAGTCAGCCTTTATATAAAAAACTAAAATTCTTAAAAACTTGTAAAAATCCCTTTTGATACTGGATTTGAAGCAAATCATGATATTGTTGATGTTGAAGATGCCATTGTGGCAGACAGGCACACAATAGCTGTTCTCTGCTTCTTTCATAAGAACGCAGACTGAATCAGGCATCCTCTGGCAGCTAGAGTGCTGCCCTCCTTCTCTTTTGGTGTTGCCCAGTCCCTGGTGATATGTAAGTAAGTTGATATGACTTAGTTTCCTCCTACAAAGCAAAATCATTCTTCCTTTCTAGTTAGCCTGTGTTTTCAGTCCCGATACAAGTCAAGAGTATTCTTGATATAATAAAAACTTAGTCACGAGTTCCCCAATCCTACTTTAAATTAAACATTATACACTGACTATTCTGGACAGGAATTAAGATATTTCCATGTTGTAGCAAGAGATAAACTACCTTCATATATGTTGTTACAGTTGACCTTTACCAGCATGGGAAAACAAGACAGCTTTTGTAGAAATGTATTGATTTAGATATTTTGGACTGAATTTTCATAAAATTTGGCCTTTGATCTAGGTGATTTTATATGCAAAGGTATACATTTTAGACTTGTTGCTATTGCTATTAAAAATCTTATCTCAAAACAATTCACAATGTGCACACCAAAACCAATCAGAAAGCGTTAGAGAGAAAATATCTTAGATTAGGCAGAGTTTTCAGCACAGTCCTGGTTTACAAAAGACTGGATAAGAAGCTGTAGACTCAACATTTGACTTTACTCTCCCATCCTGGTATGATTAGTTGTGATCATGCTGTGCAGTCTGTCATCTTGCTTCCCCAGAGCTCTATCTCCACAATGTTTGTCTCTCACTCTTATCTTTCTCAGTGGTCTGGCGTCTGCCCTGAGGAATGTGGTTAGGTGGGAAAGCGTGGGGTAATGGAGAGCAATGAGTGCCTTTGAAACATGATGATTGAACCACTTATATTGAGTTTACAACTAGTTGATGTTGAGGAAAAGTATTGCATTTCATGACATATTTTGTTTTCACAGTTGCTGAGTAGGTGTTGGAGTGAAATCAGTAACCTACCCTCTAAATCGAAAACAAATCAAATAAAGGAATCTTAATTTTGTTTTGTGTAACTACCCTTCCGAGCAAATCTGTATTGACTGTCTCATAATTTATGCTGGTCTAACATTAGTTTGTTTTCTGGATGAGTGTGTTGGTCTCATTCCAGAGCCATCTGCCCGCAGAAATACACAGAAAAGAGAAGAGTGTATTAAGTTTAGCCATTGCTTAGTAAATAGTTCAGGGGGAAATCATTAGGTCAAATTCTAGTTTAGTGTTGCAAATCTATTGGACTTTAAAAAAATTGTTTCACTGTGAAGGCTTGAAGCCCAGAATCAAAGAATGAACTTGGGGAGTGCCAATGACAAGTTCTTTCTTAGGAGAGGCTATCAGGTTTTTGGAGAGTGCAATCCTTGCTTTACCCCATCTCCATGTTTTACATAGAAAAAAACTCCTAAAGTTATGTCAGAGATTTGTTAGGAGATGATAGTGTCAGAAGCCCAGAATTTCAAGTTCATTTTTATTTTCTATTAATATTAATATTTTTCAGCATAAAGTCACTGTGGCTTGCTGTGGGAAAACTGCCAAGGGAAGAGTATATAACATTCTGGGGGATTTCAGTAGTACATGCTATTGGCGAGCAGATGCTTAGAAAATAAAATAAGGCAATGATAAGGCAGGGGTGTTGCTGCTACAGATGACATATACACATTTTGTTTTATGAGGGTTTCCAGATGGAAGCAGTACAGCTTCTGGAACTCACTTCAACCTGAAGGTAGCTACACCTTAATGTATTTATGTTTTGGTCCAGGGCCCTTCAAGTGTGATCTTTTTAAGGATTATGGAATAATGGAATAGTAATTTTCATGTTATATGTGTATTTATCAATAATATCAGTCATAATACGTTCTTTTTGACAACAGGGAATTCAGCTTTTATGCAATTACTTTTCTTTGTGTATCTCATAGTTTCTGAGGTGATCTCTGATGACTAATATTTACATTGAAATGGAGAAATAAAAGGAAATGGAGTCATACAAAAAGCCACTTTTTTCAAAGCCAGCCCTTAAGATCTGCTGCACATGGTCCTTCTTTTCTATTGCTAGCTTATCTACACAAGGTGCAATGATGTTGAAGGTGTCAGACCTCAGTCTTAGTTACTTTTCTCACATTTGCAGAGCCATGGTGCTCAGCCTGATTCCCTCATTGACAGTTGGTCTTTCCATGCTCATATACCTCTGACAAACCAAGGTAGCAGCAGCAGTGAGTAACATTAAGCTACAGGAACCACATGAGCACCTGGACTGAAATGTTGAAGCCTGGACTTGCTGTGGAGAGGTTTATGGTCTCTAGAAGTGTAATTCCAATAAATTTGAGTTGACAAGGTACAAGAGCTATGTCCTTGGCCTTTTCCACAAACAGAACAAATTCTTCTTGTGCTTGTGCTTATTAAAAAGGTGGAAAAATTCTGATGGCTAAAATTCTCAGGAATCATCTGCAAAAATCTCTCTCACTCTGTCTTTTTTCCTCTCCTCAAGTCCTGCACACAGTTTGAAATCAGAATTTACTGCCATTTTGTTGATGATTCAAGAGGCAGTAACCTTCTTTCCCAGAAAAATAATTAGTCATCAGTAGAGAACAAAGTAAAATGTGGTCTTTGAATGGCCCTTTTTCTATATCTCACTATTTATCTAAGGACTGCAAAACACATCATGAGTATTAATGCTCATAAATAAACTGGCAGAAGGTGTGTTGATATTTCTAATGCATAACAGATTCCTGATGCCTTCAGTGGGATCAACTCTATTTTAACTCTACCACCTTTCAGTGTGTTTGTTTAGCTGATGAAGAGACACTGGCTTAATGATATTTATTAACGTGCTCAAGGTCCTGGATGAGCACAATGCCAAATCCAGTAATGAATGCAGAGATTTTAACTCCCACACCTGAGCTTCAAATTCATTTTCTTGGTATGCTCCATGGATACAATTCTGATGACTCTTAGGAAGTAGAGTTTTTTTTTTTTGGAACTGTTGCTTTTCTGGCAAAAACATAATTTCAATGCACTGGTTATTTGAATAGCACAAATTAATAGGAGGTGTATGACCTCTCTGTGCTTTTGTTATATTCGTTTGAGAGTTTCCTTGATGAATTTTAGCTTGAAATTGTACTCTAAAGGCAGGTCCTGGCATCATTCATAGTAGCACAGGAGCTATTAATCCTGACTACCTTGCTTCACTTCTTCTCTTCCATTTAAGACACTTTGCACAGCTTTCATCAGTGCAGATCATAGAATCATAGAATTGTTTAGATTGTAATGGATCTTTAAAGGTCAGCAATGAGCAGGGACATCTTCAGCTACATCAGGCTTCTTAGAGCCCCATCCAGCCTGACCCTGAATATTTCCAGAGATGGGGATTATACTGCCTCTCTGGGCAACATGCTCCAGTGCTTTTCCACCCTTATAGCAAAAATCGTCTGCCTTACATCTAGTCTAGGTCTACCCTATTCTAGTTTAAAACCACTAACCTCTGTTTCACCGCAATAGGCCCTACTAAAAAAATTTGTTTCCATCATTCTTATAGACCTCCATGATGTACTGAGAGGCCTCAATATGGTCTCCCTGCAGCCTTCCCTTCCCCAGGCTGAACAACCCAGACTCTCTCAGACTTTCTTAGTAGGAGAGGTGTTCCATCCTTCTGCTTATTTTTGTGGCCTTTCTTTGGACCCTCTCCACCAGGTCCATGTCTTTCCTGAGCTCCAGAGATGTCTTTCCTGGGCTCTAGAGATGGATGTAGTACTCTAGGTGGGGTCACACCAGAGCAGAGTAGAGGAGCAGAATCACCTCCCTTGATCTGCTGACCATGCTTCTTCTGATGCAGCCCAGGATACAATTGGCCTTCTGGGCTCCAAGTATACACTGCTGGCTCATGTCCAGCTTTTTATCTTCCAGTACTGCTGAGTCTTCCTCAGGGCTGTTCTGAATCCCTTCATCCACCAACCTGTATTGATCTAAGGGACTGCCCTGATTCAGCTGCAGGACCTTGCATTTGGCCTTGTAGAACTTCATGAGGTTCACATAGGTCCCCTTCTCAAGATTGTCCAGGTGCTGCTGGATTGCATCCTGTCCTTCAGATATGCCGATCACATCATTCATCTTGGTGTCATCTGCAAACTTGCTGAGGGTGTTCTTGATCCCACTTTGATGTAATTATTAAGCAGTAGTGGTTTTGAGATGGACACCTAAGGGTCACCATTTGTCACCTGTCTCCACTGGGACACTGAGACGCTGACTAGTATCCTCTGGATGCTACTATCCGGCCAAATCCTCATCCACTGAACAATCCACCCATTGAATCCGTCTCTCCAATTAAGACAGAAGGATGAAATGAGTGATCAAGTGAAAGGACTTAGAGAAGTCAGATGAGACCTGTGAATCTGTAAATATAGACTAGATCTCTGAGACTCACTCATTAGACACATTTTACTTAAATGGTGTTGCAGCATGCTGTTGTGCCAATCCAGGTAATGTACGAGTAATATACAGCACCACCAGCAGTGGTGAGACTGGGAGCTGGAGTTTGCTCACTACTCTACCTTGTCCTCCTGCTGGCACATGCTTCAGTGATTGACCTGCATTACTCATACAAGACTAGACACACAGAGGAAGCTGTACAACAGGTAGGATTTAAACACATCAATCCTAAAGCTTTAACTTTAAGGTTAGGTGTAGCTAAACTTAAAACATAAAACATTTACTTAGGTATACAGCTCAGAATCACAATGTTTGCTATGCTTTGAGGGTCCAAAGTTTTGTCTTTCCTTGCACAGCAAGGCACTTTGATACGTGGTGGAATGGTGTGTGCTTCTGATTGTGTGTGTCTGTACATAGATCTTTACACATATATCTGGATCTGTATTCTGTAGTATGTGTACATGTGTCTGTTTATGGACAACATTTCTGAGATTTCTCTGAGGCCCTGTGAAATATGTCTTTTTTTCTTGACTAAGCTGAAGGAAATGAGAGAAATGACTAATATGATACTAATTTTCTCCAGCATCTTTGCAGTGAAATAACAAAATGTGAATGCCACTACAAGTTGACAAAAAATCCTTGCACATCTGGTTTGTGCTATCTAACATCCAATAGTGTTTATCAGATCACTCTTTCTTTCATCTGCTTGCTTCCCTGTTATTCCCATAAGTGCAAATTATTGTATTTGTCACACAAGAAAAGGGACTTGGGTAATGAGCTTACTATATTTAATGGAATATATATGTTTCCTAGAATAAATAATAGGTGTATAAGATGTTTTACAGATATTGGAAGAAGAAATGTGTCCCTTATTAAGTATTTTGTCCCTTCTGCAGCCCCTTAAGATATCTGTAGTTTTCTATTTTATTTTTGAAAATTCCTAAATCTAGAACTTTTTTTGCATCACGAAGACTGCAATAGTATTAAGGAAAGATATTGCATACCTCTATTCCTAGATCAAGTAAACCTAAAAGTCGATTAATTAAATCTCTTTTTACATTACATCTGCTTAAAAATTCTATTCTAACTATAATGTCATCATTAAGGCTCTTTCAGCATGGCAGAACTGACAACAGTTAGTTCCAGTATGTAATTAGAACATATAAAAATCTTCTCTATAAACAGAATTTTAATACCTACGACATCATCAGAGGATAGATTTTATTTTATGGATTGCTTTTATCCTATTTTGAGCATCTAGCATGAGCTGGTGTCTTTGAAAAGTGCAAAGAAACAATGACAGGATCAAGTCTGTTGTCATCTGAATTGTTTCATGTCAGGAGTAGTTATGGGCTTTTTTTCCCCCTGCAGCCTCACATGATTCTTCAGTGTCAAGGCAATACTGCAGCGGTTCTGGTATGGCATACAAGACTTAATACTTTAGACCATATTCCACTCTTATTTAGCCAGTCTTCAAAATTTATTTTACATTACTGATTTATTTCTTTTCACTAGAAGGGAAGATAATGATAGAACTAACTTTTGTTTTGAATAGATATGTAATAGAAAGGTATTCTTTATCTTTCTGTTCATATGGATTTAGCTAGTATTAATTTTCATTTGCAATAGAATTGCAAAAGGCAATCACAGAAATCTCATCCTTATATTGCTCAATGTACTTACTGGAGTACAGAGGTGTCAAATACTATCAGGTACTAAACTAGCAAGGACATTTTCACTAGAATTGATTTCTTGAGTCTTCAGAATCCTTGAAATCACTCAAAGTCCTTGCTGCTTTTCAGGTACCCTATTAATCTTTATAGGTTTATATTGACATTGTTTGCTGCACTTTCCTGCTGTGCTTTCTGGGCAGATGCGAACAGACCACAAAGGGGCAGAGATCTATTTCTAATTAAGAAGGATACACATCAGGCCTTTAAACTGGACAGAAAGTTCATATTAAAAGCAATCATGACCATAAAGTGTAAATGAGATGCAGAGTGATGAATGATTTCTGGAATAAGGTAGTATTTGTGTTGATCTCACTACTGATGTATCTTTGCCTCTTACAGAATCACAGAAACACAGAATAACTAGGTTGGAAGAGACCCACCGGATCATCGAGTCCAATCATTTCCACCAATTCCTAAACCATGCCCCTAAGTACCTCATCCACCCTCACCTTAAACACCTCCAGGGAAGGTGAGTCAACCACCTCCCTGGGCAGACTGTTCCAATGCCTAATGAACCTTTCCGTGAAGAATTTTTTCCTTATCTCAAGCCTAAATCTCCCCTGGCAGAGCTTGTGGCCATTCTCTCTCATCCTGTCCCCTGTCACTTGGGAGAAGAGGCCAGCTCCCTCCTCTCCACAACCTCCCTTCAGGTAGTTGTAGAGAGTAATAAGGTCTCCTCTCAGTCTCCTCTTCTCCAGGCTAAACAACCCCAGCTCTCTCAGCAGCTCCTCATAAGATTTGTTCTCCAGACCCTTCACCAACTTCCTTGCTCTTCTCTGGACTCGCTCCAGAGCCTCAACATCCTTCTTGTGGTGAGGGGCCCAGAAATGAACACAGGATTCAAGGAGCAGTCTCACCAGTGCCGAGTACAGGGGGAGAATGACCTCCCTGGACCTGCTGGTCACGCCGTTTCTGATACAAGCCAAGTTGCCGTTGGCTTTCTTGGCCACCTGGGCACACTGCTGGCTCATGTTCAGTCGACTGTCAACCAACACCCCCAGGTCCTTCTCCTCCTGGCAGCTTTCCAGCCAGGCTTCTCCTCTGTACCTCTGCTTAGGGTTGTTGTGCCCAAGTGCAGGACCCGGCATTTGGCCTTGTTAAACCTTATGCCATTGGTCTCTGCCCAGCGGTCCAGCCTGTTCAGATCCCTTTGCAGAGCCTCCCGACCCTCCAGCAGATCCACACTTCCACCCAGCTTAGTGTCATCTGCAAACTTGCTAAGGGAGCACTCGATGCCTTCACCCAGGTCGTTGATAAAGACATTGAACAGGACTGGACCCAGGACTGAGCCCTGGGGAACCCCACTTGTCACTGGCCTCCATCTGGATTTAACTCCATTCACCACCACCCTCTGAGCCCAGTCATTCAACCAGTTTTCCACCCAGGAGAGTGTGCGTCTCTCCAGGCCAGAGGCCAACAGTTTCCGAAGCAGAATGCTATGAGAAACTGTATCAAAGGCTTTACTAAAGTCCAGAAAGACCACATCCACAGCCTTTCCTTCTGCCAAGAGTCTAGTCTCTTTGTCATAGAAGGTGATCAGATTACTCTGACAAGACCTGCCTTTCATGAACCCGTGTTGACTGGGCCTGATCACCCGGTTCTCTTGCAAGTGCTTCTTGATAGCACTCAAGATCACCCGCTCCATGACTTTCCCCGGTACCGAGGTCAGACTGACAGGCCTGTAGTTCCCCGGATCCTACCTGCGCCCCTTCTTGTAGATGGGCACGACATCAGCCAGCCTCCAGTCCTGCGGAACCTCCCCAGTCATCCAGGACTGTTGGAAGATGATGGAAAGGGGTTTGGCCAGCACATCCGCCAGTTCCCTCAAAACTCTCGGGTGGACTCCATCTGTCCCCATAGACTTGTGGGCGTCTAGCCGGGCAGCAAGTCTCTAACCACCTCCTCTTGGAGCTTGGGAACCTCATACTTCTCTTCAACCCCTGGGGTTGTGCAAAAAGGGGACAATTTTCTTTACTGTTAAAGACTGAGGCAAAGTAGGCATTGAGCACTTCAGCCTTGTCTTCATCCCCTGCTACTGTTGTTACGTGTGGTTTAAAATATAATGAAGAAATTGTTTGAAGCTAGGTGAGTAATTATTATCAAAACTCAGCATCTACAAAATATTAATAGTGATAGTGGAAAAAATAAAGGGAAAAGAAAGGAAGAAAAGAGACGACAATAAAGCTTGGAACAAGAAGCAGGGAGTCTGATGGAGGGAAGGAGGTGGACTGCAATTGTAACACCCCATTTGCAGGGAAATAAAGAGCAATCAATGTAATAGCAGTATAAAGCCGTCAAAGGAGAAAAAAGGACAAAGGCTGAGGTCTGATATCTTTTATTCCTGAGCCCAGGTGGAGCTGTAATTGGCAGTCCCAGCTTGAAGATGAAAGAGCCGTGTAAAAGAGCCGTGCCCTTAAAAGAGCAGATGAAGATGTGTCTTGGGTTTTTAGAAGAACAGTTAAATAATATCTCTAGTTCTTTGGAGGGAGAGTGGGGGGAAGTCATAGTGGTCATGCTGGGATAAAATCTTGGCAAGTTACAAAACTTGTGGCAGGAATCTGTGAATTACATGACTGCTTTAGATCCCTTTACCTTCCTTCTTGGAGCCCATACAAAGCAGCAAAACCAGTCAGCTATAGAGTGCTGGACATCCTCCCCAATTGTTGCTAGCCATATCTGCTAACTCAGGTGCCAAACACAAACCTCTCTGTTCACAGTTAGTAGGGATGACGGAAAATCTAGGCAGGATCTGTTGTGATCACTGACATTTAGATTTAACTAAGGCTGAATGGCTGCTCACTTGCTACGTAAGAAAAAAAAGACATTTTTCCACCTAATACCCTTAGCCACTACCTCAGAATTACAGCTATAAGGTGTCAAAATGTAAAAGTGTTCAAGTGTCTAAGTGTAAAAATATTAAATCTAGGCAGATAGATAAAAGTTATTTACATCCTTTTCAATGTAATTTACTTTCAATACTTCTCTAATTTTTCCTGGCTTCAACTCTGTAATTTTTTTTTTATTATTAAGTATGTGAAGTACCCCTGAGGTACGCACCCCAAAGTACATAGATTTGATGATAAAGAGTGCTTTAGTTCTTTTTTGAAAAAATAACAACAGACTTCAAGAAAATATATAAAAATCTTTAAAAGACAACATCTTGGGAAGAAGAACAACACTTACAGCCTCTCCTAATAAACTACTTTCTTAGGGAATAACTGTATTAATATAAATCAGACACCTATACTTCAAATTAAGCAGCAAAAAAAAAGCTCTTTTTTCAGGCACTATATGCAACTGTGCTTAACCGTCATTTACTTACTGGGGGACATGGATAAAAAAGGCACATAATATGAAATTATTGGTTTACTCCTTTCTTTTGGCCAGGAATAGATCAGGGATAAAGACTCAGTTCTCTGAGATAGTTTGTAACAATTGAACTTCTGTTTCAAGCCTTAATTTGAATTTTCAGTGGAAATTTTTTAACCTCTATAAAATTCATCTATTAGTTGTTGACCTTCCAACAGAAAGCCTGTATACTCATGACCTCAGAAATCCTTTTAAAAATGCTTCTTTACGTGTGTGTTGGTGTGTGTGTGTGTCTACCTATGTCTGTGTGTTTATATATACGTGTACAGATACACAGCACACCTTAAATTATAAGAGTGGCCATTTAGGTCTACTCCAGCATTCTCTTGCTAGCAGTAGCTGTCAACAGATGCTTAAAGTAAGTGCAGTATTTATGTGATGCTTACATATAATATTTTCCTAACATACAATTATTTTCTGCTCAAAGAATTTACTGAGTTAGATATGGTGTCTGAGAGTTTAGTAGCGCTTGTAGTGTTTGCCATACAAAGATTTGTCCAATGTATAGCTGCATCCATGTAAAACTTTAAAAATTACAGAGTTCTTTCCAAAAAATCCAGCTGGTTTTTGCAATTTAACCTGTTGGCTAAATCCTGCTGGGGTTTATGTTGCAAGGTCATGCAGAGCTGTTCTTAGAAAGCTAGTTTTTTGTTCCCATATCTGTAGAAAACAAACGTTTCAAGCCCTAGTGTCACAGGCAGCTGGCAGGGGAATGACTGTGATCGCACAGTTATGTTGAACACCCCTGGATCATTCCCTTCCACAGATACCAATAGACATAGGATACCATGCAACTATATATCAATGCATTTAATCCTTCAACAGAGGGTCACCTGATATGTATTGCCTATTAGGAGTAGTTCTCGTCCTGGTTAATTCTCCAAATACCCTTGCAAATTGTTAGAAAGTGTTAATGTAGGATCATGCCTTCTGTCTGGGTCAAAAATATGCAAGAAAAATTTCTAGAAGATTAATATTACCCAGGAATGAATTCCAGGGCTTAGGAACATGTCCAGGCACCCTTTAACTTACTATCTTGATTGCAGTCTTTGAGAAGCAGTAACTGTTGGGAACAGAGTTCTTTGCCTTGTTTCCTAAACATCCATTCTAATCCTAATTGATGCTCCTGATCCCTTCATGCAACTTCACTCTCTTCGTGACTACCCTGCCTTCAATCCCTTCTGCTTCTGCATTTTCAGTCTGATCTCTGCATCTCCCCTTTGGCCTAGTATTTGTGTTGTTTAAAGTTAAAATTCCATGCAGCCTTAAAGCCACAATATTTAGAGATCATACAAGCAAAATGAAATCCCGTTTAGTTATTTACAGTCTAGATATCATGATGCACTCTGTGATAATATTTTCAAGATCCTCATCTTCAAATATATCTTGTGATGTGTAGTCTTTCATCCATACAAGGACAAGAATCATGAAAGGAAGTCACTGTGAAGAAATGACGATGTAGATTTCATGGGTATTTCCTTATGCCAGGGAAATCACAGAATCATAGAACCATCATAGAATGGTTTGGGCTGTAAGGGACCTTGAAGATCCTCTTGTTCTAACCCTCCTGATTGGGCAGGGACACCTCCTACTAGATCAGGCTGCTGTAGGACCCATCCAGCCTGGCTTTGAACACTTCCAGGGTTGGGGCATTAAATGGGAGTATCTAAACAAAAACACTTGCTACATGACTGTTACTACACATGGGGATGTTGGTGAACAGCCAGAGTGCATAGACCATAGAACCTGTTTTGTCCTTAGGTATGCACAGCCTGAGTTTAATGGTCAGCTCAATAAATTCAATGAGACAAATGTCTTTTGTATTCCAGGGCATTTTACAATGGAGTAGTTAATTTTTTTCACAGACTCACTTTGCTACTGGGCCTTCTATGATTGCTAGGACTGCATGTTGGCCTGCGCTTGTTTGCTTAATGTCATCCACCAATTATAAAATGGCATGTCTCTTTGGAACTGCTGTAACCAGGCTGGTAAAATGTACAACATAAACGCCAGTTATAAAAATTAAGGAGAGTTTTCTAGTGAGTCCCTACATGGACAGTGATTTAAGACTGTCACTCTTGTTATTTGTTTTCAATTCTACTTGGTGTTCTCTAGGCTACTTTTTGCAACCCAATTATGCAGACTTTTCTTCAGCCTTTTTTCTATCTTACATGTATAAGATAGGATAATGATGTTGAAGTATATTAATATGTATTAGCTGTATACATGCAATGAGCTGAGATGTGCAGGAAAAACACCTACCTGCACTTATGATTAGATGCAACCTGATATACATGCAAAGCCTTGTGAATACTGGTATTTTCCTCACTAATATTTAACTTTTTCTGTAATGCATATACATATGGCTTCTAAGTATATCTAAAATTATTATCATATTTTTATTCATGAAATTTTTATGCATGCAAATATAAAGTACCAAAAAAGAGCTTAAAAATAAACTGCTAAGAACTGGATGTTAAAGAGAGAACAAATAGGAAGGAAGAAAGGTAGGAGGTTGGGACATGTATTTTCTGATAAATTTTATGCGTTTTATTTTTCACTCATAGCTCTGTGCTATTTATCACTTGTGTTTACCTGCTGTATGTGCCACACAGACTGCAACTGCCTGAGGCAGGAACCATTTTCTTTGTTATATGTCTGTATACTACATAGTACAATCGATCCTCCATTAGATGTCTAGCCAGTAGCATGATTAAAATAAATAATAATTTTCCAGTACCCGGCCTTTTGTTACTGAATTAAAGATAGAATGGGATGGTGAAGTAGCTATATTGTAAATTGAAATCGATAAGGACAGCAGACAAACTTTTTTGTCCCTGAATACATCATAAAACTAACATGCAAGTGGTTAACAGCAAAACTTTATTTTGGTTCAGAGAGCCAATAATTGGTAATGACATAAATTCACTTTATTTCTTCACATAGTTGGGATGATCTTCCGTACTTGTCAACCAGAACTCAGATACATTTGCTGCTAGTGCCTTAGAGAATGACATGGCTGAGCAGTCTTCACAATCTATTAATCCTGATGGTCTTCTACCAGTATATAAAAAAAGCTGTGAATTAATACAAGCAGTGCAAACAGTATATGAATAGACACATGCTTACTTGGAAAATATTTGGAATGACATCCTCATGGGAAGATAAATTCATCATAGAAGGGTACACTTGTAAGCTGTTTGCAGTCTTGTCCTAATAGCACACATTTAAAAAAAAAACAGTATTCTCTCAAGTTTATGTCGGAAGACTGTGGACACACTTAGCATATGGCAGCTTGAAAAAAGGGTCAGTGGGCAGCAGTGTCTGTGTGTGGCTGGGCCCTGCACTCTACCTTGATGGCCAGTTTATCCAGCATCAAGTAGCTGAAAGAAGAAATAGGTAAGGCTGGATTCAGTTGCCACATTGTTTCTGCAGCTACTGTCAGCAAGTGTGCAATAGCTGGACTTGACTGCCATAGGAAGGGATGTAGCTTGTAGCACTAGGAGATCAGCAGAAACTGGAGACTTAAAGGACCATATTGGTGCCTGAATATCACCTGAATATCCCCTGAAAGTGGATTTTAAAGCCTAATGATGTCCCTGTGGTCTATGTGATGAAGCTGACTGGACATGATATAATGCCCTCTAGATAAAGCTTCTGCCTCAGGAATCAGCTTATGGAGGTTCATACTGCTGATTGGTTCTGTAGGTCACAGTGGCATCAGTAACTGGGATGAGCTTCCCACCTACAAGAAATTGTTGAAATAGTTCTGTTGGTCATAAAATTAAGAAAGGAAAACATCGCAAGGAGGGAAAACCTCTTACGAATAGAAGGCAATCAAGAGTATCATTATACATTAAAATAATATGCTTCAAACATTACTTCTCAAATTCATGTGTGCCAAAGTCTTTACAAAATATCCCCAGTAGCTTTATTTCCCTTTTTACCCTGACCTCCATTCCCCCAGTCTCCACTTATCCACGTCTCTGTATTAGGAAAGCATTAAGACAAAGGTATCTTGGAAAAGGGATTTGTAACTGCGCTCGTGACAATGGTGATATTGCCATCTTCATGATGACTTGGCTAAGTTTATCCATTGTGCTTCACTGTGTGCTGAAAATGAGGGTTATCATGGAGTCCTATGGCCATTGTGGGGCTGAACAAATGCCTGATCTCATTCTTGGGAAAAGCCTGGAAGCAAGAAGCCGGACCAAACCCTGAGAAATCCCATCCAAGCCTAACACTATCTGACAGTGTAAAACTTGACCAGTTTGGAGTTTCATGATGACCTGCAATCACTTTCAGTGAGAGGCTTGTTAATATTTTCAGCCTAATCAAGTTATTACTCGAAAAGTTTTTATAAGACTGAGGTAGATTTGGTAGATTCTGACCGAGCTCTATTTTTGTTAAGTCTAGGAAGTTAGAAATTAAAACTGTGAATAAAAGTAAAGTTTGAAATGTTTTGAGATGTTGTGCACACCTTAATGCTTTATATGTTAATATGTTTACCTGCTGCTAGCAAGGATTGAAGAATTTTCTCTGTTCTCACATTTTTAAGCTTTCATTAAACTTTAGGGCAGGAATCGAGCAGGTAAACCGTGGACTATCTTAAATAATATATGTCTAGCTTATTTTACCCGATGATATATTTGAACTCACTTAGCAGTGGCATAGCAGTATATGTAGTGTATTACACAGAATCATAGAATCACCAGGTTGGAAAAGACCTCTTGGATCATTGAGTCCAACCATTCCTAGCTGCACCTAAATCATGTCCCTGAGCACCTCGTTTACTCATCTTTTAAGTACCTCCAGGGATGGTGACTCAACCAGCTCCCTGGGCAGCTTATTCCAGTACCCGATGACCCTTCCTCTGAAAAATGTCTTTCTCATATCTAGTCTGACCCTCCCCTGGTGGAACCTGAGGCCATTCCCTCTTGTCTTGTCTCCTACCACTTGGGAGAAGAGGCCAGCTCCTTCCTCTCTACAACATCTTTTCAGGCTGTTGTAGAGAGTAGTAGGGTCTCCCCTCAGATTCCTCTTCTCCAGGCTAAACAACCCCAGCTCTCTCAGCAGCTCCTCATAAGGCCATTTCTCCAGCCCCTTCACCAGCTTCGTTGCTCTTCTCTGGACTCGCTCCAGAGCCTCAACATCCTTCTTGTGGTGAGGGGCCCAGAACCAAACACGGTATTTGAGGTGCTGTCTCACCAGTGCCGAGTACAGAGGGAGAATAACCTCCCTGGACCTGCTGGTCACGCTGTTTCTGATACAAGCCAAGATGCCATTGGCCTTCTTGGCCACCTGGGCACACTGCTGGCTCATGATCAGTTGCTGTCAATCAATACCCCCAGGTCCTTCTCCTCCTGGCAGCTTTCTAGACAGACTTCTCCCAGTCTGTATCACTGCACAGGGTTGTTGTGCCCCAAGTGCAGGACCCGGCATTTGGCCTTGTTAAACCTCATGCTATTGGACTCTGCCCAGCGGTCCAGCCTGTTCAGATCCCTTTGCAGAGACTCCTGATCCTCCACCAGATCCACACTTCCACCCAGCTTAGTGTCATCTGCAAACTTGCTAAGGGAGCACTCGATGCCTTCATCCAGGTCATTGATAAAGACATTGAACAGGGCTGGACCCAGCACTGAGCCCTGGGGAACCCCACTTGTAACTGGCCTCCAGCTGGATTTAACACCATTTCCCACCACTCTCTGGGCCCGGCCATCCAACCAGTTTTCCACCCAGGAGAGTGTGCGTCTCTCCAGGCCAGAGGCTGACAGTTTCCATAGCAGAATGCTGTGAGAAGCTGTGTCAAAGGCTTTGCCAAAGTCCAAGAAGATAAATCCACAGCCTTTCCTTCATCCAATAGGTGGGTCACTTTGTCATAGAAGGTGCCTAGTTTGCCTTTCATGAACCCACGTTGACTGGGCCTCACATTACACGTTACACGTGTCTGCGAGAATGAGGAAACTAAAAGCAAGACAGCAGGGGAAGTGGTAAGGCTTGCAAATAAGCATTCTGAGATAAAGTGTTTTTTCTAGACTACATTGGTATTTCTGTGGTTTGAAGTTTTGCAAGCCCCACAAACTAGTTTATGAGTTCATTAGGTTAACAAAACCAGCTGATGCTCAGAAATACTGTTTTTTCCTGTAATGTAAGCCTACTTGACAAATGGAAAGGTGATTGAGCTAATGGAAGGTTTAGCTACATAAAGAGAATCTCATACTGTTTAAGAGCTGTATATGCAATTGGTGTGTATTTATATATGTATGTATGTAAGCATGTGTGTACATGTGTGTATGTATCACACATTTAAACTGGATTTTCCTCTCTCCCTCTTTCAACTTCCTTATTCACAGTATCTCAGTCCTGGCTGAGTTACTGATCCATTTTTACATCTTAGGTAACATTTTCAAAAGTGCCATTCTATGTAAAAAAGCAAATGATATTCATACTCTAAAGGCAATTTAGGTGCTTTTGAAAACAGGGTCAAAGTTTCCTTGTCGTTTGGATGCATAAAAATTTTTACTTTCTATGATTATAACAATTTATTATTAGTATCACAGTAACACAGAGGAGGCCCAGTCATGGGAACAGAACTCCATTGTGCTAGCTTTTGAATAAACATATTCTAAATAGACAGCCTCTGACTCAGAAGATTTAGGAATGTCTGTCCCTCTCTTTTCTTTTTATTAGTAGATTTTGAGCAGAATGCAAGTCATGCTAAAGTTTTAACCTACAATGTTTGAGGGGTTTGTAAGGCAGGAAAACTGAATTCATTCATCCGTGATCTTTATTAAGGCAAACAATCAGTTGCAAAGCTGACCTCTAAGAAAAAAAATGACAAAAATCTGAAGAAGCAGAGATTCAGTTGAACAAACAAAAACCTCTCCTGTTCACAGATAGTGTCAGCACTAAGAAAAGCACATTTCAAAAAAAAATTATTTTTCCAATATAAACTAGTGACCACTGGATATTTTGAAAGATCATAGTATATCATGTGGTTTTTAGTAGGTTTTTTGTGCCTTATCTGTGATTGTGTGTGAAATGAAAGTGATTTGTGAATCTGTAAGAAAGTACTGCTGACCAATCTCTCTTGTTCTCTTGATTTGCTTTCAGTGAGGAATATCTAGGGAAATATCAAGGCTTTTTTTGAAAGAACAGGCTATTTGCAGGAACAGAAAGGCTGAAAGCTTTATCATATGAACAATCCATCATTTAGTGATCAAATTCATGTACACAAAGCAAGTTCTACAGGTATTTCCAAGTCACGTGGTTCCTTTAATCTTCTAGATGCTGTTCAGTGATCTTAGAGCTGCTTATTTATTAGGAAACAAAACAAAGCATAGAACCCCAAACACAGAAGGTATTTTAGGAACCTAATCTATGCCATTCATGGTATAACACTACAAAAGCACATAATCGTGTTTCGTTCTTTGGTTGCTTGAATAATCTTCTCTTTTGGGTGGTACAGCCAAGAGCTGAGCTCTCCAGCAATTCTGATTTCATTACTTTATACTTTTGTTAATTACACATACAAACAATCACCAGTTCATAAAAAATTCTAGTTTGTTGGAAAAAAATTATTAGATTTTCAGGCATTGTAGATGAACAAAGACACTTATTGATTTACAGGAGCTGGACTAGGTTAATTTATAAATATCAGCCCCACTGGCTTCACTTAGCCTTCGGAAGCATCTAGAGGACTTTGGCTCTTTGAGTAACTGTGGTCAATATGCCTTGCTAACATAGATATATACATTTATCAGCAGAGTATAAGGACTTTCCCCTCTTTTCTTCTTTTCATGGCCTGACTAAAAGCCAGTTCTAGTCCATTGTGGTAAAACATTTCTTGGAGACTGCAAGAAATGAATGGTATTTTCTTACCTACTCTGTTCTTTCATCAGTGTAAAAATATGACTGGTGTCAGAAAACCTGAGCTAAAACTTGAGGAGACAGATATACATGTAAGCTCTGATACTTCTGAACTGACTGCTACCTGTGTGCTGTTCAGGTTCTTATACTCTGCCATCAGGAGATCACCAGGATTCCTTCTTTCTCCATATTCTGGAATTCTTCATTGGAGAAAACATGGTGTGTGGAGGCTGATATTTCCTCTGATTGTCTCACAAAGTGAAGTTAGAAAATATTTAGGTCATTATATCCGAACACAAAAGGCCCTACATTCCACCTGGAGATCAAAATATTAGATATATTCCTCCATATCCTTAAAATAATAGACTACTGAGACGATTGCATAGAAGTGTGACTGAAAAGCTGCCTGGCAGAAAAGGTCCTGGGGGCACTGGCTGACAACCAGTTGAATGCAAGCCAGCAGTTGGCCCAGGTAGCCAAGACGGCCAGCAGCATCCTGGCTTGTATCAGAAATAGCGTGGCCAGCAGAAGTAGGGAAATGATTGTGCCTCTATACTTGGCACTGGTGAGGGCACACCTTGAACATTGCATTCAGTTTTGCTCCTCTCTCTACAAGAAGAAGATTGAGTTGCTGGAGCATGTCCAGAGAATGTTTAAGGAGCTGCTGAAGGGTCTGGAGAAGTCTTACAAGGAATGGCTCATGGAACTGGGATTAATTAGCCTGGAGGAGGCTGAGGGGAGGCATTATCACTCTACAACTATGTAAAAGGAGGTTGTTGAGAAGTGGGTGCTGGTCTCTAGTCCCAAGTAATAAGTGATAGGGTGTGAGGAAATGGCCTCAGGTTGCTCCAGGGAAGGTTTAGGTTGGATATTAGAAAAAAAATATTTTCTGAAAGAGTGCCCGAGCATTGGCACAGGCTGCCAGTGAAGTGGTGGTGGTGTTAAAAAAGAGTGTAGGGTGGCACTTGGGGACGTGGCTTAATAGGCATGGTGGTGTTGGGCTGATGATTGGACTTCATGATCCTAGGATCTTTTCCAACCTCAATGATTCTATGAGCTAATTTCATTGTGTTATACATATGAGAACATAAGTCATTCTTTAGCTTTAATGTCTATGGGCAAAAAACAAGCAATTTTTTTCTGTTGATTTTGCAAGTTTCTCAAACTGATTAAAACATCTGTACAGAAATTGAGCAACTGTAACCGAACTAACTATGCTACCTAGATTTTATTCAGAGGTGGATTTTTATTTAACCTGGAGCTGACTGTGAACTCATTGGATTTAGTAAACAGCTAAGGTCTGACCTAAAAAAGTAGTGAAATATAACATTTCAAGAACATTTTGGCAGATTTATAAACACAAATAAGAGAATGGAAATATATTTTTAAATGGAGTCCATTTCCTCCTCTATTCACTCTTTTCAGCCTGGCTTTCATCTCCCATCTTCTTTTCCTCTCCCTAAATATTGATTATATGCATTTTCAGCTGCTAAATGCTGAAACATAACTATTTACTAAGTAATCTTCAACTAGCCCCCACCTTCTCAAGCTCTGGGGATCCTCTGTTATGTGACTGAGACAGAAATGCTGCACAGAATGACCCATACACAAAGAAACCTGCTAATCAATAGAAAACATTAGTATTAATGATTAATAAAAGTGTCTTGAAAATCAATGCACAATAGGGATTTGAAATGGTAGTGATTTTACCAATGTTTCAAGATCAGCATTAGAGTCATTTCCAAATGTCAGATCCACCTTAGCATTAAAGTAATTTCATCTGGCAGGAATCAGTTGTGTTCTGAGCTTTTAAAATTATATGAGCCTTTTTGTTGAAAAAGCACTGGATCTGCAGTCAAATATTCTACTGACATGACCACGTTTCACACACTCATACACAAAGGGCAAAATTATTGCATTTGGGCTCTGCTTCTTATAGAAGGTGCTGGTGGACTATTAGGGAAACATCTACAGTTACTTAATATAGCCCTGCTCTTGGTAATTACTGTGCTCACTAAAATATGTCTACTTGTATCTGTGGAGCTCTAGATGTCATGCCCAATTACACAGCAAGAATATCTACTTCCTATAAAAACAGGCAGGCTATGAAGAACTGGAAGAACTGGAAAAAAGCAGTGGTACGGGCCCTTGACTCAGTCCACCTGCGTGAATTGCTGGCTTATTAGTGGTATTGCACTGGAATATTCCAGTCCTATTTTTCACTTTTATCTCAGCAGGCTGATGCTTTAAAGCAGGAAATTTTAAAAAAGACACTTTATACGCGAAGCTCTCACATTAACTTTTATGTCCTGTTCTGATATTTTAAATGGTATTTGTGAAGTTTATTCCTTTGCTAGTCATTCAGACAAAAAGTTGTTAACTGCAGAAAAAAACAAAACAAAGACTTTTTGGGGAGATGGAGGGACTTCTGGTTTGCAAATGTAGTAAGAAGAAAAGAATGATATTTTCCTGTGTTCTTGAAAGTATTCCATGATTGGGAAATGAATGTCTTTTCCTGATATATATCTCTTTGTAGAAGAGTTCTTTGCCTGAACTTTGCAGCCAGTTTCTGACCTCTTTGCCTCTTTTTAATATGTGTGTGTACATGTATATAAAATGAGCCAGGCTAGCATGCTGGTACCATTTTTTTTTAATCTTTGTGCTAGGTGAGTAGATTGCATACTAAAGATTTTCTACTCCCTACTACGACCACTGTGAATATGTATACACATACACGGAATTCCATCTAAGTCTCTTGTTTCTAAAAATGTTTAAACAAGAAACGAAACCATAATACTTATAGATTGGAAGCCTGACAAAAGTAGCTGGGAGATCCAGCTGGTCTATGTGTAATCATTCATCTCCTTCTATCAACTCGGATGCATTTTATTGGTGAGTCAAACTTAGTTAGCTAAGAATATTTCCAAAATACTGATATGCAAGTAGTCTTCTGCTTTGGTTTTTTAATGATTTTTATGTTCTTGCTACAAATATCTGCTACTAGTACCAATAGTAAGTATGAATGAAAAACAAAAAGCTGATAAGACTTTCAAAGACTTTTCTTCCATTTTAGTAAAGAAAGCTACTGCTGTATCTTGATTTTTGCTTAGTTAATCCTATCACTTCCTAAAATAATGTCTCATGACTGGTCAGAATTAAATCTAGTAGGGGGAACATATGTCAGTTAGGTGTCACTTATCTCATCCTAATCTGATGTTAGACATGATGGGTTTTTTTGGCAATTTTTTTTCTTGAGAAACTGACAGATAAAAACAATAAAAATATGTAAAATGCATCTGAATATGTGAAGACTGGTTCAAGGGCTCTGCATATACAAGGAAGGCAATAAGTATTTGTGAGTGGCTTTATAGACATAAATGTGGATAACTTGAATTAATAATGATCATGGTGTAGCTGGGCAGCTTCTTTATCTCCGAAAATTTGCCTGGACATGAAAGGCCATAGCAATTTTCTATTGAAATTTCAAATGAATCTTAGTATCTTAAATTTATAAGAAAAAACAGTTCATTGTTTTATCTTAAAGGAATAGAATCCAGACTCCAAAGGGACCTGTAAACTGAGATAATAACAAAAAAAAATGCAAGTACAATCTCTCTAGTGTCACCACATGAATTTGGAAAATGCCCGAGACCTGTGTTCCTATATTTGTTTTTTAATACTGAAGCAGTGTATAAGGCTAATACAATCCAATCTAAAGAGCAGTAAATATGTGTCCCCAATCGTGACTTGACTATACAACGCAGTTGCATCTAGTCTCTGCCTCAAAGCCATTTGTTAAGCAGATGAATCAGGACTCTCCATATAATCAGAGCAGTCAGACGTTCTCTACCTACCAGCTCTTCCATGATTTGTACTTCTGTGCTAGAAGGTAAAGAGAATTTTAAGGAAAAAGATTGCTGTTATGTTCCTCTAAAATACAGAGGTCTTATATTCCACTACAGGACTTCCATAAACCTCCCAGCTGGCAATGCTTCCTCCTTACCAAGAGGCTGTGTCAGGGCTGGATGCCACACTGGAGAGACAGTTGTAGGGCTACAGGTATAAAACTGCCTGTTTCACTCTCAGCAGGGTGAAGGAAGAGCTATCAGGCAGACCTGCAGGTCATTAAAAGTATGGGAATGTGTTTGGAGGGCTGAAAACATTGTTATTTTTTTTCCCCCTTAAGCTGAATTTAGTGGTAAATATGGCACTAGGCTAATTAATAAACTATTGTCTGTACACCGGCTTTCCTGTTCAGCCACATACAATTTAATTGAAAGTTCAACTACTCTCAAGCCCATAAGGAATTCTTCAGAAAGGGAATTCTTGCCTTTTGTTTTCTGGATTCACTTGACTAGTATAATACATCAAAATAATAAATAATGCTTTAGGTGAATTAAACTGTAGCTTTGATACTGTTAGGGGAAAAAAAGTCTTGTTGTTTTGCTTGAATTTGTCCCTTATTCATTTTTCTCTTTATGGAGATATTTCTTCCATTGAAATTTGTTAACAATATATTTTACCTAAATAACATTTTTCTATGCATTTTTGAAGTGCAGTTCCACTCACTTCTGTAAAATTATAAAATTACCATAGAAACAGTTCTATGTTTTAAAAAAGACATTATTACTGTAAAAATAATTCCCACACTCCAAGAGAAGGAAGCACACAGTTATATTCCATCATTTACCTAGTTAATTTTACTCCCCATTAAAATATAAATGTTCTTACTAGGAGTTCATTTTGGTAGCCTCATTTAGTTTACTTAGTAAGAAATGACAGCAGAAGCCAACTACTATAAACTGTGTATCTCAAAGGAAAACAATGGAAGGGACCTTGAGAGATCATCTAGTCCAACCCACCAAACTCAAGCAGGACCACTTAGAGCCAGTTGCCCAGGACAGTGCTTGGGCACCCTCAAAGTAAAAAAAAAACCACAAAAACAGACCAAACAAATGGAACACTCTCACATGATAAAATAATATTTTGAAAGAGAGAGCATTGAGATGCAGACTACATACACATCTGTGGGAATTATAGGATGTTCTCCATCTCCACTTTGTGTTCAGCTGAACAGAAGATTATGACTATGATAGATATTTAAACCTCAAAACCAATTTTCTTTACCTGTAAGAACCAAGTCCTTTGTATTTGACTCTCTTCTTTGTGCCAGCTTCAAGGAATCAAGAACATATGTAATTCAATTTGTGCACTCAGGCCACGTAGGTGTATTATTCTGATTGTGCACAATTGGAAGCTAGGATATATCTCCTTTGAAAATATAGCTTTTAGAGCCAGGCAATTGTTTAACATATTAAAAGTTCATTGGCTCCATGATCTCTTCCGCACTGGTAGCACGGCGGTTATTTTTGGAGAAGCAGCATGAGATATCATAAACACACAGTTATGACTTCCTACAGCTAAAAGGAAAGCTGATTTGTGAGGGAGAAAGCTACCCAAACACTAGCATCTTTAATAATAGCAGGGGGAATAAAAAATGTTGCTATCTAAGGAAATTGCTTTTTATATGAATGTATTTAGGTTGTGGGGTTTTCTTAATGCACTCAGCATGAAGGTCCTCTTTAAAGGAAAGTGAAGGAATTTCTTCAGGTTATTTTTTTTTAAGGAATTCTTCTGGTTTATCCTCTTCAAGGAAACTGTAGACTAAAAGGAGAGGTAACTGATTAGACTCAGCCCCCATTACTCATCACATGTTTGTAATAATGTAGTACTAACATCATTCTTTAATCCTGAATATAATACCAGCAGGTCCAGAGAGGTTATTCTCCCTCTGTACTCGGCACTGGTGAGACCGAACCTCGAGTACTGTGTTCAGTTCTGGGCCCCTCACCACAAGAAGGATGTTGTGGCTCTGGAGCGAGTCCAGAGAAGAGCAACGAAGCTGGTGAAGGGGCTGGAGAACAAATCTTATGAGGAGCGACTGAGAGAGCTGGGGTTGTTTAGCCTGGAGAAGAGGAGGCTGAGGGGCGACCTTATTACTCTCTACAACTACCTGAAGGAGGTTGTGGAGAGGAGGGTGCTGGCCTCTTCTCCCAAGTGTCAGGGAACAGGACGAGAGGGAATGGCCTCAAGCTTCACCAGCGGAGATTTAGGCTTGAGATAAGGAAAAAATTCTTCACGGAAAGGTTCGTTAGGCATTGGAACAGTCTACCCAGGGAGGTGGTTGACTCACCTTCCCTGGAGGTGTTTAAGGTGAGGGTGGATGAGGTACTTAGGGGCATGATTTAGGGATTGGTGGGAATGGTTGGACTCGATGATCCAGTGGGTCTCTTCCAACCTGTTTATTCTGTGATTCTGTGATTCTGTGATAATAGTATATGCTGAGTCTAAGATCTAAAGACTAAATCCCAGGGTTTAAAGTCAGACAGGGCTGTGAGTTCTGCTATGAGTTTCCTTAGAATAAGGACTAAAAGAAGGTAAACTTTTAATGGCAAGTATTTCATTTGGTTAATTTTGTTTGGTTTTTTTATACCTGAAAAAAATCACAGAATGAGATTTTTTTCCTGTTAATTGGTGTACTTGAATTTGCATGGAAAAGAAATGAATATATTTTACATTAAAGCATCTTAGCCTGCTACTCCAAAACCGTTTCCTTCAGCTACTCAATATTTATTTTAGTTAGTGAGTACATGAAGGCACCAAAAAGCATTAGGTACAGTATGCACCATAGTCAGAGAAGTGGAAGAGAATTTCAGCTGCTCCATTGACTGATGAGGTACATGCTCTCGCGCCTGCCCACACACCTCAGGGCTCACATCAGAGCTGTGCTTACACCACTGCACAGAGGGGCACGACAGACATCATCTGTGCTAAATGAGAGGAGAGGAACAACAGAGCTGAATAAATATAGTCTAAATTAGAGATAAGCATGTCCACCTTATTATTTTACAAGTTTTGTTTTTCCATCTATTTATTCACTCAGTTTTCAGAAAACGGACTGATTTCTTGGGAATTTTTTTTAGAGATAGGACTCAAGGAGAGATTTACTCAACTGTGTAAAGGGAAGAAGAGTTTAACTGAGAGACAACAGGCTAATATGGCTGAAGTGACAAGAAAGCATGCATTTATGTTTATGAAGCAAACAAGGTGGACATACAGATAGAGATGAGAAGGTAGTGCATTTGCTTTCAAAGAGAACGGTGTTCATAAGCAAGGAAAACCTGAAGCTGTAGAAATCTTTGAAAGCTGAATGTGCAAGGAGAAAATGCTCGATACGAATCGAAACTATTGGAAAAAATAGACTCAGAGATATACTCACAGTAGCTACAGATGGTCAGACATACCAAATATCAAACAGGCAGTACCTTTCTTCAGTCTTTTGAAAGTAAAATGTAACATCAGTATCAGAAATATTTATTCACATGACAATATATTATAAATAATAATATAAATTTATAGCTTTTATTAATAATGAAAAGATAAATATCACATAAGTAATTCTTTGCTATATATTCTTAAAATAAATGTATTTTTATATTTCTCATAAAATTCCAGGACATAGTATATTTATATTCAGTGGTCAAACCAGAAAGCTAGAAGCCCCTCCACATCATTGAAAGCTATTAATCAATGTCCAAAAAGTGTCAGTATCCGCGATTGTGGTTCTGAGCAGTACTGGGAAAGCATCATATATTAGCCTGTTTCGATCAGTAGTTTTAGTGCCTTGAGTTCTAACTATATTAGTTCTTCTTCCAGCTGCAGGAAAGAACTTACCATGAAGCAGCTGCTATTATAAGATTTTCATCTGAATTGTTGCTGCTCCTATTTTAGCACACAGTCTTTGGATAATCAATCATTTCTTTGCTTATCCAAACCAAACCTAACGTGTTGAGACTTGTCCTTCACTGTTGTTATGAATCTGTTTTATTAGTCACATCAGTTAGAGCACTTTTAATTATCATCATTATTCAGTAATAACCTCATGTCTGACAAGAGAAAGGATACCAGTGCATATTGGATCCCTTATCTGAAAGCAGGAAGGTTATTGAGTGAAACATATTTTAGTAAGTGGAAAAGAGCAGATGAAAGGCAATATCTATTGCCCTGCATAATAGATTTGTAGTTTAGTAATAGATTAATAGCTATTAAGAAAAACATGCATGTGTGGACCCCAAATTCTGATACTATCCTGTCTGTCTGTGTGAATTCCATTTAGGTGTGTATCTTTATCAGACTTTAACCAAGAAGACAGGCTTTTTTTTTTTTTTTTTTTTACATCCCACTTCCAGTAATTCTGAAGCTTCACCTGAAGCGGTTGATTAAAAAACATTTACTGAGGAGAAACTTTCTCCATGGGAGCACAATGAAAGAATCAACCAAACCAATTCCACTCTAATTTGAGAATTCAGAGGTAATACCTCTCTGCTGAACCTTATCTGTCTCACCTTGTACCCTACTGTGTTAGGGATGGGGAAAGAATGTGTTTGAGCATGTCTAATGGGCTTGAATTGTGTATGATTTAAACCTATTTTGGTAATAGGGCTTTATAAAAGGCTCTATGGTCTTTGAACCTGACACTTTTCCAAAGTAGAGGGACACTGTTTTACCTTGCTTGTCACTTCTGCACACCAAATAAAAATGAAATCAGACCCCAAAGTAACTCCTTCCCGGACCACCTTTGAAAATCACTAAAGTACACTAGCAGGAGGCAGAAGTGGTAAAAATCAGAGTCCAAAGGGTTTATTCCAAATGTACTACAGAGCTCCCATGAGGAGCAGAACAAGCAGCTTAACTAGTACAGGACATAGCAGGATACTCAGCGGAAAGTGAAGTGTTAAAATAAAGTTAGACATGAACAAATTAGAGTAAAAAGGCTTGCATGCAATGTATTTTGCTTATTTTTATAAATAGCTAGCAAACCGGTTGTCAGCAGCTGATAGTTTTTTGCTGCACACAACACACAAATTTTGTCCAGCTGAAAACTAGTGGAAGTCCAGTCTATGTACACTCATTGAAAAGGGGATATTTTTTTTCCTATTTCAGTTCTCCTTCAGAGAGGTCTTGAATAGCTAAAAGACAAACCATCCAAGGCATGGCACACTGTAACAGTGCTTTTCACTCTGCTAAGCACTGAAGTTCCACGCTTGCCAGCACTAAATCCAGTTGAATGAACCATGTCCGGAAGCCGGTCTTGCAGGAAACCAACCTTCACCTCCTCACCTTGCAAAATTAGAGAAAGTCAACACCTCTTCTGAACCTATGGATCCCATTCCTGCTTTACAGCTGCCTTCCTGGACTCCTGGTATTTTCTTTGCAGACAGTTCCTAATTGCAAAACTTGACGAAAACAGGTATTTTAGAATTGTTCTACGCAGCAAAAAAAAGCAAACAGATTAAGGTAAAGGTCCAAGAAGCAGAAGACTATCAACAGCACTGTGCCTTTTCCTAGCCAGAGCAGAAGGCTAAATTCTCAATTGCTTCAGATCTCGTGGCTATAATCAGTCATTTTCAGACTATCCCAACCACTTCACAAAAGAAGCTTTTCTTCATATTGTTCTTCTCTTATTCATATAAACAGGAAAGTTTGTATGGACACCTACTGCATTTAGGCATCCTACAAACTGAAAATGACAACTTTAGAGAACAGAACTGGGTCATTTCAGCCAAAATATTGGTTTTATTTTTGAGATGTTAACCATTCAAATTATCTTAAGGGATGATTTTATTTAAAATAGTGTCATAATTTTTTTTTTACATTAAAAACATGAATAGCTGAGTCAGAAATTTCATTTTCGGTCAAAGCAAAAGAGAATTTTGTTTTTGTTTTATTTTTCCTTTGCCAAACTAAGAAAATAAAATTCAGAAGACTCCGGTACAGCTGTAATACTAAACTCTGTCCAGTGTAAAAGAAACAACAGATTAAATGTCCCCTCACAGACATAAGATAGAATTTTATACCTATAAGGTCTAAGACAGTCCTATATCTCAGATGAAGCTTAATGTTAAAATACCATATCAGCTTTCTTCCTTTTGTCTTGCTTACATAAATTGCAGGGCCCCTTTGAAATGAGTGTTGTGCCCATTACTACAAAAAAATCTGTGAAACTCTGATTCATACCTGTGATTCAGGGGGCTATGCTTATGTTTAATTTCTTTGAGAATAAAAAAATCAAGGGGAGGTTGACATTTAATTCCTCCCACTTTTAGATGCACATACGTTAGTATGTTATCCTTCTCATCTGATTCATGAAAATTGTGTTTCAAATCATAATGTTGTGCTTTCTGTGACAGAGACAGGATTAGTTTGTAGAGGTCTGTGAAAAATAAAACCATGAGCAATCCTTCAACTCCACTAAGATTGCCTGCTGTTGTGTTAAGGTTACCATTTGGCAGATCTGATCTTTCTGAACAGTCACTAATTTGCACAAAAATTAGTGGGGATCTGGGCATGATCCCTATTCCAGAATTTATGCATGAAATTTTTCTTATGAACCTATAAGCTGTTTTCTAAGGCACTGAAGAAGATGCCATTAGAGAAGGAGTCTGAGTATGGGATGAAGAAGCAGTAAATGTGGTTAGGAGACCAGCAAAATGAGAGCACATTGCTGTACTAGCTCCCTTTTTTTTAATTGTATGTTATTTAATTAATCCTATTTTGTTTGTAAGCAACTGTTATTTTTTTCAGTTACTTCTTGATTTTAATGACCGGGCAAGGATCAGGTGCGTGGGGTTTGAAGGCAGATATAATGCTATGAAGGAATGCAGTAGAGTCTGTCACCTTTGTCCTTATCTCCTTCATTTTTGTTTCAAATGAATCTGTTAGAAACAGTCAGGGCATTGAAGAAAAACCAAGCACAAACTAAATACAAGGCAGGAATTAAGGTCAATGATTATCTGCTGCTTCTACAGGCACTTTTCACCTTTTTAAAATGACTCCAAAGTAGTGCAAAACTGCTATCAAGGCCAAGCAGTATCAATTCACATCCACTCTGCTTTCACATGAGTCACTACATGAGGTAGAAGGTATCAGAGGATCAAGGCCCTAATCTCTTTATCCTAGTCAATTCATGACATGCCGTGGACAAATTGCCAAGCCATGGCTCACTCCTGCTGAGCCCGCGGAGGGCTAAGCCATACTGTGAATGGAACATATGGCCCTTCTGACAGCACTTAGGCTGTAATCAAGTCTCAGCATGACAGAAGGATATCTCTTAGATCCATTATATACAGACTGCAGCTCAACTGTTCCTGTTTGTTGCTCTGTCTTTTATAAACTTGGAAGGATTTTCAGTCTGATAAGCAGGAAGCACATCCCTGTGCATTACGATTTGAAACATGCTACGTGTTTATATTCACAGTGAAGCTCTGCAAGTGTGGCAGAGCAAGTTGTTGATCCTCAGCTTTCTACAAACACATTACTCATAAGAGGAAGACATTTCCAGTCTTTCTCAGTGCTGAGGAGTCCCCAGGTCACAAGGGAAACATAGCAGTCCTTTTGATCATACGAAGGTCACAGAATTGCATACTAGATAAGGCTTCAAAGATGTTAACGCTGAGTGAAAATCTATAGGTCACAGATACAGTCATACCTTCCCTGGCCACTGGGAGAGGAGATACTCAGCATTCAGCTTTATACAGTGCTAAGCTGATCTGATGGCTGACTGCCACTGAAGGCTCCCCAAAGCTTGTAGGAGATCCTTAAAGAAAATCAGCCATGAGGAAGGGTGAAGTTCTCCTCCAAACTGACTCATCTCCTGGCAGTTAGACGTTAAAACAACCTACCTTTTTCCTTTGTGAAGGCTTTTATGGTTCTGTCCGAAACTGACAGACAGTGCGGAAGCAGAGTGGAAAGGAAGACTCAGATTTCTCCTCAAACTGGAGGCAACTATAATGAATTTGCCAGGGCATTTGTAAGGATGTAAGAAATTATACTTCCAAGGCAGCTTGGTGTCCAGTCCATATTGCTTACAGTTTCATCCACTGGATGATACAGCTTTGTACTGCCTTTTGCTGTGGGTTGTGGTCAAACCCACAATGTAACCCATAAATAGCATTTCCTTTCTAGTTCTTCCACACAAGCCCACACAGACAATGTAGTTCTCCAAAGTGCTCCTGAGAGTTTCAAAAGATGGAGGAAATTATGTCCTAGCCAAACATAATTACAGTGGTAATGATAACATGCAAGCAGATAAGGCAGTCAATTTAGTACAATAAACTATCTACTCTGAGACATTTTCATTTGGTGATCTATCTTTACAAGGTAATCTAAATGGGAAAGGAAAACGTTTGTAATAAAATAAAGGAATCAGAAAGGAATAAAAAATACAGAGAAGAAATAAAGCAACGACAGAACTTTAGGGAATAAAATCAAAGAAAATATGCGGAGAGCATCCACATTGATGCCAGATGTCAGATAAATCTATAAGGAGTCATACTTGTGTGGTGCTCTCTGCCTAGGTGTTGAAATCAAGACAGGAAAAATTAGGCAGTGATAGGCATTTCTAGAGAAATATATAGGTGTCTGGGAAGATAGGTTGGAATGAGGAGCTCAGAGGGAATCTCTGTTTCTGCAAGTCCTTAAATCTACTTTAGTTAGAGCCATTTGGAGTACTAACCCTAATCAAGACCTCACAGTAGAGACGGTTCAATTAAGAAGACTTTCCTGAGCAATATAAAGTGCCCTGTGACACAAAAGTGAAATGTAGTGTCCTATGTTTGCCAAACGATGCCTGTTCAAGCCAAGACTTGAGATAGCAGTAGCAGATGTTGCAAGAACATAAGAAAAGATAACAAGAGGCCTGGAAAATCACAAGAAACTGTCCCACAGTTTCTGTGTCCACAGGCCATAGTGCAAAGTGAGAGTGATTCTTGATCATTGATGAATGACACAACCAATGTCAGTTTTGACCACACCAAACAGGAATCATGAAATGTGCTAATAATTATGAACTAGTGCTTCCAGGCTCAGGCCAGTTTCAATCCTAACCCTCTGAATATGATCTCATGGCAAAGGTGAAAGTGCAGGCAGGGGAAGAGGCACATCTCCTATATGACCTATTTATCTATCCTAGCTTCCTGTGTAACTAATGAAGATTGCCCTAGTACTCTAGGGGAAAGAGCAGCTGGATAAAGCTGTGTTATCCAGTAAAATAGGAACAGAGACACTAATCTGTTTTTTTGTGTGGTGATCACAAATGACAGAGCTGACCTTTCATGAACTGCAGTTATGGGCAGGTCTGCAGAGCCTAAAATTGGATCGGACAGCATGTCTGTTCAAGCTAGTAATGCTGCTGGTACTTGTCAGTGACCATCTCATTCCTGGTCTTGTAAACTGTGAACATAATCTTTGGTCTGGGGAAACGTAGTGATCCTCAGAAAGACAACTTCATGAAGCTTCATCAATACAAGATGAGTGCTGGTGAATTTTGATCTGTTTAGATCTCCAGGGGCAACCCTGTCTGGATGAAAATACTGTGAACTGAATTCTTTGACAGTTATGCAGTTGAGGACTAACTTTATTGAAGAGGGACCTGAGTCTTTATAGAAAGATCAGAACCTGCAAGAAGTGCTTAAAAAAGGGTTGTTTCTCTGTTTGACAATTCAGACTTTACCTGATACAGTGATGCTGAGAAGGTGGGAATTGATATGACGCCAAAAAGTTGAAGGAAAAACACGCATCACATTGTATATGAAAGAAAAAGTATTTCTACCAAAAGGGGGAAAAAATCTCAAGGGGGGAGGGAGAGAGAAAGAAATAAAGGGCAAGCTATTAAGAGACAATATCTCAAAGGAAATAATTTGCAGAACTTTGAAACTATTTTCTGCTAGGCAGTAATTTTCCATTTGTGACTTACTCCCACTTTTCTCTGATACCAAGTGCCGAATGTTTATCTCGATCTAGACTTGTTTTCCAGAGATGCAGCCTTTAAACCACCTTCAGATTCACAGGGGTTATATATGATGGGTTCCAAATCTCCAGACTGGGTTTGAAGAAGCTCTTAGTTGTTCAGTAATTCACAGCTAAAATAGTAGAGGTCACATCAGTGGAGTCTGTCTGTATTCATCTGCTGGCAGAATAGCATCAGAAGTCAGCAACTGCTCTTAAGAAACCTCTTTGGACTTCAGAAAAAAAACAATGAGGCACAAGGAGTCCAGTGGCTTGATTCCTACCCCTACTGTTTAGAACTGCCTAGAATGGTAAGCCTACAAATCACTTGTCCTTATTTGATTAAGATGACTTTTGTAGCTGCCTCCAAACATTCCATGACACATAAAACTGTAGCAAGTTTTTGCTGATTTATGAATTAACTCTTTCATCCCTCAGATCCATAGAGTACATACAGAGGTAAAAAAAAAATATAATCATTATATATCAAATCTGGAACACATCAAGTATGGTTGTCTCAATACCATTGCCATGTCTGCTTTTGATCACATGATGAATTGTACGTTTTGTCAATGTGATAAAGTAAATAAAAAACAAACTCAAGACATTCATATTCTCCAGTGAAAAATGCAGCTTGGCCTAATTTTCTCAACACTGCCTGCTAGTAGAACCATTATGAGATGTAGTTATGCCAATATAAATTTGGTTTTGCTGGCTTTGCTTATGATGTTTGGGAAGCCAGTGGTGAAAACATAAACAAGAAAAGAGGAGCTAGCTGCTGGTGTATGCCATACTTTTGAAAGAACTAGACAAATGCAGATGAGTCTTTGAAAGAAATTGAAAGAAAAAAAAGCATACAAATGTGTTTGCATGCTGGAATGGGAAACAGTAATTCCATCAATTCTAATTCTGCAAAAATACAATGCTCAAAGAGCAGAGACCATCACTTTCATAACATTATTTTCATTACATTGATGAGCAAATTTTGGCCTAAAAGTGTTTCCAATAATAAGGTATTTGGAAATTATATGGAATTCTTTTACATATTATGCATTTTAAAATACCTATTTTCACGAAACAATTAGTTTTATTAAATTCTTCCCTGGGAAGAAAAATGTCTTCATTCCCTCGCGGAATGGAGAGGTGACTAGCTGATTTGAGATCACTGTTCTGGAATTCCCAACCGCTGCTTCTGCATTAACTCAAGACCATGCTGACTTTGCCATACCCATAGATTAAGCAGTAATATTTCTATTTGTGATCCTCCCTCCTAACTACTACACCCAAAAGTAGATTCACATCCTTTTTGAAAAGACATACATGTCATAGAAACCAAGAGAAACATGGCAAGGAATTGAGGTTCATGCAACAGGTAAAAAAATGTTTTCCTTTCTCTAGCTGTTCTCCACATCTCCATTAAATCATTAAAAAGCATGGTTTAGTCCTAAATTTGTAAAATAATCTCTTCATCACATTTTCCCCTTAGAGACAAATGATCCACTTATTTGTTATTGGAAGCTGGTCACTTAGCTAATTTTGTCATAGTTTCAGTGGGCTGGGATCAACAGAATTAAGTCACTTTTATTTGCATGTTTCCAATACATTTCTACAGGAGAAGTGGTAGTATGTTGCACTAAGCAGGAGCTTTTGGTTTTGTAACATTTTTTTTCTCTCATTATCAACTCAGTGCTTAATTTTACATGCAGATGTGTAGGTTCTTTGAAATGCAGTTCATATTCCTTGAATTTAGCTGCCACAATTAAAATAAATGCCCAGGGAATTGTTACATTTTTAAGCTACATAAAATAGTCTTAGTGTACATTTTATGGCCTGATATGCTAATTTTCACTAGTATCAGTGAAAGAAGAGAGTTTGTCATGTGGCCTATGTAATTAAGAGCCAAATTATTTTAAGTCTAAGAGAGGACAAAGATTCTGCCTAATTTTTATATAAATCTGGTCATTTAGTAGCATTAAGGTGCTAGATGGGGTGAATACAGAATATAATCCTGAGAAATTTGGGAAGGAAAGTCTGCATTTTAAATGATTGGTCTCCGTGCATAGCACAATTTTAGTTTAATACTTGGTAAGAAATATTTGCTGACTCATGAATATTTTCAAGATGAGCAGAATTTTTTGGCAATGAAATACAGTGAAAAGTCATTCTTTAAGAAATGTCCACAAAATGAAAATTCTGATAGATGAAGTAGCGTGTGATTTTTTGGATCAACTATGTAATTTTGTTTTGACAATTTCTACCTGTTTCAATTTGATTTCTTAAAAATATTTTATTGTTTCTACCCTAAGTTATATTTTGAACTGAAAGATACTTTAACCTGAAGATTTGAACCAGTTTTGAAGAAGAAAACAACATGTCACATTTTAATTTACATTTTTCATTAGAAATGTTGCTTGATTGGAATTGATTGGAATTGATGTTATTTTGTAGCTTTTCAAATGAAAAAAAAGTGATTAAAAACCCCAGCTTCTTCTATTGTCTCCTGTTCTTCTACTATGAGGGAGCTGTAGGCATTCACTAGGAACAAAGGTCAGTCTGCTTAATTTATGAATGTTCTGACAGATTCTTTTAAGTTAAAATCAGCCATGAGGAAGTCTTACTTTTCCTCCTGAGATAATCCTTGCTGTGCCATCTGTAACTGAAGTTAAAAAAAAAGCAGTGAGTAGAGATAGAGTTCCTTCATTGCTTGGGCACATTACCCTTTCTGCATCTTATAAAAGTTGTCATTCTGCACTGTGTGACAGCACCATCTGGTTCAGAATATAATGTATCAGATATGGCCACTTCTAGAGCTAGATGTGCTGCCACCATATATAACATCAGTGTTTTTTACCTTTGTGCTGTATCTTCTGAAATTGTAATGCTGATATTGTATCTTCAAATGGTTCCAAAAATCAGACTGTTTAAACAGAAGCAATGAATAATTCACATCAGAAACGGAGAAAAGCAAACAAACAAAAGTCAATGGGCACCTCTGCGTTTGCAGGGAAAGGAGAAGGTACACAGTATGTGTTACTGTCATTTTCAGAGAATTTAGAGTCAACTTTGCCAGCTGTAGAGAACTCTTGGGAGCCTTGCTAGCAGAGGCAGATCATTTAGAGGGTCACTGGCTCCATACCATCCAACCTCTCCTCCTTAATACGTCAACCAGAAATGAGCTATAGCATGCAAAGATCTCTCTCCATAAAAGCAGTCTTCTGGGAATCATAGTCACTGGATATAAGACCAGTGGTTTTGGGTAGAATTGCATAGTGTGTTTCACATTAGGCCAATCTTATCTAATTTCTCCAGTTAGGAAAAAATATGTAATACTCACAATAGCATTTCTTCCATTAGCAGGTGGGGAAGCTTTATTCTGCGAGATGAATGGAGAAATTCAGTGGAACGCTCAAACTGCCTTGCACCACTTTCTGACAAAAAGCATTCATAAATCTGATTTTATGTGGCTGTAGCAATAAGCTTCTTACTGCTTTGTCTCATTAGAGTTGTGGAAAGAAATATGTCCCTAGCCTTGCAAACTAGGCCCTCTGCCTGTAAATTTTTAAACTTCATGTGTGTCAGGTATGGTCAGAATGAAATGAGCCAAAGAACAGAGAGAAATTGAGATTGCATCATTCGATGCAGGAACCAGAAAAGAGATCAGATTAAACTAGTAATATTTTGATTTGCTTCTACTTTATTTACTTATTAAGAAGCACGAGATGCCACAACTATCTGTGAAAGGTCATGGTGAGACAGGGAAAACAAATACACCAAGTCCATATACCACTGAGTGAAATGTATCCTGTGTATTGACTAACATGGGCATTGATTTTGAAAAAATATTTATATACAGAGAGTCATGCTCAGTCCTAAGACATTATTTTTTCATGCTACTGGAAAAAGTATGCTACAATGCTTGCCTGAAATATACAGAACAATATAGAATGGTCCAGATTTATGTGAGTAAGTGGTTCTGCTGGCACAATGGATCCAGGAGCCATGAGTTTTTCACACTGTTGTTGTATCCTGATGGGTTCACTAGAAAAACCCACTTGGCAAGTGTTGGCATGAGTTGCAGGAGACCTAACTCACTCTTGATTTGCTGGGAGTGTCAAATTGACCCTGGCACCTCCATGTGTCACAGAGCACCATGCACATCTGTCTCTCTGTCTTATTTGAAATGATTTTAGACAATCAAAACCTGCCTCCCTGGGCTTGGTGTTAAACTTTTGACTGCATTTTTTCAGGCTGCCTGACCACACGCTTTAGTACATGGTATGTGAGGAGAAAAATAAGAATCAAACAGTTAAACAAAAATAGAGGTAGTTAAATATAATCTATCTGAATATCTGCAGTTTCTCAGAAAAATAAAACAGTTGTAGGCATCTGATAGGAAACTGGATTGTATGTATTGGACAATGAGGGGCCTGGATTGTGATTACTTCATAGCAGAAACCGGAACAAGGATATGCCCTTACATTGTTATCTTAAAGGTACTTCAGAACAGGAGCAGTTGTCTACAAAGATATCAGTGTATATGGCACAGGTTTTGCCATAAAGTTACACCAGGACTGATGCTATTACTCCTAGGAAAAGTGCCATTACTGCCCACAAATAAAACTGTAAAAATCTCCATATATCTTCTACATGGTGTTATTTAGCAGTTACTTTTCTACTTCAAAATCTGTGATAAATGAGACACAGCTGGGGATAGAATATAGGGACTGACTCTTCCAAAGCTTTTGGTGTCAGACATGGAAGAGGCAACTTTAAACTGCCTGGGAATCACACTGCTCTGGAGGGCAGTGTTAGCTGTCCAGGATTCTGGCAGAGATGGAGGGTATTTGTACTACATACACTTCACCACAATGTACTAGCTCAAGTTGGAAGCTCTATTGTCTAGCTGAGATGTTGTTTGTTACAGTTCGACATGTATTTTGTTTACTGAAACCATAAAAACAAGACAAACTCCTGTCATTATAAAGTTCTTAGTGACACACCAAATGCAGAAATATTCCTTTAATATGCTAGCATACAATGATTTGTAACAATATGGGAGCACAGAAAGGATGACTGACCAGTGACAGAGTGAACTCTAGCAGTGTGATTCATTCCAGACATTAAATCCTCATAGTTCTCCTATATCCTTAATTCTAAACCCCATGCTTTCCACATTGCTCACTGGACACCAAAAATAACATGATCATTTTGGTTGTTTAGTCTCGCCTGCAGGCAAGAACTTGTCCCATCATAGCAGAAACAAAAGTAGCACAGCAGGACCTTCACTATTAGGAAGAGCAGCAGGAATTGTCCTCTTGAAACAGTAGCTCTCTTATGTGTGATCTTAAATGTGGATATTTCATTTCTACGAATGTAATTCTCAACTGTCTCTATATCAACCTAGATACATAATGAGCATAATAATTCCTGGCAAGTAATGAAAAGTGTAGTTCCAGAGAAAACAGTCACAATTTGGAAATATTTTACACAGTTAGTACAAATAATAGTGAACAAGGAAATGAAGCTGCACCAGTTTTTCCCAAATTAACCTTTTGATTGCTTAATACCTCTAACAAGTG
Source organism: Clamator glandarius (assembly GCA_033459285.1). Lineage (NCBI taxonomy): Eukaryota > Metazoa > Chordata > Aves > Cuculiformes > Cuculidae > Clamator > Clamator glandarius. The sequence goes on from JAUNZM010000105.1 coordinate 3,381,987, forward strand.
TATCATCTGAAGGGGTACCTTGTGTGATAGGAGAGAGAGATACTACTGCTTAGGCAATGATCTGGGGCTCTTTACTGCCTTTCCTTGCATCCTTCCTCCTTTGCCCCCCTTCCCTCCTCCTGCCCCATGTTGTTACTTGCAAACATAAATACACCAGTCCAAACAAAAAGACTATAATGAGTCAGGATGTGAATGAATGTAAAATCTTATAAAATATATCAACACAATTATAACTTTTCTTAAAACACACATTTCCTTAATGACAGGACCGTATCTGTCAGGACTACAGCAATAGAACTAGTTTGTCAATAAGTTACACTTACACTGGTGACATCTGGCTGCCAGTGACTGGATGCTTTATAATTACAGAGATAGATAAATTAGCTATATTAAATAGCTAGATGTAGGATGTTTGGGCTGAATAGCCATGAACACTTACTTAAGGTATATATCCTATAAATTCTTGTGTAATAGATTACTTTATACTGATGGCTTATAGCTATCCAGGCTCTGGATATCCATGGCTTGCACGAAACTTGAGGTATGAACCATATTGTATTATAAAGAAACACAGGATACCTGGTTATTAATTTTTTAATTTGCTACATCAAGAAAGAATCCTTCATTCTCTAACTTTGATTCTGTAATAAATCTCAGAATGGCAGAAAAAGGTGTAAAGATCTTTAGACATTGACTTTAAACAAGCTTTAAGTTCTTCACAATGAACCATTAATACCCACACGCTACATGGTGCCTACGTGGGATTCTAGTGCACTCATTTGCTATACTATGCTTCTGTATAGTAACTCTTGTGTAGCTTAAATGAAAAAAAAAACACTCAGCAGGTAATGGAATGAGCTGATCTGAGTGCAGTCATATAGGAAAAAGAGAACATTAGAGTAGTCAGGTCAGAAATCACAGCATTATGAATAGCGGTAGCCCATTTGCTATTTGAAGCAATTACTTTCATAAATTTAAAAGGGATAGCATTCTAAACACAAAAATGTGTAAAGAAATGAACAGTTGTGGAGCAGCAATAACAAAGCCCAGGCAAGAGATCTTCGCAGGAAATGCTGTGAAATATGTTTTTATTGCTGTATAATATTTGATGTTCATCCCTTTTCAGTCCTCCTGTGGTGAAAACAGGTTTTTCAGATTTTGGCTTTCTGCACTTAATATGTTGGGATAGAGTATTGTGAATCTTTGGTGATTCACAGTCTGTTCCTGTGGACTTCTGTGGTGATGAGGACAGACTTGTCTGTGAGAAGAGGGAACAATCCACTTCACCCTCAGGTTATACCTCCCAGCGTTGTGCTTCCGTGTTTAGTCTCTAGACCTTCTGTAATCTGCCAGCTTGTCCTGGACCCACAATCTCCACCTCATTGCTGTCATGCAGATAAATTTTGCCCTGAACTTATGCTTATAACATAACCACCTAAGGTATTTTGCTGCTAATTGTATTTTTTACTTACCCAGACAGAAACAACTCTCGAAGAAGAGCCTCATCTGTGGAACCCAGTGACTCCCCTGATATTGTACATTTGCAGCCCATAGATAAAGCTTTCCTCTTACAGTAAAATAATTCTCTGCAGCATAGTCATAACTAGCTGGATTAGTTAGGAAATAATGTATGAATGAAAAATATTTTAGCTTCTTATTTAGGATGTACAAAACCACCCAGTAAATTATTTTATTTAAAATTAATATTATCAAACAAGTTTATCTCTTTCCTTGAAATATACATTTTTCATTCTTTTTTTGTTCTTTTTCATTTATTTTCATTCAGATGAAAATATGCTGATTATTTAATAAATTATTTATTACTTGCATCATAACATTAAATATTTTTCCTTCTGTCCTTATTTTATATCTATAGCTATAACTACATAGAAGGGTTCTTAATTTTCAGAATAAGCTTTTACTTTGTGAATTTGTGTTATTTGCATTGATATAGTTTGGACATTCAATCCTTTATTCAGTAAAGTCTTTTAAAGAACAATGCAAATATTTGCCAATCAAGCAGCATATCAGTCTGAAGCTAACAAGATTAGCAATGTGTAATTAATAGAGTAAGCTGTTACTCATTATTTTAAGCTTGATATGAAGCATAGTAGTCATATAAAAGGATATGATATTATCAATGTCCAGCTCAGAAGAAAAAAACATGTATCTTGTTGAAACTGTGCTGTTAAGTTGGGTTATAGAATTAGGCATAAGACCTGCATTTGGCAAGGATACTGAATTTAACTTCACCATTCACTCAAATGTCATGGTGTAGTCTTACATCTAGTCCAAAAGACAATAAGCTAGCTTCTCTTGACTTTTATCCACATACTAACTTGGAGTGACATTATCTGAATGCTGCAATGATGTTGATAGTTTCCCAACGCTTCATGATCACACAGTTATTCTTCCAGTTATGACCTTAGGTGGTCATGATAAATGAACTGGAAGTCAACTTCAAGATTCAGTGACATTAAGTAATCTAACTGAAAAATACTGTTAAAATTGGAGATGGGTTACATGAATGGCAGTTTTTCAGAAGTATAAATTTCAGCAAGTTCACTGAGACAGGTGTGATGTATTTTGTTTTTATTTCTCACTGATCTCCTCTTTCAATATATACATATATAGAGTCTATATGATCCAAACACTCTTACTCTGGCAGATTAGTAATAGCATACAACAGAATAACAGATTAGATATACTTAGGTTAGAAATGTGTTCCTCCTTGAGGATAACATTTTCATCAGTCTTTTGCATTTCCCTTATATTTCTCATCAACTTTAAAAGCATGAAGAATGTGTCACAATGCATTACATATTTTCTCTGTTTAGTTATCAAGATCTTGATATGTTACTTAGTGGTAGTTTTAAAAAAATATACTTTAAATATGGCATTAAAATTCACAGCTGTTTCAAAAGGAACATAAAATCCACTGAAAGGACAGATTTACAGAAGTTTAAAGCAATTTCAAATGCTCAGCTGTCATCATACCATCCGTTACGATGAGTATAAATAACTTCACTTTAATACATGAAGAATTGGAAGAGGAAGAGAAAAAGATATTTGCATGGCAAGAAAACTCCAGGTGCTCTTAGAGTTATCTGGGACATTTTCCAGTTGACAATATGGAAATACTGTCACTCAGATCAGAATGCTTGTTGCTATGGGGACACAATAGCAGCACCATTTGACAACTTGGCAGTTGTTAGAGTTGGCAGAGAGAAACTCTGGGAGAGGGGCTGTTGGAGGATTTCAGGCTGGTGTGCACTAGGGATGGATGGGGGGCTGGGAAGGAAAAACATTCAGAATTTCTTTCAATCTTACAATCTCTTCTTTGCATGTCTTTTGTTTGGTTGGATTGGGTTGGGTTTTTTTTGGTACAGTCTACCTGCTTAGAGCTTAACATCTTTGAAACAAAGAGAGAAGACCTATATTTAGACATCAACTAGCTATACATCCATCCTGGGATGTATATATATATTGAACTGCAAAAAATTATGCAAGAGCTGGCAAAGAGATAAAGCTGCAGAAAAAAGACACTATGACTTTAGCTGTTCCCTCGGAGGAGTGATATCATAAACCAAGGCGATTATAGTTTCTCTGTATTTCAGACGTGATGGTAGTTAGAATATTTTAGTAAATGCAGCTCAGTACATAGGAAGTCAGACATTAACTAGGGAGAATTTAAAAATGGGTAGAAGCAATTATTGAAAAATGGAGACTGGTTTATAAAGATGAAAGAACTGATACAATTTAAGTTGGCTGAATGTCAGATAAGATGTATGTCACTAGTTGGCAAATTTTTCAAGAATATGAACATCAAAGGAGTTAAAGATATATTTAATCAAATAATAGTATTCTTGGAAGAAATTGGGGTGGAATGCAGGAAAATTAAATCCAAACAAGACATAAGAGAAAGAGCCCTGCTGCTGAGTCTATCATATTACAGAACAATCACGGTTTATGAGGAAGAGTATTCTTCACTTCGAATGTCCGAAGTGACATTGTACAATGCATGGAAAAATGTGCATTAAGCAGAAATTGTGCATTGTGTGGCATTTGAGAAATGAATCTTTATGAATCTTTCAATTTCTAATACTAGGAGGGGGTGAACAAAATCTGGTAACTGTGTTGGAGTGCTTTGCTAGCTAAAGTAAATAAAGGCAAGAAGGATTGAAAAATTATTCTGTGGCAGCATATGAAGAACGCGAAATGCACTATATTTGATCAATGCACTTATATCCATAAAAACCTCTGGGTTCCAATGTTGCAGGAGGGTGTAGTGTGAGAAATAGCACCCCAACTCAGTTATAGATAGCGATCAGTGAATGTTTTTAAACTGCAGTGAGGTCTACATATATTAGTGAGTGTGAGATTATATTACTGAGGGTATTGGGGAAGGTTTTCTCTTCTTTACTAGTTTTTCAGGGTAATACTATCTTCTCTGCCTCCATCAGAAGAAAGAAACAGTGATTAAGGTTTTCTATGCTGTTATGGTAGAGTATGAATATTAGATGTTATCATGATTTAAAATCCATAAACCTAAAGGCAAGCTGCCTCTGTTTCCCTCTTGGTGTCTTATAATCATGCCACCCAGACTGTTTCCCTTCCCTGTGCAAATCAAAATCAATCAAAAATATCCCCACAGGACTCAGTTTTCAGAGAACCTACATATCCACTGCTCTAATTGAAGTCAATGATAGCTGCAGGCATGTGGCATCCCTGAAACTCAGGCTCTATAGAGCTAAGTAAAGAAAAACATATGGATTTTGTAGGTAATATACCATGGGAGAAACCTCTAAATAGATACTGAAATAATGAAGCTACATCTTTTGGGCTATAGTCCAACTTGCAATCACTATGCCATCTCACCACAGGGAAAAAAAAAATGATATTGAGAGTTATTGAGCATTGCCAATTTTTGTTGAGGATCAGGTTGAAGTTATTTAGCACAGATGTTTCTGTAATTGTGACATACTGGGAAAATCCACATGCTCAATAGCCCTCAAACTTGCACTTCCATCTGTGCACTGTGATGCTCTACAGTTACTGCATACAGCTGCAATATAAAACATACAAGAATACTGTCTCACTTAAGATATGTTGAAAGATTTGTCTTAGCACTATCTGCACTTCTTATCTACCTGTCTCCCTGTGGTTCTGCATTTAGATGTAGTACAATTATAAGACAGTAAAATATACGTCTAGTGAAAATAAGAGAGTGTAAAGAACTGTATGTACAAAATTTAACAGTGTGGTTAGAAAGCTCTCATGATGTGAAATGGCTGATAGGAATTTAACAGTACATTGTTAAATCCAGCACTATTTCCTTTTGTTTTCCTAGATCAGTTTTGAGCCATATTAGTAATAACAAAAAGATAGGATTCTTATGATTATATTAGAAAAAGAGCATGATTTGACTCACAGCAATGAAAACCGGGGCTCTGGAAAACATCTTCTCATTCTAATGCCATCTTAGCCTTTGATTACATTCCAAGAAGTACAAGGAAAAAAACCCTCCTCTTCTTATTTAACAAACATTTTGGAATCAAAAGAGTGTGTACCAATCTGGAAAAGTAGAGAGGAAGACTTCTGCTACCTTTGAAATTTAAATGGGCTTGAGTGTTTATTATTCATAACTCATTTGTTCAGTTCAAGCTCAGGCTACAAAGTAAAAGGAAGGTAACCTTTCAAAACTTAGGCATACACAGCTCTGTATAGAAAGACAGAAGTTGTTGGTACTAACCATCAAGGTGAAAGCCTTGCTCCTGTGGGTCCCATTATCTACTCCTACCTAGAGACAAGTGGAAGTATTACCCCACCTCTGACTTTATAGCCCTGGTAGCAGGGTGGGCTTGTCATCACCTTTTTCTCCACAGTGGTCTGTAACTTGTGCTCTGTATAGCTTCCTTGCAATACCCCAATGCTGTTTGCTCCTACAACTGGTTGTTGAACTGGGGAGTAAAACAAGTGTCTACAAGAGGACATTGTAAATTGTTCCCCACCATGTAGCCATACTAAATATTGCAATACAATTGCTGGGAGACCAAGAAAAACTATCTCACTTTTAAACCATGCTGTAATCTTGTACAGTTGTTTGGAACACTCACTGAATTCTGTCCTGTAGAAACCTGGAATATTAACACCAATGTTTCACCTTTTGCTTGAAATGTTATGGGATCTGGAATTATCAGAACCTCTCTTTTACATCTTCCTTTCTTCTCTTCCAGACTTTTGCTCTGGGACCTCAACTTCATCATTGTCTGAAGGAAAGAGCTAACTGTACATCAGTGTGGTAGAACTGGAATGTGTTTTGTCCAGCTCTTGAGGCAAACCGTTTTTTTTTTATTTAGATTTGTAGATGGTAGAACCACAGGTTGTAGTCATACAGCATTACTGCACATCTGTTACTGCATTTACATAACATTTTCTTTCTCTCAAAGAGACTGAACAGGGCTTGTATTGTAATTCATAGTAATAAAGCACTACCTTCCCCTGCTGCAAGACTAACTTTTTGCATGAAGGGGAATTAAATACACAGATTTCTTGAGATATCTCCTGCAATAATGACAAAATTTTGTGTGCTAAATATAAAACCTTCACACAATCTATAAGGAAGAAAAATACCATGTTCTCTATTTTTGTATCCTTTCCCTTATGGTATTTTCAAGGTTAAATTTATGATGTCAGGCCTTCCTTCTCAATTTTTCTTAGCTATTTTTTCTTTCTGTCTTTCTTTGCCTTTTTGGAATGACTTTGGGGAGCCCTTAACAATATATGTCAAAATGTAATGGCTGGTATGCATTGTGAACTGTTTCTCTGCTGACTCATCTGCCACAGCTAATCAAGAGTTTTTGGTCTACATACTGCAACGTTTTAAACCTTTTAGCAGTAAAGAAATGCTCTTTGCTCAAAAGCTTTTAAATTATAGCACATGGTGGGTGGCTGATAAGAATTTTTTTTTCTAAAATGGAAACACTTTTCTTGTTTTTGCTATCTGGTCTCCTGTTCTATTTATCAAGTCACAAGATTTCTGGTGTCTATTAACAGTTTCCTGAGCTGCATAAATTTTCTTCTATTTAGGCAGCCTTGTATATTTTCAAGTTGATTTCAACTGTACCTGTTAATGACACACAAGCCTAGGTTATTCTTCCCTCGATGCACCACCTCATGGGAAGGAACACAGGTCATAAGTCTGCATGCTTTGGAAATGAAGTTGGGAACAGCAAAGATTTCCTGGGTTTTGCTGGGTGCAATACACTCTGTTCAGTATAGCTCCTTAGTATAGCTGCTCTGGCAAGGACATCAAAGACTACAGATTGCAGCATTTTCTAGATTTTCTGCTTCAACTGTTGCCTATTCTGACTTGTTTGTATTGTCCTCTTCTGTGTGAAGGTGTTACCAGATAGTGTCCAATCCAGCAGTTTCCAAGAGACTTAACATAACTTTGACTTTCTAATATTTTTCACCTTTTTGGCACCTGGGGAAAAAAAGCAGTTTGCAAAGGAAGAACTGTGCAGTTTGATGAATGGTGCAGTCACAGAATCATAGAATCATTGAATAACCGGGTTGGAAGAGACCCACCAGATCATCAAGTCCAACCATTCCTATCAAACACTAAACCATGCCCCTTAGCACTTTGTCCACCTGTGCCTTAAACACCTCCAGGGGAGGTGAATCAACCACCTCCTTGGGCAGCCTGTTCCAGTGCCCAATGACCCTTTCCATGAATTTTTTTTTCCTAATGTCCAGCCAAAATCTCCCTTGGCAGAGCTTGTGGCCATTCCCTCTTGTCCTGTCCCCTGACACTTGGGAGGCCATCACCCTCCTCTCTACAACCTCCTTTCAGGTAGCTGTAGAGAGCAATGAGGTCTTCCCTCAGCCTCCTCTTCTCCAGGCTAAACAATCCTAGCTCTTTCAACCGCTTCTCATAAGGCCTGTTTTCCAGACCCTTCACCAGCTTCATTGCTCAAATGTCTAGGTTCGTTGTTTCTAAAGAAGAGCTTAAGTGCTGTTTCACTACTTTCTGCTCTCAGCAGTTTTCTTTTTTGTCCAGTAGGTACCACTAGGCAGTTCCTTCTTCCCAGATGAAATAAGATGAATATCTTTTCTTTTGCATTTCACAGACACTAGGAAATTAACTGTATTTAGGACCTGTATTGAGTAGGCTCCTTATTTTGCAGTCATGTTTACCCATGTTTTTTTCAGTACCCATGTTTTTTTCATTGTCAATCATCAGAAATTAAATTTTTCAGTTTGGGGGTTCACAAAAAGAAAATCATGTAATACAGACCTGATTTAACAATGTTATTGAGATATCCGTGTTAAGAAAAATATTGCCTAAACATTCAAGATTTTTTTAATGCACCTAATCTTTGTTTATGATTTTGTGCTTACAAATACATTAAAGTAGTTGTACAGATGTATGCCATTTAAATATATCCCTTTTACTGAAGTTACATTTGTATAGAAGCTATATATTAAATAGTTTTTTGTTTTCAAAATGATTATTAAAATCTCAAGACATTTTCACAGTCACGTAGAAGTCCAGATGACTTGCAAATGAATAGGAATACCAGGTAATTCTGTTCTTTACAGGGATTTTTCATGGTGGGACACAGATGAAAAGGGTGAAGATGGTGCACTATAAGTTTCAAAGTTCAATAAGCTCACAACAAGGAGCAGGATTTTGTTTTCTTGAAATATTTCTGTAGTGGAAGTAGGTTTTAGATGGTACAGTACAAGTAGACTTCACAATGTTCTCAGCCAGTGAATTACATAGGCTGTGTGCTCTCACACGATTCTGCTTAGGAAACTGTCGTCCTCTGGCCTGGACAGGCGCACACTCTCCTGGGTGGAAAACTGGTTGGATAGCTGGGCCTAGAGAGTGGCGGTAAATGGAGTTAACTCCAACTGGAGACCAGTTACAAGTGGGGTTCCCCAGGGCTCAGGCCTGAGTCCAGCCCTGTTCAATGTCTTTATCAATGACCTTGATGAAGGCATTGAGTGCTCCCTTAGCAAGTTTGCAGATGACACTAAGCTGGGTGGAAGTGTGGATCTGCTGGAGGGTTGGGAGGCTCTGCAAAGGGATCTGAACAGGCTGGACCGCTGGGCTGAGACCAATGGCATGAGGTTTAACAAGGCCAAATGCCGGGTCCTGCACTCGGGGTACAACAACCCTGTGCAGTGCTACAGACTAGGAGAAGAGTGGCTGGAAACGTGCCTGGAGGAGAAGGACCTGAGGGTGTTTGTTGACAGCGACTGAACATGAGCCAGCAGTGTGCCCAGGTGGCCAAGAAGGCCAATGGCATCTTGGCTTGTATTAGAAATGGCACGACCAGCAGGTCCAGGGAGGTTATTCTCCCTCTGTACTCGGCACTGGTGAGACCGCACCTCGAGTACTGTGTTCAGTTCTGGGCCCCTCACCACAAGAAGGATGTTGAGGATCTGGAGAGAGTCCAGAGAAGAGCAACGAAGCTGGTGAAGGGGCTGGAGAACAAGTCTTACAAGGAGCAGCTGAGGGAACTTTGGTTGTTTAGCCTTGAGAAGGGGAGGCTGAGGGGAGACCTTGTTGCTCTCTACAACTACCTGAAAGGATGTTGTAGAGAGGAGGGAGCTGGTTTCTTCTCCCAAGTGACAGGGGATAGGACAAGGGGGAATGGCCTCAAGCTCCACCAGGAGATGTTCAGACTGGACATCAGAGAAACATTTTTCATGGAAAGGGTAATTGGGCACTGGAACAGGCTGCCCAGGGAGGTTGTTGAGTCACCATCCCTGGAGGTATTGAAAAGATGGGCAGATGAGGTGCTGAGGGGCATGGTTTAGTGGTTGATAGGAATGGTTGGACTCGATGATCCTGGAGGTCTTTTCCAACCTAGTGATTCTATGATTCTATTTTGTGGCTCAGATGCACTGTTTTCTCTCCATAAGCTCCTACAGTAAGAGGTTTGTAAAGGTAGAGATACCTCTATTTTTTATCTTAGAGGTATTATATTTTTCTCAGTGGTGTCTCTGCTCCACAGTCCTATTGTCCAATTTACTTCAGTGATCAGAAATCATGAAATCCTATGGCCAGAAAGAACTTTAAGAAATCATCTCAAGTCTTCTGTTTGTTTATCTGTTGTTTGAAACAAATGCCATCCTTTGGTTCTCTCTGCTCTGAATTAAACAACTCATTTCCTTTTAGTCTTCCCCCACAGGCCATATTTTTAAACCTCTGATCTTTTTCTTTTTCATTCTCTGTTTTTTTGGTGTTTTTTTTTTCCTCTCCTGCACTGTCTGCATTGATCTCTTAGTTTATTGATGTGTAGTGCCCAGGATTAGACACAATAGCCCATCTAAAGCCATAGTGTTGAATAAAACTTTGAACAGAGCAGAGGGATTACTTCACATTTCCTTCCAGTCTTACTTTCTTATACATCCTGCTGTACATATTCTAAGGCAATTGCCTTTTTCTCAGCAGTGTGACACTGTTGACTCATGTTCACTTTGTGATACTTTACAACTTCTCATTTATTTTTTTATAGAACTGTTTACAGCTTGCTATTCCTCATCCTGTATTTATGCAGTTAATTAATCCTGACTAACTATGGTGTCTTGCATTTACCACCACTGAATGTTGCCATATTTCCTGTCTATGTCACCAACCTACTAAGACCATCTTGAAATCTAACCTTCCTTTGGTCCCTCCCTGTAAATAGTATCTGAAAACTTAATAAGTTTGTTCTCTATTCCTTTACAGTCATTAACGGAAATATTGACCAGTGCCAAATCCAGAAGAGATAGGACATCAGAATTTGTCCTGCTATGCACATATTTCTGATGAAAAAGAGACTGAGGACATCATTCCATTGTTGTAACATACACGTATAAAGGTTGGCTTAGAACTGACTTTATGATTTTATTATAGCAGACAAAGATTTTGTGGTAATCTGAATTCATAACAAGTACAATCACTATTTCTCCAAGAAGTAGCATATATATGTGTTTTGAAAAGAGTAGTTTCCTAATTTCTGTCTACCTATATAAACCTTCTTTGAGCTGCCACAGATTTCACCTGTGACCTCAGAGCTCTTATAAAAAATTATGTCAAATTCTATATAACTTTGTGAAACATTTTGGTATCAATAAATTGTTATTTTTTAAAAAACAAAGTTTCTTTTAAGAGTTGCCAGACAGCTTTAATATCTATAGCTGAACTACCGAATAGTAAAACTTCAGACTATTTTTCAGAAAGTGCAATGTTACCTCGCAAAATGAAATGAAATCAGAAAGAGGGCAAGTGGATTGGTATCAAGGAAATCTTTCTGACAATAAAATCAATGGATGTGAGCTCTCAAGGAGAGATGTGGAAACTTCTTCATATCCCTGCCAATGGCTGAGAGGTTGGACTAGATGTTATTTAAATGTCCCTTCCAAAGCAAACCATTCCGTGATTCTGTGACTCCATGAACTTTGGTGCTCAGAAGTTTTCAGAATTAAGTAGACAAGTATCTCACAGGGACTAGCTCTGCCCTAATAAGCAAATAATCCCACCTGAGATCACCCAGAGAATTAATGCAGACACTTCACAAGTCCATAGCTGCTACTGCCAAGGAGCACATGACCTCCATTAGGCATGGCAAAGGAGAAAAGTGTGTCAGTTCTCCTGAGCTCAATATAGTTCAGTGCCTGAAATTGTCTAAAAGGCATAGTACAATGTGGGGTTTTATTTTAAGGTTTCTTACTCTTTTCCTGATGTTTAAGAATTTAAAGCAATCGTATTTTTGTGTTTCCTTGAGATAGTCTTGTTCTTAGTAATTTATTATAGCATGTTTATTATAAACTCTCACTGAGAGAAAAAAAAATCTTTGCTATTCAAGTGTTTGGAGTTTGAAGAATCTACTTTGAACATCTAAAGAAATAGAAAGAAAATAAGATTTTTTCATAAATCTGTGTTACAGATTGTTCTCAATTTTACTCTTTATTTACTCCATGCAGCCAACTGTGTTAGGCTTCCTACTCCTTATATGGTATTTTATATAGACAGTGATAAAGACAGAACAAACCACGTGATAAATGGTAAAAGTGCACTTAATGTGCTAATGGGAAAAGTATTACAGAAATGAGGACTATTCAGGAGCATACAGTGAAAAGGAGCACATTACATATAGGAGGACAAAGGTTTTCCAAACTGAGAAATGTGAATTTAGCCTAGCTCCAAATTAACAATGGTATCAGAGTCACTAATGTGTGTTAGCACTGTACTGATTTCAAAAGAGTGGTCTTGCAGGATTATGGATCTGCAGTGAGAATGGAAGAATGTGGTGAACGATGAAAAATACACATCACCAGTCTATTTCTCAGCTCTCCCTGCAGCTGCAGAAAATCTGGCAATCAAGCATATTCACCACTTTTGGCACAGTTCCTCTCTAAACTCACCTTCAAGGAGGAAAGCTCAGATCCTTGCCAGATGAAGGCATCTATTTTGGGTCAGATTGAGGTTGCTGGGAACCCACACAGAGATAGTTTTCCCTAGTGTCTACTCCTGGACTCTACTTATGAACAGTGAGGAGAAATCCCTCAGTTTCCATATCACTTTTGTGCTTGATCATTTTGTGACTGATGTTCTCTGTTGATTTGATACTGCTATTATATGAGGATCATTCAGCTTTGATTTTGACTTTTGTAGTTAAATTTCATTTGGATGAAAGTAAAAATGAGAATATAGGTAGGAAAGCTTAGGAATGCTTTCATTAGGAGGTATTAATATATGGGGTCTTTGGTTTACCTGACATATGCTGTAAGTAATTTCCACTGAAATTTTGCTTAGATTACTTAATGGCAATTTCATTTTTTCAAGTTGTAAGGGATATTCATCCAAATTGAATCTGAATTTGTTCTCCTTTCTGACTTTTCCCTGTTTACGTGATAAGCTGTCAGAAAAAAGTTTGTATTTTACTGTTGCATGGAGTATGAGAGTTTCTCATCTTAAGTTGAACCCTAGACACTACCGTAATACAAATAATAAAAAAAAAAATTGCCAAAGGAGGCCATATATATCTATATATTTGTAGATCAGGATTTGTCTCATGTTTCTTATTTTTTCCTTTAGAAATTTAGAGAGTTCTTTGCTAGTCACTCAAGTACTAAATATTTAGCATCGATTCATATGAAAGTTGCTTTGATCTTCGAGTAAATAAACAGGCTCTCTTTCTCCCATAGGACTCTTTCTTGAAAATGATTTCTTTCATCAAGTAGTTTGTCGCATCTCTGTGAACATCAATACTGTTTCCTTCAGAACTTAAAACAAATACTTCCTGCACGTTTACAGGAAACATATTAAACACTATAAATGGCAACCTGCCTTGCACCTGATTAAACAGTTAGAGAGAGACTTGGGCAGCTTAGTGACACAACCCTCTCCTGACATCATGGCAGGTAAGCATCATGTACTCAATGTCTATTCTATAATTATGTTACCAATCATACACATGCATAAAAGACATTTGTGTTTATATTAAAAATACATAATTCTATAAATATATATATTTTTAATAAATTTTCAGGCATAAGAACTCTTCCCTTTATGTAGCCTGAATTGGTGGTATAAACCTTGTAATTGTATTTTGCATTTAGGTACCAATGATGTTCCTGGAAATCCCCCCAGCAAAAAAAATCTACAATAACTCTAAAACTGTCCTTCAAGTGCAGATTCCTCACAGACAGGAAGGTAAACAATGAGAAATGTAACTAACTGGTAAGAAAAGGAGGATAGAAAGGCTTCTAAGTTTACTTCTAAGAATATTTAATCAGAGTATTTAGTTCCCCTCCAAAGTGGACTGCATCAAACCTCAGCCCTGCCCTGCTTTCCCCCTAGAAAACATGCCATGTAAAACCTTTTCAGAACTCAGTTTGCTTCCCACCTCACAGATGAATTCTTAGCACACTTTGGGGAGGGTTTTACTCATGGAATCCACTCTTACAGTTTGTCTGCTCTTTTTACACAAGATTTTCAATGATCTCATTCCGCTGTAAAGTACTCCTTAACTACTTTATTACCTGTGTACCCATGTGTCCAGAATCTAGTCTTCAGTGTCTAAATGTGATGTATTGGGCAGGAAGAAAGTTTCAAAATGTGAGTATTTTCTGCAGTACAATTAATTTGTTGAGACTCTGGGAAAGGAAAAAAAGTCAAATGAGTGATTTTTGTCCCTAGCCAGCTTCCTGGCACTAATTTAGATGATTGTCCTCTTCATCTTGTCATCAATGTCTACAAATTTTGACTTACCAGGAGGTAATTTTGGAAGTTTATCATAGACCTTCCCCTCCCTTACAAAACAAATCAGCCATCCAGGAAGCCAATTTTTGTAACTTGTCTGGATTTGAGCACCCATTTCTTCACTGAGAAAGCTCTGAAATGATTTTAATTGAATCAAACCCATGACTTATAATGTCTGTGAAACATTGCAATGTAATTGTTTCTCTTTGTGATATTTACATTCTAACTCGATCATCGTCTCCAGCGTCCTGCTTTGGAGCTCCTTTCTGGTAATGTTATTCATGCTGCAATTGTATGTTTTGCAATCAGTCAAGGCCTTGCTACATAATTCTAATTTTACTGAGTGATATGAATATTGAACAGCTAAGCTTTATTAATTTGAATGAAGGCAGTTTTTATTCTTCCTGTCTTTAGACACAATTAATATTCCAAATAAATACACAGCTTCCAAATAGGTACACAATTGGCCTTTAGTTAATCTGCAGGCAAAGAGAATAGGGAAACTCAAGCCTGTTTGACCCTGAAGTACATTTGAATCTGCAAACAGTTTTGGCATTTTCCAGCTTTTCTCCATGAGAAAAAGCTTTTTATTCGTCACTGACCAGAAGGAAAAGTTCTCTCATTCCTGAATGGGCAGGCACACATAATGAATATGCATGGTTTTACAGTATTTACATACTTAACCAATATGACTTATATAAATTTTTGGTTTTGTTCCAGTACAGACAATGTTTGCATGCCATGGCTACAATTAATTGTCAGTTTGATTTTACTGTTCAGGTGCTGTATATTACTTGGACAATGAATGACTAATGGAACCCTGGAGCCTTGACAAATGGAGTCAGCCATCAATAGACTGGAGCACTTTGGAGACAGGTCCAATATTGGCCTTTTACTCCTAGACCTCAGTCCAGGAGTAAAACTTATATAAAGTCCAACACACTTGTGGAAGGGATGTGCCAGAGTGCTACATGTGCTGTTCCTGGGAAGAATACTAAAAGACAGTACAGGTTTACCACTTTTTGGGCAATCCCTGCCTTCAAACATACATTTGCATTCATTGTTATTTGTGTCACGGCTAAGTTGTGATAGGAATGAATTGCAGACAGAACTGGTGAGGGAGCATAATGAAGGCATGACAGCTCAGAAATTGCAGAAATATTTCATTACATAAGCACATTGTTTGAAATACAAATATTTGTTAGTTCTTGTTGTAAAGATGTTTTTCCCAAAGCCAATTTGAATTTATAACTGCTGTCTGAATGAAGCACTTGTAAATGTAGGCCATCATGTCACTTACCCGTCTTTTGAATTGTAAACTTGAGTTTTACTAGAAGCAGGACACAGCTCTGGAAGAGATTTTGGGTTGATCCAGGAAAATCATCTCAGTCTTTTTATAGCGATGTAGTTGAGGGGCTTAATATCCTCTTGGACTCTACCTCATGGGTTTTGGTGAGAGAAAATATAAAAGTGACTTCACTTTCTAGAGTTGTGAAAGCGGATTAATGAGACTACTTATCTATTAACTTGTCAGTTCACAGCACCTCATTTTAGAAACAATCCTGTTATGAGGTTGACATATCGACATATTTGACATTAAGTTGAATGTTTAGAGTTGTTTCACTTTCCTTCTGATGAGTGCTTTTTAAAAGCTGTCTATGCTATTTACTCATGTTGAAGTCTGTGACTGAAAATGCATGTCAACGATAATAACAACATGTAACCAAAGACAATGTCATAGTTTGGATTCTGGTCAGTTAAATTTCAGGGAGTGTTTTACAGATATTATGAATGTACAGCAAATTCTCATTCATCAAATGAGCATTGTTTATTTATTTTTAAATATAAATATGAAACTGCCGTAATGTTTTCTGAAATTTTGCCTTAATTTTTTATATCTGCAGGTTTCTTTTGTCTTAAACAGCATTCTTTGATCTGCTTCTGCTGATCTAAATGTATGAAAATTTTCAGCCAGATCAGAAAAATACAAAAAAAAATATTTAGTTTTCAGCAGAAGTAGGGCTGGGCTGGTTGGGAGTCTTCAAATAAAAGATGAGTCTTTCATTGTTTTTAACTCTTCTTTGTGAAATTGTCTTTATTAGGAAGAAAATCTCCAGTTAACCTGTTTCTGAGGGCACTTAACCCACAACAATTGAACTGATGGGCCAATGCTATCTATGGGATAAGAACAGTTGTATTACATGGCTGCTGGATTAAATTGTAGTGGCTTAATTTATGGTGGATTAAATAATTCCTCAGTACAATTCTGAAAAGATGCATCACTCTCAACACACTGGACTCAGAGGGTTCAAAACAGCAACAGTTTCAAAAAATACATAGTGGGGAAGGGAATGAATCTTTGTTTTTTAGCTATCCCTGCATCACTCTCACTTTCCTAGTGCTTTCTCACTACCCTTTTTTGTCCTTCTGTCTTGCTGCTCTCAATACAGGGAAGTAACTAGGTCAAGACAGTAGGTCACCAACAATGCAGTAAGTACCTCACCATGTGATGCCATGAGCCACACAGGATTACATGATTGTTTCTCAAAGCCTATTTTATAGGCCCTAATAAAAATCAGCTCTTCATAAGGTAGTGGAAATAGGCAATCAGTGCATATTCATGTGCATATATTGAAGGTGAAGATACTTTTCAGCTAACGGATGAAAGCTAAATACTAGCGATATTTCTAAGTTCAGTACTTGTGGAAGGACTTTCAAACAGAGCATCCCTTTTTTTCTCTCTCTGTTTAAAAAGGAAGTGAAGGCCCTCCAAAGTCCAGCCACTCATACCTCAGGATCCTCATACTAAAAGGGAGAGATCAAATCTTTCACGTGCCATTTGGTATCAGTCACATTATGATATGTAATATGTCTGCTTTGTCCGAACACAATATGCCTGGGAGGAATGACAAAAGGTGTTTCTCACAGACACATTTATGGAAGCCACAATATTTCAAACAGGCAACTTAATATATTTTCTTGTTAAAGAATGTGCTCTAAGCAAAGATTGAAAATGTATACTTTTCCTGAGTGCATCTCTGGAAAGAGACATGTTCTTCAGACATACCTACACCATGAATATTAACATGATAAGACATAACCTCTTTACACAGGGAAAAAAAACACTGAGTATAGATACATATCTTAGTTCCTACAGGCTTATAAAACAAGCAGGATGGTACATGTAACATACATAGTCACACAAGCTTGTTATCTATGGATTAACTACCATGATCAGTTTGAATTTGGTGATCCCTAGTGCAACAACTACTTTAACAGTTTTTGCACAAACATTCAGGTTTCAGTAGTTTATCTGTTTTTTATTGCCACCTTAATGAAGTGAGAATGCTTGTATTAACTGGCATTTTTTCCATCCCACAGTTCTTGTAAGAATGGTGACAATTTATTTTTCCTATCCATCAGAATCCTCCTTCTGCCTAGTTTATGTCAAACGGTTTTGCGTTTCCCTTTCTCTTATCTGCCCTCCCTACCTGCCTTTTGTGCTCTTCTCAGCTCTAAGTCTGGCTGTCTTCCAACAGGTTTAAAGGCTTCAGTGATGGCCTTTGTGTTAAACCCAGGAAATGCATATCACAGAAATCAGATGACAGCATTAGTGACATTGGCTGACTTGATTCTTCGTCAAGACTCCAACGCTTGAATCCAGTTATGCCTGTGATGTACCAAGGAGTGCCTATTCTTTGGCAGCTAAATGGTCTTGTCACCTTTGACTTGTCTTCCCAGCAGTGTTGAGTCCTTTGCCATACTGAACTGCCATTTCTGGAAATGTCACCTCCTCAAGCAGAACAATTGTGGTTATAACATATCAGTGCCAAGAATGAATGATTCAATAATTCACTGGTGCTTGAAATGTCAGTTCTAGAAATACTCATGCTTTCTTAAAGTTTTATTGGGCATGTTAGTCCAGAAAGAAGGGACTCAAAATGTGAGAGAAACAGTCTAGTTAGTTTTTCACAGTCTTTCTGAGAAGTACTTATTTCTTTGCTGAAACTCCTTTGCTTTTCTGACCTAGAGAGTCTGAGGGCATTAGGAAACCCAGTTGTGCTAATTAGCAACACCATCTCATGATTCTACAGAATGTGGATTATGTCTGCTTGACCATGCTAATCGCAGAATCACAAAATCACAGAATAACCAGGTTGGAAGAGACACACTGGATCATCAAGTCCAAAGTTAAATATGATCTTATTACTCTGCAGGATGGCCTCAATAGTTTTAATTACTCATTGGCATTTGACTTTATAGTATGAAATCAACACCTACTGTTAATTTGCAATACAGTAGGATTCAGCCTTCTCTGGAATAACTTCAGTTTTACAAGATCATGAGTATAAAAAATGAGACCGTATTACAATAGTAAATGGAAAATTTTGGGATGCTTAGATATGGCACCTTAGGAAAACAGGCTATTAATCTTATCAGAAAAAGTACATTAATTTCACACACTTTTCTCAAGAACTATATGAAACCTTCTAGTTTGATAGTCATAATAAAATATTTTATTGTTCTTTACATATGCTTGAAGTTGCAGATATAAAGAAATAACTAGATATGAACTAAAATTGCCTTAGAATAATACTATTCTCTATTTTCCCTCATGCAGTTTGGAAAGCTACAGTTAAGGTGGATTCAAGATTATTTATTGCTACTAAAAATGAAAGATTATTAATTCCAATCCCTGATCTAGAAGATATTTTTCCTTTTGGAGTGGGAAGAAACTAGAGAAATATTGAAAGCTTTCTATCCCTTATTTTGATTGGTATCATGGCTCTAAAAATACATAAATCTCAAGAATACGTAAAGCAAAGATTGTGCTTCTGGGTTTAAACAATGAGCTAAGTTTGAACTGTTATAGTTTTTGATTCACAAAGGTAATTTGATTACAGACAGGTTGTTTGTAAAACCATTGCTATTGAAGTAAATTTTTAAAAAAATATAGCTAAAATCTGCTCATTTATTTTATTTTTCAGCTAGTTTAAACTCAATGTTACTTTTCTTTCCTTGAAACATATTTGAGATTCTTTTGCACTAAGAAAGTAAATTTTAAAGGGCAGATATTTTCTATGGTCCATTTTTTAACTTTCAGTATGACTGGTAAAAAAAAATGTAGCAATAAAGAATGCCTCCTTATTTTCTCTCCAATTAGAGAGAAGGGAAGGAAAATAAAAGTCAGTACTTGGCTGGAGTCATGAGCAGCTTGTTGGCTGAGTAAATCAGTCAGGACCCCTGCAGCTGGTCAGCTTCACCTCAATGATAAATGTCACAACTCACTGCTGTCAATATGCATTACCAGAAAAGGTTTCCTAGAAACTTGGGATGAGGGAGCTGTTTTCCTTTGACTGAAATATCCAAGACAAAATAATACCACAACGAGATTACAATAGGTTGCTCAGATTGACTAGGCAATTATTTAAATATACCCTGAGGGGTACAAATAATGCAGCCCAGGTCATAGAATAAAGGAAATTTATGACTTTAACAGAAATCTAAGAGGTTATATTTTAAAAGCTGGTGTATGAAATCACAAAGCAAGTTTGCTTTAGTCTAGTGCTTTAGTCTTTAGTGCTAGAAAGGGGATCTTAGGAAGTGTAGGTTTTCCATATGAAATGAAGGAAGGTAAATAATGTTTGAAGTCGCTTCGGAAGATTTCTTCCTGAATCACTCACATCACAGGTGATTTGTGCAGCTCCAGCAGACTTTCTCTCAGGAGGGGGCAAAAGTAGCTCCCCTGCACAGCCAGATTCTCATGATCGGTACTCTGGGAGCAGGAGGGGGCCATTGAGCACAGGGCTTTTGTACTGCCCCTTCAAGGTGAAAGGAGGACTCTGAAAACATACAGTGAAGGCAAACTAGTTTATATCATAGAGAATAAGGAGCACAAACCAATCTGTGAGCTGTCTGGGTAGTAAGCACTTCTGACACTTGTTACCAGAAATAACAGCGATTTGGTAGCTGCCTTAAAACAGAAAGCCGCAGACTTTAATCACTTCTACACCTTGTCCTCATGTGTTGCATGTTAGGCTGCATCCAGTTGTTGCCATTGGACCTGACAGGATGTTGACATGGCAACATGTAATTTGGAACAAAAAATAAAATGGCAACAACTGAAAAAATGCTATTTTTATGTACCTGCAAAACACATGTCCATATTCTACCAGCAGTTACTATGCTGGTCACAAAATGGAATCCCTTTTTCACAGAAAATCTGGGTATTGAAACCAAAAAAGACATCACAGAAAAAAATACCCATCAAAAAAAATCCACAGAATCCTTGTTGCAAAAGGAAAGACATTGTAAAACCTGAAATAGGATGTTTATTTTAGTTGAAACATTTAATTTAGCTATGAACTGCTATTTATTTTCAATAATATCAGTTATTTTTATTCAGTGAGGCAGAAAATGGAACTGAGCAAAGTAAAAATATATTAAAAAAATGTAAATATGAGTGCCTTTTTTATCCTGAGCAAAAAGATTAATAACAAACCAAAATGTTCACTCACATTGGCAGTTTTATTTTTAGCAGAGTTTAAGAAACATTACTGTATTATTAAGGATGCAAATAATAATCAGAAGCGTGATTTCTAAAGGAAGAATGCCAAATGCCTCAATGCAAAAATATAAAAATGAAACATTACAACATCATCATATTTTTTCTGAAAAGAAATCTTGATGCCATCAACATGATTTTGTGAAAAGTTTTGATTTTATCTGCCTTAAACAATAGAAAATTGTCCTCTCAAGTCTTTCAAGCAACTCCTTGTTTCCTTATGTAAAAAATGGTTATGCACTTAACATTTAATCCAGTATACCTGCTTAATCCAGACATTTTCCTGCAATATTCAAATTAAATCCAAAACAGAAAGAATATTTTCACTTCATTAAAATAATGTCTTTTGACTTTATTCAAATGAATCAAGGAAATAATAAAGTTTTAGTCTTTCTTTCCAATTGAATTGAGCACTAAAATGGACAAATACATTATTTTGATTACAGTAAAATTGCATTTCTCAGTGGAAGTAAATGTTCCGGCACTGCACAGAAGAAGATAACAAAACAAAGGATACAAAAATAATGAGTAGTAAGGCAACTTGCTTGACAGTGTTCTGGTACATGTAGGCCATTCCTTGATTATCTATTAAAACTATCTGGATACCACCTTCTTGCCTTTGATAACACATGGAAATAAGCAAGATAAATTATATACTAGATTCGAACATAGCTTTTGCTTAGAGTCCTGGGGCTTAGCTTTGCCTGCATTATTGCTACCACTTCACTGCTTTTCTCTTTGATTTCTGGATATCTGGCAGTCCACTCAGAGCTGTAGCACCAACTGGTCCAGGCTGGCACCACAGAGCCCCTGGCATACAGCCACTGCATATGTATGTTTCAGTTGAGCAACACAGCTCTGGCATTCCCCAGCAGCCATCAGATTCTTTGTGATCCTGCAACAGAGCAGGCTGGTATATGTTGTCCATCAGACATGCTGAAGAACAACGGATACAACACCTTCCATAAAGCACCAAAGCCTTTATATCCATCTAGTTTTTCAGGCAGAAGTGCAAGAACTTTGCCCATACACTTCACTGATCTGTGCAGTGGTATCGGCTCAGCTCCTCCTTTTGAGCTGTTTGCACCTAACATGACCTGATAATGCAAGTTATTCAGAAAGTCATTAGCAAAACTTCTTAGCAGGCAAGCATAGTGCCTTCTTCGTGTTGCACATTAACCAGAGCAGAGCTGTTAATCTTGCTCAGTATCTTGGCATGTGTATAAAACACACTACAGAGTTTTTAGGGTAGATAAGCTGCATGTTGCTGAGTAGGTAGGATCAGATACCCATATTGGAGAGCTGCAACTGAAATGCAGTGCTTTACTCTGGTTTATTCATCAGTTTTGGAAAGTATAAGATGAAAACAGGAATACTGAATCTCACTCAGCAACCAGGAATATGTAATATTTTTTCAGAACTGGCTAGTGCTATCTGTGATATTACATCAAGAAAAATTAAGAATAATCAATAGAGAAAAGATTTCTTTTTCATTACATGCTTCAGCTTCCTTTATCTTTGTTCTACTCTTTTTTGTGCAAGACTCTTACTCCTGCGTATGCCTTGATATTTTAACTAGTTTGAGAAATCCTTACTCTAGTAATTAGCTTGTCAAGAAATCTATGTTTTATGAGAGTCAAGGGCACTTCCTAGCATCCCATCCCTTTCTGGATGAATATGGCTACAAGGTGCTTTTCCTGACGTTGTAAACAAGCTCAGTAGACACCACTAGTGGGAAAAATGTTTATAAACTCAGAATGCATGTTGACACAGTTTGGTGATCACATGAGGAATTGATTTGTGAAGACAGGAATTACTGATGTTCAGTTCTATAATTCTATGCGGTTTTGAAGTACATACATTCACATAGAATCATAGAATCATAGAATGGTTTGGGCTGGAAGGGACCTTAAAGATTGTCTAGTTACAACACTCCTGCCATGGGCAGGGAGAACTTACACTAGGTCAGGTTCCACTAGGACCCCTCCAGGGATAAGGCTTCCACAACTTCTCTGGATGACATATTCCAGAGTCTCACCACCCTCTCAGTAAAAAATTTGTTCCTAATATCTAATCTAAATCTACCTTCTTTCAGCTTAAAACCATTACCCCTCATCCTATCACTACACTCCCTCATAAAGAGACCCTCCCAAGCTTTCTGGAGGGCCCCTTTTAAGTACTGGAAGACTGCTCTCCTGGAAACTTCTCTTCTCCAGACTGAACAAGCTCAACTCTCTCAGCCTGTCCTTGTATTGGAGGTATTCTAGCCCCCTGATCATCTTCAGGGCCTTCTTCTGGACTCGTTCCAACAGATCTATGTCTTTTCTGTGCTGTGGACTCCAGAACTAAACACAGTACTCCAGGTGTGGTCTCACAAGAGCAGAATAGAAGGGTAGAATTACCTCCCTTGACCTGCTAGCTACACTTCTTCTGATGCAGCTCAGTATACAATTGGCTTTCTGGGCTGCAAGCACACATTGCTGGCTCATGTTGATCTTCTCATCCACTAGCAATCCCAAGTGTTGTCTTCAGGGTTGCTTTCAATCCACTCTCTGCCCAGCCTATTTTTGTGCTTGGAATTGCCCCAATTCCTGTATTTTGACCATGTTAAACTTCATGAGGTTTGCACAGGCCCACCTCTCTAGCCTGTCAAGATTCTTCTGGATGGCATCCCTACCCCCCAGTTTGTCAACTGCACCACACAACTGAAGAATTTGCCAAGGGTGCACTCAATCCCACTGTCAACATCTACGACAAAGATCCTAAACAACACCAGTCCCAATACCCATCCCTGAGGAACACCACATGTAATTGATCTCCATTTGGACATTGAGTCGTTGACCACAATTCTTTGGGTGCAACCATCCAGCCAATTCCTTATCCACCAAGCCGTCCATCTGTCAAATCCACATCTTTCCAATTTATTGACCAGAATTTTGTGTAGGACATTTCCAAATGCTTTGCACAGGTCCAGGTAGATGATGTCAGGTACTCTTCTCTTATCCACCAATGCTGTAGCCTTTTTGCAGAAGACCAACAGATTTGTCAGGCACAATTTACCCTTAATCAAGTCTTGTTTGTTGTCAACGTTCACCTCCTTATTTTCCATGTGCCTTAGAGTTTCCAGAAGGGTCTGTTCCATGATCTTGTTGGACACAGAGGTAAGACTGACTGGCCTGTAGTTTCTCAGGTCTTTCTTATTACCTTTTATTAAAACAAGAGTTGTTTCCCCTTTTGCAGTCAGCAGGGACTTCACCAGATTGACACAACTTCTCAAATGTCATGAATAAAGGCTTAGCAACATTGTTTGTTAGTTCCTTCAGGACCCATGGATGCATGTCATAACCTGTACACTTTCAGATTCCTTAGATGGTCTCAGCCCTGATTTTCTGTTACAGTGGGTGGTTCTTTGCTCTCCCAGTCCCTGTCTTTGCCTAAATTTTATAATAATGGAAGCCAGTTTTGGATCCTTATCTTGCCCATGCTTCTTATGTCCCATTCCTAGGAAATGTATTCTCAAAAAATATTTTCCTCATTTTCCTCTTAAAAGCACAGAATTTATTTTAACTTCATCTAAAATAATGACAATTATATTGAAAAAAAATAGAAGAATCCACTTCCAAAAAATGAACACACTGAAATCATTTATCAAAACACGTCTTATTATAAATACCATGTGACTAGGAGCACATGAATGATAACAACTGATTTGATGGATCTCATCCATATTTCAGTTTGTAAATTGCTCATGGGGGCTAAAATTCCTGAATGTATAGGTTTTCCAAAATATTTTAGATGTCTTCAAGATTTAAGTTAAAGTTTTCAAATAAATCACAATGAACATCTTGCAAATACCTGATGTGAGCTGTGAAAATCACAACATATGAATTATACAGTGTTGACTGTATGTAGTACAGTTTCATAAACAATATCTTTTGATCAACTTTCGTACATTACAACAAAATTTTTTTTTTCCAAAAATATCTGTATTAATTAGATGAGGTTCAAACTGGCTTACTGGAAATGACTGTGTGAATATTGTGGGGCTCTGTCTCACTTTTGATTGGGGTATTATAAAACAGCAATCATCGAGGCAGAATTCAGATATAGTGTGGTAGCATTGAGTCAGATATGGAAGTTCAGACAAGAGAGACACTCTTCTCTCTGTCTGGACCTGGCTATTATTATTAGGAGCTGTGGAGAATGTAGAAATGCAGCGGAGACAGACAGGAGCCAAGCAGTAAATTGACCCACTCATCTGCCTGCTGGAACTCCCCCAAAGAGCTTTTACTTTATACAATAAACACCTCCATTGCTCTCTTGAAGGTCAAGTGACTGACAATGTCTCACCACTTTTCAGCCCCTTGGTACTTAAGAATTTCCAAGTTATCTCTTTTCGTTTTCCCTTCACATCATCAGCTTTTCTCTTTTAGCAGAAGCAGCCATCAGAAAACTATGGCTACAAATAACAGTCTATGAAAGTCCATAGATAGTCCAGTCTTACAAATTTCAATTTAACACTGCAGGCAATAAATCAATGCTTTACCCTTACATAGCATCATTTATCAGCAATGTCAAAGTTCCATGGCAACATTAGCCTCCTGTAAAGAGGAAACTGAACCTCTAAGGACACTTGGGAGATTGCAAGGACAACATTCATGGAATTGACTTTACAAGAAATATAAAACAAACTTGGATTCTCAGCTTCTCTCATCTGTCTTTCAGGGTGACATGCACCACTGAAGAACAGAAAGGGAACAACCTTCATGTAACTCCAGTGAGAAAAAATTTTCCTTATGTGCTTATTTGCAGGACAGCCAAGTAGAAGGCAGAACACTTGCTTTTGAGATTCCTTGTGAGGTGGAAGTAGATATCCATAGTTCACCAAGATAATGCCTGGATCTAAAGTAAAACTAGTAGTCACAAAAGCTTTTGAACAGTAGTTATATCCCATTTCTCAAGTATCCCAACCCATTATTTGCTATATGCAATATAAAAGAGGGACAGGATATGATAAAAGGGATGTATTTCTTTTGACCAGCTGCTCTAAAGACATGGATGAGACCACCAAGGGCATTCTTAGGACTCTAAGAAATGCAGAGCTAATCTGTGGCACCTTTCTTCCTGGGACCACTGTAAAAGGAACGACCATCCACTACAACTCGGAGAGGAAGAGGGACTGGCTTGCTGAAGGCTACCCAAGAGTCACAGAGCTCATTCAAGGATCCAACAATGGGACTGCAATGCCTTCCACATTAAATTACGACAATGTTCACCAAAACATACAAATGTTCTAAGTACTAAAGATACAAATTTATGAGAACTACAACTATAGTAAGTTTTCCCTAGACTCATAAATACTAAATACCGCATGTGCAAACTGAGAAAATGCTTAAATATGTGTCTTGTGTTAGTAATCTATGACACTTTCAAACTAATAGTTATTTATTTGATATACTGGGCCTAAAAGGAAAGAAAGAAAATCTCAGAATTACAAAACATATCCCATAATTGTGCTTCATAAGATTTACTTACTTATTATAATTTCTTAATTTTGTATAGACTATTATCTTGGCGCTATGAGATCAAGGTTAGATTGAACCATGAGTCAAAACGCATACTCCTTACAGCTATTGGGATGCAGTCAGTAAGTGGTCCATTACCATCAAGCCAAATTGACATTGCTTCCTATTTTGCTGAATGGAGATAGAGAATTTCATGATGAGCCCAAAGTAATGCAACAGAAGAAATCAGAGAGGAGAAAATACTTACTTATTTGCATATTTGTAAATTTTTCAGCAGCAGTTCCTTCTCAAACCATGTATCCCTATAAGAGGGTACTTATATAGCACACCTCCCTCCACTTTGTCATCTAAAACGTCTGTATACTAAACAAACAACTGAAAATTTGTTTGACTGCTACAGTATAGCTTCCCGTCCTCCTCCACCTCCCAACAACACTGGAACAGATTAACCAAAACTGTGGTCTATTTATCTTATTTAATCTCTGACTTGCCTGCCTGCTGTTCTGAGTTACAGGGTTAAACACATAATCTGGACACGTTTGCTGTATTCAGGTTTAGAAAGGTGGTCTGGATTCTTAACTGTTACTTCAGCAATATAATACCAGTAATAAGAAGCACACTTGGCCAGTTAAGTCAGAAGAAATCAGTGAACAATCAGTTTAGGCAAAGGAATTTTGTGCTGCTGCTAATATGAAAGAATGAATTAGCATTTGAAGAATGCTCTTAAATATACCAATAAACAGAGCATGTCTGGCTAAGGAAAGAAACTTGATTATTTTATTTTTTTTTTAAGAAGATAGTTGCAGCATAACTTTTCAGATACACAAGGTGAGATTTCTGCTAATAGAAAAGTGATGCAGATTCCATGGTCAGACAAAGACTCCATTTCAGCTGACAGTGTAGCTTCTGCCAATGAATCATAAGGGTTCTGGGCTTAGAAGCAATTGCAGCAAAATACAATATACACACACTTTTCAGTGAATGAATAGATGGAGGGATCTATACCTGCCCATGTATCAGTCCTGCCTTTGATTGATCTGTATCTCAAAGTTGCCACTTCATGAATTTCATAATTAAGGACTTTGCTTGTTCTTTGAATGTGCATTTAAGTTTCTTGTTGATGTTGCTGTAGATGTAGTTCCTCTAGTTTCCACTTGTGAATGAAGTCCCTTGCCTTTTATTCAGGTAAAGCATCTTAGACATTAGAGAAACTTTCTGGAAGTAGGAATCAGCCTTATGGAAGATAAAAGCAAACATACCTTCTGGCAGCATTTGTTTATATTTGTACCATTGTGTCAACAAGACTTATTCTGTTTTCATGACTCTTTTTCTCCTTTTAAAAATTTCCTTTTCCAGATGGCACATCAACACTACTGCTCTTAAGTGATCATACTTTTCCTCTCTTGACTGAGATTTCCAGGACAACATGTGCAAAAGCCTCACTGCGGACTTGCTGTATGAGGGTATAAAATTGTCCCATGAATGATTTCTTTGTGTTTGTACTCCTGGAAAAAAAACCAGTTGCTTTGAGAGAGAGACACGCTGCCTGGAAATGATCCTGACTGAAGTTTTCTGGATATTTTGGATAAACTTGGTGTTGGACTCCATTCCTTTGTTCACCTTGGCACACTTCCTTTTCTGCTTCCTTATGTTTCCAGAAAAAGAGATCATTAGATTTCACCCCTGCTTCTCTTTCTATCCATCAGTCTCAAATCCTACTGTACATATTAACTACTTAGATCATTGTTTATACACCCTGCTTCTTGAGTCTGAATCGCTTTCAGCATTATTTTTAGTTTAACAACAGACAGGATTCTTCCTGTCCTTTAGAAACATCAGTCGTTAGAGGCTGGAGACTTCCTGTTTCTGCTAATAGAATGAAGAATTGAAGTTATACTTTGAGCTCAATGTAATCCACCTGCATTTGATTTTTCAAAATAATGACATCCTCATACCTCAGACAACATGCTTACAATATATGGAGGAAGAATTAAGAAAACACTTATATTTAAACATGCAGACACACACAAACCTATCACAGTAACAGAAGAGGAAAAAGGAAAAGAAAAAAAAGGATTTTAGCGAGACTTCGCCTCTTCTAATTTATACAGTTTTCAGCATCATAAAGTTCCCTGCAATGCAGAACAAAAAAAACCCAAAAACACATGGCCATCTCTTGGAACTATGAAGACATAAAATCACTTATAGTCTGAAACAAATGTTTCTCAGGATAATTACTTCAGCAAATAAGTGTAAATAATTGGTTTCTTTTTTTTAGTTCACTAGCAGATAAAAAATACTAAAGAATTTCTTTTGACTGCATCCAAAATATTTCTAAAATTGTTCATAAAACTGGCAAAAATAAATAATTTTGAGACAGCTAAAGCTTCTATTCTATTTTTGGACAAAATAGTTATATTTGGATCGTTATTACAAAAGCATTTTGATCTGAAATATCAAAAATCTGGTTTTTTGGCATGAATTGTTTGAATTCTGAGGCATCACAGTTTCAACAATTTACTAGATTTAAATTTTCTTTGATGTATTCAGTCTATCTTTGCCACTTGTTCCTTCTTCCGCTACACAAGCAAATGATCTGTTTTAGGTTAACATCAGCTACTATGGGGAGTAGACACAGTAATATTATGTGCAATTATATATGTAACAATGAATATATATAAAACACAGCAAATATTTGTTATTGTTTTGCTAAATTCTCTATGCTACTTAATGTATTAATGTGATATGTTAGAATGGTCTATTATTACTTTTAAATAATAGACAGTGGTTTGTACACTACTTGGGACTGTCCCTAAACCCAAAAGATGTCAGGACCCAATTTTGAGATTGCTATTTGATGCAAAAAAATAATGAAAGGGCATGAAAGTGGCATTTAAAGAAAAACAAAACAAAACCAGCCCCATGAAATGTCCATTTGTAGGTAAATGTGACCTGAAAAGGAATGCATATCAGAAGAAACATGTTTCAATGATGAGAAGAATTACTCAGAAAGAAACAAGTAGACATGTATTTTGGACAGGAAATTTTCTGGGGGTTCTAATTTTGTAGATCTAGAGGGAGGGAAAATAATTGAAAATTTGTTTTTTCCCATAAAATTTCTATTCCTGTTGGATAATCTGGGCGTAAGAACTGCAATTCACACCTGTTCCTGTCTGTAGCACTGGTAGGAGCCTTTTGTTGTTGACTGAGGTAGCTACTTGCAAAATACATATTTGAATATATATTGGAATGGATCTCAAAGAGCCAGATATTCCAATCATCTGCTCAAAGCAGGGTCCACTGTGGGATCACACCAGGGTACTTAGCGTTTTCTCCAATCCAGTCCTCAAAAGCTTCCAAAGATGGAGATTCCATATTCTCATTTGACAGCATGGTTTGTTGCTCCACTTTATCATTTCTTGTACCAGGGTTTGGGAATAGATGCAGTATTCCTGATATGGTCCAACAAGTGTCAAGTGAACAATAACTTCCAGTAATACCCTTGCTGTGATCTGCTTAGCACAACCCAGGATGCTGCTAGCCTGCCTTGCTGTCAGGGCACATTGGTGGCTTCTGTTCAGTCCACTGTCCACTAGTGCTTCCAGACCCTGTTCAGCAGATCCATTCACCAGCTGGTCAACCCCAAGGCCATACTATTGCAGCGGGTTAATCTGTTCTAGGTATAGGACCTTGCATTTGTCCTTCTTGAGTTCCTTATTGGCTCATTCCTCCAGTCTGCCTAGGTCCCTCTGAAGGACAACCCTATCCTTGAGCACAGTGACTGCACCCTGCAGATGTACTACTGCCTACAGGCAAATAATAAGAAGCAGCAAGAATAACAGCCCCAGATATTCCCTCTGAAATTTCATTTTGATTTTTTTTTAAATAACCAGGATAAAAAACTGAAAAGTGAGTGAGAGTAACTGCAGATTTTCTTAATGTGAGCGTAAGTGCAACATGTGATCTCTTTCTTTGACTTTAGGTGTACTTCCTTCATTTCATATACTATTCTGACAGTCTTTTTGAAAGGGGAAAACTAGAGAGTCAGTCATGAACACTTACCATTCTCTTCTCATATAAAAAGCGAAATAGCAACTGTTTTAGTCACAAAGAGTATACAGTGTTTTTTTCCTTATTCCTGTGACTGAAGCTTAATGTGGTACCAAGATACTTCCTAGTTTTCAGTTATAGAATGCACAGCTTTCAAGTCTCCAGAGTCAAGAAAGGAGTTACTAAATGCAAACAAGACATATGGAAAAGGATGCATGAGATGATGCAATGATTTTTAGGTCAATGAGAAAACTTGGTTTGGGACAATTCATGAATTTTGCAAGCTTGAAGTTAGCAATACCAACACTGACATAAGTGTCTATCAGTGGCTTTCCTGAGATGAGCAGAACAGGAGCTATCACTACAAACTTCCTGCGTTTTTAATTAAGCATCCCCGGTGGAGAAATTTTTCCAGCTTTTTTTTAAACACCAAAATGTTTTTTTCAAGTCATCTGATCATAATGTTGTTACTCACACACAGTAGATTGTGAGATCCTTACATGTGGTTTATTAAAGTCTTCTGTAAAATGGCTGTATTTTCACTTATTCCTATGTGTCCAGTGTTTTTGGAGATGCATGTCTAAGGGTGTAAATTTTGGGACATTCGTAGCTCTTTGCAGTTCATGTACTCTCTGCACCTTCCATGTGATCTGAGAATATAATGTCAGAAATGTCATAAAGATACTCTGCAGTGTATTTCAAACTCAGAGCTTGTATTCTGTATTTTAAACTGTTTAGAAATTTTTTGAAGTACCATGCAACAGGATAACCTGCTATCATTCTCACAAAGTTGTTACTTTCCCTATTATGAGGAAAGGTAACAAACTCATTCCACTGGAAGAACTATTCCACATTGAAAGCTTACTGGTGGTGAAATTTACAGAGGTATTCATTTAAAAAATATAAACCTATGAGCATGATCTATTAATACAGAACACTTTAACATAAAAAAAATACTAATCCTGGTTAAAATGCTGGGTCTACAGAATACATTATCCATTTTCTTATCATAGTCAGTGGCAAATCCTCTATCAAGCACATACAGAGATACTAAATATGCAGTAAACATCCTTCTGACATGTCTCAATAGGTTCTAGCATTGAACAGCTTAAGGAGTTTTCTGAATTAAAAAAAAACAAACTGAAAATCATTCTTCTAGGAAACCATTCATTCTTCAGTATTTCATATTCATTTTAAGCCTTTTATTAAATGCAGGAGGTACTCAAAAATCCCAGGGGTGAGTCAAACCATCCTTCTGCCCACCCTAATTAGGTCTTCACAAAACTGGATCCTGCTGCCTTAATTTTCTTCATTTACTGGTTATGAAGCTATGGTGCTTATTTTATAAGGACATTTTGGGGGATTGCATTTAAATATATTGCTTTTACAGAATGTTCCTCATTCCTCATTTTCTTCTTGTTTCTGGTAATGCTCTTGATTTGCCTGATCATGTATTGAATTTTAATGGAATACACTATCAGTCATGAGAGGCAGGCACTGCAGTAAATTTGTTGGATGCTATTTGATTCGGCAACTACAGTGTGATGATCTTGTTAAAGACATGGGTAGTCACAGGTAACACTTTAAATAAGATTATAAGGCTAAAATCTTGATGGTGAGAGAGAAATAGAAATAGCGTACTTGTTCTCACAGCCTTGGGCCTTGTATTAGATTAATTCTTAACACAAACTGGGCAAGTTCAGAAGTTTAACTTCCAAGCTAGCTCTTAAATGATACCTGCTGTCTGTAGGTTTTAAGGCCTCAGGCTAAGTTGTAATGCAGTCTGACAGAAGATCAGGACAACACGCATCCTCCTAGTTCCTACATGATATGCTACAGTCAGTGAATATCTGCATCAGTACAAACTTATCACAGGGTCATCTTTTCTAGAGCTTTGTCATGAAGCTGAAAGACATTTTTTGTTTGCCTTTGTGATTCCACATCTGGCATTTCTTCTCCTTTGCTCTTGGCAGGATGGCTGATTGGCACCTTATCTAGCTAACTGATAGCCCTCCCTCCTCCCACAGGTATGATCACATCTCAAGAAGAGAAGAGAAACAGTCATGCATTGCATTTCTACCATTCATCCACCACTGTAAAGTGAATGGTTGACCGAGAAAAATACAGACCTGAATTCTCCCATGAAAACCCACACAGTCATTTTTTTCTGATACCCTAAACCACGAGCAGGCTACAAACTTGACTCGATTACAGAGTTAATACTTCGCTTTCAGCACCTGCTGTGGTGGTAGACAGGGGAACTTGATCCTGAAGCCAAGGTTAAGACATTGTTATAGCCAGAAGACTTTGAACTTTTGTGTTTCTTCTTGTTTCCCTGCCTCTTGAAGAGTGTGACAACGCTGTTCTGTGCAGTAAGAAGGAAGAGCAAGTGAAGCTGCTCTGAGGCACCTTGAGTTGACTCCAATGGCTGAAGAGGATGCTCACTAAACTGGAAAGTAGTAATTAAAAGGATTGCACTTGGTTATGTTTGTTTCCCCTTTTCAATATTGTCCTTATGCTTAGAAACAGATGTAACTATGAACACAATATTCAAAAGAAAACAGAATTTCAGAATTAAATTTTTAATTGGTTTGCATATGTGCAAAAAAATTCTTTTCACTGTGTAATGTACAAAATATTTGCATACTTTATGAACATAAATTTTAACACCACGAAAATATCCTTTTTCCTTTGCTCATTTTAATTTTAATGGTGAATTTTATAGGAAGACCACAAAGCAAAGCAAAAGAAAACAAGAACTAGACAAAGTACCATTATACATGAGGTTTCATATTTGGCCAGATGAGATTAATGGATCTGGCTTGTGGCTCATATATTACTCTCTCTAGCTAGCCAGAAATGAAACGTTGCATGCTTCAACTTATATTTTATTGGTTTTAATTTGTCACCTTTCTTTGGAAAGGACAGAGAATCAATGTAATTCCATCAGGCTGTATCTTTTATTTTATGACTGTGAACCCTGACTAGCATGGTCTTTGATGAAACACTTCATGTTAAATACTCAGCCAACAGATGAGAACATGTCTTCTGGGTCTGAGGAGAAAATAATATACAGACAGGATTTAATGACTATAGGTAGATCTTAAATCATTTCTAAGACAGAAATGCTGCTATGCTAGAATTTTGAATAGTAAAGAAATAGTATAAAAAACAATATAATGAAACTCTTTTCTTGAATAAATCCACAACCAGCAGTTGGCTAGTGAACTTCAGAAAACTGATGTCCTTAAATCTCGTGTCTTTCTGCTGGTTTTGCTTGTAGATTTGCAGCGAAGGCTGGAAAATAGAGTCATACAGAAATATAGATATACAAATGTGCATAGGGCAAATATCCTTATAGAGGGAAAATTCTCATTCTTGCAAGCATGAGAACTGATAAGGCAACAACTGCCACCAAATGTCTGCTTTGTGGATAGGGCTGAGATAGAAGAGAAAGGTGGCTTTTGTGCATGTGACGATGTGGAAAACAATTCAAGAGAAGAACTAGGACAACAAGAATGAAGTGAGGAAGAATATAAATAGGACCTTGAAGGAACTTATGAAAGCGAATTTTTTTAATTCCTTGTGAGCAACAGCAATGCCAAAGGGAAGAACAATTAAATGCAGGCTTTTACTGAGTGTGAAAGAAGTAATTTCAAAGGGCTTTTCTTTTCATTGAGCATAAGAGAAAGATTTAAATGATACACCCTTAGGCTCATGAGCTTGGCAAATTTTATTATTTTTCTTGCAAAGACAGTCTTGTTTTGCCAAATAGATCTAACCAAGCTTTCATAGCTCTTTCTAAACCAATTTAGGTAACAATCAAACATAAATTATATCAAAATAATAAAAATACAAATCATAAATTAAACCAAAATGATGGTAAAACCCAGAAATATAATTCAAAATGAAGGTTCATTGAAGGAAGAATTCTAATACAAGTAATTAAAGGAGTTTCTGTTTTCCTGTTTGCATGTTTAATTTGCAATAAAACATAAACTAGGAACAGTTTTCTAATGTATCTTTCCCTCTTCTGCAATGAGATTTCTATGGAGTGTGATCTGCCCTGTTCCTTTTAAAGATCTGCTGCTTCTGGCTTGCTTATGAGTAAGAATAATTTCTGAAGAACTGCTATGTAGTCTAGATGCATGCTATTATTTTTCTGTACAATGATTTTTTTCCACCTGCTGTCCTATTCCATTTAACAAGGCAGTGCATTGTCTTTTAGATTCGCAGAATAAAGGTGTGATGAGAACAGACAGGTTCAATGTACCAGAAGACACTGTTGGTGAAGGAGAAAAGGTCAGTAATACCAGAAATGAGACTGCATTGTTCTGATAACCAAAACAGAAGTTTTTCATTGTTCTGCTGTTGATGCGTAAGCAGTAGATCAAATAAGGAAACTCCATTTGCATTATCCAATAGGAAGGACACAAACCTAGTGGCTGAGACTTTCTGTCATTGTGCAAAGACTGGCCTCCTAAACTGAGGAGGTCAGCTTGTGCCTATTAGGCCTTTTTGTCCCTTTGCTGATTTAAGCCATACTATGACCTTTTGATAATCTCAGTAAATTAGCATTTCTATTGTTCAAGGTTAAACTACAAACGTCATCATTATTCTCCCTTTTCTGCCTTCCTTGTTATGTTGCTACATCATTAACCCTTTCCCCAAGGTTTATGAAAGCAAAATGGACTAAGTCACATGAAGTATTCCATGGTACATGATGTGTCTGCACAGAATTCCCCATTCTCTGCTTCATTGTGACTAACATTTTAACACAAGTTTCCCATTGTAAGCATCCTTTCCGACCCTGCAAAAGCAATCAAAAAGATTTGTCCAATCCCATTAGACCTGCATGGAGGGAAATAACAGCATCAGAGGTGAATTACAGGGGAAAAGAGATATGGAATCAGAAAGTGCTGGTTTCATTAGTATCGTCTTGTAAAAAGAGAAAGGCTACTATATACAATTGTTAATACAGAAATAAACATGGAATGATGCCATACATCAAACAGCATTACTTACATCTGCTTAGGAACAATGCTACTAATAAAATAAACCTTCTATCTGTTATTCAGGTAAAAAGGTCTGATTCACTGAGGCTTAAAAAAGAAGACAGAGTAAAAGGCTTTTTATAAGAAAAGAAGACTCAGAATGATGCCTTACTTGTCTTCACAGGAGACCAAAGCAATTACTTGATATGGAAAGTGTTTCATCTGTCACAAATGTTTCTCAGAAAAGCAAAGGCTTTTAATTATAAAGTCTACCTAAGAAAGAGCTGGCAATTTTAAGAGACTCTGTCCACACTAAAAAGAATCTGACAGAAAGAATAATTATGAAAAGGTTTTAAAGAAAAAAAAAAATCTTTGTCTATTCAGAATACACTTCTCAAAACTGGATTCTTATAATCCTTTTTCCCTTTATATTCTTTACTCCTCTGATTAACTTAAATTGTGATGCTTAACTATTAGCATCAGTGTGATGTACTCTCATGTGCTGCACGACTACCAATGGAAATATGTCTTCTCTTGTCTGCAGCTCTTTCTCTTTGCAAAGCTACCAGTGCTTGGAGGGTACATTGATTTGCTTTCATCCACACAACATGAAATTCATCTTGGTCAGTGATCTGGGTAGCTGATAAAGAGTTAAATTTTCTGAAGAAGAACATTGAGATTATTAAAATAGTTTCTTAAAGAAATTATTCTGAAAAAATGAGACTTATTGTAAAATGCAAGGATTAATTTATTAATCAGAGCTTTCTGAACTCTCACATTAAGCAGCTTTGTTATGCTAATTCCCTTATAAATGAATAATGGACTTATTCTCCCATTATTGCCTATCATTTTAAAAGGCCCATTTAGAAAATGAAGATGTCCTTTTCATTTGAAAATTATGATGTGATTTATGGCATAAGTTTTTTAAAATTGAATATTTGCTCCCTATATCCTTCTATTCCCCCCTGCCCAGCTTGTACTCTTCAGTCAATGTTCAAATCAAACACAGCCATAGCCATTTGTCATAGAGATGCATAATGTGTGAAAAGAAAGCACAATGGGGACAACGGGCTTTAAAAACAGAGACTCAAACCTATTAAACAGTTCACTTCTCACTTATCTGTGGATGCAGTCATAGCTCCTCTAGACATTTTAAAACAAATTCTGCTATGAATGGTGACATAAATCAAGAAAGCCAAGATGGTGCATCCGTAGAAAGCTAGCAAGTTCAGTCACAACACTAGATTTATATTAAAGAGAAACTAAGATCTTTATTAGAAGAGCTTTGTTTTGCCACACACTTGCCACGTGGTCTTGGAGATGTCATTTGCTCTTGATCATATATGTACATGTGTTCAGTCAACCATTAACTTCAGGTCCAAACCTGCCTAGTGCTTTACAGCACCGGGCTCTGACATCGAGTTAATCTGCCTTCTGGAGGGAAAAACGTTGGGACTTATTATTTACTACTTCCCAAAATGGTGTAGCCCATTCACGTTTTTCTTGTGTTCTTACGGATATATCACAACATTAGTCCAAAATGGCCCATGGTTCTAAAGGTCTCTGGCATCACATGTGGCAAGGGCAGAAGGAATTTGAATGCAACATAAATGAAGGCTGAGTTTTGGCTGCCTGTATTCAAAGTACCAGTAATTCCATCTCCTTTTGAATCTGCAACTTAAGATACGGTCAAACAATCAGCACTGTGGATGGAATCAGGAGATTTGGTTTCCTTAGGCCTGTTTTGGAAGACAAACCATGCCAGAATGGACATTGCTTTGTGTCTCAGTTCTCTATCTGCACATTTGCTTTGTTATCCATTCACACCCAGGGCTGTAAATTCTTCTGAAGCAGAGGTGTTTCTTATGATGTGGGTGCTTTTTTTAAAGGGTCAGTTATGCTGACACGAGTTGAAGGAAGGATAGTGTATTCTACTTCTAATGTAACAGGAGTTTAACAGGGAGATCTGTCTACTTTTCGGAACCATACCCTATAGGCCCCATGATCTGGTGTGCTGTTGATATAAATACTTTTCATTTTTGCATATAGAATTTAACATGCATTCACAATTTCAGTAACATAACTAGCAATAAAATGTGGATGATTCTGTAGCAGCCCAATTTTAAATGACAGATCTATTTTTTGCTTAAGAAATTTGTTTCCTAGGAGCAATTGAACTCTACTTGATTTTCCAATTCAGCTGTTCTGTTGTTTTTGTACCTGCTAACGCTCAGTCCCTTAGGGCTGAAAGAATAGCAAAATCAGTGCAACTTCGGCTTCAGCGTGGCAGAAATGTGAACAGTTCATCCTCAGCTGGATGTTGCTAAAGCAAGGGAAACCACAGAGCAAATAGGGATAGCTCAGAGCAGAGTACATCTTGTACCTTGTTTTGGCTAACAGGCTGTGATCCATAATGACAAGCAGTTAAGTAGTTAAGGCTCAGAGACAACTAGAGTCAGAAGAACACAGCTTTTCTCCGAACTCCATTGCTGCTTAAGCACATTTCTCTGTGCTTCACCTACCATTTCAGTAATGAAAAAGAATGAGTTTGTAGAAGTTGGAGTTGAGATTCTTATTGCAACATAAATTCCCTCTTTTTATGTGAGTTCCCAGTGTGACTTCCAGTAACAGGGCCTGAGAATTTTCCTCAAGTTACAAAATGATTGCACTATGGCTTTGCTACTTTATGCTCTGTTTTGAAGACAAGTATATTGAAATCAGGTGGTTTTAAACCTCTGTCATAATGGTTGCATAGGAAACGATACTTGTGTATCAGGTATTTTTCATTTCCTCTAGCCTTGCTTTCACAGACATCAGTATATGAGTAATTAGGGTAACAGAAGAAAAAAACAAATAAGTATTCACAATTGGGGCTCAGTTTTAATTTTTAACCTCGTCTTCTGGATGAATAAAAAGAATAATCTTTTTTTTTTCTCTTTTAAACTCAAATGGAAGTTCTCATACCAATTCTAATCCAAAGCAAGAAGATCTGTCTTCTGTCAGGAAAGATGATGTCTTTGGAAAATAAGTGTATATATATATATATATATAACTCCTTACTTGAGTGTGGGAGAGTCTCTGAGAGAGAAGTTTTGGATGCCAAACCAAAGTATGATTCAAGTGACAAACACGTACAATAGATTCCTGATAGAACAGATGTAGAAAGCAATAGATACCTTCAGAAAGCTGTGAGACGGGGAGAGGAAGAGTTCAGAGCCCTAAATTACAAGACAAAATAGATGGTATGGCCATTTTCCTGCATTTACATTGATTTTAGTTGTCACTTAGAACCCCTTTGTGATACAGCACAAAACATACATATTTGAATGCTCTTTGGGTGGGAGAAAGTGGAAAAAATGCCCTCCAAAATAATTTTGCAGCTGCTTTATGGTCTGTTCCATTTTACAGCTAATCCTTTATGTGTCAATTGTTCTCCCTGTAGGCCAGAAATACTAACACACGCATGTTTTTTCTCTTGTCCTTGTAGGCACTCCTTTTTGCCAGACTTGTCCACACTGGTCCTACCATGTTCCAAGGAACTTTGCTTGTAATTGGCTGTGCTTTCTGCTGAGAAGGCTGCAGGAAAGCCACCACTAAAAATTTGTCTGCTTATAAAATCTTTAATAAGTGAAATGGTGGAACAAACTGGGCCACACTAGGAGTGAAACCAAATTCTATTAAAACTATTTGAAATCAGGTAAATTGACCCTGTGTTTTCAGTTCCTGGGGCTTTCTGAATTCTGGACCTCATCTGCTTGGGAACCTGTAAAAGGAAGAGAGCCAAGCATTTGATCATTATCAATGATTTGTGAAACTCACATATTTTCTAGGCAATTATCTGCAAATACTCCTAGGCTGCTGATTGTCTTATGCCCTTTCCTATTGTCCTTTTCATTTTAGTACTGCTGGTGTGTGCTTACCTCAATGGAATTTAAAAATGTTAATCTATTTTCTCAACTGCTGTGTTTCTGAGTTTAAAATAAATAAATATCCAGTAGTTCTGATGAAACAGGTGTGCTTGCTTATCAGAAATAAATATAAGTACCCATCTATTTGCATTTTTGTAAAGGAAAATAAAAAATATAAAGGAACAGAAAAAGCGTGAGATTGAAGGGTATGTTTTTGTGGGTGTATAGACAGAAAATTTGAACTTTGGGAGTTCGGAAGGACAATACAGAACAATACTATTTTCAAAACCCCTACACAGTCACTGTGTCTGTTTTACGTCACCACCACATGCCCTGAAAGATATGGATCATACGTAATGATCACCTGCTGAGCTAGTGTTTTGCCTTAAATTACTGAAAACTAGAGGTAAACAACAGAGGTGCTGCAGCAGAGGGGTCAGCATGCACAAACCAAATCAAAGAATTTAAGAGACGAACTGCAGCTCAAGGGAAGCTGGAGAGCTTTTTTTTTTTGGCATTTAGTAATTATTTTCTCTTTCTACATCTCCACACATTTAAATTATATGTTTAAGGATTCTTCAGTCATACAGCGAGACAGGCCATTGTTAGAAGCAGGGTTTGATTTCAGACTGTAGTATTTTGCAGCTAAAAATATGGACAGTTCACATCTCTGTTTTTCTATTTCACTGTGTGGTATTTCCACCTGCAGGACACAGGGCACTGCCAGCATTTCAGAGTCTGACCTCTTTCTGGATGATACAGCATGAAGATTGTTTAGGCTGGCAAAGCAAGAAGAAAAAGCATAACCAAACTGCATTTCTGGATCTATTTAGGAGCGCAGGGGTTTAATATATATTTAGTAACCAGTTAAAAAGGTGGTTTATAACAAATAGGTCTGTAAGTATTGAATGATGAAAAGCCCCTTCCACATGAAGCCAAAAAATATATATTTTTTAAACCACTAGTTTTCTGACGATTATTAGGGATGGCTGACCTGTATTTTTCTTGATTTTTTTTCACAGTTCATCTCTGCTTGATTTCTCTTATTGTGATGAAATCATAGTCTTTTACTAGTGACATGCCAGTGTAATTATCATGTTATGAAAACAGACTCTAGAAAAAAGTGAAATAGACAAATACAGAAGAATGTTTTGGGTACTTGACTGCTTCTGATAATTAACTCTTAGTTCTCATTTTACCAGGAAAAGAATTAAACTGATGTTGTCCAAGGATATCCACAGTATGTAAAAGGTGTTCTTTAAAAAAAAAAAAAGTGCTCATTTTAACTTCTCTTGAGGTTGTAAATCTGAAATACTATGTTTTTATTTACTGCCTGCTGAGAAACATAAAGATGAATTCTTACTCCATTCCATCTTTTTGTCACTCTACATATTTTCTTTATAAACTAATACTACCCCACAATCTTTTTTGTAAGAAGGCTTCATTCCAAGCAGAATACTAAAGCAGCTTTGTAGAAATATGTAGATACCGAGAAAAGTCTGCTTGAATATCTTGAAAAGGGAGATCAAATATAAATGATCTTGTTCATTTGTCATTTGCAGCATTTTGCAGAACAGAATAATTTTTCGGCAGAAGGGAGAGGAGATATCTCTTGTTATCCTTATGTTTTCTCAGTATCTGACTGAGAGTTTGAGGAAAAACATATGTGTGCATTGTTACAATAGAGCTATTTATAACAATTGTAAATATCCTCCAAGTAACTTGCTTATTTTAGCTGTTTATTTGTGCACCACATTGAATTTGTTATCTGTCTTTCATCTGTTCCTCTACCTATCTAAAGATATTCAGCACTAAGAGCAAACCTAGGGATTTAGACTTACATACCCTCAAAATATACAGTCACCTCGGTTCATATCTCCACTAGGTGTAGATACACAGCCAGGAAGAGGGGCCTTCAGACGTGACACAGCCGAAGAGGGATGGAAACTGAATGGTCAGTGAAAACTCTGATTTTTCTCCTATTTCCAGCTAAATTACTAATATGTTGGGACCACTAGTATCAAAGGCAATCATTGGACAGCTCAATATGGACATCTGGATTAAATATTAAAGCATCAGGATAAAATTTCCTTTACTGGTAAAGAAGCCAAGGTTTTAACTTGATGTTTATTCTTTGCAGAGGAAAACGGTTGTGATATATTTCATGTTATAGAGATAACTAATGTGATATGGGTCAAGGGTTTTTTCTATTTTGCATTTAACTAACGTGAAGACAGGAGATTTCTGATTAAAAAATAGTGCAGGCAGTATTAGACTTCACAAACACGAAGGATAGGCACAATTTAAGATCTCTGCCCTTTGTTGAATTTATTTTCAGCCTTGAACTGCTCTACTTCTTTTTAAAAAATTGTTTATACATTTTCTCATGGAGATTTGCATAAATTAGACATCCCAGTGTTAATTTTAGCCAAATCACATGAGAAGAAATGTAAATTGTCATAAAGTGGGTAATTATGTCTCATGTACTCCCTGGTTATTCCTTTGCAATTGAATAGATTGGTTAAACAAAGGGACATAGATGAGGATGAAATAAAAAATAATATTCTGAACGTGTATTGTACTTTGCATCTTCAAAGTGTTATACCAATTAGCTAATAAATGCAACAATCCTTCTAATTCCAGGTTTTTTTGCTAAAGCATGTACTGATGAAAGGCAATGTTAACACATAGGTTATTGTCACCAGGCACGTATCTGTATTGGTGTTGTAGAAAATGACACAAAGATGTGGTGTAAAGCCAGAGACTAAATTTTTGGGGCCTTATTTTGGGGTTTGTTTCAATTTAGCTAATAAAAATATCAAAGGAAACAGTTACAAAGTAAGGACATTCGTGTAGTTTATGGAATGGAGAATGCAGATTTGGTGTCAGTATTCAGAACAGAAACCATTGGCTTATTACTAATTTTTTAAATCTTAATATTTTTTGCCTACAACTTTTCTACAAACTTTATCAGTTCTAACTAAGGCCTGAATTTGGGTAAGAATCACAGTGTCACTTTTATTTCCATTTAGGAGCACTCAGCTAGAGTTTGAACAACCTATGTGCTCCCTTGTGCTGTTCTTTTATAGTTATTAAAAGGAAAAAAAAATCACTGTAGAGATCAGAACTGCTGTACGCTCAATAACATGGGCAATGTAAAACTCTTGTTAATATCAGCAAGGGTTTTGGGATTAACTCACAGATCTACATGGAACTGTACAGTTATCCATCTTATGCAAAACCAACAGCAAATTTAAAGGTTAACTTCACCAACAGGCTTTGACTGCTTTGACTTGCTGGGGTGATGGAAAACAAGAATTAAGCTGGCTTTGTAACCAGTTAGTTAAAACAATTTTATTCAGAGAGTCTAAGACTAGATAGGTTTACTGTGATCATCAAGTTTGACCTTCTGCACCACACAGACCTTAGAATTTTATCAAGTGACTCCCTCATCAAATCTTATTAGGGTTGCCACACATTTGCTAGAGCAGCACATACAGGTCAAACTGCCCCAGATACTCCTGTGAGGTAATATGAATAGTCATTTGACTCCTTCCATTTAGATTGTATTTGCCCTTTACGCAGATGTGCAGTGTTAGAAACTAAAGAGTTTAGGACCTAACTTGCAGTTTTGGTGCTGGTTTAAAACAGTAGTGTCAAAACTAGAAATTATTTTGTATGTTCGTACCAAGCAAATATCTGTTTTTCACATTCTATCATGTAAAAATGACATTCATATCAGTAG
Organism: Clamator glandarius; assembly: GCA_033459285.1. Lineage (NCBI taxonomy): Eukaryota > Metazoa > Chordata > Aves > Cuculiformes > Cuculidae > Clamator > Clamator glandarius. The sequence continues at coordinate 3,425,040 of JAUNZM010000105.1, forward strand.
CACTATTTTATTGATTGCAAAATCATGATATCAGAAGATCCAGTCTTTGCTGAAAGACCTGATTTCATACAAATAGTGACATGCCAGTTGGGACACACTCAAAAGTGGTTAAATGCATGAAAATGTTTCTGAATAGCCATATAGGATTGTGTCATCTCTTTCCAGTCCATTTCAGACTGTTGCCTTATTTCTGTGACCATGGGCCCATGCTAACAAATAGATCTCAGGAGCTCTCAGGCAGAAGCTGTTTTCCACCCTGCAGTGATGATATACATAGACATAGTTACACTTTTCAGTGGAAAGGAATGGAAATTTAACTAGTTCATCTTCTGTTTAAGTTTTAATCCCTCTAGACCATACTTGTTGAAATTGAAGCTTCTAGGCACAGTCTGGATATGAATCAGTCAAAACATCTCTCCCTCTCTCTAAAGCTTGGGATAAAGCTATATTCTTTCATCTTTGTACTATTTTTACATTTTTTCTAATATTTTCATGAGAAATGACAATACCTAATTAATGAAGCTGTGATGAAGAAACAATGAATAATACCAAATTTCCAGATGATGTTTTATTATATTATTGAATGCACTAGAGCTATAGTACTATGAGATGAAAAGCCATTTGTTTTAAAAGTTTTCTTGTTCACTAAATTCCGTGCAAGTCAGGAGTGTTCAGTATTCTAACCTGTTTGCAATTTTTGTTATGTTTGTCTTCTGCTTTCATTTTGGACTACCAAATTTCCATAAAAAGCTTCAGTGAAAGTATAACATCTGTTTTGAATTTGGCACATTTTAACCAGTTCTCCAGTTGGTGCACAGAAAACATAGACAGTGAAGTGATTACTGTAGGATTGCTTAAAAAAGGAATAAGGATTTCTGAGTAGGGATTTCAGCTCACATGTTCATGTTGATTGTACAGGCATGCATGTAAGTAAAATTTCTTATATAATTTCGGTTTCTGTAATCAATCTAGTTAGCCATCCATGATTTACACCTTTTCAAAAGGCAAATATTGAAATATATACCTGATTAATGACAGTTTCTTGTTCTTTAAGACTATATACTTAGATCTCTTTAAGGATCTGAGTAGGGATTCTTGTTATCCTTCCAAGATTTGATTTTATTTTATTTCTTAATAGGAGGTTCATGAAAGTCCTGAAAAAAATCCTGTTGATGCCAATGTGACTAAAGTCAAGGAGTCAGGTCTTGCAGTGCATATACTTACTTATTGAACCATTTTACTACTGTCTTTAAAATGCACAGCATTACTGTTCTCCCTTGTTATATTTGAAAGTCATAGAACATATATTCCAATCATGAAAATTAATGTGTAAAAAGTTGCAATGCCAAAGCCAGGCATCTCCAAAAAGGAAATATATGTCTGAACTGTCTTACATGAATTGTTTGGTTCAGAAAGAATTTATATATATATGTATTTGAAATATGTATAAATTATTCATATGTAAGTGGATGAAACAAGTATCCAAAAGTAATTTTTCTATAAAAATACAAGTAGAAAAGAAGTAAGATACATACATAGAAAGCTTATTTCCTGCTCAACCACATTCCTATGTAAAAAGATACAGGTGTTCATCACATGAGGACAGAAAAAAATGAAATTTTTGAGATTGCACTCTATTTCTGCAATGAATTTAATGCCATGTACATGTGCACATCTGTTATACATGGAACTATTTTTACTACTGACTTTGAGGCATGTAAATAGATAAAAGGACTACAGCTAAAAGGGAGAAATGGGCTTACATGAAAAAAAAAGATGCAAAGGTCTTCTGCTTTCAGTGAGTGTAGTAATCAGTTCTGAAGCTGGTGAAAAAGTAGGGTCATTTTAGGAAGGTGATTGCAGAGGGTAACTTCTGCTGACTTTACCAACTTCACAAGTTGGCAGCTGAAGTGACTTAATTCTCAAATTGGAGACCTTATATTGTAGACAGATTCAGAATCAGCAGGAAGGATCTGATAACTCCTACCTGGAACTTCATTACAAGTAATACACTTTTTTTCTGGATGTTCTCCCACATTCCCCCAATGTTAATGGGTTTTATTTTTTGAAGCTTAATATTCTTCTTGCCATTACTTGAGAAGATATAGTGTAGACAAAAAAATATCAAAGATATATCAGGGACTATTGCTTCAGAGGAAAAAAATACACTCCCACATATACATGGCCAATGCCAAATAGCAGTATTTATAGACCATTTTCTTTAATCCAAAAAAAAAAGTATTAATTTTAAATAAACAACCCAAACCACCGACTAGAAATACACAAAGTACTTAATGACTCAAACCAGTTTTCTAGGCAGTTTAAACAAATGAGGGCCTCAAGCACGTCTTTGGCCTATAATGGGAACATACACAGCTCAAGTCTGCAAGGTACGCTAGTAGAACATTCCTTGTAGCTTTCAAGTAGAAAGAGCTCTTTTCTGACCCTAGGTTTTCTGCATTTTCCCATTATGTAAATTGATGTTTTGATAGGCTAAGGTGACTGATGATAGCTGGGTCTCAAGGTGGGAATGAATCTGATTGTCTGTGAATTGGTAGAAAAATGAATACTCAAAGCAACTTTCAGTTACATTATTAGAACTGCTAATAAAAAATCAAATCAAACTTTGAAGCAGCTAATAATTTTGAGAGTGGTCATTGAATGACATTATCAACAAAACTGAAATGACAAGGAGACCAAAATTAAATAAGAGAAAGGAAAATCTAGAAACCAAAGCTGGATATTGTCCTTCTTAGCAGCATCATTTTGATTGTTTAGTTCTGAAAGGACATGAAATTAAATTATCTCTGTGACAGTGGAAAAAATGTTGCAGATGTCAGCTACAGATTGAGATCACACATCCCAAGGGGCGGGTGGCTCCTGACTCCAGGAAGCAACAGCTGCCATGTGGCTGACTGAGGGGAGCGGTCCCAGAAGCAGCCCTGGTAGATTTAAATGGACCCTAGGGAGCACCAGTAACCACAGCGCTGCAAACAAGAGTGGGCAAACAGGTGAGGGGCATGTCAGAAAAGCTGGAGCAGGGAGGGCACTGGGGCTTGGCCAGAAGGACCAGAAAACCTTGGTGGCCACTGGGCAGAAAATTAAGTCTGCTCTGTACCAGCTGTAACTGGTGCAGCCTCCCAAACAGACCCCCAGTGGGTGCATGCTGCCACCCAGATGCTGGGCTGCAGGGCATGTCCCCCTTTTGCACTGGTATGAGACCCCGGTGGGGAATTCACTTGCAGGAGTTGTGCTCAGGTGGAGGATACCCTCCTCTTGGTGACAGAACTCAAGGAGGAGGTGAGCAGGCTGAGGACCATCACAGTGTGCGAGAGGGAGACTGAATGCTGGAATAACACCCCGTGCTCCCTGTCTCAGACCGAACAGACAGGCATGCCTTGTATGACAGAAGATGCCCCATTTTCTCTCCAGTCAGCTGAGGAGAGAAATTTAGAAGATGGAGGAGAATTGCAGCAGGTTCCTCCATGGAACAGCAGGCATGTCTCCCCTTCCTTAACCTCAGCCTGTCATGTTCCCTTGCACAACAGATATGAAGCACTGCAAGTGGAAGCAAATCTCAATGAGGATGATGGATCTCTCAGCCTAAAAATGTTCCCTAGGTTAAGATATCCTAACCCATCCATCAGAACAAACTCTGTTAAAAAGAAAAGATGGGTTGTTATCATAGGGGACTCCTTTCTGAAGGGAACAGAAGGGCTGATCTGCAGACAGGACCCATTACATAGGGAAGTTTCCTGCGTATTTGGGGCGTCGGTTAAATGTGTGAAAACTTCCAGCTCTGGTCAGGGCCATGGTTTATTATCATCTATTGATTTTCCAAGCAGATAGTAATGAAATCCATACAAGAAATCTGAGGGCAACTAAAAGAGATTTCAAGGCCTTAGGACATATGGTAAAGAGAATGTCATCTACCAGTAGTCCTGGCTGACTGGGGAAGTTTCACTTGACTGGAGGCTGGCTTATGTTATACCCATTTACGAGAAGGGCCAGAAGGAGGATCTGGGAAACTACAGACCTGTAAGTTTGACCTTGATGCTGGGGAAGATCATGGAGCAGGTCATCTTGAGTGCTATCACACAGCACATGCAAGACAACTGGGTGATCAGGCCCAGTCAGCATGGGTTTATGAAAGGCAGGTCCTGCCAAACTAACCTGATCTTCTCTGAGAAGGTAACCTGCTTAATGGATGAGGGAAAGGCTGTGGATGTAGTGTACCCGGACTTCAGTAAAGCTTTGACACAGTTTCTCAAAGTATTCTACTTGAGAAACTGACTTCCACTGGCCTGAGCAGGTAAACTCTCTGCTGGGTAGAAAACTGGCTGGATGACCAGGCCCAAACAGTCATGGTAAATGGACCTAAATGCAGCTGGGGGCCAGTCACAAGTGGAGTCCTCCAGGGCTCAGTACTACATCCAGTTCTGTTCAATACCTTTATCAATAATGTGGACAAGGGGATTGAATGTACCCTTAGTAAGTGTCCAGGCGACACTAAGCTGGGAGGAAGCGTCATTCTGCTTGAGCGTAGGGAGTCTGCAAAGGGATCTGGATTGATGGGGAGAGGCCCACGGGATGAGGTTTAACAAGGCCAAGTGCCAAGTCCTGCACTTGGGACACAACAACCCCATGCAATGCTACAGGCTTGGGGAAGAATGGTTTGAAAGCTGCCTGGCAGAGAAGGTCCTGGAGTTATTGGTTGATAGCTGACTGAACATGAACCAGCAGTGTGCCCAGGTGGCCAAGAAGGCCAATAGCATCTTGGCCTGTGTCAGAAACGCTGTGGCCAGCAGGAGCAGGGAAGTGATTGTGCCCCTCTACTTGGCATTGGTGAGGCTGGACCTTGAATACTGTGTTCAGTTTTGGGCCCCTCGCAAGAAAGACATTGAGACCCTGAAACGTGTCCAGAGAAAGGCAACAAAGCTTGTGAAAGGGCTGGAGAACAAGTCCTGTGAGAAGCAGCTGAGAGAACTGGGGTTATTTAGCTTTTGGAAGAGGAGGCTGAGGGGAGACCTGATCACTGTCTACAGATGCCTGATAGGAAGTTGTAGAGAGGTGAATGTTGATCTCTTCGCCCAAGTGATAGGTGACAGGATGAGAGAGAATGACCTTAAATGTGCCAGGGGAGGTTCAGATTGGACATGAGAAAAACTTCTTCTCTGAAGGGGTTATCAAACACTGTCACAGGCTGCACAGAGGTGATTGAGTTACCATCCCTGAAGTTATTTAATATACTGGTAGATGAAGTGCTTAGGGACATGATCTAATAGTAGGCAGGTACAGTGGGACTTAATGATCTCAAAGGTCTTTTCCAACCTAGGGATTCTATGATTCTAAGAAAATGTACCTGCTTTCATTAGAAGTTCCCTTCATTTAAAAAAGATCTTCTATCTATACAGTGTTTCAAAAGGTGTTGAGTGACAAATTCTGATTTGTAATAAGACTGGCAACATGCATGAAGCAATCCTAATTTAGATACTTAAACCCCAAAGATAAGATATTGAGATATATCCTGGTTTTCAGTGATTATCATCATGTATAAACCAATGAAGAGTCCTTTGGGCTAGTATTGATTTAGAATGACATATTTATATAGTATGCTGCAGCTTCATGTAGAATTACTGATTTATTTTTAATACTGTGGTCTGAAAACTGCAATGATTTAGGAATAATTAAACCTCAGCTGTAGGAGCAGCATGGATATGTGTGTGAGCTAATCACATACTCTCCCTGTTTAATTTGCCACTGACTTTGAATCAACACCAGCCCTTTAGATAAAGATCTGATCTCAATCTTTTTGATAGATTAGTCCACAGAGAGGCAAATAATATGTGATTCATAACCCTGTCAAGTTCTTTAATGTTTTTGGAAGGCCAACTGTAAAACTGTAATGAGATACTCAATATTGAAATGCTAGTTAAAGAATTTTATGGTGTTGGAAAAAGCACTGAATGCAATAACAAATGTTTAAAATAAAAGCTATTTTAATTGGTTTACCAAGATGTTCTGACAAGGCAAGCAAGGCACTACACTTTTAAAGTTCTTCTACCCAGCAACACATCCTCACTCTCTATTTAGTAAGTTAATGATATTTATGCTAAATAACTTGTACTATCCAAGATACAGGGCCTGGGCTTAAGAGGGGAAAGAACTATTGTAGCTATGAATGAAAGCTTGTGTTGTTTTAAGGTTAATCCATTTGTTGAAGAATAATTTTCCACTTATGAAAATTGCTAGAACCATTGACATATCTGCTAAATAGGGAACAATGTTTACCAGCAGAATGTGGAATTTAATGGTAATAACCACAAAGAATTACTGTGTACTAGAATATCTTCCAAGTCTTGTATCTTTCATCACACACCTTTTTGTGCTCAGTAATCCCTAAACTTACATAATACAGAGAAAATGGCATTCAAAGTGATCTTTATGAACGGTTTTTGTGTTTCATAGCTTGAAGATAAGAGCTTCTGTCTGCTGTGGAAAGTCTCTGTCAACAGAATCTGCTTGATCAAAGCATCCTTTGTCAGTTATTAGTAGAAGGAGTGAAAATCCACTAAATTGTGATTCTCTGTTATCTGTAGCATTTTCAGCTTGCAGCTTTTGCAATTTTCATGCTTCCCAAATTGTAACAATAGTTTAACATTCAAATATATTTTTGGCCTGCTGCTAGGAGAATATCTGGAGAAGTATTTGTTTCTTTTCTTGGGAAAACAATTGAGGTTGTTTTTTTTTTTTCCCCATCCTGCAACATATTTCTGTTGCAGCTGGTTCTATTCACCATAATTTCTGGAATTCTAATTTATACTGATATGAGCCATTAGCCATCATAGCTGAATGGGTCCCTTCTTAGCCTTTCTGGTAAACTAAGCCACCATCACATGCAGCATACTAGCCAAAGCAAGGTAAGAAAAACTGAAACTAAATCAGTCTCTTTTTCTAAAAGCAAATAGTTCCTGTAGAAATAAGTGAAAGACAAAGACAATAAGATATCAGATAATGCTGGACTCCTATTCATCCACCTGCTCCAGTAAAAAGCAACTTTACAGTCTCCTGTTATTCTTTCTTCTCTTTAAAAATTCTAACATACTATATTTTCCCCTTACTGTTTCCAATATTTTTAAATAATTGAATCACTCGAGTGACTGACTTCCTCCACTATGCCTCATTAAGTAATTGAGTTAAATTGATTCAAAATAAAGTGACACACTTTATTTCACAATGATTGGCTTGAATCAACATTTGCCTTTTTTCCATTGCCTCTTCATCACAAGATTTTTCTCTCTAATGTTGCCAGAGTTCTTTTATTATCTTCAGTAATGCAAGCAGCAACTATTGTTCAGATATATCTGCAAAGAATACTGTATCAGAATTCTTGTGCTCCTATATGATAATTAGAACTGTTTTAAAAATTTTAATTACTTTCACACCACTGAAAGAAAAATCTCCAATTAATTTATTTTTCAAAATGTCCAGGAAGATTTTGGGTTAAACAAAAAAAAAAAAAAAAAAGAAATGGAATTTAGAAGACTGAAATACATCCAGAAGTTCAAAAATGTTTGTCATAGTGTAATATCAGACTTTATGAGTCTTTTCAAAAGTCATCTACCAGATTATGAAAAAAACACTTCATTTTTAGGGGCTGATTGAAAGCTTGTAGGGCAAAAAGAGAAAAGAAGTATTCATTTTTCCATTGAAAAACTGGAAAAGATAGTCACCAAAGTAAAAGAAAAAAAAAACTTTGAAGTCATGTCATAAAAAATGTTTCAACTCAAAGTATTCAATCAAGTCTTTCTGTAATGTCTTTGTGTTTATGATTCTCTGATTAATACTTTAAATTTTGCGGGCTTTAAACTGGAGTAATAGGACCAAATGTCTGAAAATGTAAGGATAGATCACTGTAAGGAGATTCCAGATGAATCTTTGAACTGCAGGGCTCTATTAATATATCAGTTATATTATCCTTGACATGAAATTGCACTAGATGATACTCTTTAGGAAATAAATTACAAGCCTGAAACCTATGTAACTGTAACACTTCCTCTTCTGATAGCTTCTGGCAACAGCAGGTTACTTTACTAATAGGAAAAGTGTATTATCTAAAATGTCAGTGATTGCAATCAGATCTTGTTTGAGTGTATTTTCTTAGTATAGTAATAGAAAAAAAAAGGAAGAAAATATGTTTTTCTTTTCGCTTTGGTCTGAATTTATCCTAGTATCATTAGAAAAACACCAATGCTTCATTGGTTAGGTTGCTCAACCAGATTAATGTTCCAGTACCTTTTCCTAGAGAATAGATCTAGACTTGTACATTGTAATATAGCTAATGATCCATTCCTAGTCTTGCTACTATTGGAAGACTGCTATTTATAATTTCTCATAAGCACAAGATGCCTTTTAAAAAATATTATGGAGTGGGAAAGTGCTAATGATGGTAATCCTTTAATATTCAAATTTCAGTCACCAAAACTGCAGTAATAGTACCTTGTAGAAACAAAAACAATTCAGAACTTTAAAAAATATATAAGCACAGTCCATCTTCTGATTTCACTTTCACATATTTTCATTTTTTCTCACAGTTTGGGGAGATTAAATTTATTGCATAGTAAAGGTCTTAAGATTTATGAAGCCACTTTTGTGCATGTAGGAGTATTAGTATGCCTACAAGAAGGGTCATCTAGGTTTGTTATCTCCTGAATTATGGGAGTATGCACTATTACTAACATCACCAAAGTAGCTTTTCCATGAACTGGCACAAAGAAGTACAGAATTTATTTTAGAGTGCCGCAATTAAAAGGTTTGGAATATATAGCTGAAATCAAAGGGTTTGGAAGATCTTTATAATAATTACTCTATGTGTAACAACTACAGTCATGAATTACTCCAATCTGGTTTTGCTCCACAGATAAATCTTTAAATTGATAGACATTCGTTAAAATAAAGAATGAGGCATGGCTAAATATTTCTTTTTACAGTCATAACTTTTATTCTCTGATAGTCTGGGTTATGCAGAGTAATCAAAAGAACTGTTTGCCCATGGGAAATCAAAATGTCCATTTTCCAATGAACATGAAGATTGTAGATTAGGAATTTGTGGAAGGCAGTAAAAAAAAGACCCAAGAAAAGGCAATGAAAAAGACATTCAATACGACAGTTATGAGACATATCAGGTATCAAATACATGCAACCTTCATGTTAATTTGAGTAAAGCAAATGTCTTCCTGATGCTATTCAGGAAGATTTGTTTCTTGTTTAGCACAGTTTCTAGGTAGCTCTGTTTCTAGATCCCTTTTCCTGGAGCAAGTGAGGATACAGAAATTATCATCCTACAATCCCATCAGATTGTGATATTTCTACTGTTGATTTTGTAATGAAACAAAGCAAAAACTATCTCAAAGCGGACAGAAACTTGAATTATGTAAATATTACTGATGTGTGAACAAGTGCCAGCCACAAACCAAAGACTTACTTGTGCTGAAATATTTCCAGCAAAGTCATCATTGACTCTAGCCCATTTTAGGTTTTTAAATGTTTTGAGGGCCTATCTTTACTTTTTACAGCCACTTTACAACTACTGGTACAGTTCCTGCTACTTTCTGTTCCATACTGACTGCTTCATTTGAAAAGAACAAACCTCAAGGGGCAGTTGCCTTGAGGATATAATAATGTGATGCGAGCAGAAGACATGTGGAATATGAAAGCAATGGTGGCATGATAAACTCCTGTCTGAGCAAAGTTAGCGAGACAGATTGCTCTTACAACAAAGACACACACTTGCAAAATGATGTACTTCATAAATGGGATGGAAAATAAATAAGTGTTCACTAAATAAATGTAAAATGCAGGGAGATCTGGTTGGTGGTGTGACTGATGGAAGAAAAGGATCTGATCAAGGCTTTGCATTACTAGGCTGAAATAGAGCATATGAATTCTGTTAGAGAGTAATTCATAGAACATATTTGGGAGTTTCACATGTTCACAGAGTTTTAGAAACATTAACTGAATCACAGAACTGGGTTAGAAAGATTGAGCTCTGTAACTATAGAAATGTAGGGCTGGAAGAGTCTTCTGGAGGTCACCTAGACCATTTTTCTGCAGGAGGTGGAATCTGTCATACCCAGGACATCCCAGTAACATTTGTATAATTTTCTTAATTATACATAATATGCCTGATGAAGGAAATTCCACAGCCTGGGTTCATGACTTTAATTGGTATCATAATTAGAATGCTTTTCCTAATACCAGCTTCATTCTGATTCATCTGAAAGAAAACAATTTGTTTTCCTTAACCATTCCAAATGCACAGTGTTCCTCTTATGACTGCAAAACTGGCTGAATAGACATAATGAATATGGAGATTGGATTTAATTCAAGGACAGAGTCATAAACATGGAAACAGTACTTTGCTCAGGTGCTAAACATCATAAAATGCATGACAGATTTGTCTTCATGTATGTACTTATTACTCTCCTAAGGATTTTTAATTCCTTTTGAGCATGATCTGATACAATAAAATATATTAACTCTTTAATAATGGTTCAAGAAATGTAACATGAGGATTATGTATGAAGTAGATTTAAATTGACATATGCAATATATAATGAATTCACTGTTCTCCTTCACAAAGCAGAATCTACTGTCTTAAGATGGAGTATGTGATAGTTTTCTTCCTAGGTTTGGCCATTACTCATCTATAAATGAATAAGATAAGAGATCCAGTACCAGACAATTCCACGATACTTATATAAGGAATTCTTGTCTCCCACCATAAGGCCACTCTGCTTCAGACATAGAATCATAGAGTCACCAGATTGGAAGAGACCCACTGGATCATCAAGTCCAACCATTCCTATCAAACACTAAACCATGCCCCTCAGCGCCTCATCTACAAGTCCTATAAACACCTCCAGGGAAGGTGACTCAACCACCTCCCTGGGCAGCCTGTTCCAGTGCTCAATGACCCTTGCTGTGAAAAATTTTTTCCTAATGTCCAGCCTAAACCTCCCCCGGCAGAGCTTGAGGCCATTCCCTCTCGTCCTGTCCCCTGTCACTTGGGAAAAGAGGCCAGCACCCTCCTCTCCACAACTTTCTTTTAGGTAGTTGTAGAGAGTAATGAGGTCTCCCCTTAGCCTTTTCTCCAGGCTAAACAAAGGTATATGGCTGTGTGCACTATAACAAAAACAGAGGTCTCATAACAATTAGGGAAGGGCTTGCATTTTGGTTTTTGGTTCACTTTGTTAACCTCTTCCTTTTCCACACCTAGATGGATCTATCAAAGGATAAGAATTGTTTTACCCTTCCTTAATTCATAGAAAGAATAGCCACTGTATGTTTTTTTCTTTATACTTTTTCCTTGAAAAATGCAATCCCTCTGTAATGACTTGTGAACGTTCATCTGATTCAGGCTATGCAATCAGAAGGGGAAAAACTATTCTCTGGTGATAAATCCATGAATGAAATCAAAACCAGACAGATAAAATGAAGCTTATTCTGCTCAAATCTTTGCATGGTAAAAAATGTGGTTTTCTCCATACATAACATAGCTACAAAAAAAAGATTTAATCAGAAACGATAAAAATAATGTTCACTTCAATGTTTTCTGTCTGTTGAAATTGTTGGTAGGAGAAATGGTTGTGTTATATGAAAAATAACAAATACTTAGGATGACTCATGTCAAGAAAAAGAAGAAAAATGTTGACAATATTCTCTTAGAACAAAATACATTTTTTCACCTCATAGGAAATACACTTCTTTTCCCTTGAGCCTGACCACTGCAGAATTTTATCTTATATGCTAGATAGATGAATTTCTCCATAAATATGCCAGTGTTTATATTTGCATGAAAAAATATCCACACACTAAAATTGTTCCACGTGTATCCTTTATTAAAAAAAAAAAAAAAATTTACTCACTTGTGGGTACATTTCTGCAATTTGCATGTTCTTGATTATTTCTTGATAGGAATTATTGTATCTACTGGAAAATAGTAGGATTACTTGGATAAGCATTACTTAAGATAAATTAAGATTAGAGATTTGTGTTCTTCGTTATACTAATATTCAGAATCGAGTAATTCAAAATGTCTGAACATTTTCAGTCATGTAAGTATAGAATATGTATATGGTGAAGTGTAAAATTTCCATCAAAATTCCTTTATGAGTATAGAAGCAAAACATTTCTGATATGAGATGTTGCTGAACTAAATAGAAGGAAAAAGCTGGATTTTTTTTTTCTTCCCAGGAGCTCTTGGCTCATGATCAGATGCCACAGCAAGAGCTCAGTTGTCAGCACCATCAATTTGTAATGGTCTCTGCCTGATGATACCTACAGAAATAATCCAGGAAACTGACTGGGACAAAATGGATTACTTCCACCTGCCTATGGTCACCTATGTATGTATTTATATCCCAGAAATCAAGCTTTTCAATGACTCCTTATCCCATGACAATGCACATATATTGGACATTTCCTTTCAACAAACTGAATGAAATTATAATAAATGGCTGTTCCAATCTCTAGATACTTTACCAGAGAATGAAAAATTGAAGTTCTGCAAAAGCAAACTAATAGCCTTTCTCAGTGCCAAAATAGGAAATACCCTCACCTTAGCTCTAGTTCTCCCTAAATCAATATCAGTTCCTGACCCCCTTTCTGAAGTCATGAGAAAGAAAGGCTGCCCATCAATCAAAAGATATTTCAGAATAATGAGATAGCATATGCCTGAGGAAGCTTACAGTTTTTTGAGCTTGGAGGAGCTGGGCAACAGTAGAGCACCATCCATGTCATTCCTTCCAGATATTAAAATCCTTAGCAGTTTAGTTCAGAATGGATGTTTCCCTGAAGTTTGCTACTCCAGATTTACACTTCACACATGCACCATCCCGAGCAGTATTTACCTAAAACTTCGATGACAACACTTTTGGAACCATGTTTTAGACATGTTTTAGTGTAAACTCCCCCTGGCTCCACAATGGGGTAGCCTCAGACAAAGCTTCTTGGCATTATCACAACAGAATCACTGGTGCCAATAAGGTTCTCTGATACCTCCAGGGTCAGGGGACCTTTCCTCTTGTCCTCTTCCTCTTTGTTTTGTGCATGAGAATGGCCTCAATGTCAGGTGGTAACATATTACTAAGTAAGCACCAAGCAAACAGGTGTTGCTGTTCAGAATGGCACTATTTCTCTGAATCCAGCATATAGAATGGCTGATCTAATTAGGCAGTGATGGGCACTTAATTGATTGGGGAAAGCATTACTAAGGACAATTTACAGCAGAATATTTTGGGGCTGCAGGGCACTGCTAGAAACATCATACAACTGAACTTGGCTTAATTCTCAGCCATTAGTCTTTAAACTCACACCTTACAGACAGGCAGAAGTGCTACTAATTTGTGCCCCAGCTGGCTGTCCTGGAGATACTTAGGAGGGACAAACATAGTTTGTGACTTTTACTATGAAATGAAATCCCAGTTTATGTTTAAACTGTTAGCCCTAGCACTTTGTTGCTTTCCTTAAAAACCTTCCAGTCTGACATATCTAAGTAGAGGCAGCTTAATTCTCCAATTCAATATACAGAGGGAAAACCAGTCAGCTGGTGTTTGACAACAAGATAATAGAAGTTGTATGACTTCTTTCATCCTGTTCAATTACTATGAAGGCCAGGGATTATTTAACACACTTAAGAGTTGTTAATTTTCATAGCAGTGGCTTGCAGACAGACTAAATTAAAACAGACTGCTGCTGTGCTGTTACTTTAGATAATCTCTCAGTTAGGTGTTCTGAATTTCCAGACAAGTTTATTAAACACAAACAGACAGAGCTACAGAATTTGCATGTGCAAAGTATTGCCAAACAGTTGTCAAAGTTTGCTGTGCTGGGCCATGCCAATACTGCATTCCTCTATTTGCAGATCATCTCATGTTGTCTAGTATTATGCTAATTAATGCTATACATAGTATGTGGCCACATGCTATCTGAGTTTAAAATAATATTATGACATTTTATCCCAAAATGTGGAATAATTTATAAAGAAGATGCCAATTTCATGTATTTTCAAATGAATGCAAAATTGCTGACTTACGATAAAGCAGCCATGCAGGACTCTTAATGTGTGTACATTTGGGACTGACCTAGGACCTGATTCAGTTCTAAACAGCGTTAGTCACCTTCTTGTTTAAAATCACTATCTATTCTCTTCCTAATCAGCTCACAATCATGAAGTAAAATTATCTGAAAAATCAAGTAAGGTTGCATACCAATAACATGTTAATAATTTTGAGAAATGTTTATACCGCCTTTGATTGGAATGTAGGAAGTCTGGCTTGCTTTAAAATATGCTTAATGTGTTGTTAACTGAGCAGCAAGATAAAATTAAAGTATATGGAAAAGGGTGGTTAGATTTGTAAGTGTAATTCTGTTGGCATTTGCAAAGAATATCTGATATGTGGTAAGAGAGGTATGGGAAGAAGAAAATAAGGAATATGACTGAAAGAAAAGGGTTATTTTTGACATAATTATGAGGTTGACAGATTCCACTGGGAGTGACAGTGGGATAAGAGGATTCCTTGAAAGTGATTGAAATGCCTAAAAACTACTGTCTGGATCATTCAGAGAATATTTTCTTCAATATTGTTTTTCTGAGCTTTTGCTGGAATACTTATTGTTTTTATTAGCCATTACTAATCAAGCACATATTTAAGTGCACCTTTTTATGCACACAGGAAAAAATCCAGAGAAAGATTGATTGGCCTGATGCTACCAAATTGAAAAGTGCATGAACAAATATAACATTGAAAGAACAACAGGAAATAGTTACTAAGGACAAGAATTGATCAAAGGCATGAGAAAATGCTTTCAAAATGTTCTCTAATCCAGAACTTGCCAGAACTGGAGCACAGCAAAAGAGGACAGGATAGGAAAAATCATAGAATCACAAACTCATAGAATAGTTTGGGTTGGAAGGGACTTTAAAGATCATCTTATTCCAACTCCCCTCCCATGATCAAGGACACATCCCACTAGATCAGGCTCCTCAAGGCCCCGGTCAACCTGGACTTGAACACCTCCAGGGATGGGGCAGCCACAGCAACCTGTGCCAGTGTCTCACCACTCTTTTCCTTATGTCTAGTCTAAACTCTCCAGTTTATACCCATTTCCCCATGTTCCACCACTACAAGGCTTTGTGAACAGTCCCCCTCCAGCTTTGTGTAGACCCCCTTCAGGTACTGGAATGTCACTATAAGATCCCCTCAGAACCTTCTCTTCTCCAGGCTGAACAAGCCCAACTCTCTCAGCCTGTCCTCGTATGGGAGGTGCTCTAGCCTTCTGATCATCCTTGTAGCCCTCCTCCAGACCCATTCCAACAGCTTCATATCCTTCTTATGTTGAGGATTCCGGAACTGGACACAATACTCCAGATGACTTCTCACAACTCCAGATGAGGTCTCAAATTCCAGATGAGGTCACACAGTGTGAGATCAATAGTCCGAATTCACTGTCCACCAACTTTAGAAATGAACTTACATTGTAAGTTTTTAGAGTAAAGCATTTATGTTAGACTTCATTTTTATAGAACATTTTCCTATTTTTCCACTAATTGGAAATTAAAAAAAATATTTTGTATTTATATATACATATAGAGACACACATACACATATATAAATATGTTTTTACAGAGATGTACATATGCATATTTCCATAGTTATTCATCATTTTGGAAGAACAACCTTTGGAATTCTGCAGAGATTTGAGATTACATGACCTTTAAGAGTCCCTTCTAACCCAAAGTATCCTATTATTCTAAAGTTGTTATCAAACTTGAATTCTGGAACTATCTAGACCCACATGAAACATCTTCAGATGCTTCTAGCTCAGACAGAATTGCTTGAAATTTAGCAAATAACATAAAACACAACTCAAAAGCCCACAAATGCAGAACATCAAAAGCTTATTTACTGGGAAAGGGGATGTAAGTAACTTTTTTTTCATGCTGGAAGGCAAGGTGAAAATCTGAAAAGAGCAAGTTTTCTACAAACTGGGTTGGAGATTTTTGGGGTTTTTTTTGTTTGGGTTTTTTTTTTTGTTTGTTTGGGGTTTTTTTTGTTTAAAATTATTTTCCCCTTATTACATATTATACCCATTTTGAATGAATATTACAATGTGCTGGTCACTCAAAGCAAAAAAAAAAGCAAACTTGCTTCTAAACTGAGATTTGAATGTTCCTTTTAATACATTTCTAGGCTTTGATGAGGAAACAGCACTAAGGGTATATAACACAGGGGGCAAACAGCACCACTTTTAAAGAAAAGGTAAAAAGTCAGATAATGAGGGACAAGAACAACATTTGATCAGCACTGTCAATTTAAGTTAGATGGCAACACTTCCTGACTAGACATATGCATAAGGCTCCATTACCAAGAACAATTAGAATAAATACACTGGCAAGCATTTTGTAGATATGGTCATGATTTTGGTTTCTTTTGTAGCATGTGTGCCTGGTTTTAACTTTTATAAATAATTTTTTCTGTTTCTTTTCTAAGCTTTTCTTTCCTTTGATAACTCACTTTGACCATTAAATGGTAGACTTTAAAATAGTAACAAGGGTATGCTTCTTCTCTCCTTAGAGTATTGGCATAGTAGGGCTTTATATCTTCATTTTCTAACATGAGAAAGACAGTAATCTGGAGTCATTAGGATATGATTTTTAATCTTTTCAAGACTTGGCATGCTTCTGACTCAGTCAGAGCACCTATAAAATCTCAGTCAGAACAATTCTTAGGTCTTATAGTGTTTGATTAACCTTGAATAAATCTATTTACTGACTGATTGGAGTATTTCTTGATTATGGGGAAAATTTTCAGCTACTGTGGAAAAAATTACTGTATTCATATTGAGCAGTCTGCCTCTGCACGAGCAGAACAAGGTCCTTAGGGACAAATAACACATTTGTTTCTATTTATTTTCAAACATTGCATTCTGTTTGTGGTCTAAGAAGAACTTTACACCAGAACTGTGATCTAAGTCTATGTCAGACCTGGCTGAAGAAAAGCCAGTGGTGAAATACTGGGCTCACTGTTAACAGAAACCCCTAAACACTAGAATGTAATCTGAAGCCATCAAGGTACTGACAGTCATAGCGCTTTTAGTGCACTTTTCTGTAATATTTGTAGCAACACTCAGCATGTCACTGACCTCACAGTAAATCTGGGTAGCAGCATAAAAAAGGATAGAATTTAAGAACTCCATTTGGTATATAATTTTACGTGAGAGATCTGTTTTTTTCTTTTTGATGAAAGAATATGTATTTTCTGGGAGGAAGGAGTATATCAAACAAGTTTTAATAAATCCCTGTCAAACCAAATGGAAGCCTTCATCTGTAAGGAGGTATCTTATGAATCCTATCTCGAAACCAAGGCTTACATTGGATTGTATCATATTGAGGACAGATTTTGTATTTGTAGCTTAAAGGCCTCTAAGATTCTACTCCATCTATATTTCTCTATTAGTTTCTAGGCTTGGGAAAAAACTGTCAGAGATTTTTATTCTTAATATGCAGTGGATATTGCCTTCAGTTCCAGGAGCATCCCAAGGAAAAACCCCTTCAGGAATGAATGAGGAAACTTTCATTGAGACTGAGCATGTGGGTACTTGGTTGAGTAGGGAGATCCTGAGAGATATCAAAAAGAAGAGAAATGTCTATGAGCTTTGGAAGAAGGGACAGGCAGCTTGGGTGGACTACAGGAGGGAAGTGAGATTGTGCAGGGAAAAAATCAGGAGGGCTAAGGCCCAACTAGAAATCCGACTGGCTAAGTCTGTGAATGATAATAAAAGGTCTTTCTATAAATATATTAACAATAAAAGGAGGACTAGGGAGAATATACAGTTTCTATTGGATGCAGAAGGAATAACAGTGACAGGGGATGAGAAAAAGGCTGAGGTACTTAATGCCTTCTTTGCTTTCAGTCTTTAATTGTAAGGAAAGTTGATTCCTCTGTCTACAAACCCAGGAGTTAGAGGAACAGAATGAGGCTCCCATGATCCAAGAGGAGGTGGTTAGAGACTTGCTTGCCCAGCCAGAAACCCACAAGTCTATGGAGCTGGATGGGATCCACCCAAGGGTATTAAAGGAGCAGGCAGATGTGCTTGCTAAACCCCTTTCCATCATCTTCCAGCAGTCCTGCCTGGCTGACTGGGGAAGTTCCACTGGACTGGAGGCTGGCTGATGTTGTGCCCATCTACAAGAAGGGTGGCAGGGAGGATCCAGGGAACTACAGGCCTGTCAGTCTGACCTCAGTGCCAGGGAAAGTCATGGAACAGGTGATCTGGAGTGCTGTCATGAAGCACATGCAAGAAAAGCAGCTGATAAGGTCCAGTCAACATGGGTTCATGAAAGGCAGGTCTTGCCAAACAAACATGATCACCTTCTATGACAAAGTGACTCCACTACTGGATGAGGGAAAGGCTGTGGTTGTGGTCTTCCTGGGCTTCAGTAAAGCCTTTGACAGTTTCTCACAGCATTCTGCTACAGAAACCGTCAGCCTCTGGCCTGGACAGGCGCACACTCTCCTGGGTGGAAAACTGGTTGGATGGCCAGGCCCAGAGAGTGGTGGTAAATGGAGTTAACTCCAGCTGGAGGCCAGTTACAAGTGGGGTTCCCCAGGGCTCAGTGCTGGGTCCAGCCCTGTTCAGTGTCTTTATCAATGACCTGGATGAAGGCATCGAGTGCACCCTTAGCAAGTGTGCAGATGACACTAAACTGGGCGGAAGCGTGGATTAGGTGGAGGGTCGGGAGACTCTGCAAAGGGATCTGAACAGGCTGAACTGCTGGGCTGAGACCAATGGCATGAGGCAAAAAGCAGGGTCCTGCACTTGGGACACAACAGTGCTACAGACTAGGAGAAGTCTGGCTAGAAAGCTGCCAGGAGGACCTGGGGGTGTTGGTCAACAGCCGACTGAACATGAGCCAGCAGTGTGCACAGATGGCCAAGAAGGCCAATAGCATCTTGGCTTGTATCAGAAACGGCGTGACCAGCAGGTCCAGGGAGGTTATTCTCCCTCTGTACACGGCACTGGTGAGACCGCTCCTTGAATACTGTGTTCATTTCTGGGCCCCTCAGCACAAGAAGGATGTTGAGGCTCTGGAGCGAGTCCAGAGAAGAGCAATGAAGCTGGTGAAGGGGCTGGAGAACAGGCCTTATGAGGAGTGGCTGAGAGAGCTGGGGGTGTTTAGCCTGGAAAAGAGGAGGTTGTGGAGAGGAGGGTGCTGGCCTCTTCTCCCAAGTGACAGGGGACAGGATGAAAAGGAATAACCTCAGCTCTGCCAGGGGAGGTTCAGGCTGGACATAAGGAAAAAAATTGTCATGGCAAGGGTCATTGGGCACTGGAACAGTCTGCCCAGGGAGGTGGTTGATTCACCCTCCCTAGAGGTGTTTGAGGGATGTGTGGATGAGGTGCTAAGGGGCATGGTTTAGTGTTTGATAGGAATGGTTGGACTTGATGATCCGGTGGATCTTTTCCAACCTGGTGATTCTATGATTCATTATATTTTTGACTGTAAATCTCTTAATTATCTTCTTGTCCAAATTTTGCTACAAGTTCATTTTCCATGGGGAATTTAGGATACTTAAGTATTTTTTTCCTACTTGGAATTTAAATTTCATGCCATGACTTGGAAGCATAGGGACAACTATTGTTTTACCACCTTAACTTTCAAATTCTCTGGTTACAGATTTAACGGAACATGTCTATTTTTTTCTTCTTTTTGATAATAAAATATCAAATCAAACCCACAATATGTTCTGTGGATTTCTACAGAAAACCATTTGGGGAGGTTTTTATTCAAAGAGGTTAGAAACCCTAAGTTGATTCTTGCTTTGCGCAGTAGATGTTGATAACTTTAATTATTCTTAACTGGCATAGCCATCCAAAACTTAAACTTTCTTTTCATCAGCCTGTTATTAATATGCAGGTAGCTATAATGAATGACTGCAAATAAATTCTTTTTTTTTTCAGTGAAATAAAAGGGCAACATGACAGCAGATCTAACTTTAAAATAAATGACATGAAGACCCCACATTCTTTCATTATAATACAGGTGCTATGACTGTCATCAGAAATGCTCCTAGGAAGGTTTCTTAGTTGTTCTTAAAAAAAATGGATTTACGTTTGGCATCTGCTGCTTTTAGAGTACATGGCTATAGTATGTTTCTTCAACTTGCAAATAAATAGATGGCGATTTTTCATCACATCTCTATATGTAAGAAAACTGAGATAAAGCAAGTACAAGCGCAGTGAGCAGATTTTCTTGACTGCTCTCTTAGAGGTGTCTGGTAAAGGAAAGCATGAAGTTAGATCTAGTATAGTATTGAGGACCATTTTTATAAAAGCTGTCTGATTGTACAAATCAATTTTAAGGTCTGTGTAGAGAGATTTTCCCCATTCTTACACTCTAATCGACAGTGATATGTGGAGAAAAAATATGGCACAGTAAGGGTATCAGCCAAAAGGTTGCTATGTAACATACCTATCGTGGGACAAATTTAGAATTGTCTCTTCCTCATCCTTAGGATCCTTGACCATTGTGCAATTTCTTCATTGTGTAACTAACTGCTAATTGCCATAGTCATTAATGACATTTGTTATTATTTTAAAAAATAATATTGTAGAAAACCTCAACACCTCACTTAAAGAAAAAAAGAAAGAAAAACTGTTAACATTTCCTGAGTACTGGAGAACACAAGTTATGTATACAATTACTCCTTCTGGAAAGCATCCAGACAGTGAAAAGAATGTCTCCTCTACAAAATGAATGCTTCATGATGAATCATTTATTAGGTAAATGTAGGATATTTTTCTCTTGGTTCATGGAATTCCTGAAAAGACTCTGAGATTTCGCCTACCGTAGTTATTATCTGAATTTCTTCAAGGGATTTCTTTTGCAATATCCTTTTACTCCAAGGACTTATGGTGCACATACTGGATGGGAATTCTGTTGTCTTGTGGTAATTGTTCATCTAAGCTATGTGATTTTACTTCCATTTCTTGTTCAGTTTGGGTCATGTAAACAAATCTGGGATGGCTTGTTTCATGTGCAAATATGAAATGGTTTGCCTGAACATTTATATAGGAGATTTTGAATGCCGATGACTTCTACTAATAGAGGAAAATAAACAGCAAGGCATAAACATGGCTAAAGCTAATTCATCTGAAAGTTAATATGAATGTAAATGGCAGAGGTCCTCTTTTATTCAAAAAGCACTGCGGAGTTCAAAAACCAAAAGTGTTGCTACACTTGGAAAAAGGATTAAAAGTAAACCAGTGCATCCTTATTCACCATGTTCACATTTATTTCTGTGTTTACTTCTAGTCTGGATCTATGACACACTTTTATTTAAAATACAGACCTACACTTGGCAACTTTTCCTGAACAGACTAATTGCTGTACCCCTGCAAGGCTTTACTGGAGTCTTCTTGGTTTAAAATTATGCTTTAAAAGAAGAAACTCCCAGACTGGGCCTTCTGTTGTAGCCATAGCCTCAGGTCCCACACTTCATTCTCCATTGTCAGAAGCAGTCATGTGAACATGATGAAATAGTGTTGAAACATATTGTACTTCTTGATGGGGACACATGCATGTTATTTTCATGCTTGCCAAACCAGAAGTTATATATACAGATTAAGTACAAAATCTCTTAGCCTTATCCTAGAGAAATTGATGTGTTATGGTCTAGACAAGTGGTCTGTGCAGTGAGTGGGGAAGTGGCTGACAAGCTGCACTGAGGAGGTGTTGGTGAATAGCTCCTTTTCAAACTGGCAGTCTGTCAAAGGTGGGGTCCCCCAGGGAGGTATATTGGGCTCAATGCTGTTTAACTTTTTCATAAATGGTCTGGATATGGGATCAAATGTATCCTGGTGAAGTTTGCTGATAATATCACACTGAGCAGTGAAGTGCACACTTCAGAAGGGAGAGCCACCCTGAAGGGAGGCTTGGCACTCCTGGTGGAAAAAAAGCTCAATATAAGTGAACAGTGTGCTGCTGTGGCAAAGAAAGCCAACAGGATGATGGGCTGCATCAACATGGGCATCACCAACAAAGATAAAGAAGACATCATCACACTCTACTAAAAGCTCGTCAGGCCACAGCTGGAATAATGTGCTCAATTTTGGTCCCTGCTATACAAAAAAGATGTGGACAGTCTGGAGAGGATAGAGAGAGGCACCACAAAGATTCATCAGAGTATTGGGAAGCCTGCCATGAGAAAACACTGAGAGAAATTTATCACCGTGTTCCAGTATTTAAAGGGCAGCTACAAAGAAGATGGAGACTCCCCTTTTACAAGAAATTACATTGAAAATATGAGGGTTAATTTGTACAAGGTACTTGTGGAGGGGCTCTGCTTGGACACAACAGGAAAATTGTTCACAATGAGAACAATTGGCCATTGGTATTGATATTTTTTGATATCAGAATTATCTCCTAGGAAAGTGGTGGATTCCCCAGCACCAGACACTTTCAAGAGTCAACTAGACAGGGTGCTTTTGCCAAGAAGGCTTGGACAAAATGATCCCTGATGAGTCTTCCAACCTGGTATTCTATGATTCTATGATGATTCTATGAAAGCCAGCATAGTGAGCAAGGTTAATCCTATGTCAGAGCAACAACTGATCCAAATTTCCACAAAATTCCAGTCGGAGAATCTGTGTCAGAGCAATGAAGGAGTGATCTTTTTATAGGCAATATAAAAAAGTAATTAACAGAAAGAAATGGGGAAAAAATCTTAATATTCAACACTTTTATGAATTATTTTGTGCACTTCTATGAAAACGTTAACCAGACCACACAATAAACTTCCACAGTAATAATACAAGGGCAGATCTCCATCTGAGAATTTTACATTTTGAAATAACTGACTTCAGGGTATTCTTAGACACTTCAATTTTCTAGTTAAAGTGTTCTGCCACTCCTGAGTCTTGATGTTGATGAAAATAAAATTTTTGCAGTTCTAATTGAAAACAAGATCATGGAAGCAAGATTAACTGAAAATGAAGAGACCTATACTTTTGATGTATTTGGCATTTTTGTTGTGAATCTTTCACATGAGCCCAGAAAGAACACCACTTAATTTCTCAATTTTCTGATCCTCGGTTAATTTAGAATTCTGGCAGTCAGTGAATAATCTTTGGATTTGTAAACCATATATATTTGATCTGGAAGTGACTGAGAGAAAAAAAGATGGAATCCCACATTGTCATTCATTCAGAGTTATTTTTTGGCACATAATAGGTGACTTGAAAGAAGAGACACAGACAAATGCAAGTCTATTCAAGCACAGAAAGACAGGTTTTCCAAGTGAAAACCAACTTCATCTCTGTACCAGTCTTAGGCCATTTCCAACCTTATTTTCCTTTCAAGGACATGTTGTCCTCACTTGTATAGCAATTTGTTTTGCACTCAACACAGTTATTGATACACATATGCTTATGGAGAAACTTGCATTAAAAATAGACCCCTTTATCCAGAATCAATATTTCATTCCTTTTATCAAGTAATCTAATTCAACTTTATTTGTAATATTTCAGGCCTAACCATGTAATCTTTGAAAGACAGCTGAACAGGAAGCAATAGGAGAAGAGGGGGGGGAAAGAAATGAAAAAAGAAAGCATTCAAGAGAACAGCTTGCATTGCTCTCATTATTACTATCCTGTCAAAAAATGTGCAGAGCCCTCTGTCAGTGCATAGACCTTTTCTTCTTTGTTCTTTTTAATGATATTCTTGGAGAAGTTACGTCTAAGTTCCTTATGCATATCCTTCACTCACAGTGAATCAGAAGGTATATGAGGATCCACTCATTTACATCATAATTCTGATGTCAACCTTTCCTGTTACCACAGGAACACAGTCCATGATCATGCTTTGTATTAAAAAGGAAATATATGATACCATCAATGATGACAGCTCCCACAATTTAGTCCTTGATTTTTGCCTTAAAATATGACCTTTACTCCATCTTACTGCTTTACTTGCACATTTGTTTTTTAAGACTGCTGATAGGTTGGCTACATTTACTCCCTCAGTCTGTTCTAATGCAAATTTACAAGCATCGGTTACCTAAATGCATTGGTTCTCTGTGGCTTCTGTCTGCAAAATAGTATGTTGTATTTTTCCTTAACCAGAAAAAGTGTCCCTAATGCCTCTAATGCTTATAGTAAATGATCTTGTATTTCTCACCTGAAATATAATCTCTCTAGAATATTTTCTTTACATGACACTGTTCTTTTGTCTGCCTGGTTAGCAGTTTCTATGTGTCAGACAAAGCACATACAGATCAAATCCTTTCTTAGCTTTCAGGGGTGATTATAGGTCACAGCCATTTGATATTCTTTTCTGATGTTTTTTATTTAAGTTCTCCTCATGCTGAGAAATCTGATAAGTGAGTTGTATGTGTTGTTATACCTGCATTTCAACTTTTAGAGTTCAAGGAGCCTGGAATTTTTCAGTAAAGATCTGAATCCATATATCAGCCAGTGTTTGAAGGTTAGCAACGTAAATCTTTCAGTAAAAGAACAAAGGTCTACGAGCATGTTCACATTCCCTTAGCTATCAGTGATAAAGAAGAAATGTTCAAAACAGCAATTAGGTCAAACCATAAAATGCGCACTATAGTTTTGTTCTTTATGAAACAGAACCAACGTAGCCTTGCATTTATACTCAGCACGCACTGATTAACATTTAGCACTTCTGATTATGCTCTAAATTTGTTATCTGTTTTGTTGGGGGTTTTGTTGTTCTTCTACCCATGACTTTTCCTCTGTACCTTGAATACTATCTCTCTTTTTTTTTTTTCTTTTGGATCTTCAACTCCTGTTTTACTTAAAGCATTTTTCATTATCTAATGACAACCATAGTGCATTTGATGCTGCAATTTTTTTTTGGATAAACAAAAATATCTTTGATAAAAAGCATTGTTGTTCTAGTTTAGGTGTCGGGAGAAGACCAATGGTGATAATACAGAACTTTTCTATTACTCCTTTTAGCTCCCAAACACTTTGGAAAGAGGAACTTTTCAGAGACAGAGAAAGCAAAGGAGGAATAGTAAATCAGATTTCCTAGGGTAAAGAGAGGGATTGTTTCTGAAGGTGATGGAGCTCGTGTCCCTGGACTAGTTCCTGTTCCTTTGCTCCAATGACCCTTTTCTGTACAGCAGCATCTCAGCTGAGATGGGACCAGATGTCATAGCCTTGATGCATTCCCTCCCACCAATGTGTATTTATTTTGACAGCTACAAACACAGTACTTTAGTTTGGTATAGGAGCTGAATTTTTTTAACTGTTCTGGAAAAAAAAAGGGGGGCATCCCTCAGGCTTGGGCACAATCAAACATTGCTTATGTTTCTAGAAAGTGGAGAAGTTTAAAAGAAACACACTTTGTAAGACATTGCTCTTTAAGAATACACATCTTGTATCTCAGTCAGCAGGACCAATTTGTACTATTGTAACTTCATCATTGACCCTAGTCTTGGCATTGACTCTCTAGGAATTGATTCAAGAAATCTAATGTAAAAAATGCCTGGATAATGATCATGAATCAACCTTTTAAAGTACCATAATATAATAATTGTTATTTTACTGTATATTTTAGCCAAAAAGAAAATAATGTCTCTGTGTGGGCTTCTCCAAGTGTGTTGAAACTATCCATATATCAAAGCTCTTCCTTACCCATCATATAAATTACGGTTTATTAATGAAGTTTTGAAGATGGAAAAAAAAGAATTCATCTTACTTCCACAGACTAAGAGAGACTAGATCTCTCTTCTTGAATATACAGAAGATTAGAAGACCTTATACATTTTTCTTCTTTGAAAATGAAAAAAAAAGAAAAAAGCTGATTTATTCAAATGCTGTAGTTTCAGCTTTGGTCACAGTAATGGGCAAGCTGAGCTATACCATATGATAATAAATATAAGGAGATAAAAATATGAACAGTTGAAAAAACAGGCTAGCTGAGAGAAATAAATGTAGAATGTATTATTATGACAAGTGCCAGCATCATCCCGAATGAAAATAAATGAGTTAATTTGCATGGCATTTTTATTTATGAATTCAAGACTGAGACTGAGCTATACTAGGAATACACTCAGGAATGCTTATGTTCCCTACACATCCTGTGGGATATGGAACACACCAACATTTAAATGTGTCTATGTGGAAAACAAGAGGCAGTGGGATATACAGAATTTGATGGAGATATCTTAAAAGACTTTAGCAGAAGATCACAACCCAGCTTCCAGTGATGCTCAGTAAGGGATTCGGTTAACTCAAGGTAAGCATTCTTTCAGCAGCATTGAAATAACAGAAGCAAATTCAAGAATTAGTATTATATAGTAACTTAAAAATAAGTAAGAGAATAAAGAAGGATTTTAAGAATTAAAACAAACAAAACTTACTAAGTTTACAGGGATACTTTTGAATACACATAAAGTCAGATGCCCTAGCTCAGAAGTATAATCAATGCTGTAACACCTTCAAAACATAACAGAAATAAAAAAAAAGCCATATCTTCATAATCTGATAGTATAAATGGTTGGGGCCGGAAGCACAATGGATGTGCTTTCCAAAGACAGTCTCCCTCCTTTCCAATAATATCTACTTCACTTGTTAGTCCTATAAGGTTACAAGACACTAAACCTTAAACTGTGGCAGCCTGCTACTCATGCATGGGGACAAAATCACACCAGCCTGGGAACAGAACAAGTGCTGCCAGGTGTACAATGCTTCAGGAGAGTTGAAGATCTCAAATAAGATTCTTTTGCTCGCCTAATATTATTTTCCTAGGATCTAGGCAGGTATCCCTGAAGAAAAAAAAATTCTGAATTCCTTTGGGATATCTTTTCTAGAAGGAGGAGAAATGCTGTACATGAAACACTGTGGAAATTTCTGCCATAGTAGTCTTCTACCCCAGATTTCATGCTTCTAAATCTGTCAACCTGAGCATACCTTTTAAGGATGCCAGCATGGTTTGGAAGGCATGTAAAGAATCTAAGCAAGCACATAAGCAGCTAATTTGAAGTGCACAGACGTACTTTCCCTTGGGAATTATCTCAGCTTCTGAAATTTTATTCCAATTACCAAGGCAAATCACAAAGATTTCCATTTACTAATCTAGGGCTTCCTGAAATCCTCTAATTAAACCACAGCAATATGGTTTCAACAGAGCAAGAATTTTTTTTGTCATGCTCTTTTCTCCGCTTCCTTCCCCTCTACCACAGTCTTGTATTTAGATGAACAGCTCTGATGATAAAAAATAAAGCTAAAACCAGAGGAAATTCTCTGCCCTGCAATACTACTATCCTACCATTCTTTTTTCCTCAGTGTTCTTTATCACAAGGATATTGTTTAGTACAGTCATAAACTGTAAAAAACTGCAAAAAATAAGATGTACCTAAAACCGTATGAGAACATTCATACAGGACCTATCAACACTAAAACTTTACTCAGATTGCTGATTATACTAAATGCAATATATTCAAATGCAAGTTGTTGCTGCCTTTAAAATGTACTTTCTACTTTTTTTCAACCAGAACCTCTCCCAGAGCTAGACTGTCCATTGCATCACTAGATGACTAAGACAGGCTGTCTTCTACATTCCTTTTACAGTGACAAAATCCAGGAAACCCTTTTGTTGTTGAAAGGGATTCTCTCCACACAGACCTTCTGACCATTACTAAGTACTTCTGCTGAAATTAGACACCCGGTAATCTAGCCATACTGTCCAACAGCTGAGAGTAATAGATGAGAATTGGTACAGAGTGAGTTTTAAATCAGACCCTCCTGCACAGTACTTAATGCATAAACTACAGCTTAATCAAAATTAGTGAAATAGTATCAAACAAACATTGTTGGTTCTACTGACCATTTAAGGTTAGCTATAACTACCTGGAAGTTTGTATACCAGCTTCAAGTTTCTATTGTTAAAAGAGGACTTTATTAGCATGCATCATGTTTATGCTTTCACATAATCAGTCTGTTCATCTACTCAGCAGGAAAAATGAAGGCATAGCAGAATAGGGATATATGAACCCTAATGATGAAGGAGAGATGACTCCCAACTAAGTGTGCTGTATCAACGCTGTATGGCTGTGCCAAGTGAGATGGAAAGGAGGTAGGCTCTAAAGTACCCTAAATACTTGCGATTGCTCTGTGCTTGCAAAGCACTTAAGCAAAGGGCAAAAGAAAAGTGAAGCAAATGAACCACATGAAAGCTTCTAGATAAGAAGAGAGTGAAAAAAAAAAAGAATAGTTAATTAGTGCTGGTCAGCAATAAGAATTTCAGTGTTTAATGCTCACTATGCAGAGTACTGAATGCTGATCAGAGGTCAGTGTAGAAACAATAGCTTTTAGCTTGATCCTGAAGTCCCTCGGTTGCTTCTAAATATCTGCAGAACTTATTTATTAGAAACACAGTGATAATTTAGTTAAACCATGGCCTGTAGATCCAGTAGAAAGCCTTCAGGGCTCTGAAAAGTTAAGTATGAAAGCAAGTGACAACTGAAGATCAAGACATATTGAGATCCTTATTTTAATATATAATTGGGATATATCAATGGTGCACGTTGAGGGTAAGTGATATGAAGGGATTTTAAACCAAGATAAACTTACTTACCCTTTGTCATAAGGCAAGACTAATGAGACAGTAGATGAAACAGAAAGGAAATAAATTCAAATGGATAAAAGGGAGTATCTTTTTATACAACGCATAATTAATCAGTCAAACCCACTGCCATAAGATTTCACTGAGATATAAAGTTCAGAAAGAAAAACAGGCGTTTATATGGAAAATGAAAATATCTTTAGATAAGATTAAAAAAAAAGAAGGATATAAAGACTAATGCTTCATGACATGAATCAAGCACTGTCTTAATGTGGAAGGCATTAAGAGGACATCGCATAGGGAAGGTAATGCTATCTTACATAGAGAGTTTAGTGCCCTTTATGAGACTGAATCATTGTCCTGAGCATGAAGGCAGGTATTCTCATGCTTTAAATGTGTCTTATTTGTCAAACCTTCTCAGTCTGTAACCTCCTGATCTACAAAGCAGGGACAATGAGAGAGACAGCAGATGTTAGTGAGTACAAAACATTTGGTCATAGAGTGAAGAAGAATTTGACAGCAAGAAGAACAGGGAAAGCCCATACTTGATTAGCTTAATTTCTTCTGCTATTGCAAGAGAGGGCAAAAGGCTGTAAATTTTAGCGTAGCTGAATTTTGGCTAGTCCAGCCTGCTGTTTCTGCGTCAGAGGATTCTGCTTCCATTAGCATCAATGGGACTGGAATAAGGCCTCAGGGCAAGGACTAATCATAGGTTTACAAACTACAGTTTTATTTAAGCATCTTCTCTGGGGTTATTGACTGGTAAACCTTTGAAAACGCGTTCTTCCCTATATATCTTTAAAATGTCAGCTTTTCCTATACCACATAGTCATACTTCTTTGCTTAGAAAATGATTATTCTGGTTCTGACTTGCAAGATGGTGAAGCACTGATTGATAAACCACTGTGGTTTTAAGACCATAGTGTTTGCATTAGGGTATGTCTAAGCTGACCTGTGGAAGAGGAAGCCAGGCCAGAACTTCCACTCAGAAAGAGGTCTGAAGTTCAACAATAGGTGATGGGTTTTCATTATTTCACTTTTTTTTCTGTTTTGGGATTCCAACTGTGGCCTAAAATGAGATTTTACACTTGTGGATTAAAGCTGTATTTAAGCACTTGACTTCTGAGAAAACCGTGCATGCAGCATAGTGAGCATGCAGACAAACTTTAAGAAGATCTTAGACAAGTGCTTGCAGGAGGCAGGTTGATGAGCATCTAAATGGGTTCAGTCAGGAATGTCTGTTTGGGGTGAGAGAACTCTAACTAGAATGCAATAGAGTGTTAGCTGTATATAGAAGGAAGAATAATGTGCTGTTTGGTGGACAGGAAGGGAAGCGATGTTCAGAGAGGTCATTGACAGAATATCTAGACCACTGTCTAAGAGCAGGAAAAAGGTGCATATGTAAATACTGTACATCCTGGGGTTTGCTGACTTTTTGCTATCTTTAGTCACAAAAGAAGTCAGAAAAAAAAAAAGCAGTCTTTCCAGCTACTCAGCCCCATTTTGCAAACCACAGCCATGGAAAGTGAGCCATCCAAAATTTAAATGTGCTATGATTCATTCTTTTCTAATTTTAATATACGACTCCATATATCACAGTGCGCTTCATGATATGCAGTGTGAGAATTAGATGCCTGGCCTAGGACACTTAGGGGTGTGGGTTGCAGAAATCTTTTTTTAAAAGAAGTTATATTCAAATTAAACTTAAGAAAACAAGGCATTTCAATTCATTCTTAAAAATTCACTTTCCCAGGGAAGGAAAGTGAGGAGCTTTCAGCATACTAGCAATTGCCTCACATCTCAGAAAAGGAAGATCATAGAATATTTAGGGTTGGAAGGGGCCTCAAAGGTTATCTATTTCCAACTCCCTGCCATGGGCAGAGACATCCCACTAGATCAGGCTGCCCAAGGCCCCATCCAACCTGGCCTTGAACACCTCCAGGCATGGGACATCCACAACTTCCCTGGGCAATCTGTGCCAGTGTCTCACCACTCTCATATATAATGAAGCCTAATTCTTCCCCTCTCCAGTTTATAGCTGCTCCCCCTAGTTATATCACCACAAGACTTTATGAATAGTCTCTTTCCAGCTTTCTTGTAGGACCCTTTCAGGTACTGAATCCCTACAGAGTCTTCTCTTCTCCAGGCTGAACAACCCCAACTCTCTCAGCCTGTCATCGTATAGGAGGTGCTTCAGCCCTCACTTCATCTTTGTAGCCCTCTTCTGGACCCATTCCAATAGTTCCATATCCTTTTACATTGGGGATTCCAGAACTGGACACAGTCCTCCAGATGAGGTCTCATAAGAGTGGAATAGAGGGGCAGAATCACTTCCCTCGACCTGCTGGCCACGCTTCTTTTGATGCAGCCCAGGATATGGTTGGCCTTCTGGGTTGCGAGCGCACATTGCTGGCTCATGTCAAGCTTCTCATTGACCAGCACCCCCAAGTGCTTCTCTGTGGGGCAGCTTTCAATCACGTCATACCTCATTGTGTGCTGATAATGGAGATTGCCTCAAACCAGGTGTAGGACTTTGCACTTGGCCTTGTTGAACCTCATGAGGTTCTCCTGGGCCCACTTCTCCAACCTGTCCAGGTCCCTCCGGATGACATACTGTTCTTCTGGTGTGCCAATGGCACCACTCAGCTTGGTGTCATCTGCAAACTTCTGAGGGTGCACTTAATCTTGCTGTCAATATCATCGATGAAACACTGATCCCAGTACAGACGCTTGAGGAACACCACTTGTCACGGATGTCCATCTGGACTTTGAGCCATTGACCACTACTCTTTGAATACAATCATCCAACCAGCTTCTTTTCCACCATACTGTCCACTGATCAAATCCATATCTCTCCAATTTAGAGAGAGGGATGTTGTGGGGGATAGTGTTAAAGACTTTACAGAAGCCCAGATAGATCACATCCATTGGTTTACCCATGTCCACTGCTGCAGTTACCTCAACACAGAAAGCCACTAAGTTGGTCATACAGGATTTGCCCCTGGTGAAGCCGTGCTGGCTACCATTAATCACCTCCATGTCCTACATGTGATTTAGCATAGCTCCTAAGAGGATCGGTTCCATTATCTTCCCAGGCATCAGTGAGGCTGACAGGTTGGTAGTTCCCAGGGCCATCTTTTCTACCCTTTTTAAAAATGTGCACAACGTTACCATTCTTCCAGTCACCAGGGACTTCTCCTGATTGGCATAATTTTTCAAATATCATGGAGAGTGTCTTGGCAACCACATCTGCCCATTCCCTCAAGACTCTGGGATGCATCTCATCAGGTCCTGTAGACCATAGAAATGTTCAGGTTTCTCAGGTGGTCACGAACATGATCTTCCTCTACTGTGCGAGGAGGTTTAGCCCCCTGGTCACCATCTTGCTGTCCTATGACCCAGGAGGAGTGAGGAGAGTGATTATCGGTGAAGACTGAGACAAAAATGTTGTTAAGTACCTCAGCCTTTTCCTCATCTGTCACCATTCCCAACCATCAGCGGGTGTATGTTCTCTTTAAACTTCATCTTTGATTGATGCACCTGTAGAAGCCCTTCTTGTTAGTCTTTACTTCCCTTGCCAAGTTCAGCCCCATCTGTGCCTTGGCCTTCCTGACATGATCCCTACAAAACCAGGCAGTGTCCCTGTTCACATCCCAGGTTCCTTGTCCCTGCTTGCACTGCCTGTGCAGTTCCCTCTTCTTCTTTAGTTTAACCAGCAGGTCTCGACTCAGCCATGCTGATCTCTTCCCTTTCCTGCCTGATTTTCTACATGTGGGGACTGAGTGCTCTTGTGCTTTATGGAAAATGTCCCTAAATATTTGCCAGCTCCCAGGGGCTCCTACAGAATAATTCCTTGAAGAGCTGGAAGTCTGCTTTCCAGAAATTTAGGGTCCTGACTATACTCCTCACCTGTCCCATATCCCTTTGGATCTTGAACTCCACCAGTGCATGATCACTGGAGTCCAAGCTGCCTCCGATCCTAATGCCACTGATGAGTTCATTTGTATTGGTGACCTTAAGGTCCAGTATTGCATCTCCTCCGATGGGGGTTTCTATCAGCTAGGCTAAGAAATTATCTTCATTGCACTCCAGGAGTCTCCTGGATTGCCTACAGCTTGCCGTACTACTTTTCCAGCATATGTTGGGGTGGTTGAAGTCCCTGAGTAGGATGAGAGCTTGCAAGCATGAAGCCTTCTGTAGCTGGAGGAAGAAGACTTCATCGGCTGGCTCTCCTTGATTGAGTGGCCTGTAGTGTACAACAAACACAAGGTACCCATTGGTTCTTCTGTCTTAAATTTTTACCCACCAGCTTTCAACCTTTTTCTTGGCTACTCTTCAACAACAGCTCTTCACATTTTATCCCTTTCCTGAGATAGAGGACAACGCCTCCATCCCTCCTACCCTGTCAGTCCCTTCTGAACAGCCTGTAACTGTCAACAGCCACACTCCAGTCATGGGATTTGTCCCACTGCCTTTCCGTGATGGCAACTAGATCATAGCTTTCTAGTAGCACGGTAACATCCAGCTCCTCCTGCTTGTTATCCAAGCTCCATGCGTTTGTGTAAAGGCACTTCAGCTGGGCTGCCAGTTGCATCACCTTCTTAGTGGACCCTTTATTACATGTAAGTTGTTTTAGAGAAGTATCATCCCTGACACCTGACCCCTGACATTTGTCCTGCAACAGCTTATTACAGGCTAGCCTGATATTATCCCCCTGCCCCTTCTCATCTAGTTTAAAGCCCTGTCTACAAGCCCTGCAAGCTCCTGGGTGAAGACCCTCCTCCCTTTCTGAGAAAGATGACTCCCATCCGATACTTGTAATCCTGGTGCTGTGTAGGCCATCTCATTATAAGAAACCTCAAAGTTATTGCAGTGACACCAGCCACAGAGCCATATATTAATTAACTGGATCTGTCTGAGCTGTGATATGTCACCACCCATAACTGGAAGGAGGGAAGAAAAAAAATCCTGGGCCCCAGACTCCCTCAGTATTCATCTCAAGGCCCTAAAATCTCTTTTAATCCCCCTTGGGCTTTGTACTGTTGCTTCATCCCCTCCCACATAGAGCAGCAGTAATGGGTAATAGTCTGTAGATCTCATCAGGCTGGGAAGTTTCTTGGCTGGGAAGTTTGTTGGCCTCCCTTACCCAGGCTCCTGGGAGGCAGCAGACTTCTCTGTGAGCGGGGTCTGCTCGACATATCAGACCCTCTGTACACTTCAATAGAGAGTCTCCTACAACTATGACTTTCCTATCGGTCCTTGTGGCAGTTGTGGCAATACAATGTATGCCATTTTGGTCTCTGACCCTGCTTTGATGTGGGTACATCTTCCTCCGTGTTTTCCTCTGGTCTGTTCTCCACATCAAGAGCCTCAAGTCTGTTGTGGAGTGACACCTGAGGGAATTGATTTTCTGTCCTGTTCATGGACACACTTTCACTCACTAAATCCTTTTGAGCCCTTGCCTATGACCCTGGTGGGGAAGACACCAGAACCCTTTGATCCTGGGCTCTTACCCATGTCTGAGTCTTCTCTTGTGCCTTGGAGCTCAGGGTGTGATCCCACTAGTCTATCTCTAGCTCACTCTCCCAAATGCTCCTCAACCTCTCTACTTCCTCCTTCAGGTCTGCCACCAGGCTAAGGAGATAGTCCACCTGCTCACACCTCACACTGCCATTGCCCCTGCCGTCCTCTGTTTCTGACACAAGCTGGTAGCATTCTGTGCAGCCCAAGACCTGAATGGCTGCATGCTTTCCCGGGAGCTCAGTCTGAACTGACGTGTCCCTTGTGGCAGGTGTGGAGGATGCAGCCTTTCATGGGGTGAACATCATGTCTGGGCTCCCTCTCACCTACCGAGCTTACCTCTTGAGCACTGGAACTGCACCCTGCCTTCGTGAACTGATCTCACAAACTGTTCGAGCCTGTCCCTCTGATGAGCCTGCTCCTATTCACGGTGCTCCCTGAAAACCGTTTAAATCTTCCCACAGCCGCTTTTGGGACAGTCTCCCTCGTGTCAGCCACCACGTATGAGCCTGGGTTTCCAGCAATCTGGACCCACCTGCCAGGCTCCCTCTGGGGTTCCTGGATTTGCCCCCACTTTGGCAAGTGCCCCTTTGTCTCAATCTAGTGCCCAGCTGCAGCACTGACCTTGTCTGATGCAGAAGCACACCGATTAACAATTTGAAGGAAGCGAGGTATGTTTTTTGACTTCTCACACTATGTGTAATGCTCTTTCGAATATAAACCTAACTAGGTTGCATGTGTATCAGTGTCCACAACAAAAGTGGAATAGTGTGCTGTGTATAGAATGGATACTCTTTCAGGTGTTGTCTCCTTTTGTTATCCCATTACTCCTTTTAGAGCAGTACTTCCTTCTTCTATTGACCACACTTTGACCAGGTAAAAAAGGTGAAATCTTCAAATAGCTCTTTTTTTTTTTTTTTGCACCTGGGGAAATTTGCTTAGTCTTATGTTATTTAAATGTGCACAGTATTCTTATATAATGCTATAAATTGAAGTTGGAATACCTTGGGGGGTGGTGACACTGGGTGTCTTTTTTCTTCTGTTGTTGTTTTAAAGGTAAACAGATTGTTTGGTACTTTTTGTGTTGTGTTGTACTGAAAATCATTCTTCTCTAGTGGAGAACAGATTTAGTGCAACTGTCTGTGTATGTATACCTTTGAGTAAATTTACATGTGTGCACATGCCTAATTACTGCTGTGAACAACTAGCTGTTTGATTAACCATGTTTCCTTTTTTTTCTTTATCTCTCTGAGCCATCAGTGACACATCAGGATATGACTAACAAGATCCACACATAGAAGCAGTATTTTATCTCTACAGTTATTTATCAAAGAAGTCCATTCCTCGGAAACTGGTCATTGAACCACAAAGCAGCATTAGGTAGCATATATGATTAAACAGATGTTGCTGGTGGAATATATTTAACTGACTTTTCTTTTCTAAGGAATTTGAGAGCAGCCATTCCTCTTAACTTTATTCAAAATGTAATCACTGTCTATTTGTATCCAAATGTGCATGTATTGTTCTTAGAGTATTTTTCACAGATAAAGAGCTTCACAGGTTTTTTCTGTGCTTATCTTGCAATATGAAGAACCTGTAATCGTTCACTACTGAATAGCAGAGATAATACCCAATTTCAAACTTTCAAGTGGAGATTTGTCTTATACACAGTCAGTAGAATAAGATATACACCACAACTGGCTTTTCATACACCTTTAGCTGCAATTCTTCCATCCAGTCACATAGTTACACATAATACTGATAGACAGCTGTGAGAAAAGAAGGAAGAGTACTCAAATTAAAAACAACCAAACAAAACATCCCAGCTAAAATCAAGCCTTTTCTTATTGCCTTTCCTCCAGCTTTCCAACAAGTATGAATAACTAACATATACCGAGACTTCCATTTCAGAGAAAGGAGCACAGTCAACATTTTCTGTGTTCTTTTTCAGGGATCAGTGACCTTAAAAATAATTAAAAAACAATCTGTTATCTGGCCGTTGAAGTACCGCGAGTTGGAATTTAGCAGGATCAGATGTAGTCATGCTTCATATGCTCATGCCAGGTATGATTGGCTAGTCTAGGAATTTCTACTCCCTTGGTGTCTTCAAGAAGAGAAAGGAGGAGGCAGCAAAACAATCTTAGTTTAAAATGAGGAAGCTGCTTCTGAAATAAAGGGGTAGGAGGTGACTTCCTTTCCTGCAGAATAACTGACTTCAAAGGGTCTCACTGAAGCATGGTGGTGTATAGAAGTATTCATGAGGTATCGCAGCTTGCTTATCATCTGAGCATGGCCCACAGTGATTTTTATTAAAGTTTGTGAAAAGCAATGCCTGTCATTATGAGGGCAGGGGACAGAGAGGACAATGTGGTCTCAAAGGGCTTGGCACCCTTGCTGAAGATGAGGAGTGACTTGGGGCGCAGATGATGACAGTACAGGTCTTGACATCTCTGACTATTTTCCTAAGTTAAGTTCTTCTGGGTAGTGTCCCATGTAAAATTTTGGCATTTAGTCTCCCTCCAGCTTTTATAAGGGCACAAAATTCATTACCACACAGTAGGGAGGCTAAAGACTACACTACGGAATCACAGAATATCTGAGGATGGAGGGGACCCTTGGAGTTCATCTCGTCCAACCTCTGTGCTCAGGCAGGGCCATCGAGACCCATTTGCCAAGGTCCACATCCAGATGGCTTTTGAATCTCTCCAAGTGATGGTACAAAATTGTTACTGAATACCTCTGTTAGTTAACCCTTTAATTCCCTGTTTCAAAAGGATGGAGATTCTTCAGCCTCTTGGGGCATGTCTTCCAGTGCTTAGTCACCCTTACAGTAACAAAGTGTAATGGAGCCTCTTGCATTCCAGCTTGTGCCCACTGCCCCTGGTTTTGTCACTGGGGACCACTGACAAAAGCCTGGCTCCATTCACTTTGCACCCTCCTTTCAGATATTTATAGACATTGATAAGATCCCTCCTGAATCTTCTCTTCTCCAGGCTGAACAGTCCTGGCTCTCTCAACCTTTCCTCACAGGTGAAATACTCCAGTCCTTAATCTTCTTTGTGGTCCTTCACTGGACTTTCCCCAGTATGCCATTCCTCTCTTGAACCGAGGAGCCCAGAACTGAACACAGTACTCTAGATGTTGTCTCATCAGTATTGTGAGTAAAGGGGAAGGATCACCTCCCTTGACCTGCTGGCAACATTCCTCTCATCCACAATTCTGATCTTTTATGAACAGGAATGCTGGAAGGCCTGCATGGTGGAGCCAGGACTACCATTGTCTGTTTGTTATATAGTCATCCTGCTGGTAAACACAGTCTTTACGCTTGTCAGCCGAGTGTCTGTGCAAATCTATGCTCTCTTTTTCTTCCTCTTCAACAGAAAAGCAGAACCTTGGCAATGACCATTCATGCAGACTCAGTCTTGATATCCTCACTCCCACTGGGTCTGCATATAGGAAGCAGCAGGAATAGAGCCAAAAATAAATCTGGCACTGCAGATAAAAACAGCTGCTATTGTCCAAATGGTATTAGAGTCATTTTCATTCCTGCTATAATACTCCATAGTCTGGGGCACTCATATATTTAAATCCTGAAGTTCTTACCACAGAAAACAGCAATCCAATGTAGAAAAAAAATACAAAAGAATTTTCTGTGTTAGTTTTGGTTTTGTTGGTAGTTAATTAAATATATTGAACAAGTTGTTCATACATAGCTAGTCCAGAAAGGCAAAATCAGAAGCATTTTCTTACTAGAATAATATATATTCATTTTTCTCGGTTAAAGTATCTTTCACATCTACACAGAAAGCATGCTGACTCAGCTAACACATCCCCTGAAATCATAGAGTTCTGCAAAGTGATGAAAGCATGAAATTATTTCACTTTTATCTGTAGCCCACACCTTAAGACAGAAGCAATGCTTGATGAATTTTTTTCTCCCAGCATAGCTTCTGGTAAACTAAACACCAGCAAATACCTTGTTAGTTGCTATAAAGTGGCTGTATTTTCTTGTGAAACCTAAGCTTTTATCTAGTCTCTAATCAAATGGGAAAAAATCTGATTTTATAAAGGTTGCTTCACCTTATGTTTAAAAAACAAAAAAAAAAAATGTTGCTTATCCTCAGTAACTATTCATCACAGGACAGAGCATAAACCTACCTGAGAAACCCGTATTTACTACAGCGTATGTAATGCCCATGGTGTAAGAAGGCAGAAATTACATCTTTTCTTCAAATCCTTTCCTTTTTTAGAAAAGAAAGTATGGTAGATTGCTCATACAATGGAAAGCCAAAGAAAAGAAAGGCCTTAGACTTGGTAAATCTTTAAAATAGAATCACAGAATCATTTGGTTGGAAAAGACCTTTGAGATCATTGAGTCAAACCATACCTGTCCACTCCTAAACCATATCCCGGAGTACCTTGTCTACCTGTCCTTTAAATGCCTCCAGGGATGGTGACTCAACCAGTTCTGTACAGCCTGTGCCAGTGCTTCATAATCCTTTCAGTGAAGACATTTTTCTGATATCTAATATGAACCTCCCCTCGTGCAACTTCAGGCCATTCCCTCTTGTCCTATCACCTGCTACTTGGGCAAAGAGACTAACATCCACCTCTCTACAACCTCCTTTCAGGCAGTTGCAAACAGTGATAATGTCTCCCCTCAGCCTCCTCTTCTATAGGCTATACAGCTTCAGTTCCATCAGCAGCTCCTTGTAAGACTTATTCTCCTGCCCCTTCATCGGCGTTGTTACCCTTCTCTGGTTGCGTTGCAAGACCTCAATGTCCTTCTTGTAGTGAGGCCCACAATTGAACACAGTGTTCAAGGTGTGGCCTCACCAATGCTGAGTGCAGAGGCACAATTATTTCCCTGGTCTTGCTGGCCACTCTGTTTCTCATACAAGCCAAGATGACACTGGCCTTCTTGGCTACCTGGGCTCACTGCTGCCTCACATTCAGTCAGCTGTCAACCAACACCCTCAGGTCCATCTCTGCTAGGTGGCTTTCCAGCCACTCTTCCTCAAGCCTGTAGCGCTGCATGAGGTGGTTGTGTCTCAAGTGCAGGACCTGGCATTTGGCCTTGTTGAAACTCATACTGTTCATTGCAGCCCATTGATCAAGCCTGTTCAGATCTCTCTGTAAAGTCTCTCAACCCTCAAGCAGGTCAACACCACCACCCAGTTTAGTGTCATCCATAAACTAACTTAGGGTGCACTCAATCCCTACATCCAGATCAATGAGAAAGATACTGAACATAATCGGATCCAGCACTGAGCCCTGGGGAACACCACCTGTGACTGGCCTCCAACTGGATTTAACTCCATTTGCCACCATACTTTGGGCCCAGACATCCAGACAGTTCTTTATCCAGCAAAGAATATGCCTGCCCACAACATTGGCAGACAGTTTCTCAAGCAGAATACTGTAAGAAACTGTGTCAAAGTCTTTACTAAAGTGCAGGTACACTTCATCCAATGAATTTCCCTTGTCCACTAAGCAGGTAAAAAGACTGCATTAAGCATCACAACCCACGATAAATATGGCTAAACAACAAACATCCACTTACCCACTTCTGCCATGGTGCCCTTGAACATCAAACAGTTGCATCAGTCACTTTCCAGCATCTCTTAAACATTTTCTGCCATACCAGCACCTGTGATCTATCATTCAAAATTAGGTAATCAGGGTCTACAGATTATGTACCTAATACAAAAGCATTAAAACTCAGCACATGCATTTTATATAATTAGTTGGTATTTAATTACTACACAATTGCTACCCTAATAATGAATCAAATCCTCTTAGAGTGTGACCATAATTCCCACCAGAATGGTAATGTCCTGAGAATGAAAGAAATACCCTGTGATCATTGGAAGAATATTGCAATTTATAGCTTTTTGTCAAGAGATTAAGCAATTCCAGAATCCATTACACATAAAAAAATATATTTTTAACAGAAATTAATTTTTGTCCCTCCTTTCTATCTTTTAAATACATTTTAGTGCTGAATGTTGTTTTTAATAAACAGATTATCCCAACATTTTTTCTGACTAATATACGTAAAACTTCTGTATAATACTTTTTTATCAAATATGACACAGAAACTACTTAGGGAAAATGGTGCAAACTCAATTTTTGCAAAGTCTTATTATGAAAATGTAACACAAATATTAGCTTTAGTGACCAAACAAACATTTTAAGGAGACATTTCCTTTAATTCTGCAAAGAGAAATGGCTTGAAGAGTGCTAATAAAAATAAATTCAAGGAACACCACCTGTTTTCCATTTGTCAGTCAGTCTCTAACTTATAATTGGTTATTTAATGAATAAGTAGTGATTTACAGTACAAATGATCTAACTTTTAACCAACTTGTCATGCCTCAGTCAGAATGTATGAAAAGAAGGAACAGATTTAAGGCCAGAATAATGAATGTTCTGTGCTAAAGCAAGAATTAACCAAACCCAGAACTGCTAAGTCCAGTAGGTCTGTTGACTAAAGGAAGCATATGTACCATAGGCAGGTACACTTTCTGCTAGATTCTCTTCCACATTTAGTAGGCTTTTCACCAACTTCTCCTTCAGGTACTTGTGATTTTTCAGTGCCTTCCACCTAAAATATCCCAAGGCAAAGATTTCTACGATGTAGCTACTTAAACTGTGAAGAAGTATGTCTATTTGTTTAGTCTCGCCATCCAGTCACTGCATGGAATTAACCTCTAGTCTTTCTTCTGTGTTACAAAACACATGATTTTGTATAGTTCTATAATCTGCACTTTTCATTGCATGATTTCAGTGAGAGGTTGAACACTAGTTCTAAAAATTGATCTACACATTTCAAAAGAGTCATAGGATAGTTGGAAGGGGCATTTAAGATCAGATAGTTCAACCCTCTTTCCATGGGCAAGAACAATTTTCACCAGACCAGGCTGCTCAAGGCCCCATACTATCTGGCCTTGATTACTTCCAGGGATGGAACATCCACAACTTCTCTGGGTAACCTGTTCCAGTCTCTCACCATGCTCAGAGTGAAGAATATCTTTCTTATATCTAATCTAAAGCTATCCTCTTTCAGTTTAAAGCTGTTGCCTCTTGTCCTATCACTATATGTCCTTGTAATAAGCCCCTCTCCAACATTATTGTAGACTCCCTTTAGGTACTGAAATTTTGCTATAAGGTGTCCCTGAAGCCTTCTCTTCTCCAGACAGAATAACCCTGAGTCTCTCAGCCTGTCTACATAGATGAAGGGCTCCAGTTCTCTGATAATTTTAAAGGTTTGAGGTACTTCAAGGACCAACTTCGCTGTTGCTGTTCCACAACTCTCATAAAGAGTAAAATCCTTTCTGTTTCAGATTTGTATGGTTTTGTGCCTGTATGTCTACTAGAAATACACACAGAGGGAGTCAATTTAGGTGTCAAATTCAAAGGCAGAATCTTGACATACTTAAATCAATCGTTTCTACTACAAGAGTCAGAATTTCATTTAATGTTTTTATTTTTGGTGTAAAAAGTTATATAAGAATAACAGTGCCAGTGTTTGCACAATAGCTTTGTGCCCTTCCAGCTGGTAGACAAGCATTTTATCTGTTGAACAACTGTGCTTCTTACATATATTGCTTCTCATACATATGTCTGAATATGTTTATATATCTGAATTCATATACATACCACAAGAAGGATGTTGAGGCTCTGGAGCGAGTCCAGAGAAAAGCAACAAAGCTAGTGAAGGGGCTGGAGAACAAATCTTACGAGGAGCGACTGAGAGAGCTGGGGTTGTTTAGCCTGGAGAAGAGGAGGCTGAGGGGAGACCTTATTACTCTCTACAACTACCTGAAGGGAGGTTGTGGAGAGGAGGGAGCTGGCCTCTTCTGCCAAGTGACAGAGGACAGGATGAGAGGGAATGGCCTCAAGCTCTGCCAGGGGAGGTTCAGGCTTGAGATAAGGAAAAAATTCTTCACGGAAAGGGTTGTTAGGCATTGGAACAGGCTGCCCAGGGAGGTGTTTGACTCGCCTTCCCTGGAGGTGTTTAAGGTGAGGGTGGATGAGGTGCTTAGGGGCATGTTTTAGAGATTGGTAGGAATGGTTGGACTCGATGATCCAGTGGGTCTCTTCCAACCTAGTCATTCTATGATTCTATGATTCTATAACCCCTTCCCATATACTGATAAGAACTGCTTTCAAGTCCACAAATAAAAACTGTGTGTAATTGAGAAGCACCAACAGGGTTTATTCTCTGGAGGTTTTTATCTCAAGCGCTCCCTCTGTATACCTGTCATGTCCCTGCAAGATTTCTCATTTCTCAATCTCATCTCCTACAGAAATAACACTGTCATGATCATACCTAGATCTTCAGAGTCAGTTGCTCAGTTTAAACTAAATTTTGCATGGTTGATTAGGTTTTCTAGACTTTTGTAAAAACAGGCTTGAACAAATAAAGGAGGAAAATCCTAACCATTTCCTGACAGAAGAAAAGGTGCAGCAGGAAGCTGGACATTATCAGACATGGGACAACCAACCTGGAAGAGAGGATAAATCCCTTAGGTATAGGAAGGCTCCAGCTGGAGCTTAATCTTTCTTAAACTCCAAAGCTGCCCAAATACACATGAATCTATTCAAAAATCATGCTCCTTGTTCTGGTGGGATAGACATTATTACTGTCATAAAGTACTATTTAAGAAACCAAATATATATACTTTATATGTACACATATACATGCACAGACTCATAAATGCATATTCATGTATATGTGTAGAGGTTAGACTTTGGGGCTGTTTTCCCTGTTCATCTCATGTTGCTAGTAAGTTTATCACTATTTGGAGCCCTTCAGTGAATCATTCTGTCTTGCATCATGACAGAAATATTTTTTTCTTGGAAACTGATAATATGAAGCTCTCCTCCT
This sequence comes from Clamator glandarius, assembly GCA_033459285.1. Classification (NCBI taxonomy): domain Eukaryota; kingdom Metazoa; phylum Chordata; class Aves; order Cuculiformes; family Cuculidae; genus Clamator; species Clamator glandarius. Next base: position 3,468,113 of record JAUNZM010000105.1, read on the forward strand.
GCCACAATAAACATAATAGTAAAATTAATAAAAATAATACTTTTCTTTGAAGAGGACAGCTAGCTACATAGAATCCCAGACTTGAGCAGTGTCTTTAACTTACTCTCTGCAACTTTACATATTTTTCTTAAGTAGATTTATAATACTTAACTGCATCCACTATATGGAAAGTTATTTCCATCTCTCAGCACTTTCTCTGTCTAATAATGACTTTCTGTGCTTTTTTTGTATGCATGTATAGTTTGTCATTTTAACTCCATTCTTCTTGTTATCAGAGAGATAATCAAGCTTAACTTTGAGGGGCACCGTAGATAATAATTTTCCTTTGAAGAGCTTCATGCTAAATTTGAACCTTGAGCAGTTTACAAAACTGATTTTTGTGATGTTTTAAGAGGAAATCTCCATGTATCCTTTAACTGTTCAGTTAATACAGACAGCCCTATAATACTTCTATTCATGTTTTTCTACTGTGGTATCTGAGTAGCTTCCAAGAGTGTGTTAAAGCAATGACTCCTAGCTGGAATGCATGACTAGTTCCTCATCCTCTCGTGGGTGTGTATGTTTTATTACTTTTGAGCTTATCGTGTATTATACATTTTGCCTCAAAGACCAGGTGACAAAGTGCATTGTGTTACAGTCTTATACAAGCCCAGAAAAAGAGCTGTCCTCCTAGATCACTGTAGTAGGATATTTCATTTCAGTTCTGAGATTGATTCGATTTTGATTCCCCTTCCCCGTCCTCCTCTCCCCACCCCCTCACGTTATTGATTTTGGAACTTGAAGGAATCCCAGAGATTCAACTTTCTGGAGACCTTAAACCAATAATTTTTAGAATAAGCGGCTGGATACTTTTGATGATATTCCATGTAGCTTTAGAAATGTACGGATTCATTTAGTTTTCTGTGGGATAATGTCATCTGGTTAAAAAGGAATTGCATGTGTATTTAAAACTTCATTTTTGTTGTCTCTTATTCACAAACTAGGCCACCTATTTTATAATGACAACAAATTCGGCAACAGCATGCTCTGTGGATAAGCATTGTGCTATTTTTGTTCAATTTATAAGATGGAAGTCAAGCAAAATGAGACATTTAATGTTCAGATAATAAGACTGAAACCACATGAAGGCTTTAGTTCTTTTTCCTTTCTTCTTGAATACCATTGAACTATATAAAACACTAGTCTCTAAAAGTAAAACAACTAATTAAGCAAAACCCAAAACTCTATGTTAACACAATAGACTAAACAAAAAATAATGAAATATTTCTACTGTATCAGAATGAAAATATTTGCAGTTTTTTTATTGTTTGTAAGTAACAATGATATTCTGTGTACATGGTTTATTTGATCCAATCTTCTTCAATTAAAAGTTGTTATCTTTTGTTCAGTCGTCAAAGAATTACTGATTTATTATGGATAAAGCTTTAAATTTTGTTCTGTTTTTTTAATTGATTTATAACACTGAATCACATAATTTCTGACAAATATCAACATCTCACAATCTGACTTAGATTTTGGAACTTTTCCAGTGCACATGGTCTAGTTTAGGTGATACAGTAGAGAAAATAATATTCTCCACAGAATATCTACCCAAGAATACGATCTTATTTCCAACTGCTAAATGTTGATGTTTTCTTATCTTTGTATCAGATTACTGTTTAGAACAACGTCCTTGGGAATTATCAGCAAACTTTACTTTCTGTTATGCGCTAATATTATCCATGGAAGGCAGTTATTGATAGTGTTATGAACAGATGGTGCAGTAAAGAAATAAGAACTAGTATGAAATAATACAATATAATGGACCAGTACTCTACATAAAAATGTTACATATCTTCCACCTATCTGCCACATGAGGAAAAAAAATGCTTGTTATTAGAGTAGTGTATCTAGATTTGGATGAACAAACAGTTCTTTTCATTAAAATTCTTTCTTTTTGGAATCTTGCTGTAACAGGTGATTATTTTCCTGACTTTTAAGGGCAGTTATAGATGTCTGCACGCATATGCAGGTGTGCATGGGGGAGAGGATTCTTAACAAGTATTTTCCATTTTCTTCTCTTTTGCAGTCCTTTAAGCCAAGAGTTCATGGTAAAACAGTTGTAAAATTACTACTGTGAAAACAAGTTTCAATGGTATGTTATTTTCATTTTAAATTACAAGTAAAAGTGGCTGAGCTGGTCTTCACAGCTCTGAGTTGACAAATTGTTTCACTGAATTTTAATCTCTCTAAATGAAACTACTGTAAAAAATCACGGCTAACTGATGGGGAATACAGCCAATCTTTAACTCTGACTAATTTAGATGCTTAGTTTAAATGCATTTTAGAAGACATTATCCACTATTTTAATATCCCTGAATGATCTGTGGATATTACCTAGGACCCATCTGTCATTCAGACCACCCATGTGAGATATTTTGTGCTGAACCTTCTCTTTCATTATATTTTCTTTTAAGGTCCAAATGAGTTCCCATAATGTAGTATTAGGAATCAATAGATTCATATATTGTTGGATTCCTATTTAATAAATAGAAAATAAAGAATAAGGCCTTTAAAAAAGCAGCCTTCATAATGCCTTCAAGTCCATGTTAGGTACCTTTTGTATTTTCCTAAGGCATGACATTGAACCATTAGCTTCAAAAGAGCTCAAAGGGAAGGAATGGACTCCATAGAAAGACTAGAAGAGTATTTCTCAGATGTCTATCCCATAGATTAAAAAGTAACTTTAAAGGACTGTTTGAATAGGATTAAGGATTTCAATTTTTTTATCAAAATTTAGGAGAGGAATTTATAAAAATATGATGAAAGTTGAAGGAATGCCAGTTTTCTAATCTTCTGACATTTTAGACCAAGGTTTGAGTCAGGAATACTTTGTTATATCCAAATCCATTCACCCATCCAGAACAGCTAAAAAATGGCATCAGACATATCCTTCCATTCAGTAAGTTTCTATGCTATAGGAATAGTGATGGTTTGGAATCAAGATAAATCTCAAATATACCAAGTCTTCCTCAAACTCATGAACTTCTTAAATACATTGTGCTGTTTTCTATTATACAGTTTAATGTCTAATATGGTACCAGTAGTGTCAGAATATATTTGACCTAATATTCTTCTAACATCCGCGTAATCATGAAATACTAATCCCTACAGCAGAACTTAGGTTTTAATCTCCCATTGAGTAACACAGTGATTTGAGAAATCATAGATATTCTTAGATAGAAGAGCCGGTTACTGGTTTCTAGGCTAAACCCGAGAATTTTCATTCATCTCATTAAATAATTTTAACTACATATTTGAGAATCTTATGAAACACCTGCTACCTTGGCTGGACTGGTCATATAATTTCCCAGTACTTTTCTGCCTTTTCCCACTATTGGGCACATAAAAAACGAGCTCTAATTCACCATCTCCTATCCTTCAATCACTGTCTTGGGAGCTTGCAGGCTGCCTAGAGGGTCTCCCTTGGGTATATTAAGCAAGACCCTTAGCTTCTGGGAACTGTCTTGAGGGAGATCATGCTTGCCAAATGACCCACTCCAATGGCATGTACTCTCTTCTTCACAGCACAACATAGCTAAACTCCGAAGTGACTCATGGTCACTTCCTTGAAGGTAAAGAGTTGATTTAGTCCTCTGACTTCAGTTCCCCTGTAGACTTGAGACCTCCAGGTGGTATCAAGCATTCAAGCATTCATTTAAGACAGGCTGAGAGCTGTAATTAAACTCACATGGGGAAACAAAAGATATTTTTTTCCTTAAAAATCTAAGTGTTGTCAGTTGTGGGATTTTTGTTTGTTCTTGTTTTTTAAACTGACAGCTTTCTCTAAATATCTAAAAGAAGAAATAAAAAAATACTAGCAGCACTAGTAGTAGCTCAGAATCTAATTAATCCTGTTGCTTCGAAAGGAAGAGTTAATAATTTACTTATGAACTAATAATTTTGGATGAAGTAATGTTGCATCTTCTAGCCTTGTTAAATTTGAAAGATGTGGTCCTCATATATTATTATGTAATATTTTAATTGGTTTTATGAGAAGAATTACTGAAGAAAACCTACTGAAAACTCTTGTCTACAACATCCTACAAACAAAAGGAATGAAGACAATTAAACTCCGATTGAGGCTTACTGCCTTATCCCTTTTTATTCCTGCATATGTATTACATATGTAAAGATAACTTACGTTACCAATCCTTGTTATTTTACTCTAGTGTAATAAAATGGCAAAAAAAAAAAAAAAAAAAAAAAAAGACTTTCTAAAACGTGTTCATTTTTGTCACAGAGAAACATTACTCTTCCTATAACAGGAAATATGTGCCTTAGCTGAAACATTCCTTTGTCCTGCATTCTGAAAATCATATCCATATGAATCTGTGGCTCTTTCTCTGGATCACATCCGGAAGGAGTTAAAAATAGTTTTGGCATGACACAAGTTGGAGATAAATAAATAAGTAATATTCTGATCCTGCTGCTGAAAAATGAAAAGAGGATAGTTTCTCATGATGGTTCTTTCCTTCATGGGACTTTAATAGGACTGAATGTAATGAACAGATTAAAGTTTCCATCTCGGGAGTATATTCTTCATGCCACTTTCCCAAATCAAAATTAACACCAGAGACAAGTAGCATTGAAGGCTACTTGTCTCTACATGGAGGCTGCGGGAGCTGAACCGCCCGCAAAGGCCACGAACCCGCCCGTTGCAGCTCAGCTCGCCCCGCGGCTCTTAAGGCCCCGAGGAAGCGGAGTCAGTTACCGCAAGCGCTAATTGCACCATCGTCCGGCACAAAGCGGGGATTGTTTGTTTGTTTGACCGGCACTGAGCGGAGCCGCTTTTACGGGAACGACCCCAGCACGCCTCTGCCTCCTGCTTTGTTCCGAAGGGCCCTGGAATTGCTCGGCGGGCTCGTTCTCAGACGATTGTCACGGGGAGGAGGCGGCTTTGGCTCCACTGACCCTGACACCTTCGCTTGTACCAGAAACGGCGTGACCAGCAGGTCCAGGGAGGTTCTTCTCCCCCTGTACTCGGCACTGGTGAGACCGCACCTTGAATCCTGTGTTCAGTTCTGGGCCCCTCACCACAAGAAGGATGCTGAGGCTCTGGAGCGAGTCCAGAGAAGAGCAATGAAGCTGGTGAAGGGGCTGGAGAACAAGCCTTACAAGGAGTGGCTGAGAGAGCTGGGTTTGTTGAGCCTGGAGAAGAGAAGGCTGAGAGGAGACCTCATTGCTCCCTACAGCTACCTGAAAGGAGGTTGTGGAGAGGAGGGTGCTGGCCTCTTCTCCCAAGTGACAGGGGACAGGACGAGAAGGAGTGTCCTCAAGCTCTGCCAGGGAGGTTTAGGCTGGACATTAGGAAAAAAATTTTCATGGCAAGGGTCATTGGACACTGGCAGAGGCTGCCCAGAGAGGTGGTTGAGTCACCTTCCCTGGAGGTGTTTGAGGCACGGGTGGATGAGGTTTAGTGACTGATGGGAATGGTTGGACTGGATGATCTGGTGGGTCTTTTCCAACCTGGTGATTCTGTGATGTCTAACAGAGAAATGCAGGGAATGTGCTTCCTTACACAGGATGAGAATAAGGAGATTCCTCAGATATAAACGGCCCTCGTAGCAGTTTTATTTCAATATATAATAAACTCTGGATTTAAGTTTCAGGACATCTGCTTTCCCATACCATTTAAAGCATTGAACAAAGTACAAATAACAGGATGTTGCCTCTACAAAGAACTACTTTTTAATATAGAACAAACTGTATACCATTTTCTTGTTTCACAGAAGTACATTTACAGTCCACCTTAAGGTGCAACTATCAAAAATTCTGAGAGTAGACCCACAGAGTAAAAATAAACAAGATCGTGATTAGGACTTCTAACCAAAGTTTGTCTCCCAGGACCTTTTCACTGTAAAGAGGAGATTTTATTAACACCATTTACCTCTGCATTTAAAAATACCACATGATCTTAGCAGTTAAATATGTTTCAGTTTTTTAAGCCTTAACAATAAAAATTCCATTGGTAGGAAAAACCACTACATTATTATCTGTTTGTAAGAGTGAGAGAATACAAAGGAATGGAAATAGAGAAGAAATGTTTTTCACTTAGAATTGAGAATTCCAAGTATTTCATTCATTTATACCTCACATCCTGACCCATGCCCCTCAGTTGATCTGAAATGTCATATGTATTGCTATAGTTTTAAGTTTATTGTAACAGAAAGCTATTTTGATGAAATAACATGTTACATGGATAGGGTTTTTTTTTTTTTTATGTAGGATATGTTACATTTATAGTTTGTAAGTTGTCTTGTACTCACCAGCATTCATATGCATGTAACAGTAACATCTCTGGGATATATCACTAATAAAGGGGAGAAAACAAGTTATTAAGCACTGAATTTTGCACTACATTATTAATATTTTTTTGCCCACTCAGCAGGGTATAGATTGTGTTGGGCATACATTCTTGAACTGTGATTGCACAGCCTGTTTTTGGATGATTGTAGGTATCCCAGGACAAACTCATGGAGTCAAATGTACACAGGAACTGGCATTATGCAAATGAGCCAGCTCTAGATAACACTGTGGAAGGTTTGTTACAATGTCCTGCCCCATTCTGCAGTTAGTTTACTTGAGAGAAGTGGCTCTACTTTTCTTGCTCTTTCTGGAAAACAGCTTGTGTTCTGAAGCACGGCGTTTTTGAACCTAGAAGCCTGTATGTGCATCATGTACCACTGAGAATCAAGCCTTTCACAGATTAGCCTTGTGGGAAGATCATGGTTTTATCCAAAAAGTGAATTGTGAATGAGTTTTGCTGAGGAAGCCTCTTAATTTAGCTAATGCAGAGGTAAAAGAATAAGATTAGAAATATCGAATATAAGAATATTTGAGCTATAATAATTGCCTTATGCAGGCAATATTTTATGCTCATAATGTGAGACTGGTTTTTGTACTTTTCTGCATATTTATAAAGGGAAAGACTAAACTAACACTTTATCTAAGTGAATACATGAGATAATTTTTTAACTTTATTGAATGGCCCTTTGGGATTGAAACCATGTACCTGAGGGAAACGCCTTGGTTAAGATAATGAGAAGCTTCAGCCACTGGTCATCAGCTTCTAACAATGAAAACCTGATGAAGCAAGCTTTAAGAAACCAGGTGAGTAAAATCCTGGTAAAGGAAGCAAGACAGTAATGCAGATATACGCTCTAACAGTTGAGGTATTTTAGAAAGCAACTTGAGGAATTGTTCTCCTCCCTAACAGATGAAGCATTTGCTAAGATGTCATTCTCACTTGAGAATGCCTTGCTGTATCTTAGAGTAGAATGACAAGCTTGGTATACCAGGGGATAGAAATCTAATCCCTCCTCGAAGATGATAGAGCTCAAATCTTCTGACCTCCCAGGATAAAAATGAGAACAAATCTTAAAGAGTTTTTAACAATTCTGGCCTTTCTGTAAGAAAGGAGATACTACAACAAGAAAACTTAAACTAAGGGCAAGAAGAATGCTCAAAGGTATGACATAGCTTCTGTATGAAGAATTATTAAATAGAGTAGTCTGGCCTGGAAGAGAAATGATGTAATGTAGATATGGCAGAATGTCAACAATGTTAGGGAGAAGGTAAATAGGGAAAGATTGTTTACTGTCTCTTCTAATACATAATGTAGGGGACATCAGATAAGACAAGTACATATCAAGTTCTAAAAAAATGAGATACTTCTTCAGGTATAGTTAGCTATGGGATTCTCTGCCACAGGACATTAGAGATACTCAGAGTGTAAAAAATTGGATGTCGCATGCATGATGGGAAAAATTCACTGACAGCTATACAAGAGTAGTAACTTTCTACCTGGAGTCTCTGACTGCTATGGATTTGGTGTATAGTTTAAGGAGTGTCTTTGCAGCATTCGCTAGAAATCTGCTATTGGCTATGTTAGGTACACAAATTTGGGTTGACTGCATCTTTGGCCTGAGATAATATGACATAGATTATTCCTATAAATATTTCTGCTACAGAAAATTATATTGCTTAGCTGTAATTCCAACTGATAACCAAAATGCCAATTCAGGATTACGTCTCCCTTGGAAACCGATTTCTCTTGTCAAAGAGAACCTAAGACTGTGATTTCAAAGTAGTGAAGTAGCTAGAGAGGCTTGCCTTTATACTAACAATACACCCAGAACAAGTGCAGAAATGCTAGGAGCTCAGTGGAAGAGAAAAAAATCCAAATGAAACCCTTCAACCAAGTCTACGGTATAAAGCAAAAATAAATAGCATTTTATAAGTCTGTAGATTTAATAATGATGGAACTGTTTCAAATACAGAGCATGTAATTTTGTGTGAATTCTGCTCACAACTTGCATGCATATGTGTATATCATGAGTTAAATAAAAACTGCAGGAGTATAAAGGGACAACAACTGCTTGTAGTCACTTTTCAGTGAAATTGTCTTCAATAATTTATATCACAAAATGGAAACATGCTTTCAGATGGGTCTATACAGCTGTGGAAGATTTTCAAAAACCTATCTGAAAGGAAATGGGACTATTCTTTCTCAAAATGTCTCTCATAACGTTCACCACAATATCACCCTTTAAGAAAGAACTAGAAATAACACTTTTGCTTTGATACACACCATAGTGATATAAAATAGGAGTCTTTCCATTTCCTGAAAGATCAGGAGTGGCTTTGTATAAGGATACAGTACCTCTATTTTGTAATATTAGGAAAACTATCAGTCTTTGTTATAGATGATCCATTTCTGAAAAATGTCTGTAGCTCTCCACTGATGAAACCCCAATTTTTACAGAAGAACTGGTAACAGAACTGGATAAACTGTCCTTGTTTAGTTCTTTAGTTGGTTGAAGTGTGGTGTTGCACAATAACATGTTTTGGCCTGGTAACTTTCCATAGTATTTTGGTTACTAGGAGAAAAAATCCTTTTATATATTAGCTCTTTAGTCACTATCTGAACATGCCTGTGATTTCACTCTATCAGTAATCCACAAAAGCACTAAATAAGGAGGAATGGATGAGTAAGGGGAGCTGTCATTGTTTATATTTAAGACCTTTTAATAAAGAATACCTGTCCAGTTACTATCTCAATAGTGAATCAGTAAGAATATTTGTTACTTTCTTCTAATGAAGAAGCACTGGAAGGAGGCAAATCTTGGTGATAGTCACCCTCAATTTACCAGACAAACATGAAATATTTAAGTTACATTGATTTCATAGACTGGAATCATAGTAGAACTCTACATAAACAGTTTTATCCTTTGTACTTTGAAGGTGGCATTAGTCCTAAAGCATTTCAGTTACAGAAAAATATGAGACGGTTACTAATAGCATGCATTTTGGATGCAATTACATCCACAATCAAGCAGAATAAGACAGAACTAAGGAAAATCAGTATTACATCCATATGCACTCCTAATCTCATAGGAAAAAAAACTGAACAGTTGAAGCTTTAGAAGAGGGTTTTAAATGGCATTTTTTAATGGTGGATCATAACCATCGCTGTTCTAAATGTTCATTTTTACTGGTAGATGTCCCTACTTATTTATGACTTCCAAATGATGCTTTAATAAACTAAGTACATTACTTTGTTGGTCACCTCTTGAGTTCTACTTCATTTTCTGCATCCTGCGACAGTTACAGATGCAGTTAATAAGCAGTTAATCAGCTGTCAGTAATATATTTGTTATCATTTTCAGATAATTGAATTTAGAGTGGTCTTGTCTGGAATATGAAGCAGGTATTAATAATGCTATCCTTTACTTCAAGTAGCTAAGTTTTCTCAGTGGTAAATGAATACATCTGCTGTTCTCTTGACATACACACAAAGCATTCAGCTTCTGAGTCAGCTCTCACTATTCTCACTTAAATCAAGTCATTTTACCCTACATCATTTGCCAAGTAACAGTAATTAATTTTATGGTATATTTGGCAACAGTTGCAGATCAATTCATTAATGAGTCTGGTATATGGTTTCTTATGTTGTTTTAAATTTTATCGCAGTTAACAGAGCAGATACTTCTGAAAGAGTGGTTCTCTCAGAATTTTTCTCACATATCTACTTGTCTGTCCTTGACAGCACTGAGATGCTTTAAAGATGGATAAATAACCCTGCTCAGTGAAAATATATTGATTTAAGTCCATCAGGATCTTGTACACAGAGCACAGTGCTGGATAGAATCAAACAATTCCAATTATACTGTGCTAATACAGAAAATTGTCTGTTACCTTTCTTACTTTTTCTTACTGGAACAAGACATATCTAGTTCTGATATTGCCGATTCCCCCATTATTTATGTTGATGTATCAGGTTATTATGAAATAAAATTGGTAATGAAAAAAACCCATAAGTCATGTTCTCCAAGAAGAGGAAGAATACCTAGACTTTTTATGTACACAGAAAAAGTAAATTGAATTGACACAAATTCTGAAATATGTCAACATTTAATTTCACAGGTTTTTAAAAGTGACATCTCCAGACCTTCTCGGTATAACTACACACTATAGTGTGCTGCAAAAGCAATATCATAGTTAGCTCTTGCAGTGGAAGCTATATTCAAGCAGATCAATTAGCTTTGCAGGATATATAAACCCTGAAGAAGGAACACTGTACAAAAAATATGGTTGGACTTTCTCTGAAAACTCATTCAGAGGCATTCTTTGTCCAGACTTGTCCTTCTAAAAGTACCTGTTGGTTAGAAATTTCACTTTAAATGTAAAAAGAATAAAATCAACCTATAATTAGCAATTTTTCTCTTTTGAACTTTCTTCTCGTGTTCAATTCAGAGAAAAAAAGAAGAAAATAAACTGATACTAATTTGAAATGATCTGTTTTCCCTGTGTGTTGTATTTTGACACAAAAATAGTTGGTGGGGGTAAGGGGGAGGGAAGGGAAGCCAAACAACCCGCAATGTAAGTACTAATTACTCAGCACTTATATAATTATTCTTCAAGGTAATCAGTCCTTATGCCTCAAGTATATTCCAGTCTAAAAGTAATGTGTGGAGATTTGACATTTGGACTAGTATTAGAAGGATGTTCGGTTCTAAGGGTGTAGTCTGAGAACTGGCCATTGAAGATGGCCTAATTCACACACAAAGTAGGTGTTCCTGGTGGAAGAAAAATTTCAGCACAGGATCTTGTTCCAAGGACAAGAAATTGTTGGATCATTTGCTTAAAAGCCAGTGGAGGGAGTAACCATAATCTGCCTAATGGCCAACTAAGCTAATTTTTAAAGGGCTAGAAAGAACAGCAATGCTAATCACAAGTACTTCATAGACCTAAGCTGCATTCACATTAGCTGGATAAACCCAGTATTTCATATCCATTTCCTGAAGCTTCTTTTATTATTCTTTGAATCTTCACCTAGCTGTTCTCTTTGCACAAAAGGACTATTCCTTTAATGGTTAAAGTCTTACAGCAATGTACTGGAACACATCAGCATGAGATACAAAGTTTGATTTTTATTCATTCTTGATCATATTTTTAAAGTAAAGATACTGGAACTACTTTAGGACGTAACTCAAGAGCCCTTTTAAAATGTCCCTGCTGGATGTATTTTGCTGATGATCCTGATAATGAATCTGACCTTGCTGATATAATAGCATCTTTGCTAGACTGTAAACAATGGTTTTAATCAAGATCTTAAATGCTTTACAGACAAAAGTTCTTTCAGTGTTTCCTGGTTTATGGAGTCAAAACAAGCATTTTGCTTTTGCTCCCATTGCTTAATTCTCCCCACCCTCTACGTCTTATCCTTATAAATCTTGACATGTAACGGCAATTGCCTAAACTATTTTTAATACACTGACAGCTGCTAATGTTATAAATGATTGTATGTTGTTAGTAATGTCTTTGCTACATCTTGCTGAAAAGGAAAGACAAAATGAGATGAGAAATTCTTCGTGGGAACACATTTCCTCCTCTATCTGTAGCTTGTACATGAGAAAGTCAGTAGCACTCCTTTGTACTCAAAACCCTCAAAACCCTCCTACCTTCTAAAAGGATGGGCATCAGCATATCTGCGCTGGGGAGTTCATGATTACCCCACATTGAACCCACATCCTCATGACGAAAGTATTTGGGGACATACATACACACTAGCAAGAGCAAATCATAGAATCATAAAATAGTTTGGCTTAGAAGGGACTTTAAAGATCATATGGTTCCAACACCCTGCCATAGGCAGGGGCACCTCCCACTAGATCAGGCTGCCCTGGGTCCCATCCAACCTGGCCTTGAACACCTGCAGGGATGGGGCAGCCACAGCTTCCCTGGGCAACTTGTGCCAGGGCCTTGCCACTGTCACGGTGAAGAAATTTGTCCCCTTATGTCTAGACTAAATCTTCTCTTCTCTCATCCTATCACCACAAGCCTTTGTGAACAGTCCCTCCCCAGCTTTCTTGGAGGCCCCTTTCAGGTACTGGAAGGTTGCTATAAAGTCTCCTCAGAGCCTTCCCTTCTCCAGGCTGAACAACCCCAACTCTCTCAGCCTGTCATCATAAAGGAGGTGCTCCAGCCCTTGGATCATCTTTGTAGCCCTCCTCTGGATCTGTTCCAACAGTTTCATATCCTTCTTATGTTGAAGATTCCAGAACTGGACACAATACTCCAGATGAGGTCTCACAAGAGAGGAATAGAGGGGCAGAATTACCACCCTTTTCTATGCTTCATTGTGCGTCCTCCATGGATCTCTGTCCCTTTAGGGATGTGACACAGAGCACCAACTCTAACCTTGGAGTCCCCTGAACTGTTTCTTTCTCTTTAATTCCCTGCTCTATTTTCTGCCCTTCTTTAAACACACATCCCCACAGGTGCCACCGTCTTGGCTGAGGGGTTGCAGTCGGTCTCTTGGAGACAGCTCAAACTGGCTGTGTCTAGCATGAGGCAGCCCCAAACTCTCTTCATGGAGGCCACCCCTGCAGCACACCACTGTCAGCACCTGGGCACTGACACCCAAAACAATTTGCATGCAAATTTGCAATTCTGTGTTAGTTATAAGCCTGCACATTGCTGGAGCTCTTTGATAATAGGGCCGTGGGACTAAACATAACTTTTAGTCAGAGAGAAATTCAGTTTGCTGTGGCTGCTTGACAGCAAGAGTTTTAGGTAGATCACAATGAATAACATGAACCATTTTGGGAAGGATTTTGATATTCAATGTATGGCTTCAAAACTTACCAGTGAAAAAAAGCACAGGAGTCAATAGTTTTTACCATATTTATTTTATTTTGAATAAGGCTACTTTTTTTTTTTTTTTTTATTTTGTTCTATGTTAATAGTGAAACAAAAAATTATCCAAGCCAAATAAATTTACAAAACCATTTACAAAACATAGAAATGTATCATATTCTTTTCTTCTGGCAGGAAGTTCTTCACATTTGAAATGTTTTGGTAGATTATGACTCCAAAGAGTTTTCCTATGGAACTCTTTTCACAGATTCCTCCTTGAGATGTAGACTGTTCCCAGTGACATGTAGAAATCAGATCTGTAGCTTCGTCAGCTTGTTTTCATGTTCATAAAGGGAGGTTTAGAAGCATGAGACTTCTACCTGCACATCATACCCGCACCAAGGATTTGGTTAAATTTTGTGTAAGGATCCTTCCTCTCCCACTCAGATGAGTTGAAAGGGAGGACAGGAAATAGGAAGGGCAGGACAGTACATCTGTAACCTGCCAAACATATAAAAGAAATCCCAAACTTATTGTGGCCCTCAGGGAGTTCTGCTTGTTGGGTTAATGTATTATAGAAGAAGCAGATATAGCCCTTAATACCATGTTCACTGATACGATACTTTCCATGACAGAAATATTTTTGCTGTGGTGCATCCAGGGTTAGGAGGAGTCCTTAAATAGTTTAAATAATTATAGATTAATTTTGGTTAGAAAAGACTTTTAGCATAATCAAGTCCAAATGTAAAACTAACACACCATCTTCCAGTTGGCAGAGAGATTTGCCTGCATGATTCCTTAGGGTGACCAGGAACTGCTTAGGGAGACAGTATGAAACACAGGTATATGGCAGGCAGTCATTTTGTGATTCTGAGGCTTGGTATGCAAGTCTGCTCAGGTGGGGTGATTTCTGCACTCTCGAATATTGTTCTTTGTTAAAAATTGCTTCTGATAGAACATCATTACCATTTTTTAAAAGAGTAGAAAGGAGGACCCTGACAACTACTGACCTGTCAGACTCACCTCTGTGTTGGGAAAAGATCCTCCCAGAATCTGTACTAAGGCACCTGGAGAATAGGAAGGTGATTTGAGACAGCCAGTGTGGCTTCACTGAGGACAAGTTCTGCCTGACCAACCTACTGACATCCTAGAATGGAGTGACTACATCAGTGGACAAAAGAAGAGCAACGGATGTCATCTATCCAGCCTCTGTAAGGCCTTTGACACAATCTTCCCTGACATCCTTCTCTTTCAATTGGACAGACATGGATTTGGTGGATGGTCTATTTGGTGGACAAGGAATTGGTTGAATGGTTACATCCAGAGAGTAATGGTCAACAGCTCAGTGTCCTGATAGAGGTCAGTGACAAGTGGTGTCCCTCAAGGGTCCGTATTGGTACTGTTTAACATCTTTTTCAACAACATAGACAGCAGGATCAAGTGCACTCTCAGCAAGTGCGCATATGAAACCAAACTGAGTGGTGCAGTTGAGATGCCTGAGGGATGGAATGCCATTCAGAAGGAACTGGACAAATTTGAGAAGGGGGCCCATGTGAACCTCATGAAGTTCGACAAGGCCAAATGCACCTGGATTGAGGTATCCCTTGGGATTGAATGCAGGCTGGGGGATGAAGGGAATGAGAGCACACCTGTAGAAAAGGGCTCTGGGGTACTGGTGGATGAAGAGCTTGACATGAGCCAGTGATGTGCTCTTGCAGCCCAGAAGGCCAACAGTATCCTGGGCAGCATAGAAAGAAGCATGGTCAGCAGATTGAGTAAGGTGATCCTGCCCCTCTGTTCCCCTCTGGTGGGACCCTACCTGGAGCACTGCATCCAGTTCAAGAGCCCTCAGCACAGAAAAGACATGGACTTGCTAGAGCGGGTCCAGAGGATGGTCATAAAAAATAATCAGAGGGATGGAACATCTCTTCTATGAAGAAAGTCTGAGACAGTCAGGGTTGTTTCAGCCTGGAGAAGGCAAGGCTGTGGGGAGACCTTATTGAGGTCTTTCAGTACTTAAAGAGTGGTTACGAGAAAGATGGGGACAATCTTTTTGGGGGGGCTTATTTTGATAGGAGAAGCAGTGATGGCTGCTTCTTCCCTCACCAAAATACCCTCTGATTTGAAAGATGTGTGAAATTTAGCAAAATAGTTATACCAATACGCTTATCTCCTGCTTAGACCTAACTATCGACAGTAAGCTTGAATATGCCTATGGCCTTATCAACCCTTATTACCAAGGGAAAACATGGGCATGTAGTAGATGGAATTGCCTCTTTTAATTAAGGGAAGTAAAACTGAATAAGTTGAGATTTTTCATGAGATGTAACATTTGCTTATCAGTCATAATATTTGGATGTATTTTTTAGAAGACATTAAGGCATAAAAAAACCCAACAACCCGAATCCGAAAACATCATATATTAATTTGTATGATGGGAAAGGTGAATGCCACACTAGGATGTGGACTCCAAAACAAAGCTTTTATACACGGAAAATGCAAACTTAGAATGTTTTTACCAGTCAACATATTTTTATTCAAAGTGAAAAATGTGGGCGTGTTAAAGGTTCAATAATATGGTATTGTATTTTTAGCAAACGCAAAGAGGTTAAATTACTGATTTCCATATAGAACGTATGAAGGCTATTTTCAAACTGAGATTAGACAGAGTTTACCTTTTGCTGACAGTTGCTGTTTCTCCATGAGCTAGAATAGACAGGAATGCCATTCCTATGTAAATTGGACAAGAAGACTCATTGTCACAGCAGTATATCATGGAATGTTTCTATTTTATATTTCACTATACATTTTTCCCAAGTCACTAAAAGGTGTATCCAATTATGTTCATAAATGCATCCATTACTTCTGATGCTACATACATCTGCCATAGACTAGAGAAGAGATAAAATAACATGAAAAAAAAAATAAAACTGTTAATGTAATTCTGTCAATGTCTCAAAGAGGTCGATGAAGCATCCTGCAGTTTGCAAATGCTTTGTGTATTTAGCCATAGGAATCACTAAGATGTCCAGAAAATAATTCTTGTTTGACAGCAGTTTTTATTTCTACCCCTATTTTTTTTTTCTTAATAGTAAACTCACAGGCTGGTAATCCAAAATAATCAGACTGGATCAATTATTAGGACAACAATGAAGGTGCTAAATTAATCATACCAACTCAGAGAATTTGATGAGATGTAGACACCTTATAATTACCAGCATTTATAGCAAACAAATCAAATCTAAAAGAAACAAGAGAGGAAGCTGCTGTGTCCCAAAGATATTTTGCTGATTAGATCTGTAGTGTATCTAGCCACATGCATAATAAAAGCCTTCATAAGAACAAAGTAGGACAGCACAACTGGAGCTATGCTCTTACTCCTCAGTTAACTTTAACTTTAACGCTTTAACTTTATAACGCTTCTACTTTTTCTCCATACAAAATGTCCCAACTCCGTTTTCTGAAGTTTAATGTAAGAGATAACCAACAAGAGTATACATGGGAGAAAAAACCTGCAATCCAATCTTATTAGATGGCTCTTATCTTTGATTGCTCTTTTTTTGTTTCTGCTGTATAAGCTTTAGAATACTCAAACAATAAAAAAATATTTAAAATCTGCTAACTTGAGCCAGAAGGCTCAGAAGTGAGGAGACAACTCCATAAACTAAAGAAAACCAAGCATTTTAAGTGTGTTAAACATTCAAAAGGGCAATCAAATACACATGTAACAGATTAATGGATATCTGTAGGTGCACATCCATCCTAAGTAGTTGTTGATTTGCCCTTTTATTGATTAAATCTTTTCAGACTATGGCTCTGGGTAGACAGTACAATTGAGTGTAGGACTTAGGATTGGTTTTACAGGACATTGGTTCATGAAGGCACTAATCTTGATGAGTGCTGTAAAAGCAGGACAGAACTAGGTGTCATACGTTTCTTACTGATGCATGATTATACAAGCTCCCTGCTTAGAGCTTTACAAAGCTATTAAGTTGAGAGGTAGATGACACGTTGCAGAAATCTTTGAGTAAGCTTCAAATTCAGATGGGGAAGAAATGCCTGTGTTTTCAGATAGATTTCTCACACTGCATTATTATTTCAGAACAGGAATGAAAAAGTTAAACAGGTTAGTACCAAGCTTGGTTTGGTGATTAATTTTTTGGTTTTGCTGCTGTTGCTTGAGACTAGTTTGGTTGTTTTTTTCCCCCCTTTCTCTGCTTAAAAACCTGAAATAACATAATGAGGTTCTCCCAGAAACTGAACCTCGATATTTCTTTGGAATATGGGAATGTGAAATTTAAAATTTTGAATTTCACACACACGGAAGAGGAAAGATAAGAGTGCTTCATTGCTTTTCCAATTTTAATCTGCTTTATGGCAGATGCCAGGCTGAACAGAGACAGGCAGTCTATTCTGGTCTGGTTTGGGCTAAAGCAGTATATTTTTTAATCTTTTCAGCCTGATAGTTCTCACCAAGGTAATGAGCCATTGGTGTGTAGAGAGACCACTGGTCACACCTATTCCTATGTAAATAAATGGCATTCTGGGGTTGCAGGTGAAGAGGGTTGCACCTGCTGGGAGGGGTGAACAGGACAGGTGAACCAGTCTGGCAAACAAAGCATTCCATGCAATACACGTCATACTGAATATAAAAGCCTAGAGACCACCAGTGACCTTCTCTGAACCTGCCCTACAGCATCAACAGTGATGTATAGTTATCGGGGGAGTTGGAATTGTTTTTCTTATACCAATGTGTCTCTCTGTATATATTCTTATTAATGTTGTAATTGAAGGAAGGAATACTAGTTGAAACAAGGACAGTCCCCCACCAGAAACAAAGGACAGACCTGGGCTCAGCAAGAGGAGACAATGAGGAGATAAGGTGAAGAGCATCAGAGGATTCTGAAGACACAAAGGAACTGTCATGTACATTCAAGACTGGGAGATAAGATATGATTTCCAGAATATGTAACCAGTGTTTCCCAGAATCTGTATTAATACGTATGTTTAAGTAGTATAAAAGTCCTGTAACCAGCCTCAATGGAGACACGCATTAGGCAAAATGATTCCCTGTGTCTAACATATTATTTATTAAAGCAATACCTGCTTAATAATCAAATTGCCATTGATTATTGAGCTTGGCCTTTTTCATGGCATCATTATCTTCCTTTTATTACTGTTGTTTCATTAAAGCAGTTTTAATATTAAATTACAACCCACTAGTCTTTCTCTCTTATTTTCCTTTCTCCCACGTGTGGGGATTAGGACTAAAAGCTGCTCAGTTTTACCTACTGACCTGGATGAGGGAGGGTGTTAAACTGAGACACAGTCCGAAAAATCAACTGGACAACGTTCACCACTTAATTTCCAAGTATCCCAGTTAGGCCTTTAAAAAACCTCAGGCATATTTAATGAACAAAAAACCCCATACCTTTTAAGATAAAGCGCTCATCTTGTCTTACTATATTTGTTGTTCATTTTGATCCTTCAATTTTCAAAAGGGAAGCCTTTAATTTTGCCAAATGGACATACCCTTGAATATGCATATTCAAATAAAAACAAAACTAATAAATCTTGGGGTTTGTAAAATTAATTGCATGAAACTCAGTAAGGAGGGCACTTCAGATGTTTGCTGATGGAAACAGGAAGAGGTAGCTTGTTCCTTGTTAGTTTTCTAATCACCCAGGGAGATGAAAGTAGAAGAAAGCCATGCTTCTAATAGCCATTGCATTTTCCAGAAGCATGTGTAAACTAGAGATTTTTAAAACAGAAAATTCCTAATCCAAGGCACGAGTCATAGTTATAGTCATAATTGATGCTGGCTAAGTACAGATGACAGTCTGGGCTTCTCAGGGTATTTCAAGGACTCATTTGTCTAAGAAGTCATTACCTCTTGAGTCAGCTGCTGAAAAACGAAGAAAGTGTCAGCGTCTGAGATGGTAAATCAAGACATGTTCCTCCCAGACCACATTTCAAACAGGAACTTTGTTTTTCCTCTTACTATTGTCTAATGGCATCTGGTCCTCTGCTGACCTGTGATCATGTAGCATTTCACTTGTTTCACACAAGTGTAAATGACTACATAAGCTTGTGGTGACCCACAACCATGGTATTTAATGGAAGCAGCATTCTGATGCTCTACAGCTTCCTGTCTCTTGAATTCAAAGCTGTCCTTGGAAGCAAGCATGTAACATAACAGTCCATTTATCTATAAAAGAAAAAGTAATTTTTGCCTGTACTATTAGTATAACCAAGAAGTGTCTTTTCAGGGTTAAAATTACGTGTCTTATTATTCAACTTTTTGATTGCCTTCATCCTATATGTTCATATAATCTCCAAACTCATATTCTCAGATAAGTTTTTCTCTAAAAGACTAATAATTTCTGGGATAAGTAGCCATATTAAATTCATATTCTTTTCCAAACAGTACCATAGCCTGCAATCAGGTACATTATGGGTCACTCAAGGTGAGTCAGCGAATAGAATCTGCCATGAAACTGTTTACATATGTATGTAAACAAATGACAAATACTGAACACAATGTCAAAAGGCAAGAAAATGCAATCAAGAGTTTGTACTGTGCCATTATCATTCAAGTTGAAAAAAGCACTGTAAAACAATGAAGTCACAGTGGATTTGTCAGTTAAAAGAAAATGCTACTGTTTTTATCACTAATATTATGTGTAGAAAAGTAGCATCTGTACAAGCAACATTTTTTAGTGCAGCTATTTGTTGATGTTGAAAAGAACAGTATTTCTCCCTTGCTTTGCCTTTCTCCAATGAAGGTGCTTTCCTTTTATGAGGAAATGCAATGTGAATTTGAATAGATACAAGCACTGGGTTTGAATTAAATTATTTCTTGATTTTCCTTTTCAGGCATAAACTGCAATCCATAGTGTTGTGCATACGTACAAGTTTAAGTTTTTAACCAGAGTAACTGTGAGATCAACTTCAGGTCCCCAGTGCCCTTTCATCATTTTTATTTATGCACATTACATTATTGAGTACCCTACTGTGGCACTACCTGCATCTGTGTGTTTTGCTGCTGTGAAGACAGAATAAGCAAACAAAAAGCCTATGGTTCAACAAGCCCCAAATATATTGTTTAAAATCTAGGGTTAAATAATAGGAAGAATACAAATATAGAAGCAACATAGATTAAAACAAGACAAAGATTTCTGCACCTAGCTCTAACTTGTGCTCCTGCTTTTGCTGGTCTCTTTTTACTGTGCACATACACATAAACACAGAGCCAAGCATCGCACTATTGTGTTGGGAGCACAGCAATGCTTACTGCAAAAGCATGTACAGAGCAGCACTTTCTCCAAGGACAGAACTGCAGAGGGAGGGATAGGACTGAAAGCAAGATGTGTTGTTAATCAGAGAGGCACTGTACGTCCAGGACTGTTGCTATGATTGGGTTTCCATTGCACAAAGTGGTGTAGCAGTGAGACAAAACTGAAGGTCATCTTTATTCTTTTACTCTAACTGCAGTATTCTGGAGCCTAAAATGGTTTAATTTGTTCTGCTTTTAATAATATAATTTATCTTGAATTTAATAACAAATTTTCCAGCTAAGAACCAGAAGGGATTTGGAAGAACAGTTCCATTCTTTTCAGCTAACCATTTAGGGAATGTTCCAAGGCCAGCTCCAGTGGTCACGAGTATTTGGTGTATACTAGTCTAACTGAAAGCAAAATCAGTAGCTGTGACAGCTTAACTCCACTTGGAATGCAGAATATTCCACATAAAAGTCAAATTAAGAAAAGAAAAAATGTACTCCAACAGAAAACAAGAAAAAAAAGTACCAATATTACACCGATCACTTAGTCTTGGAGTACATATGTGAAAGAATTCATGATGCTCTATGAGTATTTCTATGGAACTGTAGAAAGGTACTAACTCTTATTTTGGATTAAGCTAAGACTGAAATTTTTCAAAACTCATATTTCATTATTTTCCTTAGAAATCTTAATATGTGTGTAGGTATGTATTTAAAAGAGAGTAATACTTATTTGGGGACCATTTCTAGCGAATTACAGGTCTTATGTAAGTTAAACAGTGGAACCTGCAATAGAACAAAAAGGTCTTTTGAATGGTTAGATCCCTTCTAACTATTGAGAAGTTTTGTCTAAATAAATATTCCCAGTGGTAAATAACAGTGATTTTCAGCACATCTGAAAATCCAGTAATGCTTCCTCTCTCACAGGCTCTCTGCTCAAACTAAGATGTGTGCTTCCAGTGCACTGTGTACAAACACTTTGTGAGAGCAAAATTTGTACCATTACACTCATCTGATCGCTTGATCTAAACTGACTGGACCCTGTTTTTTTTAAGGTTAAGGGTATTTTAATTAACGGTCTGTGCAACAGAGTTCAGGAACTTCAACAGTTTAAATAACCTGAAATATTTCTCCAACATTTTATGGCCATAAATCAAATTCAAATTCTTAATAGTAGGATTTTCAAATATATTTGAAGGGAACTAACATCTACTAAGTGTTAGAAGATATCAAATTATGGAAACTTTGCAATATTTCTAAGAAATGTATTTAGGTAGTATATTTTCATTAGTTTATCACTGTTTGTTTAAAAAACAAGAAGTGTTGCATTTAAAGTATATTAGTTTTAATTTCCCAAAATGTCCAGCACTGACTTTCTGCATGAGATGAAAGATTTCCATTTTAGATATTTTTATATATATACATACATATATACAAAGCAGCAGTAATGTGTTCTGCCTTTTGTTGAAGAAATAGGTCATCTTCTCACTCATCCATTTTTTTCTCAAGTTTTTGCATAATTTTTGATGTTTCTCTAAGATTTTTTCAAGTCTTTTTTTTCGTACAGTAGGCACCAAAGCTGAAGGAACCCTTCTAGGATCAGTCTTGAAAATGTCACATATAAACACTTTGGTACTGAGAGATGCTTCTCTATTAAATTCCCATAAATAACTATGAAGCTGTTTGCTTCCTTGCTATGCAAATGAAAAGGAATTCAGCCAGAAAGAAGTAGAAATTTTGTTAGCTGGCATTAGTAGAATGAATTATAAGTGATATTAAATATTATGCTTCACCTTTAACCTAAAGAGAGAACATTTGTCTTGTGTCTCCCAGTCTAATAAACATTGTGCTGCAAGTCTGCAATGTGTGTAGATAACATACCAATATGACTGTAACATTAGGTGCCTTGATACCTGTAGGATTAATTTACAGAAGCATAACAACCATGATAATGCTGTCAAAGCTGCTGTAATGTGCACTTAAAAGTGCCCAAAACTTTGATTACCCCAAAATAAAGGAAGGTACATGGTCATGTATGACTTTTGTATGAATATATGAACAGATAATTTAAAAGACACAAATTTTGAGGGGTATTTCTTTAAATCTTTTTCTCTAATACAGTAGCTATGATATCTGCCACTTGTCACATTGCTGCCAAACAATGAACGTGTGAAAAGAAATTACTGGTAGATTTTGTTCTAATGAAAGAACTCCAGATTTTAGCAGTATGCGACAGTTAATTCACATCTTGTCTGGTTTCTGCTGTGCAAATGTTCAACACTTCAGTAATAACTTCAAATATCAAGTGACTACTCATAGGGGCAAGGAACAGGTGTATAACTCGCCATGACTCTGCCTGGCAGTCAACACCGAGCATTTCATTAGCCCGATTTGTCTCAGCCACCAACAGCTCATGTTGAATTGTTTTAGTTTTGCTACGAACTCTAGATTTTTTTCTACAATCATAGTTTTCAAGGATACTGTTACAAATGCTAGGGGTATAGCCTGTAGTTTAGACTCTCAGTTTCCTTGTTTATTTGACTATATTAAGACTGAATTAATGACAGCATCTAATGTAGTCAACAGTTTCAATTGCTTGGAATGAACACTTGGTCACCATTATTTGTTACTCTACTAATCCATACGCATATTGAAAAGCAATTATTTGTCTCCATATCACTGAGAGGAATATTGAACAAGGTCAGGTCTAATACTAATGACTACAAAATACTGCTAGCAACATCCCTGTTAAAATATGGTTTCCCCTCAACAACTGCTTTAAGAGCACTTTGTTTTCCAGTTCTAAAATCCGTTTAGCACACGCTTGATTGATATTATGGAGAGTTAATTTTTACATTGGAAAGTCCATGGTAAAATGTGATTTTTTTTTAACAGAAGTTTCAAATATTTTATATCTATGCATTAAACAGGAAAGCATCCGCAAACTGGTAAAACTCCAGTGCTTTGGAAAACTGAATTTCTCAGAACTATCACTTTTCAGCAAAAGACAAGAGTCTCTACTTAGTACAAAAATTATGGAAATATATGTAGTCATTATAGGTTTAGTTGAAACAAGTTTTCAGTTTTATTTGTGACAGAATTCCATAAGGTTGACTGCAAGTAAATTATTGTTTCCTTCCTTTAATACTACAGAGCTTCTTAGGCTGAAAAAGGACCTACCAGTGAAAAATCATCATAACCTTTCCCTGGCTGCATGCGTTAGTTATGTGTGAAAATAAAAGCATCAAAAAATGAAATCAAGATGTTAGAAATTCACCTGAGAAACCTGAGGCTTTCAAATTGTTGGAGACTTTACTAGCAAAATCTGACCTCACCAGTGAAGTCAGTTTTTCAAATCTACCTCAGGGTTTTCTGGGTTGGCTTTCCTCCCATTGGTGAGAGTTAACCAGTGTTAAAGACAGTTCTGTAGGATTGTTTTTTTTTTTTTCTCTAGCCTTTATTGTGTAGCAGTTAGGGATCTTGTTAATCTTTTAGGCAGCAGCTGAAAAGAAATCCTAAATTGAATAATCTTCTGAATCTCTCTCTTTAACTTACAAGAGACATGTAGGTGTTTAAATGTTAAAGTCCAAGGAGGTGAACCCTATCCCCTAGTACTCATTATTACAAGGTCTAATTAAAATGCACCAGAAAGCTTCATTAAAGTAGACTTTACTATTACTATTTCATATTATGTTACAATGCACAGGACCAGGAATGGCTGTCAGGCATAAGACAGGTGGCAAGGTGGAGTAAATAATGATCTTGAAGTGTTGTTACATACATCCTAAGAAAGAACTTATCAAATTAAGTTAAAAGATCATTCCTGTCCACTCAGATGTAGAAGCAGAGTTGTGATTCATTAGCTAAGCCAAAGAATGCATAGATTTAAATATAAAATAAGAAGAAAAATACTTTCTCAAGTGAATATTTTGCAACTGCAATGAATAGCAGCCAGGCCACTGAATGTTGCCAGGGATTTATCAAGGTAAAATGTGCAGTTGCTGCTAGGTAGCGTGATAATGATTTTTATCTCCAGAAAGACTAGAGATCAAAGGGAGCCAGGCCAGGCTACTAAACTTGCTTGGTGGAACTGTCAGTTGAAAGACATTTTCTGTTCACATCTATTACTGCAGAAATACTGAGACTATCTTGGGATTACAGCTTCTGGAAAAAAAAAATGGAAAATCGATGCATTCCTATTTTTCCACCTCATCTCTTGTGCCATCCTTGGGATGCTCACCGATCCACTTCTATCCATGTATTAACAGTATAATCAAGAAAAAAATGTAGAAACACATTTCACCATGTTTCAGATTCCAGTGTGGGGGCACAAGATGAGCATTTGATCTGAGAGAAAGTGAGTGACTGACTACAAGCATAAGTAATTCTTGTGTCAAGGTTTTGACAAGTCGTTTGTTGGAAAACCTTTTTTACTGATTGCAGTCTATGCTTAATACATGTGCCATCCAGGGATGTGTCAGTTCCCTTGCAGCGTACCAATTAATGGCAGTCACTGGTGGTGAAAGTAGCTCTTTAAATCTTATTAAAAGAGTGGCATATAATATAATTTCCTTTGTGGGAATGTCTGAATACATTTTATCTTCTGAGAAAAGAACACCACCATATTTGAACAAGCTAGACAAAAACCTGCCAGCCTCCCTGTGCATTTTGACTAGCTATCTTTTACTTTCTGATAGCGTTCACACACGTAAAATCTGATCAAATAGCAAAGCAGACTGGGTATTTATGTCCCCTCTATTCACACTTCCATATTCCTGGTGATATTAAGTTAATTGAATTTTGCATTGGTAACCCTTAAAATATTTCTCATGGAAGTCAGAGATCATTAACAGAATGCTGCATTCTGTTAGACAGACTTTTCCTTACTCTTCTTGATTTTTAATTAAATGCATGAAAAACAGATATTATGGACTAGCTTTGATCTAGAATCTAGACATCTACTAGCAGCTGAACAGTTGCTACAAAAAATATATGTCTGTCCTACCTAATCCTCTCAATATGACCCTCCAAGTATGTGGAGTTCCTTAGAACTTGATTATTTTTAATTTCTTTTAGACAACATCTACAATAAGAGTCTTGGAACAGAAATTCTCCAACTTGCCTTTCCCATGACTTTTAAAGAAGACATAGGTTACTATGTCAGTAATTTCAGTCAAAATTTCAATGAGTAGTTTGGCTTGTAAATATTTATTTTTATTTTTCAGGCAAAGATTTAAAAAAGATTTCAGGCAAAGATTTCAGGCAGAGATTTAATATCTCTGTCTTTGCAGCTGTTCAAGATGTGACTGGACAAGGCTCTGAGCAACCTCGTCTAACTGAAAATACACTGAGCAGAGGATCAGACTAGATAGCCTGCAAGATAAATGAGTCTATAATTACTGAATGATTTGGAGGATATTTTGACCACTAAAATCCAGCAGTCAGACAAGTGTGGTGATTGGTATAATGTTTCTGTGAGGTTCCAGCTTCTATTTCTTTGATGAAATTATCCTTATATTAAGGTCAATTAACGTTTTACCCTGATTTCACCAGGAGTAGGCAGTCACAAAAGATTTTTGGGAAAGGCTTCCAGTAGAGTTGAAGTGTTTCTTCCACTATGACTCCCATAAAGACAGCTATGTAATAAATAATTATCTTTCCTTGGTTCTTTAAGACTATTAACATGTGTAGAGTGGCATTATGGAACTTTCCTGAAAGAAAATATTAACAAGTGCCAAGTTCTGTAATCTTTCCTGATCAGTGTATCCCTGAAACTCAATACTAAGTTTTATTTGGCCTTGGTCATATGCTTTTCCATTTCTCCCAGGTTCTCTTCCACAAAGAACAACTCAAGAGTATATGTAGTGTTATAGATATAGTCACCTACCACGTAATGCAGAGTGAGGATACCAAAACATCGTTCCATTCTAACCCCCTCTTTACTCTTATAAACTAGTAATGTCATGAAAGCTCAAATGCTAGTATTGATTAAGTCCACATACTTGCATTTAGTTCTTTACTAGTAGGGTGAATAGTTGGGTTACAGCTGCCATGATGGTACTATTAGTAAAAGATGGGAATTCAGAATGCTTGATTTTACACTGATGAAGTTAGTAGACTTTTTGGCATTGATTTAAATTGCAGCGGGAGAAAGTTTTATTATCCCCACATGTAATGCTTCTCTGACTGTGTGACTGAAAGGTTGCACTTCATTGTAAGCTAAAATAAGATGCCCACACTGTTTTGAGTTTTCTGTCAACATTCCTGTTTATGCTACCTTCGAGAATGTGCACTGAGGATTATTCGTTCATGGTAAAATAATATTTGAAATGGCTGTACAGGATGAGACCTATGGTCCATGTAATCTTTTAAATTTATCAGTTCCATAGACCACTAACAAGTATTTCAGGAAAGGGAGAAGAAACCGGTACTAATAATGGGTGTTATAAATTATCCAGTGGGAACATTTCTTCCTAATACTTGCTTATATTTTTTCAGGATGCGTCAGAATTTGTTGAATCACCATTTTTTCCTACTCTGTATATATCCCTAGCTTTTGTCCACTTCTGTGTTCACAATGACAGCTAAAGCTTTCCAGGAGCTTAAGACTAACTCTGGAAGGATGTAAACATATAATCACCCTCAGACATATATTTAATTCAGAGTATTTATCATGTTTTTATTTTAAGGTTAAAAAAAAGTAAAAATCAGTGATTTGAATTTGGGTGTAAAGGCTACATAATAATAGATGGATTGTAATCTACAGTTAAAGAGACAGAAGCCAGTGTTTGGTAAATGTCTATTCAGTTTTACCTGAGTTTGATATTCTCTGTTTTACAAAACAGGCATACTGTTTACAGATTTGTTCTTTAATGAAGGCAGTGAATATTGATACTGCTATTGAGAGACCTGGATTTAATTTTTCTGTTTAAATAGCTATTTTATTGAGTGCTGAATAACCATGCAACTTAAGATAACTGAAGTCAAGCATTGTCTCCTCTTTTTCTCTGCTACAAGTTTCTCTGACTGCAACAACTTTACCTCACAGGAGAGTGAATTTGATGTTTGCAGTTTAGTGAAAAAAGGTAGCAAGGTTTCAGTTGAGGGATAAATATTTTTATCCTATTAAGGAGTCATAGTTTCATTGAAGGATGATTATATTCTTAGATTAGTGCAAGAACAGGGAATGAACATTTTTCGTTGCACCACCTTCTGTCACAAGCAGCTTAGGAGTCTCATTCACTATTCATGGTGAGCAGAAGCAACTGGAGCACCTTCTCAGTGCTTTTCTTTAAAGGAGCTTATGAGACAGAGAGTGTGGGCTGCTGGTCTGGCCTTCCCTGTAACAATTCTGCATGCAGAATACCAGCTGAAAATATCTAGGCATTGCTATCGCTGATCCTCTACATGAGGAACAATTCTCACTGAGGAAACAGTAATGACAATGGAAATGGCCTTCCCAAAGTACCCAGAGAATTCATGTTCCTTTGACATAATCCAGAAAGATAAATCATCATGTCCAGGTATATCCAGAAGACCATTCTGTGTTTTCTAATGAACAAAATTAATTACCATTATTTCTTAATTATGCACTACTGAGGTATTTTTGAAATAATTATATTTTTTTCTGGTTTTATTATAGACTAATTTTTTATATCAGTTACCAATTCATTTACAGATAGATATTTTTCATCAAGGTTCACATATTAATACCTGTTTTGTTAAAATAAAGGAGGGTAGGGAGAAGAATTAAAATATGGTTCAGCCTAAGATTTTCAGCCATATTAGTTGTTTTTTTGGGATTTACAAGAACACATTTTCATGTCCCAAATAATTTTTCACTATGTAGAACAGAAATGAAAGCATTTTCTAGAGTGAAGTTTGCAGATTCATGGTTCTTTCGGTAGATGTGAAAAGTAAAATAATTCATATTTCCTTTATGCTAAATGTGTAATTTCTTGATAAATTAAATAGAAAGTAGACATGCATTGATAACAGTGATACATGAGATGCTGAGTGCATTTTCCCAGAGGGTGATATTCTCTTAAAAATAGAGGTGAGATAAGAGGAAAGATAATATACTTTTCTTTATAATACAATATATATAATATATATATCAAACATATGCACATAGGTATTTATGAACACATGCAATATATGCATATATGCCTGTTTATGTTTTTATTCACATATATTAGTATCTACACATATACACATGTGTCTACAGGTATAATAATACATAACAATGCATTATAACTTATGTTATATATTTCATAATATAATTTATGTCATAATCTAACATATAAGAAAGGTTTTTATATGTAATAATAATATATAATGATATATAAAATAGTTTGTAAATATATGACACACACATACATAAATTATGGAAGTCTGCATTTCCTTTCATGGTCCTTAAAACAGAGGAATTCATAGAAGGAAATTGCAGGTAACCAAAATGCCCAGGAGGTCAAGATCTCTAAGCTGCAACCTCCTTGACAAAATCGGTTATTTCAGAGTTCTTACTTCCATATTGCATAAAACCAGTTCACAGTAGGGAGTGTACTATATTTGGAAATGAAGTGGGGAGCACAGGGCTGCAACTTCCCTTTGAAGAACTTCTTTGAAGCTGACAACAGTGAGATATTGGAAACGTTCTTTGGATTTTCTTTTGAGATACCAAAGTTTTTAGAGGAAATTGGTAATTCTGAGGACAAGATTGTTTCTACCTAGTCTTTTTAAACTGCACTTCTAGTAACCTTCAATATACTTTCTCTAAACACATACAAAACAATCTGATCTACAGAACTGAAACAAATAAACAGTGATTTTGCAGAACGATCTTTCTCAATGTCTAGGGCAAGTGGAATATTGTAAAAACATGCTCCACACTGGGTGCACCCTCCTGGCTGCAGAAGATATCTGTCTGCTTCCATGGAGAGCCAATAAAGTCGGTTCCGACCATTCCAAACACTACAAATACCTTCAAACTCACTGACAATCACAGATTTGCTTAACTTTGCATGCTGTGAACATCTTCATTGACTTTGGTGGAATTATTCCCAGTGCATAAAGTAAGGCCTGTACAAAAAATCTTGGCAGGATTTGGGCTTAAGACATTAAGTTTTCATTGTGCTCTGAAGAATAATGATGGAGGAGGTAATTTGAGTGATGCCAGCATCCTTTTTGCTAAAATTATGCACCCTAATAACTGAAATATATGACATGACAATTCCAGAAATCTTGAAAATGCATTAAAGGAGTAAGAACAGCAGATTTCTCATTTGCATACTGTATGTGGTCTGCAGTGGGTTTTTACTGTTCTACTAGCCTCTTCAATATATAAAATATTGAGTATAGATGAGCTGGCATTTTGTACTTTAGTTGGCACATGGAGAGACTGTTTCTCTCTAGCAGTTCCAGAATATTTTTATGGGCCTGAGCTGAGTAAAATGGGTGTAGATATTTGAGTAAATGTTGACATTTCTAGCACTATCTATTGGCAAAAATATAAATAATTAAATCTATTTCCAAAATAAATGCATGTACTCAAATTAGAGACTGATTTAATAAATGAGTGGCCTTGGTTTATTGATTTTAAATGCTATTAAAATATATGTAAATATATCTCTTTATAACCAGACATTTTGTCTAGGGTTTGCATCTTATTCAAGGCACCTGTGGCTTTAAAAACATTCACAGTTTTTTTTAAAGTCCTGGCGAATCTCTGAAATCAGCATTCTTTTCCTTTCCTGGGAAAGGTTAACCAGGCAGGGGAATTGGGTGGAATCTTGAATATAACACAGTTTAAAAAAGTAATTAAATCATACTGTTACTCTACAGAGAATCTATTGGACCTGAGTGATATTTATATTTTATTATTAAATAGTTTTCATTCTCAGTAACAAAGGCAACAGCAGACACTAAGAATGAAAGGAGTTCACTACCTTCAGGAAATGCTGAAAGAATTTTTGAGGAATGGTTGGCTTTAGCTTAAAGAAAGCACAGTAAAAACAGAATCATTTAACCCATACATTAATGAACCCATGTTCTTACTCTTTTCAAACATTGACTCAGCTTCTGCAGTAACAAAACTAAGTGAAGGGCTTGACAGGCTTGACACATGTTGATCTGCTCTTGATATGATGGTATATTGACTTCTCTGCGTTCTTTGAGAAAGGCAGACACACAAAGTACAGAATCTTTCAAATGAGATTTCCTGTGGCTAAGGCAGAGTTTTACAAAAATATCTATAGACTTCTTACACTGTTGTATGTCAGAGCATTTTTTTACTTGCTGCTTCTTCTGGTTCATGACCTCAGAAGCTTTAATTTTTAAATCAAGTTTGACTTCTACATGAAAGTGACTGTGAATATGGTGGAGCATCCACAGTTAGATTTTTTTTTATACTCTAACGTTTTACACAACTACATACAGAGATTATACACAAGCTAATGTGTAGAGGTAACATTGAGAGAGATTGATGGCAAGGACTTTTTTTCTTTTTGTTGTATGGTCTATGTCCTTCTTGAGCAGTTCTGCTGTTCTGAGCTTCCCTATTTTGGATCATTTTAAATTCATCCTGGTAAAGTCACTTTCAGAAAGCAATCCTTCCCTCGTGGGATTGCCAAAATAACTGGTAGGGCCCCAAATTGAGGCTAAAGATAACATTCGAATTGTTTTTACGAAGCATTTAATTATGTCTGAAATTCTGATTGAAGGTCAGGATGCATGGGAGGATAGGAGTACTCAGGCTACGTTTTTAATATGTTGCCAGTTATAGTAATCACCAGGGAAGCCTAGGCAAGAAGTTATTCTGATTTCAAGTATAACAATTAGTAGGATGCATTAATTTCTTCACCTTGAACCTAATATAAATCAGCAGTCTTTTCCTTCCCTCAAGAAAATTCCAAAGCTTCTAATTTGGGGAGAGTTAGGTGGAAAATTTCAGAAGATATTTACAAGGAGTGTGTTCCTTAATAAGGAGATATCTAAAGGAACTTAAATGACGTGTTGAATAAAGGGAAGCTCTGGGCACTGCCTCAGTTCCTATACCCTTCCATGGAGCTGGAGGTGCTGTAACTGCTTCTTCTACTGCTGTACGGAATTCAGCCTTTGGGGACCGGGTCCTGTCAACAATCTCTGCCTTCATAGGCTCATTTATTGCCTCACACATGGTACCTGCATCTTTGGAAATGCTGTGATGAGGAGCATTGAAAAGAAGCAGCTTAAAAATGATTGTAGAAACAAAGGTATTGCTTTCATCACTATTTGTAGGGTGAACTGGCTTAAAGGGTGCCCCTGAAAAAAGGAAGGATGGGACATCATCCAGAAGGACCTGAACAAGTTCAAGAAGTGGGTCTTTGTGAACCTTATGAGGTTCAACAAGGCCAAGTGCAAGGTCCTATACCTGGGTTGGGTCAATCCCCGATTTCAGTACACGATGGGGGATGATGTGATTGAGAGCAGCCCTGCACAGAAGGACTTGAGGGTGCTGGTCGATGAGAAGCTCAACATGAGTCGGCAAGGTGTGCTTGCAGTCCAGATGGCCAACTGCATCCTGAGCTGCATCAAAGGAAGTGTGGCCAGCAGGTCAAGGGATGTGATTCTACACCTCTATTTCTTTCTTGTGAGACCTCATCTGGAGTGTCCAGTTCTGGAATCTTCAACATAAGAAGGATATGGAACTGTTGGAACAGGTCCAGAGGAGGGCTACAAGGATGATCAGAGGGCTGGAGCACCTTCCCTATGAGGACAGGCTGAGAGAGTTGGGGTTGTTCAGCCTGGAGAAGGGGAGGCTCCAAGGAGATCTTACAGCAACCTTCCAGTGTGAGAACATTTTACAGACAAGAAGAAACAGAGAACTGAAAGATAAACAAAGGCCAGTTAGGTGAGGAGAAAAGACAGTCTTCTGATAAGCAGTTGGAAGGAATGCAAAAGTAGGTTCAGTGGGAACGAGTACCAGCTGAAAGAAAAACAATTAAAGAGAACTATCAACATAGTCAATTTTAGTGTAACTTGGTTTCTTAGCATGTGCAGTAGTTTAGCCAATAATATGCTAGTAACAGCTTTATGGACAGCTACCTTTAACCAATAATACACTGTAGATACCCTCATGGGCACCCAGTTATATAACCGAAAAGGGCTTATAAAGAAACAAAAGCTCAATAAAGTGAACACTCGCTGATCATATTGATCTGTGTTTGATTCCGTGATGCTCCTGTCAACATTCCAGTACCTGAAGGAGTCCTCCAAGAAAGCTGGAGAGGGACTTCTTATAAAGGCATGCAGTGATAGGACTAGGGGCAATGGCTAAAAATTGGAAAGGGGTAGATTTAGACTAGGCATATGGAGGAATTTCTTCACAATGAGAGTGGTGAAGCACTGGAGCAGGTTGCCCAGGGAAGTTGTGGATGCCCAATCCCTGAAAGTGTTCAAGACCAGGTTGGACAGGGTCTTGGGCAGCCTGATCTAGTGGGAGGTGTCCCTGCCTATGGCAGGGGTGTTGGAACTAGAATATTTTTAAGGTCCCTTCCAACACAAACTATTCTATGATTCTACAGTAGTTCAGGTGAAGGAAACAAGATCACAGACAAAAAAGAGGTACCCTTGTGGCTTTTCCATTGAAGTCTGTGTCCTGTAGAGTCTTGTGACAGTTTATTTTAATGGCAGAAGACTGGGAATGTTGCAACAGGGCTAAAGTGTTTTCAATATCTGAGAAATATAACAGCTGAACTCTGATCTGGTCTTTTTCTTTAATCACACAAGTTCCATGTTTTCTTAATGCAATAAAACATCCTTAAATGGGTTCATTTGTGGATGAAATCTAAACTATCCTCTTTACCTCATAAAAAGGTACTCTCGATTCAAACACGTATTGTATTTGCTGAATGACTGTCTCTGCAAGGGTAGGAGTAATCACAATGAACATGACAACACATGCAAGAATTCCAAAGCTATCTTTGAAAGAATTAGTGCTAGGACAAGGAAAGCCTCATTAGCAAGGTTTAGTCCTTATTACAGCAAAATTAGTTTTGTAAGTACTGTGCTAACAGGGCTAGCACATTTATTAATACATAACTCTATGTTATACATATCCAATGAGACAACCAAACTGTCACATATCACAAACTTGGCATGAAAGACTAATATCAAGTCCACTTGGTAGAATTTCAGCCAGTGCAAGTGGGAGGAGGAAGGAAATTGGCAGTTCCTATGTGATTTCTAGCTGGTACTGGCTTCAGAAGTCCTGTGTCAAAACACTTATGCTGTATAGATAATGTCACCATTCACAGTGGGAGCTTTGGATCAGTTGCTATGTATTTGACCCTATGGTCAGGGAAGGAAGCCTGAATATAATAAAGCTTAGCACATGATAGTTTATATGCATAATGGAAATATTTATATCATGTTCCCTTGTAGAAAGCATTATTTTTCATTTTTTATCATTAAAGTGGCTTCAGTCATGAAGAAAGCTGTATAGATGGGGTTTTCTTTAGAAGACATTTCAAAAATCCAGAAACAAAAATGAACTATGGAAAATAATGGGGTTTTGATCCTGTATCTCAGTAAACCCTATGTGAAAACTTTTTTGAAACACTGTAATCAAATGATAATGTTGTTTTCTCTCCTGAGGATCAATATATCTTTGTTTATCACTGGATAATATTCAGCAGTTGGTTATAGTCCTCATTGACCTTTTTTGCTACCTTATTTTCCTTCCTCAAAAGCCCTATGCAGCTGCTTTGTTTGCTAAAAAAAAAATCAACAAAATAAGTGAATTTGAAAAGCTATTTGTTGTCTCTCAAGTCTTTTTTCTGTGCATAAGCACTGCCATTGTCCTTCTCTACTTCTCCTGTTGCAGGGAAAACAAGCATTGTCACAAATCTTTTCAATGTAAACTAGCTGCTTCCTACTACCACTGGAAGATCAAATTTTGTTTTCTTGAAATAAAAGCGTCATAGACTAAAAATATTGATTTTTGCACAGTCAACAATTTAAGTTGTATTTCATAAAACAAAAGAAGCTGGGACTGCTTAATCAGCTATATACACCCCAAAATCCAACTGTAGGCAAAATTCAAATTTTCCCATAAGGGAAGTCACGCAGAAATGCATTGATTCAGCTTGGATCTAAACAAATGTTTAGGCTTAAATTAGAAGTTCATCTTGGTTTGAGCCACAACGATGAAATTAAACATATAGGAATAAATTTATTATTTCTTTTTTTTAATGGGAGTTAATAATTTCTTAAAGAACATTCATGGATTGTATAGAGAACAATCTTCCAAACACTGTATGGAACAGAAAGAAAAATTCTCTCACTTTTACAACACAACAAATTAGTATTTTACCTAATTCCTCATTTTTCCCCTTGTTGAAAGCCGGTGTAATAATTAGACACTGCTTTCCTAGTCCAATGCAAAAACTGAAATCAAACCATTTAATGGTTACAAAATAATTTTACAATTACTTTGTTAAATCACCAGAAAAAGATAGAATTACGTCGAACTTGCATAATAAGAGAAAAAAATATTAGTGCAATGTGTGTACGAGATTAGTGAGATGAGCCGTGGCAGTAAAGCTTTTCAGTGGGAACTCTAAAACAGTTGAAGAAACTGTTTTATCCAAAGTGCTACTTTCAAGCTGTTACCCATTTGCAGAATATTGCTTATGGAGTGAAATTCATCAGGCTGACCCTGCATACAGAAGACAGACTTTTGCATAAGGAAAACTTGCCAATGCACTCTTTTATTGTTTATAAGGAGATAGATATCTCTTCTTGGTATTCGCATATGTCAGTCCTGCCTTTCTTATGTGTGCTCACTCACTCTTTCTCTCTCTTTCTCTCTCTTTCTCTCTCTTTCTCCTCTTATTTTTGTTGATTGCTCGGAAATTGTTTTGGTTTCAATAGCACAAAAAAACCCACAAACCTGATTTCCTACAGCACAGACTGTTCTTGGCTATATTACATACAACCAAAAAGGAAAGCAAGGAATAAAGAAAAAAGTACATTATTTTCTTTAGACTGATATAAAAGGCTGATTTGGTAGTGACTCTGCATGCAGGATATTCATTAAGAGCAAAACTATGCCCATACAAATGTCCACCTCGTTGGAATAAATATAGCTGGCATATAAACCTGAATGGACTGTTGGACTGGCTGTCATTTCTAGATGACCTTGATCTTAAATCTGCTTCCTTCTGCTGCCACTGCTGTGCCTGACATTTTCCATAATGACCCTAGGTAAAGATCTATTGTTTTTCCTGAGCAAGTAGGCTTCATCAACAAGAAGGAGGAGTTCCACTGGAGGTGACTTTCAAGTACAGGGTACACACCAGTTTAACATTCTGAGATGTAATTCATCTTCCTTTGCTCTTCAAATCCCAGGAAATGCCTTACAGAGGGAGCGTTTTGAACAACATGTTGGGGAAAGGAATAGTGAAATGTCTTTTAATAATGATGCAATTTTACAGTAACAAACCAGCGGGTAGTAGAAGTATCTTAAACCCATCGGGAAAGAGCACAATAAGCCACAAGTGCTTGGACAGCTCTTGTAT
Source organism: Clamator glandarius (assembly GCA_033459285.1). Taxonomy (NCBI): domain Eukaryota; kingdom Metazoa; phylum Chordata; class Aves; order Cuculiformes; family Cuculidae; genus Clamator; species Clamator glandarius. Next base: position 3,504,137 of record JAUNZM010000105.1, read on the forward strand.
GTGGATAGATTCTCCATCTCTCAACGTCTTCAAATGCAAATAATACGTAATTTGAAGAAGTGCTTTAAGCAAAAGTAACGTAATGATTCACTGGGCAGAATCTGACTGACATTTCAACACATGTGCATATTCTCAGACAAGATAGATTCTGTCTACAGCCAGGTATGTGCAGTTCTAAGACCCCAAACTACAGCTTCGTGATGTGAGGTATAAGTATGCTCTATTTTTGCTCACCTCACAGTTCACTGAGGTGGTAACTGCTGCCACAATAAGCCAGTTCAGCTGATACAATGGTCAGTCATAAAGGGTTTCATTGGTTGCTTATTATCAGATAAACTGATAGAAAAAAAGTGTGAGTAGTTAGAAGTAAAAACTGAATATGTAGCTGAAAAATTTGAATCAGATAAAAAAAAGATAGAATAATGAAGCATATTTAACAATCATATTCCTCATTAGCTACTGCAATGTCTCAGTTAGCTTGGCATTTCTTAACTTTGGTCTGTGTTGTCATAGGGAGTTTCTTTGGTTCCTTTCTTTAGTATAGCTGTTCTCTCTACCTGTGCTTACTATCCACAAGTGCTGTGAGGAATATTTTTTAATCTTTATCCAGATTGGAACATTCTCCTTATTTTTTCACTAAGAAACATTGTCCATGACTGACACCAATTATCATAGCTTTTTTCTGTCCTATTAACCTCTACCAAGGGATCTGAGGTATCATATGCAAATAGGAATATTAAACTGCAGTTTTCGGAAGCAGAATTTCCCTTTCCTTCTCTCCAGATTTCCCTAATTTCCATTCCCATTACAATTCTTAATTAATTCCTTCTACCTCAGGTTAATGCACCATTTACATCATTTTTCAAAAATGTAAAAGGAATATATGATTCATGTGTGATAAGAATCAGTTAATGTAGAAACAGCTTATTAATGCCAGAATGCCCAGTCATCTTGCAGCTTTGTATGCAAACTAGATAGAAAAAGAAACAACAGAAACAAACATCTAAGAATGAATTGTTAACTGCCCAGAGTATCTTCCCACTTGCTGTATGTATGAGCAATTTCAGGTTAGATTTTGTCATGTATTTATTTTATGGATGGCCAAAATAAATTATCAGGTAGCCTCAAACTGTTAAAGAAACAGTCAGGATTTGCTTGTGTTGCACAAAGGTACAATTCTTCACATTTTGCCCATACCATCAAGGCATGATCAAATTTTACATTCTTTGTGTGCATGCTATTGTATTTCAGCTTTCTGATATATTCTTGTAATTGTTCCTCCTTTCAATATTGTTTTCTTTAGAAGTTCCCTAATACTGTTTGATAAGGTGAACCCTAGCATATCTTGTGTAAATATGCATGTTTTTTTTAACTGATGTTACCTTTTTCTTTTTTTAAGTGGAAGAGTTTTGTGGCCTCTAATGTATTGATTTTGTATAGCCTGCATTCTAATCTCTTTGCAAATATTCCTCCTTGATTGACAGCATCGTGTCTCAGGAGGCACTGGGAGCTGTAGTCTCTTACTTAAGAGTTTTTCTCCTCTGTCATCTCAAATGTCATTTCTGAAACATTTATCACAAGACACTGTCACTGGACAAATAAAGGATCTGCATGATAGTAGCTCAGATATATACAGCATCTCTGCTTCAATGACAGGTCCAGCTGTTGGCTACTTGAAATAACAGAAAGGTTCAGATCTGTCAACAGATGTAAAGGGAAGGACGTGGGACAATATCTGGAATGGCACTACAAGTGCTCAGAAGGGACAGGGGAGCTGTCAGTGTGCCGTAAGTGCAGATTGCAGCAGAGATACTGCTCCTTGGGAAATGATAACCTTTGTTGAAAGGGCAAGAGAGAGATTGGCTTGCAGAACTTGCACAGAGATGTGCACCAGTACAGCCCATGCATTATAACAATTATGTACTTTTTTCTTGTCTGCAAGAGAAGCTGCCTGTCTTCTTTACAGGCTTTGTAAAGCTTTTTGCATCATTTCTTCCAGTTTTGACTCTTTTTTTTTTTCTAGTCAATGTATCTTTGAAATTTAAAGGGAAAACTTATTTTCTGCTTCAGTATTGCCCTTTATTTTATCTAGTAGATCTTTCCTAAAAGAATGGCTAGCAAAAATTAAAAGCAGGAAGGAGGAGGTCTTCCTTCATAAACAACTAAGAGAATAAGTCAGTTTTCAAAGACATCGTGAGGCATAAATAATATAACTCCCATGACTCATTCCCACAGTAACAAAAGGAAATTAAATCCCTACACCTGAAGGATCTGTCTTGATTTTCACTGAACCTGAGTTCCAAAAGCGCACAGTCAGTATTAATTATTACAGCATAGAAAGGATTATAAACATATCATAGTGAAAATACAGGGAGATACTGTTCTATCCTAAAATATTACATGGCCTGGATTTTCCCATGATGTGACAGTGTAAACTGGCAAAGTAGGGACAATGACATGAGAAAATACCACAATCCAGGAAGACAACACATTTGACTTAATTTGAGCATATCATCCTCATCAGGATCAGCTTGTTTTCTACAAGCTTTGTTGTTAGATATCTCAAAGAATACATATCCTTCCTTGCACACAGACACATATGTTACATACATGTGCAGTTTGTTGACAGAAGAAAATTATATAAATCACTGAGAAGGTAGGAAATTTGACCTAAATAGAGTTGGCAATTAGGAATCATTAATTCAGTATTTTTACCTATTGCTGGTTTTGGTGTAGTTTTAAAATAAATATGTGAAACAAAAAACCGAAACATAGAAACAACCCTAAAGCAAAGGCTATAAGATCAGAATGCTCTTTCCCGCGCCTTAATATTTACAGGATGCTTATCTGCACCTAACATTTGAAATAACTGTACTGTCTGTGGTATCACCCTGTAAAAGGCTGCCACTTAGGTTAAAAATTTCAGGTTCAGCAATGTCATTTAAAGGTTCAGTTTTCAAAGAGAGCTGATGGAATATTTCACACAGATCATATAATGTATTTTAGGAACTTTCACCTTTAATTAGCAGTTTATGAATTGCTTTGAGCCCCTTGGATAATAAATTGCTATAGAATGCTTTTGTACTAATTATTTCTGTAACCAGGCTAACAGAAACTTTTTTTTCCTGTAAGGTATTTTTTACCATTCTGGCCTGTCTGTGTGTCTTTATTTCTCATCTCCTTTGGAATTTTTTCCCCCCATTCCTGTGTACTTTCTATTAAGTGAAGAATTTGAACTGTGGGAATAATAGAACCCTTGTAAGCTCTGTCTGCACTCACTATTCATTATTTATCCAGTGACCAGGTACAGTGGAAGCAGACACAAAGATAAATACTGTTGAACTAACTTTGATGCAGACAGTTCATTGTCTGAGAAAAAAGCATTTAGGCCTCAGTGCTCTCAGTTCCATGATTTTCAAAACTCCCTCTTCCTCCCTCCTCCTTTCTAGTTTATGAACTGCTTTACTCCAATATCTTTTTTTACTGTGGTATCTGGCACGGCTGCAAAATCCAGAACAATGATACTATTCATCCTGGCTGTGCCATTTATAGATTCCATAGCATGTTATATCCCTATGGTAAAGATCATTCCGCCTTGTCACTTTACATCTTTTGAGGCAGCGATTGCTGAAGCAAAAGGCAGTATCTGGAGTCTGATTGGTACATCCAGGACAGAGCCTCATCTCTAAAAAGCTGAAATCAAGAGAGCAGGATTGGAAACTCATGTGCATGCACACACTTAGGGTATAATGAGGCACAGTGTCTCACAACACTGTCATGGTCATGCTTCAGTGGAAAGAGTGCCAGATGCACTGTTCATTAGCACGCTCTGCTTGACCATCCACAGAGCAGCATCAGTATCCTCTGCAGGGGTGCTGCTCTCCTGCCTTCTAGCTAGTAAAGTACCACGAAGTAGACAGGAGTTTTAGTGACAGGACAACAAGGAAAATCTTGATACTGACAAAGTGAACTCCAAAATTAAAATGTTAATATTAGCTGATCTTTCAAGCAAAGCTATCTAGTTTCTAGTGTTCCTATGTCATGCTGTTATGCTTCTTGCAATTTTGAACATTTTGTGAAGTCCCTAGAGGCATGAAACTCACACCTGGCCATGCTATCGAATAACTGTTCTCTTTCTAATTGTTTCTTTACTATGAAAAAAACATATTTTGGGCTTTTGTATAATCTGGGAATGGTTTTCTTTTTCATTTTTTTTCTTCTATGCTTACAGTAGGTATTCTTCACATAAATTTTCAGGTTTTGTAAGCAGATCATGTAAGATGCATGTTAGGGAACACGTATCAATGTTAACTTGTAAAATATCCTATTCTTGTATATGAATCTAAATTTCATCTCCCAAGATGTAAAGGAAAGAAGAAAAAATGGAAATGAAGGAGGGGGAAGGGAAGGAGAGGGAAGGGGAGGGAAGGAGAAGAAGGGAAGGAGAAGAAGGGAAGGAGAAGAAGGGAAGGGAAGGGGAGGGAAGGAAAGGGGAAGGAAGGGAAGGGGAGGGAAGGGGAGGGGAGGGAAGGGGAGGGAAGGGGAGGGAAGGGAAGGGGAGGGTCATGATTAAATCACATCATTAATCCTTCCAGATATAAAGCTTCTAAGAATACCTTCTTCATAAACTTGTAGGTGATATATATTTCTGACATCTGCTTGCTATAATTCTATTCTTTTAGTCATAAAGTTAAACTTAGGCAGTGTCTAAGCACCTGTGCTGGCTTTCTATAAAACTTCAGTTTATTTTTGGTTAGTGATGTCATTTTGATATGTACCGAGGGCCAGATTATGGACTGCTACCTCCTGGATCTACACCTGAAATCAACCAATTCTTGCTACGAAACACATTTTCTTCTCTTTCAAAGGCATTATCTGGGTTTTTTTTTTGTAAGTAAATTTATAGTCAGTTAACAAATCAGGGTTTAGCAGCCTTTGTGGGCCTCCAGCTTCCACATTCATTTTAAAATTATCTTCCCGGAAATTTACTCACTTCCCTTTTTTCACTTAATATGTATAGGAGTCCTTACAGTTTAACCTCTCAAATTAATTAACACAAATTGAACAAATCAAACCTTAAATTCTTTCAAGGAGACCAGTATAAAAGCTCTATGGACCAGTTCATTCTTCTTGTCCTAAAAGAGTGTCAGACCAATGATATGAAATTCCTAAGTAGAAATGTCTGATAATGTCTACTTGATAAATTTAGTGAAAGCTCCGGGACTCTTCATGATATCCAGTTAAAAATGCATTTGTCTTCAGTCCCTATCCAGTTTGAATTCTTCTATATTGCAAAGACAGCAAAGGAAAGCAGCATCTGATACTTCTGAGGAAGCTTGGGTTTGAAGTTTTGGAAGCCTGGAACTGGAAGCTCCAAAACCAAGATATTACAGAAATTCAGTTTAAGTTTTCAGTGGATGGATAAGCTAGGCATGAAATGAGGGGCTGAGCCTAGTGACTCAGAATAAAAAGTAAAACTTCTTAAAACAGAGTGGTAAGCATTTTGACTCTATTGCTCTCTGTGTATAAAAAATAATCTGAGAATCAGACAGGAACCTATATTTGTAGAACCAAGAAAAAGGATGAGTAGACTACCAATGCAAGAGAATTGAACAAAGTAAAATTATTTACACTATGACTAGGGTGGCCTGCTATGACCTGGATCTATGTTAAAATAAATAATTATTTTACATTTGTTTGCTAAAAGGTATTTCAGCCTTTCCCTAAGGGAAAAAAATCCCATACTCTTATACAACCATTTTGGCAGCTAGCTGAGTGTGCTCTAATGTTTGATTTGACATTTGTGTACATATAACACATTTATGAAATAGAAGATATTCTTTTTCTCCCATGAATAATGGAGAAACACTTGAAATGAGAAGTATTGTGTAGTTTGCCCATAAAAGACTCAGAAGTTTCAGATTAAAAAAAAAAATGTCTTGTTCTTTGGTTTAATAAGGATACAACACCTCTTTCTTTAATTTTTGCCACTTTTACTCAAAATTAATAAACTTTTGTCCTTAAAAAACAGTAACTGTGCACTGAAGCTTTACCACTTCTATTCAACAAAGGACTCAAAATATGAAAAGATATTAAGGATCAAATTTATTCTTTTACAGTAACTAGAACGTATCTTATGAACTACTTACATCTCATTTAGATGACTGGCAAATACAAAGTATAAGAAGTTTTGGCATCTGTGCAATGATGAACAAGTTGTATGTTTGAAAGCACGAGAAAATAGACTGATTAATCCACAGCTAAATTTGTCACTGTTGAGATGGAGTTAAACAGTGTTTGCATCATAATCTTTTTTATCATGACAGCTTTATTTTCAGCACTTAACTCATTATGTCAACCCATGTCTTCTAATTCTATTTTGAGACCTGAAGAGGTAATAGAATGCTCAATGCTCTGCAAAGGAGTAATTTTTTGCCCAAAGTTTGGCTTAAGTCAAGATGTTCAGCTCTACAGCTATGCTACTATAATCCAGTTTTATCAAAAGGGAACTCCTTCAGAAATTACTCCTTTTGAAATGTAGATTGTCAGATTTAAACTCTGATGTGCTACTTATTGCTAAAAAAAAAAATATCAAATTATTCACAGAAACACAGAATCATGGAATGGTAGGTGTTGGAAGGGACCTCTGGAGACCATCTAGTTAAACACCGCTGTTAAAGCAGGTCGACCTAGACCAGGTTACACAGGATTGTGTTCAGATGGGTTTTGATTACCTCCAGAGAGTGAGACTCCACAACCTTCCTGGGCATCTTGTTCCAGTGCTCCAATTTGTACCCATTGCCTCGTGTCCTCATTTAGAAGAGTCTGGCACCATCCTCTTGACATCTGTCCCTTAGATATTTCTAATCATTGATATGGACCCCTTTCAGTCTCTTCTTTTTCAGGCTAAACAGATGTAACTCGCTCAGCCTCTCCTTATAAAAGAAATGCTCCAGCCCTCTAATTAACTTCATGGTCCTCTGTTGGACTCTTTCTCGTAGTTTCTTGTCTTTCTTGAGCTGAGGAGCACAGTACTGGACACAATACTCCAGATGTGGACTCCCTAGGGCAGAGTAGAGGGGGAAAATAATGTCCCTGGACCTGCTTGCTGCATTTTTCTTGATGCACCCCAGGATACCATTGGCCTTGTCTAAGAGGGAACATTGCTGGCTCATTGTCAACCTGTTGTCTGTCAGGATACTCAAGTCTTTTTCCACAGAGCTGCCTTCTAGCTGGTCAGCCCCTAACCTTTATTGGTAAATGGGATTAGTCTTCTCAGCGTGCTGAACCCTACACTAGCCTTTGTTGAACTTCATTAGATTCCTCTCCACCCAACTTTCCTGCCTGTCCATGTCTCACTGAATGGCAGCACAGTCTTCCATTGTATCAGACACTCCTCTTAGCTTTGTATCATCAGCAGATTTGCTGAGGAGACACTCTGTTCTCTCAACCAGGTCATTGATGAATATGTTGAACAAGCCTGGATCCAGTACTGACCCTTGTGAAACACCACTGGCCACACACTTCCAACTAGACACTGCATCTCCAATGACAACCCTCTGAGTTCTGCCATCCAGCCAGTTCTCAATCCATCTCACCATCCACTCATCAAACCCACACTCCCTAAGCTTATCTATGAGGATGTTGTGGGAGACAGCTTCAAAAGCCTTGCTAAAGTCAAGGTGGACAACATGCCATGAGATTGTGAGTGTCCAGTTTGCCTAGATAATATCTAACCTGATCCTCCTTGACCAAGGAACAATCTTCCTTTCTCCTGTCTTTCTCTCTTTCTTCTAGGGTCTGGGATACTTCAGTGCCAACCTTATCAATAGATTAAGTCTGAAGGAAAGAAGACATTCAGCAACTCCACCTTCTCTGCACCCTCTGTCTCCAGGGCAGCCACCTAATTCAGCAGTGGGCTCACATTTTTCCTGCCTTCCTTTTGCTGATGATGCACTTGAAGAAGACTTTCTTGTTGTCCTTGATGTCCTTTGTCACATTTAATTTCAAGTGAGTCTTGGCCTTCCTTGTTGCATCCCCACACATTCTGACAGCATTCCTATATTACTCCCAAGTGGTCAGCCCCTTTTTCTACCCTCTGTAAACTTCTTTCTTCCAGCTGAGTTCTTACCAGAAGCTCCTTATTCATCCATGCAGGCTTGCTGCCTCCTTTGCTCTATTTCTTACTCTTAGGGATGCAGTGATCTTAAGATTGGAGGAAGAGGTTTTTGAATATTGCCCAGCTCTCTTGGACAACCCTACTTTCTAGAGTCTTATCCTGCTGGATTCCTCCAAGTAAGGCTTTGAAGAAGCTAAAATTAGGTCTTCTGAAGTTCAGTTTTGGAGTCCTGCTTATTTCCTTGCTTCTTTCATGCAGGATCGTGAACTTTACCATCTCATAGTTGCTGCAGCCAAGTCTTCCCCCAGCTTTCACATCACCAACCAGACCTTCTTTGTTTGATAGTGCAAGGTCCAGCAGCACTCCTCTTTTCATCAGAGGCTCCACCAATTTTGTCAAGAAGTTATCACCAGTGCTCTGTAGGAATCTCTTGGACTGCATATGCCTACCAGTGTTATCTTTCCAGCAAATATCTGAGTGGTTGAAGTCCCCCATGAAAACTAGGACCTGCAGTCATGATGCTGTTTCCAGCTGCCTGTAGAAAGCCTTGTCAATCTCCCCTTCCTGATTAAGTGGCCTGTAGTAGACCCCACAACAATGTTCCCCACATTAACCTGCCGTTGGATTCTTACACACAAACTCATTCCTCATCCACACTTAGGCTCAGCTTGAAAAATTCCTGTTTCTCTCTCACATAAAGAGCAACCCACCACCTTGCCTTGCTGGTCTGTCTTTTCTAATGCACGTAACTGTCCATGAAAGCATTCCAGTCGTGCACTTGGGGCTCAACAACCCTATGCAGTGCTATAGATTAGGAGAAATCTGGCTAGAAAGCTGCCTGGAGGAGAGGGACCTGGGGGTGTTGGTTGACAGCCGATTGAATATGAGCCAGCAGTGTGCCCAGGTGGCCAAGAAGGCCAATGGGATCTTGACTTGTATCAGAAACGGTGTGACCAGCAGGTCCAGGGAGGTTATTCTCCCTCTGTACTCGGCACTGGTGAGATCGCTCCTCGAATCCTGTGTTCATTTCTGGGCCCCTCACCACAAGAAGGATGTTGTGGCTCTGGAGTGAGTCCAGAGAAGAGCAACGAAGCTGGTGAAGGGGCTGGAGAACAGGCCTTATGAGGAGCGGCTGAGAGAGCTGGGGTTGTTTAGCCTGGAGAAGAGGAGGCTGAGGGGAGACCTCATTGCTCTCTATAACTACCTGAAAGGAGGTTGTAGAGAGGAAGGTGCTGGCCTCTTCTCCCAAGTGACAGGGGACAGGACAAGAGGAAATGGCCTCAAGCTCTGCCAGGGGAGATTTAGGCTGGACATTAGGAAAAAAATTTTCACGGAAAGTGTCATTGGGCACTGGAAGAGGCTGCCCAGGGAGGTGATTGATTCACCTTTCCTGGAGGTGTTTAAGGCGCAGGTGGACAAGGTGCTAAGGGGCATGGTTTAGTGACTGATGGGAATGGTTGGACTCGATGATTCGGTGGGTCTCTTCCAACCTGGTTGTTCTATGATTCTATGATTCTATCTTACCTTGTCTCTGTGATTTCAATGAGGCTATTACCCTGTGAACAGAACTCTAATTCTTCCTGGTTATTCTCCATGCTGCGAGCATTGGTATGCAAATATTTCAGAGAAGTACTTGAGTACACAAGTTCCCCTGGAGGTTCAGGTTATTTAGGTTAAAAGTTGTTCAAAACCTAGACTAGTCCTTTACATAACTCTTGCCTGACAGATGGAAAATACAGCCAGTATCTAATATGTACCTTTACTGTTCTTTACATGCAAGCCCACCTTTACAATAAAGGATACTGAATACAAACACTCTGAAAGGCCAACAGTTCCTGCTATTTAAAAGGAAAACAGCATGTCTCTCATTTGTGCTCAGCATGCTTGCTACTCCCTTTTCCATTTTCTTTAGGTACGAATGTTATCTTGCGGCAGCACTGTTGAGCAGACCCAGGGGAGGCGGATGTCAGCTTTCCAGATGGCAAACTGCCAGCCTGCTGATGCTGCACTGAAAGGCACTGAGGGAATTCACTGTGTTGCAGAAGCAAAAGAACATCACTTCCTAACACACCTTGTGTAGTGGCTTGCTTCACAACAACTGATGAAGTAGCCAGCAAAGTTTCAGCAGCCCTCCTCAAATGCTTGCTTAGATAGTGTCAGGTTTCTACGTGTCTCCATTAGGTATTTAAAGTTTTTGTTAATTTGTTTAAAAGGAAGCATCCCTCTTACAGGAAATAGACATTAAAATCTTAAAACCTACCTCTGTCAAGCCGGCTTAAACTATGACACCTTTTGTTTCAGAAAACACTTCTTAAAGTGATTAGTCCAGATGTCCATCTAATATTGTTTTGTATTTATTGCCTGTTCTGCCTGAGTGGTGCTTGTTAGAGGCAAACACATTTTCACAGATAAAAAGTTAACAGAGATGATTTAGCTGCTTCCTGCTCTAGTTACCTGTCTCTCCAATTCCAATGAAAGGAGGAGTTATGTAAAACAGTTTAAAATGCCTTTACATCTACCTTGCACTGAGAGTGTCTTGTCCAAGAAGGACAGGATTTGTAGAGGGCAGCCCAGCCTCTTGCTGTTCTTTCTTTTCCTTTGCCCACAAACGCTAGATGTTAAGCATGGAGCTGATTTCAGAACTGCAGGCTTCAAGGTTGTTTTGAATATATTTCAAGAATCATAGAATCACTTCTCTGGAAAAGACCTCTGAGATTATCAACTCCAGCTGTACCTGTCCACTACTAAACCACATCCCTGAGCATCTCATCTACCCATCTTTTAACTACCTCCAGGGATGGTGACTCAACCACTTCTCTGTACAGCCTGTTCCCGTGATGGATAACCAACCCTTTTGGTGACAAAATTATTTGTGATATCTAATCTGAACCTCCTCTGATACAAATTGAGGCCATTTCCTCTTGCCCTATGACCTGTCACTTGGCAGAAGTGACCAACACCCACTTCACTATCATGTCCTTTCACGTAGCTGTACACAGAGATAAGGTCTCCCCTCAGCCTCCTTTTCTCCAGGCTAAACAGTCCCATTTCTCTCAGCTGTCTCTCCTAACACTTGTTCTCCATCCCAGCTTCGCTGCCCTTCTCTGGACACACTTCAGCACCTCAATGTCCATCTTGTAGTGAGGGCACACAACTGAACACAGTATCTGAGGTTTGGCCTCAACAATGCTGAGTATAAGGACACAATCACTTCCCTGGTCCTGCTTGACACATTTTTTCTGATACAGGCCAAGATAAGAATTGTATGTATTTTAACCTTCATAAAAAAAATAAAAATCTGGAGAAAGCACAGAAACAATACTGAGAGACAGCATGATGCCCTAGTAGGGATAGATGGCTGGGACAATATAAACAACCTCTTGAATGATATTCTCTCCAGCCAGTTCCTATCAGATCACTCTTAAGTTGTGCAGAGAGACCTAAGTGTGTTATTTTCACAGCAATGAACAATGTTCTACATCATATTCTCTAAACACATCATTATTTTATTTTAAGTCCATGTAATATGAGAAAGATATGAATTTGAGTTATATCCTTTGTAAGAATCTTTATAAAAAAGGAAGTGAAATGCAAATACTTTTTTACAACAAGCAGAGAAGTTTGAAAAACCACATTCATACACTTAAATTCATACACAACTTTGAAACTAAAGTATCAGAAAAGATACAAGAAGGAATTTTTATGTCAGCTGTAACCTACCTTTTTTAAAAATTTGGTTTCAAATTGAAACTCCCAACAAAATGAAAATTGATTTCAGACAAAATACATTTCTAAGTGGACATAATTCACATGCAAGCAAAAAATCATATTACTATATTCAGATGATCAACACAATATTGTGTTAGTGTCTATTTGCACGTGACTGCAATTACTGGTTTGTATTCAGGAAAGATAATTTACACATAGATTTGTGCAAGTTTGTTCATTGCAGCTGTTCCAGCTATAATTACAAATTTGATCATCCTTTGTCATATAGGCCCTATTCAGAACAAACTCATTGCACTATGAGCCAATAACAGTCATTTGGAACTTTTAAGTTCTTTTGGCATCCAGTCAGCATGCACAAAACATACCCTAATACTAATCAGCTTTAATAATATTACTAGTCTAAAACCAATCTTTCCATTCTTGTGAAGAATCCAAGAATTCAGACCAAGCTGACAGAACAGACTTGGGAGGGTTTTGAAAAGTGGTAACATTTTAAGTAGAGCTACTTAAAAAAAACAGGGTTTGGGTTTTTTCTCTGTATTCTTACCTGTTAAGTAAATCGTGTACAGGTACAATTTCACTTCTGTCAGTTTGTTTTGTAGTCTATATTGCTATATTATAAAATGTACTATTCATTGTTCTTTGCCATCATGTGATTAATTAGTAATTTATAGCACATACATGACTGTCTGGGCAACAAACCCCTCACTTCAATTCTAGAAGAAATGCTTACATTATTTAATCAAGGAGGGAATAAAATAACAGTGTTTAACTGTTACCTAATGTACTAGGTTGTTATTTTAACTACAAGGAGGATCTGCTGTTCTGAGCTGTTTCCTGAGATGCAAAGATGCTGTTTGCTTTCATGAACTAAAGAAACATTTATCTATCCTCTGTAGGTTGTGAGAGCATGCTCATCATTGTAATATCAGAAAGCTTTCAGGGCTGCTTTGATCAATATGAGTAGTATCTATCACACATTTGTTCCCTCTATCCACTGGAGAAGTATAGGAGGTTGAGTGTTTTGTTTTGAATTTCACAAATGCACGTATACATGTACATGGTGTTTGAATACCATTTTTGAAAAAAACATTTTGCTTGCTTATAACACAATTTAATGTCAGTTGGAGATAGACTGTCACAGATATGACTTTCTCTTTGATGGAAGTAAAATAACACAGTAACAGCCAGTAGCCTGGGAAAGGTGGCTAACATGATTTAAAAGAGAAGGAATAGATGACCTGATGATGAAATGTGAAATAGCCCTGTCCTGTTACTTGAACCTCTTTTCACTGTGAAAACTACCCTATATTTTATTAGAACTACAATAAAGATGGAAATGTTCTTCATAAGTTGTAAAAGATATATTTTTCTCCAGGTAGAATTAGATCACCATATGCAAACAATTAAAATTTGCTTTTCCTTCATTGTTTTAGATTAAAAGGCCAAAAGATCAACAAACTCTGAAACACCAAGTTCAGCAGACCTGAACTGCTGCTAGTTTATAGCTTCTTTCTCTGTATTTCTTTTTTTTTTTTTTTTTACTTATTATTATGTCGTTCTTATAAGATCTCCTCTTCTGATCTAACCTGTTAGTCCCCAGAACTGGAAAGGACCCAGTTCACAGGTGAATGCTCTCCCAGCTGCTCAGAGTATCCGGTTCTCTGCAGTAATCACTTAATGGCTATTAAAATACAAGAAAGGTTTTGGTGGCTCCCAAGGGTATTATGTTTCTCAGTTCTTGTAAAACCTGAGAAAATGGAACTTTTTCATTAGAATGTAGTTAAAATGTCAAATGCAACTTCCCAAATTACCATCAGAAATATAGGGACGTACTGCATCCTAGGATCATAATGCTGGATCCAAAACACTGGCAACGTTGGTCCTCAGCATTTTTCAGAGTTTCTAGGAAGGTCTGCCAAATCCAATACAACTAATGCTTCAGGTAAGATTTGGCTGCAAAGTTGCCTGTTAATATGCTTTCCCTAATAGACATGCTAATAAACCTCTAATAGATATTCTCTGGTAAATGCTGTTATTCAAAATTTGAAGCCTTGAATGAGCCTTCACATACTGCTTCTATGAGGAGTAGTGTGAGGTGGTACTGTGTCCTTGAGCTTTTGTCCTCTTTAAACCCTGCCAAGTAAAGGAGCCAGGGAGGGAAATTCTTTATGCTTATTTCTCAGCCTCCCTCTGTCCAGTGAGCTTGACATCTTTTCACATAGCCAGAGAGGACAATTTGAATCCCATCTTCCAATAAGTTACTATCCCAATAAGGTTATGTACAACTTAAGTATCAGGTATAAACAGAATCTGTATTTTGTTCTCTCAGCCTACCAAATGCTAGCTACTTAAATGAGCTGGCACTGACGGAAATGGTCCCCTACAGCTGGTGATGGATATGCCCTTTTTTTGATTTTGCCTCTAACTCTGCCTCACACTGCAGGGTGAGACACCTCTGTGAAGTGACAGTAGCCTTTCAGCCAATTCTCATTCCTCTTGTTCCCAAAGTTGTGAACTGGAAGTGCTTCCCTTAGTTTCCCTGCGGTTAGGATAACCTTCTACCCCCAAAGCATGGGCGTATGAGACTCCATAGCTCCTCTACTGAACATCAGTTATACTCACAGGCATGTGTGCACACGCATGCATCTCCCAAATCCTCCATATAAGAAAACATGCACAAGAGAACAGTATATAAAAAATTAAAACTTTTGCATTCATTTTAATTCTGCTCTCTTTATAGAAGTTAAATTCTGACTTCAGTGGGATCTGGCAACTTATTTTTACATCCTGTCTATAATTCTATGACTGTGTGGGCATTTTATGCTTTCATTTCTTAAATTTGTGTGTTATCAGTTTTCTCAGTAGGGTGATAGCTACTTCTTTCTAGCTATCTTCTAGTGCAGAATTTCAGGACAGAACATCTGTCACTTTATCCTGGGGTATGACTGTGGATGTTGTGCATATATAATAACACAACTCTCTCTTTCCACCAGCAGCCCCTCCTCCCTATCCTCATCTTACATACTAAAATTCTTCACAGCAGCTGTTCTTGATAACACTTGAAAAGTGATTATATCTGTTGTTAATTTGGGTAAATTATTAACATCAAAGCTAGCAGCAGGCTCCCTGACATTAAATTTCAGGACCCACGAGCAAAGAAGGACAAGCTAGGGAAGAGAAGAGTGGGTGGAAGAAAATGTGCACAGCAAGGTTAGTTGGGAGGAATTATGAGTGTGCTAGAAGAAAATTATTAGATCAGAAAATTACTTCAAATTTTAGCTTATATTAGAGATACTTTTCCGCTCTTGCATTAAGGTGAGGAGTACTGAAAGTGGAAAGACCCAAAGTCTAGCCTACGCAGGGATACAGAGGGATTAGGAAAATTAATATTTTTTCAGCTTGTGCTTTAGCTGTGACAGTGAACTAATACAGTCACTTCTTGCTTAACAACAACTTCTGTTATTATGAGTTATTCAGCAAGGAGTTTCTGACTGGTTTCATGAAAAAAGAATTTATTGAGTCCTAAGAGATGAACAATGAAGATAAATTGAGATATGTCTAAATGAAATTAAAAATTATTACCTGGACAGAATTTGGAGAGCGGCTGTCTGTACCTCCAAATTTGCAGTTAAAACTATTAGGAATTAAAAGTATGTAACTGATAAAGATGGATGTCTCACTTTCTTGGTTCCAACCTCTGCTGTTTAAAATAAATATTATAATAATTGATCTCTGTGAATGATGTGCATGAGCTAAATGGTGCTTGATGTATGACACCAACTTCCTGCTTCTGTCACTGATGGATGAGCTCAGTCTTCGTATAATGAAAAGATGGTCAAGCTTTCAATTACACATATCACACCTCCACAGACAAAGCATGATGAAAATAAATTTGATACTATTCAGCTACTGCCAACCTAATGTTAGCATAGACAAAAAAAAAAAAAGATTTAATTGAAACTCTGTGAGAGTGAAATGTATACCATTTTATATTAACTCTGGAATACATTACTCTGTGGCATTAAATGTGAAATGTTCTCCTCTTTTTATTTCACAGCATTTGTTATATTACCTTCTCTGGGATCAATTGTGCCATAAGTGGAATTCATGCAGAGTTGTAAATCATCCTGAGGAAAACCACAGATAAAAAAATCTTACTAACAGAAAGGAAAATTCCATGCTTTCTCTCACATACCTTGAGGAACACCAACATAATATATACACTGCTTTATTATGTGGTACAAGGAAACACTACTAGTCAGAATTGCAACTATTTTTATCACCACGGATTACTAATTATTCATACATTTTCAGTATAGGTTTAGAAGATGATATTGTATTTGTAGCAGTAGATGTTTACCACCAGAAAAAGTGGGATTTATTTTCTATAGATACGTCCCTCACTTCCTTTTCATCAAGTGCTGCAAAACAGGAATTTCAAGGAACACAACTAAGACATGCAATTCTCTAAGAGTTCTTCCCAAAAATAATGACTTCAGAGATCAGCTTCTGCAGGACATTCCATGGGTTTTGCAGATATTTTCCTTTTATATCTGATGTAATTGTAGATACTTCATTATCTTTATGAATGTCTAATTCTTTCAGGTTATTTTACAGGACTTGTTCAAATTAACTTATGATATGAATGTTTTATTTTATCAGTCTCATATAGACGGGAAGACAGACTTTTAAGATGGTATGAGACACTGAAAGTAGGTATCTAAATTCTCTTTGTGGTCTGTTGAAATAAAACTTATCAAGTCTTTGAGATATTTTACTGAAAAATATAGATAAATAAATAAAATTCAGATATTCTAGATTCCATTGTCTGTACTATAAAAGAACTAATTTTATTTGCCCTCAAATGGCTGGCTAGCACCATCTGCGATGAAAGCAGAGGTATATTTTGGGAACATCAGGGATTACTCTGCTATGGTACTTAATACTTCAACTGAGGTCTCATTGCAAAAATGGATAAATTCAGTCTCAGTGTCTTAACCTAAGTTGAATCCTCCCCTGCCCTCAACTCACAGATAAGCCTATCCCAGTGAGACAACCATTCCTTCAGTTTAATTTGAAATTTTCCTTACTTTTAAATATGTGACACTGAGAATTACAGGTACTTGAGGAATATAGCATACCTGTTTGTAATAAATTCTAAATTGAGGCACTTTTACAAAATCTCATTTATGAATATTAAATCATGCAATGTTAATTTCTGCATTCATTTATACCCGTAGTAGTAAAATAATCATATAAGACTCAGAAATCACATTTGCTTCCAAGCGTGGCATAAGAATTCTTGGAGAAGTTCTGGAATTTATTTTCAGATGTTACTCATCAGACCTTAGACATGACTGCCCTTTAAAACATATGTACCTCTTTGTCTGACTAGTCTTCAAAATGACTAATAATTAAATTCTAAAAGGCATGAGGATGAGTTTGACACGGTACCGAGGAGGCCTTTTTCTCTGGAGATTCCTTTTTGCATAATTTAATGTATTTTCAATGTGCTGTAAATATTGTATTTTCAAGAATTTATTGGTGCCCACATGTCTCAAAATATAAAATTTCCTGTAAGTGAAAACAACATTTATTTGAAATATCCACACCTTGGGAACGTTTTGTAGTGCTTCTTGATGTTTTGTTCAACCCCAGAACAGCTATACAGTGCATACATTCATGTTATATTTAGTAAATCTGCACTTAGAAGAAAGGGTAAACAATCTCAATCTGTTTATTATTTTCAGATTTTTTTTACCAGAAGAAAGTAGTCAGTTGAAATATATTTAATATTTTTTCAATAAATGTTTTTAAAGCTGACTAATTTTTATCTTAGTAGTTAGTAATGAAAAAAACAACACTGCAAGAGATGTTAATAACCACAAAACAAGATCAGATTACAGGGGGTCAGCCCTAATGTCCATGGAATTGAAATTCAAATCAGATCCTGCATTTAAAGCCCCAAATAAATATCTGGAGCAATCTGTTTTTACAAAGACTGTGAAATATATCTTATGGAATCAATAACTGCAGTTTTATGGTATCTGACTGTTCTGTAAAAATTTGAAACTAATGTAAAGGAAATGTAGTGTATTCAAGAAAAGAACCTACTAAAATATGAGGCTTTCACAAACAGTAAAACCTAATGCCTGTCTGGTCAACAGTGACGCAACTGTCGAAATAAGCTGAATTATTCATGTTAAGCAAGTATTTACCACTTTGAGAATATTTTAGCAAAGATGAAATCTAATATGAATGTACATTTGACTTTTTAGTATATTAAATCATTCCTTGATAGTGTTGCCTTTCAGCATAGTCCTATAACCACAGTTCAGCAATAAAGAGAGGCAGTCTGTTTGGCACCCTACTCCTGAGAATATTTGGTGAGAAGGTGTTCATGTACTTTGTACAAGAAAAAGTAAAAACTTGCAAGTTTGACTGTCTCTTTCTATAACTACAGGCCCAGAGGATAGCAAAATGCCTTACTGTTAATCCATATAGGATTCTGGGGAGCATTAATCCAAGTGGCAATATACAGGAAACAAAGGACACGTGTAGCCAGACTCTTCAGTGTTAGAGTATGCTAGACACTGTGCTGTGAAAGTAGCCGCCAGAAGCTGATAGGTAACTTATAGGAGTGCTTAACGCATGGTTACACTTACCAAACTTTATTATTAGATCCTTCTTGATACTTCTTTGAGATAGGGAAGTGGTGTTTTCACAATTTTAGAGGCAAGGACCTGTAATATCAAAGTTATGTCTGAAAAATGCAGATTTAAACGGCTAAAATGCATTTTTTGCCAAGGAATTTGAAATCAAGCCTGAGGACACTGTCCTAAGCA
The DNA here is from genome assembly GCA_033459285.1 of Clamator glandarius. Taxonomy (NCBI): domain Eukaryota; kingdom Metazoa; phylum Chordata; class Aves; order Cuculiformes; family Cuculidae; genus Clamator; species Clamator glandarius. The sequence continues at coordinate 3,522,833 of JAUNZM010000105.1, forward strand.
CAGGACTTTAACTACAGGACTGATTTTATAATTAGCACTGTAAGTAGCTGCTAACTCAGGAGGGTACTGGGTGGAGCCTGTTATTGTGGAACAATCATAGCACAGCATAGCGTAGGAAAGCACGCTACATCCTACCACACCACACCCTACCCTACCCTGCCATGCCATGCCATTCCATTCCTTAATTTCTGAGCTTTGCCCATCTTGATTGTTTGGTTTATCCTCAGGCTGACATGTTAAACAAAAGGAAGATGCAGTTTTGCTTCTTTTCTTTTCACTGCAAGTCAGGGGAGAGAGTACATTTTTGTTTCTAGTGAGATAGTAGTAAACAATATCATAAGATGAGGAAATGATTATTCTCACCATATAAAAAATATCTACCATTATTATACTATAAATAAAAGAAGCTCAGATGGATTGAAATATTTGTCATCTATCTTTTCAAAGAATTATATGAAATTTTTACTAGTACTCTCATTTGAATTATTTTCATGTGTAATAGGACAGGTGACTACAAATTTAAAAATTAAGGACAAGAATGTTGCACTGATTTTTAATCCTTATCTTACTGATTTTTAATCCTTACCTTCAGATCTTTTTCCAGACATGAAATCTGTCACATTTAATATTTTTTCACTCTTCTCCAAAGATATGACTTTTTTCTTTATAAAAGAAATCCTGAAAATAATTAAGACTCCATGTAATGAAGTTCAAGGGGATTTGTTTGTCTGTTTCTTTGTTTTTAATATCTGCTAAAAATATTTTTTCCCAAAATTTTGTGTTTGAGTCTATTGCAAAATGATGCATCTTCAGGCTCCTCATATGTAAACATTACCTAGACCAAGATAGATAGGTAGAAGACAGACCTTAACCTGCTGTGGCATGCATAGAATCAAAAGGTTTTAGTAAAGTCCAATAATAAAAAGTAAGATATTTTCCCCTGAAATTGTCTGAGGACCTAACAGCAATGCAAAACCCCCAACAACAACAACAAACACTTCAATTATTTTCTTCTCATATAAAATTCTCTTCTGTCTCAGAAGAAATGCATCAGAATGCAAAAAAACCAACCAAACAAAAAACCCCCAAACCATTATTCTTGCTAGACATTTTATTCAGGAAAGAAAATAAATATTAATGGCCTGGAAACATTCCATCTTGTTGACTTCTTGTGTTTTAGCTGAAGTCTTATGTTTGGAGACAAAGAAACAGTTAGAAAGAGACTTAACTAATACAAACACCGAGGGACAAAAGAAGACCCAGACACCACCACAACGCTGCGTCAGAAGAGGGACAGGTCAAGCCATCCTTTTATTTGAGCAAAAAGAGAGATTTAGAGAAAGAGGAAGAGAGTAACTTTCTGATAGCAATTCTTATTTTTCATTTATAGAGGAACTCTAATTTTTCATTACAGGGAAGCTTTGAAAAAGGTGCAAACCACTGCATAAAAGGTCATAAGATCAAAACAACATGCAATGGGCAAATACACATTGTATGGTCATTGGTCTCATGGGGCAAGTGCTAAACTACTACCAGTTGCTTACTGTGTAACAGAGGGCTCTGTTGGGATTTCCCAAATCAATAAGCCAAATTGCTGACAGCTGCAAGTTATGGCTTGCAGAAACTCAGTCTCTTGTGATTTACAGGGTCATAATAAATCTTGCAGACACAGAATGGTAAAACTATCTGGGATTTGAAAAGCATGACTTGTACAGGGAAAACTTACTTCTCAGGTGTAATCCTCTTCCATGGGAGCAATACATCCCAAGACATAACTCATTCAGATACAAATGCAAACCTTGATCATTACCTTCTTTTTATTATTCACAGTGTCATTGGCAGAATTATCTGTTTTAATCTAATAGGTATTTTTTCTTCATAGATAACTAAATAACCATGTTCTCTGACTTATAAACTATAGCTTTTGAGAATCATGGACTCTGATGTAACCACTTTACTCTAATTTCTCAAGCAGCAAATTATGAGTCTAAATGACTCATACAATGACATGATGAATTTCCTAGAAAAATCTGTTGTGATCAGTGCATACATTTCTAAGCCTCTGCTTTTTTGCAAGACGGTTTCAGAGGCAGGTTTCTATGTATAAAAAGAGTATGGACTGTCTTGATTGACAATGTGACACCGTAGAGTGGGGGAAAAAGGAGATTTGCAGAGATCCATCACTTAGAAGGTTTGATAGCTTTGGATAGCTTGGACACTGAGTTATAATGCAAGGTAATCCTTTTGAAACGACAGAAAATCTCATTGCCAGGAAAGAATGGCTCAATGAATATGAGAATTCTAAGGTGGTAACAGTCACCTTAATAACTGCATGCTGCTAGACAGAAAATGTGACTTTTAAAAAAGAACATATCAGTGTATTTACAGAAACTTTGATAGATTTGACATAACATTACAATCAATATCTTTTGGGTGCAAAACGAGGTTAGGACTTTAAGAGTCTTAAATAAAACATTGAAGACAATTGTACAGAAAATCATAGAATCATAGCTAGTTTAGGTTGGAAAAGACCTTTAAGATCATCAGGTCCAACTCTTAACTTAGAACTGCTGACCACAGATAGTCGTACAGCATGATAAGGTCTCTCTTCAGTCTCCTTTTCTTCAGACTAAAGAACCCTACTTACCTCAGCTACTCCTCATAAGAATTGTTCTTTAGACCCTTCACCAGCTTCATTGCTTTCCTTAGCACAAGCTCCAGCACTTCAATGTCTTTCTCGAAGTGAGAGGCTCAAAACCAAGCACAGTGGTCAAGGTGTGGCCTCACCAGTGCCAAGTACAGGGGGACAATAACTTTCCTAGTCCTGCTGACCACAGAATTTCTGATACAGGCCAGGGTGATACTGGCTGTCTCAGCCACATGGGCACACCAATGACTCATATTCAGCTGGCTGTCAACCAACATTCTCAGGTCTTTTTCCACTGGGCATCTTTCCAGCCATTCATCCACAAGCCCATAGCATTGCATGAGGTTGTTGTGACCCCAATGCAGAACTCAACACTTAGCCTCGTTAAACCTCATACAACTGGCCTTGGCCTATGGATCCAGCCTGTCAGGATCTCTCTGTAGAGCCTTTCTAACCTCAAGCAGATCAACACTCCCACAGAACTTGATGTCATCTGAAGACTTACTGAGAGTGCACTTGATCCCCTTGTCCAGATCACTGATAAAGATATTAAACAGAATCATCCCCAGCACTGAGTCCTGGGGAACACCACTTGTGACCTGCCCCCAGCTGGTTCATTTACCAAAACTCTTTGGGCTCGGCCATCCACCCAGCAAAAACTACACCGATCCAAGCCATAAGCAACCAGTTTCTCCAGGAGAATGCTGTGGGAAGCAGTGCCAAAGGGTTTATTAAAGTCTTGGTAGACAATATCCATAGGCTTTCCATCATCCACTAGTTGGGTCATCTTGTCATAGAAGGAGATCAGGTTAGTCAAGTAGAACCTGCCTTTCCTAAACCCAGGCTGACTGGGCCTGATACCCTGGTTGTCCTGTACATATTGCGTGATGACACTCCAGATCACCTGCTCCCTAACCTTCTCTGGCACTGAGGCCAGGCTGACAGCCTTAAAGTTCTCCTAACACTCCTTCTGGCCCTTTTGTATATGGGAATCACATCTGCTAATCTCATAGCAGGTCACTAACCATTTCCCTTTGGATTATGGCAAAATGCTCTCCATCCTTGCCATTTAGCTCAGGGGGGCCGAGTATGTGAAGTACTGTTTTTACTATTAAAGACTGGGGTGAAGGTGGCAGTAAGTACTTAAGCCTTTTCCTCATCCTTTGCCACTAAGTTTTCTCCCATATCCAATAAAGGATGGACATTCTTCTTAGACCTCCTTTTGGTATTAATGTATTTATAGAAACATTTTTTTTATTATTTATTTTGGAAAAAGAAGTGTTTCTTGCTTGGTTCCTCTATTATTACCTATTGCATATCAAGCATACACATAAGAGGATAAAACTATGAAAAAAAATCTCATGCAAAAGTATTTAGACCACTGAAGCATTTACTGTGACTAAAACAAAGAATATGGAAAAAATGTTGATGATTTAGCTCTGTGAAAGGATTCAACTTTTGCTGTGGATGATGGCCATCTCTCTAAAGTAGAGTGATAACATAGGCCCATATAGTAGCCCTACGGCATCCTGTGGTGCAGTACAGGGTCTGAAAATATGATTCCAGCATCTAATACTTATAACAAACAACAGAAAGAAACTAGGGTGGCTTTTCAAATTCTGTCATGGGTGTGCAGTTGTTTTTTTCAAATCGTTTCCTACTTCAATGGTGTCAGTTTGAACTCTGTTCCATATTTCTTTGTTGTAATGAATGTTTAATAAACCTGGTTATTAAACTGCAAAATCCCTTTTTTTATACCCTCTCTTACTTTCTCCAAATTGATAAAAAACAACCAATCAAACAAACAGCTGATTGCTCTAGCCCACGCATTAGTTTAGGGACATTTTCGTGAAAGATATGACCAGAGTATACAATGTGTCTCAGTTTCAGGAAATACAGCATTTTGTAAATCAAGTGTCTCCTATTTTCTACTTATTTGTGTCTTTTAATTTTGTGTGACTATGCTGTTGATTGATTTTTTCTTCACTGCCTATCACCATTACGGAATTACTTGTAGGAATATTTAGTTATGACAGCATACTTTGCAGTTTGCTCCAGTAAAGCTTACTGAAATCTAGGCTGACGTCTCATGAATATTTGTTTCATAGAAGCCAATAAAAAGCATGATATATTAATCTAGATGTCAGATATTGAGAACACCATTGTGTTACCATCAGAAGATGGGACTGGGCACTGTAGGCTTAGAGAATGAATATATATTAGATAAGTCATGCATTTTTGTAGTAGCATAGAGGAGAACAAAATTCCCTTGGCAAGGTTATTCATAAGTTTAGTTCAGAAATAAAGAAATCATGTCTTGATCCTTTCTTTGCTAATCCCAGATCAAATCCAATATGGAAAAAAACATTACTCCTTTCTAATCTTGATCTAATGCTTGATATTAACCTCAGGGCAAATTGCATGCGAGCTTGCCATTTGCTGAGAAATACAAAAGAATACAAATAGTTCCTTGAGCATATGAACCAGTGAATGTAATTTCCTATAGATTTGTGTCTTTTTGAGATGGCTAAGATGATGCGAGAGTTGTTTGAATATTTTTTTTTTGTGATCATGGCACTTATAATTATGCTCTGGGTCTATGGGACACCCACAAACTTTCTCTTATTCCTATTTTCATACATCTTCTAGTACCATTAATTATCATTACAACATATTCTGCTTCTTCCAATTTTATTGGAACAGACATATGACACATGTATAGCCAGTACTAATAATATATAGTGTTTATCCATTGAAAATTAATCTAAAAAGCAGAAAGATTACAAATAATGGAGAGTATTGGGCAGACAGTGTATGCAGACTGAATGGAATTAACATGCCTCTGAGCAGAAGGAAATTTATACTACCTACACATATTTGTCTTTTGATAGCTATGCAATCAGTTTAATCTGTACATCTGGATATGTCGTTCAGGTTTTCAACCTCATTAAAAGCTTCTCTTTAAAAGAAGACTTGATCTTCCAGTTGTATTATCCCTCTGATAATAGAATTAAAGGAACAGTTTTCATTATTTCCAGCTGCCTTTTGCAGAATTTATCCTTACAATGTATTCTCCTGTTGATGAGAGCATTACGGAATCAAATGCAGAGATCAATATGATCAGCGAATGTTCACTTTACTGAGATTAGCTGTTTCTTTATAAACCCTTTTTGGTTATATAACTGGCTGTCCATGAGGGTATCTACAGTGTATTATCGGTTAAAGGTAGCTGTCCATAAAGCTATTACTAACATTTTATTGGCTAAACTACTGCACATGCTAAGAAACCAAGTTACACTAAAATTAACTATGTTGATAGTTCTCTTTAATTGTTTTTCTTTCAGCTGGTACTCGTTCCCACTGAACCAGCTCATGTATTCCTTCCAGTGCTTATCAGAAAACTGTCTTTTCTCCTCACCGAACTGGCCTTTGTTTATCTTTCAGTTCTCTGTTTCAAGCCCTTGTTAGAATTGCTCAGTATCAATCAGTCACACAGCATCCAGGCCTTGTTCTCTGTAAAATGTTCCCACATTCTCCTATTTCACAACCCTACTTGCAAAGAACTCAAGTGATAGGACCTCCATAATTTCCTTGGAGAAGGCATCACATGGTCTACATAATTGCTTTCTAAAACATACTAACTGGGATACTCCCCCCCCCCCATTCCTCATGTTGTGGAAAAAATCCTTCAGGAATTTAATGCAGCTAAAACTGAGCATTATTTTTAGGAATAATTCTAAACCTATTTTTCATAAAATAATGAGATCCTTTCTGTAAAGTTTGCAATTCAACAGAAATTAAGAGGCCTGATTTATACCTCTGTATGGAACTGGTTACCTTACATAGATAATTTAGTGTATTTCCATAAGAAATTAAAAAAAAATTATTGGTAGTTATAATTAATCCCCATGATAAATTTTTTCTCAGAAAAAGATAAACTCTCAGGAAAAGGAGTGTTTCTTCTCAAACACAGTGAACTTGCTACAAAACACAGTCAATGTGTTAACTGTCCAGTGGCTCAGAATGCTTCTTCCTAAAGAATACCCCTAGGAGCCCTGGGAATCTTCCTTTCACTGAGTCATTTGGGATTTAAGACATGGAGTTCAAGGAATCACAGCCCACAACCCTCTAATGCTTTATCACAGATCTATTCACTGATGAAAAGCAAGACATTTGAAAACTCTGAGACTTCTGACTAATGACTGGACTCTCATTTCAACTTTTTTCCAAAAGAAGGCTTCATTTAATGAATTAATTTGAGGTTTCAGCTTAAGCTTTCTTTAAAATAGAAAAAAAACCCCTAATTTTATTTGTTATAACTTTTTAACAGCCAATTTGAAAAGAAATTTTTATTGGAAATAAAAACTACACCTCCTGATCAGTTTTTTTAGGTTCCATCTGGCAGAACAAGTAGAGAAAAAATAGAAATTGATATGAAATTTGGCTTCAATTTTTGTATTGCTACGTTGGACGGTATTGACATAAAATGACTTCAGACACCTCCATAGTTCTACATTCTGATCCCAGAGCAAAATACTTGTCATGTTTTCATTGCTTTTGAAAGCAGGAAATATTGAAAAATTGAAAAATAGTAGGAAGGCCTTTGCATGCAATATTTCATGCTCTGTTTTACAAAGTTTACAGGACAGTATTTCAGAAAAGGATTTAGACATACTAAGATTTTTCCAGCTTATTCTTCGCAATTACAGATTTAATTTTATAAGGATATCACAATCTGCATATTCCAGCACACATTTCCTTAACAGATTCTTTTTCCCTTAGTGCAGCTAAGTATTTGTTTTTTTCATTTTCTTCAGCTAAGCCCCTTCTGTTACCTGTGTCAGCCACTCCCCTCTGAATATAACTGTGTCTCCTTGCCCTACCTGCAGCCATTGTTTCCTAGAGATCCATCCAAAAGATGCCATCACTCTCAGCAAAGATACAGCCAGGCATGTTTTTGCTCTGTGTGACAAAAAGTTTTTAGCTCCAGAAATGCCTCTTAAGGGCAGGATAGCCATTAATAAAAAGCACATAAAATTGACAGGAATCCTTTTGTATGTTCTTGGCAAATATTTGCAGAAAATGGTATCGCTTTTTTGTACACTGCTCTCAGCCGTGTCATGAGACAAGTTTTATCTGTCAATTGAACTTAAACAAGCTTATTACAAATCTTATAATGCAGGGCCTAGTAAAACAAACACAGTTTTCCCTACACCACATTAAACAGTTAATTGAAAGACAAATATCATCTTTAGCTATGAATCCATACTGATCCCTCCAGTTTTGCTCAAAATAAAACTTTGCCTAGGGTCTTTGAAGCGGTATGGGGTTATGCAGATTTTCATTCTCTCTGAAACACACACCTACACACTCTATATGAATGCCAAATAGTACTCGCTTTGTACAGGAAGGCAGTAGCACTACCACTTTTAGGTGAGAATTTTAGGGCAACTGTCAGATATGAGCTGAGTATTCACTCCACACAGCTACTAACATAATCCAGAACAGTCAAGTTTATTCTAAGTACCTTTTGTCTATATGCTAGTACGATTTTTGCACTGACAGACTGATTTTATTGTTCTTTTGAATCTGAAACTGTTTGGTTCTGTAGACTTCTTTAATTAGTGTAATAACTTTGTATATAACAGAATAATGTAGTCTCATAATTTTTGTATATTTTCAGTGAAGACCTTAAACTTCCAAAATGCCTTTCTTAACAGAACTACAGAACCTATCTAATGAGATCATAACAACAACTGATTTATTTCAGGAATAATGCAAAGGTTTGACCTAGACACATTGCAGTACTGACAGTCTTCCCTTCCTTTTCTTTAACTCTCAGATAATATATGAATATATTATTTACAACCTAACATGAGCTACCAATGTTAGGTTAAAGTAGAGTTTATACATTTTGAGGGAAAGTCTGATATTCTTAATCTAGCTTTTATAACACTAGTCTGTGTTTGAATACAGATGAAGGATTTGACTCTGAGACAAGCTTATTGCTGACTTTGGGAATATCCTAAAGTTCCAGGATGCAATATTCTGCAGGTTTAGAGTGAAATCAAGATGATTGAGTAACCAGCCAGCTAAGTCTAGAACAAGAGTAACCTCATTTTCTTTTTCAGAAGACAAGTCCTCCTATAAACTATCCTACCACTCTAAACCCAATATCAAATTATGTATTCCCTATTCAATTTAAAGACTATTAACTTTTAAAAAGCCCCTGTAAGTAATTTGTAACTGCAACTCATATTCTCAGCTGTCCCTTCTGTGGTGCTGAACTAATCCTAACTCTGATCAAGCAAAAAATAACATGATTATTATGTTGAAATCTGTTCAATGATGTTGGAAAGCTAAAAAGAATGTGAAACTTGAACTTCCTGTTTACAGTAACTATTTCCTAAATTCAGCTTGTTGTCATAAATTCCTTTTAAAGGCAAAAAGAATAACTTAGAGTGCTCCAAAATGTGTCATGAGACTCAAGAATCCTGTACTACTAGTCTGTAAATTTCTGCTGAAGGATCTTCATGACCAAATGTCTAGTTCCAGCTGGGATTTTCTGTTTTATTTTGTGAGAGTGGCCTGCAGAAAAACAGTCTCTGAGAGAAAAATTCAGGAGCGGTGAGCCTTGCTGGCTCAGCCTTATGCACCTTCTTAGGTAGTTTGGGAGTAATGCATCTGTGATCCAAAAGCTGATTCCCACAGATCAGCACAAGACTGACTATGATGCCATACTCCTTGTTCTGAAGGTTGTATATTCTCACACATGATATACCTCATCAGAAAGTCCTCAGCACACTGAGACCTCATTCACAGAGGACTTTCCCTGTAAGAAGGTTATGCGCATAGTCAAAGAGATAACCAGCTCTGACCTCCCCTCCAAACAGAAGTACTACATAGCCTTGGCTTTCAGAGGCAACATGATGTCTCTGCTTCACCTTCCTCCACTTCTTTATAGCTGAACAGACATCAATAGCTAAGCAACTATCCACATCACAGCTTGGGTCAATGCTCTCTAACTCAGCACAACTGGGATTGTGCAAAAAGCACTGCTCACAAGCAAGTTGTAAATGGACTGCCAGGTAGATATTCTGGAGCTCAGGAAAGGTCAGACCCAGCCCTGCAGGAGTTTGTAACCTCAGCTTTGGGAAAATGTCATCTTTGATATAGTCAGTGTAGGTTCCTCCCACTGCAGTCTTGAGCTTTCTACAACTTGGTTCAAATTGCAGTCTTTGAAAACTTATAAATCAGCTAACCTTTGATGATTTTTCACAAGGATGTGAAAAAATGTGTACCCTGGACCCCAGACAACCTTCAAACCTTGTTTTCAAAAAGCCTTGAGGGAACATGAATGTACCTATGCTGTAAGATAGGCAGAAAACTGAATTAACATTGTTAATCTCTCTTGAAACAACTAAAGCATTTAAGCAAAATTTTCACCAAATAGGAAAAAATGCTCTGATCTTGTGTCAGACAAAGCATAAGAAGTGTAAGCTCATACATGTAAAATTTGTAAAGTTATGAGCAACTAAATATAAGCTCTTTTGTTATAAAATACCTGTCAGCTCTAATATTAGTACTATTATCAGCCCTACATGTAGTAGTGTATAGTAGATGTAAGTACAAAAAATACATTTACATATCCTCCTGAAACCAAGAGAGATTTTTAATATCTCCCATTACCATAATAAACTGTTTTCTCAACACTGTCATTTCATTAGAGAAAATATTAGGAGACAATTTAAAGATTAATGCAATGGCACCCACTATAATATTACTTACTGCACCCTACAATACATTATACATTACTAAAACCTACTTTAGCTCTGTCCTTCATCTGGACATGTGCTGCACATGCTGCAAGAAATGTACATAAGCAGCACTGGTAGGAAAACTAGTACTGTAGGAGGTGACCCAAAAAGTACCTTGTTCAGTTTCTTTTTAGACTGTGAAAATGTGTCAACAAAGTTACTTAATAAAAGATTCTTTCAGAGAAAACTTTTGGAGTAGTGAACCCTGCTGGCTGCTTACAGGAATTCATAAAAAACACCCTTGCATCCTCTCCAAACTGAAAAGGCGTTTTTTGTATAAACTAAGATAATGAGACATAACAAGACTGGCTATTTTAGTAGGAATTAGGAGAAAAAGAGGCAAAAAAGACATATCAGTTTCAGAAATTAAAAATAATTCAGGATATTCTGGTGGAGATTGCAACTTTTTATCAAATTGTGGATGAGGTAGCCATGTCTTTGTAAATTACGGGCATGGCATGCAAACAATGGCTTCATTTATTGGTCTGCTGTTTGTGTGCTTACAGTGCTTGTAATTGAGGATGATTATAGTTAATGGTTCTAGTAATGTGTACTTTCAAACCAGCAGGACAGTGTAATTTGTATCAAACCTATTCAGTATCTCTTCAGGCATTTTGCCTAGTTTAATCTTAACCCAGCACTTGCTATAGATGAAACCTCTGGAAGCTTCACAGCTGGCTCAAATAGGAGATTTCATGGTACTTTCACAGTTCACTCAAAAGAAATACAAGCTTCCAAAGCCTTCAAGTAATGTGAACGGCTCCTAACCTGTTGTACTTTAATATGACAAGGCCAAGATCTCTAGGACAGGAAACAGTTGTATGTACGATATTGAAAGAAAGCAAAACATCTGTCTGTGAACAGTTGACATCATATTCAAAAGCAAAATTAAGTGTTCCTGGAGAATGGATTCACATTTCTAAAATGTTTTAAATAAGGAAGTGGATACAACAGTCAGATTTTCTTTTCAATAGGTGGGAATATCCTGTAAGGGTACTTTATTGCATGTCTTTAAAAAATGTACTTCTTCAGCTTATGCTTTAAATACAGATACAGTATGTAGGCAACTCTAGAAGCTATTAGCTCTGGGTTGCACTGGAGAAACAGAGCAATAAGAGACATGTCTAAGAACATGAAAACAAGTAAGGATGAAAAAGGATTTGAACATAACTGAGTACTAACTGGGATTCTAACAGCTCTTTAAGTACAGGATTATATTCCTATCTTTTTGTCTATGTCTTTTTGTTTCCCAGATTTTTTCTTAATAGTCTGTACTCTATTACTTGGTGATGCCATTCAATAATCTTCATATACAATGAAGACAATTCCCAAGACTAATAGTCTGCCCAATTTGATCTGACACATTATCTGTTTTTACTGTCTGTAGATAGGATTCATTGAAATGTTGGCTTTTTATTCTGGATAGCCATTTCAGTATTTTTTCATACTGACATAATTGTTTATTTTAACTGATGTGAGTGATTGCTGCAGTTTTCTTCTATGTTTTGTTATGCTTGGTCAATATCACTTTTGCTGTTTTGTGCTGGGCCTTGGAGATCAGCACGTAGCACAAGTAGTGGGATTGTTGAGAGTTTTAGGTATGAAGAAGTGTGCATAGATCTTTTTTTTTAGTTTGCACCACAATCATACATATTCCAAGGACCTACAGTCTGCTGAAATGTCTAGATTGCAGAGTACAACAGCCCACCTAATATTTCTCTGTGTATAGGAACTGCAATTTCTATTATTTTCAGGCTCTCAGTGTGATATTCTGGGGAGAATTCAGGGGTTGACCCTCCTTCTTATGTCAACTCTTCCTTATTTCTACCACTGTCTGCAATTGCCCGGCCATTCCAACCCTAGGGGAAAAGGCAAGCTTTTACCAAAAGTTCATGCCTTGTGTTTCAAATTTCATCAAGTAGAACACTCACAGGAAACTTGTCCTTTTATTCCGACTTCAAGGTGACTGTAAAAGGAAAAGAACCCTAAACCTTGAAATAAAATGAGAAACCTATTACCATGGGAGTGCATGGCATAAACATAAGCATCTGATGTAGGTCTTTCACAAACAACTTGCTGTCTTGTCAACGGGAGATGAATGAGATCTTACAAAGACTCTAAACTCCTCATGCATTTTCATAGTTGCAGCTGTAGCTTTCAAGGGTTCCATTTCAAAAGGGAAACAAGTCAGAACTGCTTACATACAAAAATATACAATGATCCTACAGCCCAGGAGGAGCTCTGATTTTGAGAAATTCTATTGTATTGCAATCAAATATGAGGAAATCCTTTTCATTCAGTAGATTCTCATGTGAATAGCTGTATTTCTTATCTGGGCAAAAAAGAACATTTCTAGTCCAAATAAAAGGTTTTGCAGTTACTTAAAAATATTCAGAGGGCTTGAGGAGAAAAGTGAGTGTGGTCAGAAGCCATAAGTGGCAAGGCCTAGTAGCTGTAAACTATCAGACTGGGACTAGGGGTGAAGCAAGCTTAGAAAACATCAATAAAATCATGTTAATGCACTTTAGGTGCATTTTAGATGCCTATATTGTAAAAAAGTGATATCTATTAAATTTATAAACTACCACCGGGATTCTCTCTTTTATAGAGACTCGCATTACAACAAATAAACTGCAGAATACTGATCAAGCGATTAGATAGATGAACTCAGTAAGATTTTGAAAAACTGGGCAAACCTCATGTTGCAAGATTCCAAAATGAAACTGATCATGCTGGCATTCCATCAAGAAGTGAAACACATAAAGTTGTAATACTACAAATTCTGATTACCACTGAAGTTAAAAGAGTAAAAATATACTGGATACGTTTTGCTTTCTTTTTCCTGTAAAACTTTGCATCTTGTTGAATACAAGCCAACAAAGCCACACAAATTTGCTGAACTAAAATGCATTATTTATTTCTTTTCTTTAAATTATGTTTACAGTAGCTGATGGACTGAAGGCTAGTCATTATGCTTGCACTTTGCCTGCCATAATGTGTCAAAATTTGTACTTTCAAAAATTACTTATTAAAACTACTGACTGATTTATATCATGGTAACTGAATTCCAGTTGGAGATAGTAGTTCACAGGTCATTCCACAAGTAAACCACAGCTCTTTGAGATCTTTTCCAAGTATAATCAAAATCAACATATTTCTGTTCTTGGATGAAACTTAAAGCACTTCTTCTTCAGGCACTTGAACAAGAAAATCTGAACAATATCCTACCTTGGAAAGCAGACAAAAAGATAAATTATTGTAAGGCTTTGTATTAAAAACAACATTTGTGAAAATTTGTATCAAAATGCTGTCAAAAAGGATAATATAGAAAATGTATTTTCATAGAATCATTAAGGTTGGAAAAGATCTCTAAGATCATTAAGTCCCACTATCATGATCCCAGTCATCTTGTTTCACTGAGTTTGGAGGCCACAAGTAATTTCAAACATTCACTTTAATGACTGTGTAATTTCAGAGCAACCATTTCAGCCTGCCTTCAAGTTATGAAAAGTATCTCCTCAGCAACTGTTCAATTGCAAAGTGTTGACACACTGCAGACCATAGGTACTTTTGCTGACTTTCTATTTTGTAAATGTGATATGTGAGGATTTATATTCATTGAGAAGCAAAAGTTCTGCCTACAACTTATTATTTCTGGAACTTCAGGAAAAAGAAGCCTGAAGGTTACATTACTGTTTTCATAATTTTCCATATATCAGCAGATGACATGTAATACAAAACCAGGTTACTTGATGCTTTATTCTGATTTTGTGTTCAAATAGAGTAATATTTTATTCTTTGACAGAAACTATTCTTGATTTACCTTCATATAACAGCTTCTATTAGTAAAAACAGTTATAATAAATTTTGGTTCACAAAAAAAGTAATTATTGTAAACCAGGCTTCATACAACTATACCAATGAGCTATTTATAGTAAAAACAATGTTTGATTTATTTAGGTATTCAGAATATTAGATAATGTCTTTAAATAGTTTTGATTTATTAGGGAAGGTATTAGGATAGATATTGTTTATTATCTAACATAGAACTGTTTTCCTTTCTTGTTCATGATGTAATTCAAAAGAAAATTATTGACTAGGTTTTATTCTTGCAAGCTAGTATATACCTTTCCATAGTTGCCTCCAAACATCTCAACATGCTGGCTTCACTCTTTGAATTTCAATAAAATTTGCTTCTTTATGGACCAGCCTTTTTTCAGTTTTGTGCAGTGTTAGCAGAGTTAAGATTTTATAACTGTTTGTACCCGACTAACTATATGAAAAGCAATTTTGGGCCATTAGAGAAGATAATGATCTCAGTAAAGGGACTAAGAGGAAGCTGAGCATTTGGGTTTTGCAGCTTTAAAAATGCAAGATCAACCACTTGTGGTTGTTTTGAATAGGATTTAATTTCTGATTTTACAAGCAGCAGTGTCTGAATTCCAAGTATATTCATCAAATGTGCTTCAGCTCTTAGCCTTTAAGTTATATCATGGCCAAGTTTGTTAGGGATGATGAAATAAAGGAAGTTAAGTCAGAGAACAGATCCAAGAATGAATGAAATACAATTTTTTGTGATTTAGAAAGAATACTTCTAATTTATTCACATTTAAGGAACAAACAATAACAAAAAAGATATATTTCATATTCTTAACCATTCTTGAAGCTATAAAACATCAAAATTTTGTTACTTGGGTTCCTTTTCTTCTGTTTAATTTCAGGGCAGTTTTTCCAGGACAATATAAAGGTGGTATTGCACTACCACAGAATATCAGATTCTAAAGACTTTTAATGGAATGACAGTGAAATTCTTAGCAGTTGTGGAATGATACTGAAATTCTTACGCAATTATGTTATTGCTACAGAGGGTACACCGTGTTTTATGGAGAGCCAGCATTTCCTCCCTCATGAAAAGAAAAGCTTCTGAGAAGAAGATATTCCTTAAGTATTCTGTATTCTTATGAGCCTGAGATAGCAACCACATTACAATAATATCATTAAATATAAAATAAGACTAAAGAGTAGACATATTACCCTATTAGCATATCATTCTCTTTTCTTCCAAAGCCAGCTGGTAAGCTTTCACTGCCTGACATCTACTACAGGGCAAACTGTTGGGAGTTGCTCTCTAATTGACACTGAATCCTGAGCTCTGTGTATTCTGTGCATTCTTTCAATAGGTAGGGATCAGAAAACAAGACATTCCCCTGATACCGCAAGCTGCTTTATGAAAGTGACTGTTAGTAGGGGTCCTGATTTTAAACTGTACCGGAGGCGGACACATCAGAAATGCAAATTACAATAATTTCCACACTTTTTTTTATTCTCATATCCATAACCCTTTCTCTCAACCCAAGAAGCACTCTTCATGCTTTCTCTGGCAGATTTTTTGTGTTAGATGTTGTTTTTAAAGAACTTCACCTGACTGGAATTGCAGAGTAATTTCCTAGATTATGCAAGACTTGCCCCAGACTTGCTGCTGAAATGTGTAACATACAGTAAAATTATCTAAATGTATGTATATGCACATGGGTGTGTACACATGTATTCAAAAGTAGTATAGTTTCCTGGGATACAGAGTATTTCAGCGAACTGAAAGGTCTCTAAACTTATATAAATATTCTTTTCAAACATTTGCAAAACACATAATAGGTAGAGAGAATAATTAAAGCCAGGAAGTAACTGATGTGAAAATGCTTTGAAGTACCTATTGCTTTCATGCTTAGGACTGATTCTTTTTGTCATATATGTCTATTCTTTGTTTGAGTAAAAAAATCATCAGAATAGTGGGAAAATTGCTCTTACATATTAAATGTCCTTCCACATAACAGAAGCTATATAGCAACTGTTATTTTTTGAGTATGTTGATATAGATTTCATATGCAGAATGTAACAGAGGGGTCATTGGGAGATGTTTGGACTCTGACAATCTACCATTGGTGCAGAAGTCTTGTGATGTCCATTGATGATCCTCAGTGTCTCACAAATTGGGCCCAGAGGGTGGTGGTAAATGGAGTTAAATCCAGCTGGAGGCCAGTTACAAGTGGGGTTCCCCAGGGCTCAGTCCTGGGTCCAGCCCTGTTCAATGTTTTATCAACGACCTGGATGAAGGCATTGAGTGCTCCCTTAGCAAGTTTGCAGATGACACTAAGCTGGGTGGAAGTGTGGATCTGCTGGAGGGTTGGGAGGCTCTGCAAAGGGACCTGAACAGGCTGGACTACTGGGCTGAGACCAACGGCATGAGGTTTAACAAGGCCAAATGCCAGGTCATGCACTTGGGGCACAACAACCCTGTGCAGAGCTACAGACTAGGAGAAACCTGGCTGGAAAGCTGCCTGGAGGAGAAGGACCTGGGGGTGTTGGTTGACAACCGACTGAACATGAGCCAGCAGTGTGCCCAGGTGGCCAAGAAGGCCAATGGCATCTTGGCTTGTATCAGAAACGGCGTGACCAGCAGGTCCAGGGAGGTTATTCTCCCTCTGTACTCGGCACTGGTGAGACCGCATCTCGAGTACCGTGTTCATTTCTGGGCCCCTCACCACAAGAAGGATGTTGAGGCTCTGGAGCGAGTCCAGAGAAGAGCAACGAAGCTGGTGAAGGGGCTGGAGCACAAATCTTATGAGGAGCGGCTGAGAGAGCTGGGGTTGTTTAGCCTGGAGAAGAGGAGGCTGAGAGGAGACCTTATTACTCTCTACAACTAACTGAAAGGAGGTTGTAGAGAGGAGGGAGCTGGCCTTTTCTGCCAAGTGACAGGGGACAGGACGAGAGGGAATGGCCTCAAGCTCTACCAGGGGAGATTCAGGCTTGAGATAAGGAAAAAATTCTTCATGGAAAGGGTTGTTAGGCACTGGAACGGTCTGCCCAGGGAGGTGGTTGACTCACTGTCCCTGGAGGTGTTTAAGGTGAGGGTGGATGAGGTACTTAGGGGCATGATTTAGGGATTGGTGGGAAGAGTTGGACTCGACGATCCTGTGGGTCTCTTCCAACCTGGTTATTCTGTGATTCTGTGATTCTGTGAAATTCCAAGAGCTAATGCAAGGCTAGACATAGAAGTACTAATCTCCAATCTCCTGGTCTTTGCAGTGTACAAGTTACTGAATAAGCCTAAAGGAAGTTTGCAAAAATTAGCCTCTGTTCTTTCATCTATAATGTAAGAATCAGGAAATGAATACGTAAGGCTGTTTATCCTAGCTGGAATATCATAGAGGATGAAGATTCAGTTGGTCTTAGAACGGGACAAGGAAAGAAATAATACCTTGTGTCTTTCTTTCATCTCTCAATTTCTGTACTGTCAGATGAAGGCCACCTGGAATTTGGGGCAGTGTAACCACCAAATCAAAAGAGCCATCTGAACTTAACATGATTAAACATGCACATATGCTGACTTTTAAGAGTATCCTACATTAGCCTGATAGCTGATGCTGGCCTCCTTACATCTCTGAACAGACGTATGAAACATGCAGTGACAGAATGATCTAGATGCTGTGAATTGTGTCATCCATACTGATGGGGTCGAGGCTTTCAATCAATCATTGTTTTTCACCTCCTCTCCTTCCACCAACACACTGATGTCCTTGAAGTCATGTCAAGGCTACTTATATCCCAATGCAGAGAGCAGGACAGAAGTTGTTAAATAAGTGTTGACTACCCTTCTGGTGCAGCTACTTCTGTGTAGCAGGATATGCAAGTACAAGCAAAGTGCAATAGTATTAAAGCTCATCTTCCCTTTTTTACCTAAAACATACATGTCAGCATAAAAGTCCTAAAAGATTTTAAAACCACTGTCAAGATTTTGGTTATTTTTTCCTTTTTTTTCTTTTTTTTTTAATTTCCCAAAAACAAAGGTCCATTTTAGGCCCTTGCAAAATTGTAATATCAGTGATAATTTTTTTAATTAAATCTACTTCTTGATTAAAAGTTATCAAATAATAACTGAAGATTTAGTTCCTGTAAAAGATTTTGCTTTAATTTAATGTCATTTTTACTCAATAAAACACTGTGAGTGACGCTGGAGGAGGGACTTATAAATTATTTTATGGGCTGAAAATATATCCTTTGCAAGACAGTTGAAATAAAATCTAATATTTTTACTTATTTCTGAAAACTAAGTTTTCACTTTTAGCTCGGTTCCACTAGTGTCTGGCTTTCCAGGTGGCTTTGGCAAAGACATAAAGATATATTTTTCAGGGGAGAAGGCTAATAGACTAACATGTATTATGTATATTCATAATCTCCTCTGCAGGGAAAAAAAATAGGTGACTAAGATTATAAAATTATCACTACTTCTCAAATTAACTTAGGAAAAACATCCTAGAAATAAAAGTTCTAAGCTGTGTACAGGAATTAACATGCAGCACCACCTACTATGCAGAAATTACAGAATTCTACTTAGAGTGTAAGAGAATCAGATCAAAATAAATATCACTACCTTTCTGCAAGCTTTTGAATACAAGTGTGGTGCAATTCCTTCACAATATATTTTTAATGAGAAAATTGACCATTAGAAGATTTTGTCTATTCATCTTCTGATGTCTCCATTACTCCTTATTACTACTCAAAAGCATAAAGGCAATGTAATCTATGAAAACTTGCCTACATGGAAAAAAACAAACCAAAAGACATACCTACACTAATTTGATGACCTGTTGTAATATGGTTTTTATGAATCTCATACTTTTTTTTCTTTCTGTTTCCCATTTATTCTTTTAATATTATGCAGTATTGATGTTATCGGTTCCTTGGTATAGAGACTGTGTTTTATTGTGTCATTATAAAGTTCTTAGAACAACGGACTATTTGTCTAAGTCTCCTAGACACAACGGCTGTGGTAGGTGATACTTGTCATTGTCTGCTGCTGTCCCTTTGAAATATAAGGAAACGTATGCATGCAATTTTATTTGTTTCTCCCAATATGTTCAATACCACTGCAAGGCTATATTAAGTTCTCTGTGCAGAGTAAACAACTTAAATTTACATCGATGTTATTAATAACAAGAAAAGTATCAAAAGCCTTTATGTCAGTGATATTTAAATATCATTGTTCAGAAGCAGTAATGTAGAATAAGAAGCAACAGCCTGTATTGGTTGCAAATGTAAATGTATATGTATGTTTTATATCATGCATAGACACAACTATTTGATGAGTGAGTACCTGCCATTAAAACACAAAAATATTTATTGACACTGATGTTTGCAGGGTTATCAAATAGACTGATATTCTGCCAGCATTGTGTTAATAACTTTATACTTAATTGTTAGTTTTTAGGTTTATGGCTGTTCTTTTTGACTAATATAATATGATCATATATTCAAAACAAATGAAATTCAGGTAAGAGTTTTTGTTGACTGTCAACAATTCTGCCTAAAAGTGAAAACTATAGTTTCAATGGCTTATGTAAAACATATAAACTATATTTTTCTAAGTAAAATTTTCTGATTTTTTAAAGTAAAACCAATATACTCTGTTTTCTATATGAGCATTGTTTCTGCATAATCAGACACATATGCAAATCTTTGCATAATCTACATTTACATAAAAATTATGGATTTGTTTAATTTACACATTTCTGAAGATATTTCATCAAGCATAGCCATTAGTACTTTATTGTGAAAACAGCAAATCATAACTAGTGTTTCCAGAAAACAGATTTCAAGTGAGAAATTTGCACTTCAGAAAGGAAGAATGAAACATAAAAATGAAGTTTATGTGACTAGATGTGTAGCTCATGTTAGTCAACCAATTGTAACATTGAGTTTTGATGCATGATATCACTCAATAATTCATTACTTTACTCAGCTTTTGAATTTGATATGAATATGCATTCTTTGGGCTATTAATTTTAAATTATTTTCAGTATTCCTATTGTGCTTAGATTTATATTTAAAAAAAAGTTTTGCTTTGCATTTCTTCCTCCCTTGAACATTTTTTTGGCATAGATGTCTTGAAATGCATTTCCCAGAATGACTTCCTGTGAAGAGGTATTTTTCAGGAGAGTGTTTTTTATTCTGATTCACTAGTAAGCCAAATGTCATCACAGGATTTTTCTACCCTGCTGCTACAATCCTGTTACAACCCCCTGTTGATAAATCCATTCTAACACCAGCTCAGGGTCTTGTGATGCAGCTACTACTTGTTTAACCAGTACTAGAAGAAAGATGGATTGTGCACGTTGGAAGCGGATTTATCTTTCAAGAAAATAACAACTTAGATTTTACTTGGCAAGGATCCTATTCCAGACCTTTCTTTATTTGTTCCAAAAGTTAGTGCCAGAAACCAGCTGAACATATGAGATACAAATCAAATGTTTCATTGAAGCTGCAGCCTGTTTTATACCTTGGAGATTTTTTAGCAGCTTGAACCTTTCTAGGAGTAAGAGATTACAAAGTTTGGGGGGCTAGCATGTTCTTCCTGATTTCTCTGCCATATAGTACCTATGCAGAGGGGTTTTTTTTTTTACATTTGCAGTATGATTTTAATATGAATTTCTAGCTTATGTTCATATATTGACTCATTTTTTTAGTTGATACACATGCTAACCTTCATGTTATACCAGACTATTTTCTTCAACAGAGAATCAAAAATATCCATTCATACTAACTTTGCAGTTTCTCTTCTAGGATTTTTTCCTCAAATAAAAATATGTAGAAGCCAGGTAGAACGTGCTGCTTTCTGCTGAATGCCTGCTGTCAGCTCAACAGTGTAACCAGAAGCACCCACACAGTCGTGGCAGCCACCTTACCACAGCAACTTCACTTTGGCACCAGAGTCAAATGTGCATAGGTTCACACTGTGAAATCTCCCTGTGCCCCTCTGTGAATTATGATGCTAGAGATCCTTGAAGGATTTGTGGCACTTACACAGGAGATCCCAGCACCACATGAAGGCTGTAATTTAGTCCCAAGGGCAGTAAGGCTGCTGGCAGCAAGGTAGGAAGACTGGGCATGTTACTGCCACAGGCTTGTGCCACACATCTGCTACATCCTAGCAAAAATAACTCCCTTCACTCTCTTTCATTTTGCTTTTGACAGGTTTCTACCCTCCCTATTCTCATATTCAAAACTCCCTTCTCCCCATACCCAAAGCTTTGTGTGGATTCTTATATCTAGATGACTGCAAAGTATATGACAATACTTTATGCAGCCTTTCTTTGCAGCTGAGGAGAAACACAGATAGTTATACGGAAAAGGTTGATGGAAAGGCTGGTGTTCAGAATGGATCATATGAATCCTGCTCAAGTGATTTATTCACAATTCGTTAGAAGCACATTTGGTCAGTTTGTTGTAAGCAAAGATGTCACCTTTGTAGATAACCCTAATTTTCCACAAAATCAATTTCACTATAACCTTAATTTCCTTACTTAATATGAAACAAGGATATTTACTAATGTCCTACTTTTTATACTTCCCAGTCCCCATAAACACTACATAAAAATAGCAAGAATATGTACACAGTCTTACTCTATGAAGCATTGCTTTCATAAAAGCCTTGAGAAGTCATCTTTGAGGAGGAGACAAGTAATACTGAAAATAAAGACACAGTCCCTTCTCACCCTATACATAGATCTTATGTTTAGTAGCAATTATGTGTCAACTGTAGGAACAACAGATTTCAAAGGCAGAAAACTGATGGCTTTGGTGAAATATATGAACATGCATAAGACCAGATTTCAGCCTGATTGGAATAAAGGTTAGATTTCTGGTATCTCATGTCCTACAGTTGCACATAAAGAACATGTGTTGCATAAGAAGTATCGAAATATCCTTTTTATTCAGAAAAACACTTAGTCACTAATTCATAGCAACACTTGACTTATTAAATACTTACATGCTCTATTTATTACTTGCTGTGTTTTCTTCTGTTAATACTTCTTTGTATTTATATTTCTGCCTGTGTGTAAGTGTTCTAAGTCGTGTAAAGGTTGCACATATTTTTTACTTCCCAAAATAAAACATCAGTGCATAATCTGAAAGGAAACTTTGATTTTAATGAAATAAATTATAAATAAGAGCCTTTGAACAAGTACTTAATTGTTTAGTGGTACCACCCGGTAGGATGATCTGTCAGAGTAGTGTTAATGAGGAATTTTCAGCCTTTGGTGGTGGAAGAAGTGTTGAAGCCAGGAGTCAGTTGCCAAAATATCAGTTTGACAGCCTTTCAAAACATTAAAAGAAGTTGTTACTTCTCTAAGAATAAAGAAACCACGACACTTTCCTGATCTTTGCTTCCCTCTATTTTGCTTTGCATATATATTCAATTGCTGAATTCCTGTGTGTTAAGTGAGAAGCATCAGAGCTGCCCCTAGGCTGAGTAAACAGAAAATATTAATTGCAATATTAGAGGAATAAAAGTATTTAATGTTTCAGTGAGATTCACCTTGTAAAACTCTGAACAAAATTTCATAAACTGGAAATGGTGTATTAATGATGCAGAGATGTTAGCTTCTGGGAAAGACTAGTTTAATGACCCACCAACCTGCAAAGGTACGTTACTACATTTCAATCTTTCAGTTTATTTGAAGATGCATTTATTTAAAGACACAATGTTTTCATTGAAAATCTGATATTACAGAAGTAGTTATTAAATAAAATTATTATAATAAAGAATGTATCTGTTGATTTTATCTAGTTTTTATTTTTAGAGACTGATTCTGTTGAAGTATAATACGCTGTTTAAAATATAATTGGTGAAGGCATTTCAATCTTAACTTTTGATGAGAACATGGAATATTTTTTTAAATTATATTTTTCCTCTTGTGAAGGCTTTATTTTATTTTTGCACTATACCCATTTTATCAAGCTGAATCAGTAGCTCAGCTATAAGATATTTTCTTTACAGTTTCATTTCTTAGACTGCAAATCTTTCTTTACTGCTTTTAATGCAAAACTCACAGCTTTAGTAGAGTTTGAGCTTAGCAAAATGTCAAGGCCAACTCATCCATTAGGATTTTTCTGATATTTATGCTTTCTCTTACTCAGATTTTTTTTAAATAAAGTGTTCAGAGGACCAAGATAAAGATAGTCATAAAATAAATAAACCTGAAGACAGTAAAATTTTCTGATTTTGTGATTATATGTACAATAGAAAGTTCATGTGAAGAAAAGGCTCTTACATACAGTAAAACTTTATTAATTTATACTGGCATAGACATCAGATTAAGAAGTGTATGTGCAAACAACAAATAAGCAAACTAAATACTCACAGAAATGGTAACTGCTAACCTAAGTTCTAGAAAAGCCAAAGTGCTTTTACAGTGTGAGGCCTCATAAGTACATTCCCTGCAAAGCATAGATACTGTGGGTTTTAGACACTTCTTTACTCATTGATAATGCATTTGCTGCCAGAGAATACCTTATCCATGAAAAATATTAAGTGTACAAATGATGTCAGCCTATTCCTTTTTATCCCTTGGGCTCTCTGATAGCACAGGATTGAAGCACTTTTGTTTGCTTGTTCTACTTTCTACCTTATTTTCTTCCTTTTCTTTTTTCCTTCTTTTCTAGGAAACTTAGGCCAAATGTCTAGTTTCACACAGCCTCCTACTGAGAAAGATCTGAAAGGTTTTTTTGGGGTTTTTTTTTTTTTTTTGGTAATTTATTCTGAACATCCTGTGTTTACTGGCAGTTTTACTCTTTCAAGAGACTACAGATATGATAAGAAGGTGTCAATTTAAAAGCATAAGAATGTATGAGTAAAAATTACCATTTTTTTTGCCTTTTCCAAGGATAACCATATTTAGAGTCAGCATTCCATAAGCATTCCTTTCCATAGTACTTGGACATGATGATGAATGCATCATAAAACCATATTTCAGCATACCCTTTCTTAATATTCCTCCTCCTGTGGCAGCAGAATGGAAGTTGCTACATGCTGAGAGTATTATCAAAGTTAAGAGCATCTGCTTAATTCACAAGAGCATCTATCATTCTGAGGAGAATACAAGGGCGAAAGTTTCCAGTCCATACCAAGAAGTAATTTTTCCATCTGTTACAGCATGCTTATCTGACAGCTGAGCAGACCAAGTAGGATTGCAAGGCTAAAGGAATTATAGAATTAAGTGAATTCTGTGCTAACTGGGAAATGAAGAAAAAATAGTTTATTTAAGACATCCTCAGTACAGCACATGACCAGTATTTAGCTTGAAATTCTTTTCAGTGGTAAAAGCGTTAAATCAAAGACTACTGAAGCAGATTTTCTGCTTACTCAATTACTAGTTTGAACAAAGTTCTGCTCTAGTTTTTGTAGCTTGTGGAATGGTTGCTGCAGATAGATATGAATATCCAGTAGGAGAATATTAGTATGTATTCACAGTTGTTACATCATGTAATGATTTTTAAGATGACAAAACTTCCCATTCATCACATGAATTAGGAGTTCATGCAGAATAAAATAATATTATGAAAATTGCTTTGTTTGTTCAAGACTCATTTTTCAAATGTGCTGTTTAGCTTACAGAAAAGATTTTCAGAAACACTTTGAGTGAAAATTACATACCTAAATAATTAATAGAACATTACCAGAAATTGATTCTATTCCTTATGAATCATTGACCCTTATTTATTTTGAAATATTAAAAATGCAGCTATCCGGAAATCTAAGCATGTTTCTCAAAGGTAATTTTTCTAGCAGAAGTTGTCTTGTGTCATTATATACATCATAGAATCATAGAATTATAGAATAACCAGGTTGGAAGAGACCCACTGGATCATCGAATCCAACCATTCCTATCAAACACTAAACCATGCCCCTTAGCACCTCGTCCACTCGTGCCTTAAACACCTCCAGGGAAGGCGAATCAACCACCTCCCTGGGCAGCCTGTGCCAGTGCCCAATGACCCTTTCCGTGAAAAATATTTTCCTAATGTCCAGCCTAAATCTCTCCTGGCAGAGCTTGAAGCCATTTCCTTTTCTCCTGTCCCCTGTCACTTGGCAGAAGAGGCCATCACCCTCCTCTCTACAACCTCCTTTCAGGTAGTTATAGACAACAATGAGGTCTCCCCTCAGCCTCCTCTTCTCCAGGCTAAACAGCCCCAGCTCTCTCAGCCGCTCCTCATAAGGCCTGTTCTCCAGCCCCTTCACCAGCTTTGTTGCTCTTCTCTGGACTCGCTCCAGAGCCTCAACATCCTTCTTGTGGTGAGGGGCCCAGAACTGAACACAGCACTCGAGGTGCGGTCTCACCAGTGCCGAGTACAGAGGGAGAAGAACCTCCCTGGACCTGCTGGTTACGCCGTTTCTGATACAAGCCAAGATGCCGCTGGCCTTCTTGGCCACCTGGGCACACTGCTGGCTCATATTCAGTCGCTGTCAACCAACACCCCCAGGTCCTTCTCCTCCTGGCAGCTTTCTAGACAGACTTCTCCTAGTCTGTAGCTCTGCACAGGGTTGTTGTGTCCCAAGTGCAGGACTCGGCATTTGGCCTTGTTAAACCTCATGCCACTGGACTCTGCCCAGCAGTCCAGCCTGTTCAGATCCCTTTGCAGAGCCTCCCGACCCTCCAGCAGATCCACACTTCAGCTTAGTGTCGTCTGCAAACTTGCTAAGGGAGCACTCGATGCCTTCATCCAGGTCATTGATAAAGACATCATCCTGAAAGGAAACTTTTCTAATATTCCTCTCATACCCAAGGTAAGTCCTTTAGTCAATTTCCTCCATTTCTGTTTTCTTTCTTTGTCAATTCATTCCAAGGGAAGAAATGAGAAGTTTGAATGGGAGGACACTAAAATCTAAACCTAGAACAGCAAGTTCAAAGTGAAAACCTGAAAATGGATTGCTTCATTTCTACATTAACACTAAACTTGAGGAATGGCCTCAAGCTCCACCAGAGGAGGTTCAGGCTTGACATCAGAAAAAGAATTTTCACAGAAAGAGTCATTGGGCACTGGAACAGGCTGCCCAGGGAGGTGGTTGAGTCACCGTCCCTGGAAGTGTTTAAAGACAGGTGGATGAGGTGCTGAGTGGCACGGTTTAGTGATTGATAGGAATGGTTGGACTCGATGATCCGGTGGGTCTTTTCCAACCTAGTGATTCTGTAAACTTCAAAGACTTTCAGTCAAATTGTTTCACCTGTTGTGTGTATAAAGCTGAAAGAAAATGTCAAACTCATTCAAGATATCTTTTTTATAGAACTTTAGAGAGTATCATATGATGTCTTACTTTAAAGTATTACTTCTGCAGATGAATTATTGTATTTCCCATGATGTTGTTGGGGACCTAATATTTTCTATACCATACCCCACTCTATATCTACTACTGGAGAAGTCATTCTTGTTAAAAGAAGCAGATCTTGTGGTGTCTGTGGAAGATACTCCATGTAGGCTACCCTTCACTCAGGGAATATGACAGTCTCTCATAAGTTATTATAGGAATAGACAGACCATGACTCAACAGGAACTGAACTAGCAGGCATTTCTTAGTCATGAACATGATTTTTATGAACTACTCTGAAAAGGCTGAGAGACAAAACCATGGAAACAAACAAAAAAATCAGCATTTGTTCTGCTCCCAGTCTTCCTTAAATTTCATCATCACCTTATCAGATAAAGAGTTGATGCATTCAGTGTCCTGGTTCTGGCATGAAACATAGGACAGCTAGGATCTATTTCTTCCTCTATCAATAACATCCACTCTTTGACCTTGGGCAAGTTGTTTCTTGGGTACGTGCCTTCATTTCCCCTTCTACTCTGAGTATGTCTTCTTTAGAGATTGTATATAATCTTAGAGGCGTACAGTGCCTACACAAGAGAGAAAATGAATATTGAAATGTCCTGAATGGTAAATTCCTGACTTGCCTTATCTAGAATCAACAAACAGAAAGAGAGTTTAAAAATCAAAGAAAAATCACAGTAGTTTTGATCCGTTCAGAGGTGTATTGGATTGGGAGAATAATTTAGGCATTAGAGGAATACCAACAACATTACGGCAATTTTGTCCACCTAAAATCTTTCTTTCCTTTTGCACACACATAAAAAGTTGTACATGAACCCATGATACTAAAATAACCAGTTTCTGTCTTTGATTGAGGGAGAAAGGCACAGGACAGATTTATTTGCTGCCTAGAGACCTTATGTTCAGTTTTCTCTTGTCACATTCACACCAATTAAATGTGAGAGTTTATATGTGATCCTATCTGTAATTATGACAGCTAGATCCTTGTCTGGCTCATTTAATTGTGTCTGTGGAAGAAGTTCCCCCATCCTTGTTTGGTAAACATATTTCATATGAAAAGTATTTCATATATCTACTTTACAATCATGCCTGCCTGAGTATTTTCAAGCAAAAAAAAAAAAAAAAAAGTGGTGTCTAAGAGAAGATTCTATTCCTTTCTCTCCAGTTAGCACAAGTTTTTATAGCACAATTTAGAAACACATAGATAAGTTGAAGATGAAACACGATATATAATACCTGCTGTACCTATAAAAACATGTATCACAAGTAAATATTCAGGCCAGGTATTGTTGCTGGCATGCACAATTAAGTTACTATTCCTACCTGGAATTCACAATCAGAAACTGAAGGTCAGGTGAAGTCATCATGCTCCAAAACTGTTAAAAGTAGTCTAAATCTTCCAGGTGAAGTAGCTGATCCTCTAGATAACTTTTTTTAACCAGTCTCATTGCAAGACCACTCTTTTTTTGCACTTTCTTTAAATATCTCTTTGATTCAGTTTCAGGGTATTAGCTAACTACACTACAAAGCTCAGACAAGAGATATTTAGTACATTTCCATATACATGAAAGCCTACAGTGGTTTTCCTGTCTTTTTCAATAGGATTTAGTTAATAGTAGGAAAATCAACTCATGAATTTTAAGTACAGATAATTTGCTAGAACTTTTAGAACAGCAAAACTGATGAATCTCATAAACTGTTCTTTGTTGCAAAACTGGATTAATAGGAATCAAGGGAATATGAGAAAATATTTGGCAAATTATATAAACCATGTGATCTTTACATGAAATATTTTCCAAGCAATTTTATATTTTTACCTCCCTACCAAAAGTTAGATCAGTTCTCAAAGCTGGGAAAAATCTGTATTTTTCATTAAAAATTAAGAATGATTAAAATCCATTTTGAACTTCAAGAATTGTGTAATGCGATTTTTTTGAATGATTCCCTCTTTGTTATTTTCTTCTTCATAAATGAAAATCCAGTCCTTTGTTATTTTGTGACTCCTACTGTGAACAAAACTGACCTAACACCCTGTTACTTGTTTACCAGCTGCTATAAAACAAAAAGATTGAGATTTGATAATATTCCAAATGAAGATTTTTAAGAAATACTCATAGTATGTCCTAATGGTGTCAATGAATGAGGTTGTATTTCCAGTATACTTGGAGTCATATACAGTAGCTGTTGAAAGCGATATGTTTTCACTAGGATGAGAGTTTTTCTGAGATACATGGTGATGTCTTTGGATACATTAACTAGTACTATATTCAATCACCTTTTTCCACCAGCTTCATAAGTACTGTTAAGAAGAGGTAAAGATATCAGGATCTATTTAAAAACAAAAGAATAATGTGACAATTTGATTATTGTTCTATTAATGAGGAAATGTCTACATTTCATCTTCTTTTCGTTATTGTTTCAATGGATAATCAGTGATATTCTGTGCCTTAAAATCACCACTTCTATGTTTAAAAATGTATTTTTTTTAGATTTAAATATTCCCTATTACTTCTGCTTAAATATCTGATGCATAGGCTAACGTCTACTTTTGCTTTCTAAATCCTTTATGCTTTACTGAAGCAGAGAAGGAAGATGCCATCTCCAGCTGGTAAGAATCATCTTTTTGCCAGCTGCAGCCTTTAAATCTGCTTGAAGGTAAAATAGATCTGTTAATTTTCTAACTATCATTCAGTACAGTTCAGTGAACTGTCATGCTGAAAAACAAGTGGAGAGCACCTAAAGCAGTACATTACATTTGTATCTCACATTGCATATTAATTTTAGCTCATTCTTTGAGGCAATTTCCCACCAAATCAGCACTACCTTTGCAGGCAACTTACACCTTTCTGGCACGTTCTGCTTGTGTATATAAAGAAATTTTTCATTCAGATCATGAATCTTTTCAGGAGGTAGACTTTATCTTATAGTTTTATCCCAGATTTTATTAGCAGCCATGATATAGCATAACAAAACAATAAATATTATTTATAACTGGAGGCATTCTGTTACCAGTAACTTCCGGGGTGGGTTAAGAAAATATAGGATCCAATTTCTTGTCATCCTGAGGTTCTCTGAAGAACAATGGTTCTATATTAGGCTTCTGAGATTTCACTGATGGAAAATAATTGAAAGAATAGTGCCTGCAACAAGACAGAGCAGGCTTTAATGGTCATAAACTACTAATAAATGCTTATTTGTAAATCAGAGAGGGACTTACATATCCCCTGTAACTACTTTGCCTTTGCATACTGAAAACCCTCAGGAGGTGTTTGCTTGGTCCTTTTTTTAATTTTATTTTTTATTTTCTGCACAAGAAAGGTACAGGAATCTGCCATGAAGACAAAATGCATTTCAACAACTGTCTGTTTTAGTGATTGTCTTGTCATAGTCAATGATGCCTTCCTGATTTCTTGCCTTACTACAGTGAACAGTCATTTCCTTTTTGAACTTGGTGACTACAGCTGTTCAAAATTTCCTAATCAAATATAAAATTCAGTAGAAATTGACCAATTTTTATTTTTCAGGACCAATGCAAAAGCTGTTTCTTATTCAGTGTAAAATACTTTGAAATTGAAGGACTTGTCATAGTTTCAGGTGCCTTAGGTCTATATTCTAAATTGCTCAAGGTGAAAAATACAAATTCAGTGTTTTTGATCACGTCCTCTTTGAAAGACAAAATATTTTTGGAGTCTCTATAATATCAAATTAATCTAATGGTTTACAGTTCCAAGAATAATTTATACTGGCCAATAATAATAAAAGGAAGAAGGAACCAGAAAATAGTGGACAAAATCACACAGTATGCAGTTTAGATTCTATTGATAAAAAAGTAGCATAGGAGACTGGGCTATTCTTTAAACCCTTTGACAACTCACATTTTGACTGATTTGGAGAGGATTAATGCACAGGAAGAGGTGGACTCTACCACTGCGTAAGCTACATGCCACTAATTTCCTGCCATCCTCTTTTGGAATCTCAACAGTTTATATCTTATCACGATATGAGAAATATCATGAACCTTCACTACCCCAATATTTAGAAACAAAATAAAAAGTAAACAAAGGATTATGATACCTCTACTTGCCTTGGTTAAATCCTCAATGTGATTCTGGACATTATGATTGCAATTCTGACTTCATTCTTTTTTTATTTCTTTTTCTAATTTGCATTCATTCTAATTTTTCCCTTTTCCTTCTCCATTCAGTTGTTCCTTTTCTATCTGCTTCCTACTATCTGTTTGAAAACAACCAGACTTTGTCAGCCAAGCCAGATTTTTGCACTACTGCTGTAAGCCTGTGACCAAAAAAAAGTTGAAAGTAATACTTTAAAAGCTATGATATTGACACAACTTTGCCAGATATTAGAGCTGATAAAACCACATGCTATGCCTGGTTTATTTCCTTCTAGTAGCAACTATATAGGTAAGAATCAAGGACCAAAGATGAAGCTATTTCTTCTTTTGTTTCCCCCCAGATTTTTTCTTCTCCCTCTATCCCTTTTTTCTCTTTTATCCTTAGTTTGTTTATTTTCAGTAAAGAGGATTGAATTCCAACAATAACAAGTGCTCAAGCCCTTTTCAATAAATTTCTTCTTCTTTCCAAGAAAAGACAACAATTACTGACATTCATACCATCTATAAGACTGTCAAACAGGATAAGGATTTTTTATAGAAGTATATCAGTAAATGGAATAAAGGGAAAGAGTGAAATCTCTACTAAATTCTTTAAGTTTAAAATATTTTAACAATTTTTTTAATGTATGGTTTACAGAGGTTTAGAAATTCCTGTGTTTATTGTTTTTCATGAGGGGAAGCAGACTGAGGTCTTTTTATAAAAAACAACAGAGTTGAGTACATCTGATAAATGTGCTTTTTAAACTTACATTATTAGTCTAATGTACAACCCAATATATGGGTATAACTTCAATAACAAAAAAAAATAATATTTCTATGTCAGAAAAGGTTCTCCATACAGATTGTTTTTTTCCCACACGTGTATCAAGTAGGGATTTTCATAGCAAAGAATACTTCAAAGTATTTTTAGACATTAAAAAAGAAGTGGGCACTAAACAGTAATTTGACACAATATCTGAGTTGCTATCTTTGGATATGAGGAAGTTAGTGGAATAGATTTTCAAATATGGTATAATATTGTTGTTGAAATTCAGAGGTGGCTGGAGAAAAATCTAAAGATGACTGTTAGAGAGCTTGTGTATGAACAAATTTTCAGCACAAGGTTCATGATCCTGAAAGTTATTAAAACTCATTTTTTTTTTCAGCCACAAAATAACCGAAGGATGTACTATCAGTAATTCCTTACTCATGTCTTTTGGGCAAAGAGGTGGCAAATATCACCACTATTGTCAATAGAGAAGGATATTAACCAGAATGACATTTTATTAATCAACTGGATAAGCTACTTCAAATTCATACCTGGCATTGTGCTTGACTACATAGGTTGTCACGGAAAAAAACTTTCTCAGAGGATTTTTCTGGATTTTTCTAATGCTTCACCTGTACAATGATCTCTCACCACTTCTTGTACCTGTGGCCTGGCCTTGTCTATTCTATTAGTATAAGTGTATCCAGACTGACAAAAAACCAAAATGCTTGTAAAATCACCAAGCAAGAAAAAAATCTGACTTCAAACTGAGGACAAATAATTACTTGACTCAAGTACTGAAAAATAAAATTTTCATTTAGTAACAAAAGTTAGAAAAAGGATTAGGAATGTTGGCATTACAAGAAGCAAAACATGAACATTGAGGCTAAAAGAAGCCACCTCACAACCTGAAGACTGCAGTTGCTACATAAGGCTCCTCTTCTGAAGGAATATTTCAGAGAAATGCTTGCCTCAGATAAGGATGTTGGCACTGATCACAGCTAGCACACAGGTATTACTTATACTTTCTTTTGTCTTTGACTGTACTAAGGTTATGCAGAGAATCTGACTTAGAAGAATGATTTTTTCCTGTCCTGTAGACATTTTTCTGTTAGTAGTCCCATGATACTTCCAGCCAATGCTCTTCAGCATTTATCTATTTCAAGCAATATAGTTGAACATGAATGCTGAAGCAATCATATGAAAAAAACCTGAATTTCTCAGAGACTTAGAATAGGAAACAAAAAATAAGCGTCTTGGATATAAAATTAAATGGAAGTCAGGTAAATAATTATCATGGACTTAATAGCTAATAATAGGTCTTAGAGTAGAACTTTGTAAATTTTTAATAGGGCTTTCAGGCCTAGTTTGACTTATTTTTTAGCAGAAGCTGGATAAGTTCCATATATTTTTAGCAATGTTCTTTTATAATAGTCTTTCATAAAAGGACTACTTTTTATAGATATATATGCTTTAGTTCCCCATGCAATCCTCATACTCTTTGTAATTCTCACATAAAGATTCTAATCTATTATTCTGGGGACAGTTATTGTTCTGCCAGTGGAATTTTCTGGTGA
Source organism: Clamator glandarius (assembly GCA_033459285.1). Classification (NCBI taxonomy): domain Eukaryota; kingdom Metazoa; phylum Chordata; class Aves; order Cuculiformes; family Cuculidae; genus Clamator; species Clamator glandarius. The sequence continues at coordinate 3,555,916 of JAUNZM010000105.1, forward strand.
AAACAATGAAGGCACTGACAGAGAAACTCTCCAAAAAAGTTGGTTTTAGAAGGTAATTTTTACATGTATGATTTCAGTCTCTGGTGGGCTAGAAATAGACGATATTTAATAAGATTAATTATGCCTTTATTGGCAGGCCCTTAGTACACTTAAACAATCAATGACTTGTCCTTTATCAACTCTAGCGGCGATGTTATTATTGCAGTTGTGATATTCATCTTAGTATTACTTTTGTTATTGTATCTACATACTCTAATCATATATATAGTAAAATGCAAAGCCTGTTCTATTATGCTTGGTAGATAAAATACACGATGAAAAGAAGAATGTCATATAATCAAAAAATCACAAGATACACAGAAAAAGTCAGGAGAAGAATCCTTTTCCTAGAGCCAGGGTATAATGGTCAAAGAAATGTCTCAGGTGCACAAGATGGTAAGTCTAGTGCCTGTAAAAACGTCAGCAGTGCATGTAGAAAGGATTGTTTCATCATACTTAGGAGCATAACTTAGTTACAGCTTGACAACAATTCCTTCAAAGTTTTGAGTGAGAGTTTACACTCTAAGTTAGCAAAAAAAAAATCCCAAATAAGTCTCACATTTCACTTCTGAAAGGAAAGGAAACAAAACACTCAAAGATAAATACTTGGAATTTATAACAGTAATGTCAGAATCAAAGCAGGCAGTAGTCACACATCTTCTACATTTCGGGTATTCCACAGGGATAAGCATTTGTTGAAATGTAGAAGTTGTGGTTAGAATTCAGAAATGCTCCTTAGATGTGTAGGTGAGAGGCCAATCTTTGATACAATTTGAATGTCATCAAAGAATTTCAGAATCTAGCAGCTCACTCCAGCATGAAGAGAGAAACAGAACAGAAATTTTGCCCTTAGATCCCTTTTGAAATTTATGTTTTCTTTTCACAGGTTGGATAAATGTTGTAAAACTCATTTTAGCAATGAAGTATCTCTGAAGGAGCAGACGTGAATCAGGCAGGTTCACAAGGGTGAATCTTTTGGAAATTCTTGTAATTAAGAACATGATGATGAAAGTTTGATTTTCTTATATTTCCCAAATCTTCTGTATTGTTCTCAGGGGAGCTTTAAAAGGGAAAGCGTTATCTCCAAGTGACTGTATGGACAGACTCTATCCATATAGAAAGAGTTTGTAGCTTCTGCTTATATGTTGTGTCAAAGTTACTTCTGCCATTTATGATCCCACCACCTACTTTTAGACTTCCTTATCCTCTCCTTGAATACTTACTTTCAATTTAGCAATATGACTCAAAAAAAGTTATATAGGATGTAGGGAACAAAATTCAACACAAAGGAAAGACTTCTTACAAGTTTCACCCCAGATCACTGAGGGTATTTTCTGTGAGGATTACATCAGATAATCTTGAATCAATTGTTTATAAATGATCACTACCAAACAACACAAAGAAGACAAATGCAATATCCCGTCCTCACCTTCAGAGAGCTTTACAGCAGGAGACCAATATGCTGTAAACCATTGCATTTACTGTCCAAAGATGACCCAGGTTATTGCATTTTCCAATGTACCACAGGAAGTATGAAGAAGAAGGTTGTTCCTGCTGAAGTTGTCATGCAGATTCTCTTGTTTTAGGCAGCTTATGCCATGAGCAACACAGCTTGAGAGAGTCCCATGTGCCAAAGCAGGTCTGAGGTGGGTTTGTCTCAAAGTTATAGACATCCAAAGGATGTACTGGGGGTAAAATCAGCTTAATGTACCTTCAATTACTCCTGAGCTATCAAAGCTCAGTCTATATATGATGTAAGCAGAGATTTTAAAGTGCATCAAATTCACGTATCCAGCTGATGTGCATAGAATTACTGTACTGCAAGAGCTTTAGATCAGAAAATCTCAGGGAAACGATGTAGGAAAGTTCCCTAGAAGCATTTATAATCTATAATTCTAAATTGGCAATATGCAGTGTATTATAAGTGATGTTTTAGCTTCCATGTTTAATTGAATAAAAGGGAATATAGTAATTTAGCACCTGTGGAAGAAAATCACACATAATTTAAATGATTTTGCATGGTTGTGCATGGTTCTTACATTAGTTAAACCCTAAAAGCTAGAGCTAGACAGGAACAAAACAGCCCCTCAGATAACAACATAATCACACAAGGATTCGTGATACGTGATTGAATTATATGGTCCTGTAGAAGTTAACAGCAAACTCTTATGGCTTTCCACTGGACTAAATATTCTTGTAGTCATAATGAAACCCAAACAATCTCTATATTATATGGAATATTTGCAATATGTTCTCGGGCTTTCAGATATAGAACCTTGCACTTCAGAGATGGCCTAGATTCACAAATTTTTGATTTGGAAGTATATGAATTTAGATGGTTATTTATTTGTCTGTATATTTTTTAAAGAAAATTGTTCTTATCAGGAAACATAAAACATCATTGTCATGATTTAACGTTTTATTTGGTTTTGGCTTCTATAAATATAACTAAGATTTTCTACTTGTCCTTGGCATGACTACTGACCTTCTACATACAGAGGAATCAGTTCTATAGAATCTTAGTCTGCAATTTGAATTTTTAAGTGACAAATATCACCTTAGCTTTTGCTGGACAGCTAGGAGTAATGATGATAGGGAATTTTTATTCATCTAAAAACATTTCTATTCCAAATTTAAATATGTTTGTTCAACTCAGCCAAAAATGAAGAGATAAGATATTCAAAATTGGATTTATCTCCCAAAGCCGTTCACAAAACAAGTATCAAAAGATAAATGTCACATCTAGGATTTTGACTTTTGCCCACCCCTGTTCCTTAAACATTTGGTCAGAAGAAATAGAATTCAGATTTTCATAATCCTTCAGGGACTTGTCAGCCTTATGGAAAGGGCAATATATTTTAAGCCACTTAGAAGTGTGTTGACAGTGAAATAAGATTGTACTAAGAAAAGTGCCTGCTTTGAAAATTCACACTTTCAAGAAACTGTTTGAACACATTCATTTCAATTACTTTCTTTGGATATGTGGCATTCTTCTAATTCTTTTTATTCATTTTCAGAAAATCTCTACTGAATGATAGTTTAGGACAGTCTTGTCTTAGTATACATTCTCTACCAGCTTGTAAATCTGATATACACCAGAGGAGGATGATCATATTTCACTCTCTGCAGAGGAATAACTTTCAACAGACTTCTCTATGATTTATTATATCCTAACAGAACAGTGTAAGTAATTGAACCTACATTGCTTGGATTTTATCTTTTTTTTTTCTTTTCCTTACAACTGCAAGGTAGTCTGTGATTACAAAACGATATCCAACTGGTTTTCTTTCTCAAGAATCCTTCAGTTCATCTTCCTCTCATGAACGCAGAATGCAGAAAGCATATTTTGCCTCCCTCCTTTTCATGGAGAAATGCTTCAGAAATATATGAGAATACAGTCTTCAATGTGTCTGCAAGGCAGTTAAGTGCCCTCCTGGACCTCCTGTCTGTGAACAGAGAAGGCCTTGTGGGGGATGTGGCAGTAGGAAGACACCTACGACTAAGCGATCATGAGATGATAGGGTTTTCTGTTCTAGGCGAAGTGAAGAGGGTGGTTAGCAGGACAGTAGCATTAAATTTCCAGAGGGCAGACTGTGAACTCTTCAGAAGGCTGGTTGGCAAAGTCTCATGGGAGACAGTGCTTAAGGGCAAGGGAGCCCATGAGGGCTGGGAGCTCTTCAGAAAGGAGATCCTAGCGGCTCAGGAGGAAGCCATCCCCATGTTCTGGCAAAAAAAAGCCGTCAGGGGTAAAAAACAGCTTGGTTGAACAGAGAGATCTTGAGTGATATCAAGAAGAAGAGGAATGTTTATGGGCTCTGGAAGAGGGGACAGGCCTCTTGGGTGGACTACAGGAGGGAAGTGAGATTGTGTAGAGAAAAAATCAGAAAGGCTAAGGCTCAATTAGAAATCAGATTGGCAAAGTCTGTGAAAGATAACAAAAAATCTTTCTATAAATATATAAATAATAAAAGAAGGACGAGGGAGACCATACAGTCCCTACTGGATGCAGAAGAAACAACAGTGACAGGGGACAAGGAAAATGCTGAGGTACTTAATGCCTTCTTTGCCTCAGTCTTTAATTGTAAAGAAAGTCGTTCCCTCTGTGTACAAACCCAGGAGCTAGAGGAACAAAATGAGGCTCCCATGTTCCAAGAGGAGGTGGTCAGAGCCTTGCTAGCCCAGCTAGACACCCGCAAGTCTATGGGGCTGGATGGGATTCACCCAAGAGTATTGAAGGAGCTGGCGGATGTGCTGGCCAAACCCCTTTCCATCATCTTCCAGCAGTCCTGGAAGACTGGGGAAGTTCCACTGGACTGGAGACTGAGGGATGTTGTGCCCATCTCCAAGAAGGGTGGCAGGGAGGATCCAGGGAACTACAGGCCTGTCAGTCTGACCTCAGTGCCAGGGAAAGTCATGGAGCGGGTGATCTTGAGTGCTTTCATGAAGCCCATGCAAGAGAACCGGGTCATCAGGCCCAGTCAACACTGGTTCACGAAAGGCAGGTCTTGCTAAACAAACCTGATCGCCTTCTATGATAAAGTGATTTGGCTACTGGATGAGGGAAAGGCTGTGGATGTATCTTCCTGGACCTCAGTAAAGCCTTTGACACAGTTTCTCACAGCATTCTGCTATGGAAACTGTCAGCCTCTGGCCTGGACAGGCGCACACTCTCCTGGGTGGAAAACTGGTTGGATGGCCTGGCCCAGAGAGTGGTACTTAATGATGTTAAATGCAGCTGGAGGCCAGTTACAAGTGGGGTTCCCCAGGGCTCAGTGCTGGGTCCAGTCCTGTTCAATGTCTTTATCAATGACCTGGATGAAGGCATCGAGTGTTCCCTTAGCAAGTTTGCAGATGACACTAAGATGAGAGGAACTGTTGATCTGCTGGAGGGTCGGGAGGCTCTGCAAAGGGATCTGAACAGGCTGGACCACTGGGCAGAGACTAACAGCATGAGGTTTAACAAGGCCAAATGCCGGGTCCTGCACTTGGGGCACAACAACCCTAAGCAGAGATACAGACTGAGAGAAGTCTGTCTGGAAAGCTGCCTGGAGGAGAAGGACCTGGGGGTGTTGGTTGACAGCCAACTGAACATGAGCCAGCAGTGTGCCCAGGTGGCCAAGAAGGCCAATGGCATCTTGGCTTGTATCAGAAACGGTGTGACCAGCAGGTCCAGGGAGGTTATTCTCCCTCTGTACTCGGCACTGGTGAGACCGCACCTCGAATCCTGTGTTCAGTTCTGGGCCCCTCACCACAAGAAGGGTGTTGAGGCTCTGGAGCGAGTCCAGAGAAGAGCAATGAAGCTGGTGAAGGGGCTGGAGAACAGGCCTTGTGAGGAACGGCTGAGAGAGCTGGGGTTGTTTAGCCTGGAGAAGAGGAGGCTGAGGGGAGTCCTCATTGTTCTCTATAACTACCTGAAAGGAGGTTGTGGAGAGGAGGGTGCCGACCTGTTCTCCAAAGTGACAGGGGACAGGATGAGAGGGAATGGCCTCAAGCTCTGCCAGGGGAGATTTAGGCTGGACATTAGGAAAAAAAAATTCACAGAAAGGGTCATTGGGCACTGGAACAGGCTGCCCAGGGAGGTGGTTGAGTCACCTTCCCTGGAGGTGTTTAAGGCACGAGTGGACGAGGTGCTAAGGGGCATGGTTTAGTGTTTGATAGGAGTGGTTGGACTTGATGATCAGCTGGGTCTCTTCCAACCCACAACTATTATAGAAATACATTTCTGTTTGCCTCTCATATTCCTAGTGCACACATATTAAATATTTGTTCATGTAATGTTTCATCATTTTACCTTTGCTTGCCAAGTGGTGATTTGATTTATACCTTTATCACTGCATCTACTCCTTGAACTGTAAAAGTCATTCTACTCTTCTTTTAATTATCTTCTCAAGAATCAGTCGTACATTATTCATGGCATTATTATTTTCATCAAAAGCTTACTTTGTGAGGAAGAACAAAACAATGTGTCCAGGAAATGAGATGATCTAATATGGCTGTGATGTCTAACACTAAGCACCCGGTATGAACTGATCGGAAAGAGAAAAGACAAAAAAATGTTATCAACTACAGTCTTAGATGTCAGGTGCTTTTAACTGATTTACACCATTTATGAGTACAGCCACTGAAGTAATCCTAAAGTCAGTGAGCTTGGAATGTAAGCTCTGTCAGGAATTGGTTTTTGTTTGCAGGTATTTCTGTAGCCTCAATAACAATCACTAGGAAAACCTCATAGTCTGACATAATAGGCAACAAAATACATACATTTTCTTCAGCATTACTGCAGTGCCTTCTTTTCATACCACTTTCACACTTACAAGGACATACATGTGACAAGTGAGCTTTGGAAAAAGTTCTACAATGCAAACTCTGTAAACAAATAGTGTAACTGGGTTTACCTACACCAGGGGTCAGGGATGTAGGCAAGGGGATACTTATGACTATATTGAATCTATTTAGTGTTCTTTTTTCCTATTTAGTGGTTAGAATTTTTATCCCATTGCTAGAAAATAATAATGTGCCTGAGTCATAGGAATCAATCGTATATGAATCAATCCAGTCTACTTTATGTCTTGGATTTGTGCCTAAGATTGACATAATAAAACAACATTTAGGCCTGATGAAAGAGGTTTAACTAGAAAACAAAAGCACCAAGCTTGTGTTTCCATATCACAGGTAGACAATTCCTGAAACTGTGTGAACAGAAAATCAGTAGGACTAGTTCTGATACAAAAAGCTATCCACGGGGGAAAACAAATAGATTTCAAGAGATGTGCAGTTTACATTTTGCGTAAGAGTAGAAAAAATTTCAACCCCTACTCTTCCACAGTTAAGAGTCATCTTTTCTCTTAGGTTTCATTCTATAGGCACAAGATAATGGTTGTCTAGCACAGCTACAGTGCACATAGAATGGTTCAAACCTGGTCACAGCTGAAAGAAAATAGAAGTTGAAAAATCATAGCTTTTCCAGCCCTCAACATAAGGGGGAATTATGGGTTTTAATGCTCTAATATTTCCAAAGGATGCCACTGCATAAGGATATTTTTACTGAGTTCAAATGTAGTGTGCAATATTAAACTGTAAATTCTGCAAAGAGCCCCAGTCCCTACAGCAGTCATCTTTTACCACTGTTTATCCATAATGCTGAAAGCAATCCTACCCCCATGGATAGCAACAGTTTCTAAGTTATGTGAAAATAAAACAAGTAGAACAACAATGAAGAGAGTCCTAGATTTCAAGATAGGATTGTCGAGGACTTTAAAGGTAAAAATACTATTACTAAAGCAGATTAAAGATACTACTTCATTTCAGGGTTGGGTCGAAAAGTTTCAGATTAGAGTGCGCTGGAGAACCTTTATCCCTGGAGAGCCTTCTAGTAACTAATTTCAGCTTCTATTTCACTATTACCTACCTGAGTGTGCCTTTCCCATCTCCTTCAGTATATTTCTTATACAGACAACAGACTCTTTTTCTTGGTTATACTACTTCCTGGAAACAGAGGTTTAAAGCAGATGTCTTCACAAGACAACATAAATTGGCAACATGCTATAAGCCCTTGAGCCTTCCCTATAAAAGAAAAAAACAACCAGCAACCCATAACCAATCGAGCAGTAAATATTTTCCAAGTCAGTTATCACAAATGTGTCAATTACGTGAAAAAGCATAGTGATTTTGGACATCACTGGGAGGTGACTGTGTGGCTAGTGCAACCTTTTAAAGCCTGTCACTCTGCCCATTTATTTTATTTATGTAAATATAGAAGAAAACTATGTACAGGGTTCAAATATGTGATTGCTGCCCCCTGCCTAAAATAAATATGGAGGAATGAGTTGCAAATGCCTCCAGTCCATCCAGAACAAACAGAACCAAGTTTCATGTTCATTCAAAGAGCTACACTTAGGTGGAGGGTTACCTGGTTTACCTTGAGAAGTCTTTCCAAAATCTTTTTAAAAGTAGCTTATTTGTGGTTTTCTTATATTCTCTCTTTCACTGAAACTGGAGGTTTCCTGACAGGTGTGTCTCATACTGTGATTCCTTGGACCTGCTAAGGAGCCCCATGCCCATGAGTAGGTTTTCCTACAACTCAAAACAATGTCTGCCCACAGCTCTAGCAGACTGTGAAATCCAATTAATTACACTCTGCAACTTGTGTTGCAGCACTTAGAGAGTGACTGCTCTGGTGTGAGGAAGAACAGTTTGTGTCCTAAATAAGACTGTTTCTGGATTTAGTAGTTTCTCAGTGTCTACAAGACAAGTGTATTTTTCCTGTCTCTGATTTGCTCTACAAATGGCAATGTTTTACATTTACCTCTTTCTCTCCAAAACAGACACTCAGTTTTGAGGCTATTACCTCAAAAACGGTAAGGCTTTATCTGCCGTAAAACTACATATAACAATAGCTAACAATTCAGTAGGAGCAGTGCACAGAGTTCTGAGAATCTCTTACTGTAATGAGACCCTAGGCTTTTCCTCTGTCAAATATGTCATTTTTTTTTTTTTCTGAGAGGAATGGAAAGCTCCTTTGTTTTGCTGACACTCAGACTGTATCTGTTATTGATTTTTCTCCACTGCTGATAACACAAATGCTCCTCCTGTTTCATCTGCTTCTTTGTTTCCAACGGACCCTGCAAATCACATGGGTAATGTGTTCCAACAGAGATTAGATCACTTGCTTGCTCATTTATTCTCACTTTTGGCTTCTAGTTATTTTTGCAATTTACACATTCAGCAGCTAATGTGCTTACCTCAGACAGACAGACACGCTGTAATTTCTCCCTTGCTCCAATGTCACACTATTGTAAGCTAGAGGTAATTTCATCATCTTTTCCATTTTTTTTAGTCCCTAAATATGACAAAGGCACTCTACATAACTGCTTAGTATTCTTTTGTGAAATACTTTTTCAGTAACTGAACACAATGCTGACATATATAAAAATTGATTATAAAAATCATAGCATTATTTTCTATTCTATTTAAATTCTCTTAAACTAGCATTCTCTGAGCACTCCTCAAATACAGCTTAATGTAATAATACCACAGCGGGATCCAAATTTCAAGCCATTCAGCTTTATTGTAATCCTTTTATTAGGCCCATAGCCACTTTTGTCAAGAGTATATTCATGCCTGAGGTTTACACAATAAACCAGAAGCCATGCAGATGACTGGCATCTCAACACTGGTAAACATTATTAACATGTTCTTTGTTACGTCTGGGCTTTCTAGAAAGAATTGGTCAAGACTTACCTCTCCTGCAGAAGGGGCAGCCACCTATTGGTAATGAAAGTATGTGGGCACAGGCCAAAACAAGACTCTGGAAATAGGACCCCCAGTTGAGTACCCCTTTGCAGTACATTGAAGACTGCTGTTTCTCATGGTGGTTGTGAGGATCCCAGAAGAGAAGATGCCACTATACTGTAGCTGGGACTCATCCATGCAGTCCTCCTCTTGCTATCAATGCTGACAAAGTGCTTCTGGCTGTGACAGGAAATCAAAGGAGCTGCAACAAAATCATAGTTTAAGAAGTCTATTGTGCAAAGGGACTTTTCTATTAAATGCTTAAACTTCTAATGCTAATTAAGTTTAGCACAACAGGATTTTAAATTTAGCCCACTGTCTCCTTATAAGAATACCTACTTCTGTTGCTGTTTGCAACAGTTCCTTGTTTATGTCCACATCATGACTGGGACTGTCAGTTAATCCAAACCACTAGCATGGCTCAGATCCACAAAGATAAATTTATCTTATGGTTTCAGATTTGCCCTTTCCCATATTTTTGACATTGAGAGGGATATGACAATTGCCATGTCTATCTAAAAAGACTCCTAGAAATAATATAAGTAAATATAATGTGCTGACAGACTACAATGAATGAGAGAGTGGCATCTCATTAAATATTTTTGTGACACGGGAAGAGCTATAGTGCCATGATTGATTCCAGCATCAAGACGAGGCTTGCAAAACTGGACTCATAGCCTCTGCTGCCAGTGCAATTGAAGGAAATGGAAAAGAGAGAGTATGTCTCATTTGTTGTATGCAAGATATCCTAAAAGGCAGAAAATAATCTTGGAAGAGTTGTGGCAGAGAATCTATCAAATAAGATACCTTATTATTTACAAGGGCATGTAGTAGTAGAACAAGGGGAATGGCCTTAAAATGGAATGGGAAAGATTTAGATTAGACATTAGGAAGAAATTCTTCGCAATGAGGTTGGTGAGACACTGGCATAAGTTGCCCAGGGAACTTGTGGCTGCCCCTTCCCTGGATGTATTCAAGGCCAGGTTGGATGGGGCCTTGAGTAGCCTGGTGTAATGGGAGGTGTCCCTTCCCGTGGCAGGGAGGTTGGAGCTAGGTGTTCTTTTAGGTCCCTTCCAATCCAAATCATTCTGTGATTCTATTATTCACATATGTAATTACTCAGTGAAATTAAGGTAAAATATTTTTTTTTGGAAATAGCTTCTAACATCATGGTCTAAACCAGTCTAATTTCTGCTATAAGACAGTTTTGCTGAAAGTTTCAAAGAAGAAATATATAAGCTACTAGAAAAAAAAAAATCTTGTTTTTCAATTGCACTTCTTTTAACTCTGTAAGCTACCTAGGAAGACCAAAATAATGTGGTTCTGTATAATTTTTATCTTTGTTGAGGTCACAGTTAGCCAGCCATCACAGGAAATATTTGCATCTCCAGTAGCATAAGTTTAAACTGCTTTATGCCAGAGTGACTCCAGAACCTTGAGTAATAATAACATAATGCAGAAAATACTCATTCACAGAGTGAAAGGTGAATGGGTTCTAGATATACAGCAATTTCAGAAGAAGTATGTTTAGACATACATAAAACGAAATTTATTTTCACAAAATCAGGAGAGATGGCTATGGATTAAAATAGTAGTACCAATGTAAGACAAAAATAGTTCTCAGTTCAATACAATTCTCATTTTTTTTCAGAAAAAAACTCTTCCGAGAACAATCCCAGAGGATTAAACTGCAGCATAGCAGAATGTGTTGGATGATAGCAGTGCTTCAGGGCATGCATTTTTGGCTTTGCTCACCTGTCAAATTCTGCATGCTCTGGATCCCAGAGCTACTCCTCCCCATTGCTACAACAGTCCCTCATAAACCAGGCAGCCATCCCGTTTCTTACTCATATTAACCTCTATTTTTTTGTGTTTAATGTAATATTGGTATTTTCTTTTTGTTCATTTGTAATCACCTTTTGGGGAAAAGCTTTCCCCCTAATTTTAAGTATCTCCTGAACTTTTCATTACTATTATTATTATTATAAATACCATTTGGACCTCCACTTTTCTGTATGATCTTACCAAGCTTGAAAGCACAGAGTAAAAGCAAAGCCTTTTTAAAGGAAATACTAGGAGATAAAACACTAACAAGAGATAATCTACTTTATATGGATCACTCAAGATACTTGGGAGACAAAAGGGAGCTTAAGTGAAAAATACAACAGACTTTGCTCTCACTAGGATATTGAACTATTATTTCCAAACAAATCTTGGCTCAAGAGGTACACTAAGGATTTAGAGATGCTAGTTTAAGTAGGAAGGCAGCTGATTGGATATGAAGAAGTAACTAACAGCATATATTTCTAGCATCAGAGATGGAGAGAAATACATCTCCTAAGCTTCCAAGAAATGTCATGGCTTTGGGGATGTGAAAATGAACATTTGCCTGATTTTGATTTTTTTTTTTTTTTTTTTGTTTTGTGAGTAAAGGGACAAATGAATCATGCAGTTATGTTTTGTTCAGTTTTGGGGGGGTGAGGGATAGGAAAAAGAGTTTATTTCTGACAATGATGAATTTAATGATTGATAAATGTCGCTGAAATTGTGTAGTATAACAAGAATATTACAGGCAGTATTAATTTTGTTTAAGCACCAGTACCTAGTCCACTTTCAGATGCTATAATGTGTAGTAATGTGTAGTAATGTGTAGTAATGTGTAGTAATGTGTTTATGTGTATAGGACTTGTGGACTTGCAGAAAATGATGCAGCCAAACACCATTAGATACCCATTTTAACACTTTTTTCAGTTCAGTTTTGCTGAACATTTAAAAAAAAAAACTCTGTTCTCTTTTAAAGAGAATTATTTTCCAAGAAACAAACTGTTTTTAGAATTCATGCTAAGTGCACACAGACCAGCTTTCTCAGCTCTTGCCTTAACATCCATTTACAACCACTGTTATTCCATTCAAAGTCAATAGACAGCGTCTAACAATTTCTTCTACTCTGGAATGATGAGTATGAACAGTAGATGACACACCTCTTTGTAGGTCCAGAACTTTCTAGAATTCAATTCACAATGAATATGTGGCCTTTACTGGAATCAATATGGCCTAGTTTACACCAAAATGTTACAAAAGATTTCAGCTCCCATCATCTACTGTCACTTTCTCTTTACTGTGAGGTTTACTTCCATCCCTTGCTTTTCATGGTAATTTTATTCAATGCTGTTGTTTCTTCTGACTGTACTTTGCACCAAGAAACAAGAAATGGTTCAGACTTTTTTGAAATACCTCTGATTCCTTTTACTTTGCTATCTTGAGTTTCTTGCCTTCAGGTATATAATTTCTGTCACACAGAGTAGCTTGTATTTTGACTCTGCATAATGTGACTTTGAATATTCGGAGCCAAATGTGCTTGCCTATCTACATTGGCCTTTGGTACTTGCTTCCTTTGGTTTCCGTTTTCTTTCCTCTAGGGTGCAGTTAATCTGGATTTTATATCATATCTAGGCCTGCGCTGGATCCTCCCTAATCCCTAGAAGAGACCATGGGAGCATCCAGTGTTAGGTCATTGTTACAATTTCTCTTTTATATGTAGATTTTTACGTTGACCATTCTTTTCAGCTTGTTTTACTTGTCAATACTAAATTTCCTGGTTTCAGACTATTTCCTCAATGGCTGGTATTTTCATCACTGTATGGTTTGCAGTTGCCATGATTTTAGAGAAAAAGTTAGTCACATAATTCTCATCAACATAGTCAAATACACTCCATATTTAATAAGACACCTGTGGAAGAATTTAGTTACTAGACGTTGGTGTCTACAACCATTTTAGATTTCACATGGCAACCTGCATGGTATTTCAGAGGGATGGAAGCACTCTCACAGGTCTGTGTCATTACTGTCAAGCATCCATGGATATCTTAAGGAATATCTGACAAATATATTCCTGGTGGTCCTTGTTAACTATGCCTGAGAGAAGAAATCCTATCTCAAACATAGTATACAGAATTATGGGATTGTAATTGTATAGTAACCTCAATTGCTGATCATACACCTTCATTTTACACTCGGAAGCGTTTTTAGACTATTTTATGAAGTCCCAGACACAATGACTTGTGGTAGTGAAGATCAGAACACATGCACGGATGTCTAAGAGCCAGAAGGTGATAAAGGATGGTGTGCAGTAGAGGAAGTTATTTATGTGAAGGTATTTTACAGTTTCAGGTTTCACAGAATAAGGCAAAAATGACTGCAGATCTGAAGATTCATTTGTTCTTACCTTTACAAAAAGGAACAGTGACTAATTTTCTGTTAGTTTAACTGCCTATACCGACTCTCATTAGCATCAGATGACGATTAATGTGGACCAGCAAGAGAGCACAAGACAAGGGTCCAAGGATGGCAGCAGCAGTGCCAGTTTATGTGGATTTAAACTGTTATGAAATTACATCTAAAAGAAATGTTCAGAGTTAAGGATGCTCAGACTATTTAGTATAACCATTTTTATCATTTATGTGGCTTTTTTTTTTCTAACAAGCATGGTATTCATATAGGGTAAAAGAACATTTTGTATTTGACATAAAGATGATACAGAATGTGTATAATTTATATGTTTTGCTAACAGTTTGGTCTGTAGTTTGGTCTGTAGTTTCTCAGTTCTTTCAGAAACTGAGATAATGCTTTCTGAATATATGAGATCTAATATTTGTATAATGTGGAAAAAAAATTGGACAGATCAGGGCTATAGATTTAGAAAAGCAGTTTTGCATAACAATAGTATGAAATCTGGCAGGAAAAGAATTAAATTATTTCCACTCATGACATTGCCCTTATGTATGAATAGAAAAATAGTACATTTACTTTATAATATCATGTATGCACATGTCTATTGTGCGAGTACACAAACATTAGATGCTTGAAATAAATTTAAAGGAGTAAGCACTAAAGATTTCCATTGACACATCATCATAGGTATTATAAACACGTGCATATGTGTGCTATAAGCATATTTATGAAAACTATTATAAAGTCTTCTATGTCATGGTGATAAGTAATACATATGTAATTTATTAATCTACTGGAATTTTTATACTTATTAGACATTTGGTAAAACTTCCACTTCTGTTTAACATATTTACATATAATTTAATAGCAGCATGAACAATGACACCCTAAAAAGCACTGGCATACCAGAAAAGAATAAAACTAGTATATTTAGAAAATTAGTACAATTCATGCTATTTAATTCCTTTTGTTTTTAAACTTTTAGACTGGGATGTAGGAAGTCATTTGCTTTTGTCAGTGAACAAATGGATGAAATAGGAGCCACTAAATCATTGCAAGCCACAGGCTGAAACCTGGATCAGAGTACACGAAGACTTAAACCAGTCTAAACTCATCTCCAATTCTGCTTCTTTGACAAGCACAGCAAACATAAGTTGGACCATCAAATTCAGACAGCCAATGAATATGTTCAAACCAGTAAGCTGAAGCTGCTTTATTCTGCAGAGGCCTCTTCCACTCCACTCCAGTTCCTACAGGATCAAAATACATTACAATCACTTTTCTCTTTCAGAGGAAGGGAAGAGAAAAGATGCAGCATTCACTGTGGTGCTTGAGGGTTAATTCAGGCATATACTCTATTTTAATTTTTTTTCTGGTCTAGGTTGTTTTAGATGGGTAAAAATTTAGGCTTAAGATCAGATTCCATAACTGTAGCAAAATAAAGTGTGCTTTGCGACAGATCTCTGAGGCAAGGTAGCAGACCCAGAGACAGTTACTCCTTTCAGGACATTTTAAAAGAAACTTAGCTTCTCAGAAGTGCCTGCCTGTGCAACGTAATTCTCTCATTTGCGCTATTAATTTTGTTCAAAGTAATTAGGTTGTAATGTTTTATCTAAGCATGATTTTTAATATAATAGAAAGATTTGAAGCATGTTGTTTGATACAATTTGACAAATTTCTTTTGGTTTAATTTTTAATGGCTACTTGCAAGGAAATCTGAATACTATCGTGTTTTTCTTGTTACATATATCTATGCATTCCAACATGATCATTAGAATTATTCTCATTTTTAAAGGTATGAGTGACACTACTTGAATAGAAAAAGATTATTTTTCTTTATTAAGCTATTGTATTCATATCTTTCAAAATATTAAAGTATTAAAATGGAGGTAAAAAAAAAATGAAAGCCCCTGAAAAAGTAGCTTGCTATTTTTGTCAAAGCAGATCACACTTTTTCAAGCCTCTTGAGATTCAGAAAAAATCATGCTGGGAATTAAAGAGAATGAAGAGAAATGTTTCTGAACTATCTTCAAATCATAGAATAAGTTAGAATAGAAAAAATTAGTGTGTTACATTCATTTCCTATGAATCAACTAATTTTTTTACTTTTCAGTGAGCTTTTCAGTCTGCTTGGGAATTGGTCTTCTCATGAAGAATTTCCTACATAATAAGCTTAAAAAACATTCCTTTCATAATCTTTTTGAAAATCATGTTCTCTGTATTGTGCATTCTCTTAGACCGCTCTAGTTCTTGCATCTGAATACACATATGTATACAAGTGAATACACAATGTATGGGAAGATGGGACATTCATTTCTCCTAGTTCCTTTGCAGTATTTTAACAGAGATATATTGCAAGGAGCCTGATGCTATGACTATGAGCTTGTCTTCATACAAAGAAAAATTTCTTTCTATAAATTTCTCTGAATATGAATGTCACCTGTCTTTTCTTTTTCTAGAAAAAATGTGCTGTTTTCTGCTGCTTCAAAATACTGCATTTTCTAACTGCTAGCCATGAGGTTAAGTAAGCAGTGAAGTTTGTATTCTCACAATTTTTGTGGCTTTGCATGCAATGTCAGTTGCATTCAGTGATTCTTTATTAGCGTTACAGGACATAAAGAAGCATTGCTGAAGTATAAATAAATGGACTGTTCAGGTGTCTTGCCCAACATAGAGTTTCACATAGTGTCTGAGGCTTTATCTTCCATGTCTGTCTACCGTAATGATCCATTGCTGTTCCTGTGGCAGGTTTTTGAAAATGAAATACAAACTCCTAAGAGTATATTAGATGTGCAGCATATAAGGAGGCTTGCTTAAAACAATAATATGTCCAGTTCTAAAACAAACACTGAACCATAGCCATTGCATACAAACAGTGCAGAATTCCTGAGGTAAAACACAGTATAGATAGTTGATAAACCAGTGTAGCACAGAAACACTGGTAAAAGAAGCCTCTGAAAACTGTAGATGAAACTTCTGAAATGAGATATAAATGGCATCCATTTTTTAGACTCCTTTTTTACTTGGATAGTTTTACACCTTTTTTGATCTTTTAAATATTGAGTAGTAGAGGTTCATGGAAGGACATAGTGAATTGGGACAGTTTTGTAACCTATATATGTACATTTTTTGGGGGGGGATGGATTTTCCTCCTAGCTTTAATGAAACTTCCATTTTTGCAGATGTAATTTATTTTGATCATGATTTGAAATTCTTATGCAGATTCTCAAGCTCACTTCCAGATTGTGCCAATAAACATAAGTGTTAAATTGACTCTTTGCTTGTCTGTTCTAAACCTCAGAATAGGGAGACTGAAATTTATTGTCGTGATTTTTATCCAACATATATAACGTTTAATATTTCTTAGTGAATATAAAAGATATTAATTTAAGTTTAAACATTTTTCCTATATGTTTTTAGTTAGTGAATTTTTCAGATGCTTAATGCAAAAAGTGAGAGAGCTAGCTTTACATTTTCTTTCAGTCTATCACTTCAACTTTTCCCATTTTTACCTCTTTATTGATATATTTTAAAAAAACGAAAACCTCCAAACATTTACAACTGAAGTTTTTGGATCTCCGAATTTCTTTTTCTGAATCTCAGTTAGGTGGTTTGTCCAGACTGTGACAGCTCTGTAGAACATTACTGAAATATTTCAGCAATAAATCTGCACCGTTAAGCCTAATGCTACGGTAACATCCTGCAGATTCACACTCTGAATATGGGAGGAATTCAGGTTTATTTACTTTAATGACTAAATAATGACTCTGAGCTACACAGATCAAAGTGAACTGTTAAGAGATAGGCTGTTATGAGCCAAAACTAATAACAGTTCAAGAGAAGAGATCTGTTCACTTTAGTGCAGTGAGTGAATGGATAAGAAGTGAAAAGAGAAAAAAAACATGTTACACAAATATTTAAAATAATGTAGGCTAGACACTGTCCAACTTTTGGCAGCCCTTTGGACACTGCAAGAAATTACTTGCCTTCTTTATTAAAGGAGTTAGAATCTCATACGGTCCAGACTAGCTTTATGGAGTTGGATCATCATTTGGAGAAACAGATAGGCCTAAATTGTCTCTCTGCATACTGACTTATAAATGAAGAACCTCCTACTAGGATGGTTAATAAAACAGACATACTAAAATCTTCAGATACTTATTCCCTTTCATTAATGGAAAAGAGGCTAATGTGTTATTGAATGAGATATCAGGGAACTTTCAAGGCAAAGGTATCCTTTTGGACAGTGCAAAAAGAAGCCTGGGAACAGAATATTTCACACAAATGTTGGTTTTTCTCCCATTTGTTCAGTTTTATATTATTATCCATATTGTCCTAGAGCTGTCAATTGGTGCATGAGAACACAAGCCAACTTTTAGCAATTTGATATTCCTCTTAATGAAGTCAAATAACATCACTGAATCAGGTGACTCTGAAGAAGAAATAGGAGTATAAAATCTGCCTCATTCTCATATATTTGTTCAGGTATTTCCCATGGAAGTGGAACAGAGAAAAAAGAATGCAAAACATTGCTCTCAGTTCACATCAAAATTTTGCTGATTATTTTATGTTTGAGATTGCATGCTGTTAAGAACTTCCCTGCAGTAGGCAGCTCTATAAGTGACTACAAACAAGGGTTGTGTTAGAGTTCCAACAGTTTACGTTGCTGCAGCAGCAGATTTAATATTTAAAGTGATAATTTAATTTGTACTCCAAAATTATTTTTTTGAGGAAGTGATTTATAATAGGTATATATTGATGCCTTCATACTTTTTCTTATGCTACCTTTTATATGGAAAATTCTCAGGCCAAATTCACGAGTCTTTCACTTTTTCATATTCTTCACTTTTTTTTTGTGTATATTACATAACCCAGAGAATAATGAAGAGGTGTCATGTTAGTATACAACTATCACAATATCATGAAGTTCATTTACATTAAAAAATATACAAAATAACTATTTTCTATTTCTTAAAATTAACATGAAATTAAGTCTGCAGCTGAATGTAATATTTTATTAAAAAGAAATGTTCGAACAAATCTGTGTCTACTTGGCAGTAAGCTGTAGGCAGTGTGGACAGTAAGAATTTCACCTTCTCCTTTATTATAGTTCAACTTCTTTTTTGTTAATTTTCTAAAGCTTTTTGTACTAGTTTTTATATATACCAAATAGGAAAACCTTTGTATCCTTCCACATTCTAATTTTACCCTCATTTATAGCATTCAAACTTTAGGTAAAATTATCAATGTATCAAAATATAAAATACAGCTTAATGAAAATGTCAGAATAGAGGCTACTGATATTTCCTGTGATATATTTGGAAATTCAAATTCTATCACACTCTCAATTCTCAGGACTGAAGTAGATAGAAAAGGAAATGGCATTAAATCTATACTACATTGTAGAGATTGTCATGGAAAAAGAAAGTTGTGAAAACTTAATTTTGGTCCTCTCTCAAGACAGCAATCTCACAATCATTTTTGCATGAAATTAAATAAAGAGGTTCCTTAGTTTTTTCTTGCAGCACTGATCTGCTTCACTGTCTCTTTTTCCAAGCAGATTTAGGGTAGGTACCTTTATTATTTAAGGAAAATCCACAAGGAACTTTTTTATAGCACCGGAATAGAAATAACGCCATAACAATAAAGATCAAAGATTGATGCAATTGTGAGTACAAGTAATAGTTGCCTTGTGTAGCTGTTATCTCCTTGATGTAAGCATATGTGTATATTTATATATTAATATGTCTGTAAAAATTATATTCTTTAGTACATATAAATCCATATATAACTATTACTTGTACTCACAATTGCATCAATCCATATATATATCTAAGTATGGATGAATATTATCCATATATTTTTACATGGTGAAAGCATGATACCTGATAGAATGATGAATCCCTGTCTAGTTTTTCTGAATGTGGTTTTACCTAAGTTAAGGCAATTTACTTTTCATTTGGCAGCAGAGGTACAACAAATATGACAAAAATATGACTGAATTTTTAATAAGAATCCCAAACCCAAGAAGAATGTAGGACAAGACCATATTTATATCCTTTGCCCTTCCCCACTTTCAAGTCCTATCAAGTACTATGAATATCAGTGCTACAAAATCCAAGCAAAACAAAAAGCTTGTATTTTTTATTAATTCAAAATTATCAACAGGAAAAAAAAAGAAGGAATAAATTCATTGATTTCTATTAGTGGATACAAAAAACATGTTGGTTTACAAAGACAGAAGGGAGAGCAAAAGTGATAACTTTACTTATGCCCAGATGATAGAGGCTGAGAAATGGAATGGTTTAATATGACATTGATATTTTAGGTTGATGATGACAGAAAAGGAACATTTATAGTGGTGGTAAAGGAAAAAAGGACAGTAAATTGTAATATTACAATGATGGGTACTGAGATTTAGCTATTGAGAAATCTAGAAGTAGTAACACTGCATGGATATCCAGGTTTCTGCAAGCTGCCAAGTAATGCTGTTTGGTGCTTTGTACCATCATCCCGATACTACTGCAAGGATTCCAAGAAACTGCTATAAATATTTCACATTTGCACTCTTCATTACTTTCTTTACTTCAGCTCACATTTCTGTGAGACAAGAGGTAATGGTATATGACATTGCTCTAGTTCTGATTTATACTGCCAATAGGTCTTGCATTTATTGTTTTTCTTCACTCTATATACAAAGAAACAGAGGCTTGTAGCCTCCTTGCCAAGCCACTTACATTAATTTTGTAGGCTAAAATGTAGTCTTGCTGTCTAGTGATTTTTCTGAGCTTCAGAAGGAATATAATCTTTTAATGAAGAGGGAGCTATTTGAAAGACTTTATCCACAAATTTAAAGAAGACCAGGCATGAAGATGCATTGTAACAATGCTGGGGGAGGAGAAAAAGACTAAAGCAATCAAACATTTCTCTTCACTGCAGCTAAAACTACAACCAGTTCTAGGAAAGATTTCAGATATGAGCAATTAAGTATAATTAAGGTAATGGGAAGGCCACTGTAAGAGGAAATATTAAAAGAGATAAATAACTCAGCCAAATTACATCAGGAGGGGAACACAGTCACCTTCTAAAGGAATTTAAAAGATATATACAATAAGCATTACCTGAAAAAGAAGCAAGTAATAAAGCATGATAGTGTCAGAAGAAATAATAGAATTTATTTATTTAAAGGCCCAAGAAAATTGTATTGTCAAGAGAAATCTACCAGCACAATATAGCATAGGTAGAAATAAATCTCAGAAAATAATAATGCAAATTAAGAGCAAAATAGGAGAGAGTATCAGGCACCCAATGGAAATAAAAATATGTCAGATGCGATGTAAATGCATAAAATATGATTACTAGTCCACTGGAAACAGATAAAACCCCACAACTTTCCTTAGTACCTAGTTGTCATCAGCCCTAGAGTTACAGCACCTCCTTACCCTTTTAGTAATTTATACTGACTTACCTAGCAAGAGGAGAGATCCCTACTCATAAAGCAGACTAAGTACATGTGACTACAGTTGCTTTCTTCCATGTCTAGAAAGTGTTATGGCCAATAGCACCTGTTTATTCTGTATGTTACTCTCTAACAGATTCTTCAGGGTGTTCGACCAATGGTACCAAAGGGTATTGTTGCAGGGTCATGTTTATTACATGAGAAATGAACAGATAAAAAAGCTCCCTAAATTAGGAATGAGATTTTCCCACATTATTTTTTGTTGGTAGATTAATTGGCTGATAAATTAATACAACCTTTTTTCACTCTTCATGTTGCTTATAGTCAGAATGATTTAAACAAAAATACCTAATCACTTCATGGATTCTGAACAGCAACCTCTTTCGTTACTGTGCACTTAACTTCCAGTGGTATAAAGTGATTGATACTCATAGGGATTCATCAAGAGTGTCCTGAAAGCCCTAAGAACCAAGCTGTCATGATGATCTGGACTTATTAGCACTACATCCTTTCTCAAGAGAAAACCACAATCCATACAATTTGACATTTGATACAGCTAGTGTCCATATAAAAGAAAAAACGTATTTACAATAGTTTGTCAGCATTTCAAACTAATATATTATTCAGATTTGACAACTACCTCACAACCAACTGGAAACTGACATTTCCCAAAACTATTTTAAAATTAATTTACATTTTTAGTTAAAATTACCATATTCTCTCAAGTATTATCAAGATAAGCTATTTTATAACTGAGTCCTGTGACATCTGACATGTCATCAATATGAGTCAGACAGTCTTGCAGCGTCAGATTCATCTCTTCTTTGCTTTCAGTGGAGATGTGCCAATTTACAGCATTAATGATTCAGTTCAATGTGCATTAAGTTCAGCCTCTAGAACTGTCAGAACTGAAGGTCTCTGATTTGTGCAGCTATTGATGTGAATCTACCCTTCTAATTTCTGACTCAGAAGAAGCTGGTCTGGAAGCAATAACTATGACAAAATGCAGTAAAAATGTCTGAGCTTGTCACTTTCTTTCTGTGCCAGAAATTGTGTGTGGAAAAAAAGGATCTCTGAACAAAAGGTCAAGAGTATTGGAAGTGTTTTTCTTGAAAGGAGATAATGTGATTATAAATTATAAAAAAAAACCCTGTTCTAGAGAAAGAATATTAAGATAGTGTTCTCACTGTCCCATTGCATCCTAACTAGGGGATATCTAGAAAGATGGTACATTTAACTTTAGCAAACTGTTTTCTTAGAAAAAGCATAAAAAAGAGTAGAACTAATGAACACAGTTCACTGAAACATATTTCTGCAATATCTTCTTTGAGTAAGTCTTAAGTCAAATTCTCGCTTTTGAGATCAAGGTGATGTAGACAAGGGTTGAGGTTATTGTTACTAAGCATTCAGGGCACTGAAAACTGGAAACTATTTTCAAGTGTTTTGTTACACTAGACAGAACACGTGGGTGATAAAATGGCTGATGAAGTTAAATTTTAATAAATACAAAAACCAGGCTGTGGTGAAAAACAATTGTAACCTTACATATATAGCAAGGGGGTAAGAGCTGCTAATGTTCAGTAAGAAAGATTTATAAGCCAAAAATACTGGCTTAACGACTGGTTATAGTTAAAAAAAGCACGTCAAATGTTAGGAATTCCTATGGAACTAGTAAAGAACAAACCAGAAAACATAAATCTTGGCACATCTTCAGTGTTTCAGGTGTGTCTAATCTCCTTAAATCAAGAAGGATATAGAGCAAAAAAAAGGGTTTAGAGAAGGATGTCAAAGCTAAATCAGCATTATGGATTGGCATCCATACAAGAAGAGACTGCTGAACAGACCAGGATCTTTTAATCTGAAAGGTAAACATCTAAGGGGGAGCATAATAGGGATCTATATAACAATGAGAAGGCAAGTAAAAATTATTGTTGACTGTTTCTTACACAGAAAGCTTCAGATTAAATCATCACTGCATGACAAGTTTAAAATAAAAAAGCTGTGACGATTTCAACCACACTCCAACTCTGAAATTTGAAGTCAAAAGCTACTGTGAATACTAAGACTTTACAATAGGCTAGGAAAGAATTAGAAACACTTATGGTACAAATGTCCTTTGCAGATGGTGAAATACAAGTTTATCTGTCACCTATGGAAGAGTGTATTAATGAAGCATGATAACATGGCTCATGTAATATGCTGCAGCTGCTGACAGGTGACCAATGTTACTTGAGTCAGGCTACAGCCAGTCTCAGGTAACCCACCCAAGACTTGAAGGTCTTAAGTTCTTAGTTCCATTGTTTCAATCTACATATGTGCCACTCTGCATGCTAACAAAGACAGCACTGATAGATATTGGACAGCCTAGGGCCTGCAGATGCCCTATGATGTTTCAATGTTTTTCGGAATTGTTTCTCATTATCTTGACTATGATGATATTTCTCTGTAGCTCCTCAAGTGGGATGTGTAGTACCTCAAATCTTGAGTAAGGGTGAGAACAAGAAAGATGAAATGTTTTCTATATATTTAGAAGGATGTATTTTCACTTTGATCTCCTTTCTTTTGCTTCCTTCTAGTGTCTTTGTTCTTCAATTTGCTCTGTATAATAGTAGTAGTTTGTGGTATAAACTTAAAGACTCTATGGTTATGGATGATGTCACATTTCTGCAACTAACCTTTATAGTCCAAGTAAAATGTTGTTTACTGTTGGGTATAAAACAGCACCACCAAAATACCACATCTAAATAGATGATCTGTCTTGTTGCTACATTTTCTTGGATGTATTGAATCTCACAGAGGTATGCAGAACTTTCTTCTCAGCAAAAGAATCACATTAAAGAAAAAAGAATATTCTTACAGTGCAGGGTGGTTCATTGTACTTCAGATGTAAAATTAATTATATAAAAAGGCTATTCAATTTATTCCTATACTGACAGTTTCAGATCTTTGTTTAATTGAATCATCTTGTCTGAGCTTTGAATGTATTGTCAAATCACAGCCACAGGGATTCAAAATACCTTTAGAGTGTTATCGACAACAGCAAATAATACAAGCTTGGAAGAACAATGAAATGAAAACTGACCTTTTTTCTAGAGATGTCTTATACATTTACAGTGTAAACTGACGAAGTATTTTTCCTTAATGTTATTGTAATTTTCTGGTGTCAATATTAGAAACTCAATATGACTTCAATTAGCCTCTTCAGACTGAAGGTGCAACATCATAAAGCTTCGTAATGGCAGCTAGCGGCCCAGATCTGCTTGCATATATCTAAGCATTGCCCTTAGAAACTTGATTGAGAAAGTTTATTTAGATTGTATCTTTGAGTCAGATAATGGAGAAGGGAATTACGAGACAACATAGATGAAAAGAGAAAGGCCTATATTTTAAATTTGAATATAAACACACAAAAATATGAAATAAATTTGAGTCTTCCAACAGAATGCAAAGTAAATTTTTATATATTCATGTATATTTGCAATTTGGATTTAAAATAAAGAGCTTATTCTGAAAAAAATGTTTGTAAAGATGAATGTATTCACTGACAAAAATATATATTTACTCTCATGTTGTATTAAAGTGTCCTCTTAGATTTTACTCAGTATTTCTCTCTAGTTGATATATAAGAACTAGTAGCACTCTAAACTTCTTAATGCAAGCACATGAAATTCAAGGGTTCTCTCAATACAAATCATATTTACAGAAGATCAGACCATGTGTATTGGAGGACTCAGCCAGCACAGCGGATAGTCTCAAGCATGTATCGAATTCAAAATGAAAAGAAGCAAAATACTGTGGCCTCATTCTACTACTCCACCAAGGGGTTAGTTCAAAAATATATATTGCTGTTCTCCACTCATCAGCTATTATACACAGAATTGCATACATCCAACAGCAAGAGTACACAGCCTGGCTATGAACATTCAGTCATGCTCAGCAAAATAGATTGCTGCAGCTACTTAAGATACAACCACTACTCTGCTGCCTGCCTCACGCATTTGCTGGAGATTAAACCTTCATAGCAGAGCTGGCAAAAGGGAGTCTCTGAGCATGTTTCATCGGGCATACCAGCACAAACTATGACTGCTGACAGCATAAGTGATTACACTAGAATGTGACGGCAGTGCTTCAAGTATGCTTTTCTTCTCCTCTCCTGCACTGGTCATAAGTTGCTATCTTAAATCAACATAGCAAGATTCACTACAGTGTGTCTGACTGCTAGAGCTGGTTGCATTTTCTCAGAGTATTTTTCTGTTAGAGAATCCAATGCCATAAGAATAAAACCAGCTGACAGACACTAATTTTGACAAAGATGCTGTGGAAACTAGCAACTTATCAGTAGACCTTATTTATTTTCCTCAGGTTCAAATGAATTGCTTTTTAACAGACAAGTCTCCCTGTGTTAACACTGAGGGACTGGTGCTTCAGTCGGGAAAACCTGATTCTCTGTTTCCCTTGAAGAATTTTACAGTCCTGACAAAAACCAAAATGGAAAAAAACCTCATAAACCAAAACTAACTTTATCCTATCCCTCCAGTATGCCTGAACCTTAAAATTAGCTAGACTCAATGAAAAGCAGTGTATCTTAAAAGTTATATCACCACAGAACAGTTAACACCATCAGCTCAGTCTCCTGTACAGCTGTTTGGTTTTTTTATTTTTTTTTTGCAGATACCATAAACAAAACTTTATCTTCCCCAGAAGGAAAAAAAAACCACAAAAACTAAACCAAAAATATTTTGGTTATTAATGGAGAGGAGAGGAGAGGAGAGGAGAGGAGAGGAGAGGAGAGGAGAGGAGAGGAGAGGAGAGGAGAGGAGAGGAGAGGAGAGGAGAGGAGAGGAGAGGAGAGGAGAGGAGAGGAGAGGAGAGGAGAGGAGAGGAGAGGAGAGGAGAGGAGAGGAGAGGAGAGGAGAGGAGAGGAGAGGAGAGGAGAGGAGAGGAGAGGAGAGGAGAGGAGAGGAGAGGAGAGGAGAGGAGAGGAGAGGAGAGGAGAGGAGAGGAGAGGAATGGAATCTTGGATCTGTCGATGCCATCTGATCACAATTTAGTGGCTGCAAAATTACTGTGGGGTTCTTTTTATCTCTCTCTTCCATGTTAGAGGCAGTAAAGAACTATATTCAGAAATTCAGTATTTTGAAAGCATGAAGTATCTTTGTTCTGCGCTCACACACATACACATACACAAAATCTATTCAGCAAGAAGCATGTGATCCAGTGATCTAATTCCTGTAACTGTTAAAACTCAACATGAGAGACATTTACAATTCAGAAATTCACCTCAGGTTATGTAGGCCCTTGCTATCCAGTTATGTCCAATCTTGTACCTCTGGTCTGTATGGCTAAAGTAGGTATACAGAATGTTATAAATGATCTGATGATCTAAAAGACAGATCTGTCTTATAACCTTGAGCACTTCAGAATATCCCAGTTTCACCTGGTTACATGAGAAATGTTGACTTCAGTACTGATGGCCACAGCTTATCCTTTGTGAAGGCGTTCTAAGGTTTAATAAGTTTTCAGTGCACTTAGAGGGTAAACACTGAACAATGTAACATATAGCAGCCCAAATATTGTGAGGTAGTATGTAATCAAGCTGTTAAATAAAACTGCAGCTTTATTTCTGAAAGCAAATCATTAAAATGATTGTTGGTATAAAATACTCTATGAGTACTAATATTTTAAACCTCAAATGTTTCCAGTTCTTTTTGTTTAATGAAGCATGTTTATACTTTTGCCATTTTTGGGAATGACTGTTAGGCAATATCATAGAACAAATTTATTCAGTCTAGAAACTCTAATACATTGAAATTTTGTTAATATCTCTGTTTTTATCTCCCAAAAGACAGTTGGAAAGGTAATTATAACATGCAAATTAGTTTCAGTTGGGAAGTAAATTAAAAATTATATACCGATGTACAATATCTAGTATTGCTACCTATGCTTAGTATATCTCCAGGCAGACTCAATTCTAACAGAGACTTTGCTCTCTGATTTATGAGAGACTAATTGCTCCAAAATATAGGGGTTTTTTTTTTGTTCCACCTTTTACTTCTATGTAGTTTTCTTTCTTCAGACCCACAGTTTTAAAATTTCTTAATTCTCATATTGAAGATGTTTTCCTTAGGAGAAAAACTCTCAGTCTTGGGCTCTTCTTTAAGCCTTTGTTTTTGATGAAATGGCTGTTGTAGCCTTTATAGTGTTTCTAATTAATGCAAAAATCCCAAATCAAAACACAAGTCAGTCAGATTAGAACATTTTCAGTACATTTTAATTATAGTTTTTGTAAAGCTTCTCCTTATGACTATTTTCAATCCTCCTTTTATGAAAGATTAGGAAACAAGGACACAAGGCACTGCCTGAGAAAGAAAAAGGACACCTGACCCAAGAAGCTATTCCCTTTAAGTTTATTTCTTACCCATTTTCTTGCTTAGTAACTCTATCCTTTGATTCCCTCCCTGCTCAGACATGCATAGTTCTCTTCTAAACTCATTTAAGCTGTTTGCTTTGATAGCTTTACTTGGCAACTGAACTAAGTGAATTTCACTGCTTGAATTCTTTGTGTGCTATATCTCTCCGCATTTAAAATGTGGTCTTTAGTGTCTGGATCATTCATACTGTGAATATTTTATCCTACCTCTGCTATCATTACCCTCTCATAATTGTTGACATCACTTAGGTCATCTCAAGAGTTTCCCATTTGTCTTCACTTACAAAAAATATTTTTTTTAAATAGTTTGAAAATCTCATTTCATTTCAATTGCTTATAACAGAAGCTCTAAGCTGACGAAAATTTCTTAGCCTAAATCTTGGAACAACATTGTAAAATACTTAACCAATACTCTTTACTGAACATCATTATTACCTTTCTGCTTGTTTTTGATTAAAATTCTTTATTTTGATTTCTAAGCTATACATCTACACAGGTATTGTGCAGCTGTTTAGCCTGAAATACATCTTAGCCCATTGTTTTCAGTCTCTCTGGTGTTTTTGGCCCCATATGCCTATAAAGTTAAGCAGTTATTAAGATGAATCTTAGTGCTGAGATAAGTCATCCATGGTAGGGTGGAAGAAAAGACTAGATTAAAGAAAAAAAATCCCAACACCAAAACCTGCCACAGAACAAGGGCACTTCAAAGAAGTTTTTACAGGTTAAATAGTAGAGTTCAAGTTAAATTTGAGTTCTAAGCCCTCAGATTCTATAGTCTTCAGACTATTTTAGCACCTGGCAGGTTTTCCTCAGTTATATAATGCAGATGTGTCTAGTGCTTAAGCCTAAAAGGGTATGCCTCTATTACAGCATATTGTGCATCATGGTCCACAGTCTCCAAGATGAGTTGCTTCTACCATGGATCCCTTCCATGCACATCCCCTGCTAGCATGCCTGGGTTTGCTTTTAGAGGAAAGTAAAGTGAAGGTCCCATCTTCCTAGTGCAGTGCTAGGCTGCAGCTGCACGGAGCAGTGTGGGGTTCATTACTATGAGTGTGCACAGACATTCAAAATTTATCTCTTATTTATCCAGGAACTTATAAGGATGCAGCTCAGTGCCCATCAAGAGAGGTCAGTCATGCGGGAAAGGCAGAGTTATTAGAGAGAAAAAAATTCTACTCATTTTACTAAAACTGTTGGTGTCTGTAAAGCAACCTAAGAGAGTGAACTGTGGTTTAACGTTCAGGATTTTGATCAGCTTGCGTGAGAGGTATTAGTTGTGGTCCTTGTTTCCAGCATAGTATCAACTTTTTATCCAGTGTATTTTTTTATTGCAAGGCAGCAAGAGAAGGAATTGAACTGGCTTTTCTCATGCTCCAACTGAATACTGCAGTAACTGGGCTGTTGAGCAGAAAAGAACCAGTCATATTTTCAGAGGCAGAAATTTTTCCCACTCTGCTTACCTAAGGAAAATTCAGAAAACTATATTTCATTTCAGGATTTCTGGGCTGAGGATCCCAAGTGGATTTCCTAACAAATCCAGGGAATACTCAGGGGTTTGGATTATTAGATTGATCACATCCCTGTTTATAACCTGCAGTTCAGCCCTTCTTAACTACATGCTTGCACTAAAGCTTAAGTACCTGAGGTGTGCAAGCTACCAGAATAGTCATCCTAAGTATCCTACATATTCAGTGGAGAGAAATACTGTAATCTTCAAACACTAGATTTAATATCGATGACCCTGCAGATACCTATAGCTACAATTCAGCTTCAGAACCTATGAATTCCATCATCCAGACATATAATTGCTCGCATTTGCACCTGTAACCAGAAAAGGCATGTAAACATCATCTTCCTTTTAACTTATCTTCTACTTTTGATGTCATTATATAGAACACTCTAATGTGCCAAAGCTGCAGCTTTCTGTCTGCAATGCTGGCCTTTTCCCATGCATTGAATTAGGTGGCTCAGGAATGTTAAGAAATATGTATTTGTGGTGGGATGGCTGTAGTCAGCAGCCAGGCATCTGCTCTTCCCACAGTGGGATGAGGAAGAAAATAAAAACTTGTGAGACAAAATAAAGACAGGAAAATCCAATCCCTCACCAGGTACAGCTGCAGACAAAAAAAAAAAAAAAGGTTTAACTTGAGGAATTTGCCTTAATTAAATACATTTCATGCCTTACTTCAGTATTGGGAAATAAAGAAAAAAAAAAACATTTAAATACTTGAGATAAACATCTTTGTTCCTCCTTTCCAAACTCAATGCAATAAAATGTTTGAATTTGTCTTATAGGCACCACAGCCTAGATCATCAGAGTTTTAAGTACTCTGCTTGGGAATGAATCAATGCTGCAGCACTTAGTTCCTGCAACTCAAGAGTTAAGTTGGGTTTGCCCCTCAGAAATGTGATAGTAGTGGGCTGTGGAATGTTATTGGTTTACAGTATCAAACAAAAAATTACTCCCTAAAAGCAAAATTGGTAGAATCTTTTGAAACCAATTACAGTGACCTTGTACTACACACATTAGGCTGAAATATTTGCTTCAGTTTGACTTTTAGTGTTTACTTTCTCCTAGAATCATGATTTTAATTTGCCTCTGTTTTGTTGCTTTGGATCATTTCTAAAATGTTCTGTGTATTACTTCTATAGTAACCTTTACATTGTTATTCTACCATATTGACCTCTAATACAATTTCTTCCCTTTTGGATTGATAGTAACTAGAAAAATATGCAAATATCCTGTAACCTCTTACTCAGCATTGTGGTTTGTTTTGTTCTGTTTATGTTTTTAATTGTTTTAGTTAGTTCTTATGATCAGCTTCCTAATCACTAAACATGATTTTAATCAACATTTCTGTAGGGCATTTAATATTCCTTACAGATGAGAGTTTTCCTTATTAATTCAGAATATTTGGTGGTTATCTGAGGTATTTTATCATCATAGCTCCTGTCACAAAAGCAATAATACATTCCGAGGTGCAGAAAGCATGTTTTACTGCTTCATTCATGTTTTTTTTGTTATCGTCCTCCCTTCAATTCCTCCCTCCAATTAGATCTCTTGCTCTAATAAAAGTACTTTCCAGTTCTTCTCTGTTCCCTCTGTGCACAACCCCAAGGGTTGGATGAGAAGTATGAGATTCCCAAGGTCCAAGAGGAGGTGGTTAGAGACTTGCATGTCCAGCTAGATGCCCACAAGTCTATGGGGCTGGATGGAGTCCACCCAAGAGTTTTGAGGGAACTGGTGGATGTGCTGGCCAAACCCCTTTCCATCATCTTCCAACAGTCCTGGATGACTGGGGAGGTTCCGCTGGACTGGAGGCTGGCTGATGTCGTGCCCATCTATAAGAAGGTGTGCAGGGAGGATCCAGGAAACTACAAGCCTGTCAGTCTGACCTCGGTACCAGGGAAAGTCATGGAGCGGGTGATCTTGAGTGCTATCAAGAAGCACTTGCAAGAGAACCGGGTGATCAGGCCCAGTCAACACGGGTTCATGAAAGGCAGGTCTTGCCAGACTAATCTGATCACCTTCTATGACCAAGTGACTAAACTCTTGGACGAGGGAAAGGCTGTGGATGTGGTCTTCCTGGACTTCAGTAAAGCCTTTGATACAGTTTCTCACAGCATTCTGCTTCGGAAACTGTCGGCCTCTGGCCTGGACGGGCGCACACTCTCCTGGGTGAAAAACTGGTTGAATGACTGGGCCCAGAGGGTGGTGGTAAATGGAGTTAAATCCAGCTGGAGGCCAGTGACAAGTGGGGTTCCCCAGGGCTCAGTCCTGGGTCCAGTCCTGTTTAATGTCTTTATCAATGACCTGGATGAAGGCACTGAGTGCTCCCTTAGCAAGTTTGCAGATGACACCAAGCTGGGTGGAAGTGTGGATCTACTGGAGGGTTGGGAGGCTCTGCAAAGGGATCTGAACAGGCTGGACTGCTGGGCAGAGACCAATGGCATGAGGTTTAACAAGGCTAAATGCCGAGTCCTGCACTTGGGGCACAATAACCCTAAGCAGAGGTACAGACTAGGAGAAGCCTGGCTGGAAAGCTGCCAGGAGGAGTAGGATCTGGGGGTGTTGGTTGACAACCAACTGAACATGAGCCAGCAGTGTGCCCAGGTGGCCAAAAAGGCCAATGGCATCTTGGCTTGTATCAGAAACGGTGTAACCAGCAGGTCCAGGGAGGTTGTTCTCCCCCTGTACTCGGCACTGGTGAGACCGCATCTTGAGTACTGTGTTCAGTTCTGGGCCCCTCACCACAAGAAGGATGTTGAGGCTCTGGAGTGAGTCCAGAGAAGAGCAACGAAGCTGGTGAAGGGGCTGGAGAACAAATCTTATGAGGAGCGGCTGAGAGAGCTGGTGTTGTTTAGCCTGGAGAAGAGGAGGCTGAGGGGAGACCTTATTACTCTCTACAACTACCTGAAGGGAGGTTGTGGAGAGGAGGGAGCTGGCCTCTTCTCCCAAGTGACAGGGGACAGGACGAGAGGGAATGGCCTCAAGCTCTGCCAGGGGAGATTTAGGCTTGAGATTAGGAAAAAGTTCTTCATGGAGAGGGTGGTTAGGCATTGGAACGGTCTGCCAAGGGAGGTGGTTGAGTCACCGTCCCTGGAGGTGTTTAAGGTTAGGGTAGACGAGGTGCTTAGGAGCATGATTTAGGGATTGGTGGGAATGGTTGGACTCGACGATGCAGTGGGTCTCTTCCAACCTGGTTATTCTGTGATTCTGTGATTCTGTGATTCTGTGATTTTCTGTAATGGAATTAAAGTGTGGTACTCAATACAGACAGAGATTCATGGCAAAATATTTGGCTGTCATAAAAGACAACATAATTACATATTGGTGTCTTCCCCAAACCAAGCATTAAATTGGTGAGGGGAAAGATTAACGTTCTTAAAACCTGCCTTCCTCATTCAGAAATGTCTGTGCTGATGGGAGGGAAGAAAGGCAGAGCTGATTCCTGTGTTTGGGAAAGAGTTGTTCAGTCTCCAGTGACTTGGGAGAATATGGAAAATCTGAGGAGGACAATGTTATCCCCATCTCTCATTACAGTTTCTGTCCATATTCATGAAAAGTATTCTTGGACATGACTGATGGGAGAGCTTTGCCTCTTAATTCTTTCTTCCTACCTGGCTACCATCTCTCAGGAATAGAACTTCTCCTTTTCACCATACTTCTGACAGAGTTAACTTACTTTGCTGAGGTCTGGGCCATGTGGGCAGAAAGCAAATCACTGGGTTTACTCAGCAGCCTCAATACAGCAGTAAAAGATTCTCCTTTGAAAGAACTTGCAAGGATTCCATCAAGGCAATCAAGAATTGAAACATTTTACCCAGTTCTTTTAACACTCTGTTCAGACTGATTTAAAAAATAAATAATAAAATACACAATGAGAACTAAGGAAAAACCTGTATGGTTTTGCTTGTCAGAGTCCTGAGTTCATCAACAGGCTTTAAATGTCCTGTAACCATCACCATTGATGGCAAGATATGGTATATCTACCTGTTTAAACTTGGATCACACTTCTGTGAAAAGAGCTAAGTGGAGGAAAAAAATGTTTTAAGTGGCCCTGCCCATGCATCCTCTGCTCTTTGGCTTGGGTACCATGTTTAAGCTCTTGTACTTAGTCTGTCATACATTTTAGATCACTGATTACTGTTGCCAAACCTGTTCCATTCCTCTTGTTTTGTCACTGTGGGCCACTGAGGGCACTTTCCTGCTGTCTCCTGACTTGCTTCCTCTTGTAGAGTAGCCTGCTCATACTGATGCCTTCCCTTAAACCCCAAGTAATTTCTGTAACTTACATCTCTGAAAAAAAATGGTTGTGTTTCCTTTCCTGTTGTTTCAGTATATCTTTTTGTTAGAAAAAAAAATAAATTAAAATTCCCTTTTTTTTATTATAGTGAGGAGGGTTTTTTTTATTTATTATTTAAAGAAATCTCAAAGAAATGGGCTCCTGGCACTTTCAGTGGTATTTAAGTGCCAGAAAGTTGTGGGACTCCAACCAAGTACATCACTTCCCATTCTTTTTTTTTTTTTTGTCCAACCCCTACTGGGTTGTGCAGTTGAGCTGAAGGCTCCAGATGCCACTGATGCTTTAAATACCTCTGTAAAATGCTAGTCTGATGGAAATGCTGCAGCTGTGACACCTCCTTTCATTGTTTCAGGGACATTACTATCCCCAGGACCAGTGGCTCTTGGATTGTACCCTGCTGTTCTGTGCACTGCTTGCTACTGCTCACAGATTAGGAAGCACTGAAAAAAACCCTGCAATATGGAGGTTTTGTTGCTATGTGATTTTTGCATCCTCCTCCCCTCAAAAATTTTTGCCCACTTCTTTTCAATTCTTTTTGTTTGTGAAATGTTTCACACTTTAAAAAAGAAATATGTTCTTTCTCAAAATAAACCAAAAGGACGATTCTGAAAATATTAAACTTGATTCAAATCACCCTGTATTTCTCCCCTATAATGTCTTCACATATCTAAGTGTAAGAAGTATATTATTGCTAAGTATATTAATGTTTCTATAAAAACAGAATTCACAGTACTTCAGATTGTTTTGTTTGTAATTTCTCCCATTCAGTGATTTACCTATACTCCAAACCATCAAAATTTATTTTCAATATTTTTAAATTAAATATCAGCATTAATTTTATTGGCATTGTGAGGATCAGCAATGCAATTTGCAGGTTGTTCTTATTTGGATGATAGATTTGAATAACTAGAAAAGTTCACAGTTAATCTGGTAAAGGAAAGTGCAATTAATTTTACTTTAAAAGACATTTATAAACCACTTATTCATGGAAAGTCAATAATGTCATGTAATTTAGAGGAAAAAAATTATATAGTATAAATAATGAATATACCCAAATATTTGTTCATGAAATAATTCTGAGTTAAAATTTATTGACACAAACTATTTACAGAAGTACTGTAAATAGAAAAATAAATTTCTAAAATTCATAACTTGTACCTAGATGATTTGTGTAGTAAAGAAAGTTAAATTGTACAGCGTCCACTTTTCTGAGCATATAAATAACCTATATATACATTGCCAATCAGATGACTAACTACTTATGGAAAACAGACTTCTTTCCTCTCTCTGTTCAGTAGTTTCTTTTCCTCTCTCTGTTCAGTAGTTTCTTACAAATCATGCAAGATATATTAAAAATTTTCTAAGCTGACTCAGATAATTGATGCATCTTGGCTATCTCAAATCACTTCAGTGTTCTTGGTGCTCTGGTTGTGCTCAGTTAGCAAAGAAGCAAGATTCCATGGTTTTTGAACTTAGTGTATAAAAGCAAACAGAATCAGTAGTGTTTTTACTGTTTATACTGCCATGTAACACTCAGTTGTGAGTATTTAAGGACTGACAGACAAAGTAGAGTCTATGTTGTGCTAGGTGATTTATGAATACCAGGAAAAAAAGAGAGTTCCAACTTATTACAAATTATAATCTAAGCAATTTAAGTAAAAGTATTTGTACTTCTACCTTACCTAATCAGAGTAAGGGTTCATGTAATGTAAAAAAGTCTGAGATTTTACTTTTTTTCTCATGTTTATTTTTAAAAGCCTACTTACCTTTGCAGCACTAACATTCTAACATTTCCAGAACAGCCTTTTTTTTTTTTTTTTTTCCTGAAATACTTGAAGAAATGCAAGGCAAGCCTTGTTCCAGGCAACACCATATTTCTTATTCATGGGGCTGGTCAAAAAAAAAAAATCTGTGAAGCTGAGCTACACAACAGGCTTTTGGTTTGCATAGTTCACACACATGTTTTCTGAAAACAAGTTGTTACAGCTGAGAGGGTACCCACCAAGTCACATTGAAATCCAAACAAATATTTACAGAAACTGCACGGCATATAGCTATTAAACAAATATTTACATAATCCTCTTGACACAATGCACTAAGTTCTGCATAACTTGGCTTTCAACTTTCTGCAGCATAGGAAGATAATTCAAGGCTATACTATGAAGAAGTCTTTTGTTTCATTACTTTGATCTATCCAAAAGCCATAACAAAAATCTCTTGAGGAAATGTATTCTCAAGAGCATTATTGGATAAAAAAGACCTGAATGGCTTCAGCTAAATGTTGTGTTATGGAGGCAGATCACCATAACTATCCTGAACTGCTGCATCACACATTTTGAGAATGAATGGTGGCTTCGTTTGTGTTCATTTGCTTTCAGACCAATGAAATGAAACAAAATATTAAAAACAAGGCAATTTTTAGATTACAGGTATGATTTCTTATGCAGTATATATATGTTTTCATCTCCAGAATGAACTGACTACACTGAATTGCTTCCCCTGGACTCCCTTTCCAGACTAAGTTTAGGCAAGTTCCAGACCATTATATCTAGTGGAATCTATCTTTTACCTTTCAAATCAAATTGTATTTTCTTACATAAAGAAATATTTTTCTTATCAAGCATAAAGGCGCATTTCAAACAAAATCAGAAAAAAAATAAGGAAAAATACTTTTATCTCATAGGAAAATCAGGCAAAGTAGCTGCAAATAAGAATGATTCTTTCTTTTCTGCTTTATTTGAAGTGGTAAAAAGCTAAAATGAGAGCAATAAAGTTAAGACTGAATATGAACTCAGCTGAAGACAGCCTCATTTGAAATAACAAGAAATAGACTCAATGGCATCAGCAT
Organism: Clamator glandarius; assembly: GCA_033459285.1. Lineage (NCBI taxonomy): Eukaryota > Metazoa > Chordata > Aves > Cuculiformes > Cuculidae > Clamator > Clamator glandarius. The sequence goes on from JAUNZM010000105.1 coordinate 3,592,023, forward strand.
CCTCCAGAGAGATCACTTGACCTGCTCCAGTTGTGAATTTTGAATCCAATTTAGGTATATATCACAAAGATCTGTTGCAAGCTGTAGCTGTAGTATATTATTTTCTGACATCCCAATATACTGATAAAATAAAGCTCTTGAGAAAAATAAACAATGGCTTTTAATATGCAGTTTTTCTTAGACAATTGTCAAAGCTTGCCAGTTTGTTAGTGTAGATAGAGTAACTACAGTACACTGGTGAGGTGATTACCTTTTATTAATAGCAAAACGGAAAGGCCTTTGTGCAACAGCTTTTTTTAAATTTTTAAAGAAACAATAGGTCTTTCATTTAAAATCTTTTCCTGTTCAGAAAGAGTATGTCTTTTATTCAAATTCCTTTCCTATCAAAGATCCAATCTGGTGACAATGTGGAAATGAAACATAAGAGGGTGCATTTTGGAGTTTGATGTCACAGGCTTTTCTAATCCCCCTGACTCTCAGAGCAATATCAAACTGTTGAAAATTGTGACAGGTAGTTAATCCCACTTAATGAATGCAGTCCTATTTGCTTATCAAATGACAAACATATAAATACAGTGTCAGTTAAGATAAATACTTTCGCTTTGTGCATCTAATGTCCAGTTTACCTTAGACTTTAACTTAGAAATGTTGGGTCCCTCTGCCTTCATTTCTTGTGATTTTCAGGAGAGAATCCACTGATTGTTTGGTGACTGCAGCTGACACTATCCATTTTTCTTTAGGTTACTGACAGTGTTTTCCTCAAATGAGTTCTTCACTTATCCTCTCCTGTTACTTGAATGAATGCTTAATAAGATTATATCCTGATTTAGCTGATCTTTAATTTTAATTTCTTGCTTATACTAGGTAGGATTTTCTGATTTTCATATAAATTAATTTTCTCTTTAATGCTAGCATGCTCTCTGAATGCAGAAGAATGATTATGTCATCTTCATGATTATTTTTAAATGACTTATTTATCAAAGTTACTCCAAATGTGGTAGATAGTAGTATTATAATGCCTAGTTCTGGCATTTTAAACAGTAAATCAAAATTCTAGTGCAGATTCTTTGATTTACTCTTCAACCCATTTTTATTTTCCAAAGAATCTCTTCTACTTTCAATGCTACAAGACTGTTATGTTTATTATTCAGAAGACATGATTGGAATTTTATGAAAAGGCTGTTTCATGAAAAATGAAATTCTAAGTGCCTGAAAATCATTGAAACAACATCATCAATTTAAGAAAATAAACTAGTTTTCAAGAAAAAGAAGGAAATATATTCCAAGAATATCAAATTTCCCTGCTAAGAATTTAAAATATAAAACTTTTTTTTTCTTTTAGAACAACTTTTCATGTGCTTTTGTTCATACTAGATATAAAGGTAAATTAAAACTGATTTGATTTTAAAAGTATCTGCAGTGGGGAAAGGAATGGAAATTTTTTTTTCAGACTTTTGAATTTCCATTCTGAATCAGAATTTTAAAAACAATATACTCAATATTCTCTATGGTATGATATTTCCATTATTTTCCACACTTCAGTTTCATCTTTCATATATTAGCTTTTAGACTAAACCCATATATTTATGTTAAATCCATGCCTGCATGAATTTCAGAAAATATGGAAGTTCCTTTTCTCTCTTCCTGCTTACAGTCATTTTACTAACAAATACCAATTTTGATTATATATCAAAAGGCCTCTCAAAATCATGTTTTCAAAATACCCAGCCTGTATATCTAAGAATACAAAATTGCATTCATCAGATGAAAAAGCCAGTACTGCAAATTTAGTCTTCTGTTTTTAAAGTGAAATCTGTCCTTCTATCTTTTTATTTAGTCAACAACAAAACTATTTTGTTCTAGTGTGTCTTCCCTGGGAAGAACACTAAATTTTAAAACGTCATTAACACAAAACCATATGCTTAAAGAATAAAAATTCAAAATCAACAGGCTTTATTCCTTTTATATCAAAACATTCCAGATGGCTGGAAAAAAAGAAAACACAGGATCATAATCATAAATATCAATGTACAAGCATGCATGTAAGTGTTTTTGTGTCATGTTTCTCCTTAAGGCTCTGGACCTTGTGATACACAAAATATTCATTACATAGCTTAGCCAAACATAGCCTGGAATAACATAGGTATAGATGACACTGCCATGAGGTAGAGAAATAGCCTACATGGCATCACTTGTCTCTTTCCCAACATCCTGTAAATCTCATCGTGTATGGGTGCTTTAAAAAAAAGATTCCATCTCCTGTCTTTCTTGTCTGACATCTCTGATCTCTGCAGGGACAGATTTCTCTAGTCTTTTTCTCTGAGCTCTTTCTTCCTGAAAATTACATAAATGCTTTTACCTGTCATCAAACATGGGTTCTGTTACTTTAGAAAACAAATATCATAGCAAAATACATCCCATATTTACCTTGCCATTTCAATCCCTGACATATGGGTTAGATTTTTTACCACTGTAAGATACTGTTGCTAGCCACGTTATTTTGGTGGAGTGTTTTTTGTTATTTTTTTTCATGTAAATAGTCAAAATAAGCACTCATGGATATTAGTCTTCTCCAAGCACTCCATAAGTTATTACACCTATTAAGAAGGCATCTTTTATGTCCATATTCACTCATTGGCTTTTCCATTAGTTCACTCTTGTCCTGAAAGGATCAGAAACATGTCATCAGCTGATGTGAAAATATGAATATCTTTATAGCGACTTACTTTATTTGATTTGATTTAGCCTAGCAATGGCCTAGCAGCACTGCCTGTGATATTCATTGGATACAAGTGCTTTTAGCGAAATGTAGGATACTAGGATACAGAAGTATATTTGTTTAAAAACTATCAATATCCCTGATTTAAGGCTAGGCTGGGTGGTTTTTAAAGCAGTGATTCTTACTGTGATTGCACTTCCTTTTTGGTAATCACAGAATAACCAGGTTGGAAGAGACCCACCGGATCGTCAAGTCGAACCATTCCCACCAATTTCTAAACCATGCCCCTAAGTACCTCATCCTCCCTCACCTTAAACACCTCCAGGGAAGGCGAGTCAACCGGTTGGTTCCAATGCCTAACCACCCTTTCCATGAAGAATTTTTTCCTTATCTCAAGCCTGAATCTCCCCTGGCCATTCCCTCTCGTCCTGTCCCCTGTCACTTGGGAGAAGAGGCCAGCTCCCTCCTCTCCACAACCTCCCTTCAGGTAGTTGTAGAGAGTAATAAGGTCTCCCCTCAGCCTCCTCTTCTCCAGGCTAAACAACCTCAGCTCTTTCAGTTGCTCCTCGTAAGACTTGCTCTCCAGCCCCTTCACCAGCTTTGTTGCTCTTCTCTGGACTCGCTCCAGAGCTCACTCTGAATATCAATAGAGGACAAAAATTGGCTATGTAGTTTGCTGAACAAGGTCCTTTCTGAAAGGGCTGAAGGTGTATGCAGGGATGGCTGTCTAAGTGGATGCTGAAAATGCATTGGAGTTTGTCTCAGTTCTTTACCTGACACAGAATGAGCAGAGAGTCCCTTAAGATCACCCTTTCCTTTAGCTCAGATATTTAATCATTTAGAGAACCAACTCCTTTTTTCCAGTTTCTCCTTTTAGCAGACAAGCATAGATCTTTCAAATGGATCATGATTCCCACAGTCTTGCTTCCTTTTTATACTGGAAACATTCCAAAGTTTAAGGATATTTTGAACCTCGTAATGATGATAACAGATTATTTTCTACTTTCATTTCGACCTATTTTTACTTTACTTTCTTAGTGACTTCTTAACTTAGTAACGTTAAGTGTAAGATGAGTTCTTATCCATTTTTGTCCTTTTTATGGTGCCATTCACCTCTGGACAAAGAAGGGACTAATGCAAACCAGGCAACGTTTTCTGCCATGCCCTAAAATAGGTATTTTTGAGTCCATCATACTTTTTGGGGTATCCTAATTGTCAATTTCCTAATTTGTATTGTGTTAATTACTGAGATATTACAGAACAATGCTCTAACACAGTTATTTGAAATAGCTGAATAGGTTTTCTTGTAGTAATTAGAAGCAGCAGCAAATAATAATTTTTATTGTAAGATGATAGGCAATTATAGATTTCTTTATTTTTTTCAGTGTCACATTTTCAGTCATTCTATGATTGCATAAGTTACTGTAAAATTCTTATTTCATTTCTTCTTAGCTAAAAATAAACAAATAAAAGCACTGTCATTCTGTCACTGTGCTACAATGAAGGATGCTATGCTATTTGGCCTAGAAATATAAGTAAAAATCTAAATGTACTATTAGCCTTTAAGATACTTTTTTCAAATGTCATTCTTTGAGAATGAAAACATGTTTGCTTTGTAAAGCTCTTAACATTTCAAGCTGAAATGCTTGAACAAGCTTTGAACTCTGGAGCTTGTGATGCCTATAAATTAAAGAGAAAAATAACATTAAATGGTACTGTGGCTTGCAAAGCTGCCTTCTTTAAATCTCTGAGCAGCTCAAAGTCCTCAAATACAGAATTTCCTTGGAGCAGCCTGTGAGCCAAAGAACTCCATGTATTCTGCTGAACGTTGTTGCCTTATTTGGAAATATCCTTACAGTATGCATAAAATGAAAGTGAAATTTCTGTAATGTTTCAATAAAGAGCTGGATATCTGAACAACTTGCTGTCCATAGATACTGAAACATGCCAGTGGAAAGAGAGTGCAATGCTAATTCAAAACACCCTTGTCCCTGACCTGCGTATTTGACACGTTTGACTTGGGCCCTCCAGGTCCCTGATCTATTGGAAGCTATGGTCAAGATTCAGCTGCTTGTAATAAAACTGTGCACTTGATTTTCTTCCCTTTGAAAAGTCTACTTCTTTTCAGTCTTGATATTCAGCTCTCTGACCCATCCTTTCTTCTCTCTTGAACTCCACTCTCTTTGCCAGGATTGAGAACATCTTTTTTTCCCCTAATTGACACAAAATGAAGGTAATAAAATGACATCTAATTAATCACATATACATGTGACTTCTTAGAAAAGCTAAAAGTATGCCTATGAATTCAATTTCAAAGGGGATGATGCAACACACATTTTTGAATTATGAAATAATTTAATCTTGAGAAAACAAATGAAACAAGAAAAGACAGGTTTCCCTAGAGAATATTTTCCAAGCATCAGGCTGCTTTACAGGTAGAGCACAGGTAGTCTGTAAGTTTTTGTGGCTTTTCCTATCAGATCTTCCACAAAAAAAAAACCAAACCCTGAAAAACTGTCTTTTGTCTTATGTGTCCTTCCATCAAGAGGCAAAGTAATAAAATACTATTAATGGCTCACAGAGGCTGTAAAGAGACCCTAAATCCTTTAAACAAATGGTTGCAGTCTAATTGTCTCATCTGCTCATTGGTATTATAGCTTTCCATCAACAGTGTGCTGTTGAACTTGTAGACACTTCAAGTCACAGATAGGATTTAAAGAGGAAAGATAACTTTTATTTGTTATGGGCAATGAAACTAGAGTCTCTACTGACTGTCTGACAAGGAGGCGTCTGATACTGTGGATCCAGTCAGGCAGAACACAAATTGAAATAGTGTCTAAAGGGCAAGGTAATGGAGGAATGGGAAGTATAAAACCTACACAATAAAATTATATTGCAATGAAAGAAAATTAGAAAATGAGGAGTAGAGCCTAAAAATAGACCAAACCTGTCCCTTGAAGCCATATCCAGTAAGCAAGTTTGCTACTGAAATGGTACTACGCTGGTTCGCCTATAGTTTAGACTCAGAAGCAGTGTTATATCAAGGCTGGGTTGAAAGAAGATGCTGGTGCATGTGCACAACTACACATTCACACCCAAACACTCCCTGTGCCCCCTAGTCCACTCCTTGTCATTAAAACATTTGTATATATCACAGAAGGTGTCTGTAGGCAGGTAATTGTTTTGGTCTGAATTTGCATCCTCTAGCATGGATTACAAAACCAACAGATCTTGTAAATAGACCTCAAGTTATTTCCTGATTGGAAGAAGTTGTTACATAGAAAGAAAGGTTAGTTATTAGATCAGATAGCATAGATAACAAAGATATAGCATACAAATGGACATATGCACAGAGGAATACATCTTCTGTTTTGCAGCTTTTGTAGCTTTTCCTCCAACCTGTCACTATCTAACAATGACACCTGCTAGGAAAGCTTAGTAAAGCCACTGACAGCTCCCTTGAAGTTGCTCCCTCTCAGAGCTTAATTCTCAGTCAGCAGTATATACCAGTTCTAACGTATGCTATATTTCTAATTTTCCTTTCTTTCTCCTTGGGGCAACCTATGATTATTATCACTGTGGGTAGTACTCCTAAGCCTGTTTTCCTCCTTCTGCAGAAGTGAAGGTGTAAATGAGATCTGGAAAACGGCACAGCCTAATTGTGCACTTAAATTTGAAATCACTGGTTGGAAAACAACAGGTTGCTCCTATTTCTGTAGTAGCTTTAATAGTTTTAATATATGAATGCTTAGCTTGTGATGGTTGTTTTAGCTTAGTCTCTCTGAGAAAAATGAATACATACCTCAAAGTGATAAATGATTTCTTTCTCCCTTCCTTTTACTACAAGATCTTTTACTCCTCTGGGATAAATGAGAGCACTAATTTGCACACGTGTGTCAAGTTAAATTTGCACTGAAAAAATAAGCAAAATTCTCATTTGATTTTCATCCACTAAAATCAATAAAGATGTATCAGTACAAAAATGGTAAGAACAGAAGAGGATTCAGTTCTTAAACTTTTTTCTCTGGCTTTCGGGTAAGGCTCTTAGCAGCCTCCATGAACAGTTCCACAGAGATTGCAAGGGGAAATTTGGGATCCATTTACCTCAACTCCAGACTCATCCAGAAAGAAAAGGCAGGACTATGGTATACAAAATACTCTTTTAAAGCCATGTTTCAAATGAGGAATCCATAATTACAGTTTACAAGGAATACTGTTACTTGCCTCAGAGTAAGGCAAAATATATTATTTCTATAACTGATAACTAAATAACAATGCTAGAAAGAAAAGAGGCTAAGCAGGCATTGGAGATTCCATCTGTTCTCATTGATATAAGAGACATTAATTAACTTGACTCAGCATTTGCTTAAACTACATTTAGAAGAGGCTTCACAATTAGGTGGAAATCCCTTACCTTTATTTTTTTCCCAAGTGTTGACATCTGGCACTTAGAATTCATTATCTACAACATTATTTTCTTGGGTAATTTCACAGAGTTTTGCAAGAACAAAGATTTTAAGTTTATAATGAAAAAATAATCATGTCCAGATTTTTATATAACAGGGTTTCTGATCCTTTTACCTGTAGTAAACTAAGATGTAATTGGCTTTTAGAAAAACTTCATTTAAGAAAATGTTAAACTTCTGACCATATACTTTCATAGCAGATTTCTGCTTCTGTTCTGGAGGACTGATCATGTATGCACAGGGCTGCATATTCAGCTTCAGATGCAGCAATGTCCTTACCAAGAGAATTGTCCTACATAGGCTGAGCACTTTGACGGCCAGGGAAACAAAACAAAGCTGTCTGATTTAAATAACCAGTCACAAATTGATAGGTAAGTTATCATTTCAGAGTCTACATTGCAACCTACAGAGTAAATAAATTCACATGCAAAAAAATACCTGTCAAATGATTTAGAATAACAAATATATGCAAGAAAGTTGTGATACATTTGTAGACATCCTGCAAACAGAAAAAGAGTCTGAACTCATTTAATAAATGATTCATAGTGAATCATTCTCTCACTACGGTAGCAAAATGAAATATATTTTTTTCATGACTTCAATGGGAGCCTGTAAACCTGGGAAAAATTCTTTACACACAAAGTTTGTCTTTTTTACAGAATTATCTATAAAGACATCCAGCAAGCTGGACTCCAGCTTTTGCAATATAATTTCACCGCACTTGTGTCTCTTCATAAGAAAGTCATTGCAGGAATGATAAAAGGTTTCTCCTACTAATCCATTAACCTTGCATGGAAACGGTTCAGTGGAAAATCCCATCTACGAAGTATCGTCTAAACTGCTGTCAATACAAATGCTGAAATCAAACACTTGATTTCAATTAGTTGGGGAGAGCCATCAGAGAGTTGTTTTTCCCTCATTCTACTTTCATGAGCTGTCCTCTTTCAAAAACAAGGCGTAGTAACAGCAAATGTTGTCTTTCAGGAAAGCGAGCATGAAAGTTTGACACCTCGAGTCTTCTCTTTTGACACTCTGAGACCTAGATCCTCGTAGTTTACTGAGGTGTTTTTATCTTTTCCCATTTTCTTCTGATAGGACGACATGTATGCAATTCAAGAAAGCATTGCTACAGAGAACCCCCAAAAGACAGATAGCCTGTGTATCTGATTGCAATTCAGCCAACTACCTGATTCCTAGAACAGCCGAGTAATCGACTGGGGATTTTATCTGTTTCTCTGGCTGATGCCAATAAGTAGGTATGTTTATTAACAATTTACTTACAGAACATAGATTGAGACATCACTAGCCTCTGTAAAGTGTGAGCAAATGATTTCTTCCATGCTGCTAAATAATCTATTATTGTCAAGATATTTATTTGTATTGGTCTCTATCTCAGAGTTTTAGAAGTAAGCACTGTATGTGCACAAGAGAGACAACATGAGGTGAAAAGGTTCTTCTTGTTTCCTGAAAATAAAAAATGTGGAAAAAGTGCAAGAAGTGCTTCATAAGTAACACAATTACCTGAATGCACCCCACAGCTGTCTCAGGCTTCCTAGACAATGTTAAGCAACTTCATGTTGCTCACTGATTCACACAGCTCTTCCCTCATAGGTGATATAGGAAACAAATATATATAGTCAACAATACATAAAGATGGCATTTATACTACAAGATATTTTTTGTTTTAGTCACAGAAATCACCACCTAGCCAAATTATCATGATGACCAATGACGCACAATTGCTTTCAAGTCAGCTTTTCTAATAAATTGGTTTATGGGGTTCTTTTTGTTCCCTTAGTAGAAACATAATTTTTTCTCTTCCTTCTCTTAAAATAGCTGAGATGCAGTCAAAGACTTCATGCTATTCTGTTTAGAAGTTAAATTCATTTTCCCAACAAGATTACCTTAGGCAAGAATATTTCCTTTCATGCTGAAGAGAATAATTATACTAATGTTATTTGATTATGCACAGGATCTGATTTAGAATTAGGTATTCTTATCTGAACATAGTCCATTTTATGAAGTAATACCAATAAATAGTTTCTGAAATTAATTTCTTTTGCTTTTTTGTGGTTCCACTGAAGGTCATCCTGGCAACTTAAACATATTCTGCCAGCTGTAATCATTTGTATATATAACTTGTTAGCTGTTTAAAACAGTTTAAGAATTAAAAGCATTGGGTAAATTATGGTGATAACTCAGTTTGAAGGTCAATACTTTTCTTTAAAAATTGATATATATAAAACGAATTGCTACAGGAAATTGTTCATTGCTTTTCCTGTATATTCAATAAATATTGAATTAATGGTGTAAATTTTTTCCATAACTTTTGATAAGTCACAAAATAGCAGTATATTATCTGTTTACCTGAGTATAACCCAAACAAAAATCGACATAGTCTTATGCCGAAAATGTTGTGCTTAATGCCAATCAAAATTCAAGTTTAGCAGCACTACTCACTGAGATACTCATTTCTTGGTTAAGAAAGAACTGCCATAAGCATTTAGGTTTATTCGTTTGTTTGGGGGTTTGTTTGTGGTTTTTTTTAATGATTTTTTTTTTAAACCTTCTTAAAGGTTTTTCTCTGAGTACAAGTCTACCTGACAGGTAGACTCTGGTGTAAGACATATCCTTTTTCTTAATGGGCCAAGAAAGTCCATTGTTTACCACATTGAAAGAATAAAAGTTGTTCCACTGAGATAGAATTTTACCTTACCTATACAGATGTATGGAGTTTTTTCCATACTTCTCTATTAGTTGCAGATACATAAATTGTTCATTGCAAACAGAACAGGCAGTTTACCCTCCCTTATTTATTAATGTGTATTCTAATTTCCTCAGGGAAATGTAAATGTTATTTATAGGCTATTCTTGTACAGACCAGCCACCTCATTAGCTGGCCACAATTCCACTGTGTCTCCATGCCTGTAACTCACTCATTTATTCCTGCAGGATAGTGTTCTCCATCCAGTCTGTCTTCCAATCCTATTGCCTCATAAAATCCTCACAACTTGCATCTCCAAAGAAGATAATTCCTGATGAGTAGACCTAATCATGAGTTACGAATTAGTAAATTAAGTATATGCGAGGCTGTAGAACTCAAAAGTTCTGGAATACAAAATTACTGGTTGTAAGGAGACTGGCTGGAATGTGCCCGTGTTGATGCTGCACCATGACTTTGAGACTGTATCTGTTGGTGCAAAAAAAACCCCTAAACTTTCAAAAGTGTTTGCAATATTATCCAAAGATGTAAAGGTACTTGAAAAAGCTATTTTGAAGGGGAAATAATGATCAAAATTTGGAAGAAGACAAGAAATAGTAGGACACATTTGCAAGAAGGAAGTTACATACAAACAGGCAGCTGATGAAAAAAAGGAAAGAAGAAAACAGCTACCTTTGCCACTACTGAGTACAGATATCTGTACATGCAGACGCAAAAAAGATGTATCTGTACCTTTTATAATACTTTCATACCTGTTTTTTAAGGCACAGACTTTTCATCAATTCAATCAAAAATGAATGAGTGTTCTTACTAAAGGGTGTGGCATATGGGCACATATGCAAAGAACCTCTGCAATGCAGTGCTAACAGAAAAAAAGAAAAGATCATTATTAGAAAATTATTACTATTAGAAAAAAATAATTTGTCACTGTCAATGTGGACATGACATCTGAAGTCCAAATAAAGAAAAGCTTTCAACTGCAGTAGATCCCTGTGATACCTCTGTGTGCCTGCAATTTTTGCATAATATGGTGAAGACATTCCATCACACTGGGAAAATCATTCATGGTGAGACAAATTTATTTACTGTTTCCTCTATAAATGCTGTTCACAGTCCTCAAAATTTCCCCTTTCTTTATTCTGCATTCTTGTTTTTCAATGAATTATGTCCTTTCTATTACCCTCTTATTTTCCCATTTTTTCCCCTTCTAGATTCTTCCACATTCTCATACCATCACTTTTCTTGTATTCCTCTTCTTGCCCATGTTTGATTTTCAGTTGACTGTTCATCATGCACTAAACTGATGCCAGAGGCACAAAAAACCCAAAAGAGAATGGAAATACACTTCAGAAAAAAAGACATCTGTCGTCCCTGGGTCCTTTATTGCAACCAGCAGTAGAGTCATGTTCAACACAGATGTTGGAGAAAGCATTGGACAAGGCTGTGGAGTCATAGACTGGCCACCACTTCTTACATTGTATCAATATGCCTGCACTTTTATGTTGTGCTTGGAAAACTGGAAATTAATAGCAAAAATGGTTAGATGTTATTTAATACACTTTAATCCTAGCTGGAGTTGTGTAGAGCTGTCTGCTGTGTAAGTAATTGGACATGATACAGTAGGATAGTAAGACAGTCAATTGGCCTCAGAAAAAGGTATCTTATTTTGTAGTATACAAAGAATGGTCACATTACAGTTATTAAACCTTGATCTATATACAAAAATATTTTCAAGCATGTTCAACAATCAAGATGATTAAGCAAGGAGACTACAAATTGGTGAAAGAAGGGAGGACAATCCACTGATACATTGATCAAAAGCTTTATAAATCTGAGCTGGGGTTTGAATCATTCACAGGAGTGGATGCCAAGGTGAAATATTGGATAAAGTCATGAATGTAAAGAGTGTTACTACTTGGCATTTCCACAAATCATCCCTCTCAAAGCTTCACTCTCTGGCTGACTCTCATGCAATAAAGCTGCAATTCCTTCTGTTTGTTTCCTCAATAACTTACAGTTTCACATTAATGATTCTAGGGGTTTTCTTCTCCTGGCTCTGCCTTGCTGAAAAGAGCTGAAGATCTCTCTCTAATAACACCTGGGAAAAAGTAATTGAAAATATGCCCTTAAAAAAAGAATCCAGTTTTATTTATTCTGCAAGACAAAGCCACAGCACTCATCCCAGATATTCTTAACAGTGAGAATGATAGAGAAAGGATGATATTTTATTGGGCAGTCTCTTGCTTGTGCTCTGGCTCTCATCCAAACACAATGACTACAATCAAGAAGGGGAAATTGCATGTGTCAGTGTCCTAAGGACAAAAAGCAAACAGGGTTATAATAGCAATGGCTTGAAATTCTGTTATTACAGGGAGGTTATATGCAACTCTTCAAGCCCAGAGGGACTGGTTGGGGTTGGGGGTGGAAAGTGTGACTGTTTATTTATTGGTACAGTAGTTCCTGAAATGCTCAGCTGTGTGGAAAGAAAGATGTTTCTTACAGGATGGTAGAAAGCAAATGGAATCCATAAATACATTAGTCTGAAGCATTTAGACATTTATGTCACTGAGGAAGTAGAAAAGCATTGGTCTTGTTCAGACAACGGTGAATTAAAAATTAATCACAATGGTAAAATCTGAGGATTAATGAATAAACAAATATCATGAACTAACATGGCATTCAAGACAGAACAGGTAATTATTTAGCCTATGGAAGGAAACAAACTTTCCTTCAAATATCTCATCTGCTGATAAAAAATGGTAATGCACAGCAATACCAACGTTATAAAATTAAGATTTTAATGTGATAACCCTAGATTAAGAAGTATGTTGAACTACCATTTGTTATTGTGTCTGTCTGAAACCTTATTTCTACTGTTCTGAAATTAAGGGTGAAAATGGAAGGGTCCCCTAGGTGCACTTAGACTTCATCAACAGGTTGTAGATGTAAATTTCTTCCCATACGACAATGTATGAGCTATTTTCTGTGGGACTTCAAAAATAATTATCTATTATAATGTAATCAATATAATTTCTACTGAATAAAGGCTCTCAGAGCTGGAAAGAGAAGGTCTAATTTCTTTGGATTTGACTCAGAGAAAAAAATCTAGTATGTCTAGTTTATTTTTCCCTGTAATGGGAACATTTGTCTATACAATTTGGAAGATAAGTAAAATCCAGTGCTTAGTACCCTCAGCCCACTTTATTATGTATGTAAAATCATTGGTAACAAAATATCAAATACTAAAAGTAACACTAAATTTGTCCTTTCTTGTTCAGCCTTTACAAGTGGAAAAAGATGGAGATTGGAAATGTAATGGCAGAAAATTACTACAGAGTAATCAAAGCTTTTAAAGTAGCCTAGATCAGCTTGTAAATTACATCAAATTATAGTTTCTCCTTTATGGGAATTTTTACATATACCAAGAGTAACCAGAACATTTGAACAATTTTCTTCCTTAATGCTAATATATACTTTCTTTTCTTTTTTTTCTTTTTTTTTTTTTTTTTTACTATTGTGTTCCTTAAGTTATACTTTCCCGCCATATCTTCTTATTGACTTCCTCTCATTTTCAGAATGACCTGGATAATTTCTCATCCATCAATGTTCTAATTTCTCAGATTCTGTTCTTTGCCTTGCATAAACCTTGTCTTTGTTTGAAAAAAAAATAAGTTTTGTTATAGACATACTGGTAAAACAAAAAAAAAATCAAACTGTGTAGCAAAATGTAATGTGTTTGCAATTGTTTCTAAGAGAAAATCTTCTAGAGAGAAGCAGCTCTGTGATCTTAACAAGATGTTAACAAGGAATTCAATTTGAATAATTTTAAGGAAGAAGAAAATATGTATTTTTCCCCTTGCCCTGTGGAAGTCAATATTTCTGTGAAAAACCTGAAAAAATAAAAGAAAAAGGGAAGAGTCAGAAAAAAACAAACCAACCAAACATAGAATGAATGTAGAAAACAACCAAATACGGCTGTTATAAAACTGGAAATCAGAAGCCCCAAAAGAGAAATGATCCAAATGGAAGAAGGTAATTGAGTTATCATTTGAAGGCCTAGGTCTTTGTGGAGAATTAGACAGCAATCTCTGCAGAAGTCAATGTCTAAAGTTAAGCTCACTGAAGCAGAAATTCAGTCCTTAGGGAGAAAAAGTTTTCTGTGCAAGGAACCAGGGCCTATTGCAACACTTAATAAAGTAACATCTAGCAACACAGGTTACTGTGAGAGAATGGAGGAAGCAAACTCAAAAGGTGTTAAACAAAAAAATACCGTGGACAATTTTTTTTCCAAAACAGAAGTGTACATAGGTCATCTGAAGAACAGATGAGATTGCTTGCTAATGCCAATAATAACGTACACATAGTGGTATAAGCAAACAAGTGCAGAAGACAGAAGGGAATGAAAAGTTCAGTATAATATGCTACACATATTATGCCAAGAAGAAATACAGTAGTGGCAGTGACACGACAGGCTTGTAGTAAGTATCACTTTCATCCTACTGCCCAAGATCAAAACTAGGGAAGATGGTCATGATACATCACAGCAGAAACCTCCTGGTATCCATAAACATAAGTAAATGAAAATAAATAAAGTAATGCTTTGATAAGGCACTAAGTCATATGGGATATCTACCAGAGTCAAACTTTCTGCACCTCTGATGCCTGAATTGCCTGTAGGGGATGGATTGCCACAGATAGCTAGGGCCAAAGAGGACAAAGAATTCTGGCACTAAATGGGTATTTATTTCTAGGAAAATGGAAGAATATCTGAGCAGGAAAGCTTGATGACTCAAGAAGATAAGTAAATATTAGATAGGGCAGACCTTTGAAACAAACTAATAATAGGAAAACTTGACAGTCCTCCTTTGTCATATTGTAATATCACTCTCAAATGAACAAGTTGATCAGATCCAAAGTATAAAGATAAGTCAGGAAGAAGAAAGTAACCACTTTTACCACTCTAAAGATGGCACTTCAAAAGCATATTCAGCATAGAGTACTCAAACACACAAAAGATATTCCAGAAGAATGACATGTTAGAAGGTCTAATGGAAGTCAAAGTAACTTTTATGACATTTTAGTACATTGCAACACAAGAAAAGTTCACAACAAAAATTTAATCACAGTCTTTACAAATGCAGGATATGTCACCTAAAACTGAATCACAACAAAATGCAAATCAGAGTAGTGCATATGAATTACTTTGATCATTCCTTAGAAAAAGTACACATTAGATCTGATCCAAAATAGTGACAACAATAAAGCATTTAATAGTTCTCACAACATGCAAAAGAGTTAGAAGGTTTATTTGAGATCATGACTAGTTAAAATCCACAGTGAAACTAATGAAGTTCAAGGAACATCTCAGAGAAATGGAAAGACAAGTGTAGACAGAGTGCAGGGAATGCAAGAAATAAATTGTTTTAGTATAATTATCTCTACCAAGTCTGAAGGACACCATTGCTTCTGAAACAAAATCCCAATATGGAATTCAGCAAAAAGAGAATATAATGATAACCAAAGTACTGCTAGACACTTCCTATGCACCTATAAGACAGGTATAAATGCAGGAAGAGTACAAGAAATGTCAGTGCAGCAACTCAGAAAGACACATTTTGCTACTAGTAGTAAGCATTTGTATGGGTCCATAAAAATGGCAGAAAATGTGAAAATCTCAGTGTTTCAAAGACAAAGTCTTTAGATTTTTATCTTAAAACCTCAGAAGTGGAACTCCAAACAGTAACAGGAGTGAAAGAGAAACCCTTACTGCAGGTGTTTGCTTGCATAATTTTGCAGAGAAAATGATGATATAAGAGGTGGAGTAAGATGTATAAAATGCTATAGTGTTTATCTGTGTCTACCAGTAAGACAGGAGACAGATTAAGAGAAAAAGGAGGGAAAACGTAACAAAGTTCTACCTTTCAATAAGGCAAAAGTTAGGTCAGAAAACATTGCCCAAGGATAAGGTAAAAACCTCATATTTTACCCTTTAGGTAAAAATCTGAAGTGTCTGACTGAGTCTGACTTTTAACGTTTTCAGTGGAATCAGTCTGAAAAATGTTTGTGAATGTATGGTAAAATGTTAAAAACCATCAAGAGATGTATTTTAGTAATTTAATATAGACGTGCAAGTGGAAATGTTGCACTTGTGCAAACTAGCGTAGGCAGGATTGCAAAGAACTGGTGTTAGTGCTGCACTTCAGAGAGTTCTGGCAGCACCTGGTAGCTGCTCTACTTGAGCATGGAGGAAACTGCTACTTGCTGATAGCTTGTTACAGTCATGCTTTTAAATATCTGAACAAAGCAGTATGTCAGCACCACAATGAGTCAAATTATTTCCACAGACATGATATCTGCATTTTGAATCATGGACTACATCATGCTTTGGCAGATACTGTGAAAAATTTAGGACTGACTGGATTTGCACATCTCCATCTGCATTCTGTGCTATCAACTATGCTATCGATGGCCTAATTGAATATTCAAATAGTTAAGCCTTAACCTCTGTTTGCTAAGCTCCTTAAGCACAACCAGAGAGTTGTGAGTGAGAGATCTAACCATCGATTTTCTTCTGCAAGTCTTTTAAGAACCAAGGGCTGTAAATCATGACATAGTACAATGGAGCTGGATTACTGATAGAATGAGAGAGAAACATCAGCCTCTTTTCAGAAGAGGGGCTGCTGTAAGAGTTTTAGCAGGGGGCTGGAAGGCGTGTCCTGTGAGAAGCAGCTAAAGACTTCGGGCTTGTCTAGTTCAGAGAAAGTAGTCTAAGGGTTGACTTCATTGCTCTCTACAGCTTCCTGAGGAGGAGAAGTGGAGAGGGAGGTGTTGATCACAGAAGGGATCACAGAGGGAGGTTTTTCACAGAGAGGGTCATTGGGCACTGGAACAGGCTACCCAGGGAAGTGGTTGATTCACCTTCCCTGGAGGTGTTTAAGGCACGGGTGTAATAATTCCCAAACATCTTCTACTTATGGAAAGCATGCCTTATACACAGCTGGATAGCAACCTCCATCATTCCTTCATGAGAAGCACAGGAAGCCCTTCCACTTCTGGTTCCCAGAGAGAGCATATTAAGCTAAGCTTTCAAGAAAATACATTGGGGAATTTATAAATATCCTATGCAATTTCCTTGACCTTGTGGGCAGTCCAAGCTGGTATAGGCAGGCAGACCACCGAAGTGTAAGGCAAAGGGCTGGATGTGATCTCCTCGGTCATCAAGTTCAGCCCCTGCTACTGGACAAACTATGGCATGTAAACCCATCAATAAATTTATACAGCTTCATCATGCACTCAGTCTATATTTCCTTGCATTTTCAAACACAGCAGCTTTCCTACAGAGGAAAATACTGGTAGAGAGTGCAGCTGTGGCCTGCTGCAGAATTTTCAGTGCCGCTCCAAGACACAAAGCCACAGACTGGAGCGTCAGGACTGTGGCAGTGAAGAGTAATTACCATCACCTTCTTGGCAAGAGGTGTCCTGCTTTTTAAAACTTCCTTGGGCTCAGGCCAATACATAATTCCAGCAATGGCAGAAGAATTACTGACAAGTTAGAAGTGCTTTAAAAGCACAGAAAAATACAGCTGTTTTGTGATTGAACTTAGTGTATATATCAGCCCAGCCCAGCTATTCTTCCTTGTTTTTCACTCTCTGATTTGGACTTTGAAATTTTAGTTGTTCCCTGTACCATTCAGGCAGAGAACTAGTTTGTAATGTGAAAGAACTACTTAATATCTTTTTTCATTTGAAAACTAAGCTATTTTTAAAATAGAAGTCCACAAAGGCTAAGGGAAAATGTAGCAAAACGTGATGGTAGTTCTTTAATTTAGTTTTCCATTCTTTTGAATACATTCAGTATTCTTTGTAATATTGCCATTCATAATGACTGAATTTGAATTAACATAGGTTTCATGTGTATTTCAATGGATATTCAGCGTAACTTAGCAACAGCTAATGCATCTTTTTTTCTTCTGGAAACTGGAGCATGACTGTTGATAAATTCAGTTGGTAGACTGGGAAGAATAGATTAATCTGAATATCCAATTTTCCCAATTAAAGGTGTAAGATGTGAATTTGTGTCGCTTTGCGGAAGTTACATAATGATTAAATACATCCAGTAGCAGGCCTCTTCAAGCTTTTAAAATTGTCTGGTTCATAGCATGGTAATAATATTTGAACCATAAAGTTTAATTTCATAGGCAATTAGTGCTACCGTAATGGAAAAACTTTTAAAACAGTGTTCACACATGTTTGCATTTCAAGGTTTTGGTATGTGTGTGGATGTATTTTGTATAGCAAATGTTATAAAAAAGGCTTTTTATTTTTTAAATATATTTCTCTCAGAGCTCATGTTGTGTATGCCAATATTTTCTCACTAAATAAATCATCAGAAGAAGCTTTACTGTATTAACTGTGAATTAGTAATGAATTAGTCTGAGTAAATATATAAAAATTCTTTCCCTCAGGAAGTAAAAATTTATATTGCAGAATCAATATGCAGCAGAATACACAGTTTGTATATTCAGAGGAATTTCAGAGGTTTAGTTTTGATATTTCATTATCTTACTCTGATTTGATTTGTATAAAATTTGATTTGTATAAAATCAAATCAGTTTCTCACAATTTAGGTCAGCTTTGCATGTTATGATGATTAGTGAGTGATCTTCTTGTTCACAGCTTAACCTGTGAGCCTTCAATCATATTTTCTCTCCCCTGTCCAGCTGAAGCTGAGCATCTTTAGTGGGCACTTGAAATCCATCCAAGGTCATATATCTTTTACAGTTTTCAAGACATTTTCACTTTCATTAGTTGAACATTGTTTTAAGAATGCACAATAGTGGGCAGAGAAACTACCAATACTTTGATTTACTGTTTTATATTTACTATTCTCAATGCATCCAAAAAATTGGAATTGTGTTTTCAGGGGCCTTTGAGCCCTTAAATGCATATTCTGGCTGATACTTAGGTTGGCTAGTGCTTCTTGTCTCTATACATCTCTCTAAATTTTCATCGCACATAAAACAACTGAGCACTAGAAAAAGTAAAACAAGGGGAAAAAAAGCCTGCTATTTTTTTATACACTACCTTAGTTGATTTGCAATGAACTTCAGAAATATAAATAGAGCAACATCACCTCAGAACATTTGTCAGACTTGATGAGGTTGGTAACTTAATTGTAACAGGAAGAGGAGCAACAAGACAAATGGATAGTCTCAAACATGTGGAAAGTCAGGAGTAGCCATACTTTTATGACCTTAAAGGAATAATCAGTCTTTGGGTCTTTTGAGATCCAACTATACATCTAAGGTGAAGTATGAAAACAAACATGTCAGTTCAACACCAGAAGTGTAAGAAATCAAATTACTAACTGTTTTATACTTAATTTGATATACTGAGTTCATGCAATGATTTCTCAAAAGAGGCATTAGTGATAATTTTGCAACTGAAAGCATATTCAGAATTTTACCTGTAAAGCAAACATACAGAGAGAATTTCACAAGCATCCTATCTTTCACTGCAGTTCATGTGGTGTTAAAAGGATCTAGAGAATCTTTTCTTCATTTTTCTAAATAATTTAATTATAATTTAAAAAAGAAAGAAAAAAACTTTATAGAGAGACATAAACCATATTGCTTTCTATGTGCTGCTAGTAAAGTTGCATCAATATAGGCTGTAGTTTAATGAATGTTTGAAACATTTTTCATAGACTCAAGATGAGATATTCCAGTTCTTATATGATTAGGAGTTGTGTTTGTGGAGTAAGACACAAGCTCTAATAAGTATTAAAGAAGAAGAATGTGAATGGAAAGGACAAGCGACAAAAGTACTGTTATTTAGCTGGAAGAGTAAAGTAGCACTTCTACCAAATGGAGACAATAGCTGAGGACTGCTGAATAGCTCCAAGCAAACTTCACATCATGAAACTGGCCACTTTTACTCACATCTTGTACCTTCACCAAATTCTCTAGATTATGAAATCAAAAGACAAATCAAAATCAAATGACCTTTTGCCTTTTATGCATGTATCTGGGCATTTGCATTCGTTGATGCTCAAAGAGGTGTTGGGTTGTCTGTTTTGGTGAATATTATATTAGACATGCTTTGTAATATCTTTATTTGTCTCATGTAATCTATAACAAGGCAAATAAATAATATTTTCTTTAATGCCTGTTATACAGTATATCTCTTCTAGACATGCTGCGAGAGGTGGCTCTTTTAAAAAAAAATGCATAGTCAAAAAATAATAATTTGCATAGCCATTTAGAAACAACATTCTGAGTTTAAGTACTTTCCTGTGTAGTGCTTCTCTCACATCCATCTTCCTTAGGTGATTTATATTCTTTAAATTCAAATGAAAAATCTGAAAATTAATGAATATCTGTTCATCCTTTGCTCTTGTTAAACAGCAATATTCCCTCAGAAATTATTCTACTTCCATTAGCAGAAATTTTGAATCCTCAAGAGAGAAAGGATTACTGTTGAGTTTGCTGCTATCTGACTTCCTACAGTGACACTAGACTTGAAGACAAAGGTTTAAAAAAAATAATACAATAGGCAAACTGAATCCAAAGGAAAAAAGAAATCATTGAGCTAAATGATGTGAGCAGAATAAAACCTGTGAACCAACCAGATGCTAGTTTTGAAGAGCAGATATTGGCACAGGGATTATATTTTATGCTTCGTCAGTTTCCTTCCGTATATTAGCACACTAATGTCCTCTTAAAAGAGAGGAGTTTTTAGGGGTTTTTTTGGCTGTGTGATTCTGCTCAAGTTCCTAGTCTCCTAATCTTTTGAAAAACTAATCCCTCACTTGGCTCAGTGTTTTCTAGCAAACAACTTCATTCTTTAGTATTTACTTCTGACTAGTGCACTCCTGTGTTATGTCTGAGTGGTATAAATCTATGAATATTGCCCTTTCTGAACAGAGAAAAAAATATGTATGATTGCCACTGATAGAACAGTGTCTGAGCAGAAAAACCTAAAATTTTACAGAGCTGCAGTGCCACTGGAAAGCAACAACAGCATATTTCCCTTTTTCTAGTATCAATAGTTAAAAAATGTGTTATTGAAGACAGAAATCTGGGATACAGCTTGCATTCAGCTGTAGATATGACCGCTGAGGTATTGTTCTTTTGATAAATTTTCCCATGAAATCAGTAGTAAAGGTGAAAGAAATCATTACTTTATTTCTGCAATGTAGTGTAGAATCAAAGATTATATTACTGAATTCTTTCTCACAGAATTTTCTGAGGTCTAATACAAGAATGTTTTAGTCCTGAAGAAAAACGTGAATACTTTCTTAATTTAAGCTGGTCAGCAGAAATGTGAGAATTCCTACAATGTTCCTACAATTAGTCTAACTGAGTATATTTGGTAACAAATGCAACAAAGGATTTTCTTGAAGACAGCAGTATAGCACGAAAAGGCAAGAAAGTAGAAAAAAACTAATAAATTTAAAAGAATGATTAAAATATTAGTAACATTTTAAGGAATGTCTGGACTACTATAAGTATCAAGATCTAGCAATGAAAGGACATTCTTAAGAGAGATACAGTCTTCTCAATAAATCTGTCTAGAAAACTATATAAAGAAATTTTTATTTGAGCAAATCTGTCCTTACTGGTTTTTGTTTGAAAACACACTCAAGAAATAGCAATAGAAATTATATCCTGGTCTATTCTTAGCATAATAAACTACAATGTTTCAGTGTAGTATGTTAGTTTATTCAGTGAAAATGAGCTGAGGAGGGAGAGGTGTTTTCAGAAAGCATGGAAAAAAAGATATCTTGAAAGAGGGAAAAACTCTCACGACCTAAAAGCATTACTCTGAAAGCCTGCTGGCATTGGGAGTAAGAATGTACATATTTTTTGTGTCTTTTTTCCCTTTCAAGACGCAAATGAATCTGCTTATTTAGAAAATACTAATTTTTACTTTAAAAAACTAACATGAGTCTTCTCAGCTATTAGGGTTGGGTTTTTTTGATCTTTTTCTCTTTCCTGGGATAATAAAAGGTTGTTTTTTCATAGGATTTTTTTAGTTTTCTGAGAAGCAAGGGAAGGGTGGAGTGTGAGTGGGTGGAATTGTTTTTGCTTCTGAGTCTTCTGATGGGGAAAAATTGCTGAAAGATTAGGTTTTTAAGAATATATTTACAATTTTCACCTCATTTCATAACAAAGACCATTGACAAACTTATCTTGGAGATGTTTAATTCTAGTTTAGTTGATAATAACTATACTTTGCTAATTCAAAACTCATTTTAAAACATTTCTATTTATAGGTTTAGCAAGAAATATTGCCCATTCTGTCAAGATTCTAAAGTTAAAAAACCAATGTTTTTTCATTCCAGACATAGCAGTACCTTTCAGAGTTCCTTTAAGAATATCAAAGAAATCATTTAATTATAAACAATCTATAAATCTGCTACTTAATAAGCCATTTTCTGAATTATCTATTACTTTTAGCCAGATACAAACTCTGCTTCTATTTTGCTTAATATAAAATGTTATCAAGAGAAGTCTTGAATTCTGTTCTGTAGAGTATTTTAACTGCTGTCTAGTTGTTCAGTATTGAAGGTATTTCCCTCTGTACTCGGCACTGGTGAGACCGCACCTTGAGTACTGTGTTCGGTTCTTGGCCCCTCACCACAAGAAGGATGTTGTGGCTCTGGAGCGAGTCCAGAGAAGAGCAACAAAGCTGGTGAAGGGGCTGGAGAACAGGCCTTATGAGGAGCGGCTGAGAGAGCTGGGGGTGTTTAGCCTGGAGAAGGGGAGGCTGAGGGGAGACCTTATTACTCTCTACAACTACCTGAAGGGAGGTTGTGGAGAGGAGGGAGCTGGCCTCTTCTCCCAAGTGACAGGGGACAGGACAAGAGGGAATGGCCTCAAGCTGTGCCAGGGGAGATTTAGGCTTGAGATAAGGAAAAAATTCTTCACGGAGAGGGTGGTTAGACATTGGAACAGTCTGCCCAGGGAGGTGGTTGAGTCACCATCCCTGGAGGTGTTTAAGATGAGGGTGGATGAGGTACTTAGGGGCATGATTTAGGGATTGGTGGGAATGGTTGGACTCGACGATCCGGTGGGTCTCTTCCAACCTGGTTATTCTGTGTGATTCTGTGTGATTCTGTGTGTGATTCATCACAAAATAAGAAAAACAAATTACATCACTCTGAATCCACTTCCTACTTTATAGTCATTCTCCTAGGCTTATGTGCAATTTAAGACTTGCATAAATTGATGAATTATATTATGTATATTTTTTTCTCTGCTTTTCAGATGAATTTAACTTCTGAGAAACTTGTGTTAAATAGAATCATTTAGGCATAACATGTCTGGGATAGCTTGACTTCAGGCTCTGGATAGCTAACTGATCTTTGGACTGATACCGAGTCCTGGCAAACTAAACGTTGGAGAAATTTCTCCTGATTCTTTCCTTGTGCAATACAAATTCCTTGCTAAGCAAGACTCAGCAATCTTATTACCAACAAAGCTTTCATGATTCCTTAGTTGGATCATATCACATCTTGTTTTGCTCATCTTGTTTTACATATAAAGTAAAGATAAAAATAGTGTGTCATAAGGGGCTGGCAGAGAAATAAATCAGAGAACCAACTGTAAACTAACCCCTCCCATACTACAAAAAAACCCCAAACCAACTCCCCAAAAGAGCAGGCAATGCCAGTGAGAGATATGTTTGTTCAATATTTATTTAATGTTTATTTACCGTAGTCTCTAATGGAAGCAAAATCCTTTTTTCCCCAAAGTATTTTTTAATTTATCTGTTGTCATATCTGTTGTCATATAGAGCCATCTTCACTAAAAATTCCTATACAAGTTTGCCATGGAAGAACCTCTCAAAAGCCAGTTGGCATATTCTTTCTAAATGATACAGACTTAATCTTTGCCCTTGTGATGTCTGTTCTCATGACTGCTGTCTGTAACTTCCTCTTTTATACATTTTGTTGTATTTCTATTTGTCATTCTGTTGGATCATATTTTAAAAGTCCAGCTAGTGAAAAATACAGTAGTCCACCAGCTGGAGATCACTATTCCAGTATTCTGGCTTTCTGTTTTTTCTTTTACATATAGATGCTTAACCTTTAAAGCTTTGATATGTGGTACAAGAATTTCTCCTTGTCTTCTTTGGTTAGTACTTAAATGACATTAGGCAGAGTCAGCTGTGGATCAATGAATAGCACAGTGATACAGTAAAGAGAGTATGGTGAGGCTGAGGGCCCTTTGTCTGTTATATGACCATGCAGAAATATTTGATCCCCTTGCCGCACTCTGTATATTTAATCATAGAAAAGAAATAATGAGGCTGTTTATGAAGAGAGATGTCATGCTAAAAACCTTAGATAGTACTTGGGTTTGCATGTAGGGGATAAGGATAGCCAACTATGTCACCCACAGACACAAATTACACTACGTGACACCTGGACTTTTTAGATCATAGAACCACAGAATTATAGAATGGCTTGGGTTTGAAGGGACCTTTACCGATCCTTTCATCATGATGAACTCAAACTCCCTGAGGGACATCTATGACTAGATGAGGTTACTCAGAGCCCCATCCAACCTGACCCTGAATATTTCCAGGGATGGGGCATCTAACACCTCTCTAGGCAAACAATCTAGACCTAGTACAACCAATTACTCTGAAGAAGTGCACTGACTTTTGCACACAGATTTCCACTTTCATGGTTTTGAAGACCAGAGATGAACACATAAATGTATAGTTAGATCTTTCACATTTCCTTCTAGAGTGTCAGTTTTAGATTATCAAGTTGCTGAAGTAAACAAAGAATGAATTTAAAACTACAGAAGCAGATTTAGATTTCTAGCAGGTGCAACATGGCTAAGTCCTATTCATTTAGATATAATTTTGTTTTGTCAGTCACTTGCACAAAGAGTAAATTCCTTAAGTCACTTACACCAACATGGAATCAGAAAAGGTTCAGCAAGTCCCAGTCTTTAGAAGAGGGAATCAATGCTGAAGACAAGCTCTTACAAGGTCCCAGTAGTTGCAGGAGTGATATATCCAGTTTGAGACAGCCTGTAAAAGCCAATATTCTGTGTGTATCACACTCTGTGTCCCATAGATTGCCATCTTTTCTTTGTTTCTAAACAATTATGTATTGCTACTCCTTTCATCATAGAGTAGTATTGCTATAAAATACATTCAGTGTTTGCTTTTCTTAAAGAGGTACTTTCTACCCTTACCCTTTATTGGAGAATTACAATATTTGCACTGGATCTTTCACTTATCATTCAAGGCACTATTGGATGGAGCTGAGTAAAATGGCCTGCCAAAAAATGCATAAAACATTGACTTTTTAAAAGTCTTTTAAAGTTTTAAGATATTTTCCATTAAATTGAAATGACCTGATTGAACTATTTTGTGATTTTCTGAATTTACAAAATGAGTGCAGTATGAAAAAGGAAGAAAAATATTCAGTGAAACATTCAGTTTGGGTATTAGTACAAGATGTGCTGATAAAAAGGGTGACATTTACCTAAAAGATCTGAACATGACCTATGTAGGTGAAGGCCAGTGTTTGAGGTTTTCTACCTATTCAGCAAAGTAATATTTTTACAGAAATTACTTAGCAGGCTCTCAAACTAACACTAATCAAGGCACAGGCACCATTATCATGCTAAAGGAATACAAAGCAAATTCTAAACATTACTCAGACTGCAAACCGTATTTGTAGTCTATTCCTCTTTTGTAAGTACTACAATGCATTTCAACAAGTATCCTAAACACTGCAGCTTCACTTAGATAAACTGTAATATTTTGAATAATCACCATGTGATACCATAGTGCTTTCTTTTAAGATTGGGCCTGTTCCCAGTTCTTAGAATAATAATGCCTCATTGACAGATCACTTTGGATATGTCTGCACTAGGAAGATAAACCAAGAGGCTGTGGCTAAAAATATTAAATGTGTGCACATTTGTCATTATTTTTCAACCATACACTTGTCTCCTGCTTATATATACCTTCTCTGTTCTGGTGAACATGGCACAATTATAATACCTTATGTTAGCAGCTGAAGAGAAAATCCAAAATCGATTTCTGATGGAAAGGGACAAATTGATTTCCTGATAGTCTTCAGGAAGTCTGTAGAAATAATTTATCTTGTTAAGAAGGCGGCTTGGGTAGAGCATCTTTCCATGTTTGGCATGACAGATTTCAAAAGAGTGTTCCAAAATGCCTGAAATAGAAAAGCAACAGCTCTCATTTTTCTATGGCACTCACTGCAAGGAAACCCAATGTGTCACTGAGTAACTGTATCAATATTTGCAATTCCATTCTCCTAAGTTGCCAGCTGCACACCTTCAGAGGATGAGCTGCAGGCCATGAGGCCAAATTACTCCAGACTGAATGGTGCATGCTTGATAAATCAGTGCCTTCTGCACACCTAGAACTTTGCCTATTTTATCACACCATGTGCAACCATTCCTTGTATGCAACAAACTTTGATCCTGCCAACAGCTCTTCACTGATATGTAAGATTGCTTTAAAGTTAATGGTTTGTTTTTCCTGTCATAATATCCACTTTATCTCTTTCAGGTGTAAACAAACCTGTGTCTGCCCTTTTACCTTTTTAAACAAAGCAATTTTTCTTTCTTTTCTTCCGAGCCTGGTTAACTTAACTGAAATGACCTGCAAGGGCGTTGTTATCTCTAGACTGAATCAGAGGATGTAGGTAGTGCACTACAGTCTACTTTAATCCCATTACAGCCATGTCACTCCTAGGCCTTTGCTGTGATGAGACAATTAGATACCAGTGGTTTTCTAATAGATTTACTATAAGGCATTAGCTGATGAAAATTCTGGAGTGTTAGCCGCTTGCCTTTTTGTTATAATGAGTAATGAAACACAGTCACAGAAATCTGTTAGTTTAATGGCTTTCATAACAATGTTAGGAGCAATACTGAAAGGAATTAAATTGTTGCTGAGCGTAACCTGCCCGATGATGAAGCCTACTGGCTATTTAGAGATGCATTTTAGTTATTACATAAGCAAAGCTGATTTACCAAAATTTAAAATGAATGTATTTGATTTCTAATCCCAACTAGAATTCAATACTTGAGAAATGTGAGTGGCTGAATGTTGCCACAGTACCTGAAAAATTAGTCAATAGTTTAGAAGCCATGGAAGTAAAGCAGAGATGTTTCATTATGGCCTCTGAAAACACTAGCCAGAGTTTATCTTATCAGGAAGATGTAGGGCTTGGTGGCAGCTTACATATGTGTGCAAGTTACTCCTATGACTACAGTCAGACCACAAAAAGGCAACACCCAGTGTGGTGTGAACTCGCCTCAGCACTTTACTGGCTTTGAGTGTAAATGTTTCATGTCTCATCTGAGACATCAGAGCACTCCAGCAACTGCCTTAATCAATCAGGAGGTTTCCAAATTGTTTAATTAACTGTGAAATCTTTATTATAAAAGAAGCCTAATTATCATCTTGATTGCTGTGGCTTGTAGCAGGACAAGCTGGCTCTGAGCAGATAGTGGGTGAAATTCTCCAAATGTGGTTGCTATTCACTGGCCTGTTGTTTAAGAAACCAATGGGCATATATATATCATAGTGGAATTAGTACTCATTTTCACTGCTATTGGCAGATTGAGAGGAGCCAAAAACTCAATATATCTGTGAGATTTTATTACTTAATATATCCTCTTTCCTGATCCCTGTCAGGCAGCTGTGAGATTCCCTGCATAGCTTATATAGGTGAGCTTGTGTTGCTGTGGTTTTGACTGCAGACATTTTGTGCATAAGGGATTTTGTAGACTGATCCAGTCTTTTGAGTGTTCTTCACAGACATTAGAAAAGAATATATTTAATGTATATTTACATCTGAATCTAATTAGCTAAACTAAGGAGAAAGATAAACAAACACAATGTCCATGACTTCATCCCTCCTCTGGATCTACAAAGCTCTGAGATTTGATGAAACGTAGAGCTTTTCACCCATTACTGAGAAGTCATTAGTAACTGTGGGTAGACTATATTTAAACTGAGACATACTGACACAAAACTGTTTATCATCATGCCATATTTAGCAGTAATAACTGGCTAGCTGTTTGCCTTGGTACAAGAGTTTTGCCAGCATCCACTGCATTAAAAAATGGGCTGTCCTGGTGCCACTGGCCAGAAATATCAATTCGCAGTTTTTAGGAAATTCTACCACTTCAAATTGGAGCTAACAACCTATTTACCTTTTTTAAACATTTTTTTTTCTCCAGCCCATAAATTCCATTTGACAACATCCTAACTCTTTGTTTTGCTAAGATAGGAATGCTATAATGTCAGTAACTCAAATATATTTAAAAATATGCAATGCATGTATACATGCATTAGTGCATAAACGGATTCTCTTAAAATTAATATTCACTTATGATCTAAATGTCAAATAAGGTCAAGCAGAGCGGTACTTCTGAAATGAAATGTTTTGGCATATCAGAATGAAACAAGAAAGATGAAATGATTAATTTCGACGCTTTCCTGGGGAAATTTTTTCCAAATTGAAATGATCTTATAGAACTATTCTATATCAAGAAAACTGCATTACAGAGTTGAACAGTATTCTGCTGCAAAGTTTTTGAGTGGCTGTAGGTTGGACCTACCTACAAGTATCTGCATTTGTAAACTTACCTTTCAGCGAGATAAAGGCCACCAAGTATGTTAACTCCAACATTCACTTTAGAAACATACAATGAACTACGAAAGTTCATCTGACGCCAGAGTCACACTGTGACAAGACAGGGTCAAACCACAGCATGAAATATTTTGATATGTGTCCCCCACCAACAAGAGTCCCACACAGAACTAATACAAATGTGCCCTTATTGCAGGGGTTCTTTTAGGGGCCAACTCTGGTAAAAATGACACTGTTAAGCCATGGATGCAAGCATAAGCAGTGTCTCTGAATCAAAAACACAAAAACCTTGTAAGACAGTATTTGGTCAAAACTGCTCATGTTGGACACGGCCAACAGTAGAAGCTGGAGAAGCCCCAGCCCAGATGTGGTTTGACATCACTGTCCACCACCCTGTGGCACCAGGACAGGCAGCTGCAGGACAGGATGCACACCTAGCTGATGGAATGGCACTGCTGGGGCCATGGGTATGTCCCCTTGAGGGTCTAGAGTTCAGGCAACCCACACTGCCTGACAAGGAACAGTGCTGGTTGTACACGCTGCCTGTCAGAGAGAGGTTGTGTTTATTAACATGTACGTGTGCATAGGTACATGTCTGTGTGACCTGTGATTACCTAAAGAAAGGCATTTTGATATTTGCATTTATTAATGGTTTGCAGCTGTCTAGCACTGTGGTTCATTTTCTGTATTACATTGATCCTGAACATACAGATTGCTTGTTAAGTGTTATTAAGAATTTTAAAAATTGCTTTGGTTTAAATTACATGTGCATTTTTTCCCAATGGCAGATGTAAACTGGACAGTTCAAATCTAGGCAGTGGCGAAAAGTTTCTGTGGTTTCATTCACCCTTATAATCACCATAGACACAGTTCTTCTGTTTGTATTGCTGAAAAACTTATTCTTTGATCAGGGTCCAAAAGCTATATTCTGAAGCTTACATTCAATATTTCCCCATCTATTTAAATTATGAAACTAAGGTTTAAACTCACATTTTATTTACAATATATTCTGACGTATATAATTAAACAGTAAAGTTTAATATATACATTGTTTCTTTTCTAACTTTTATTTTTGTTGCATACATTTATTAATACTCTGCATTCACTATCCAAGACTCCTGTTCATGCACTATTTATCAGCTTTTTAAAAATTTAAATGGTAAGTATTGATATCAAGATTTTCTTGGCATATTTGTGTCTTGACAGGGATTACATAATTTTTTCTAGTAAGAGTTAATATTTATACATTAGAGGTAGCACAGCAAGACATGAAGTTCAAATAGAGAGTATAAAATTCAAAGAATCATTTAATTCTATTCAATTTCTTGTTTGAAAGATGAAAAAGCCTAAACTGAAGACAAGACAACATCACTTCACTATTCATGGCATTTCATGGTCAAAGAAATGCCCTCTAGCTTTCCACACTACTCATCAAAAACTGTCAACATTGAAAATAATGTAACAATCAGGGTGAATCAAAATCCTATGAATAAATAATGAGATTTATTTTTATTTTAAATTCAGTATCACTATAAAACAGAAACAACAACAAAACCCAACAGCAATTTCTCTAAAGAGTAATAATAAAAATATTTAGATTCAAGAGAGGAAAAAACACATCATGAGGCATTGTCAGCACAACAGGACTTCTAATAGACTTAAATAGATAGGAATTAGGATTTACTCTGTGCACTAACAACGCAATGAGTGATCATAGAATTTCTTTGCGTTTTCAGAGACGCACAAGTAAAATGCCAGACAGACTGAGACACCAACAGCACTTATTCTGCTGTGAATGTTTGTAACAATGTAAACCTTTATAACAGCGTGGAAATAAGGAACTATATAGCATTGATATGCTGTAAGTTGAAAACATATCTGTAAAGGCTGCAGATGGACATACAAATATTTTTTCTATGAATTACCATGGAAACAGGGAGATGTGGATAGAAAAGACACACCTTGGGAAAAAGAAATGGACTGGAAATACTTCTTTTTCCATTTGTTTGGAGAACAAGGTGGTATGATGTGCAATATTTATAGATAGTTTGAAACTGCTGTAGGTTTGTAATAAGATGTATTTCTGCCAATAGAGGGTAAACAATTATTAGATGATTAAACTATAGCAGTAGTGTTAACAAGGTTGTTTAAGCCCTCTTATCAATCAACTTGTGTACTGTGCCTACTTTTCCAAATTCCTTCAAAAGTGTTCCCATTGATCTTGATATGCTATGGCATAAGTCTATCACCTCATCACCAAATTAAGTAAAATATAATTTCCTTTGTAAAACCAAGGAAATGCATATGCAATACGGGACATAGATATGTCTGCAGCTGTCTGATGCTTGTCCACATTCATTGAAATAGTCTTACTACAGTGACAGAGAAAGAAAGAAAGAATGAAACCATTCTGAAGCTTTTTTGTTTTTTTGCAAAGATAGACTATAAGGAATTTGAAAAATACAAAAAGAACAACTATAGATTGGTCAGAAAACTTTTCAGCTACAAAATATTTTAATTAAAGAAAATCTTAATACTTAATAAGGTAGTAACATGAAAGTAAAAGCTTTTTGAAGCTTTTTTTAAATTGATCTTTTCAACAGTCTTAGCTTCTCAAATTTTCTATTTTAGTATAGAATCATAGAATCATAGAATAACCAGGTTGGAAGAAACCCAGCGGATCATCAAGTTCAACCATTCCTATCAAGCACTAAACCATGCCTCTTAGCACCTTGTCCACCCATGCCTTAAACATCTCCAGGGAAGGTGAATCAACCACCTCCCTGGGCAGCCTGTTCCAGTGCCCAATGACCCTTTCTCGCTCCAGAGCCTCAACATCCTTCTTGTGGTGAGGGCCCCAGAACTGAACACAGGATTCAAGGAGTGCCGAGTACAGAGGGAGAATAACCTCTCTGGACCTGCTGGGCATTTTGGATACAAGCCAGGATTCCATTGGCCTTCTTGGCCACCTGGGCACACTGCTGGCTCATGTTCAGTTGCTGTCAACCAACACCCCCAGGTCCTTCTCCTCCTGGCAGCTTTCTAGCCAGACTCCTCCTAGTCTGTAGCACTGCACAGGGTTGTTGTGCCCCAAGTGCAGGACCCGGCATTTGGCCTCGTTAAACCTCATGCCATTGGACTCTGCCCAGCAGTCCAGCCTGTTCAGATCCCTTTGCAGAGACTCCCAACCCTCCAGCAGATCCACACTCCCACCCAGCTTAGTTTCGCCTGCAAACTTGCTAAGGGAGCACTCGATGCCTTCATCCAGGTCATTGATAAAGACATTGAACAGGGCTGGACCCAGGACTGAGCCCTGGGGAATCCCACTTGTCACTGGCCTCCAGCTGGATTTAACACCATTTCCCACCACTCTCTGGGCCTGGCCAGCCAACCAGTTTTCCACCCAGGAGAGTGTGCGCCTGTCCAGGCCAGAGGCTGACAGTTTCCATAGCAGAATGCTGTGAGAAACTGTGTCAAAGGCTTTACTGAGGCCTAGGAAGATACATCCACAGCCTTTCCCTCATCCAGTAGCTGAGTCACTTTGTCATAGAAGGCGATCAGGTTAGTTTGGCAAGACCTGCCTTTTGTAAACCCATGTTGACTGGGCCTGATCACCCGGTTCTCTTGCATGTGCTTCATGATAGCACTCAAGATCACCTGCTCCATGACTTTCCCTGGCACTGAGGTCAGACTGACAGGCCTGTAGTTCCCTGGATCCTCCCTGTGACCCTTCTTGTAGATGGGCACAACATCAGCCAGCCTCCAGTCCAGTGCAACTTCCCCAGTCTTCCAGGACCGCTGGAAGATGATGGAAAGGGGTTTGGCCAGCACATTTGCCAGCCTCTTCAATAACCTCCAGTGAATCCCATCTGGCCCCATAGACTTGTGGATGTCTAGTCGGGCTAGCAGGGCTCTGACCACCTCCACTTGGACCATGGGAGCCTCATGTTGCTCATATAGCTCCTGGGTTTGTACAGAAAGGGAACAACTTTCTTTACAATTAAAGACTGAGGCAAAGAAGGCATTAAGTACCTCAGCCTTTTCCTCATCCCCTGTCACTACTGCTCCTTCTGCGTCCAACAGGGACTGTATGGTCTCCCTAATCCTCCTTTTATTATTTATATATTTATAGAAAGATTTTTTGTTATCTTTCACAGAATTTGCCAATCTGATTTCTAGCTGAGCCTTTGCCATTCTGATTTTTTCTCTACACAATCTCACCCAAGAGACCTGTCCCCTCTTCCAGAGCTCATAAACATTCTTCTTCTTCTTGATATCACTCAAGATCTCCCTGTTCAACCAAGCTATTTTTTTCCCCTGACAGCTTTTTTCCAGAACGTAGGGGTGGCTTTCTCCTGAGCCGCTAGGATCTTTTTTCTGAAGAGCTCCCAGCCTTTGTGGGCTCCCTTGCCCTTAAGCACTGTCTCCCATGAGACTTTGCCAACCAGCCTTCTGAAGAGTTCACAGTCTGCCCTCTGGAAATTTAATGCTACTGTCTTGCTAACCACCCTCTTCACTTCTCCTAGAACAGAAAACCCTATCATCTCATGATCGCTTAGTCCTAGGCGTCCTCCTACTGCCACATCCCCCACAAGGCCTTCTCTGTTCACAAACAGCAGGTCCAGGAGGGCACCTTCCCTTGTCGGTTCATTCACCAGCTGTGCTAGGAAGTGTCTTGCACGCACTCCAGGAACCTCCTAGACTGCTTCCTTTCTGCTCCATTGTACTTCCAGCAGATATCAGGAAGATTGAAGTCTCCCACAAGAACGAGAGGCATCTATCTAGAGATTAACCCCAGCTATTTATAGAAGAGCTCCTCAGCTGCTCCTTGGCTCCTTGGCTGGGTGGCCTGTCACAGACTCCCATCACAAAATGTACCTTCTTATGGGCTCCTCTGATTTTAACCCACAGGCACTCAATCTCCTCATCGCCACAATCCATCTCAACAGTGTCCAAGTCCTCCCTTACACAGAGGGCTACCCCGCCTCCTCTCCTTCCCTTCCTATCCCTCCTGAAGAGTTTGTACCTCACCATATCTGTACTCCAGTTATATGAGTCATCCCACCACGCTTCCGTGATGGTATCATAAGCTCCTTGCCCTACAACAGCTTCCAGCTCTTCCTTCTTATTCCCCATGCTGCGTGAACTGGTGTAAATGCACTTCAGTTGAGCTGCTGAGCCTTCAGCCCTCTTAGAGGGAACAGAGTCCATTACCAATTGCCTGGTAACTGGAGTAGCTATCACCAGAGCGCCTGTATCTCCCTTACCACCCCCATATGTGTTCACCTCCACTTCTGTGTGGTGATGTACTGGTGGTCCTCACCAGCACACTCTCCAAATCACTAGTGCCCCACATCTAGCCTGGTCTCAATCCCCTCCCCCTTCACATCTAGTTTAAAGCTCGATTTATGAGCTTAGCTAGGTTTTTAGCAAGGGCTTTAGCCCCCCTAGGAGACCCACATGTCCCAACCTTAGCAACAGAGTTTGGGGGTGCGTGAGACACCCCACAATCAAAGAAGCCAAAGCCCCTCTTCTCACACCAGGCTCGGAGCCAGGCATTAATCAAATTCTTCTTCCTGACTTCCAGGTCCTCTCTATTAAGCCTTGGGATGGAGCAGAATACTCCAGAGCCCCAGATCCCTCCATCATTTTCCCAATGGCCCTGAAGTCTTTCTTGATGGCTTAGGTATAGAATCATAGGGGTTTATATTTTAAAAATATGAAAATATAACATTTTGAAATGATGCATATTACTGAGATAGAACTATTTCATATGAATATTTCAAATCAGAATATGTATGTGAATTTAAAAGCTGCATTCCAGTGCATTCTTCAAAATAAGAGTTTTATGAAACCCACCTCTTTTGATGAGAACCTCATGATTTTGCTGAATTTGGGCTAGTATTCTAGTACTGCAGAATTTGTTTAAGGCAGTTGTGATCTTGTTGTTCTGAATATAAATATACTGCAAATGTATGTATCAGCTATCTTCCATATTACATACTAGTTATTGAGGTCTTAAGATTTTTTCCTGGCAATATTTTTTTTTTAGTTAGCAGAGGGATAAACTGTATGTGAGTGAGGGTTTAGGACTAGAGTCTTTGTGTAGGGAGATGGGAGGCTCAAATTAGGACAAAAGCCCATGCCTTTGCTGAGGTTTTGGTTTGGATATATAGTAAAAAGGAAGAAATAACAGGAAAAAATACAGAGTATGCGGGTTTGGTATAAGCAAATACAAGACAGGTTTTGTTAAATTATGATAAATATTATTTTTACTTTTTTCTTTTTTTCTTGAATATTCTTGAAAAGTTTAACACTGCCAAATGTGCATTAAACCCCAAAAGGGTAATGCTATTTCTTGTAAGGATATTGTGATTTGGTATTAAATACTAGAAGACTTAGTTTAAAATTGTGTTAATGCAGATAAGTAACATTAAAGAAAATTCATAAAGATGGAAGAACAAGTCTTTAATGAGATACCACTGGGGAATCTCAAATTCCATGGAGAAGAAGGGGTTAGATTGTCAACACCATGGGAACAGCTCCAGCCTCTAGCAGCAATGGTTAAAACAAAACCGTCCCAGCTAGTTATTCTTTCATTTAGCATACAGCAGGGAGAAAAACAAGTCATGGCCTTAGAGCATCATTTGCTGTGAAATGCTATCAAATTTCTTAATGAAATCTTTGTGTAACTGTATTATTAGAAAGCCTGTTATTAAAAAGAAGGGGAAGGGGAAGGGGAAGGGGAAAGGGAAAGGGAAAGGGAAAGGGAAAGGGAAAGGGAAAGGGAAAGGGAAAGGGAAAGGGAAAGGGAAAGGGAAAGGGAAAGGGAAAGGGAAAGGGAAAGGGAAAGGGAAAGGGAAAGGGAAAGGGAAAGGGAAAGGGAAAGGGAAAGGGAAAGGGAAAGGGAAAGGGAAAGGGAAAGCATTTTGATGCAAGGCTAAAAGTCAATGATATCTTCTAATGACGTCTATGAAGGTATGGGAAGCATTACGTAATATAATGCAGATAAGCTAACACCTCAGGGAATTGGTGAAATGCTTTTGACAAAAGGAACTGACATCGAGTAGTAGGATAACATTTGAAAACAATTTAATTTGGTTTGGTATTGGCAACATTGCACCATGAATAAATTGAGAAATGACCTCCTACATAGACACTAAAGATGAGATGTGAATCTTCTGAAAAGAAGATAAATGAATTTACAGTTCTCTGATACAACAGCTTTGAATCAGTGTATGCATACCTAGGCAGATAAATTTTGTTCCATTTGAACAAAAGTTAGTGAAATTACATTGTACCTCTATATATGAAGGACTGATACACCCCTACCCCAAAACTAATGCTATAGCTTGGGAACTAAGAGTGAAAGGGAAGAGATAAATAGATCATAGAACAAGTTCTAAGATCATAGAATCATAGAATAACCAGCTTGGAAGAGACCCAGTTTATCATCGAGTCCAACTATTCCTATCAAACACTAAACCATGCCCCTTAGCACCTCGTCCACCCGTGCCAAGACAAAGCTCTACTTGATAACTTCATCAGTATGAGAAGATACATATTCAAATATAGACATTCTCTTATCCTCTGTGGGAAAAAGTCGGTGTGCAAGAGCAAACAGGGAGTTAGCATCAAGTTTCTTGTAAAACTGAAGAAATCTGTGATGGAAACATTTCAGCTATTGACTGAGGCTGATGGTCAACAGATCCCAAAGATCAAGTTGGTGCTCAAAGGAACCCATTTTTCATCAGCAGAAGATGTGAAAGTAAAAATGACAGAGATCCTCAACAACATTTCAGAAAGCGATCTGTTGAATTGCTTTGACCTTCGGCAGCATTGTATGCAGCTGTGTGTCAACTCAGAAGGGAACTATTTTGTTGCTGGTTATAGCTGTTTTTCTTAACCGGTTAAATAGAAAGAGTTACAAGCACAGTCTCATTTATGTGTGTGTCAGACCTTGCATTCTTATTGTGAATTGCATGTCTCAAGTAAGTAATTGAAAGGGATTACTTACAGGTTGAACACAGCTGATAAGTTTCTAATATCTACTATATTGCTCCTTAAAGTGACATCCAGCTATTGTACTGAAAAGCAAAGACATGCATGAAGGAAGCTAATGACACTGCTCAAGAGAATTCCAAGCTTCGCCGTTCTGTGAAAGAAAGGAGAACTTAACTGAAAATGCAGCCAGCATAAATACACTTATCCTTGCAGCCACCTAGTGCAGGGATCAAACTATTCTTGAAGAAGCTACCTAAGTTACCTGTAACTTTATAATGTAAGGCTGAAAGTAGTATCAGACATCTCGTAGTGATGTAGTCAATGTACAGTGTCCCTAACTGAGTGGCTTCTTGTGGAACAACTTCTCATGACCATTTCTTTCACAGCCCCAGTTAGAAATTCTCTTAAATGGTGCTAGTACCAGTTAGAGGTGTCAAATATCGCTGACCAGATGTTTAACCTCTATTTTTTCTTTTCTAGATGCTGTCTTCCAAAACGGCAGATGCACTGTTGTGCACCATTTTTGTTTTATTTTGTTAAAGAGGGATCCTAGGAAATGCTTTAAAACCATAGATTATGCCAGAGATATTCCAAAGGCAGAAAGGGACTGTTCTAAGACACTGTGAAAACAAAAATATCACCTTAGATTTATAATATAGGGAGTTTATTTATTCCTCAAAGCATTGGTGCCATAGGAGAGAGCTTTTACTGATACATTTCTCACAGAAAATTTTTGCTCATGGAGGGAAAAAAGTGTCTGGGAAGAATGAATCAGGAATGGAAATAGTCACAGCACTTTTATCCAAATCACAGTTACAAAGCATGGAAGAACAGAAGAAACTCGACTCCCCCTGCCCCGAATATGTAAATTAATTTCAGAAGAACACAATTGATAGCACATTTGTCTTTAAAAAGCTGTATTAGAATGCAGTAGATAGTAATGATAAAAGAAAAGGGTGGTTTGTTGAGCAGAAGAGTTTAGTAGGGTTAACTTGCACCAGGAAAACTGTTCTAATTTAGCTGTATGAGATTTATTCTGGTCATTGGCAGGACTCATTACGATTATTGAAGTTCTTATAGACTTAAACACTTCTCATTATTAAATTCTCATCACTAAATCAATTCTGGGCTGAGTTTTAATGAACTTAAAGAACCAGCCAAGGTATTTATTGCAAAACTATTACATGTTGAACATGTCACACTTGTTTACTACATACATACGAAATCTTCAAGCATGGTTTAGACAATGAGGCTCTGATTACATAGCAGCTGCCAGTGAACAAGATTCTGTTCTTCCTTATTATACTCTGATACCCTGTTCTTAATAAACAATGCTCATTATAAGAAAAATAAAATACATGGTTCAGATTCTGCTTCCATTTCAATATGAAATATAGTATATTCTTGATCACAGCAGAGTAGCTATGGTTTTATATTATTACAAAGGAGATATGAGGTGTCTTACAAACCTGCAGCATCTCTTTGTGACTCTGTGCACCCAGAAGGCCTTTGTCGATACTGCTCACTGTCATTTTGCCAAATTTGTAAACACAACGTTTATGGAGCTGTTCCTGCCCTTCCCTTCCCTCCCCTGCTCTGCCCCTACCCTGCCCCTGCCCTGCCCTTCCTATAACACAGCTAACAAGTTCTTGGATTATTAACAGAACCCACATTAAAACAATCATGGTATGAGCATTTGAAATCATCTTTTCTCTGCAGCATTACATATTCGTGACTGAGGTGGTTCTTTTCAAACTTGTAGTAGTTTGCATTTAATCTCTACAGTAGTACATTATAGGTAGTTTCCAGATGTATAAATAGTTTAAAAAGCAGACTTTACTTAGATTTTTCTGTCAATATCACTATACAGTAGAATTTACTGTATTTAGCAAATGTTAAGGTCGTGATATCAAATGTACTTGGTGCAATGCTCCCGATTAAGTATCCTGGGAAACACAAACCCAGACTATAGCCTTAGACATGGATCTCTTCCTGTATTAACATCTTTGCTAGTTTCAGCATTATGGATTGCTTGCAGAAAATAAAGATAATTTACAATTTTTTTGTGGAATGTCACATATTAAAACCTTGAATTACATTTATATATTGTATTATTGATGACCCTATGCTTTCAAGTGTGCTATTGCTAGAAAGAGTTCATCAAGATGGACAGCTACTGACTTTTTTTACCCAATGAAAGAGGTGTTTTAAGAGAGAAATTGGGTGGCTGAATGAGATGCATCTCTCCATGTTGCTAACAGTAGGAAAGATCTTCCTCCATTGATGAATCCATAGTAAAAGGCTAACTTCAGAGGACGTAAGTAATGTTAAAGTTAGTTCTTTCTGCTGGTTCTTATGATACTATTTGCAATACAACACCACTTGTTCATTTTTTTCTTCTTTTCAACAGACATTCTTCATCTTCTTAAGTGTTTATGCTAATCGTCTCATAATGTACAATCACTCCAGTCTAGCAATTATCAAACTACAAAATGTTGCTTTACAACAAACTGTACACAGATAATGTAGAAACGATTAATATCTCTAGTATTGTTCATTTGTTGCTATGGAAATACTGTTCCTCTATAGAGCTATTAGTAAACACTATGTTAGTAATGCAGCCAATGACAGAAAACTTTGGCAAGCACTGTGGTAAAATTTAGAAATATGTTTTTAGAGGTCTGCAGTTTCAGCATAAATATATAGAAATATATTTCTTTCCCATGTCTTTGTATGCTAAAAGCACATATTTCAAGTGCAGCCTATATGGGTAGAATGTTTACAGGTCAGGCATTGGAACACTGTATACAAGTACACTTTAAATCAAAAAAAAATCAGCCAAAAATTAAACAACTTTTGCATTACTATTAGTCATGTAAGTAGAAGTTTGTCCTACTAGATATGCTGTGGTTCTAGTTTTGTTTTATTTTTTCCCAATGACAATGTTCTGTTTTCCTGCTATATAGAACAGCCTTTCTGTGCTTTTCACTAGACTTTCTTTTCCTTGTATATAACCGTATGATTAGGAGGGAAAGAGAAATCCAGAACATTTAAATAGATGCTTTGATGTTCCACTGTGAGCATTTTTAACTATTCCAATATCTGTATTCCCATGCTTAATGTACTGAACAGCCAATGGAAAGTACAGCTTCTTGCCTTCAATTTCAAAGTCTTTTATGACCTAGTACTACCTTATATATTCATCTGTCATATAAATGCTAGGAGACAAGTATTTAGCATATTCTGCCATCTTCAGTTCAGCAGAGTTATCAAATACATATCTATACACATTATCCCTGAATATCACCGTCATTAACATCATCAAAGCTACTTCATTGTTCTTCAATTGAATTGCAGGAAACTTTTCATAGATGCCCTAAACAAAATTCAGCATACATTATGGCACTGGTGGGATGACCACTGTTTATAATGGTCTTCTGAGTATCTGATATTTTCCTCTGCATCACATTATCTCTTGTTCATGTTTCAAATTTACCTGCAAAGCACAGCCATCTTAAGTACCTGAAGCAACCTGGCTGAGGGTAAATGGGGATCAACATAGGTTACTTTATCCATGCAACTGTATTGGCTCCACAAATACTGATTACAAGTTCTTCATGAAAAGTTTTCTTGGTTTTGTGCTCTGACTTAGAGAAGCTATGGTCTGTGACTATGGCTCTATAACAAAAAAAACATCAATAGCAATACTGTTAGTTAATAAGTAATGATAGATCAATAAACTTTTTAGAGAGGGAAAGGAATGTTCTGCTGTCTTCTGTAAAAACAAAAATACTACGATTTCAAATTTCAAATAATGCAATTGTTTCTTCTGATCAGTCCTTTACTTCATTAGAAACTGGAAAAAAGGATAAACTGTTTGTGGATATAGCTTAATGGAATGGAATCGAGTGATGTTATGCATGTGGCACTACTGGACTCTGGTCATGGGGAAAATAAATAGAAGACATGTTGGCTTTGGAAGCAAGATCTGTATTCCATTGTGGAGAAGACATCTTTGCAAATCACATTGATTTATTTCCCATATTTCCAAAATTTAACTTTAAAAAGTGAGGGTAGTATGCAAGTGGAATTCAATGATCCTGCATGCAAACACCCACAGAATATATATACTCAAAAAGAAATGTTTGTCATACAAACTTCATGAAGTTCAACAAGGTCCAGTGCAAGTCCCTGCCTGTGGGTGGGGGTAGCCCCCAGTATAAATGCAGGATGGGGGATGAAGGGATTGGAAGCAGCCCTGCTGAGAAAGACTTGGGAGTACTGGTGGAAGAAAAGCTGGGCAATGAGGGGCATGAGCTGACAATGTGCACTCTAAGCCCAGAAGGTCAGCTATATTCTGGGCTGCATCAAAACAAGTGTGCCCAGTGGATGGAGGGAAGTGATTCTGCCCCTCTGCTCTCATGAGACCCCACCTAGACTACTGCATCCAGCTTTGGGTTTTCCAGTACAAGAAAGATGTGGACTCATTGGAGCAAGTCCAGAAGAGAGCCACAAAAATTATCGGAGAGAACATCTCTTTTATAAAGAAAGATTGAGAGAGCTGGGATTGTAGAGCTTGGAGAAGAGAAGACTCCAGGAGCCACTTATTTAGGCCTTTCTATATCTAAAGGAGGCTTATAAGAAGGATGGAGAAACTTTCAACCAGCGTCTGCAGTGCAAGGTCAAGGAACAACGGTTTCAAACTGAAAGAGTTAAATTAGAATCAAGGAAGACATTTTCTACAGTGAAGATGATAGAGGCACTGGAACAGACTGCCCAGAGAAATTATGGATACCTCATATCTGCAAGTGTTCAAGGTCAGGTTGGATGGGGCTTTGAGCAACCTAATCTAGTGAAAGGATATCCCTCCCTGGTCAGAGAAGTTAGAACTAGATGATTTTTAAGGTCACTTCCAGCTCAAACCATTCTACAATTTTATAATTTTGGGGGCAGTCAAATGAGTAGATGTGTGGTGTACAAAATCTGTGTTTGTATGAATGAACGCAGAACTTTAATATATATTCAAAAATATTTTTATGTGTATGATTTGAGGCACATGCTTTTAAGTGTGGGATTGTGTAAAATTCTCACTGCTACACTGACCTGGAGATGCTCCATAAAATCACTTAATGGTCTACATCACAGCTTCAGATGATTCAATTCATTACAATTAATGAAGGGTGGTAGATCTGGAAAAGATTTCATATTGGATATGGTCATAGTCATTTGTTCTGTTCATGAAATCATTATATTATCTCACTGGCAGGAATCTTTCAATATTAACATATTAATTTAAAGCTGCCTCTTTTAGAGTTTGTTATGATAACCTTTGTTGGATACAATATCCAAATTAGTTCACTCTGAAGAATAATACATAATTTAAAAAGGCATAAAAATACTCTCTTCCAGTTGCCAAATTATACGATTTAAAAATGTTACATAATGCATAAACAGCTTTCATGAAACCATTTAGTCATTCCTATTGTATAATGATCTTGACATTTCATTAATTTCAGGATTGTTGTAGATCTCAGGGAGAGAAGTCAACTAACTTTAAAAGATTTTACTCAGTAAAATCCAAGAAAACAGAAAGAAGTCTTCCTAGCCCTAGTGTTATGAAAAAAAAAAATCTTCATGCAAGGTGCTTTTCTTGAATGGACATTAATGCAAAACAAACTAGATTCCTGTGGGAACCTGGAACACATTTAATCTGGCTACATCATTATGGAAATTTTGATCATTGGCTCTTAATTAGCTTTTCTAATTTGCATGATGGAAGCTCATGATTTTGGCTAGATAGCATTCTTAGCTCCTCTTTGCTTAAATTGCTCTATATGGACAGTTATATTTCACTACAATAAACAGGGAAAAAAACCAAAACCTTGTTAAAGGCTGAAGATAACTTGGCACTTATGTTGCATATTTAACACGCAAAAAAGACTTTCTTAGGGCTAAAACAATTGTAGCTGGAGGCAGCAGTAACAGCTGCCAGTATGCTCAGCTGCATTAAAATCTTTCCACAGGCTTAGAAAATCCATTGCTAGTCCTACCAGCTAAAATCTTAAAAATAATCTCATGGTTGATAAGATAATGGCAGTTGTTACCAGCCTGGGGCTCTAAAGCAGCAATAATTGAAAGGCCAAGGATCTTTCGTAACAGTGCACTTT
Organism: Clamator glandarius; assembly: GCA_033459285.1. Classification (NCBI taxonomy): domain Eukaryota; kingdom Metazoa; phylum Chordata; class Aves; order Cuculiformes; family Cuculidae; genus Clamator; species Clamator glandarius. The sequence continues at coordinate 3,634,768 of JAUNZM010000105.1, forward strand.
TCAACTCTGATAACTAAGAAAGACAGTGTCCAAATGATCACAGATATTGCAAAAAATAAAGAGTTGTGTCACATTTCATTAAAACAAAACAAAATAATAGTATAATCTTGTTATAATCCCGTCAGTGCTCAATGAAAAACCTACATACTCTGCAAGGGAAGCTCAAATGGTTTCAAATCAAAATCAAAATACAAAAATTAGCCATTTCTTCAAAAAAAAATCCATAGCCTAAACTGGAGGATGGAAAATTTGATGTGTTAGACTTAATACAAGTTACAACTATTATCCAGGTTGTAGTAACTGGCCTCTGACCTTAGCCTGGGGCTAACTGTGAAGCCTGACTGAATATTACTACATATAATGAGAAAATACATCATATCATTGACTTAATCAAAATATGATAATTAATCATTGCTGTATCTGCCTTTGGGAATAAATTTTTTCTAAATGTTAATTAGCCTACAAAAGTAACAAGCAAGGTTTTTAAGCTCCTTTACCTCTTTATTAGCTGATGAGTTAAGTACCTTAAGAGAGCCTCAGCTTGTACTCTTATCATTTTGACTCCTCATGCTATGCTCAAGTATCATACAATTGTGTCCTTTCTTGACAAGTATCAGTTAAGTCCAATGTTCTGTAAAGAATAAAAATGAAAAATGAATACAGAAGCAAAAACCTGAATTGATATTCTGCCTGATAAGCATGCCAAAACTATGTAATTTGCGTTTTAATTCTGCTTAAGGCTCAGGTGAAATAATTAATTTCATGTTACAAATCTAATAAATACTCCCAACTCATTTTTCACTGTTGAAATAATTTTAATAATCATTATTTAAATCATTCAATTTGCTTCAGATCAGCCTTGTATAAGACAAGAACTGAATTGATTTGGAGGGTTCCACAAATCCTAGGTGACACAACACACAAGTGGGGACAAGGGAGGAAAATATTAAGGAGAGGTGGTTGTGAGGAAATAAAATTGTGAATTTTCTGAATTTAATTTTTTAAAAATAATTGAAAAACGTTGTGTAGAAAACAAATTTCAGAAAGTAGCTCTATGAAAATACTAGATTACATATGTAGTTTCAGTTATTAAAGTGAAGAGGTTGCCAGTTCTTTTATTAAAGAACATCTCTCAAGTCCTTGTTAAACGCAGAATTAAAACTCATGTTTCCAGACAGACAGAGTTTGCAAAGAGCTTAAAGCTGTACAGATCTAAACATGAATCTGGTTTTCTTCCTTCAGATCTCCAGGTTGCTGAGGTGTCAATTTCAGGCTTTTCATTCTAAGCTGTGAGATTTTCCTTTTCCATCTCCCCAAATGTCCAGGTCTGGCTGTGTGACAAAAAGATTCAGAAGCTCTCTCACCCTGTCGTATTCAAGGTCAGCCATTTCACACTACCAGCAGGCCCTTTTCTAATACAGAACTAAAAGTGTTAGTAACACTTGCTTTAGCTAGAATCACTTTTGGGCTGTTTGATATGTTGAGGAAGTGTTGTATAACAATATGTGCTCCTTTTGGAGATACAGTTGTCATTTAGAAAAATTTAAAAACTAAATATAAATAAGAGTAAAATCCTTCACTTAAATACATACACGTATGTGTTTATACACACAGATAAATACACACAGATCTATGTGTGTGAATAAAAGCGTTTGTTTTTTTTTTTATGTTGCCTGTGTACATTTTTGTAAATAACAACCCTATTGGAATGAAAGAAATAATTCAAAGCTACATACAGGCTACAAATGTCTTCTCCTTTCTCTAGTATTTACAGTAATACCATTAATCGTGACAAATTCTGCCTATATACATGGGGTTGTAATACATAGTCCCTTAGGAATTCCATTGTAATTTAGCATTAATAGATTTCCACCTACAATAAAGTTACCAAAACTGGAATAATGTAGTGCTTATTGCCTTTCTTACTAGCACCTCTAATTTTTTTCCAGTGTCTTCCTCCATTTACCTTCAGTAGTCACAAGGTTATTTTACACATTTCTGGACAGTAATACACAAAATTAAGATTTCCGTGCTACCACTCAAGACCAAAGTAATTTAAATGCATTATTTATCCCTTGAGTAATTTGCCACAACTAATCCTCACAAGCAGGTCTAATGCTAGATCCTCTGGGGCATTTCTCATTTATGATTAATATTAACCATGAATGTACCTCTTGAAAGACACACCAGTGGGGTACTACTATGGGGCCTCTTCGACACTGAAAATGAGAATGTCTGTTTCTCAGTATCAATGGAGCTGCATCAAGCTTGTAAACACATGAAGTCCTATGACACAGTTGTGAGAATGCCCTGACCTCAGACCATACAGTCTGGCAGCAGCACAGTTTGGGCTGCAAATAAAACTGCACCGTTTGTTCCAAGGCCTGAAACTGCTGGCATGTCTACTTGTACATTGTAAGTAAAACATGTGGGTAATTGTCTCACTTCAGCCTTAAGTGAATCTATATTTTAGCAGCAGTAGAGTAGGTAGTGTAACTGAGGTTCCCTTTCTCAATAGCCGTATCTTAGTTGTCTGTATCTATACTGACAGTTCTTTCACCTTCGCCAGGAGGGTATAATGCTCTGTGGTCAACTCTCTGTGGGTACAACTGTTTATGGGCAACTATTAGAGTTATGGTTAGGCTTAGGCATAGGTTTAGATTTAGAATTAGGGTTAATATTAGGGTCAGGTTTAGGGTTACAATTAGTGTTAGACATGTACCTGCAGAGTTACGCTTGTGTAGAGTGGTCCCCATGGAGAGCTGGCTGCGGAAAGTTGTCCTAGATCTCTCTCTTGTTGCCTCAAATGAAATAAGGCTGCAACACACTTTTCAGTGGGTGTTTCAAGTATTCCAAAGTTCAGAGGGATTTAGTGTCTTGAACATAACAGTAGTATTGCAACTACCATAATATAAGAAAAAAACCAAAACAAAAAACCAACCTTCAGTATTTTGGCATTCAGGAGATTGTTGAATTGCTTTGTTTTTTTCTTCTCTTTCAGCAGAACTGGATTTGAACTGTCACATTTTTCAGTCACATGAATGAGAAGAAAGAATTATACACAGCTTTACTTTCCTGACAGTACTCTTAAAACCCCCGTTATAATTCTTAAATACTGTTATTGATGTTTCTTAAAAGAAAAGTCTTCCAGTTAGAAGACTTAAAAAGTACACATTTTTTTTTAAAAAAACAGCCACTATTATTTTAACATAGGATGAAGTGTTTACACAAGAGAACTGTACAAATTATAGTGATGATGGAAACAGTAAAAAGAATAAACAAATTATGTTGTATTAAAAATACTAAAGGTCAGTTTGAAAACATTACTAGTGGTTTTCCAAGCTACATCCCTAGTCAGTTTGATGGGACAATAACATAGTAGCAATTTCAATGAGATTTTAATGCAAGTCTTTAATGGCAACCCTATTATTACGCCATTTATGATGGAAGCTAATGATGGCAAGATGATTTCAATACCACTCTAAGGGGATTCCATTATGAAGCCATTACAATATGAAGCTGCAATAGCAAAATACTTTCAGAGCAAATCTATAGAGACAGTGTGATGGTTCCATTACTGGTTCCAAAGTGATATGATGACACTCCAAGGATTTCACTACAGGCCTACAGAGACCATAACAGCATGTAAAATGATGGTATCATTGATATGCTTCTTTGCAGATATTTCCATTTTAAAATATTGTTTTGTTATGAGACACTGAAACAAAAAAGTGATTTTATGAATTGTGGCTTGCTTCCAACATGCTCTACAAGACATACTGCCTTAACAAGCAAACCCTTCAACCTTCACTCTTCTTCAACTTCAGTCTTGTTGCCTTGTTAAGAGAGAAGGTGAGCTTAGTTCTGTTTCTTTTATGTCATGATTGTTTACTAGAATTAGATCACTTACTTCACTGCTTATCCACTGAGGTGAATATAAAAATAACCTGAAACTGGTGTTACAACGTAATGGTGTCTTCAATGGTCCTCAGTGACAGGATCTGCAAATCTGTAGAATTCGCACTTATTTGGAAAATGCCCTGAAGTTAGGAAGAAAATTCTTAGTTAAAATACTTAAAAGTTATTAACTTTCTGTTTGCAAGGGTAAATTCTCTTGCCGTCTTGCACAGAATGAAAGAGTTTAGAGGTTTTTAGGTTTGGAAGTTTTTTGGAGCTCCCCTCCCTCAATTTCCCTAGATTATGATAATCAAAGTGTATGTGTATATGTGTGTGTATTTTTTGGTTTGGTATCATTTGATTTTCCTGAAGTAAGGTTAAAATAAAGAAGAATGGATAATCCTTTCTGGAATCTTGGAGAGATTATATTCAGATTTGACATGAACCTCAGTTTCTGGAATGCTGAATTCCATTTCTGTGAATAGAATTTCACAAAATTTCATTTCTGTGAAATGGAATTGCTATTTTTGTCTTAGATCTGTTACATATATAGAGCACTTCACTTGCCAAGCAGCATTCATCTTCAAAACACTGTGGGTTAGTTTATAAATCTAAATAAATAAGTATTTCTAAAGCAGTGCATTTAAGACTCCCTTTTAGGGTGTACTTGCCACCCAGAAAACTTGAGTTCTTATGAAAACCTCTTCTTCAACAATGCAAATACAAACATGTGTCATTGCTGATATACCAGAAAGATAAAAGCTGCAGAACATGAAAGCAGGTTAAATTATATATCCTGCTCCTGCTAATGCTCTTTGTCTGGCATCTTATTAATTAATGATTTCAGCTCAGCAGATCAAGTGCTTTTGGTTGAAGGATGTGTTACCACAGCGTATTAGTCCCATACCAGATCTTAACTGTCTCCCTTCCTCAGATTCACATGACCTCTAGCCAAGTTTGAGAGATGTGTTCTTTACTTTCTCATGTGTTCGCTATTTTGTTCCTTGCATTACATGATTTTAATATCAGGTTGTTAATTATAACTGAATTTCATGGGAGATGAATGGTCTCAAAGATGCTGAGCTTCTGTAAGTTTCGGGAATATAGAAAGCACATTAGAGGAGACCTGAAAAAGCGTTATTAATACCCTCACAAGACAAGCTAAATATGGAATTCTTCTTTGTGTTACTGCATATCCAATGACTCCTCTCAGCACTGGTACTGCCTAGTAGAGTGAAAGACAGACTCTTGACTCATTGCTTTGTTATGATTCCAGCTTACATACTGTGTCTAGAGAATAATCTAGAGAAAATTTGATGAAGTATTTCTCTATTGCAACTGTGGTTGTAGTGTAGCTGTGCAAAACAAGAGCCTTTGTCAGACCTGAAACTATTTAGAAAATAGAGGACAACTGCAAAACACTGTGAACCTGTTATTGAGAAAGAAGTCTTCTCCAGTACAGAAACTTTAAAAATCATCTCTTGGTTGCCTAATATTCTCTTCTTAACCAATGGTATAGAGAATCAAAGACCACTGTCTACACTACATTCTTTATATAGTTTCTAACCTTGTAGTAGTTCAGACAAACATACCACACTTTACTCTAGCTAAGCTTCTTTATTCTTTTAACATTATTTCAACATAATGTTTCTCAATCTAATACATTATTAGTCATTCTTATCCCAGCTTTATTTTCATATACATTTCTTGTGTATATTTGGTATCTGACAGTAATATATTTTTGCTTTCTACAATCCTTTGAAAAGCTTGAAAGAGCTAATATTTTATGTTTGGTTTATATGCCATGTGTAATAGGCAGAGAATCAAAGCACTGGTTAAACTTCAGTGCTGGCATTTGTAGTTTGCTTGACTTCAGCCACAATGTCATCAGTGCTTGCAGAATCAAAACAGAAAAGCAGAGAAGAGCGTAATGTAGCCATATATTCTGCTGCTTCCTAATTGCAGTCTCTGCAGGCCACAGAGCTTATGATGCTGTCCAAAAGATAGCAATTTCTCTGCAATTTGAAAATGGGTTTGCAACATGATGTACTTATTTGACAGTATAATACAATAATAGTTGTGTGGGAACATGGCTGTTGCAAAATAAACTATCATTGGTAACAGGGTCGTGCCCACAGTTAAAGCACAGATACTGAAAATAGTAAAATTCTGACTACAAAACGATTGTGTGCATAGAGCTTGGAAAGATGCATTTTGATGGAAAAACCACTTCCTTTCAAAAAAATCATTAAACTTCAAAATTAAGTGCTTTTAAAAAAATGAAGGTATTCCCCTCATTAACTTTCATCTGGAAGGCCTAATCAGAGAAGAATATCATGTTGATATGAATTAGATATAAAAAAGTCAGGGAATTAGATAGCAATTTATCTATATTAAGTTTTTAATAAAGGAATATCAGACATTTAAAAATTTAGTTTAGGTGTTTGCTTCTCACTTTCAGAACTCATCACTCTTTAAATACCTTCGTAAGAGCCTTCATCTGTAGTGTTCATTTGTTTTATTTTTGTATGTCAGCATGTAAACTCTACTGGTCAAATCCTGACTGATTTTTAATGATGCTTGGGTTAGGAAACTACTTGGAATGGTGAAAAATATAATTTTCACCAAAAAAAAGAGAACACTTTTGGGGATTTTTTTTTACCCTTGAGGCAATCTGGGAAAATTAAAGAGGATGTTCTGTTTAATTACTTTAAAATATAAATGAGTACCTCTTATGAGGAGCGGCTGAGAGAGCTGGGGTTGTTTAGCCTGGAGAAGAGGAGGTTGAGGGGAGACCTTATTACTCTCTACAACTACCTGAAGGGAGGTTGTGGAGAGGAGGGTGCTGGCCTCTTCTCCCAAGTGACAGGGGACAGGACGAGAGGGAATGGCCTCAAGCTCTGCCAGGGGAGATTTAGGCTTGAGATAAGGAAAAAATTCTTCACGGAGAGGGTGGTTAGGCATTGGAAAAGTCTGCCCAGGGAGGTGGTTGACTCACCGTCCCTGGAGGTGTTTAAGGTGAGGGTGGATTGAGGTACTTAGGGGCATGATTTAGGGATTGGTGGGAATGGTTGGACTTGACGATCCAGTGAGTCTCTTCCAACCTGGTTATTCTGTGATTCTGTAATTCTGTGAAATATGTTTGAATTTGACAGCTAAAGAGAAAACTATTTGAATGAGTGACATCTGTATGGAAGAACAAAAATACAAGAAAACACTGTGTAGAGTAAAGTCAAGAAAAATTCAGATCAGGTGATTACTTCAGCCCTGTAATTGCATGAGGAGTCCTTTTGGATTCAGTGGAATCTTCCACTGGTGCTGTCTACACAGGTTCTGCAAAAGGAGGACAAGACATGTCTAGTCTCAGCTTCAGTGATATCACCAGTGACATAGTGGTTGCTAACCATGAGGAGCAGTCTATGAGACAAGGGAAGAGGAAAACTGGCATAACTATCAATATTTGTGGGCATAGGAGAATGTAGCATTTCTGTACAGAAGTGTCTTAAAACTAGGAAGCACAAGAAACAAAATCAAGATGTGTTTCTTCTCACATGTAACACCAGGTAGAAATGAACTAAACTAATATAGATCTGTTATTATTTCAGTAAGCAGTCTGCCAAATTGTAGGTTAATATGTAGTTGAGGTACATTAAGATTTTTTTGCGGTCCTTTTGGTTGTGTAACAGCTATTTCAGTGGTGGTGGATGTGTTATCATTTATTTTAATTGATAACAGTACCTTCATTGTGCAAGATGTGGTGAAAATATATGATCAAAAGACAGTCACTCCTTTAAATTCTTTCAGCCAAAAATGACTGTCAATGGATGGACAAAATACAGATTTCTGGAACAAATGGAATCATTACACAAATATTGATCAACCTGATAACAGCAATGCTTGTAAATTACTTGAATAATCATCATCTAGCTTTTCTCTGAGCATAGTAGTCACAAGGAGTTTGAATCAACATGTGTTTATGTCCATATTCCATTTGTAGTTGCAGTGCACAATGCAATAAGTGATGCTATTTTGACTGTGTGAGATTTGAGTGTGAAACAGCCAACTTGTAGCTATAAAAGGCAGCAGCAATAAACTCTACCACTGGCAAACTCCGGCAGATGCTTTTGCTGTCAGCATTGTCTTTTAAAATAAAACCCTTTATTGTTAAAGACTCTCTTCTTCATACTCATATTACCTTGATATCTCTACTTGCCTCACTGTCTTGGTAAGACCACTGGGAATGGATCTTCAAGAGTTCCAAATTTGATATGGATCCCTTGCGGACGTGCAGCCAGAGTTCATACATCTTTTACTTCTACTGTCCCATTTTGTCTCAAGGGGAGTACAAATATAAAAATGTGTAGCTGTTTCTATAGCTTTTTAAGATTTTGTGCTTTATCTCAAACCAAAATTCTTAGATAGTTGTGCAGGTGAAAAAGCATGTGATTTCAACACAGAAAGTATAAAATACAATAATCTTCAGCACTGCAGATGCTTCTGGCATTACAGAAAGATATGCAGAAAACAGCTAATGAAACTTTGTTTAAACTAAAATTAACTACAACTAGGGAAATGAGGGAATAATCCTGCAACAGGAAATCACTACAGTAATTGAGATAGGAGTAGGAGAACCAAATGGAAACAGAGAGTGCAAGTACATATAAATTTCCATTCTTGTTGCCATCATTGCTGTACAAAATAAAGACCTCTGGTGCACTAAATTATCTCTGCCTTTCTCTGTGTCCTCTGATGTAATACATAGTCCATATTTCACAATAGTTTTTGCGTATTAGAGTTTAGAAGTTGTTATCAATCTTGTGTTGGGAAAAGGGAACACATCTTATCTAAGAATTTATTATTAGTCTAATAAGGTTGGAACAGTCTATCCAAATTGCCTACTAGTTATTATTAACACGATTACAGTGTTGCTAACTCTAACAGCTAATAGCATGCTGAAGTTTTCTATGCACAGGATTTCTGCTATCTAATCTTTTCCTCCAGGGTAAATTAATCTTTAAAAGTCCTTCTAGATCTCAAAGTCAACAGCTTCAAGGAGAAGGGGTAGGATGGGAGTTACAGCAAATTTTTAATATCCTGAGTCCATTGCTGGGACATATATAACAGGGGTTTCTTTTCCCTCACATTTGGGTACACGTAGGGTTACTGGCTTGCACAGCTGTACTCATTTAGGGACTAGTAACTGACCACTGTCCTCTGTGATTACAGTCTGGCATCCCTGGTATCATTCAGCATCTTTGCTTTCCTTCACCGTGGTTTTTTTTTAGGTTCACAGACAGCTCAGTCCATATTAAATAACCACTTGTTTTTCTAATCCATTAATTAGCAGGATGCTACACTGCATAACCGCCCAAAGCTAAAACAAGTGCAGACAAGAGTCATCTTATCATTACACAGTTGTTGTCAAAGTTAAAACAAGCTAAAAAGAGTTCAAGCCCAGATAAGATCAGTATGTCCTGACACTCTGCGATATTAATAAAAGATTTTGTCCCTTTACTAGTAATTACAAAATCATATTTACTGATTTTTCCTTTGCTTGTTCTACACATTTCAGACTGAACTTTCACTGTTCCATACAACTTAGCCTGAGAATTTTTAATATAGTTCCTGGTAAAGCTGGATCTCAGACACGAGAATGTGTATCCAAAGATTGTAAGGGAATTCAAGTACAGAGAAAAAGTAAACTGTAAATATCAAAAGCCAAGGAAGTATGTTATGTTTTTGTCTGCTGCATGATGATACTTTGCTTAACCTTGAGGCACCTAAATAAATAGGACCACCTCGAGTACTGTGTTCAGTTCTGGGCCCCTCACCACAAGAGGGATGTTGTGGCTCTGGAGCGAGTCCAGAGAAGAGCAACGAAGCTGGTGAAGGGGCTGGAGAACAAATCTTATGAGGAGCAACTGAGAAAGCTGGGGCTGTTTAGCCTGGAGAAGAGGAGGCTGAGGCTTATTACTCTCTACAACTACCTGAAGGGAGGTTGTGGAGAGGAGGGTGCTGGCCTCTTCTCCCAAGTGACAGGGGGCAGGATGAGAGAGAGTGGCCTCAAGCTCTGCCAGGGGAGATTTATGCTTGAGATAAGGAAAAAATTCTTCACGGAAAGGGTGTTTAGGCATTGGAACAGTCTGCCCAGGGAGGTGGTTGAGTCACCATCCCTGGAGGTGTTTAAGATGAGGGTGGATGAGGTACTTAGGGGCATGGTTTAGAAACTGGTGGGAATGGTTGGACTTGACGATCCGGTGGGTCTCTTCCAACCTGGTTATTCTGTGATTCTGTGTGTGATTCACTGTTGGTACAGCTCCAGTAATACTGTTAATGTTATACAAAGGAATTTATTTGGTGTAGAGGCTATTCTCACACAGATAAGTTAGTGTTTATCAGTCTTAAAATTCCACCACTCACAACCACATGATAAACTTGCTGCTTCACTATCATTAATGTGATAATTATTCTTCCACTATGTTATGGCTTTTGAATTCTTTGACTATAAATGTACTCACAGCCTAATGCTTCTTTTCCTGTGGGAAAATGCACATACTTTTAGTCTATTATAGATTTAGCTATCCCATAGAGGAAAAAAAGATAATTACTTCACAATATTTACAAATTTTTCAGATACATCATCTAGAGTAAGAAGGCCACATGAGACTCTAAAGGATGTGTATGTTTCTTCCACTCAAGTTTCCTCCTTTTCTTCACATTATGGAAACATAACTGACCCTCACCAATCTCCCCCAAAAAACTCACACCCAAATGGACTTGGACTTACAAGTAAGAAGTGGAGGTTTTCCATTTCCTGGGAAATATCAGACTGTTATGAGTCTGATGGTATTTAAATTTGATGCTGCATATTTTGAAGCTTCTGAAAATTCCACTTACTCGTTGTGATGCTTCCTATAGTTTAATATACCTCTAGAAATTAAGATTATCCTTTTACTATTTTAAAGCAGCCACTTTAAAAAAAATATATATATGACAAAAAGGTGGCAATTACCTTTTTAAGGAATATTGTATTTTCATTTACCGATACCAGTGAAAGAGAAAAGGGTAGTACTGTGTATAATCACAGAATTAAATGTCAGAAAATCATCAATCACTTATAGATAAATTGCATTTTTTCTTGATCTCTTTAATTCTTAGATTTATGGACAGTGGAACAAAGAGTTTGAAAGGAACAGCAAAACAACAGTCCAGTTCTGAGAATATGGGCACAGTGACTGGCCGGATTTTTGGACTGAATTGAAATTCCTGTGGCTCTCAATGGATTTTCCAGATAGTGTTTTCTCTGAACACAGATCTATGTATGTTTTTGTGTCCACCACGCCCTAGTTCACATGGTATAGTCCTTTTATATTAAAGGTGCCATTTGGACGTTTTTATCGCCTTTTGATGAAGGTGCCAGACTGTCTGGGGAGTGCCTCCGTGGCAAGTGAAATAGAATCCATTGCAAGTTTTTACACAGGGTATCTCTTTTCATTTTTTTCAGATGACTCCATAGAAATAAATAATAGGAGAGTGCCTTAATTATTTTTCATGATCAGGCCATTTTTTAATCTCTTGGCATATAGGTATTTTGTAGTTAGGTGGGTTTTCCCATTATCTTTAACTTACTATTACATATAAATAAGAACTTGCTAATGAGGACTTACTGCATTCTTCCATTACAGTGTGTACTGCAGAGGGGAGCAAATATTGTTCAGTACTGCAGTTTTCATATACTATTTTATATGTGGATAGAACATTTCTTGCTACACTGAGAATTCACCAAAAACATAAGAAAGGTAAATGAACACAGTGGTTTTAAAATATTTTAAATTTAGGTTTTTTTGGATTTAAGTCTGCCTGTCAAATTGAAATTATTACCCTTTATGTGCATGCAAATTTTAAGTACGCGATTATAAACCATTTTTTACCCACTGAGCCTCTACAGTTTCAGGATTTGACCAATCTGTGTGATTCAGATCAGCTGCATCAAGTTTAACAGCATTTTAAATATATCCTAACATATCTTTTACAGATGGCTGGAGTGCAGCATAGCATGTTTACAGCTTCTCCAGTTAAATGTACGAGTCAATACTGGAAGAAACTGGAAGTGCTGAGGTGGAAGAGTTGCCTGCTTCTCCAAGGAATTTTGTTGTTGCAATCATGTTTCTTGAACTCCTTTTTCGCTTTCTCATGGCCATGGTAAATACAGGATCAGGTCCATGGCAAAATGCTGCCCATTAAACAGGAATAAGCAGTAATAAATAACATTACCTAACAGTGTGTAACATATATAAAGTGTGCTGGAGTGATAAAGCGTTAATTAAAACAAGAAAAAAAAATCATGAAGCTGGTGGAGGATTTGGCAATACTTGAAGAATGAGTGAGAAAGCAGCATGATCTCACACTACATGGCCTTTTCTTTCTCCACATCAGCACTTTGCCCAACTGGATTCTCAGGAGGATGTAAAGGCATTCAGGGCCCCTGTGTGTTCAGTAGTCTGCTTTCAGCCAATCTGCTATTCATCACACACTGTGTGGTTACTTTATGTAGGGTCAAGGAATCTAAATGTTCACTCTGTCTCTAGTATACCCAAGAAGCACCAGCTTTACGTGGTGAAACACCCCAATAGTTTCTGTATTGCCTCTCTACCAGCATCCAGCTTGTGCACAGTGTTGTGCTGTTCCTTGGTGTAGGCTAGGGAGATAGCCAGAGATAGCTGAAGTACTACATTTCTACTAATACACTAGATCCCACTTTCTAGTGGTGGGAAATTTGAAATTTTTGTTTGGATAATGAAGACAAGAAGGTAAGGGCAGCATCACACCAGAGCCACATAAACATTCCAGGATACAGAAGAGGCTGACTGAATCAGAAAGGGACTTGCAGGGGTCATACTGGCATAGTCTTCTGCTTCCTCACTATCCCAGGGGGTTGCTAGGCTTTCAGTGACTGTCCTGACTCAAGTACCTCTCAGCATCAGAGATTAATGCTAAGATTTCTTATGAAATAGGACCTTCTCTTCTGTCATCTTATGTTTTCCTCCTGGATGGGAAGGCCTAAGTCTACTCTGTAAGAAACACACATGTATGGATTCATGTCTGGTAAACTCTAAAGAGAATTGTGCTCACCTTCACAGAGTGTGCCAGGGTGAGCCAATGATACCCTGTGTTGTCAGACTCTAATTGCAGCTCCTTAGGAGTAAGATGTCTGGATAACATACTGTAAATGGGATGTTAACACTTCTCTGTTGCTGACTGTAGTGCCTGAGGATTCTATGATTGAGTTCATGTTCAGTAATATGGTAGAGAAACATGATTCTATTTTTGTTTTTTCTCTCATGTTATTGAAGGTTGTGAATTATGGTAAAATAATGCACACTTGATATAATGCAAGGCTCAGCTTTACTACACCTCACTCCTGTGTAAACACAAGAACACATGCATTCACTTATATATAAGTATATGCATCCACTGACTTTTCACTTCAGAGGTGGTATTTTCAAACTCTGGCTCCCATTTTCTATCTCCTTCCCTTGCCACTGTTTTTCATTTGCATTGTAAGCAGTGATCCTTCTACACAGCCCCATTGATTTTACATGAGGCTACCAGCCCGCCTGTGTGTCATCAGTTACACATACCTTAAGATCTTTAATGTGTAAATGATGGTATAATCAGGCAGTAAGCTGCATGAACTGCTTAAATTGTCTAGCAGATAAAAGTTGCTCCCTTCCTGTTCACTGTATAAGTACAAATACAGAGGTCTGTTTTCACATTAGCTTGCAGATTTGGTGGTGTTTTTTGGTTTTTTTTCATGAAAACAAAAGAACAAACTGAATTTCTTGCTCTGTTAAGAGACAAAAAAGCAAAGAAACAAGCAAAAAACAGGTGGGAGGCCTTCATTAAAGAAAGCCTCTTCAATTAATTAATGATTAAAAAGGGAGGTGCTGCTAGTCAAGTTTTTAACATGTAATTTTCTAGTATGTGAATACACTATCTTTCCCTTGCCAAATAGAAATTGAATGCTTAGTGGTGGCATCTATCATCTTCCCAAACAATAAACAGCATGTGGTTTCACAAGCTGAGGGTCACACCAGCTTGTAGGAACTGGATGTCAATTATCTTCCTTGGAAACAATGAGTACTGACAGGATTAAACGCCCAGGCTTTTCTAAGAACACAGTATGTTGTGTTGTGAAGATGGCAATGATACTGCCTATTGGTACTGTACATAATGTGTCTGTCTAATGCAATGGAATCATACTTCTTTTCATCTGCTACATGTCTAAACTTTTTTGTTTGATCAAAGATGTTGTATGAGTGAAAGTGTCAGGATTATTGAATTATTTCTGTTTAATGGTGATATCAGCAGCAGCAATTTTTTAGGCTTAAAGTGTGGGTTAGTGCTCAGTACTGCAAGGAAGTGCATTACAGAGGTAGAACTACAGAATGTAAATCTGATTCAACTATGCCTGAGAACTATTGGCATTTTTAAAGCATGTGAGATATAGAGACGTTATTTATGGGATGAATCAAGTGCAGAAAAAGAAAGTCAGGAAAGGTACTGTTCCATTTTAAAGCCAGTTTCTAATGCTTTTCTATAAATATTTGCTATATCTCTGGTCTAAAAATTAATTTAACTTCCTAGTTATAATATTTCTAATGCTTATGTTCATGAAGAAGCTGGAATGTTTCTATTTCCTTCATTAGTTATTTTGAATAGATGTTTTTATATACTTTGTTATAATTCTAGTTAATGAATGGAGACTGAAATGTTGAGAGAAGAAACTGCTCTGGGCCTTAGGTAGTCTGAGTTCAGTTTTAACTTCAAATTTAATATTATTCCAATAGTGCAATATCAGTGGGAAGTAAGCATCTAAATACCCACTAAAAATTACCTAGCTTATTATCTCTCAACCATTAAATGTTGGTAATGCATTTGACAGCACTCTATATGTGCTATAAAATCTTCAGAGTACTGTTAGTATCTTCCCCGTCCATACATACAAGAGAAGGGAAACTTGCCTCTTGTCTAGGATAATGCAGCAAATAAGAGGAAGAAAGAGAACAATAATGGAACCTCTAGAAGGGCAGGTTCATTCTGCATGCTTTTGCATGTCATAACCAACCTCACTATAATCACAAGAGTTACAATGATGTAAAACTGTTAAGAGAATTCAGCCAATAAATTTAAGACCGTCTTTCATATTGTTTTCAGAGGAGCTTTCAGAATGATCGCAAGAGGGTTTGAAAAGTGCCTTAGACTAGATAGTGGTAAAACAGATGTTAAAGATTAGTTAACAGTTTCTGCAGTCACTGAACCACAACATAATTTGATTTTGTTGCTCTTTTGAGAAGAGCAGCATTTCTGGAGCATACTTATGTCCAATAAGCACATATTTTGGTTTCTTTTTCTATTAATGAAAGTAACCTTTGGGGAGGAAAACTTTTCCAGTGCTAATTAGCCTTGTTTTCAGTGAACTTTTGTGCTAGATGGAGGATTACTTAAATATTTATTTATATTTGTGATCAGTTTTTAATGGATTACATCTGTTTTCTCTTACTCCTTTCAGAGCTGTTAAACTGAAGAATAAACATTGGGGGAAATATGTAGTATGTTTCTTTTCCATTAATATTCCTCACCATCAATGTCTCCATGTTAATGTAATTTTCAGTAGGTTCATAACATGGATAATCCCAGCATCTCCAAATCACTCTCTGTTGCCTGGAATTTATATATTTTGTAACTGAACTGCAGAGAGGAGCTGATGTACTTCAAGCAAATTTAAATCCTGTGGAGTTGGTTTGTGGGGTTTTTTTGGTTTGTTTTGTTTTTTTTTAACAGCAAATTAAATAGGGCTTTCCTCTTTGTTTTAAGAAAGTGTTTGTAATGCCTGAATAAATGCAGATAGGAACAAAGTCATCTTTTCTGCAGAGCAGGCGTACTGACTATAATGCTGTGAGCATACAGATTTCTATATTTTCTGGTCAGTGTTCCTCATACTTGAAGGGAATATTTTCATTCTGTTGCAGGCTTTAAAGTGGATAGATATTCTGTAAATGCCTCTGATGTCACAATATGATTATGGTGATCATAGTGGGCAAAAGCAGATAATTAAATTTGTTGTCTCTGTCTGTGGGCTGTGCTTGGCACTGATTTGGCTGTAAGATAACTGAGCTCTGAAGCTTTTACAAGCCTGAGAAAGAATACTTGTAAAAAAGGAAGCTAGATTCTGATGCCTAAGTTGGTTTGTTTATATATCAGTTAGCTGCTGAGAGGAGATGAACAGGATAAAGGAAACTATAGGGAAAAACCAGACCCAGTACTAGACCTGAGTTTAGGTAATGCTCAAAAAAACTGGTGCCTGAGCATTGCATTGGGTCACATTAAATACTTGCTTAAAAGTAATTTAAAATAAACGAATTAAAAGTGGAAATTTTATTTGACCTAATTTGATAAACTTTCACTAAGTATGACATTTCCTGTGTTAATTTTCTGGTAATCTCTGTGTTATTGGAACAGTACTTCTTTAAGAAACAGTCAAAATGAAATTTAAGCAGTTGTCTTTACAGATTCTGAAGTTAGCCTTCATAGAGCTGGAAAGAAACATTGTTCTGTTTCTTAGCTTCTATCGGAAATTTTAAAACACTCTAAGTTTGGTATAGCTTTCTCTAGAACCTTGGCAGTACCTCAAGGTGTGTTAGTTTGTCAAATCCTATACACCTGAACTTCTTCGTACAGGCTGCAAAATCAAATATTTATTCAAACAGATCTAATTCTTCATAATTCCTGTAAAAGGGATGTTGTCTCTCTCCTACCCCTTCAATGAACACTGAACAAGCTTCTAGGTAAAAGATATTTGTTTTACAAACTGACAGTCTTTTCACTCCTTTATTCTCTATTAATTCTAATGATGTCTTAGAAAGATGAAAATATGTTTTCTCCTTTAATAAGTAGTATATATCAATTCTTATTTATTTTAAACCTGTTCCTATGCCTGATACGATTACTAGAATCTTTTGATAAAAGCACACATTGATTAAACTCTCTTTCAGTTTCTAAGAAATGCTTTGTCTCTTTTTATGTATTCAAACAGGACAGTAAATCTTCCAAATTAAGTGTAAGCAATTTTCAGAATACTTAAGAAAGATAAAGAACAAGTGTGCAATTGTTCTAGATCCCCAAATTAAAACACAAATTTCAGATACACATCCGTTCACTTCTATAGATAAAAAATAGGCCTTTAAGCATGCAAGTAAACAAATCGAATAACTTCCTATCTATCTTATATTCAAAGATGCATAGCCAGAACATGAAATCTTATTACTCAAAAACTAGTCTAAATGTTATAATACTTGCCTATTTGAGACTTAAAATATTTGGGATTTTTTTATAGATACAAACAGTAATAACACAGTAGCAATAGATGCTAAATTTTAAAAGTACTCTTAATGACTGTTGCAGGATAAAATTCAGAAATGCCCACAAGTAAAGATAAATGACAAAAAGAAGAGAAATGTTTTTCCATGATGCTATGAAGTTGAGGTCTTTTATGTCTTTTCCTTCACAATTTCTTCCCACAAGAATAGATTATTTCTCTTCTTAAGGGCATATGACTTGTTAGTATGAAGGTCCATATGTAATTCTGGGTCACCAAAGGCTATCATCTACTGTATGATAGTATCTGATAGTCCTTAAGCAAAGAATATGAAATATGCAGTAATGATTATCCATCTTCCAGCACCCTGTGGTTTAGCTTCCTAGGTTTTAGTTATTATCTTTCTGTTTAAAAACTTTTAAAAAATCACTTCATTAATGTGTTTAATTTCTTTTGCATTTCTTTATAATTTGACATTAGCTACTCCTTTTGTTACCAGCTTCTTCCACAGTCTATCTGCAGTGTGGAAGGAGTACTTATTTTGTTTCAGAGCTTTGCATAATGATTTCTTTCCATTAATTTTACTGTTTAAATTATCAGAAATGTTGCGTTATCATTCTGTTTCTACATATTATATAGTTGCTTATCCTATCAGCCTTCATTTTTTCGTTTTGAGGGTGATGTCTATTTTTGTACATCCCATTCCAACTTGATTTCTACTCATGAAAAGGTAAAAATTTAGAGCACATCACCCAGTGTGTTTGTTTAGGGCTGTTTTTTATCAATTTATTATTCTTGAGTACCACCTGACACTATCACTTAGTCTTTTGATACCATAGTATTCCTTGTAGCTCTTAGTCAGCTGGTTTTATTATCTTCAGTAACTTTGAGTCTCCAGGAAACTTTGCCAACTTACTTGTGACCTGCTTCTCCATATTATATCTCAATACAATGAACAGTTAAAACTCATGCCCAAATCCCTTTGGGATACACCTGAAAAATGATTATTTACTTACCCCTTCCTTCCCAAGTCCTTTGGCTGACTACTAACCCACAAAATCTTAAGAACCTTTACTGAGTAATCTTACTCAAAGTTTTTCAGTGTTAATATACAATGTACTTTTAAATACTTAAATAAAATCCATATTGATTGAAAATTGACTTAATACAGTAAAATATGACAATTATATTTTAGCAACATTAATAAATTCTAACTATCTATAAAAAGATGCATTGAGCAAATAACATTTTTTCTTAGCCTTTAGACTTTGATGGGTAGCCGTAGTCCTGAATGTCTGCGTCCTTGAGAATACTTTAGCCAGGGAAAATAACTATAAGGAAAAAGTTGATTTCTTAATGTTTTTGTTGTTACTTGTTTCTTTGTTTGTATTTTTTTTTATTTTATTTTTATTTACGCTTTTCTATGGTCTGGCATTGACTCAATTACAGAAACCAAAAATCCTGTTTAAAGTGCAGAATCCAGAAGAATGACATAATTATTGTTCTGGATTTAGGCATTTTTATAGCAATGCTGCTGACAGAAGTCACAGAAATGGCTCTACTCTCATTTGAATCTCCTAACAATAACAAAAATTGCTTCTTGTTACAGGGCAATCATGGTTAATCTTCTATACAGCACAAGTGTTTTCATTCCTTCATATTGCATTGTGTTACTTATTTTTTGCCTTTTGTTATGTGCCTTCTAATTTTTTTTAATAAGAAAGATTCTCCGGTTTCTCCATAAGGAATTTAATTGAAGTGAAGGTGACCAGCAGGTGGTTTGCATAAAATTTCATTAGACTCTTAGATTGTTTTTGACACATTTATGAAAGAATGCTTCATTACCATGCAAATGGTCATTGTTCCCATTTCCAAGCTAATTGCCACGTAACATAACATGAATATCACAATGTTATATTTGCTAAGATTTATATGATTAATCCAGCTAATTTCAGAGTTATAATGACATACTTAAAGAACTGCAGAATGGTAACTGTCTCATACAAGCCGTATCATATTATGCTGTTAAGGGCATCCAGTACTTTCCAGATAAGAAAAGAACCAAGTAAAATGTGTTTGGTTGATTCTCTTATCCTTTGAGATAAAGAAAATGGTGATTTCTTTACAGCTTTTATCTGACATTAATGCAACTCAGTACAAGAACTGGTATTAACTTCTATTTCTTTGGTTATCTCTCATAAATATGAAATAATGAAGATCTTTTTACTTATGAGTTTGTAACCCAATAATACTTGTTATTTCCAAGAAGTGCAATTTTCAAAAATCTTAAGATAAGTATTTAGTATATTTTTTAATTAATTCTGTTCTTTGCATATTGCAGGTTTCTTTAAATATCAGAGTCTATTCTTCATTTTTACTGTCATTTCTAGCTTGTTCATTAAGCAATAGAAAATTTCACGTCAGAACCCAGAGACTGGTTGTTGATTTTCTATGCATATATAGAGTGCATCTTCTTGGGTAGCATTCTAATTTTTCTGAATGCTCATTCTAATCCTTTTCTGCTCTGCACATAGTTTTTGAACATAGATTCAATGAGTTTAAAGTGTTAAAAGGTACATATGTAAGGAAATACTGCAAAAGTGGAGTGATTGTTACTGATGTCCTTTCCTTTTGAGAGCTCTTATTCAGAGACAGATCACTTGAAGGCAATCCTGCCTATCCACACCTTACCCTCTAGGGTCCCCTTGAGATCTCTGCTTCTCTGCAGGATTCAATATGTACACAGTCACTACATGCCCAGACTCACTTGTTCCTGAAGGAAATCGCATGTTCTCCAAGTAGCTGCTCTGATTTATTATATCGTATTGAGATTCTATTAGTACTCTCTGTGTATAGCTAGAGTTCTAGTCATCATAGATAATGATGTTCTTAAACCAATATCCTCGGGAAGGGCCTGTGTAAAACCAGGAACGTTCTAAAACCTGTGACACAGCAGACTGGGTAACTAGGACTTCCATCTCTTGCCTACCATCAGAACAGTATGATTATGAAGATCACTGCTTTTCTGGGGTCTGGGAACCAAATTAAATTCATTAATTTCTACAAAATTAATAGTTTTTTCTATCCTTTTCAACCTCATAGCTGTAAAATGAAACACTTTTATCCCTTTTTGGAAAGCAGACTCTTTCAGCAGACTAACCACTATGCATATCCTAGTGCTGGCTTAATAGCCCTGAAGGGTTTGAAATGGGAGTGGCAGACAAGAAGCATGAAACTAATTGCAAAATTTCAGTGTTAGTAACACTGTAAATTATATTCTATTAACTAGTTGACTATGTTACTGTCATAACAATGCTTGCTACTACTACTGCTACTTCAGAAAATTTCTGACTTTAACAAGCAGTGTCACCTTTTCTGAAACTCACAAGTTGTTCTGCTACTAGATGAAATTATGTGACTTAAAGAACTATGTCTTATTCTGACATATGACTTACTCAATTAGTGGCATAATTCTTACTGAAAACCATGGAAAATAACTCTAGAAAGCAGTACAGGGAAAAGATTTGACTTCTGAATAATTTCACAGCTTAAAAATATTTCAAATCTCAAGAATTTTTTATTAAGTTTTGGTATTTATGTCTTTGAGCTGTTTACTTACTGTAATAATGAAGACCTGTTAGTCAGTGTGGAACAAGTATAATTATTGTAAGCTTCAGGAATGCAAAAGTTGCCTGTTCCATAAGAAATCATCATCGTTCTCTCATAATTCATCAGAGACCCGCAACTTTTCCACCCCTCCCCCCCCCCAAAGAATCTCAGCATCAACATTGGAATGACTGTGATAAAGATGGGAGTACAGCTTCAAAATTTCACAACCTGCACTGTAAAGCTCAAGCTACTAACTTTCTGCTCTTTTATTAAGAAAGAAAATAATTTAAAACATTTTTGCTGACACAATGAGTAACATAGAACAGGGAGAGCGAAGTGATTTTTCTTGCAAACTAATCTCAAGCCGTTTCAAATTACTGTACATCATAACTAAGTTTTTACATTCTATGAAAAAATGAATGGACAACCACTGACAGCTTCTGAACACCTGTTTTGCACTTCAGTGTATTTGCCTTGTGAATAGTATCAAGGCATAATGCCAAGTAGTGTTTAGTCAAAGACACTTTGCAGCATATTTCTGTTATTTTGGTATTCTACTATTGATTTGTGGTATGCATAACAATACGATCTACATACTATATGGTAGAGCATAGTAAATGCCTGGTATAATTTACATAGTGCAATTGCATGATGCATAGAAAATAAAAGCATGTGGAATAGTGGATCAGTATCACAAAGTATCTGCAGAACATAAAAAAGCTGATGGGAACGACTTGGAGAACAATGCAGATGCCATCTGGAAGTCTAAAATCATGCTTCTGTTCTAAGTACTAGTAGATGTAGTACATGGAATTAACTATTAAATCAATGAGAGCAATATTGCTCTCTCCCAATTTCTTTCTCCAGCCTCAGCTTTCTTGCCTCCTTCTTGCCTTGCTTGTGCTTCAGAAAACCTCTTCACCTTTGAGAGTCAGTCTCATGGAAGCAATGCTTGAACATCACTGTCCAAATCAAGCACCATCATACAACCCCTATCTAGCACTTTTTTACCAGAAAAGCCTGGCACTCACATGTTTTACTATATAATTTGGTTTGGAGTTTCTTTGTAAGATCTTAGTTGGTCAATTTATACAGGTCATATGGCATGAATCAATACTACTCTTACAATCAGACAGTCAGGATAAACATATAAGTGTGAACACAAGGTTAAGTTTTATCATTTTCTCTAATGTTTACTTAAAACTCTCTGTTTCTATGAATATTCATGCCAACAAAATCATTAGTTAGAACAGCAGCAGAGGCTAGGGTCCAGCCACAGTGATGGATTTCAAGATGTAAATGAATATCTGCAGATTTTTTTGGGGAGCAGAAATCAATCAACTTCACCTAATTGTAAGAACAATATAAATGAATTTCATATACTTTATTCATAGGATTCTCCTGATTATCCTGCAGAAATCTCATGAGGTATAGATGAAGTAGAGTGGTTTTGCCCTAACTTTTCTCTTCTTGAAGACCCTGAGGAATTCAGTATTCCCACAGTAGGGAATATTGAAAATATAATAAGAAAGAAAAAATGTGTTTTGTATATGCATAAATAATCTGGAAATGCCAAGGTCCTCTGTCCCTTCAGGAGCAACATCAAGCATCACAAGTGTGTGTGTGAAGTGAGAAATTCCTCAGTACTGCTCTATATCAGAGGATATCAGCTCTACAAAACCTGAAAAGTTCTAGCTAAATGCTGCACTGTAGCCTGTGATATTTTTCTGTGTTATGATTCATTAAATATATTAATTAATTAAGCATTTCATATTTATGATTAAGTGGTTATACATGGTCGTTATCATATTGCTACTTAAGTACCATAAACATCTTTCCTCACTGAAGATACTTTGTCCTTTTTTGATTTTCTTTTCAAATGCTCTATATTTATATGTAACGTTACTCAGCAAATAAAGATAAATAGTAAAGTCCTAAGATACCTTAATATAAATGTAATTTTCTTTTATATGTTTAAATTTGTATTTACTGAATGGTGCATAGTAGCCATTATTACCTGATAAATAACAGACAGTAGCAGTCATAGCTGGTGACTGAATCCAACTTAATCCTAAATTGCCATAAGATTTATAGCAGGAATTGCAACTTCAGACATTAGTTTAAAAGAATTAAATTTATAAAATCTATGATGTAACATATTTTCTATCATACAAATATCTTAATGTATCGTATAATTTCCATGCTCTGTTTTTCTTTTGCTAAGTTGCAAATTTACTTTTGGTGACATGGCTGCAAAGCTAATATCCACCCTCTTGCCAAGCACTTTTTCTCACCATCAGGCCACCTTCTGTGGCACCTTTGCTGCCACTCTCAGTTGCATTTAGCTGTTTATGCAGTAAACTGGGGAACTGATCCATCTGCAGAAGAGCTCAAATGTTTTTGCAGAGATAAAATAGGATGAATTAGTTCATCAATCCAATTCATTCTGTGGCTGCATAAACACTTGTGTCAGTGCTGAGCAGGGGCTCCTGGTGCAGAAAAAGCCTCAGGGATAAGAGTAAGCTGGTGCATCTCACAGTACAGCTGCTGCTGAAGGGTCATAACCTCAACATTCAGGACTTGCATTCAACTGTAGCAAATCTGGTACAAATAACTAGTTCATTCTGACTAAGGCCAGTTTTTGTCATTGTGCTGTGTACATACATTTTTACTAGGAGTTATGATGTTAACTTTCTGTATTTACTGAAAGCTAAGACTTAGCATTTTCTCCCAGATGAGAAACTGGTAGCAGCAAATCTCACAAGCCCAAGAGGTACCAGCCTTCCTTACATTTATTTAAGAACTACCTTGTCCCGTGATCTTGCCTCTGGATCTCCTAGCATGGACTTCTGTGACTGTCACTTAAATTAGTAGAGCTTCACACAAGCCCAAAGGGCAATGCCAGTAAATGAAGATGAGAAGAGCTTTAAGCAAGAAAGTCAGAGAAGTAAAAATACTGCCATAGTTGGCTTCAGCATCATTTTTCACTTTCAACCACTGAAAGATCTTTCATAAACTTAATTCCCCTTACAATGTTTTCTGTTGAAACTGAAGATTATAGTTTTAATGTGAAGGTCTTTCTATTATATCCTTTGACAAAACAATTTAATAGCCCCTTTCAACACTTGATTTATGTTCCTGGAATAAACTTTTAGGAAATCCCTTAATTTGTTCCATCCTCATTTTGGAAGAAGTATAAATGGAGTCATAGAATCATGGAATGGTTTGTTTGGAAGGGACCTTAAAGATCATTTAGCTCCAACCCCCCTGCCGTGCAGAGGGACACCTTTCTCTAGATCAGGTTGCTCAAAGCCTCATCCAGTTTGGCCAGGGATGAGGTGTTCTGACCATGACTTCTCTGATTAACTTGCTCCAGCACCTCACCTCACTCAATGTAAAATATTTCTTCCTTATATCTAATTGAAATCTACCCTCTTTCATCTTAAAGCTATTATACCTTGTCCTATTACTACACCCCCTGATAAAGTGCCCTTCCCCAGCTTTCCCGTAGGCCCCCTTTAAGTACAGCAAGGCTGCTATAAGGTCTCCTTGGAGCCTTTTCTTGTCTAGGCTGAACAACACCAACTCTCTCCCCCTGTCATTATAACAGAGGTTATCCAGCTCTCTGACCATTTTTGTGGCCCTCCTCTAGACTTGTTCTAACAAATCCATGTCCTCCCTGTGCTGAGAACTCCAGAACTGAACTCAGTACTCCAGGTGATGATTCATGAGAGTGGAGTAGAGGGGTAGAATCGCCTCTCTCAACACTTCTTTTGATGCAGCCCAGGATATGGTTGGCTTTCTGGGCTGCAAGTACATATTGTTGGCTCATGTTGGGTTTCTCATCCACCAGCAGCCCCAAGTTAGTTAGGCTCAATGATCTCAAAGGTCTTTTCCAACCAAGGGATTCCAAGATTCTAAGTCCTTCTTTTCAGGGCTAGTCTCAATCAATTCTCCATGCTGCATGTATTTGTGCTTGGAATTGCCCTAACACAGGTGCAGGATCTTGCATTTGGCTTTGTTGGACCCCTTTTGCTGAGAAATATCTAGTTTGCAGACTTTACCTCTACCAATTAACATTCACATTGTTCATATTGTCTACCAATAGTTAATTTTCTTACGCCATTTTTAAGCAATACTGAATACTACCTTGCTACAGTAGTGTCTGCTGCTAGCAGTATGGGGACTTGGGCTCAGCATGCCAATGCCATCCCAATGTATATCAAAGTAATACCTCTAGAAAGTTGATTTAGAGCTGGTAGTTGAAGCATTACACATTTCCCATTCTGTCTGTGTTATTCCTGCAAGTAATATCCTTCAGAGGCAGTGCTCTCAGGAAGAAAAACAATGTAGTGCTCCTGTGTCTGGTTTATGTATTTGTAAAATTACTCAGGCAGCAAGAAAATCTGGATATTTCAGTATCTGACTAGTCCTACTCATGGATACAGAAAAAAAAAAAACACTGAATGAAAGGTATTCCATTTCTTTAATACATACCAGTGCAGATTTCTGAGATTTTCTAACAAGGAGTGAAAGTGCAATGGTTTTATTCGAAAATACTCACAAATGTGGCAACTGAGCACCAAAGCTCCTTATTTGTTAATCCACATTCTTTATACTATGGTTGTTTAGATGATCAGGGTACATGTCTTTGTTTGAAAACAATTTTCTTGCAGATATGCAGAGTGCAGCCCAAATAAATCAACTAGAAGGACCCAAAAATATACAGACATTAAGTGTTCACATTAATTGATAGGTTTACTAGCTGACTCTGAAATTGCAGAGTAAGTTTTTCACTTGAAATATAATGATAACAGTACGTACGTCATGTTATCTTCCAAAAGCTGAACTAAAAGCTGAGGGTAAAAAAGTTTAAACTTATTAGTAAAAGTTAGTCATATAGAGTGAGAAGATATGACTTTTCTAATGCATTTTATATTAGATCCATATTTTATAGACACAGAAGAAAAATTATGTGAGGACCCAAGGTCTTCTCTGATGCTAAGTGGAGCTTTGGGACTAACATTTATATATAGGATAATTATTAAAGGTATAATTTCCTCTAGACACAATCAGTGTAGAGCTGTTTATGGTAGATATCTGCACATTTTTATCAAACATTTTCTCAGTTTTTGCAGGAAGTGGAAAAAAGTTGTCTCACAGGGAGAGAATGTTATAATAGTTTAGTGGATTAACATCTCATGGTTACACCTCAGTATCGGTAGTGCCTCTAATATATGCTGCAAAAGTCTGGCTGTTTTGCAGGTAACTTGAGGACTAGTAACTTGTTAATCTGAGTGTTTGGAGTTCACTAATCATGAAGCTTTTGAAATTGCTTTTTGTTAGAAAGGGAAATAAGCTTGGAAGAAATAAGGTGTTTCTTCTTTTGAGTTCTGAAGGCTCTGTGTGAGAACTCTGTGGCCACACCACAGAGGTTGGAGCATTTACTGTCCACAGCAGGTTGCTCTGCAGAGGTTCTCAAGCTAGCAGAAAATTTTCAAACTCCAGATCTGGAAGATGTGTAAATGCATAGATATCTGTAATTGGTCAGAGCTAATAAGTCCTGCTAGCCAGCAGATCTATTTAGCTGGGATGTAGCACTGCATTCATCCTGCTGTGATGTTCTGGAAAGTATGTACATTCACCACCTCTGTTCACTGTGTAGACATACCAGCTTGCTCAGATGTCTCTAATGCAGTACTCCTCTGGCCTCTGAAGACTTGTTTGTATGTGGAATAGTCTAAAGAAGTGTACAAGATGAAGCTTGGACGTTGAAGGTATCATACCTCTACCTACAGACTCATTGAAGAAGTCAGGCAGCAACTTGTATGACTGAATATGGTTACATACAAATTCAATTCTGTGAAGACTTCTTTGAACAGTTTCAAAATGGCAGAGCTCTGGCATGTGCAGACACAACAGAAAATAATGTCATTGCAGAGTGAGTTATTGAAAATTTCCTGAATATTTTGCCATTTTAAAGATGAAAAATCAACTTTGCATGTGAAACTCACAGACAATACGGATGCAGATGTGTTTTAGGTCCAAAGGCACACTTCAATTTAAACAAACAAACAAACAAACAAATACATGGAAATCAGTTGTTTAATGTGGAAACTTCCATATCTGGAAAGCATTGTTCCCTTTTAATACAAATAAACAAGGTTAAAAAAAAAATGTCTGTCATTCTTTTATGTTGATTTTTCACCCAGTATAGGTGGTCCCCTTTAGTAACTTAGGAGTTGTGTCCCTTGTCCTATATGTCTGTGTCCTAAGTGGACATGCCAATGAGACTGTGATGACTAGTAGTCAACATTTTACAGGCATTAGCATATGCAATACGTTACACCACCATTCAAAGACTACACTGACACATTAGGAAGATGATGATGATGATTCCAAACATTGACAAATGAGCTGCAACTTCTGATATGGTTTCCTTCCTGATTGCTTAGAGAATCACAGAATTGTTTAGGTTAGACAAGACCTTTAAGATCATTGAGTTCAACTGTAAATTGTACTCTGCCAGGTTTACCACTAAACCACGTCCTGAAGTTCCATATCTAGACAACTTTCAAGTACCTCCAGGGATGGTGACTCAACTACTTCCTGGAACAGCCTATTTTCAAAGCTTGGCAATACTTTTAGTGAATAAAATTCCTCTTAGATTATGAAGTCTTCATTCTGTTCCTCATCCCTCTCTACCAGCTCAGGGAGCTGGATACCCAGCGATAACTGATTTTACTATTAAAGACTGACGAAAAAGTGACATTAAGTACATGTGCCTTTTCTTGTTCCATTGTCACTTAATATCTTCCTACATCCACTAAAGGCTAGAGTTTCTCCTTAGCCCTCCTTTTGCTGCTGCTATATTTATAGATTTTTTTTTTATTTGTCCTTGACCACTGTAACCAGATTAAGTTCAAGTTTGGCTTTGGCCTTTCTAATTTCCTCCCTATATAACCGATGACATCCTAGTAGTCCTCCTGAGTTGCCTACCCCATCTTCCAAAGGTCATAAGCTGCCTTTTTTTTCCTGACTTCCTGCCAGAGCTCTCTGTTCCACCAGTCTGATTCCCCAGCCAACCTGTCTTCTAGTACATGCAGACAGCCTGTTTTTGCACCTTTAAGACTTCCACCTTGAAGAAGATCCAGGCTTCCTGGACTCCTTCACCCTTCAAGGCTGTCTCCCAGGGACTCTGCTATCAGTTTCCTAAACAGGCCAAAGTCTGCCTTCCAGAAGTCCAAACTGGCAGTTCTGCTGCCCCTTCATGTCACTTCTCCAAGAATCAAAACTTCTATAATGATCACTATGCCCCAGATGGCCTCCAACAATCACATCATCCTCAACTCCTTTTCTGTTTGCAAACAAGTTCAGTAAGATGCCTTCCCTACTTGATTCATTCACTAGCTGTGTCAAAAAGTTATCCTTCACACAGTCCATAAACCTTAGGCGATCATTCTTCTCCTACCCTTTACATTTCCAAACAATAAGTGGATTCAGTGTCTGTATTTGAACCATAATCAACCCCATCAATATATGATAATGATTCATGACACTGTTATAACTTAGTTTCAGTTTCCAGAGCTGCCTGATAAGAGATAGACTTCACAGTCCATCCTCAACATTTAAAAGGGTGTTAACTTTACAGTCCTGGGACAGTGGACTTTTATTATTGTGTTGGACAGTTTTGTTTCCCATTCTTTATCACTAGCCATCAATCACTTCTAATTTCATGAAAATACATTGGAAAAACAAGGAATAAAGATTTTTTTTTCACAATATAATAAATGCATAGTTTTTATGTCTCAAGTATACTAAAACAATGACACCAGAGAATTGAATTCCTCTCTTGAATTGTGACAGACCTGTGGAATGTTTTATTGTTCTAACAGTTAATTTTGACGTATGTTAAAACAATATGAAAAATTTCAAACAGAGGAAGAAAATAAATCCAGTGTTATGCGCTAGAGGAACAGACTGTTTTCTGAAAAATTAGATGGCACATTGTTTGGTTTGAACAACCTAATACCTGAGCATAGTTGTTATTTTTTTAAGTGCTCCTCCATTCTTATTGCCCAGCAAGGTCCTCAGAGATCTAAATTAAACAAGGTAGGGAGAAAAAATTATCATTTTAATTTCAGCATACATTATTGGGTAAAAGTAAATAAATAAATAAATTAAATTTCAGACATATCTCTTAAAAGAGATATCCTTAGAGTTTACTGAATCATAGTTCTGATAACTCTGTACCGAAACTCATAATGTACATAGTTCATCGTCAACAATGACGTGATTTATATCTATTTGTAAATATATACCTAGTCCTTCTGGGTGTCTATACTTCATCTTTCTTTGAATTCACAAAAATTCTCAGAGAGAAAAGATTGGACATAGGAATTGTAATACTGAGGAACTAATTACAAGAACTAGAATCCAGTAACTCAATTTAAATATATAAAAGCCAAACCAAATAGTATAATATTCCTTCTTTCTTACCTTTTTCTGACTCAATTTAAATATATAAAAGCCAAACCAAATAGTATAATATTCCTTCTTTCTTACCTTTTTCTGTCTTCCTTTCCTGTGGTTTACAGTAGCATTTTTGGCCTTGCATGATTATTAGGTATTTTGTTTGTAACTATACTACAATGCTTAAAAACAACTCCAAAAAACTGATGTCAAACTTGCGAGCTGGGTGTTCAGGTATTTTATTAACAAAAAGCATCTTCCACATTCCTCCATATTGACAGCTACTCTATACTTAATCTAAACTTAATCTGATCTCACATTAGATTTATGGTGCAGTATTGCTAATGATTTAGCAGAATTAACCTTGAGCTACGGATATCCATGCCCATCATTAAATACTTTCTATTCTTTATGATTGGAAAGGTTAAATTTCAGTATTTCTGGGGCTTTGGGTTTTATTTCCCAACTTCCAAATTCTTCTTCCATGCCTTAATTTTTAGGTATTTTATAAAAAACTTATAGTTATCACAGTTGTGTAGTATTTTTGTATGTATTTTTAATGGTTAAATATATAGCACCTTAAGGAACAGAAAATGCTTTTCTATGACATGCTACTGTTTTCCTCCATCTCCAGAACCTCCCCTGCTCATTTACACTACACACCTTATGACTTTTTCAACTTACCTGAAGGGTACTTCTGTTGAGTAGAGGCACTCCAAGGCAAAATCAATCTTCCTAATGGTGGAGAGAATTGTGCCACCTCAGTTGGTATTTTAGATTATTTAGCACAAACATATGTGTTCCCTTTAAGGACCATCCACATTGAACTAAAATGAATCACTTGTGTAAGAAGTTTTGTTTATAAATCTGAGACTAATTTCCCTAGTCTATTCTATATGTGCCATGTGGTATAAAACTGTACAAATGTCAGTGTGCAGCCTCCTAATCTATTTCTCTGAAAGTAAAATGTAAAGTCATTATGCAGTATATTTCTCAGCAGAATTATAAATAAATAGAACATTAAAAATAAAGTTAGTTCTAGGTGAAGACATTCACTGTTTATCTCTCAGTTAAAAAAGTAAATATTTCTTCACTGACAACAACCTGCTGACATGTTGGTTGTACTAATACACACTTAATACTGTTTATATTAATTATGTGCAGAGATAATGATTTGTTGGTTAAAAGGCTCCATCCCCACTGGTTTTACAGCTGACTATACGTTCCACATGCACGCAACTGAATTGTGCCTGCCTTTGTCTGAAAGAAGGGTCTTTTCAGTCTTGCACAACACAGAGAGTTGAAGTCTTCAGCTTCTCTGGAGGTGCCCTCTTTCAAGCTAGAGTATCTTTTCATCTGTAATAGTCAGGCAGGAGAGTTTTGCATTTCAAGAAATATTTAGTCTGTATTTTGGCTGCCTTGTATGAGCTAAAATCTGTGGATTTCAGCCTTTCTGAACCTGCTTAATCCTTTTGTGCCACTAAGTGTTCACATAGATACTCCTTTGCCACCACTGTGGGGTAGCTGAGTTGGAGAGGGCAAGAGAAGGGGGATGAGGGGATGATATAGCTATGCAAACCTGGGCTCATGGCATCCATTCTTTTGCAGGGCATGCAGCAGGCTGCTTCTGACTGGCGTCGCTGCAGAAGGAGTGTCCTGATGGACCCTTCTGCTCTACCCCTACATTGTGAACAGCCACGCTACTGGCACACAAATAATTGCATATCTCATTCTGAGCTCTCCCTTGACCTATCTGTACCAAGGCACTCCTGGATGCAACCTCAGGATTCTACCTGACTGCTTGTATTAGCAGCACTGTTAGCATAGGATTGCTAGCATTAACATTGTTAGAACATGAATGAGGTTCTGGCATCAGTGCCTGTACAATCTGTAAGGAGTTTTCTTCCAGCTTTTCATCAGACCATTCTCTGTATTTCTAGTGTGGGAAAGGAGATCCCCATTGCAGATGTGATCTGTCACTAGTTAAACTTTAGGCCATCTGAGCTATTCAGTATCTGCTTATAGGTAGATTCAGTATCTGCTTATAGGTAGATTCTGAGATTAAGTAGGTATAGCAGGGACTGTAGAGTAGCTGCTGTGGATCTCATCTGTCTTGTATATGGACCATAGCATTCGTGTATAATGCTGGTGAGCACAGGATACTATTTTTAACCATTGTTGCCTAGAAAATTTGGATCTCTGAGCATTTCTTGTAACAGTGTTCATGGGCAACTTCAGACCACAGGCTCCAGATGAAAGTAGTGCACAAAAGCCAAACTACTGAGAGAGGGACTACAAAAATTCTGAACCCAGCTGTGTGTATGTGTGTCATCTTTTTCAGCAGGCTTCACGTGGAAGAATTTTGGAAAGCAGAAACCTCTAGCTGTTGTGACAGCAGAGGCAATGTAGAAAATAGGAAAGTCTGGGAGTGCTGCTTGTGTTGGGGAGCTTTTAATGACATTGGAAGCTAGCCTGGTTTGCAAATAAACCAGAGCCATCTACTCAAACAAGCTGAAATGCGAATACAAGCTGTTGTAAACCTCAAAGACCTGCCATCTGGGATAAGTGTGGATGGCCCAGGAAAACCTCTGCTGCTAACATTCCTGCATGTGAACACACTCATGAAACCTATGGGGCTGCACAGGATAGCATGGTTAACTAGTTAGGAGATTCAGGTAGAACAGCCGAGTTTCTTTTGTAACACTGCTGAATGAGCCTTAAGCCCTAGACTGACTAGACCTGCAAGTGAACTTGGTCTCTATTTGCTGATAAGTACTTTGAGAAAACGATGTAAGATGAAACAGTAGAATTCTTCTCAACTGAGCAAATATTTCTGATGTCTTCTGGCTAAATATGATTGTATCCTATGCAGACAACTACACCCTCGTATACCACAAATGACCACCATTTCAATGGTTTTAAGAGATCACCATGGTTCTGTAATTCATATAGAACTTTATATGATGAAATTTTATATCAGTCTTGAAAAGAGGAACCTTAGATAAAGACAGTATATACCAGACTAGAAGTGTTACTGACAGCTGCCAGGATTTTAAAGTAATTCAAAAAAGGAAATTTTTAAATTAGGTTTGTACTTTTGCGATACACTTTATGATACAATTAATTACATGGTCACACTATTTTTTATTCCAAAGGATGCTTTTGTCACTGAATAGACAGTGCTAGGCCTTTTCTACAGATGGGTCATAATAACATATTCAAGGCATGCGATTCTCACAATTGCACAAAAAAGTACTGTAAAGTCATGCAATTAAAGACTAACAGGAACCATTTGTTGAGTAGGCAACTTCAATTATGACATTTGCTAACTTTCTAGTATTAAATTAAAAGTTCTTAATGAATTCATAAAGTCTCTTTTTCTGTGCATTTATTTCTTACTTCAGATTCTTTTTGTTTGGTTTACTCTATTATGTAGTCAAAATGAATTTAGTTTGCCTAATTAGTGTATATATATATATATAAGCTTATATCATCTTTAGAAATGGAGAATTTTCAGTTTAAATGTGTAATAATTAAGAGAAAATGCGACTGAGTACTTAAAAAAGTGACAGCTCTGTATTTTAAAATGTTGGTATGCAGTTGTTTGGTTACAGAGAACAAGAAAAGAAAGCAGGAAAGGTGCCATTAAAAGCATACTTACTGAGAATTTTACTTTTATCTCAAAGATCAAAGGAACCCATGATCTTCAGCAAAGACTCAGATTGAAAGTGATTAAATGATAATGCACATTGCAGATGATAAGCAAAGTAATTGTTTAGCAATTTGTAGGAAGGTGGAGAGCTTTTATAAGAGCGCAAATGTAGACATAAAGTAGCCCAACCATATTTATAGTCAATCAGAGTCTATGTCTTGAAAACTAGAATTTTAAAGCCACTAGATATATTCTTCAACAGAAACCATATTTGTGTTAAGAATCAGGATATATAGATGTATAATTGGCACAACTGGGGACATCTAATCTTACTAATGTCTCCGTAATTGGTACAGACTATTAAACCAAAGGAAATAAAAACCCAGTTAGCATAATGAGTTAGACTGTTCAACCCTGACTCTTGGTGGGCACTTACCCAAATATTTCCACTGGGTACTTTCTCAGAAATAATTAATGTAGAATTATTTGCCCTCTTTATTAACAAAATAGCTTGACCATTTCTAATATTTATCACAGAGGTTCATCAAGAATGTCCAGACATAGAAGGGAGAGTCAGAGTTTTTCCATTTGCTCCCTTTTTCTCCAGCTAGAATGAGAAAATGGAATGAGAAACTGGAATGAGAGAGTATTGCATCGAAGTCAATATGCCCCTTTCCCTGGTAATATAGCATAGATAGTGATAATATAAAGACTTAAAATCATCTTAAAACCTACACTGGTTTAAGATGTGAAAACTTTCTAAAAGCCAGCTTCCTGTACTTGTGCTGCAAAAGGAGGTTTAAACTAAATCCAGGGCTCTACGTCAGCAAACATAAATGGTATACTTCTATTGACTCAGGACTGTTCCTACGTATGTCAAAAGTAAATTTGTCTTCAAAGCACCATTCAAAGGTTTGATGTCCCACTGTTGCATGAAGAAATTGAGTTTAAGGATTAAATTTATTTTCCCTTTACATTGAGTTGTGAATAATTGAACAGTTCTGAACGATCTGGGGTTTGCTCATAACAGCATGACCTTCTTTACATTGCTAGACTTAATATGACATCCCTAAAAGTTCAGAGATGAGTTGAATGACTGAACCTTGACAGCATAGTCCTACACTGTCCTCACACCAGGAATACACATATTATTCATCAACTGCTCTCACCAGATAGTAATTTTGTTTGTGGTTTGTTTTAAATGAGCTGTTTAAAATTCTGTAATTAATTCAGTGTACACAGCAAAAATGACAGATGGTTATGATAAAAGAACTTAATGCCTCATGGATGCAAGTCAAACCACAATCAGTAACAGATGTTTTTTGCAAAGCCAGAATGTGTGTGTGTGTGTCTGTGTATATATACTACATATATAACGTTTACATATATATACTAGGAATATGCATTTATATATGTCTGTTTATGTGTATGTCTATCTGTATCTGTAAATGTTACTTGAACAATTCCCCCCCACAGCACAAGAGTTTCTCAGTGCAATAATGACCATTTTATTTGCTGTAGTCACACAAAAGAATTCCACCAGGGATAATTTCTTCAATTCTCCTTAAATTCTAGAAAACATTTACACAGATATTACTTTTAGTGACTTCTTTATAAGGGAGAAATATATGATTCTCATTGTCAAGACAAAAAAATGAAAATAAATGGTCCCCAAAATTTTTGGAGTAGTGGTCATACTATACCAAATGTTGATTGTAGTGTTTGTTAGAGATTCCAGAATGACAGTTACTGGAAGACATCTCTGGAACCGAGCTGGTGTTTAGTGGTAGATTGAATACCTGTTAGTTTATGACTGGACATAGAGTAAGTAAGGCCATAGTAACATGGGCAAACCTTGTTTTTCAATATTGTCAAATTTGATAGAAACACATACTTCACAGTATATATAAGTACATATTTTTAAATCTAACCTTCATAATCTCACAGATGAAACTTGACAGGTAAAATACAGGTAGAGAGACACTGAATATTTCATGACAATTTTTTTTACATCAGACTTCAGTCTCCAATGTTAGTAATCTCTCATTTAGTCCTGTATCTAACCAAACACTTCTGTAGAAGGGGTATGCTATGACTGAAGTAGTCCTTTGTACATGCTTTGGACAATCTAAATGTGTAATGAACAAGCATCGCAAGTAGTCAGGGAGTGGTGATTTCAGCTTTAGACTTTGACTGGACCTGAAAATCTGAGAACCTGAACTGAGTATACACCCTGGACAAGATTCACCTCTATATCTGTTTAACAACAGCAGGCATACCAACCTGTTCACATATTGACTTTGCAAAAAAGATTTGGACAGAAGTCACAGTACACTCTGAGAAGATTCCTGACATGGAAGATAAGAAGTCACGACTCCAGAGGCATATAGAATCTAGCTGTACTTTATAGAACCTAGATGTTCTGAACTGTGATTTCTGTGATTTCCCCTGCTGCTCCAAGCTCTTCCAGGTCAGCTGGGTTCACTACTGCCTATGAAGATTTTTTCATCTACTTGTGTTGACAATGAATGCCTATTTATGCTATTGGATAGAAGAAAACAGAAATGAACAATTTGAATTAAATTCTGACAAGTCTAAATCTGAAGCACTCACTTGAGCTACAGATAGAACACAACCTGGTAGTTATCAGAAAAAATAAAATGAGGTGGGAAGTACTTAATCAAAAATTCTGTTGAGGATCACAATACTCTATTTAAATTAGGAACTCTTAAAAGTAGTTGTCAAATATGTGAGTTAAAAAATTATAGACCTGAGTATGATTCTTCAGTCATTTTTGATTACAAACATTTTATCTGTCTGTCTGTCTCAGGGAGAATGCTCAGAGTCATAGAATCATAGAATCATAGAATCATGGTTTGAGTTGGAAGGGAACTTAAAGATAATCTAGTTTCAACCCCTCTCTCATGAGTAGGGATAACCTCACCTCGATAAGGCCGCCCAAGGCCTCATCCAACCTGGCCTTGAACATTTCAAGGAAGGGTGGCATCCACAACTTCCATGGGCAATTTGTTGTTCCAGTGGCTCACCATCCTCATTATGAAGAATTTCCTTCTAATATCTAGTCTGAATCTTCCCCTCTCCAATTTATAACCATCCCCTCATGTCCTATCACTATATACCTTTCTGAAAAGTCCTGCTCCAGCTTTCTTATAGGCCCCTTTCAGGTACTGGAAGACCATTATAAGGTTTCATTGAAACCTTCTCTTATCCAGGCTTAACATTCCCAACTGTTCAGCCTGCCCTCCTACAGGAGGTGCTCCAGGCCTGGGATCATCTTTGTAGCCCTCCTCTGGACCTGTTCCAACAGTTCCATATCCTTCCTATATTGAGGATTCCAGAACTGGACACTACACTCCAGTTGGAGTCTCACAAGAGCAGAGTAGAGTGGCAGAATCACCTCCCTTGACATGGTGGCCACGCGTCTTTTGATGCAGACCAGTATACAGTTGGCCTTCTGGGCTGTAAGCACACATTGCCAGCTCATGTTGAGCTTCATATCAATAAGCATTCCCAAGCCCTTCTCTGCAGGGCAGCTCTTAATCACGTCATCCCCTATTCTATATTGAAACTGTGAATTGCCCTGACCCAGGTATAGGACCTTGTACTTGGCCGTTTTGAACCTCATGAGTTTCACACAGGCCCACTTCTCCACCTTGTCCAGTTGTCTCTGGATGACTGCAAACTCACTGAGAGTGCTCTTGATCTCATTGTGTATATCATTGATGAAGATATTAAACAGCACTTGTCCCAAAACGGATCCGTGAAGGAGACTACTTGTCAAGGATCACCATCTCAGCTTTTACTTCAGGGATTAAGAATTATTTTTTAGTATGTTTATATTGTTGCAGTGCTGTCTTTATATGGATTCCCTACTTTTAGGTTATATTGCCTTTAACTTTATCTTTCCTGTGATGCAGTAAGTAATCAGACCCCAAAGAAACAGAGGAGGGTTAGGTATCTCTCAAGTTCTTTAGTGTCATGTGATACAACAAGCTCTCTTTTATAGAGATATAGTGTAAATGAGAACAGTGAGGTTATGAAGTCAATGCTTTGTTCAGGGTTTAAGATACATGGAAGAAAGGTTGCACATGCAATGACCCTATGTGCAGTAAACTGACAGGATTTATTGTCCAAATTAAAAGAGCAATTTAATGGTAATACTCAAAGTCAAGGGCAGCAAAATCACAGAATTGTTACAGTAAATCAGTAGAAGTGGAATGCTGAATACTGAAAGCTTGCATAAACAGCTCCATCTGGGTCTTAGCCTAATTGTAAGATCAAACATTATGATGTTTTGTGATGTGGCTCCTATCTGGATTTCTAGCTTTGTTTTTGCCATACAAAAGATTCTGCTTGACTTGAAGTAATCTAACCAAAATTACTAGTTCATTTGAAAGTGAATGGACTAGAGACCTGTCTTGGAAATGTTTAAAGATTTCAGAAGGCTACATTAAAGTACCTGTACAAAAGGTTACCCCAATTGTACTAGAGCTTTTACAAGCACGTGATCCCTCCAGATGAAATCTGTTTGAGTCAAGGACATTTGAATTGAAGATACAATCATTCTTCAAGAGAGATTCTATTGTAAATAGACAACACTGACAAAAATGACAGTAACCCAGATACATGAATCCATGAAAAATTCTTACAGACATTCAGTGATGAGACTGGATTAGAACTCAAGTCCTGCTTTCAAAAGGGTTTGCAATGTCTAGTTTTATAGATTGCGACTGTTGAAAAAACACATGTTCTGATTTTGTAGTGTATTTTGTACAGGCTGAAACCAATTAGAAAAAGCTAAACCCAGCCAAAAACCTCATTGTAACATGTTATAGGAAAAAGTAGGAGTAACACTACAAAATAAGAAGCATCATCAAATAATAAAATAGTATTTGAAAGTGTTTACTGGTAATCTCTGTGTTGTTTCATGGAAATATTCAAACACACTTCTTTCAAAGTTGCAGGATTATGCTGTTTTAGCTCTCACTTCAGCACTTCTCAGAGAAATTACATGCAGCACACACTTTAAAGATTTACCAGTTTCTCTTTTCACAGCCTTTGAGATCCCAGCACTGAGGCATTTAATGAAAGGCGAAACTCAGATAGGTTAAATGATGGCTCTGGGATACTGCTGTCTGGACCCTCTCCAAGGATCTCTGGACCATACCCTCCCAATAGGTGGCAAACTCCTAGTTGCAACCCCATGCCTCTCTTTCACTGTGTGACCTAAATATCAGATGAGCCTGATCACAGCACGGCTGTCATGCACAGTGACAGCATGAGCAATATCTCAGTGCAGCACAGCAAAGGAATGAAGTGAGAGCGTGGCAGATTTGGAGTGTGAGGCAGGAACTGATGTATTGATACTCACCTTCAGTGTTTGAGTTGACAGGCAGCTGTGCCCTTGATGGGATTCCTGAGCCTGTATCACCAGAGTTGCCTACAACGAGACAACAGAAGAGCCTTTAGTGAAAGGGTACTGATTCAAGTCATATACAACTGAGGCTTGGCTGTCACCATTACTATCCACTGTGTAGAAATCTTAGGGACAGTCAGTTCCACAAAAGAATTACTAGTGCTTCACTTGCAAAATTTAGGGCAAATCTACTCATTACCTCATTACTATGTCACCTATTTGTTTGTTTGTTTGTTTTTAGGTGTAGGTATAACTGTTGACTAACCAAATTATCATTTATAATTCCTGCTAATACTACTATTACTTCCTCTACCATTGATAATCTCCATTTTCTGATCACATTGTTTCATGCAATATTTTTTGTTATCAGGATAATTATTGTGCCCTGAAATAGTATCCTTCATTGAGACAATGGATTTTTAAAATTTTGATGATATACATTTATTTTTGTTTAAAAATTATGCAAACTGTATTCCATATTATTAAAATTTTAATTCAAGATGATGTCAATCTTCTATAATAACTGTGACACTCTAATATACTATTATAAGACAGAGAAAGTGAATAAAATTTGACTAAAAAAATTACTTGGGAATATTTATATCTCTCTATGTGAAAACTTATTTTTGTGCACTTCAGAATTTTTTTCATTCTTTATAGACATGGAGTTGAAGATTGCAATTAAGTTTTAAAAAATAACATTCAAATCATAAAAATACAAAGTAGAAGAAAGTAGAAAAGAAGAATTTTCTTTGAAGAATTTTAAAACCCTTAGCAAGATTTTTTTCCTTTCCCATCACGTGTTTTTTCAAGAATAATTTGGAAATACATCAATACCAGAATTTTTTTTTGTTTGGTTTGGTTTCTTTCTTTAAGATTTTCAGAGTGTCTTCTAGAATTTACCCTGCAGAATTCCCCTCTAGAATGAAAAGAGTTTTAGGACTCTTGGATGGCTATTTCTCCTTTCCCTTGAATTGTTATTATCTAGATTTTAAATAAGTCTCTAAATTGTAAAACTTACATTCTGGGTTTGTAATGACATGACCTTTAATAAAGTTACTTCAGCTACGGCGTAATCATTTAAGAAGTCTGAAAATACCTCTGCCCTAAGATTTTTGATGTCAAAATGGAATCTTTATGTATATAGCCCAGCATGCTCAAAATAATTTTGCAGTGTAATTTATATAACTGAGCAAAGAGATGAAAGATCATATTAAAGAATTCATATATTATATAAACGTATATGCTTTCATATAGAACCATAGAATAACCAGGTTGGAAAAGACCCATCAGATCATCGAGTCCAACCATTCCTATCTAACATTAAACCATGCCCTTCAGTGCCTTGTCCACCCATCCCTTAAACACCTCCAGAGAAGGTGACTCAACCACCTCCCAGGGCAGCCTGTTCCAGTGCCCAATGAACCTTGCCATGAAAAATGTTTTCCTAATGTTCAGCCTAAATCTCCCTTGGAGGAGCTTGAGGCCATTCTTCCTCATCCTGTCCCCTGTCACGTGGGAGAAGAGGCCAGCTCCCTCCACTCCACATCATCTTTTCAAGTACTTGTAGAGAATAATGAGGTCTCCCCTCAGCCTCCTCTTCTCCAGGAAGAGGAAGATCTATATATATCTGTATATAGAGAGGAGGATCTATCTGTATCTCTGTATATATATATATATATATGTATAATTGATATATATCTATGTGTAGATCCATGTAACGGAGTTTTCTTAATAGCTGACTGCTCTTTAAAATGTAATAACCAGACAGGGGGGATATCCTTGATAATCGGTTGCTCAGGAAAAGTCTTCCATGAAAAGATATTGTAGGCTTGAACACTGGTAGCAATATACTGGAGATTAGTTTGAATTTTAACTTTTAATCATGAATGTAGTCAGCCTTTACTTGACAGCTGATTCCACATCTAGCAGAAGCCCTTTAGCTTCCATAGAAAGATGAGGATGGTATCATAAACTCATATGTAGTGATTATCGATATTGTATAAACAAGGGGGAAAAGGAAGTTCATTACAGTTATAATTTGTAGTCCAGTGACCCTTAACTCCTATCAGTGCTAAACAACAGCAGCCCATCATGGTGCTATAGGCTTATCAAAGTTTGGAATGTTCAATATAACCATACCATTCAAAAAGACTGTTACAGAGACTGTATGAAAGACCAAGAGAACACAAAAAAATGTTTATGAAATGCAAATACAGTATTGACAGCCTGGGAAGTAGAGATAATGTTATTCTCTGCATTGGAATGTCCCTTACACTACAGAAGTGTTTTCTCATTTGGTTTCCAGACTTTTCCACAGTTTGACATTTCTTACACTACATAATCCTTGCAACATAGTTCATACAATAACAAACAGCAGCAAGGGGTTTCTACATATTTCTTCAATTTATTTTCCTTAGCATGAGATCAGACTTTGAAAAATATTTTGTTTTGTAGCTTGTTTTGTCATGTAAACTTCTGCATTTAGAAACAGCCGTGTGAGCAGCAGAAGAATTTGTTCTCTGTCTTAGTCTCTGATTAGATTCAACTCTCGAGGCAGAGTTTCTCCCTGGATGTTGCTAAGTGAGTTGAGATTTCTGGAAGATGAGATTACCAGTTGTGACAATCTGTTCCAGAATTGGTACATGCATTGACAGAACCACTGACACTGTTTATTTGAGCTTCCTACTTCTGAAACCACTATAGCTGGCAAACTGGAGAAAGAATGCAACACTGATTGAGAAAAAGAGGAGAGTAATTTAGTTTCTCTAGAAATGCTTCAATACTGTGTAACATCAGGCAAACAGTTTAAAAAAGTTATATATAAACAGACACACATAAATATAAATATAAATATATATATATATAGCTAAATTACTTTAAATTGTCCATCACTGGTAGTTCAGGAATTAACAATTTCAAGAAATAAACTCTAATTAAAATAAAATAAAACAAACAAAAAAAACCTCAACAAAATCACAACAACAAAACCGCAAAACAGAAACAGACAGACTAACACACCTTCTCATCCCACAAATCTCCAAACAAAATGAACAAAACCTCACTGAACTGACAATCATTTAATTCTGGAAGCCTTTTTCTAACAAACTTACTAGCTATCAAGTATTTTTGTACACTTAGAAAAATATCTTCATCCCTAACATGACAGTAGCTTAAGCTTCTTGCACCTTTTTGTTTAAACCTCTTCCTTTCAAATTCCATCCCTTAATCTCAGACAGAGTGAAGAACACTGCAGTCTAAGTAACAAATGTTTTGAAATATTAGGGGATGCAAGTCAACAATATGCCAGATAAAGCACAAAGTTTGGTAATGAAGACATTATATTTTGAGAAATTCAAAAGGTACACTTTATGCAAAATAAAACATATTTCTTTAAAACATATGATAGTGAATTTACTTGTGTAAAGTATTTTATCTTAAATTCCATTGAACTCTAACTGTTTTGCACAAGAACAATATTTTAAAAACCTACACTCTGGTTTTATTGCTGCGTGTCTAGGAGAAGCACAGTGTGTATATTGTTAGTAGCTTCTCTTAACATATTAAATTTTGTCCTTCTTACCAAAATGTCAGGTAAATCTCTTAACCTCCTTATACTCCCTCCACAGCTTCTGATTAGAAACATACAATGATTTCTCAAGTTTGAGAAACATTACTCAGGAAAAAATACGCAAGTAATTTCTCTCATCCCAAACACCCACAAATCTGTAAGTCCTACTTCAATAATCTCTAATGTTTTGCATCCAAAGTGTGATTGGTTCAAAATTTCAAGTCCCTGCCTTTTTTGGTGGAGGAGAGGAAGTGAAATCTGAAAAGCACAATTGTTGCTGTTAATATGATGTCAATCTGACAATTAACCATCTGTCCCAGTCCTGCTACTAAGGTGTATGCTCCTTGGACATGCTGAATGACTGTATCTTCCATTTAGTTAGATAGTTTCAATGCAAGTCAGAGCAACTAAAAATATGAGGATGAACACTACAAAGAGTCATGGAGGCAGGTAGTTGCTGCCTGAGGGTGATTCAAAGTTGTCTGAACTGAAATGGTATTCACAATCTATAGAGGATTAAAAGAACAACTGTGCAAAACAAGCTCTACCACCCTGTTAGAGATAGAGGTTTTATTGTCTTGCTGTTTCAACTGCTAAACCTCTACCCTATATTAGATAACTTCTATACAATCAGTTCAATTTCTCAGTGCAACAAGGCTCACTTTAGATCACAGAAAAACATGCTAGCCATGGCATGTAATATTGTTAGAACAGTAAAAAAAAATCAAGACTGAAAAGCATTCCAAAAATCTGCTCTCATCCTCCCTTTCCCCCATTAATTGTGGAAGGAATAAGGCATTCATGATGATGACCTCTGGACCCAGCTAGAAAGAAACTGCTGAAAGGTGTCAGGTTGAAATCAGCTGTTGTTTTTCTCTTTTCTTCTGTTTCTGAGAAGCCAAGACCTGTTAAGCTTGATTCTACGTCCTTGCTGATTGAGGACTTCCGAGATGCAGCAATAGTAGTCATCTAAAAAACTTTAGCTACAATATACGAGTGTAAAAATATAAATGCCTTGTAAGGCATAAAAATTTTCTGCCCCAAAGCTTATCCTAAATGCCTTTGCTCCAGCCTGCAAACTAAAGCCTCACATGAAAGATAGTTCTGGCCCTTTGCATCTACTGTAGTGAGAAAACAAACGATGCTTCAAGGTCAAAGCCTGTATATCCAAATTGAGTAATGGAAGTTTAGAATTTAGACAATAAAGAATGCATCTACATCTTAATAATAGAGCCCTTGACAAGTATTGGTATAATCTTGGGGATTTTTTTGCCTGAATAGGTATCAGTTAAGTGACTGATTGAACACTAGATGAGTTCTTCCTTTCATG
Organism: Clamator glandarius; assembly: GCA_033459285.1. NCBI lineage: Eukaryota > Metazoa > Chordata > Aves > Cuculiformes > Cuculidae > Clamator > Clamator glandarius. The sequence continues at coordinate 3,678,114 of JAUNZM010000105.1, forward strand.
AAGTAATATTTCAAATAAATAGTAGATACATAAGTTGATAAAAAATTAATTGCTATTAGGCTAGTAATTCAGTAGTTTGCTCATTTTACTTTTGTATCTTGGGAGCAGCTCTTAACAAAAATGGAATTATTCTGGCATAGACTTGAAGTTCTGAATGAGATTCTTCCAACTGCAACTATGTCCCAGGGCAATCTTAATGTGAGTTGTCAAAAACCAGTTGGTAGAATAGAGACAGTATTTTATTGAATGACATTGTTTAATGGATATCTATTTTTTCACTACTCAGTTCCTTCATTAGGTTCTACTTCATTAAAAAGTTTAAATTTAGATAATATGTAAGCTTTAAAGTTTCCAAAACTGAACCCATGAAGATATCTATTTAAGTACAGATTAACTTATTTTTCTCTTTTTTTTCTTCTTCTCCCTTCCTCCCAAATTCAGATAAGACATATGAAAGTGGGACTTCATTGTACATTCAGTGACAGAATAATAATTCTTTAGTAATTCCTGAATTACAGTTGAGCCTTGTGTTTCTTTTAGAAAGCTATCCAGGTCTTATTAAAGACTGCTGCCGCCAAAAAAAAATTGCAACAGTTTTAGTAGGTTTTCAAATTATTCACTTTAAAATTTTGATTTGTACCTAGTGTGAACCTCACTGGCTGGGATACGCTCTTGAATTTTTAAGCATGCAAAACTTTCTTAGGAATCATTCTTGAACTTTTTCATTTGGTATGCTTCTTTTTAGACCAGATATTTATATCAACTGATGTACTCACTTTTAACAAAACTCTTTTCCAGATTCAGTGACAGTGCAAAAGTCATGACAGACCAAAGGCTTACAGTTGTGATTTACTATGAGTCATCATTATCAGTTATTTTGGGTAAAACAGCTCTGACTTGTATTATCAAAAATGTCTGGTGGTATATTACTCAGATGCAATAATTGGCTCACATCAATGCAGAGTGTGTTTTGGACTTTGTAGGGAAGGTTGTGTAAGGCAGCAAAGTTTCTTTATATTAGCGCTTCTGGCTATTAGTGCTTCTGGCATTGCATTTTATTAATTAGTTTAATAATACTAATAAAATCATAAAATTCTTTCATACTGAATCACGTGACTGTGATATAAAGAACCATTGGCAGACTAAAGGATATAGAACGTGTCCTGTGGCATAACCACCTTGTCACACTGCTGGCTCATGTTCAGTCAGCTGTCAACCAACACCCCCAGGCCTTTCTCCTTCTGGGAGCATTCCAGCCAGGCTTCTCCCAGTCTGTAGCACTGCACAGGGTTGTTGTGCCCCAAGTGCAGGATCCGGCACTTGGCCTTGTTAAACCTCATGCCGCTGGTCTCAGCCCAGCGGTCCAGCCTGTTCAGATCCCTTTGCAGAGCCTCCCGACCCTCCAGCAGATCCACACTTCCACCCAGCTTGGTGTCATCTGCAAACTTGCTAAGGGAGCACTCGATGCCTTCATCAAGGTCGTTGATAAAAACATTGAACAGGACTGGACCCAGGACTGAGCCCTGGGGAACCCCACTTGTCATTGGCCTCCAGCTGGATTTAACTCCATTTACCACCACCCTCTGGGCCCGGTCATTCAACCAGTTTTTCACCCAGGAGAGTGTGCGCCTGTCCAGGCCAGAGGCCGACAGTTTCCGAAGCAGAATGCTACGAGAAACTGTATCAAAGGCTTTACTGAAGTCCAGGAAGATACATCCACAGCCTTTCCCTTGTCCAAGAGTTTAGTCACTTGGTCATAGAAGGTGATCAGATTAGTCTGGCAAGACCTGCCTTTCATGAACCCGTGTTGACTGGGCCTGATCACCCGGTTCTCTTGCAAGTGCTTCTTGATAGCACTCAAGATCACCTGCTCCATGACTTTCCCTGGTACCGAGGTAAGACTGACAGGCCTGTAGTTCCCCGGATCCTCCCTGCGCCCCTTCTTATAGATGGGCACGACATCAGCCAGCCTCCAGTCCAGCGGAACCTCCCCAGTCATCCAGGGCTGCTGGAAGATGATGGAAAGGGGTTTGGCCAGCACATCTGACAGTTCCCTTAAAACTCTTGGGTGGACTCCATCCAGCCCCATAGACTTGTGGGCGTCTAGTCGGGTAAGCAAGTCTCTTACCACCTCCTTTTGGATTGTGGGAACCTCAATCTGTACCTCCAACCCCTGGGGTTGTGCACAGAGGGAACAGCTTTCATTACTCTTAAAGACTGAAGCAAAGTAGGCATTGAGTACTTCAGCCTTGTCTTCATCTCCTGTTACTGTTTTTCCCTCTGCATTTAGTAAGGACTGGAGATTCTCCCTAGCCCTCCTTTTGCTGTTGATATATTTGTAGAAAGATTTTTTATTGTCTTTCACAGACTTGGCCAATCTGATTTCTAGTTGAGCTTTAGCTCTCCTGATTTTTTCCCTGCACATTCTCGCTTCCTCCCTATAGTCCACCCAGGATGCCTGCCCCCAAATTTAGTAGAGTTTCCATTGACAAAGTAAAATTTGACAGATTTACACAGTTTCATAGGAAAAGTATTTGCTGGATTAGTATTTGACAGTTAAGAGTAGCCTCAGTCTATTTAATTTATCAAGGTATTAAAATTAATTTTCAGTAACAAGTAGGGCTTTACTTTGCCTAAGTTAATATCCAGCCAGATCTGTAGATCCATCTAAAATAACAAGGTAGTTGTTTTCTGCTGGTCCAGCAGAGGGAGGTTTGAATTCCTTCCTTTTATTCTTCAAAGAGGTAATGAAACTACCAAGGCCAAAAGGTGTATAGTCTGACATCAAAATATCAGCACATGGTCAATTATTTGTATAAATGTGAAAAAAATCAGATATAGTATTTCCTAAGATCAGTTAGAGAAGGAAAAACTAAAATTCTACACAACTTAATGATTTGAGAGTCTTAAATTATATATGCATGTGTGTACAACACAAAAACTCAAAAAACTTTTCTTCTCTTTTATTTTGTTTTGTAATTTTGGTTTGATTTATTTTAAATATTTTTTTTTCCTGCATGACAAAATGTATCCTGCACATCTGGCAGGCAGATCTCAAATTCCTCTAAGAAAGCTGAAATCATTTGTTGAATATATTTGACTCTTAATATTCTTAGGAGTATATTTCATTGATTCTCTTCAAATGTATTAGTAATGCATGTCTTACTTGAATATGGTGTGGAATAGTAGTGCCTGTTTCATCTTCTATTTGAAAATCTATCTGATTGCTGGCAGATTCAAGATTATGCAGAGGCAGAGAACATTATTGCATGTAATGGCATTGCAGTAGCTACAAATTGTCTTCTTGTTGTAAGCATATAACAACATGAAAAAAAAAAAGAGTTTTCTTTCATATGATAAATACCACTAAATTGCATATTTGAATATTGGCTTACTGCTGACATTTGCAATAGTAAGCAAACAGCTAAGCAACAGGAAAAAAACAAGAAACCAGATACTATAAAACAAATACACTCAATCTATATTTTCTAGGTTGCTTTAATGGCTATAAATATATGTTTATATGTGTATATCCACTCTTGCGGGCTTACTTGGACATTAGAGTGCATAGAAGAGTTTTAGTAAGTTGGGAAACAGGTAGAAAGGTACAGATTTTTGGCAGCCTATAAAAGCTTGCACTAATTTTGCAGGCATGACAGTAACCCTATTGAAATCTCACATAAGACCACGCACAAATGTACTTGCAAGTGTAAATATTTGTGCAAAGAGACAGGGAATAGCTCCAGACAAGTTTTCTTCATGTAAACAAGTGTGATAAGAATTGCCTGTGTTAAGTATCTTCTGCAAATAGCAAAGAGACTCAGGATGTCTCCATTGCCAATATCAGTAAACATCCTTTAGCCTTTTCAGTGCTGAAGGATTTAAGCAAAGACAATGTTATCATTGCTGTTAAAATGATAGAGGCCTTTGCTCATTTCATCAAATTAAAACTTTGACTTTACATTTTTTTCCTCTTTTGTTTGTCTGTCTTTTTTTTTTTTTTGGTGTGTTGTTTTTTTCTTTTCATTTTTCTAGTCCAGACAAACTCAATACTGGAACATAGCTCTGGGAGGAAAGTGTTTTGTACTTGGTCTTTAATTGCCTAATCAAAATAAGGTTATAGGTAACAGTAAAATGCTGATATTTCTGGAAATCTACTTTTTGTGCCAAAATATATTGCAGTGCAGTGGTGGTCTAACTCTGCCTTGCAGTCTTTTCTTGTCTTTTAAGCTTTCTAACACATGTAGTAACGTGGTCATGTGCATGAACAACTTTCACTGTGCTATCTTTTCCCTTTGCCAAGTCAGTCAAGAATCACCTGGCAGGGCAAAATGTTGTGCTGTATAGTACAACTGTCTTTTCTCACCACTCAGAAGGAAGGAACAGACATCTGTCTAGGTTATTCTGCATTATTTTTATCAGCACATATCAAAAGGCTGTTATCAAACATGAATATTTTTCCTTCATCGTCATTCATATCAATGAGGAGGAAAACATATGCGCTTTGGAACTGTCAGTTCTCATAAACGAGTTTTCTCTCAGGAGAGACAGATGGAATAATTCCAAGTCCAAATGCGGGTTTTTATTAATTAGATTAAGCCCCAGATACTACATTTCTATAATTTCCTGTCAGAATAGTGGACTCTGTGGCTGAATTTTTTTCACAAAAAAAATATTCATCTGTATATCCACATTTGTCAGTGGGGCCTACTTTAACTGCAAGATGAGAGATGGCCTTACCTGCCTCCCTGGAGAATGAATAATACACTCCTCAAGAGGCCATTCACTCTTCCAAGAAGTCTCTCTACTTTGAATGAGATGATTTTGTCTCTAAGAATTCCTGGATATAAAGAATCCGAAAGAAAAAAAATATCATTCTGGGAACAGTGTGATGTGCCTTCCTTTTGTGTATTGCAAAAGCAAGAATAATAAGAAAATATTACATCTGAATGTGACTCACTGTGGTTATATATCTAGAACATGAGAAAGGTACATCTGAGTCCTGTCACTCTGACCTATGTTTCTGAGAGGAAATACATAAGGCAGAGAAAAGGCAGGCTAAGCCTACATGGTACTCTCGCTTCATGTTCTCCCAGTCTCCAATAATTTCATCTTAGGTATCCTTCTGTGTCTCAACACATTCTCTGGGATATATTTGTCCAATTTCCTCTTGAAGTAATATGAATTTTTAGCATCCATAGCATCCTTTGGTGTAGAGTTCCACAGATATGCTATCCGTTCGGTGTGTATTTTAGTGTCCATAACAGAATATGCACATACAGTATTAACTGTATCTCAGAATGTCTAAACTAAGAAAAGGAAATAAAAGAGGTATTCTAACATCCTTACAAATCTCTAAGCTAAGAAATGGTGCAGAGTGGATGTAGCATTCTGTTTAAGGAGTTTTATTTTCCATGTCTTGCAGTCAAGAATAAATGCTTCTGAAACTTCAGATCTGAACTTATCATTTTTAGTAAAAAAGAAAAAAAAAAGTAGTACCTTCTTAATTAATCTCCCACTGGTACCAGATTACTCTTTTGGAAAGCCTTAAAATGTCTAGAATAAGAAACATAAAAATGTACAGTCATTGCAGAGACTTCTGTTATTAAAAGCAACCAGCTGGGCACAGAGAAATTGATTGAGACTCAAGCTTCACAGCAAAAGGCCTGACTGTAATCCTCACCTGTCCAATATCTCTCGGGACCCTGAACTGCACCAATGTGAAAGCGCTGCAGCCCGGGCTGCCTCCATTAATGAACTTATTTGCACTGGTGGGTAGGGGTGTCTGCTATCTGGGTTAAGAAATTATCTTCAATGCACTCTCGCTCATTTGGTGAGAATTGGCAGCAGGGACAGTAAGTTCTGCAGCCAGGCTTTAGCTCATGGCTAAATGGCAGTTGCCATGTGGTGGCTGAAGTGGGGAGAGCGGTGCCAGAAGCAACCATGGGAGATATAAATGGCCCGTAGGGAACACCAATGACTGGAGCACCATGAACAGGGGTGAGAAAACAGGTATGGGTTGCATCAGAAAAGCAGGGCATGGCAGATTGCACAGCAGTTCGAGCAGAGAGGGCGCTGGAGCTTGGCCAGAAGCGCCAAAGGATCATGGAGTAAACTCGGCAGAATATTAGGGCCACCCAAGCTCTGTAGCAGCCGTGACTGATGCAGCCTCCCAGGCAGAACCCCAGTGAGTGCACACTGCCACCTAGATTCTGGGCTGCAGGGCATGTTCCCCTCTTGTACTGGTACCAGAAACCAGTGGGGAATTCACTTGTGGTAGTTGTGCTCAGGTGGAGGAACTCCTCCTCTTGATGATAGAACTCAGGGAGGAGGTGAGCAGGCTGAGGGCCATTAGAGAGTAGGAGAGGGAGACTGACTGCTGTGCTCCCTGTCTCAGACCCAACAGGCAGGCATGCCTTGTATGACAGAGGACACCCCATCCCCTCTCCAGTCAGCTAAGGAGAGATATTTAGGAGATGGAGGAGAATGGCATCAAGTTCCTGCCTGGTGCAGCAGGTATGTCTCCTCTGTGCCAACCTCAGCCTCCCATGTTCCCTTGCACAACAGATAGGAAGCTCTGCAAGTGGAAGTAAACCTCAGTGAGGATGATGGGTCTCACAGCCTAGAAATGTTCCCTAGGTTAAGACACCCTAACCCATCCATCAGAACAACCTCTGTTAAGATGAAAAGATGGGTTATTGTAATAGGAGACTCCCTTCTGGAGGGAACAGAAGGCCAGATCTGCAGATAGGACCTATTACATAGAGAAGTCTGTTGCCTACCCCTGCTGCCTTGGTTAAAGATGTGGAAAGAAAACTTCCAACCCTGCTCAGACCCATGGATTATTATACTCTATTGATTTTCCAAGTAAGTAATAATGAAATCCATACAAGAAATATTAGGGCAATTAAAAGGGACTTCAGGTCCTTGGGATGTATGGTGAAGGGATTGGTGGCACAGGTAGTGTTCCGATCAGTCATTCCAACTACAGTGAATGACAAGGGGAGGAATAGCAAGAGCCAGGAAATAAATACCTGGCTCCAAACCTGTTGTGAGTAGCATAAATTTGAGTTCTTTGATCACAAGTTGGCCTATACAGCACCAGGCTTGCTGTCCAAGGATGGAGTACACTTGTCCCCAAGAGGTAAAAAGATAATCACACCTGCCAGGACTTCACCTGTGCCATGGCATCCCAAACATGTCCCAGGACAGCAGGTTTGGGCCCATAGCAGCACCCCATCCCTCCAATCATTGTGTTTCCTCCCACAGCTTGTCATAGGCAAACCTGTTATTATCCCCTTCTTCCTTCACATCTAATTTAAAGCCCTGTCAATGAGGCTTACAAGCTCATTTTTAAGGATTTGTGTATGTGTGTGTATGTGATTAAGTAATAGCTAGCAGCAAGAGTTTAGCAGTAACAAGCAAGTTACTCACTGAGTAATGACTCACAGATAACTAGGTACTCTTGGAAGTCTTCTGGCTGTATTTATAAGTTTGTAAGATTTTTACCCCAAGGACAGCTTTAGGTCCTCTTGAGCTATAGAAGCTATAAAACTGCATCAAGTAATTCTTACTGAAAACAAAATAAATAAGATCTGAAAAGAAATACTATTTTTTCAGAAAATATTCTGTCTTCAGTTTAAAAGTTCATATTACAGAGAATCCACACAAATCTTTGTAAAATGTTTCAAGCATTACCATGATTCCAACTAAATTTTTCTTCCAATCCTGAACTTGTTTAGCATCTACTTCTAATTTTTGTCCTGTTATTTCTTTGTCTGCTAAGTAATAGGACATTTCACACTCAAATATTGTCTTGACATAAAACAGGACATGTAGGAAAATAAAAGTTTCTTTGGTTTAAAAGATAAAGGAATTTGTAAACAAATATTTACTATTGGATACTATAGAGAAAGGCATTAGAAACTGCAAACACAGCACCTTTGTGACTGTAATTATAACAGAATCATAGAATAACCAGGTTGGAAGAGACCCATTGGATCATCAAGTCCAACCATTCCTAGCAAACACTAAACCATGCCCCTTAGCACCTCGTCCACCCGTACATTAAACACCTCCAGGGAAGGTGAATCAACCACCTCCCTGGGCAGCCTGTTCCAGCGCCAAATGACTCTTTCCATGAAAAATGTTTTCCTAATGTCCAGCCTAAATCTCCCCTGGCAGAGCTTGTGACCATTCCCTCTTGTCCTGTCCCCTGTCACTTGGGAGAAGAGGCCAGCACCCTCCTCTCTACAACCTCCCCTCAGGCAGGTATAGAGAGCAATGAGGTCTCCTCTCAGCCCTCTCTTCTCCAGGCTAAACAGCCCCAGCTCTCTCAGTCGCTCCTCATAAGATTTGTTCTCCAGCCCCTCCACCAGCTTCGTTGCTCTTCTCTGGACTCACTCCAGAGCCACAGCATCCTTCTTGTGGTGAGGGGACCAGAACTGAACACAGTACTCGAGGTGCGGTCTCACCAGTGCCGGGTACAGAAGGAGAATAACCTCCCTGGACCTGCTGGTCACGCCGTTTCTGATACAAGCCAAAATGCCATTGGCCTTCTTGGCCACCTGGGCACACTGCTGGCTCATGTTCAGTCGGCTGTCAACCAACACCCCCAGGTCCTTCTCCTCCTGGCAGCTTTCCAGCCAGACTTCTCCTAGTCTGTAGCACTGCACAGGGTTGTTATGCCCCAAGTGCAGGAAATGAGAATGTGCAGAAGTGAGAAGGATGGATGTACTTTTATCTCCTTCCTAACTTAGTTTACGTCCCTTATAACACAATGAACCATAATGCAGCTTACTTTGCCGAGGTACACTGCCTGTCCCTCATTCTACTCCCAGGAAGAACAGGGAGCAGAGCAGGAGCCTCCTACCTCAACTACAGGGTCATGAGGTCTAATCAAAATCAGCCTCAGATACTACCTTCCCAAAATAAATTGGAGTAGGGCTTGCTCATCTGCATTATCTCTGCATCGAAGATTTCAGACAAGTGCATAGACACCAGCTGTAGAAGTAAAAAAATCTTAATCACTCTTGGAGAAAGACTAAGATATAAAATTTCCATTAAGATTGATTTTGGAATTTGCTGCTCTTTGAGCTAATTAATTAAAAGAAGCTGAACTGCTGAAATATACATATTAATATTAATACTCTATCTGAAAGAACTTCCTCAGTCACCAGGACTGGATGAACTGGAGAGACCTTTCTAAAATATGTGACTTTGTCTTTAGGCCCTTTCACAGCACTTCTTTTAACACTGCTGAGAAAAGCAGTGTCTTTCAGGCTCCCCTGTTAGAGGATTAACCACCTTTACATACTACTGCTTCATGCCCTGTTATTGCAATGATCCTTCTGTTCATCAACAATGCTCAGTGTTACTGAACCTAGAACAGCCACACAGTGATAATAGTCTCAGCTACGAGTGGCATGAAAATAGATGACCTCTGGTATTAACACATCATAATGAATATGTGTGTTTTTAGATTACTCCCACCATATTTCACATCTGATTATATACACTGAAATTGGAACAGGCTCAGGGCAGCAATATTTATATAATCAAACCCAGTGAACAGAGATATAATGCAGAACTGAATGCAGGCAATGTTGACAGGCATCTTCAAGCCTCACCCATTTTTCTGTGTTCTTCATCCTTAGGGAAATGTGAGGCTAGATGCCTTTCATTCAGTGCTGAGAGTATTTATTTCTACAGCAGTGAGACTAAGACAATTTGAATCACAATGTTCCTTTGGGTGTTAGTATCAAAACCTGTCTCCTAAGAATTCCCCATTTTTTCAATGGTACCAAGGTCTGTGTATCTGGACAGGAAATAAAGGGAAATTCAATCCAATATTATTTTTTTAATTTATTTAATTCTCAAATAAGGATAAATTAAATTTGATTTGACTGTAGCTGTAATTTCATTTCTACTTATATTTATGGCATTCTTGTAGCTCTTTAGATTCACAGTAAGACTCATACTGTAAATCAGAGAATAAGAGAGGTTTTTTTACAGACTTCTATCGCTTTTCTTGTGCTAACACATTTTGGATTTTTTAGCAATAAATATTACATACTTTAAGCAGGGATAGTATACCCAAGGAAGACTGAGAGGTTCTTCTTGAGGTGTTCTCAAAGCATGCTTCCTTCATAAGAGATTTGAGGAAACAGGAAGGATGTAAACAGAATGTCATGAGTACCTGAAAAACACACAGATCTCTAGCAAAAGCAGATAAAGTTACAGCACGCTATCTCAAAGTTTCCCCACATGGTATCTCTTCTCCTAGAATCACAACACCTTCTGCCCAAAGGATGAGCAAGGAAGGCCACAGTTCCTACCACAGCTCCTTCATAAGAGACAGGGGAACATACATGAATGTCATTGCAGCTAAAGAGGACGACCATCCTATAGCATCAGCGGGATAGAAAAAATGTCTAATCAAAAGGTAGGCTGTTCAGAAAAATGGGCGCTTGCCACACAGAGGTGAGTGATTGCCACAGACAGGGGCTGCAGCGTGGAGGGGAACATGGCCCTCTGCACACATCCTGCTCCCTGTGTTTTACTCAAAGGTCTTCATTCAAAAGCCTTTTCCCCTTATTCATCAACTCTCTGCTACTTTCTTTGTCTCACTGCTCAGTGAAGAACAGAGCTGTAGATTATTAGCACATATTAGCCTCAGTGTAGTTTTTTAATGTCCTCTTAAACTATGATTTTGTGTGAGGAATGGTGTTTTGTTTCATCTAAAACCCATGATTTTAAACTTCTGGCACTACTAGACAACAACAATTAATCCTTTCTCATGAGGAAATGTAGTTCGATGCTTTATGAACATGTTCAGCTCAAGCCATTGCTCAAAGGAAATGTTACTTCCTTTTAAGGATTTTAGATGTGTCTCAAGAGGTGATGGTGATGCTCTGTGTGTGTGCATGCACATATGTGTGTGCATGTATTTAACCTCTTAAAAAAACAATAGATCAATCAAGTGTTGATGTTTTTATCATAATATCAATCAGCCCTACCTATGATCTTTGGAGTGACACTGCTGCTTTTTGAACATGGGTTATTTTGAGCAGCAAACTGTATGAACGAATACCTAAGCTAAAAAACTTCTTAGTTATAAGTAGCAGCCACAAACATTCTTTTTCTCTCAGCCTTTAAATGTTCACTCTTCCTTGAACTAAGTTTGATTTAATCCTCTCTTCTCTTTTCAGATTACTGTCTTTTTGTCATCCCTTCTGACTCACAAGGTCTATCAGGTCACTTTTTGAAACAAGGATGAAACTTTTCATGTAACAACCCACCTCCCTTTAAAAACTGTATCTACATACTGATGCTAGGTTGTACTCTGCTGATTTTATGACCTCCACAAAGGGTTCTGCCGTCATAACAATTTTAAACTTACATATCTGTATTAACATTTAAGGAGTTACTCCTGGTTTATTCTTGAGTAAGTAACAATGGGCATAGATACTATTTACTTAAAAGGCATGCAAAACAGAACAGCTTGCACTAGAGTTTTTGCAAAATGCTACTTTGAGTGGTCAAACTGGGATAATTTCATTAATCTGTGACAATTATTTTAGACCATTATACCTAACTTAATCGTGAATTTAGCTCATTCCATAGAAGTGGTTGTGAATTGAAGAATCAAAACTCAAGTCTATAATTCAGATTTATTAAGTCTACTCAAAAGTCTAACAGGAGCAGATCCAAAATTAGTATATATTAGATATATATGAATATTGAGATGCTTGATATAGGACTTGGTTTTGATTCAGGCTTGCTAAAGGAAATGAAAAACCTTCCCAAATGAAGGGCAAATCAGGGAAAATGAAAGAGTAGCAAATCAGACTCAATTTTCTTCTTTGAACTGCTACAGATATAGAATTAGAGATAACCACAGCAGCAGTGAATACTTATCAGAACTTTTCTTTGCATTCTCTGTAACTCTGTATGAAAATCCCCAGACTGCATTAAGGTTTCAAATCAGACAATGCCCATGAAGGTTAGAGATTTCTGGGAAAATATCTCTGTACGGTGAAGTGGCATTAAGAAGTGATCTAACAAAGACAAGCTGATGCTGCATGTTCCAATTACATAGAGCTGTTATCAGAACTTTTTGCAAAGCTCTTAGATTTCTTGATAAATAAGAGAGACACGGTGCTATGTGTTATTGTTATGGTTAATGACATTGATTTTTTGGCATGACAGCCAGAGAGATACAAAGGCAGACTGAATGATATGCAGTGTCTCATTTTTTTTGTGCTAGCATTTTGAACTTTTCTAGGTTTTTTTTTTTTTTTTTTTTTAAAGACAGATCAAATGAAACTGCTTTTACATTATCCCTATCTTTTAACCAAAGTATACTTTCAAAAAAGATGGTCATCTATGCTTGGAAGAGTTAGTGTGATTAAAAGAAAAGTTCTTTACTGCTCAGACATTTAATTGCATTTTTCTTGTCCAAATCAGAATGATATTCTGACATGAAAATGTCTTGAACTTTCAAAAAAAAAGGCAGAGAAATTCTGTCTGCTTCTTTAAAAAAATCATATTCTTTGTGGCTGGAATCAGTCTTGTTTTGGTCAGTTTGAAGAATCTGATTTAATTTCAGTGCTGCTTAGACCATTTTGATCACACTGACTTAAATATGCCAGGTAGAAGTGACATCTGTCAATTAATGGTGTTTAAATAAAATGTTGAAAACCTTACTAAACTGAAGGCCAGTGTAAAACTTTTCTTATTAACTAGTGGAATTTTATTTTTCTTTAGCTGTCTCATTTTTTTTCCATTTGCTTTTTGTCTGTCTATGCATTAAATACTCTGAATGCTGCCTGGATTTGTTCACCTAAGTGTTTTAAATTGTCTTTATTGTCTTTTGACTTTTGACAAAAGGATATTAAGATGGGCAGTATAGAAATAAATAAAATAGGATTCTGGATAGCTACATCCAAAAATCCTCTTATAGATTATGGATTCTTATTTCCTAAACCCAATGGTTGAGATTTTATACTGTGTGCTTCTAAAATAAAATACTTCACAGCCTTGGGGAACAAAAGAAAGCTAGGCAGATGCTAAGCTTGTTTTACTATTTTCTCTGGATTGAATATTGGTCCTGCTACTATTTCAAAAAGTCTGAGAAGGCAAATAGCCTTTCTGTCTGGTGGGATGTAGCACCACATAGAATCTCCACAGCCCCACATAACCGAATACTGGCCTTACTCAGGTGTTCTTATCATTAACAGATTGCTAAAGTCAGATTAAGGACTTCTTATCTCAGTTCCTGAGCTCAAATTAGCCTGTTCAAAACAAACTGGAGCATTACAGATCATGTAGATTATGTACACCTTCTGCCTAACAGAAACATGAGATTTGTGTGGGAAAAATTCTACTCAATATTGTCATAAAAAATAGCATTGTTAATACAGTTGGGTTAATATTCTCTTCATCTCCTCTCTTATCAGTGCATTTAGGGTGCAGAGATCTTTAAGAATTCCTTGATCTCCCCTTTTTTTTTTATTTTGACACAGTCCTTTTGCACAGACCTATTTGAGTCAGCAAAATTAAACTTTTGGCTTACACAATAGGTAAAAACTTAAGCAAATAAATAAACCCCTATAACATGACTTGAAGGAAGAAGGTGCAGTCAAAGTGCAGAAAAGTAGATTATAGTGATGAAATTACTCCAGCAACATTATAAAATTTCTCTAAAAAATGAAGAATTTACACCATCAATGGCAAAGCCTTCCCTAACTTGCAGGTGAAATGAATATCATTACCTGTGAAATATGTATATAGCATGTACTAATTGTAAAAAAGGAATAGGAAGGCAGCTAGTTAAAGCTACTAGGATAAGTTTTGACTAAAAACCTGCCACTATTAAACATCATAAATTTTAAATAAAGGGAAGTAAAAAATCATTAAATTTCAAAAAGTTATTAATCTGCTTAACTGACTGTATGTGTTCAAAAACCTGATTTTATTCTCGAACCACTGAAAATGATGAATCAAGGCTCAGCATGAAAGCTATGATGTTTCTTTGATTACCTGTAAAAAACCTGATCAGGACCAGAAGACTGAGATTTTTTTATTAGTTACATGATGTTCTACAGATAATTAACTAACTGAACATCCATTATTATTACATCAACCATTAAAAACAAATAGGTAAAAAGCATTTACAATAGTTCCAAAACTAGTAAGAATTAAGGTCAGTATTAAGGTCTTTGTACATACCTATTTAGATACTTACTCGATTTTTCTCTGAAACAGAAATACTGAGAATCTGGCAAAAGCTATAAGTAATATTTCCTTCTCATTTTATACATAATGCTTCATTTGGGTGGTGGTATTAACTATCTGCCTACTGACTCTAGATCTCCTGACATACACCTGAACATTTGGTAAATATGTCCATGTTTACAGAAACTACCTTAAAGAAAGTAAAACATTGACAAGCAAATATACTCATGATTATGTATTGTTGGAAACTAAGAATAATCAAACTTCTTTACCATTGCATTGTCATTCTGTGATTTTATTTTTTTATTTGGTTTCAGAAACAATTGACAGTGACTGCAAGAAGTAATTGTTCTCAGTTTGTTTAACTTCACCTTCCTTTTACAATTATGTTTCCATTATTAGTCATTCTTCTACTTACTTCCAGAGGCAAGCTTTTTTTTTTTACAGTACTTGTGCACTTACTTATATTCTGTGAAATTAAAACCAAGGATATGAACTCTGGATGCTTTATTTCACCCTCAGAATTATATTTCCTTGGTGCACTGAATCTTGCTGTCAATATAATTGATATAGACATTAAAGAGCACCGGTCCCAGTATGGACCTCTGAGGGATACTACTAGTTACGGATCTCCATCTGGATTTTGAGCCATTGACCACTACTCTCTGAATACAATCCTCCAACTAGTCTCTTCTCTACAGTAGCATCCACCCATCAAATCCATATCTCTCCAATTCAGAGAGGAGGATGTTGTGGGGGACCATATCAAAGGCTTTACGTAAGTTCCAATAGCTCACATCCGTCAGTTTACCAGTGTCCACAGCTGCAGTTACCCCATCATAGAAAGCCACTAAGTTGGTCATACAGGATTTGTCCCTGGTGAAGCTGTTCTATCTGCCATTAATCACCTCCATGTCCTACATGTGCTTTAGCAGAGGTTCTAACAAGATCTGTTCCATGATTTTCCCAGGCACAGAGGTGAGGCCAACAGGTCAGTAGTTTGCATGGTTGTCTTTACTGCCCTTTTAAAAAATGGGGACAACTTTTCCCTTCTTCCAGTCATCAGGGGCTTCTCCTGATTGCCATGACTTTTCAGATATCATGGAGAGTGTCTTGGCAACCACATCTGCCAGTTCCCTCAGGACTCTGGGATTCATCTCATCAGGTCCCACAGACTTATATATGTTCACGTTCCTCAGATGGTCACAAACCTCATCCTCCTCTATTGTGGGAGGGGTCTCTTTCCCCTGGTCACTATCTTGCCATCTCATGACCCAGGAGGGGTGAGGAGAGCAGTTATCGGTGAAGACTGAGGCAAAAAAGTCGTTGAGTACCTCAGCCTTCTCCTCATCTATTGATATGGGGTCACCATTCCCAACTATCAGTGTAGGCATGTTCTCTTTGACCTTCCTCTGTTGACTGACATGCCCGTAGAAGCCTTTCTTATTAGTCTTTTCTTCCCCTACCAAGTTTAGCTCCAGCTGCACCTTGGCCTTCCTGACTTTATCTTTTATTGTTGTTATAAATACCATTTTGACTTGGTATCAAGGAAATGGTGCCCAGCATCAAAGCTCCTCAAAAGGTTTGATATCCTAAATAAAGCTAAACTAAAACTCTTTCCTATTTGTCACCACATAAATCTCATGCCAGCTCCTCTTTTCACTCACAAATCTCTTGTGACTAATGTACCTAATATTTATTTTAAATTATAATCATGCCAAGTAAAGAGTATATGAAACACTCACACTGAGCCTTGCTTTCTGTAGGAGGAAGTGTGATGTACAGCAATTGAAGTTAAAAGAGATAAGTCTATTCAAGTCTACATTTTAGAAGTTTATTCAGAAATTTGTTTTTATTAACCTCATTTCTCACTGAGGAAAAAAACTTGTTAGAATGGGTAGGGACAAATTAGAAAGGTGGTGGTTTTCTAGCACATGAACTACTAGCTGCATTATTAAAAATAATTTACTCTGTAGCACAGAGCAAGATCATAAACAATCAGCCCAACCACAAAAAAAAAATTAAAAATTAATCATCTGTGTAGAGAGGCACCTTGCGTAGTGTAAGATACAGACAGTAAGTCTCAACATTCACACTCGAATTTCAAGCCACTCATTTGCTGCTTTAACTGTCTTTTGCTCACAACTTGTCCTTCAGTATCACAGTCATCTTTTGTAAAATACATTAATACAACAGCAAATGTAATAATAATAACAACAATAACAACAGCAACAATAAGAAAAAGAATGAGGAGAAGAAGAAGAAGAAGAAGGAGAAGGAGGAGGAGGAGGTGGAGAATGAGAAGGAGGGGGAGGAGAAGAAGGAGGTGGAGGAGAAAGTGGAAGAGGAGCAGAGTGTTCATTGGGGTCAAAGTGATAAAGAAGATTCTGATATACATGCAAGTAAGGGAAGCACCAGTGAATGTGTTGATGGTGGAAATACGTGAAATTATTGTTCAGTGGCTAAATTTGAGACTTTATTATTGTGCATTGAAAGCAAAATAGTTTGCAAATTTAACTGCTTCATAGCCAAATTTACTTTCTCTGGATTTTAATAGCCCTTAATTGTTTTTCCAGGACATCAGATAGGAGATAGGATTTTGAAAATGCCGTATTCTATTGCATAGTAGACCAATTGGAGCCATTATGGTCTGTATGAGGTCTATAATACCTGATCTGACACTCAGGAAATAAATATTTATAAATGATAAAGAAATATTGCTCCTTGGAGTCTATCAATAATTCATGTTTTAGAAGGCCTTAAATACATGATAAACCATAATGGCTCCAACGGGACAGTCAACTCTCATAAACTTCTAGGAGGATTTATTTTTTTTATTTCATGTAAACTTCCATTACAATTCAACAATAGAGAAACCATGGATTAAAATAGCTCTGTAAAAGTGATAGTATAGATGTGCATGGTTAATACTCTTTGTGTCTAGATATAAATTGATATTTGGGATAGGGAATATGGGTTTCTACTTTTTATGCAGTATTATTAATGTACAAATGCTTAGCAATTTTCTTTATTCCTAATAATAATTATTGTTAATTGCCTTGCGGTTGCATTGAAGAAATCTCAGGTGCGCTAAATATCACACAGAACATATACAGCCTTAATACGTATGCAATATTTGCATTGTTTAAATTGATCAACACAAACCCTATCAGTTGCATGGCATGAAAATATTAAAAGGGCATAAAAATTCTTATACCAATCTATCTCAATCCTGTAAGACAAGAATTAAATACGCAAATTTTACTCCTAACTGAAGTAGTTGCACCTGTGCAAAATCTTCCTGTGGGAAAAGACTGAGAGGTGTCTCCAATGCTGCTTACAATTTTGCCGGATAAGATAAACATGAGATAAAGCCAAGAAAATGAGACACTCATGAGGAGGTGAAATGATTTTCACATATCAACACAGCAGGTTAATAATAACAACAATGAATCATTAATGATCAGGGAAAAGATGTGAAATTCTTACTGCCATGTATTCGAGATCCCGTTTGTATGCTGTTCACTTAACGACATGGTGTGAATTAATGAATTTCAGCCTTTAACCTTGCATATCCCTTCTGTGTCTATCCTATCAATTTAAGATAACTTGGCAAGCATGATACTGTAATACTTCCTCTGCTACTCTATCCAGTATTGCTAGGGAATAACTCAGGGAAAGAGACCTCCTCATTAAGTAGATCAGCCCATTAGCAACACTGAATCATAACCAGAGGGAAAAGGGAAAAAAAGAATATTTTAACCATTAGACAGTGCCTGAAATTTATGATTGCTTCTTTCTCTCTAGAAAGTTTCTACTAGAATAAGATTTCTCAAAATCTGTCTAGATAACAGATGCAGTTGCTATTACATTTCACTTAATTAAAAAAAAAAAATTAAAAATGTTCAAGTAAGATCTAAATCATTCAATGTACTCAGTTTGGACAACAAGTACAAACCAAACCAACTTTTAGTTTTCATAACTATTTAAGGAAGAGAAGGCAGAAACACACACTGAAGTAAAAGTCAACACATTAGCTGAAAGTAGGGATGAAATCCCTGCTCCCAGACTTGAACACCCCAGCAAATAGTTGAAGGAACAATCTCTACATGAGGCTGTCCTCCTCACAGCAAACTTCTCCTGGGGTCTCTTCTACATGAGTGTGCTTGCAGGAGGAAGCATCACAGGAATCAGCCAAATAATGTAAAAAAACAGAACACTTAATTATTTTTTCTCACAAAAGAGATAATTTTTCTGAAGTAGCAAACAGCTTAGCCACAAAGGTCAGGCCTCTGAGTGCACCTTTGGTCCTTATGTTTTCTGAACACCTTTCTTAGGACTTCCACTCCTGCACCCCCACCCAGAGCCCCACTGAGATATGCTGTGGACAAGTGGGGGGCAGTGATGCCCCAGGCTGCTCCTGTCTGGCTGCCTGTCCTTCCAGCACTGAGCTGGGACCTGCACAGCCTTTCCTTCTTGTCTGCTGGTCACTGGACTAGTGGGTCCTGTTATTGCCAGGAGCCTTGCCCTACTGGTCCCACTCCGGTGCCCAGGAACAGTGCCCTTGCTGGGGGGAGTATCACCTCTAGTTGCGCACCCTTCAAGGGCAAGTATCACAACTGGGAACTGCAGCTTCTGCACTCTTGAATTTTACTCCAGGCCACTTCCACTTCACATGTATAGTAATAAGATATGTGCAAGCGCTTTCAGTCAATATAGACTGAGGACAGCACCAGTGTTAAGGCAGCCCCCACTTTAGTTTCTTCCTACTTACACTAATTTTGTAATAGGAAGCAAGTACATTGCCTTAATACTTCCTGGTTTTAAGATGTCTCTATTGACTTTGGTTAACCTTCCCTTCACAAATGTATCAAACACTACTCCTAGAAGCAATTAAATTGACTGTGTTTTGTTAGATTTTCTAGCTCCTAAAAAAAAAAAAGACTTTAGTTGGAGGCTTTTAAAGCAATATGTCGTGTAATGATATACCACTAATATTCCATTCATCTGGCTAGCCAGTGGCTTGACACCATTAATATACATGCCATATGCATGATATAGAATTATAAAATTAACTAAGCTGGCATGAGTTTTGAAGAACGATTTTATTTTATTTTATTTTATTTTATTTTATTTTATTTTATTTTATTTTATTTTATTTTATTTTATTTTATTTTATTTTATTTTATTTTATTTTATTTTATTTTATTTTATTTTATTTTCCCTTGATCTTCATGGGCTGTTTACATGGCTACAACTTTCATGTGTAACACTTTGAACTTGAGAAAGTAATTTCCACAAGATAGATGAAAACTTAACTGATGGTACAATATTGTAGCCTAAAAATGCTACAATGAAGCTTATAACAGATTTTTTTTTCCTCCAACCCCCAATAATCCAGCTCCTGTAGAATAAGGTTTCTGCATTTGGAAGTGATTAAAAAAAAAAGTAAAATCAATAAACTATAGAGATATCAGTCTTTTCTAAAAGCTAAGTCTGTACATAGACAGCCTTAACATCTTCTGTGACAAAATTAAGTATTGCTAAGATAAAGTTGTACTACCATACGTTAGCATTACTGCTACAAATGTTCTTAAACCCAGTCTTTCCTGAAATGTTGTACTCATCCAGCAATGAAACAGTAGTTAGTATACAGTATTCATCTGTGTTTGTTTTTTAACATGGCTTTAGCCAAGAGATCTTGCATAAAAATGATCCTAAGTTACAGTTTATGCCATTCAATGACATGAATATAATAAGAAATTGTCAGTCAGAGTAATTTAGTCTTTCTATAGCTTGTTGCAACAAAATAATCCTTGTACTAGCAAGTGGAGTATAAATGGGACTACTTAAGTCATAACTAACACTGATTTCCTATGTTTTGAAGAAATGTTGAGTTAGATCAGCAGTATAGCCAGAAGAAGAAAAAAACAAAGCAAAACATAAAACTACCCAAAAAAACTTACTTATTATTTGGGCAGTCTTTAGCAGTTGTGCCAGATTTTTTTGCTTGCCACTACAGTTCTAGATTATACATGAGAATTATTTTAAGGTAAAATAATCAAATAAGATCATAGGTTTTGCTCAATATAACATCATAAAACAGATTTTCAAATATCACTAATGATCTGGCTGTACAGATAATTGTTCCTTCTCAGAGAAGTTAAGCTTGCTTATACTGTGGTATTTTTCACTGTCATATCTAGATAGTCTGTGGGCTTTCTTAAGTTCTTCAGCTGATAATTCTCCTGATTTTTTTGTCTCTCATTTACTAGTTCACCTGCAACAATTGTCAGAGTTTTAATAAAGTAGTTCTACTGGTGCTGAACAACTGTGAATATCAATGTAAAATATGCTTGCTCCACCCCATCTTTTATTTATCTGCTTTCAGAATTGCTTGAGCATGAAGGCAGAATAGTCTTTGAAGATCCCTCCCTTTATTTTTTTCTGTTTCAGAGATGCTGGATGTTTCTTGTTTACTGGCAAAAAGCTGCATGAGGTATTTATTCTCTCTGAGCTACCTGGACAACATCCCAATTGAAAGTATGATTCATCTGAATTATTCCTGTTTGTGCTTCAGTTTCAGGGACAGCACAAAACACAGAGTGGTAGAACTCTCAGACTCCTTGACTAGTATTATCTGCTAACCTTCCCCTATCTGTAAGTTTGACCTCTGTGATTAATCCACTGTAGCTAATGGAGCTGACTTGGAAAAATCACGAGTTTTGTTTGAAAGAAACTCAATCTCCATGCAGTATTGTACTCCACATCCTAGGATTCATTAATGAGCATTTCTGTAAATGGCTTCTTTTAGATATTTCAAATGACCTTATTGATATCAAAGTTTGAAAAGAGCAAAGGCAATAATAAAACTTGCTCCTGATATGTATGATTAGGCAGCAGTACCTAAAAGGTTAACATCGCCAGTTAAAGAAATTAAATGTTTTATTTATATTTTGGGGATTAAGCAAGCAATTCAGGCATTGTAAGAAATCAAGCTGACAAGTTCTATTCAAGCAAATGACAACATGCAGACAAAAATTAGATTAATTTCCAGAATAACAATAATTCCTTTACCCAGAATGCCATATTTATGGAACACATTCAGAACATTGCTTCCAATTATGTCCAACTTTGCAACAAATTATTACAGAACAATCTTTTCTTTATAAAATTACCCTATTTTGATGACTCATTGCACCTTCTCATTCTTTGTATAAATGGACCTTCATTATGTAGACAGAGAAGGGATGCAATTGAAAACAAAAGCAAGACAGAGGGGAAAGAAATAGGTTCCTAGTTAATGTAGCCACACATTTATGAAAACTTTGCTAAATTAATGTAGCTGCAGGGTTCATAATAACCTGTGTGCACTTATGCCTTGCCAGATGATGCAAAAGTTATTTTCCTAGAATTAAGAGTAGTGCTTATTTAACTCACAGTAATATATTCTGACAGACACAAATGCAAGTATACAAATACACTTACAATTGTGCATGAAAACATCTGATAATTAAGTAATCTAGGGGTTTTCAGTAAGAAGAAAAAGAAATTAAAAAAAATGATCATAAAATATAGTAGGTAAACATGGTCAACAAAGCAATAGATGGCAAAAGGCAGAGGAAGGTCAAACTTTCCTTTTGAACAGCTTTTTGGTTGCTCATCATATATTCAATTTTAAATCACAAAATTTTGGGGTTGTTAGATTGTTGATACACAGTTGCCAGCTGGTGATCACAGTAAGAAGTATGAGAATCAAGTCTGGATCACTGTTATCTAGCTGCTGAGGAGTTACGTTAACTTTGATTTTAGATCTGGCCTCTGCTGTCCTTTCAAACATACGGTTATTACAATGCATAATTTATTATCACAGATTAAAGTTAGCCATGCATAGAAGACAGAAGCCCAAGCAGGATGCCTTTCTGAGGGAATCTATGCTGAATATTCATAGTGGCTGGTCATTGTTTCTCTAGTCCTAAATCAGAGCGCTGATTATCTAAGAGCTTCTCTGTCTACTTTCAGAATACATACTGCTAGCAAGATATGCTTTGTAAGCACTCCTGGGTCTCTGTGGCTTGATTTTATCCATGAACAGTCCAGGAACACAGCCAAAGCCAATTTTGTATAGGGAATTTTTCAGATTGGGGTAATGCTATTTTTAAGTTGACAACTGTTAGTGAAAATACTAGGTTTTATGTCATTCACTGCTTGGCTAACCACAGTTGTTCACAGTGAAAGTTTATTTTTTTTAATCCTGTTGGATGTAGAATACCATTGAAAGATTAAGTAGGAGAGCCCAAGTCTTTATGTACAGTATTTTTTTTAATTACATAAAACTAACTAAATAAAGAACAAAACCTGGAACAAATAGTAGGAGCACCATTTGCCTTTGCCATCTTCCTACAGTCTATGATTTTTTTTATTTTATTTTTTTTTTTACTTACACCCATAAATTCTTACCAGGCTTGATATGCTTAGCTAAAAGTAAGAAAAATCCTCCACATAAACCATCAAACAGAAACAATGTTCAAATGCAAGTCTAAAAGGCGGACTGTGTTTTGCCATGTTTGTGAATATCCTTCCTCAGAAACACTGACAGAAAAGTTTTCTTTTTCCTACTTATTTTAACAAATAGTGATAACTTTTTTCCTTATATTATCCCTAAATTATCCACTTACATAACGTGCTGCACATACTGGGCTTCTCAATCATCTTTCCTTTGTTGACCATACTCTCAGAATAAGGTACCCTGAGTGAACGGCATTATTTATCTTTAACTTTACTGCCGCTGTCCAGAGATCTCTGTGCCCTCTATGTTCTTTTGGTCCCAGGTATATTTGTAATATTTTTGATGTTCCTATGTGATAACACTTCTGTTTTAGTCAGTGATATCATATGCAGAGAGCCTTTTGTTTTCCTTCTACTTTCCAGGAACACAGATCCTCCTCAAAATATAAAATAGGGCACGATCCTACATTCTCTATAATAACATTTCTTTATCATGAAAATGGAAATGTAGTGAGACAGTATAAGCAAGGAAAAGAAAGATTGTAGAGGGAAGTCCTCAATGTAATTTCTAAAGTGTTGTATCATATGACATAGGAAAATTATGTCTTTCATCTCCATCTCCAAACCAACACTGTAACCCAAAGAGCAAAAAAAGAGAATGCAGCTGATAACTGTTTAAAAAAGGCACCCTGTGAAAATTGGCAGCTGCAGTTGTTGAGGTTCATTAATAAAGTGACAGATATTGAACTTGCTCTTTTCTAAAGTCCCCTGTGAGTCACATCACCATTGTTTCTTCATCTGTAGGGGACAAACTGTGTCCCTTCTGTGAATTATGTCAGCAATCTTCCATCAAACACATACAACATTGCTGGGTGACACCTTGCAGCAGGTGTTCACTTCTTCCATATGGTGCTTCACACATTTCCTTGAACAGTAATATCTGAAGCATATTGAATTTGTTCAGCCTACAGAAGTTGACAAGCTAGATGGACGACATTCTTTTAAATATGTATATTCATCTTGGCTTGACAAGTGTCCATTTGACACTGAATGGAAATTATTTTCCTGAGAAGGCTCCAGAATACCATGTTACCTGTCACTGTAATTGTTGTGCTGCCAGAATTTCACAAAAGCTGTTTGCAGATTCCCGCAGGCAAATTACTTTTATCTTGATATGTCAGATTATAAAGTATCTAGATTTCCTGTACTGAATTAGATAAGTGAGCACATTTCGTAAACCATAGACAAGTCCTTATCTACTTTTTGACTTCCTTTTAAAAAGTGACAGTATTGGGTTTGTGTTACTTTCTGCTTCAATAAAATATCAATGTTTTTTAAAATGGCCTCTACTGGAAAGTTAAATTTTCTTCATTTTTTTAAACATCGCTTTTTTTCTGGAATGCAAACAATTAAGCGGCTATGTAATTATTTTCTATTCACTTGTTCAACACAACACTACCTACAGCAATGAATCTCTGACTGCTTTTGTATTCACTAAAAGGATGCAGTCTTTTAGTATGTGTGTATAAAACTTGGCTTCCTGATTTAATTGAGGCTGCAAAACCTAGACAGTGTAGTAAGAATACTTATTGACTTGGACAAATCAGGGAAGGATAATGCAGTCCCTGTGAAGTGGGATTCGTAATCAGAAGTTTGGCATGTCTGTTTAAGTGGGCAAAAATATGCTTTGTGTAAGCATGGCACATTTTTTAATTTAGTGCACCATATCATGATAACAAAAATAAACAGATGAAAAATCTTGGCCAATGTTAGGATGGTACATATTATATAATGCTAAAGATCCTCTAGCCTACTTCCTAGTATTTTTATTCACATACTCTTGGCAGTAGCCCCAAAATTAATGAAATGAACATGTCTCTTCAAAGAAATCTCTTCCAAAATTATGTTTTTCTATAACAGATTTCACTCTAACAAGCTGATGCCACATGATACTTACTGCTATATATTTGACATTTTATCTTGTTACTTGCTGTAGTACTGGATACCACAGAAGTTGAAAATGTCCATAAAAATAACACCTTGTCCATCAAAACCAAAACTGGAGAGAAAGGTATTCAGATTTTAGGTCATGAAAATCTAAGGATTACAATCTGTATAATTCATTAGATTCAGGGCAATTGCTTATAAAGCATGTTAGCCATAGTTTTAGTGGCTAGTGTCATGTAGGGGATGGCCTTATGAACAGATGTATCTTCTTGCATTTGCTTTGATTTCACTAGAAATTAGGTTCATAAACAAGGAAATCCTGTAGTTACTGGAGTTTTCACTTAAAGGCACTGCTATCCAAAGAATTTGTGTTCAATATCTCTCACTCACTTCTGGCCTGCCTGAAAAGATCAAATGCCCACCTAGCTCCATACCCTGTCCCCTATGCCAAACAGAAATAAGTAGCTTTTACTTCATCATAATGTCACTCAGCTACACAGTATCATTTGAGATCTTTCTGCAAGACCTTTCCATCTGTTTTAGCTGAACTCCAAATAATACAATATTGTTATAAATTTTGTCATATTATTGTTCATCTCATCACCCATCACTTGTGAATTTGTTTATCTGTCCTAGTTCAGGACCTTTTCAAAGAATTACAAAATTTTTGAAGTTGGAAGGGACCTCTGGAGGTCATCTTTCCTCCCTGCTCAAGCATGGTCACTTAAGAGCCCATTGGAAACTCTGGAACATAAAGAGGGTTCAAGAACGTCTAAGGAGGGAAAGTCTGGAACATGCCTGGGTAACCTGTACCAGTACTCCCTTGACTCGCTGGCAACACTTTTCCTAATGCAGCCCAGAATACCATTCACCTTCTTTGCCACAAGGACACATTACTGGCTCATATTCAATCTGGTGCCTACCAGAACTGCCAGATGCTTTGGCGTGAAGCTATTTTTCAGCTGGGTGGCCCCCAGCATATATTGGTACGTGAGGTTGTTCTTACGCAGGTGCAGGACTTTGTACTTCCTCCTGTTAAAATTTACAAGGTTCCTTTTGGCCCATTTCTCCAGCCTGTCAAGATCCCTCTGGATGTATGCATGGCCTTCTGGTGTATCAGCTACATATACTATTTTTGTGTCACCAGCAAACCTGCTGAGGGTACACCCAGATCATTAACGAAGATCTTAAATAGGACTGGACTCAGTACTGATCCCTGGGGTACACTGCTAGTCACTGCAGATCACCTGTTACTCTATTATCTACCTGGAATGCAGTGGCAGCAGTGTGTGGTGAGGAGAATGCTGCCCCTCCTCCTCCCTTCCTTTGCAAGTTGCCCATCATTTTCTGTTTATCTTCCACTTACCTTGTTTCAGCAGCTCCACTGGTTTTATGGCAAACTGCAGGAAGTCTCTGCTGGCAATACCAGATCGGTTTTTTTTTGTGTGCATCTAATTGGAGAACAATAAGCACAGGTTTAATATGTATGTGTGTGTGTGTTATGTTTATCAATAATATCAGAAATATCAAACACCTGCCTAATTGACAGGAAGAAAACTTAATGTAATTTAATAGAAAATGTGATCAGTGGTGGAAACTGAATGAAGAAAGGGGAAGAGAGAGACAGAGAAGAAAGATTTGGAGTTAATGTGTTTGCACTTGATGTATTAGTAGCAGTGGGCATTGGGTATGTACAGAAGGGTAAAGCAATCCAAAGTGTAGTAGCTATCATTGAATCAACAAAGGGAAGTTCCTCTGGTTTGTGATTGTTTATTTTCCAGCTTGAAGCATCCAATCACCCATATCCATGGAAAGAATCATAAAATTAACACCTCATTTTTTTTTGTGATTCAAAGAATATTTCTAGCTGCAGCAGTTATAATCTAATCAAGGCACCATTGTCTACTTCTTTTTTCATAGAATCATAGAATAACCAGGTTGGAAGAGACCCACCAGATCATCGAGTCCAACTATTCCTATCAAACACTAAACCACCTCGTCCACCTGTGCCTTAAATACCCCCAGAGAAGGTGACTCAACCACCTCCCTGTCAGCCTGTTTCAGTGCCCAATGACACTTTCTGTGAAATTTTTTTCATAATGTCCAGCCTGGCAGAGCTTGAGGCCATTCCCTCTCGTCCTGTCCCCTGTCACTTGGAAGAAGAAGAGGCCAGCTCCCTCCTCTCTACAACCTCCTTTCAGGTAGTTGTAGAGAGCAATGATACTGTTTAATGTTTGGCAGTCTGTGTGTGTGGGCCAGTTTTGTCAACCCAAACTTGGGAAAATACCTGAATAATCTTGAGAAAGATGTTTTTAAATAGATGTGTGATTCAATGATCTTATAAACAAGCTTTTACCCCTTTCACAAGTGAGTTGATTTAGAGGCATTCTGCATTTCAATGCCTCTTATCAGATGAACAACAGCTGTGCTCTGGCACAGAAAATAGTGAATGGGATTTTTAGCAAATAATGGTGAAATTTTACAAATTCCGATTTTTTTTCTGCATCTATAGAGATATAATGTCATCCCATGGAAATTACTTGAAGGCACTTTACTGAAATTCAAAAGGTCTAGGATAATGCAATTCAATTAGAAAAGAAATTCCAATTTTGGTTGTATCTGTAAATTCTATCTTTGATCCCACTGCTAATACAGCCACCACAGTTGTGCTGATCATACACAATGCTTTGGTACACATGATGTACCAAGTCACTGTATTAGGATTAAATCATAACAGAACCATACTTTATCCTTCACAGCATAGAGCATAGGCCTGAAAGGGGAATGAAAAATGGCAAACTATTGATGTGAGTGCATGCATTCTGTGAAAACAATAAGGATTTATCTGTGAAAGGAGTACTATCAAGGCTCAAGACATTTGTCTCAACATCAAACTACACCTATCCCATTTTTGAGATACACTGGCAAACCTCTGTTTCTCTTGTTGTAATGTTACTGTAGATACTACAAATCATTCAATATTTGTGTTTGTAGTTCTGTTTAAAATACAGGGTATGATTTCACATATTCAGCTCCTGTCAGATCTTATTAATTCCTGCACTACTTGCACCTATTAGTATGAACATTACTCAGGTGAAGATGAACAACAGACTCTAATACACTGTCCTGGAACAAGTGCAGAAGGGTGCAATACATAGTTGGCAGAATGCCTTCTTCAAATAATCACCCATTGCTAAGGACATCCTCAACAGATTGCTCCACACTGTTATTGTTCTTTTAATACTAACTTTCATTTATTTTCTCTTCATAGCAATATTGATGGATTTGGACAATATTGAAGATATTGACTTATGTACTGTCAATGCTTAGCGCATATGATACACCCAATGTCCCACAGAAGGTAGTCATCCCCAAACCTGTTTAGGCATTGTGAAGCTTGAGTGACTATAGTCAGAGGATTATGTGGTAATAAGGTTGAATGCAGGAATGAAGCTTAATGTGGGAATCATAGAAAGGTTTGAGTTGGAAAGGACCTTGAAGATCATCTAATTCTCCTGCCATGGACAGAGATTGCTCCCACTAGATCAGGCTTCTCAAGCCCATCCAACCTGGCCTTGAACACTTCCAGAGAGGGGGCATACACAACTTCCCTGGGCAATCTGTTCCAGTGCCTCATTACTCTCATTGTGAAGAATATACTCCTTATGTCTAATCTAAATCTTCCCCTCTCCAATGTATAGTCATTTCTCCTAGGCCTAAGTCCCTCCCCATATTTCTTGTAGCCATCCTTCAGGTACTGGAAGGTTGCTATAAGATCTCCTCAGAGCCTTCTCTTCTCCGTGATGAACATTCCCAACTCTCTCAGCCTGTTCTCATATGGGACGTGTTCTAGACCTCTGATCATCCTTGTAGCCCTCCTCTGGACCTGTTCTAACAGTTCCATATTCTTCTTATGTTGAGGATTCCTGAACTTGACACAATACTCCAGGTCAGGTCTCACAAGAGCAGAATAAAGGAGCAGAATCACCTCCCTCAACATGCTGGCTATGCTTCTTTTGATGCAGCCCAGGATATGGTTGGTCTTCTGGGCTGTGAGCATGCATTGCCAGCTAATGTTGAGCTTCTCATCAATCAGTGCCCCCAAGTCCTTCTCTGCAGGGCTGCTCTCAATCACATCTTCCCCCATTCTGCATTGAAACTCTGAATTGTTGTGACCCAGGTGTTGGACCTTGCACCTGGCCACATTGCACCTCATGAGGTTCGCATAGGCCCACTTCTCCAACTTGTCCAGGTCCCTCTGGATGACATCCCATCCTTCTAGTGTGACAACTGCACCACTCAGTTTGGTGCCATCTGCAAACTTGATGAGAGTGCACTCCATCTTGCTGACTGCATCATTGATGAAGATATTAAAAAACACTTGTCCCAGTGCAGACCCCTGAGTGACACTTCTTGTCACAGATCTCTGTCTGGACATCAAGTCATTGATCGCTACTCTCTGAATGTGAGCATTCAAGTAATTGTTTATCCACCTAACAGTGCAACCATAAAATCCGTATCTCTCTAATTTAGAGAGAAGGATGTTGTGGGGGACTTTGTCAAAGAATTTACAAAAGCCCAGATAGATTACACCCATTTTCCCATGTCCACTGATGTGGGTAACCCATCATAGAAAGCCACTAGGCTGGTCAGACAAGACTGGCCTGTGGTGAAGCCATGCTGGCTGCCACTAATCACCTCCCTGTCCTCCATGTGCTTTAGCTTGGATTCTAGGAGGATCTTTTCCATGATATTTCCAGGCACAGAGGTGAGGCTGACAGGTCAGTAGTTCCCAGGGTCATGTTTTCTACCCTTTTTAAAAATGGGTACAATGCTACCCTTCTTCCAGTCACCAGGGAGTTCTACTGGCTGCTATGACTTTTCAGATATCATGGACAGTGTCTTGGAAACCACATCGGCTAATTCCCTCAGGACTCTGGGACTCATCTTATCAGAAATTCATAGATTTATGTGTTCAGGTTCCTCAGATGGTCACAAACCTGATCCTCCCTTTAAGGGCTAGTGGCGTAACACCTCTGGTCCCCATCTTGTTGTCCATTGATCCAGGAAGGTCAATGAAGACTGAGGCAAAAACTCAGTGAAGAGTGAGGCAAATAAGTTTCTCCTCATCTGTTGATTCAAGGTCACCACTTTCATCTATCACTGGGGATATACTTTCTTTAACCTTCCTTTTCTGATTGACATACCAGTAGAATCCCTTCTTGTTAGTCTTTGCTTCCCTTACCAAGTTCAGATACATCTGCGCCGTGGCCTCCTGACCTTATCCCTACACATCTGTGTAGCATTTCTGTACTCTTGAGGTAAATGTGGGGAGAAATGGAACAGGGTGCCCCCTTCCCCATCCTTTACCCCATGGGCAGAGTACAAGGCTTTCAAAAATCAATTCAGTGGAGATGCAGCACATTGACCATCAGAAAGGTATTTACCAGGCACATCTTTCTATCTGAAGTGGAGGATGAGATATCTGGGAACTGATGTAGGCAAATCCTGCTATCAACAATGAGCATGATCTGCAGGGACGAATGTCCAATTATTATTCAAGAAGATGATTTGCAGATGATGCTCTGACAATCCAGCCCTCCAGGCCTGTACTCATTATAACATCATTGTAATACCATTTTAATACTAAAACACACCTCCACACCTAAGGCTGCCCACCTTCTTCCCACTGATGGGGAGATGACGGAGGGATGTCACTGGGAGAAAACCTACAATCTGTTCTTTCCTGAGATCGATGTCTCTGTTTCTCCTCCCAGTTGGGGACACCCCGATACACATACGTGAACTAATTTCTAATTTCAAGCTAGTTATTACTTTCTGCACTTTAACTTTAACTATATATCTTCTACCTATGTGTCATTTTTACTTATGCCTGGATGTTATTGCTACACATATATCATTGCATTTTGTGTTATTGTATGCATTTGATTGTTGGGTCTTATATAGGATTGTTTGACATATTTTCACAAACAGTATCTTATCCACAATCACTATCGAACCATTATTTAGTCACGAGTTGTTATAATCAATTATTCTTAATAAAATCAACTTGTTTGTGTATATAAAATGCTAAGCAACCTCACAGACTGTTAAGAGAAATTTCAAGGGTATTTCTACTTCAAACTCAGCAAGCTAGACAACATTGACTGTCTTTATGAAATTGTTGATAAGAATCTAAATGAAACAGTGTGTAGAGCAAGCTGGACAAGTATTAATCATTCTTGCATTGTTACTCATTATTTACTATGACTGACAAGCTGGATGATTTATATATTTTCATTCCCTGTGATTTCGTTGGTTAAAGAGTTAAGCAGATTGGTAAAATCTCCTTACTGAAGTCTCTCATATTTTCACATTTACCTCTTGTGACAAGATCTCTAACTAATCATGTTTATTCCACATACTGAGTGTCTTAGTATACAGGCAGTTAAGCACCAGTATATTGAGTTCCCAGAGTGAGTCTGGGGGATTTATCCACATGGTATGTTTTAGGCACTTCCTTGACCATGTGCAGGTGCTGGAGATGTCTCCACCCAAGCCCTGTTTTGTTAACTCTGTGTTCCCATCCCATCACAAAACATCCTTTTCTCACCAGTCCCTCACAGACTTGGTCTTTGCCCTTTTCCTTCTCTATCTTTCCTAGTTTAAAATCCTCCTAATGAGGTCAGCCATGCTATTGTCAAAAAAGGTTTTGCCCTCCTTAGTAAGGTTCTACCCATCTCTCCCAAGCAGCCACTGGTCTGCAAATAGGTTCACATGTTTGTAGAACCCCAAACACTGCCACCATCACCAGTTCTGTAGCCAATTATTAACTTCTTCTATTAGTGCCTTTCTTTACCTGTCCTTACCTCTCACCAGCATGACTGATGATATCATGTGAATCTCCATGCCCTCGACTACCATCCCCAGAGCTTTGTAGTCTCCTTTGATACTTCCATGACTCTTAGTCATTTGTGGTCATGACTTCCATTTTTCCACCTTCTCCTCTGTGAGAATCTCACTAGTCTATTGCATTGGCTATGGTGGCCTCTGTGAATGTCACTAATTTTTAAAAAACTAACCTCTACTCCCATGATGCTAAAGCCAAGTTAAACAGCACATCATGAAGCATAGAAAGCTTTTTTAATCTTACATTAGACTTTCTTAAAAAATACTTGCCAATTTCTTGCTTTAAATTTTAGCAATTTGTGGTAAAACCATTTCTATCAACATTTAAATTTTACACAGTTCATCATTATAAGTATGGAGAGAAATCATCAGTGTAAAAACATCCCCAAATTCTTCTGTGTAAAACAATGAAAAATGTTATTTAGACTTGCAAAGACTTTAGTTTCCTTTTATAGCATCACAATTTACAAGCTTCACAACCTACTGCTTTATATTTTCAGTTTATGCTTCTGTGGTGTTATAGAGTGTGTTGAGATGAAGGAGCTGCCCGTAAAAATCTTTTTTCATATACCTTTTTTATACTTTTACTTTTAAATTGTCAAAGTTTGTTCTTTTCAGTTTTCCCTATTAAGACACAGCTTCCTCCTTCTGAGGGATGTCGGTACTTGTAATCATTCGTAATACTATAATTTGATCACATTGTTTTTTATTGAGTTCTTTTAGTCATACTTAATTTGTGGATCATACTACTGTTCCTCAACTGCAAGGATCATTCTCTGTGTGCCATAGAGATCTTTTATGTTTCGGCTGTGCCTTTTGATTTTCTTCTTGCTCATTTTGTTCATTCCCCTTTTAAAATTTGCCTTTTAATCCATTATTTTCTTTCCTTTTTTCTCCTATAAGGACTGGAATGTCATTGCACTATTGCCATTATTATAGAGCTTCCCTTCTGCCTACTTATCTTGACAAGTGATATCAACATTTCTCAAGACATAGCCAAAGACTCCCAGATTCTGAATTGTGCTTGCCTCTCTTCAACACAGAACTTTATTTTTTTTGTTTTCTTTTGTGATATCCACAATGTATTACACTTATCTGACATAAAGCTTTGGTAACATAAGCTACCATGCCTATTCTGCATGATTATATCTTATTTACAAATAATTTTTACTTTCTTATTTACAGAGTTTTACTTCTCATCTTGCTTTCAACAAAGTCTAATATTTCTTAAGGTTATTCTTCAGTATATTCTGCATGTGTTTTAGAACTTCCTTCTTTATTCATATTCAGAGAATGTAGCATTTTTTCTGAGAGGATGCTGATACTCATTATCTTAAGGAGAATGCTTTTTCAACTGTTTTACAGTCCTCTTCATTTTTGGTATAAAGAAAAAAATACTTAAAGACTGTCATAGCTTTAATTGTTATGATCTAGTATAGCGTCAGCAAATGGTAATTTTTCCTATAACACATTTTTTCCTGTAGAAATTCTTTTCAGTGTAAAGTTTTCCTGAGTTCTTTCAAACCATTAACATCTCCCATGATTTTTGTATTATCCTGTCAAGATTCCTTCTACTTCTCTTCAGTCACATGCATGTTTCTGTCCTTTCCAAGGACCTCCTTAGAAAACTGTCTGCTTAAAATAATCAGACAGAGAACAGAAATTTCACAAGAATGATGAGCAGAATATTGATGCCAATAGACTATGTTTTCAAAATTACAAGAAAACAAATATTTAAATCATTAAGTATCACTAATGGCAGCACTCCTGACAGGAATCTGTACTGAACCTGAACTGTTTTGCAGGACTACAGACCTATTCTAAACCTTTGAATGTGTTTTTCTTCTCCATCTGCATGACCCATTCACAGAAATTACAGGGAGAAAACAAGGACAGGAGTCACTTTATTTCTTGGCTGCTGCATTTTCTGTCTTCCCCTGCAAAGAATCAAAACTCTTCAGGTGACATGCTGTGGGCCCCAGGAGAAAAGCTAAAATAATCCCAGGAAAGTCAAATGGGAATTTAATTTCTAACCCAACATTGTACCACAATTTCCAGCATGGGGAAAAAAACCCTGCTGTCCTAATAAAATCATAGCAGTATGAGGAAACAGTGAAAGAATAAATTTCTATCAGCTAATGCCCAAAAGATTGAGTATTATTCTAGTAAATGGTTCTATCCTTAAAGAACCAAATGGATATAGTCAATTGTTACTGCAGAGTGGTAGAAGCAGAAGCTTCTGACCTCTGTCATCCTCAGTTAGCCTGCTGCAGATATGGCAGCATCTACTCCATTCTTTATACTTCTGAAGATTAACTCTTTATATACATCCATTCTTTGCTGCAAATAACAAAAATAAGCAGGTTCATATTTCTTCTGCAAAAATTTGGGATTTTTTCTTTTTGTATTATTCTTATTTACAGAGCACTCTGTGGCAAGCATATGTGCAAATATAGGAAAATCATCTATATTGTGAATTGCCCTTTCTTCAACTAATCTGGTTTAAAAAATGTGAGAAAAGATGTAACAGCCAGTGACAGAGGAAAAGAATAAACTGCTTAGGAGTCGCTCATATCCATAGCTGAATACATAGAACGCTCTTTCTAGAATTCCATTAAAAGTGAAAGGGTATATGTTGAAGAAACATAACAAAGAGAAACTCTTTTGTAACTGGCTAGATCCCAGTGATATCAATGTCGGTGATCACAGAATCATAGAATAACCCTGTTGGAAGAGACCCACTGGATCATCGAGTCCAACCATTCCTATCAAACACTAAACCATGCCCCTCGGCACCTCGTCCACCCGTGCCTTAAACACCTCCAGGGAAGGTGCATCAACCACCTCCCTGGGCAGCCTGTGCCAGTGCCCAATGACCCTTTCTGTGAAATTTTTTTTCCTAATGTCCAGCCTAAATAATTAATTACATGTGTTAGGTACAATGTTTTCTATTTTCACATGACAGAAACAATGCTATTCATACTTTGTAGGGGACATACTAAGATCAATGAGACCTCACAGCTGAACTACTTCTTCAATGGATCATGTGAATAGGGTGTACTCTGTATTGTGATTTGTAACTAGGAAATTATATTCTACCCTGAGAAAAGACAGGAAAAGGGAAGAATATACACAAAATGCTAAAAAAAGGAAATGCAGAGATATATCTCTCCTGTTACCACAGAAGCATAACAGTATTACCAATGTGATATTTTAATCTGGTAGTAAAGTCCAGTTTTAAGGATCAACAAAGCAAGACCTAACAGGAACTGCAAGAGCAGGTGGACTGAAAGGAATGAATTTTAGCCATCACAATCTTCTTGAGACCTTAGGATTTAAAGACAGATATGTAAAAGGCGTTTAATAATATTAGTGATACTTGCAGAGTACAAAAAACAACTGGTAATTTTGTGATAAAAATTTGATCCAAGAAAGGTTTTAATGGCTTTCTCGATTTCACTTTTTTGTGGTAAATATCTGAATGCATTCATATGAAGTGATTGGTCACTTTGAAAACCAATCTGAAAAGTGATATTCTTTACCTGAGAGCCAAAGATGGAGTTATACAAACCAACTGGATGTAGGTATTGTTTTAAGCTATACCAGCTTGCAGAATATACCTTAGAGCAAATAGTCCAGTAGAATCTCTAAATTGATTAAAGAAAAAAAAACATTTCAAATAAATCAAGATAAGTAACAAATTACTAGAAAAATATAAATTTTTAGATCAAGATATGAAAAAAAAGAAGCCAGAGTATCCTTATAACCAAGCTCGGAAGTTATGATGCATCCTTGTAACCAAACTAGACTCTTGGACGAGGGAAAGGCTGTGGATGTATCTTCCTGGACTTCAGTAAAGCCTTTGATACAGTTTCTCATAGCATTCTGCTTCGGAAACTGTCGGCCTCTGGCCTGGACAGGCGCACACTCTCCTGGGTGGAAAACTGGTTGGATGGCCGGGCCCAGAGGGTGGTGGTAAATGGAGTTAAATCCAGCTGGAGGCCAGTTCCAAGTGGGGTTCCCCAGGGCTCAGTCCTGGGTCCAGTCCTGTTTAATGTCTTTATCAACAACCTGGATGAAGGCATCGAGTGCACCCTTAGCAAGTTTGCAGATGACACCAAGCTGGGTGGAAGTGTGGATCTGCTGGAGGGTCGGGAGGCTCTGCAAAGGGATCTGAACAGGCTGGACTGCTGGGCTGAGACCAACGGCATGAGGTTTAACAAGGCCAAATGCCGGGTCCTGCACTTGGGGCACAACAACCCTAAGTAGAGGTACAGACTAGGAGAAGCCTGGCTGGAAAGCTGCCAGGAGGAGAAGGACCTGGGGGTTTTGGTTGACAGCCGACTGAACATGAGCCAACAGTGTGCCCAGGTGGCCAAGAAGGCCAATGGCATCTTGGCTTGTATCAGAAACGGCGTGACCAGCAGGTCCAGGGAGGTTATTCTCCTTCTGTACTCGGCACTGGTGAGACCGCACCTCGAGTACTGTGTTCAGTTCTGGGCCCCTCACCACAAGAAGGATGTTGTGGCTCTGGAGCGAGTCCAGAGAAGAGCAATGAAGCTGGTGAAGGGGCTGGAGAACAAATCTTATGAGGAGCAACTGAGAGACCTGGGGTTGTTCAGCCTGGAGAAGAGGAAGCTGAGGGGAGACCTTATTACTCTCTACAACTACCTGAAGGGAGGTTGTGGAGAGGAGGGAGCTGGCCTCTTCTCCCAAGTGACAAGGGACAGGACGAGAGGGAATGGCCTCAAGCTCCGCCAGGGGAGATTTAGGCTTGAGGTAAGGAGAAAATTCTTCCTGGAGAGGGTGGTTAGGCATTGGAAGAGTCTGCCGAGGGAGGTGGTTGAGTCACAGTCTCTGGAGGTGTTTAAGGTGAGGGTGGATGAGGTACTTAGGGGCATGATTTAGGGATTGGTGGGAATGGTTGGACTCGATGATCCAGTGGGTCTCTTCCAACCTGGTTATTCTGTGATTCTGTGATTCAAACTGGGATACTATGGACAACGTGAGTGGTCCATTAGATAGGTGAAAAGAGAATGGATTGACAGGATCAAAGGGAAGTGGTTAATGTTTCATATCCTACCTGGAGGCCCATTGCACGTGGAGTATCTCAAAGATCTCTTGGTCTTTATAAACAACCTCTATATCTTTATAAACAAGCTAGAATAGGTGGAGTTATGCCAAACTGAGGGTACAGTTGATAAAATCAAAAACACACTTGATATTCAGACAGGTTGAAGGAAACAAGCAAAAGTCAACTTCACGATATTCAACAAAATTAATTTGAATTCTTGCAACTGGGATGAACCAGTGCTGGAAAAAGTATGAGCTAGGGACTGACCAGATGAGTGGTCCTGTTGAACAGATTCTAGGGGTGTTGGTGGACAGTGATCTATACAGCAGACAGCATTGTGGCCTGGCAGGAAATAAGACTAATTGCACCCTGGGCTATGTTAACAAGAATGTAGCTAGGGTTATCAAGAGACTTGATGATTGTTCTTTTTGTAGCACTGGTTAGAGCTCCAGTTTGGAGCTCTCCATGACACAAAATATGTTGATAAACTGGAGTAAGTTCAGTAGAGG
Organism: Clamator glandarius; assembly: GCA_033459285.1. Classification (NCBI taxonomy): domain Eukaryota; kingdom Metazoa; phylum Chordata; class Aves; order Cuculiformes; family Cuculidae; genus Clamator; species Clamator glandarius. The sequence continues at coordinate 3,715,299 of JAUNZM010000105.1, forward strand.
GTCTTGGGAGGACGTTCTGGAGCACTTGCCCCTTAAGGAGATGCTGAAGGACTGGGATTCAATTGCCCTAGAGATTTGATAGCTTTGTCGAGGGGCTAACAATAGCTCTCCAGTGTCTATAAGGAGGTTACTGAGAAGATGAGATCAGGTTCTCTGATGAGGTGCATGAAAGAATGACAGGTAATGATCATAAATTATAGGAGGGGATGTTCTGACTGGTTAAAAGAAAAAAAAATATGTCATTGGTAGGAAAATTAACCTTTGGAAAAGGCTACCCTGAGAGGCTGTGCAGTATCCATCTTTTCAGGTTTTCAGTATCTTTGTTGATCAAATCTTGAACAACTTGGTCTGAATTTAGTGTTGAAAATGTTTGGAACAAGAGGTTGGACTAAAGACACCCTGAAGTCCCTTCTAACCCAAGTTATTCTATGATCTCTAAAGGATGGCCTAATCAGAATCAAACAATTAAGTCTCTTCTATAAGAGTGATTTTTCTAGTTATAACAATGAAGATTTCTTATACATGAAAAGTTTCACCCCTGATTTCAGAGTAGGAGGTAGTAATCGACTGGATTGTCTGATGTAGGAACACAGTAAGTCAGATATTTCCATTTAGGGAGGAGGAGAGGGAAATAAAAAAATTAAAATTGTTTCATGAGTACAGGTAATATACTCTTAATTTTGATCTGAGTAGTCAGTCCTGTCCTCCTTAAGAATACTATTTATTTGTTGAGGTTTTTTTGTGTCACCATTATCATCTCTGTCCATTTCAAAAATTCTGGAATAAATTCCCTAGATCTCAACTCTTTCCCCTTTGGATATTTGAACCACTGACCTGAATAGAATGGACCTTGCCTTCTGGAAACTGACAATCAAATCATAAAAAAATTGGAAAATACTTCAAAACTTACATTCCAACTTCCTTCTTCAAGCAAGGCTTACTACAAACTTAAATCGAGTTTCTCATGACCTTTTCTAGTTGTCCTTTGAAAATCTGAAAAAATGGCAACTCCACAGCATCTCTGGGCAACCTGTACTTAACCATTGTCATGGTAAATATTTTCAAATTTTCCTTATGACTAGTAAGTTTTTCTTGTAGCAACTTGTAACCATCGCCTCTTCTCCTTTATTCTTCATCTCTAAGAAGGTTCTGGCTCCATATTCTCTATAAGCTCACTCCTGAGAGCTCCAGCTACCTAAGCTTTCTAGGAATGTGCCACCTGACTCTTTTCAGGTTGTTGAAATCTTTCTTGTCTCCAGAGCTGTATGCAGTGTTCTAGATGCAACCTCATCAAGAGTCAGATAGAGGGAAACAATCACTTCCTTTGATCCAATAGCTATTAATGTGGTTACTTCTTGCAATGAAACACAATGACTTATGTTCATCTTTCTATTCATCAGAACACTTGGATCCACCTCTGACAGTGCACTAGAGATCTCCAGCCTGTGCCATTGCCTGGGTTCTTCTATTCCAAGGTACAGGCTGACCTTTGCGTTTGTCCATGTCGAACTTCATCTAGTTTCCCTTGGACAATCTCTCAGTTATTAAGGTAGCTCTGAAAAATATCTTCTTGCTGTGTTGAAAGCATTGTTAAAATCACTGCCTTCCTCTTGCCCATATTTCTAGCCATTTTATGACAAAAGATAATTATTCTGATAAAAAAAAATTCTCCTTAGGAAGTCTATGCTATTGGTTTTCATATAACATTTTTTTTTTTGTTTGCATGGAAATATCTTCCACGAGCATGTGTTCACAGGAACTGAGGTGAGGTTGTCTGGCCTGTAATGCCCAGATCTTTGTTGTGGGATTTGTTGAAGACAAGTGCTATGTTTGTTCTTTTGTGCAAACCAGAGACCTTCTCTCATTTCTAAAACTTCTCAAAGTTATTGGAAAGTGGTTTTGAAATGATATCGGCTAAGACCTTCTTTTACAACTACATTAAAATAAGACTTTAAAAAAAAATAATAAGTAATTGGAAATAGTTGCAGTACAATGTACATCCTACAAGCTCGCTTTAACTATCTGGGATGCTTTTTGCAGGCCCATGGTTCAGAGGATCTATTATATTTTGACGTGGTAATATGTAGATGAAAAGAAAAAACTTACAGTTGGTTCGCAGGCACACTTTTCCATAAATGAAGCCCAAATTAGGGCCTGGTAGTTTTAGAGATCAATGTAAATGTGAATGAAGAAAATGCATGAATCTGTGAATGTATCACTCATTTTAAGGACATATATTGTGCAAAAGGCAATTGTCGCCATAGTGTTTGAATTATATTTAAGGTCTTCCAGATTTTGGCAGGGAGGGCTGCAGAAGTTAGTTTGTTCCCTAACAGAATCAGCAAGGACTCACTTAAGGTTTGTAGCTTTACCTATGTCTACCCTTTCAGTTATTTTATGTGCACACCAAAGGAAATCAGTCACGACTGCCAGCAGCATCGATCCCACTTCTCTCTCTGCCAGATGTTTTTCTTGTCCATCTGCTCACACTTGCTTTGCACAACATGAAAAAGAACTGGAGGCTGTGAGGTGACACTACAATTAACCTTGTAAGTGATTTCCCTTTTGCAAATCATGTCCATAACTTACACAATTAAGAGCAATGCATCTTAGTCATTTTCTGTAATTCTCCATTTAATATTTGATCATTGATTTAATGTTTAATGCTGTAGAGCCATTGTTCTGTGTCCCTCATTTCTTGAATGTCCTTGATTTTAAAGATAATCAGCAAGATAGTATCTTCATCTTGCAAAGCTTTACTGGTGTGAGTACTTTAATGAAAACTACTGTGATTATTCACATGAATAAGGTTTGTTTTTTTTTTCTTCAGGGTTAGTTTAAAATTAATTTTGTCTGTGGAAGGGTCTATAGGTGTTAAATATGATTATTTTCAAAACTCAAATTTCAGTGCAACATGATTTGAAATTTTGTCTCTTCTTAAAGCAGTTATTAATAATCTTCTTTAACCAAGGCAAAATTAAACTGCCTGTGAATGTTATTTGAAAGCAAATGAATGACAACATGACAGCACAGAATCACAGAATGGTTTGGATTGGAAGGGACCTTAGAGATCTACTTCACCCCCCCCCCCACCATGGACAGGGACCCCTCCCACTGATATATATATATATATATATATATATATATGATATAAACTATATGATATATATGATATAAACTAAAGTGAAACACTTGGAAGAGTGAACATTTCACGCAGATATTGTGGCAGTCTGCCTAGATACTGAAATATCTTAATCCTTAAAGTTATGTGTTTTTATTTTTCCAGACCTCTTCTGCTATGTAAAGGCTGTCAGTATGTTGTAATTTTTTGAAGAAAACTACTGTTCACTGAGAAATAAATGAAAAAAAAATGACTAGGGATTTGTTATAATGGATGATTCAGGAGGCCAGTTCAGTAGTTGCAGTTAGGCTTCCAGAGGTGAAAGCACATTCCATTAAATTATTATATCACATACACTTTGCTGTTATTTCATTTATAACTCCACAAATGTTTTTGTATTCAGATGAAAGTCACTAGGTTACTTAGGTTACTATAATAAGCAGTTGCATCATGTGACAACTGCCATCTTGGTCATGACCTGGAATTGAAAATTGAGTCTTCAGTCAATAAAAGCTTTGGGTGCTACAAGAACTGTCTCTACACTTTGGTATAGTAGTATGATTCTTCACACAGAGGAAGAGATACCACTCACTGCAACATTCATTATAGCTGAACTCAGAAATATAAGACCCCACCAGTGTGCTAGATCTTGGTAGACATGGTGAAACTTCCAGGTTGCCTAAAGCAGTAGTTCTTTGTTATGTTGAAAAATAGCAATTCTATTACTCAGTCAGCTATGAATCAGTTTTGAAATATATACTTCCTTCAAAATGGCTGAAGAATCTTCTCACATTCAAATACTTAGAATAAGTTACAGTGAATTATATTAGGCTTTCCCAAGAAATATAAAATATGAAACAGAATATGTTTGGTAAGTACAATAAGACCTGACATAAATGTATATAATTTGATTTTGTTTGATTGTGGGGTTTTTGAGTTTTTATGGAACTTCTTTTAAAACAACTGGGAAATTTCATTACTTGAAAACCATAATACTAGTTGTATTTTTCATGTTGTGTATGCAAATCTTCATCTTAGAGTTTGCAAAAGAGTCTTGGTTTTAGTTTTGTCATCTTCAAGGTTCTCAGTCATGCAGCTTTATTACATATTGCAACTTTTTTAGTGCAGGTCTGGAGACATTTGAAACATAAATAACCATGAGGAATGCCAGATTTTTTAAATTCTACTTTATTTGCATGGAGATAGTGAGATTAAGAGCAGATAGAACCTAAACCTATCATGGCTTTAAATGTTATAAAATGCACGTTTTGTCTTTTCTCAAGAGTTAACTGACTATGTGATCTCAGCAGTACTTGTCACATTGTTTACAAATAATTGGCAGATTAGCTTGCCCCATGTGCTGCTCATGCTTACATGGGCTTATTCTGCAAGCAGAACATTATCCTAGACTTGATCATGAAGTAAGATATCATTCACTCTGAGCAAGTATGTGTATCTTAGAACTAGATCCAGACTCACATTACTATATGGGAATGTCTCCTCCCCTTCCCCTTCCCCTTCCCCTTCCCCTTCCCCTTCCCCTTCCCTCTTTGCTTTCTCTGAGGAAATCCAGAGTTATTTTGCTGTTCGGCCACTGAAGCAGATATTTTCATGACTTTTTTGTTCTATGTCATCGCCACTTTTTGCCTCTTCACCAAATGAGAGGCAAATGTAATCTGTAAAATCTCCTATTGGTCTCATGGTCCCTTTTCCACTTCACAGACTTGCTAGCAAGGCATTAAAAGTTGCCACTTTTTTATTTCACACATATTTGTTTATCTTTCTCTGTCTTTTTGTACTGACCATTTAATTAAAGGTCAGGATCTATGACTCTAATCTTCTGGGAAAACATCTTAACTGAATAGGGTATCTTCTTTATAACACTGACAGTCTATCACTACTTTTTCCTCATGGTAGCTATTCTGTGCACCTCATCAGTCTGCTGGATCTTTCAGTAGACACTGTCTTTAAAATCCCATTTGTGCCATTTGGGTCAGGTCAGGAAGACTAATGGCTCTAATCTCTTTGGAGTGATATTATCAATTTGAAGCAGGTGAGGAGCAAGATGCTTTCTCCTACCCAAGAACCAAGCCCTCAGTTCTGCAACAGGTAAGCCCAGGTTTACTGCATATGGCAAGAAAGACTCAAAGACTGAGCTATCATTTTTTGCCATATTTAAACCTGTGTACTGTGTTAAATCGTTTTCAGAGAACTAAGAAGGAAGATTAAAGTTTCCCTTTTCAGTTTCAGCCAGCTTTTTAAAAATCTTCTTAATATGTTTTTACCAGATATTAAGCAAAAGTAAACAGGAGTAGCTGTATTCTCTATGTTCAGCAGTATTTCTCTATGTTCATAATCATATGCAGACATTTTTGCTTCTGGGCATAACAGGTGCATATTTGCTGATGCCTAGAAATTTGAGAAATTGAACTCACAATTAACATCAGATTCAGAAACTTCATATGTTTAAATTTCAGGATCAACCTGTTTTTTTATCAGAGCAGTTAACATCAGCTGCAGACACTGTCAGTTCTGAATATCTGATTAGGATTTTTTAATTAGAAGTAAGACTTCCAAAATGCTTCATGTGTGCATCTTTTTTGTCTAGCCATTCAAATGGGAACCACTTTGGGGGTAAGCTTCACTGCTTTGTGAGTAAGAAGGTTAGTAAAGAACAGGATGCAATACCACAATTCTGTTTCCTCTTGATTTAAGTACCCATGCACGTTCATATGTGGTCCTATGTAACATATGTTATATTAATATATAAATCAAATGGAACCTAAAAGAGCTAAACTGAAAATATCTAATTTTTAAATTTTGAGAATTTGATGATTTTTGCCACACTCAGGCATGTTTGTATTCTTAACAATATCACTCAAAAAGTTTTAAATTATACAAAATCTTTATTTTTTGTCAAAAAAATGCAGCACTTTATATAAACCAATAATTTTTAAGATTAAAAAAAACAAACAAAAAAAGACAAACAATTGAACTTAAGAACCTATTTTCCTTTTCAGCTCTGAAGTAAAAGGAAATCAGATTTGCAAAATATTCACCAAGGTAGAAACTTCTTGACTTACCCGGACCAATAACTTAGGCATAAGTATTTTTTATCTAATATTAGTATAATAAAAATATCCTCCATTAAAGCTGGTGGTAAATGTCTAACAACCCTTGTTCCTAGCTCACCTTGGCATTGCTATGAAGAAAAAATCTGTTACCAAAATAAGAATCAAGTTCGGTGTAATTCCATGAGTTTAAAAAATATTTTCAGAATCTTCATCCACATCAACATATTGACTGCTTTGATTTCACTTTCCAGGGAGTCTGCCACATAACTTCTAGGGTTTTCAACGAAACATCAAAAGGACAGACTAAATACACTGGACAAAGCTCACAGAAAAACAGTGCACAGCTGGAGCACAAAGATGCATATTGCATCAGACCACTGAGGAGCACTCCATGCCCAGTGCTGTATTGATGGAATTTGGCTTTTCTTCTTTGTGGGTGTAAAAAGTCTCCTTCTTGCTCTCCACATGAATCTTCAGAAACCATGGGCCATCACCAGATGGTCAAAGCTCTTCCTAAATCTCTCTGGTCAAGGACTTATTATTTGACTCCCACTCAAAACTCTGCTTTCAATCTTGAATACACTCAACAATTACAAGAATTCCTAGCCCTCTACTGATGGACAGTCAAGGACATAGAATGAATTTAGCTATCCTAGGGGACTTTGGGAAAAAATTCTTAATTCCTTATAGAGCTGCATTCTTCAGTCTACATCGGTATAAGGGAAGGACCCACTTCATATTTCCCTTTACTAACTTTCATTCCAATAGGAAAAATAAAATCTATGGCGAGACCTGAACTACTTGAAATATAAGGAGGTGCATATTTAAGTCTGCAATTTCTTACCCAGTTTCAGGATCCCCAGTGCTCTTTTTGTCTATTTGTATGAATAAAAAACAATTAGCATTTCTAATAAAAACATGCTATTAACATTACTTACCTTTTAGTTTAATCACATAGACAGACTTATACACCGGGTACTAATTGATCTGAAACTCAATTTTATGTTTTGAAACTAGGTCAGATGTGAGCTAAGCTGTGTAATACAACTGGTTTCTCTCTCTAGGTCGAGTTCAATTTGAAGGAGTTAAATTTTCTTTTGAGCAAAGAAGTTAATTTCTAGTATTCCTACTGTAATGTGGAGCTAGTAGAGGGCAGAAAACAAGAAAAAGTTTGTTTTTATTTTGATCACTGCTGCCTTGTCAGAATTATTTTGAAAATCCCAAAGCGTGATCTTTATTCATACTAAAGAATGATTGCAAGTGAGGAAAAATTCCTTTCTCTGTACTTGCACTGTCACTGAGGAATAAAAAAGAGCTAATCTGTACAATGCACATCTGTATAGAAAACACATAATTCAGTTAAATCTATAGAAAAATAACTCCAAGATGATTATTATTTTGGTTAATCTATTTATTTCAGTGTAAAGCTATAGTTTAAAAATCAAGCAGACATGTTTTCAGAGCTTTACTTACCCAGATTATATCATATAGTTACCACTCGTCTCATGTGGGATACACAGAACATCCCATAGACTCCACTGAATCTTCTTCTGTAGTTTCTTTTGAATTTGCAGAAATATATTTATTCAGAGGTGATGATCAAACTAGAAGATAAACACCTGATCATATAGTTAGGGAAATGGTATTTTTATAATAAATGTTCTTAAAACATCAATTATATTGAGAAGATAAGAGAACCTTTATTTGATCTTGAGACAGAAAGAACTTGCCAACTGAGCTGGATATCAAGAGGCTTCAAATCCATTTTCAATCCCATGTTCATATTATTAAAGTGATATGGTCTGTTTGGAAAAATAACATGAATATCTTTACAAAGAAGGAGCATTTCTTTACAGAGGAAAATGTTGCTCTAAAAGGAAAATTCTTGACAGACATCCCATGGTAGCAATTAGAAGTTCTAAAATGAACTCATCACAGCTCCAGCATCAGTGAAATGATAGTGAAAAACTTATCTTTGGGAGACCTTATCCAAGCAGTCAATAGAATTAGGAAATATTTTTCAGAAGAGGAAAAGAAAAAAAGACAAGCAAACTTTCTCAACTGTTAATTGTGGGCTTTTTACATTTCAGGAGAAAATTTTGTTTAGGAGAAATTTTTATTGAAATTCTATTACTTGGTAGCCTAGATACCCTTAGAAGGTAATGTAATTTTTCAGGCAATGTTTCATGCCTAAAGCTATGGCTTAAGCTTAGTAATTTCTCTTTACAAACTCAAATATTATAACCATAGAAATAAAAAGCCAAAATTTTAAATACCACACATGAGCTTTAAATGAACAGTAAATTACTCCTTGTAGCTGTTTGACTACAAACAGGGATCTGATGTGTTGTCAGGCAGTAGATCACCCTCAGAATTTCCAGCTCTCATGATTATCAATTTATTTTTTGCATATTTTTCTTCATTTGTGACATTAATGGATGATGGTCATTTCCTGTGTGTTCAAGTCCATCAAAATACGATTTTTATCAAACACAAAATCTATTTTTTTTCCTTCTCATAAATGAAAGTTGGAGAATGTTGACAGGAGCACCACTGAATCAAACACAGAGATCAATATGATCAGAGAGTGTTCAATTTATTGAGCTTAGCTGTCTCTTTATAAACCTTTCTTGGTTACATAACTGGGTGCCCGCGAGGTTATCTACAGTGTATTATTGGTTAAAGGTAGCTGTCCATAAAGCTATTACTAACATATTATTGACTAAACTACTGCACATGCTAAGAAACCAAGTTACACTAAAATTAACTATATTGATAGTTCTCTTCCATTATTTTTCTTTCAGCTGGTACTCGTTCCCACTGAACTAGCTCTTCTATTCCTTCCAGCTGCTTATCAGAAGACTCTCTTTTCTCGTCACCGAACTGGCCTTTGTTTATCTTTCAGTTCTCTGTTTCAAGGCTGCCTTCTCTGTAAAATGTTCCCACAGGAGAAGGAAAGAAGAAGGTCTTCATTGTCCAAACTCCTCACTTCAGCTTCAAGCAAGCAGACCAGCATTTTAAAATACGGATGGAAAATAGAATCTGAGCTCAGTAAGAACTGGGGTTGTGGAAGAAATGAGCATAAAATTAAATCAACACTCTACCAAGACCTGAGAATACTGTTAAAAATAATGGCCTTTATATACATTTCCTGGGGGTACATGAAATGCAGCTGTTTTTGAGAGACATTGTGATGACTCATATTGGATTGGAAAATGACAGCTGCAGTGGAGAATGAGACCAAATCTCATGGGTCTTACGCCCTTTTTTACTCAGGCAAGTTGTCACAGGCAGACTGTAATGGACCTGTAAGAGTTAGGTTACAAAATCATTCTCTTCTTCCAGTGCTAAGTTGTTCTCAGCAGTATATTCTGAATTGTGTTGTCCTGGGGTGCCTAAGAAACATAAGCAACGAAACTGAACCCCCCAAGCAATCTCGATCTGCAGCATAAAAATCCCACTGGTATAATGTATAATATAAAAACTTGAAACAATTTAATGTCCTGACTATTATGCATTTGATGCTAATATTCAGGCTCCATGCTCTTTTCTTCCTTTTGTAACTGACAGTCTTTTCATTGCTCTTTGTGTGAGGAGTAATTAGAATCACAGGCTTTGCAGTGGAGTACTTGAATTTAGCAACACATGGGCCTTGTTGTACTTGATGTCCAAGAAGGAAAAGTATGTGTCATTCTTAGAGGTCTTCCTAATGTGTAGGGAAGCTAAATGTATCTGATTAATTTCACTTTTCCTCAAAGACCAGACCATTCAGTTTTGATGCTGATTGACATACACTAAGAGAACATTTTTCTGGAGAAGGACAAAAAAATGTGTCACAGAGCTATAGCCGATAGGTCTGTGCAAACGTACTAAAGTCTTTTATAAAGCCATGTTTTTTCTGAAATGGCTAAAATGATAATGATTTCTTCCTTATATATTGACTATCGACTAAATATCCTTTGTCACCAACCAAAATGTTATTGTTATTATTCTTTGTCATGTACTTCGTTACATGGGGCTATGTCCCATAAGAGTGAGAGCACTGCCCTGCTAATTGTGCGCCCCTTCTGGCCCCCTGCTCCCAGAAAGTTGTCGCTGGCTCCCAGTTCCCTCGGTGCTGCAGTGCGACTGGCCCTGCTGCTCCCTGTACTTGAATTTGGGTAGTTGATGTTTAGTAGCTGGCTCAGCAGAGATGTATTTCATGTAGCTGATGAAAATTTCTAAAATCTGTCTCAATTTAAGGGTGGAAGTATGTATCTTCGGATGCAACACACACCTCATCAGAGGTAGTAACATTAAAAAGGAAAAAATCTGCTGGAATGGAGATACCTGCCATTTCCAGGTTTGGTGTCTTCCATAAGCTGAGTCCAGAGTAACCACAATATTATTTTAGCATGCAGTAGCTGGAAATCAATAAGTGGAATAGCAGGTGAATCTGACATTTCTAAGAAAATTTCTAGGGCTCGATCTGAGGATGGAGAAGAATCTGGATCAGGACACTTTTATTTCATGAAGTCACACTTTTTTTTCCTTTTAAAGAAAAATTTAGGTAATCAGGTTAAATAAACAAGCTCGAATCTCATTTCCAACCATCTATCAGGCACAGAGGATCTTAAGTTTAATTGAAAGTCAAAGAAATTCTTTTACATTTTCACAGACCTCTTTTTCTTCTTTCTTTTTTTTTTTTGTAAAACCCTATTTTTATATTTTTACCTTGCTAAAGTTAATTATATGTTGAGGGAAAAAAGAAACTTGCATATCTGCTTCTAAAATGATATCAAACAATCCTTCCTTTACTGTTACATTAAACCAAAAACCTGAACATTATTTCTATTTTGCAGCTACCATTATAAGAGATAGTTTCTGAATGCATTGGGTAATTTGACTAAAATGACAATATTTTTGTTGCCCTTTACCTCAGTTGCATTAAGAAAAGAGTTACTTTCTTTGTGAAAATCTACACATAAAATCTATGCATTGATCTAACATTTTCCAGAATTCACAACATATAGGGTTTTTTTAAAAAAAAAAGTATATAACTACAGGTATGCATTATATTGCTATTTACTTATATATAACGGAAACTACATTTTCCAAATAAAACTTTTTTCTGAGCTTAAATTCCTTGCCAACTGTCAAATCCTTTGGATTTCCATATTAAATATGGAAAACATATATAGCATATTTTTAAAGAATATCAGTTGTAGCAAGAGTTTGCAATAAATTACATGAAGACTGGCCAGAGCTGAAGGTTTACTCAATTTAGTTTCTACACAAAAAATGTTCAGTTACATTAATGTTTCTAAAACTCAGAGCCTGTGCAGGTTTAGTCCATGGACCTCTGAGTAAATAATTTAGTGATGTGAATACACAATAGTTTTAAATTATACTAGGATCCATACCTTCCTTACAACTGCTTTCAGATATGTCCAGGATGAAGAATAAAACCCAGAATCCTAGAATCATCATTCAAAGGATGAAATATGCAATTTGCAGTTGAAAATTGAATGTGAAAAAGGTGCAAATATCCACTATGTTTGAAAACGTTCCAAAGAACAGCCAAATAGAATACAGTCTAGTTAGAATTCCACTATAAGATTGGTCAGTTATTCTTCTACAGCAAATTTAAGCAAGGCTGAATAGGCCTACTTAGGTTTATATTAATAAATTATACCAAGAATTATTTTACCGTGTAATGAGTTTCATTTGTTTGAAATAAGTGAAGAAATTTAATGTATGTATAATAAAGGTTAATGCCATTTAAAGAAATTGAAAATGCAGGTAATGTGATCTAAATGACATATTCAATGGAAAGTTGAAAGATATTAAATAAGTGGATATCTCATAATGCAAGTATGATTTTGGTAGCAACATAAGTATTTAAGAACTGTGCAACCTTAGTAACTTTCTTCATATAATTACTGACAAATTAACTGCACTATGCAGGATAAACAACAAATGAATATTTCATAACTGATTACAAGCATAAAAATAATTTACTCCTGGAAGGTTGTTGTGATGTTGTTTTTAATGAATACTTGACATTATTAATATGGTATTTATTTATTTATTTTTCATTGAAGTTTTATCTCGTGTTTGGCAACGACACAAAACCAGATGATCTCTGACTTGAGGATCCTCTGTAAAATAACAATAGGCCAAAGTGGAAAAAGGATAAGAACAGATAAATTGATAAAGCTCTTTGTAAGGCTATGATGACTGTGTCTAGTTGATGTCCTAAAAATGACTATTAATTCTGTGAATAAAAGAGGCACATGCTTTTTACCACAGCATGGTCCATGTGGGAAAAGACATTTAAGATCATTAAGTCCAACAGCGAAGCCAACACTGCCAAGTTCACTACTAAACCATGTCCCTAAATCAGGGATAGTAAAACAACTACTTCCCTGGGCAGTCCATTCTAATTCTTGACAGTGCTTTGGGTTAAGTAGTTTTGCCTAATATCTATTATTTCTATACTAATATTTCTCCATCTGCACTGGGCTTTAACTCTAGGAGAGGACCTGCTGAAAGAGGAACTGAACTCATTAAAATTTTGTTCAGTGTTCCAAGTCATTTATTTAGAGATTTCAATTATGCTGTTAGTTATTGGCTACATAAAATTGTCCTTAGATTCCAACTTCTCAGCCCTCTTTTTTGAATTCCTGCTATATATCTGACCATCAGACGAATGCAAACAGCTTTAAAGAAGCACTGAGATTTTCAGGGAAACCTGATATTCCAACAACTGTCTGTTTTCAGAAAACACCAAATATCAGGAAACTTATGGGAAAAAATCATGAGAGTTGACCATGCTGCCACCTAGCCTTTTAAATGTAATCAACAGGAGTGATCTAATACGAAGAAGTGAGTTTCTGTATGTCTCCACTAGCTCCCTAGTCATCGGGTATCTACAAAGGCTCCTTTCTGTGAAGTCCTTGGCAGCTTGAGCAAGGACAGTGAGTCCTCTGACATAATTCTCAAGAACAAGACTATTGAGCTAGTGACATCATATACTCAGATTTTTAGAGGCTGCATACATGGGGCAGGTCCATGAAACCCCTCAATATAAAAAGGCAGCAAGCTTCTGTGTACTGTTCTTTAAGAGAGGATTATTATCTCTATGGTACATCATATACCCACATATTTCTAAGTCTAGTTATATTCCTCTCATTAGTATTTTTTTTTATTTAAGTCAGAAGTATAGGATCTTTTGTATTACCTAAGAAGACTAGAGAGCAATCATCTTTTAATATATATAGGGAGGATTTCTGGTACAATTTGTTTTAAATTCTGTAATTTTAGACATTTTTTGTGTGCACATGCAAACGTTTGCATGAGATATATCATTCTCCTATGTCTTAATACATGTAGACTGCTGTTACTTATGTTTGAAATGCTAATTTCCTTTTTCTGTTCTTGTTTTAAAACTAGCATTTGTCATTGTTTTGTTCTAGCTTGTTTCACAATAATTGATTTTATGTTCACTTGTTAATTAGTTTAGTTGTTACTTTATTGAAATTCATGGATTTACTGATGTCCTGAGGAGGGTGTGTTTTCACTGGTAATCACTAATTGCACAGTGTTAAGCATTCATAAGCTTGCAACTTATTCATAAAGCAATCAACACATTTTATGAACTTCCTGAATCTCTACTCCAATCCTTGATTCATAGCATTTGTGATCCTGCTCTTAGCTGAACACAGGTGCTATATTTGTATAATAAGAAACTCTTTGAAATGAATACATTTTACTTTAAAAAGAATAATTTCTTGGAGACAAATTGCTGCAATTATTATTATTTATTTCTACCACAGAAGTGTTGGGAACATCAAAATCAGGGATACCATTGTATTATGTGTAGAACAAAGAAATAAAAGACACTCAGAGCACCAAAGAGCCTGTGGAGCAAGGGTTAGATGATTCCCAACTGTATTAGTCATACAAGGAGCTTAGAAAGCAAGCAAGCAGACATACCATGCACATCAGCATAGCTTCGCAATGGTGATGAGTACCTTCTGCTTGGGAACTCCCCTTCCTTGATGCTTCTTCTTGTTGTGATCAGAAGAAACCAAGAAAGAGAAAGATCAAACAGAGATGCTGGATGTCTCATCTGGTGACACCAAACACGGGCAGAAATGGTTCGCACCGTCTGGGGAGGCACACTAAATGTTAGTCCTTTAGGAAAGTGGTTGAGAGGAGCTGTAACACATCTTATTACCAAGCAGATCCTATTGCCCAGGCCAGCAGGCCAGATCTGGACAACAGCCTCTTACTCTCACAGCCTGAAAAGTGGGAACAAAATGAAAGCTGGACTGATAATGATGCCTCAAACCTTTTTAAGTTTCAGATATCCTAGCCTTGATTTCCAGTCTTTGCATTTCCTCTAATTTTCATCTTCATGTGTTTGATATTTTCCCCACAAAACTACTGTAGCTCTCTTTTACCATTGTGTAATCCACTTAAGAAGAAAATGTTGGTTATTGTCCTAAAAACATTGCCTGTAGCATTCCCAAATCCTTGCCTTCCACCACTGAATTTTTATATTACTCCCCATTGTTCTCTTTGTCTAAATAAAATCAGATTGAGCTGTATGGCTGTATTCTCCCAGCTTCTCTTTCCGCCATTCTTAGTGATAAATTCAGAAATAACTGCTATATACTTAGTTATTAACCAGCTAGAATTATCGCAGATGTTTTTCCACAGCAGTATAAATAAATTTATGTTATGCATATGAGAAAGTATAGCCCAGGACACTTGGCTCAAGCTCTCACTTTAGCACAACCAGCTTTTCCCTTGAATGATTAGCTGCATTCTGTATATTGCTTCTCAATCTGCCCCATGTCTGGAGGAATTTTTCTTCCTCTGCAAACCGAAGAGAAAGGAGATCAAATGGGCTGCCTGGACCTCAGACCTATCTTTGCTGTCAATACAGGTTCAGCTCTATGTGCCATGGCAGCCACAAGCTACTAGAAAGTGGTTGACAAAAGCTGGATGAAATTCTGTTACTGTCTGAATCCGGATAATTCTGACTCATATTATATACTTCTAACTTGTCAATGAGTTTATGTGGATGTGTCTCATACATCTACGCAGAAAGACGCCTAAACAGGAAGAGAAGTAAAAAAATCAAATTAAAAACAAAATGTGCAGAATAAGTCAGGTTCTGTTATTAAATTGATTGCACATGCAATCTATCCCTTTGCATAATTACCCACCAGGAGGTACCTGGGAATTTTGTTTATTTGTCCCTTTTTTTTGTTATTGCTGTGATTTTTTTTTTCAAGACTTTTTTACTTGTATCAATAACACCATACTTTCTATAAGGAAACACGTGGATATTTTGTACCTGTCACTTTTGTAGACAGACAAATCACATTCCGCTTTCTGTGTATAGTCCTTTATTTGTCCTTCAATCTCCCACAGTTCCATTGCCTAACAAACCTTGTATCCTTTCTCATTTAAAACTCACCTCAAAATATCTTCTCAAAAGAAAATGTAATTGATTGTCCACCACTTGAAGGAAAGAGCTAGACAGATAAAATGTATCACTGAAAGAAAAGATGATATCTTTCCAGCTTCTTTTAGAAAAGAATTTCTGAGGGAAGAAAGTAATATTTTTTTATTGCTTAGGAACCTCATCATAGTCTGATCATCCTGCATTTATGTTGTCTGTACTAAATAAGACACTACTGGCATGGAGGCTGTTGCTCTTTACAATGTCCTGAGAAATCCAGTAGACAAGTCAAAGTAATTTATGCCTTTCCATCTATGTGGTATAAACTCTGTGTTCGAACAACAACATATTTTTGAGCTGTACTTCCAGGGTGAATAAGAAGATACACATTGATTTTAGCACTAAGATAGGGAAATAAAGTAGTTGGTTGCCTTGACTGTGAATCACTCAGATTAACCTAAGCATGGCAGAGGCAGAATGATGTTGATGAAATGATGCTTATGCAAAAGAGGGCTTTCTTTTTCTGTTTGAGACCACAATAGGAATTTGAATCCTATAGTCATTACATTCTTGATGGTAACATTTCTAAGACAGACACTTGATACAAGTGCCACATCCATTTCAAATTAATTTCAAATTTTAATTTCTTTTCCCTTTTTGAAAAATATTGCTTTACAGTCAGAAATAGCTGCTGTCATCAAATCTGTTATAGCTTTGTGCATGAAAAAATCACTTCATACTCTTTATTTAACTGGCAACCTTATTGTGATGCTTAGTGAATAAACATGGTGTACGTTGAGATCTTGAGGCAAAAGCTGTTCTCTACCTCACCTAAATAGACATCAATACCTTTAAAAGAAGCTAATGTGTACAGCCAAAGCAGTCATATATTCATACTTCATGTTATTCCACAAGCTGCTTAAATCAATGCTTTAGTTAAAAAATGAAAGGAGAAGCGATATCAGCCATATATTCATGACCTAACCCTACACGATTTTTTTTCTCTTTCACACAAATATACAACTAATCTCACCAAAGCAACTATTTATCGTCCAATCATTTCAGTTCTGAAAGGCTCATGAGTTTTGGCAGTATTTGGTTTTGAATGGCTTATAGGCCTTCAGTAAGATTAATTTTAGCTCAGGCACTGAAAAAAGCAGGGGAAAAATGTAAAAGAAGTGAAAAGGTGAAACATGAGGAACACAAAGACAAGACATTTTCTAAAAATAGTTAAAAAAGACTAGAAGGACAAAAGTATGATGCAGCCTCTTTAGAAAAGCAAAAGTTTTCTTCCAATAAATCATAATGTTCTTTCTAATTCCCAGCTTGATATTTTCTGTGTTTCTGAGGATTAGAATCTTCTCTTCAGCAGTGCAGCATGTTTCTTAAATTAGAGATTGTTTCTTGCACCATCTTCTTTTTCATTCAGAACCATGTAAGATCCCATTGCAGGTACAGACATTTTTTGCCTCTAAGACAAACCCCGGGCAGATTCTCAAATGTGGCTTCCCAGCACCCATTCCCACCCTCAGCCTCTTTTTCTCAATAGGATTTAGCAACTGTAAAGAAAGTGTAGCATGTGGCAAGACAGTTGGCTGCGGAAGGTTCAGTTGGGCTCTGCAAGTTTCCAGATTTCCATGTACTCCAGAGTGGGAAGTGGTACAATTGAAGTTATTTGGAAAAAGGGCCATTGACTGAGTTATTTTGTGTCAACCACTATATTAAGGAATTCTGTTAGAATGGTATAAATGTTCCTACACACATTCAATATTACAATATTCATTTGATTGTGATCAAGCATAATCATATCCTGATAGCCTGCTAGTAAACCCACTTGGTCTCTAGGAAAATATTTTAATCAGTTTCTGATGATAAGGTGTGGAATTGGGCAGGCAAAATGTGTTTGAGCATGATTTATATTTTCATTTCTATTTAAATCATTCTATAGCCGCACCAATTTCCCCAGGCAGTTAAAAATTAATGAGCCAAAGACACCACAGGCCATTGGCAAGTGCCCATCATTCTTCAGAATTTCAGAACAAGCAAGGTGATTAATCCATTTACTGCACAGGAAATATTGGAGGTGGCAGATGCTTTCTTCAATTGTGATCTATATTGAGAAGAAAATTAAAACCTTAGCTATAGCAATTAACTGACTGCTGCATTGAATTCAGTGTTATCCTTAGCTTTTTTTTCTTGTGGAAAACATGAATATAAATGCTTCTAACTTTCATGACATGAAGAGGTGAGGAGTTGGGGGGGGTTCCCTTGTTGTTTTATTTCTTTATCTTTTAATTATTAATGACACTCAGTTGCTTGGTTTGGGTTATGATTTCTGGGCTGGTGAACCACTAGGGAACGCTGCTTCAGAAACTGATTAATCTGTAGCCATTAAAACACTTCACAGACATTGTAGCAGAACTGTCAGTATCTCTTCATCAGCAGAACTGCCAGTATCTCTTCATTAGCTCCAAGATAGGGAGCATTATATAAGTATATCGAAACCTCAACTACAACATCCTCCTCAGGGTATATTAACACTGCAGGATTTGACAATATTTCGGGACTAATTTCATGCTTATTCAGATTCTTTTTCATCATAGGGAATTTACAAAGTTACAGACATCTGTCTTAATAACACTCAGCACATTAAACATGGGTCTTGAGGACATTAGGTGACTGAGACTGTAGGAAGTCGATTCTCCCCATCATTTTGAAATGATCAGAAGAGAGTCCTTCATGGCTTTTGAAGATTTACTGAGTTGATTTGTCTTTATTCTGTAAATTATACTCTTTGGGTTTTTTTAATATAATTACAGGCTATATGTAAGACTTGTAATGTGTGCAGTGATAGTTTGAGGTGGAAGACACATTACATGAAATGAGGTAGATTTACGATACTGAACCTTGTGAACTTTCTCTTCCACTGTAAATCCCACCAAGCCTTATGTTAATGGCACTCATTAACAAATGATCAGAATAGGGTGCATGTAGGTAAAACCATATTTTGCTTGACCTTTTCTCCACGCTTCCATAATCTGTCCAAATTTAGCAAGAGATAAAACCAAGTGATTTCTCAGCATTCCCAGTATGTACATTTTATAACCGGTCATTGTGTTCTTAAGCCAGGGGATTCTCAAAATTTTCATAGCATAGGCTGCCAAGCAATGAAAGCAATTACATAATGGGTGTTCCCATCCCGTTACAAGTTTCTGAGTTGAAAGTGTCTATGTTATGGTCAATATATTTGACTTGGTTTTGCTTTTCTCTAGGAATTTCATTATAGCCACAGTTGGAAGCAAGATGTGGAGCCATAAGGCTTAGGACTGACTCAATGTGTCTAATGTTATGTAGATGGATGATAAGTTCTGACATATCTGTAGAACTGGTCTGGTGCACAACTAGTGTAAGTAACCATATGTGACACTTTCTAAGATATACATGAAAAGATCAATTGTATTTTAAGTATAGTAAACATCTCCTTCTTCCCCCTAGATAGACCCTGCTTACCTCCTTTGGATCAGAGACATGCCACAGACAAACTTAATGAACTACATCTTCTGCCCAAAGCTCAGCTGAGGAGCTGAAGAATGGCCAAAGCTGTAGAAATGGGAGAGTTTCTTCAGCTCTGCAAGTTGCTTGTTCTTTTGTTTGTGGTTTTACAATGTGTCTGAGACAATTACAGTAACTGCTCCTGAGGATCTAGGTGTCATACCTCAGTTTTCACCTGCTTTTGCAAACACACAGGAGGTGGAGGTATAAAGAAAAATACATAGGAAACATAATGTGCTTGACTTGACTGTAAAATCTTGTTCTAACAATAATAAAGAAGACATTTACAGTAGCTCCTTTTATCAATGAAGCAGGAAGTATTTTAATCTGATGTTTTTTGCTTTTCATGCATAATCAAATAAGAATAGCATTTATTCTTTTGGAAAACCTCAACAAATACTTGTAAAAGTTTCACAAGCCCATTCTGAAATCTCCAATTTGAATGGAATATTTATCCACTTTTTCCCTCAGGACAAAAAGCTAAATGGTTTAACATTTTTACTTTTTCATTTTTTAAATCTCCATTAATTCTTGATATTCATACTTTATGAATGGGAAAATAAAAATACAAATTGGGAAAACAGTCAAAATTACAGAAGGGAGAATGTGAAAGAAAATATAAAATTTCCTAGCTCCTGTTTGTACATTTTGTCTCCTCTTGCAATAATTAGTTGTAGAAACAATTGCATTTGCATATGATCCTTTTCTGTGTTTTTTTTTAAATCATCAGACACAAACAAAGTCCATTAGCAGTTGAAAAGTGTGGTTGTTCTGCTTAGACCTTTGCTGTAATCTCCATGTAAGCCGATAGTGAAATTTCCCACCATAGAAAACTACATTTCATGGGGAATTGTGCTAGTTTTGTCTGGGATAGAGTAAATTTTCTTCAGAGTAGTTAGTATGGGGCTGTGTTTTGGATTTGAGTTGAAAAATGGGATGATAACACAGAGCTTTTTTAGTTACTGCTGAGCAGTGCTTACAAAGAGTCAAGAGCTTTCTACCTCTCACACTACCCCACCAGTGAGTGGGCTGGGGAAGCACAAGACACTGGGAGGGGAAACAGCTGAGACAGCTGACCCCAACAGACAAAAGGGATGTTCCACACCATATGATGTCGTGCTCAGCCTATAAAGCTGAGGGAAGAAGAAGGAAGGAGGAGGCATTCAGAATTGTGATGTTTTTCTTGCCGAGTAACTGTTATGTATGATGAAACCTTGCTTTCCTGGAGATGACTGAACACCTGCCTGATGATGGGCAGCAGTGAGTGAATTCCTTTGTTTTATCTGCTTGTGTGCATACTTTTACATTACCCATTAAACTCTCTTTATTTCAACACATGAGTTTTCTCACTTTAAATCTTTGGATTCTCTCTCCCATCCCCTTGGGAGAATTGAGTGGCTGTGTGATTCTTAGTTGCTGGCTGGAGTAAAACCATGGAAGAAATAAACTCTTCCATTCAAAATCAATATATCTGTTTGCATAGACTTTCCTCAGAAGGGGCAAAAAAGGACTTTGCACTCAGTTTTTCTAGAAGCAGGCACATAAGCAGCGAGTAGGAAGTTTGGGAAGCAATAACTGTATATAACTGAACTTAAACTTTAAGAGGAGTAAGGTGGTTTATGTGGAAGAATGAAGTAACTTACATCACCTTCAGAGCAAAGAGAAAGCTGGAAAGGACTTGTGACCCCCAAGCTGCAATTTTTTGGACGTGGAAGGTCTCCTGGGGTAGCATTGTCTTGATCTGCTGCTGTTCAGTGTGGATTGCCAAGTCACACTCTAAATTATGAAATTTTTATTGACAAGTGAATAGGTTCTTTTTTTCCATCCTGCCACCTAAAACAAGTAATGATTTTAAGGTAATCTTAGTTCCTTTCTCAAATAACAATTCTAATATGCTGTGAATGTCTTATCCAGGGTTGCTACATTTATGTACATTTGGATTTCATTGTAATACATGGTTTGGTTTGTACTATGTTTTACCTGCCTTCCCTTTTATGTATATGATGACTTGTGAGACCTTTGGATAACTTTGTCATGAAAGAAATTATTTTCTAAATAAAAATAGGTTGCTCTCTATAAAAAGCAACTGGAAAATTCAGCTTCCTTGTTGAAACATAAAAACTGTTTTTAAATTATGTCCATTGTTATTGAATGATTCTTAATTTTGAAAAAGAACTGTTAATATTAAATACATTTCTTAAACACATATAGTGACACTGAGGCTTATTCTACTCATCTGTTTTGAAAAGATTAAAAAGGACACAGATCAGATTTTTTTGTGAAGTGCTGTGTCAAGATCATGGAAAATGTGCTGCCTGGCTTGCAGCACTTACAAGATAAGACACAGTGTAGGTAGACAGCAAATCTAGAGTGAGACAGAAGATGAGGACAGGAGCTACAATAAGACTAATAATTATAATAAAGGTTATCTGCTATGGTATTTTTGAACCTGAGGGTTCTACATCATTGTAAACTTTTAAAATAGGTATCAGCGGTCCCCATTGGCTTTTTACCTAGCTATTATTAGTTGGCTGTTTCCAAATCCTGTGAGCCTCAAGATGGGAATTGAATGATGAGAAGTTAAAGGCTTTATGTGCTAATTCAAGGAGTGCACTCTATTCGTAAAAGTGCTAAGAACTCCTGTGGCAGAAACTGTCAAATGAATAGTTTGGGCCACTATCACTGATGGAGTGGAAATGTCAAAGAGCAACTCATTTGAGTCAGAGAACAAATAGGCAGGGAGACTCAGAGCTTTAAAAAGCATGAAAGGTAAGAGCAAGTAGATGAACTAGGTGTGATGGAAAAAAAAGAGTCTGACTTGAAAGTCTCGAAAGGACCGCTATGGATAATATGTTTCTCTACTGCCCTGTCTTTATAATGAAGAAGTTTTTCATAACGTGAGTCAGAAGATCCCAAGCCCTAAATTCACAGAATCACAGAATCACAGAATAACCAGGTTGGAAGAGACTCACTGGATCGTCGAGTCCAACCATTCCCACCAATCCCTAAATCATGCCCCTAAGTACTTCATCCATCCTCACCTTAAACACCTCCAGGGACGGTGACTCAACTACCTCCCTGGGCAGATTGTTTCAAATCCTAACCACCCTCTCCAGGAAGAATTTTTTCCTGATCTCAAGCCTAAATCTCCCCTGGTGGAGCTTGAGGCCATTCCCTCTCGTCCTGTCCCCTGTCACTTGGGAGAAGAGGCCAGCACCCTCCTCTCCACAACCTCCCTTCAGGTAGTTGTAGAGAGTAATAAGGTCTCCCCTCAGCCTCCTCTTCTCCAGGCTGAACAACCCCAGCTCTCTCAGCCGCTCCTCATAAGATTTGTTCTCCAGCTCCTTCACCAGCTTTGTTGCTCTTCTCTGGACTCGCTCCAGAGCCTCAACATCCTTCTTGTGGTGAGGGGACCAGAACTGAGCACAGTACTCGAGGTGCGGTCTCACCAGTGCCGAGTACAGAGGGAGAATAACCTCCCTGGACCTGCTGGTCACGCCGTTTCTGATACAAGCCAAGATGCCATTGGCCTTCTTGGCCACCTGGGCACACTGCTGGCTCATGTTCAGTCGGCTGTCAACCAACACTCCCAGGTCCTTCTCCTCCTGGCAGCTTTCCAGCCAGGCTTCTCCTAGTCTGTATCTCTGCTTAGGGTTGTTGTGTCCCAAGTGCAGGACCCGGCATTTGGCCTTCTTAAACCTCATGCCGTTGGTCTCAGCCCAGCAGTCCAACCTGTTCAGGTCCCTTTGCAGAGCCTCCCGACCCTCCAGCAGATCGACACTTCCACCCAGCTTAGTGTCATCTGCAAACTTGCTAAGGGAGGACTCAATGCCTTCATCCAGGTCGTTGATAAAGACATTAAACAGGACTGGACCCAGCACTGAGCCCTGGGGAATCCCACTTGGAACTGGCCTCCAGCTGGATTTAACTCCATTCACCACCACCCTCTGGGCCCAGTCATCCAACCAGTTTTTCACCCAGGAGAGTGTGCGCCTGTCCAGACCAGCGGCCAACAGTTTCCGAAGCAGAATGCTGTGAGAAACTGTATCAAAGGCTTTACTGAATTCCAGGAAGATACATCCACAGCCTTTCCCTCATCCAATAGTTTAGTTACTCGGTCATAGAAGGAGATCAGATTACTCTGGCAAGACCTGCCTTTCATGAACCCGTGTTGACTGGGCCTGATCACCCGGTTCTCTTGCAAGTGCTTCTTGATAGCACTCAAGATCACCCGCTCCATGACTTTCCCCGGTACCGAGGTCAGACTGACAGGCCTGTAGTTCCCCGGATCCTCCCTGCACCCCTTCTTATAGATGGGCACGACATCAGCCAGCCTCCAGTCCAGTGGAACCTCCCCAGTCATCCAGGACTGCTGGAAGATGATGGAAAGGGGTTTGGCCAGCACATCTGACAGTTCCCTCAAAACTCTTGGGTGGACTCCATCCGGCCCCATAGACTTGTGGGCATCTAGCTGGGCAAGCAAGTCTCTAACCACCTCCTCTTGGACCTTGGGAATCTCATACTTCTCTTCCAACCCTTGGGGTTGTGCACAGAGGGAACAATTATCCTTACTATTAAAGACTGAGGCAAAGTAGGCATTGAGCACTTCAGCCTTGTCTTCGTCCCCTGTTACTGTTTTTCCCTCTGCATCTACTAGGGACTGGAGATTCTCCCTAGCCCTCCTTTTGCTGTTGATGTATTTGTAGAAAGACTTTTTGTTGTCTTTCACAGTCTTGGCCAATCACATTTCTAGTTAGCCTTAGCCCTCCTGACTTTTTCCCTGCACAATCTCACTTCCTCCCTATAGTCCACCTAGGATGCCTGCCTCCTCCTCTTCCTATTGATGTCTCTTAGGACCTCCCTACTCAACCATGCTGGTTTCTTACCCTGCCGGCTACTTTTCCAGAACTTGGGGACTGCTTTCTCCTGAGCTGCTAGGAGTTCCTTCTTGAAGAGTGCCCAGCCCTCATGGACACCTAACTTGTATCTGTTGACTTCTCTTTTATCTTCTGCCACTAGTGAAAAATAGTTTGTGTAAGTCCAGCTGGGCTTTGGCTTTTCTCTGTGCACCCTAACTGCCTAAGAAATGCTATTTCACTTTTCTTTCATTGTCTGTCTTTGATTCCACTTCATGTATGTTCTCTCTTTGTACTTTAGTTCTTTAAAAATTTCCTCTTTAAGCTCTTGCTAAAATGTCTTCATCTTTCTGTAGAGCAGGATACCTTGTTCCTTAGTGCTAATAATAACTATAGTTTTCTCAAATCCAGAAACCATCCAAAGCAACTCTGACCCTCTTCAAGTCTCCCAGGGGATCTTGGCCAGAAATATATTAAAGTCTGTGTTCTTAAAGTCTAGAATTCTAACTCTCTGTCTTAGAATCTGGGTTACAGATACTTCTGCCATCATCTGGTACAGACAGTCAAAGTGAACCATGGGCTATATGGTATGAATATTGGATTCCCAGTTCTCTGTTTAAGTGGCAGCAAATGAAAAAGGAAGGGCCCAAATTTGGATGAACACAAGAAAATCCATGCATCTGGTTTTGTAAATGTAGCTATACTTATTTGCAACTCTGCATAAATTTTAATTGAAACATTTTTATGGATATCATGCATTCATTGACACAAACTTCGGTAGCTATGAAATATTCAGTCCAACTTGATAGACAATAATAAAGAATCTTAATTTGATGAAAAGAGAATTAATTGTTAAAGTCTTAAAACTTGCACTAATGAGACAAAATGGCATATTTACTTTCATGTGACATTTTAATTACTATCTCTTTACCAAAGTTCACCTCTCATTGAGTAATGTAATATCAGGGATGTTTACCAGAGAACATGTCAAAGGTGATCCTAATGTAAGTGACCTTTTGAAAGCCTGTGTTGTGTCATCTTCCACTCTTTCATATGAAAAGGTAAGTTATAAAGAATGCAATGCTGAAACTATGGTTCCTTTTGTGGCAGGAAAGTGATACTTGGACCATGTTTTATTAGATTCTGCTTTTGTTACAGACTGATGAATACCTACTGCCTGAACCTACTTGCAGTAGGTCTAGACTTCTTGCTGCAGTTGAAGCTCTAAAGTATTTCATTTTAATAAAATATTTCTAATGTGCCAATAAAGTTATTCTACATTTTCTTCTGCTCAGTAATCCAGAAAATTTACTGTTGTAAACAAGAAAAAACAGTCTTGTATATCCTTGGTGTTTTCAGCAAGTATTTTAAATCATTCAAACTAGCTATATACATGCTGAAATGTGCAAAGTCTGAAGATAAACTCCAAAAGAACATATGGACCAAGAAGTAAAATTTAGGTGGGATAAGGGATGCAGAAGTATTCTAAGATAACTGCTTTATCTGCCTGGAATTCTAACCATGAAATCTTTTCCAATAAACTTATACTGGGCAAGACTACTAGTTCAGACAGATTGCATATAGTGAAGCTGAACAGTCTGCCTTCTGCTTGTGAAAGGCAGGATTTTTGCTGCTCTCTTTCTTGCCCTGTGACTCCTGCATTCATATCTGGACAGCAGCCAGATTCCAATAAAAGGGATAGCTTGCATGCAATATAGTCTACAACTTGATGGTTAGAGTTCTTTATTGGGAATACAAAGGACTTTCAAGCTGATAAATTTAACACTACTCTATTTTCTTGGGCAAATGTTCTAACCATTTTGTTATTAGCCAGAAAGGAGGAAAAATAGCATTTTTCTATCAATTAGAAGTTTGCTATGTATCCAGATACGTATGTTCTTAAAGGCAAAGTGTTAGAGTATAAAATCCCCAATGCCCATCAATTTACAACACTAAACTGCACTGAGGCAATCCAGAATCCAGAAAACATTTTAATCATGTTTGTCCTTCCAGTTCTAGTCTTGGGAACCAACTTCTGCAATATGACTTCCACATCTACAGTTTGGTGCTTAATTTGGAATGAACAGTTTCACAGTGACTAATCTCTTTCACAGTGCTCCTAATCTGATGCTAAGTAAATGAATATGTCAGTGAATTACTGCTTGATGGATAGACACCACATAAAGGCTATAAGATTTCAGTAAACATTCTTAAGCATGTTACTAAATTGTTCTAATATTTGCAACTTGAAAGCTGAGTTTCTACCTTTAGACTGATTCTATCTAAGGGCCCAGACCCATTGCATTGAATGCTGTAAGTGTACATAAGGAACATTAAGCTTTATGCAATATTGTAAAAATCCTTATTAAACACTGAGAGACTAACAGAAGAGGTTGGTGGATATTGCAAACTAATCATTTCACATTCACTTTTTTAAATTAAATCAGCATTTGAATTTTATTCTTATAAAAGCACTTTAAAATATGAAAATATTTTAGTATTTTTAAGTTTGTTTAACACATCTGAAACACTCCAAATTAAGGACATTATTCTCAATTACACCAAGACCATTTTACATTGTTCTGGCAGCAATTATAGTTATATGCATCTCAAAGCCCCTATGCACTTGTGAAGAGGTTTAAAGAGGATGTAATGTAAATCAGAATTCAGTCATAATCTTTTAGTATAGATTGCAATGTTCATTTATAAATGGTAATGATTAACAAAAACATATCACCTTTACCTTCTTCATACCAATCTATTCATTCTAAGCTACAGAACAGTTCCTGATAGTTTTACATATTTGAGTATTTCCATGTGAGTATCTACTTCAAATCTGCATTTTCATGTAATTATTTTCCAAAGAAATAAAGAATTATTTCTATTTTCCCATTTAATTTTATCAATAATATGTAAGCAATATGGTGTCTCTGTTTTAAGAGAGCATTTCTCTTTGAAAGTTGAAATAAAAATATAGCTCCTCAGCACTATGATGTTTGCCTAAGGCCTTTTAGCAGTTTAAAACTTGTCCATTAATTCTCAATGCTTTCCTAGAGAAACACTTGTGTAAGAAAATCCAGCAGTATTCTTTTCACCGCCTGGATTAACTTTGATTAAATGATTTCCAAAGATTTTATGGTGAGAAGGGATTTTCAGGCCTGTGTTCTGTGTAAGAAGTGTGATTTTCCTCAGGTCTCTCTGCAGTCAATGCAGAAAGACATATAAGGAGACTCATATGTTAAAGGAGTTTATTTTGAAACTGTATTTGTATATCCATTCACTAATTGAAGATTACTGAATCACAGAATCACTAGGTTGGAAAAGACTTCCAGGATCATTGAGTCCAACCATTCTTATCAACCACTAAACCATGTCCCTGAGCACCTCATCCACCTGTCTTTTAAATATCTCCTGGGATGGTGACTCAACCACCTCCCTAGGCAGCCTGTTACAGCACCTGATAAAACTTTTGGTGAAAACATTTTTCTGAAGTCCAGCTTGAACGTCTCATGGTGGAGCTTGAGGTCATTCCCCCTTGACCCATCCCCTGTCACCTGGGAGAAGAGGCCAGCTCCTTCCTCTCTACAATCTCCTTTCAGGTAGTTATAGAGAGCAGTAAGGTCTCCCCTCAGCCTCCTCTTCTCCAGGCTAAACAACACCAGTTCTCTCAGCTGCTTCTCGTAAAATTTGTTCTCCAGCCCCTTCACCAGCTTCGTTGCTCTTCTCTGGACTCGCTCCAGAGACTCAACATCCTTCTTGTGGTAAGGGGCCCAGAACACAGTATTCAAGGAGCGATCTCACCAGTGCAGAATACAGAGGGAGAATAACCTCCCTGGACCTGCTGGTCACGCCGTTTCTGCTACAGGCCAAGATGCCATGGGCACACTGCTGGCTCATGTTCAATCAGCTGTCGACCAACACCCCCAAGTCCTTCTCCTCCTGGGAGCTTTCCAGCCAGGCTTCTCCTAGTTTGTACCTCTGCTTAGGGTTGTTGTGCCCCAAGTGCAGGACCCGGCATTTGGCCGTGTTAAACCTTATGCCATTGGACTCAGCCCAACGGTCCAGCCTGTTCAGATCCCTTTGCAGAGCCTCCCTGCCCTCCAGCAGGTTGACACTTCCACCCAGCTTAGTGTCATCTGCAAACTTGCTAAGGGTGCACTCGATGCCTTCATCCAGGTCATTGATATAGATATTGAACAAGGCTGGACCCAGCACTGACCCCTGGGGAACACCACTTGTGACCGACCTCCAACTGGAATTACCTCCATTTAACACCACTCTCTGGGCCTGGCCATCTAACTATTTTTCCACCCAGGAGAGCTTTCTTCTTTCCAGGCCAAAGGCTGACAGTTTCCTAAGGAGAATGCTGTGAGAAACTGTGTCAAACACTTTACTGAAGTCCAAGAAGACTATATCCACAGTCTTTCCCTCATCCAGTAGTCAAGTCATTTTGTCATAGAAGGAGATCAGGTTAGTTTGGCAAGACCTGCCTTTTGTGAACCCGTGTTGATTGGACCTGACCTCCTGGCTCTCTTGCATGTTCCTTGTGATATCCCTCAAGATCACCTGTTTCATGACTTTTCCCAGCACTGAGGTCAGACTGACAGGCCTGTAGCTTCCTGGATCCTCCCTGAGACCCTTCTTATAGATGGGTATAACATCAGCCAGCCTTCAGTCCAGTGGAACTTCTCCAGTCAGCCAGGACCATTGGAAGATGATGGAAAGGGGTTTGGCAATCATGCCTGCCATCTCTCTCAATACCCTCAGGTAAATCCCATCTGGTCCCATAGTCTTGAGTGTCTAGCTGCACAAGTAAGTCTCTAACCACCTCCTCTTGAATCATGGGAGTTTTGTTCTGCTCTTCTAAGTCCTGGGTATGTACACAGAGGGAACAGCTTTCCTTACTGTTAAAGACTGAAGCAAAGAAGGCACTAAGTACCTCAGCTTTGTCCTCATCTTTTGTCACAATTGTTCCCTTTGCATCCAGTAAGGACTGAATATACTCCCTAGTCCTCCTTTTATTGTTAATGTATTTATAGAAAGTTTTTTTTATTATCTTTCACCAACTTAGCCAATCTGAGCTCTAGTTGGGCTTTAGCCCTCCTGATTTTTCCTTTGCATGATCTCACTTCTTCCCTGTAGTCCACTCAAGATGCATGTCGCTTCTTCTGAAGTTCATAGACATTCATCTTCCATGATGTTATATACAAGATAACCATAATCTAAGATGTTAAATACAAGATAATCATCAGTTCCTCTTATATGTGAGTCTTCTTCTGAATGTCACACTCAAACCTCTGTAATTATTCACCTAAGTATAGCCAAGGTACAGAGTCAACTGTCCTGAAACGAAAGTACACTTTGAATATGATAATTATGAAGTAGTAAGAGACATAAATTTATAAGTGGTAGTTAGATAAACACTCCTATTAGATGGCCAGTGACTGAATAAAATGGAAAAAAAAGGCATTAGAGAATAAAATATTACTCATGAGATAGCATATAATTTTTTCCCTATTCAGAGATTATTATTATATATGAGTACATTATTGTAATGGGCATACTGGTTGTCCCATGAAAAACATTAAAAAAACCCTCATCAAGCAATCCCAGTCAGAAAATTTAGTACAGTTGGAACAGGCATGGAAAGAGGAAATGTGAGTCCTATGAGAAGACTAAGTTTTGACAAGTAAGACTCAAGTGTAAAATTTTTGTGGCATAATGCAAGACATACTCCAACCCAAACAGTTACATTAACATGAGAGTCTGGTAGAAAAAGTAACAGGCAAAACCATAAAATAGAAGTTAAACAGATTGGATAGGTAAATCAGCTATATCTTTTCATTCTCAAATGGATTGTCAGATATTGTGAACAAAAAAAAGTTTATCCAGTCTCTTTAGTCATAACTTTTTCATGCTTCTTTCAGGAGAATAGAAGGATGAAAAGCATTTTGTTTGTATGACTTTCTGTATGACATAATCTGATTACAGCATTATAGAATGGGCTTTGGTAAATGAAAGAAGTCCATTGCTGGAAAGCAATTTGCCATGGTATATCTATTCAAGTAAACAATATGGTATATCTCTAGCAAGATTAAAAAAAAAAAAACAATAAGGGAAAATTCACATTGCACTGCCTCTGAAGCCAGTATTGGTACATTCTATATTTCTTGGAATAAAAAGCATGCAAAGCCAAGAATATAACATAGCTGTAAATATCACTTTCCTTTTACATCCTCAATGTAAGTCTCTGTAAAGCTGTAATTGGGTGGTCTTTTCCCCCAAACACAATGCACGCAGCTTCAATGAATTTGTTTCTTTCTATTGGTAAGTGTAAGGAATTCACAGAGTACTTTATTACCATGCACAGAGTTCAGTGGATCCACTAAGATATACAAGAAGTGTAGCATTTACCACGGGAGGAGAAACTGAGGTAATGGGGGTTGTTCAGCCTGAAGACAAGATGGTTTTGGGTGCACCTGACAGTAGCCTTCCCAATAACTATGGGGAGAAAGTGTTGGCCTCTTCACAGTAGCACATGGCTGGAGAAAAAGAGGAAAAACTCACAAGTTGTAAAAAAAGAGTTTCTGGTTGGGTCTAAGGAGGAACATTTGCACTAAAGGACAATGAAGTAATAGTGACACAGGCAGCCCAAAGAGACTGCTAAATATCCATCGTTGGAGGTTTTCAAGATTAAACTGGAAAAATCCCTGAGTAACCTGTTTGGATCCCCTGACTAACCTGACTTGATCCTATAGCTTACCTTGCTTTGAGCTATGAATTGGACTAGGGATCCTGAGGTCCTTTCCAACTTGAATTATCTTATAAAATTATAGGAAGTTACATGTATTAAAAATCAACAAAAAAAGTTATTTTAAAAACTAATTACAGCATCCTGAACAGTA
Organism: Clamator glandarius; assembly: GCA_033459285.1. Classification (NCBI taxonomy): domain Eukaryota; kingdom Metazoa; phylum Chordata; class Aves; order Cuculiformes; family Cuculidae; genus Clamator; species Clamator glandarius. Next base: position 3,746,264 of record JAUNZM010000105.1, read on the forward strand.
AAATGGTCCTTACTCATACAATGGATAATATAATTCACAGAAGGTGATGTCACCAATTCAATAAAATGCTATCCACATTTTTTCCGGTGTATAAAATCCAATCCTTGTGTTTATGTTCCTATGTCTAATACACCAGTAAAATAAATTTGGAGGATTTTTGTCTTCCAGTTTGCCACCTGTTCAATGTGAGGGACTTCACAATGCCCAGTTGCAATATGAATGATGATTTGTGCTTACTAACACCAAAAACAAGTGCAGGGATCTCAAAGCAACTGAAGTTCATGGCTCCACAAATTCATGCAAATAAAAAAAAACTTCAATTAAAAGATGGAAAACTCTCTCTAGAACTGTTAATTTTTTTTAACACACATAGTACATTCAAACACATAATGATGTCTTGCAATTGCAAATATCTCTTGACATGTTTTTTAATGCCCTGCATAAGTAATTTGAAGCTTCTTTACTCAACAACAAAGTGATATTCCCAAATAATCATCTTTTTAAACTCCCCTTGAAATTAGGCAGAAGCCTCTGTGATATTCAGGCTGGGCACACCATGGTGTTATAAACAGATCTGATCATTCGCTATTTTTTCTGTACGCATGTATAATTGTGGGATTTCTTTGGAGACATTTCGATTCACATTAGAATAGAACAGAAAATCATGTCCAAATACACAGTTTCTGAGGTTGAAGCAAAAAGGATGCATCTTCTTTTTAAATAAAGGCAACATTTTACCATAAGGGAGATTTAAAAGTAAGGGAATATCTTAATTTCAAAAAAACACTGTAAAGGCCGGGACTCTAGTCCTTAAATTTGCCACTTCACAGAATCACAGAATCACAGAATGACCAGGTTGGAAGAGACCCACTGGATCATCAAGTCCAACCATTCCCACCAATCCCTAAATCATGCTCCTAAGTACCTCATCTACCCTAACCTTAAACATCTCCAGGGAGGGTGACTCAACCACCTCCCTGGGCAGAACGTTCCAATGCCTAACCACCCTCTCTGTGAAGAATTTCTTCCTAATCTCAAGCCTAAATCTCCCCTGGCGGAGCTTGAGGCCATTCCCTCTCGTCCTGTCCCCTGTCACTTGGGAGAAGAGGCCAGCACCCTCCTCTCCACAACCTCCTTTCAGGTAGTTGTAGAGAGTAATAAGGTCTCCCCTCAGCCTCCTCTTCTCCAGGCTGAACAACCCCAGCTCTTTCAGCCGCTCACAGAATCACAGAATCACAGAATGACCAGGTTGGAAGAGACCCACTGGATCGTCGAGTCCAACCATTCCCACCATTCCCTAAATCATGCTCCTAAGCACCTCATCTACCCTAACCTTAAACACCTCCAGGGACGGTGACTCAACCACCTGCCTTGGCAGACTGTTCCAATCCCTAACCACCCTCTCTGTGAAGAACTTCTTCCTAATCTCAAGCCTAAATCTCCCCTGGCCGAGCTTGAGGCCATTCCCTCTCGTCCTGTCCCCTGTCACTTGGGAGAAGAGGAGAGCTCCCTCCTCTCCACAACCTCCCTTCAGGTAGTTGTAGAGAGTAATAAGGTCTCCCCTCAGCCTCCTCTTCTCCAGGCTAAACAACCCCAGCTCTCTTAGCTGCTCCTCGTAAGATTTCTTCTCCAGCCCCTTCACCAGCTTTGTTGCCCTTCTCTGGACTCGCTCCAGAGCCTCAGCATCCTTCTTGTGGTGAGGGGCCCAGAACTGAACACAGTACTCGAGGTGCGGTCTCACCAGTGCCGAGTACAGGGGGAGAATAACCTCCCTGGACCTGCTGGTCACGCCATTTCTGATGCAGGCCAAGATGCCATTGGCCTTTTTGGCCACCTGGGCACACTGCTGGCTCATGTTCAGTCGGTTGTCAACCAACACTCCCAGGTCCTTCTCCTCCTGGCAGCTTTCCAGCCAGGCTTCTCCTAGTCTGTATCTCTGCTTAGGGTTGTTGTGCCCCAAGTGCAGGACCCGGCATTTGGCCTTGTTAAACCTCATGCCGTTGGTCTCAGCCCAGCAGTCCAGCCTGTTCAGGTCCCTTTGCAGAGCCTCCCGACCCTCGAGCAGATCCACACTTCCTCCCAGCTTGGTGTCATCTGCAAACTTGCTAAGGGAGGACTCAATGCCTTCATCCAGGTCGTTGATAAAGACATTGAACAGGACTGGACCCAGCACTGAGCCCTGGGGAACCCCACTTGTCATTGGCCTCCAGCTGGATTTAACTCCATTTACCACCACCCTCTGGGCCCGGTCATTCAACCAGTTTTTCACCCAGGAGAGTGTGCGCCTGTCCAGGCCAGAGGCTGACAGTTTCCGAAGCAGAATGCTACGAGAAACTGTATCAAAGGCTTTACTGAAGTCCAGGAAGACCACATCCACAGCCTTTCCCTCGTCCAAGAGTTTAGTCACTTGGTCATAGAAGGTGATCAGATTACTCTGGCAAGACCTGCGTTTCATGAACCCGTGTTGACTGGGCCTGATCACCCGGTTCTCTTGCAAGTGCTTCTTGATAGCACTCAAGATCACCCGCTCCATGACTTTCCCCGGTACCGAGGTCAGACTGACAGGCCTGTAGTTCCCCGGATCCTCCCTGCGCCTCTTCTTATAGATGGGCACGACATCAGCCAGCCTCCAGTCCAGCGGAACCTCCCCAGTCATCCAGGACTGTTGGAAGATGATGGAAAGGGGTTTGGCCAGCACATCTGACAGTTCCCTCAAAACTCTTGGATGGACTCCATCCGGCCCCATAGACTTGTGGGCATCTAGCTGGGCAAGCAAGTCTCTAACCACCTCCTCTTGGACCTTGGGAATCTCATACTTCTCTTCCAACCCTTGGGGTTGTGCACAGAGGGAACAATTTTCCTTACTGTTAAAGACTGAGGCAAAGTAGGCATTGAGCACCTTAGCCTTGTCTTCGTCCCCTGTTACTCTTGCTCCCTCTACATCTACTAGGGACTGGAGATTCTCCTTAGCCCTCCTTTTGCTGTTGATGTATTTGTAGAAAGACTTTTTGTTGTCTTTCACAGTCTTGGCCAATCGCATTTCTAGTTGGGCCTTAGCCCTCCTGACTTTTTCCCTGCACGTTCTCACTTCCTCCCTATAGTCCACCCAGGATGCCTGCCCCTTCCTCCAGAGGTCGTAGACCCTCCTCTTCCTATTGATGTCTCTTAGGACCTCCCTACTCAACCACTCTGGTTTCTTACCCCTCCGGCTACTTTTCTGGAACTTGGGGACGGCTTTCTCCTGAGCTGCTAGGAGTTCCTTCTTGAAGAGCGCCCAGCCCTCATGGACACCTTTGGCACTTATGTATTTCTTTTCCATTCTACCACAAACTTTTAATCACCAAGGTTTAAATTAATGAAAATAGAAGGTAATACTGTGGAAATACTTCAACCACAGTGAAGGTGGTAAGCTCAGCCATGATACAAAAAGCATTTATTCTAGTCTTACAAAGAGTGCACCTGTTCTTCACACTTTCCACCATACAAAAGAGCCAGTAAACCTTGGAAAATGCTGTGCAGACTATTAAAATCCTTATGTATTCAACAATATCATTATATATTATATATTAAAGCTATATAATCTGAAAACCTAATAAAAGCTGGCATTATAGTTTAGTCAATGTGTTGAAAGTGACTTGTTTTATGTGTGGCAACATTACAGGGAAAGCTAACAGAAGCTTAGATTATGCCAATGTATAATCATTAAATATAGTACTAATCTGGCCGTTAATTAACCCTGGACTACTATGTTTTGGGCAGCTCAGGGGGGACAAAAAAAAAAAAAAAAAACCAAGAAAGCAAACAAAGAAAGAACAATACCTTGCAAAATCACTGAAAAATAGAGGCAGAGCATAAACATTTAGTTGAATAACGACACAGCTGACCAGTTTGGATTGCCACTTAAAAACCTTTGCTCTGCTGCCTTACCCAACACATGCTGAAAGAGCAAGTAGATGAAATCTGCTGCAGAGCCATTATCATCTGTTCATTTTATTTCCATTGCCAATTATCCTTAATTATTGGAAACTTTTTTCAATGTATAATGACTGCTGAAATGTTAGCATGCTCATTAAATTGAAGCTCTACCTCAAGAAACAGATTTTGATAATCTACTTTATGTTATAGACCTGCATTTTCAAGTACTCCATCCCCTGTTAACTCAAGTCCATCTTTATGGAACATTTTCCAAGATATATTTATGTATTTATCTATTTTTACAGGAGAAATGAGGAAAAGGCCAGATTTCCTTGATGAGAGCTGATATAATTACTATAAAAGGACAGATGTGACCTGAATTGCTAGTACCTAATGAATAAATATGGACAAACACTCCTGCTGGAGGGAGGAGTGGATGATGTCACTTGAAAAAAAAACAAAAGGAAGTTGCAATTCACTTGGAAAGACAGCAAATAATTTCATTAGAATCTGCCCATTTAGAAGACCCATAGCAGCTCACTGTACACCCAGTCATGTGGGCTGGATGTTATCCTAGAGACCATCTTGAAACCTGGTCTCATGAGCTGCAAAAAGAACGAGGACACAACACACACTGTGTCACATCCAGAGAATACAATCTTGCCTGATATGCCTGTGGATTTCCTATCTCTGCTGTAGTGCACTTCCAAAAAAGCTAGGGAAAATTCAGTTCAGAGTATGTTTGTTTTAGACATTAAAAAGTATGAAAAATAGTAGTAGGAAATTTGGCATGAGCAACTGAAAAAAATAGTATGTGTGAAAGAAACAGTAAAGTCAGAGGGACTTCTCTGAGCTTTTTATTGTGAGTCATCCTACAGATACCACTCTCAGGAAGGGATGTGCTCCTTTCCTTCTTGACTTCTCTGTTGTCTCCTAACAGCACCCATGATTTTCATCTCCTATGATGACAGAATATTTTACCAAAAAAAAAAATCTGATTAAAATAAAAGCAAATAACGGAGTAAACATGCATGTAGTAATGTGCATCACAGCGTTTGAGCACATTACTTTTTCTTTTCTCATTCTCCATCAATCTCTTATTTGTAGTATTTTTCTCTTTCATAATTATGAGATTTTAGGAAGAAAAAAGAAGGGTTTGGGGTTTTTTTCTGTAACTTGTTTTAAACCACCTCTCTGCCGTTACTGCACAAACACACAGATAACATCATAAAGGCAAACACAAAAGGTGACAGTTCTAATATTTTTTAGATGTGTTGCCAGATCTGTATATCCTTGTTAGGCATTACAACACTTATGACAGACAAAGGTTTAAAGTGCAGTCTCATCTTAATGTTGTTTGTTTTAAGGTAATCTTCCAGTTCCCGATATTTCTGTCACATCAACTAGTTGCAATATATAGGAACAAGAAGTAAAAATTTCAGAATGAAACAGGGAAACTAACTGCCTATATAATTTATTGCAGTTAATTTTTGATCCTAGATTGAAATCTCTGTTGGTAAAATTAGGTTAATAATACTTTTTTTCATCATGCCTTTAGGAAACGTATCTATGTAAATATTTTGAGATTTCACATGTGCAGGCAAACTCCTTTGAAGTGTTTTTTAAATTTTGCTTTTCTTTTAACAACGTGTGGCATATTAGCAAGTCCAGATCAAATAAAATTATTTTTTCCTATACATATTCTGAGATTAAATCCATACTTGTGAACCTCCTTGCATCTTTGCTGCAAACAACACTGACAGCAGAATCAGAATGATTCTAGTAACAGTGAATCACATGGTATTTTCCAACTGACCTGCAACATGAAGTACAAGTGAACTTGTAAGGTATCAGGGCACACAGTGCTCAAATGAATGCCAGCTCAGTTTTGCAAAACTATGGGATCTGGAATAGGTTCAGAGAACCATTTGAACTTTTGGGGCTTCATCCAGAACAAACTAAGCTGCCTGGTCATTTAGCTGTGCACAATATTAATCTTTGCTGGCAGTAAAATCTCTGGAATCAAAAGCCATCTGACATTTTTTTCAATAATATGCAAGGCAGAGTGCTTGCTATTCAGTTTGCTTTTACAGAGTTACATTGGCTGACAGTAATAACAACTTGTTTTTGTCAGTAAACTAAGCAGATATGATTAGGACAACACATGGGGTAAATTTTTATAGAGATGCATAGGGTTTTAGCCATGCTTTTGTCATTGAAGTCAATAGAAACTAGGCAGCTGAAACTCCAGGTGACTTTTTGGTAATTTATGCCACAGGGAGAAGATAAGTGAAGTAATAATTTTTTTTTCTTTTTAAATTTAGTACTCACTGAAGTTGCTAGACTAGCAGCCTTGCAAAACAAAAATACAGATTTATTTCTTTCGCTGTACCAGTGTTACATATTTTTTCAGTGGCACTCATTATCATGACGATCATCTGGGGAGCTATTTGTAAAATGTATGAGTTTAGTCTTCCTTCCTCCTCGTTAGCAGTACTCATTCCTATACCTACACCCCTTAACAATAAGCATGTGAGCCTGTTATACAAACCTTATGCAAACTATTGATCTGTTATCACATGAATAGGCTTACTGAAGTCAGCTGCAAGGATCAGCTGTTTATTGTCATGTTCAGAATATGCTAGACATTCCTTGCCAATAACTGAGGATACAAACAGCTGAAGAAATGATTATTATAGCTGTTGTCGATCCAGCAAGAATCATCCCTAGGCTATGTTGTTTCCCATCCTTCTCCACACAGTTGTTCCTTTACTTTCTCCATTAAATACCCAGCTAAGTGGAAGAAAGAAGGTAAAATTGCTAAACCTGGCTTTTGGTAAACCAGGAAAAATATGTTTTGGAAATATTCCTTCATTTTTTACATACTTCCTCTACTACATCCCTTTTCTTTGTCTGCTTGCCTGTCTGCAAAGATCGTCAACATGCATTGGCAGAGATACTTCTCCAAATATACAAGAAATATTTAGCTCTTCAATAACTTCTGATCCAGGAAGAAATTGCATTAAGTTAAAAGCAAATACATCCTAGATCTTCTGAGCTGTTTTTTCTTCAGATTTTTCAGACTTTTGTGACGTTATACAAAAATCCCTTCTTACATCAATTGACTAGTCAGTTGCAAGAGACCTCCGTAAAAAAAAAAACAGTCTTCCCTACATTCTAGTTAGGGTAGGCCATGGATGCATGGAAGGAAAGGTTGGAGAGATATCTCTATTCCTGTGTTTAGCTTAATGAAATAGGTAGGTATTAATTTTCATACTATGGAGCTTAGACAAATTATAACAGCAAAAATATGGACAGAAAGATAAATAAAGCATATTAATTTGAAAGACATTACGTATTTAAAACCTTGACTTTAAGAAAAAAATAAGTAAGTTTTGTATTTCCAAAAGATTATTTTTCAGTGTTTCTTTCCTGTGTCTTGCCCACCTCTTTGATGCACAATTGAGTTTGAACACCTTGAAAAAAGCTCTGCCCTGTGGTTGAACAAGACACTCAGATCATCATAGTTTTTACCTTTGATTAAGTGGTAGCTACAGGATGATTAAGTATATTGCTCTGCTTTGATGAGTTTATACATATCTCAAGTAGTTATAAAGTAGGAATTTTTATGTTGTTGCTGCTTTGTGCTACACAGGTTTTATTCAAAGCAGGCATTCTGAGCCACAAACAGCTCAAAGCATTCTGTATCCAGGATGTGAAAGCAAGTAGCAATTATACTGTCTGAGTCAACTGAACTTCAGGAGATTTTTTTACAGTTTACCAAGAAAAACTTTGGCAAATTGTTTTCTATAGGAAAGTTCAAAATTTGTGAAAGCTCAAATTTTACACAAATAAGTTTTATTTCCTCAGCACTGTTTCCCCAACACCCAAAAGGAAAAAAAAAAAAATTACTCTATTGAATATATTCCTAACCTTGAAATATCATTTGTAAGTTTTCCTGAATATAGGAACATTCACTAATAGAATAATTCACAGCAAGTTATAGTATGCTATCCTTTGCTTTGGAATATTAATTTAAAAACTAAAATTAATTTAAATATTACTTCAAATTTCATAGGTTTTACATGCTCGTTTGGCTTTCATAACATTTTCTGTTCTCATGTACTTTTTCCATCACTCACAGTTTAGTTGTTGAAGTTTTGGGGCTTTTATTTTCTGTGTTAGATCACTGCCTCAGAATGAATTTTTTTCAGTTTGGAAGGAAGAGCTGTTCTGCTGTTTCTAGTCAAAAGTAAAAAGAGGATTATTTAAAGCAGAAAATAATCTCATATTTCTTAAAATCTGTATCTAAGATGACTGGAATTTGAAAAGTAAAGTTGTCCATAGAGAGAGTTTTCACTACTACCCATTATTCTAGTGAAAATTTGGGTTTTTTCAGTTGTGACTCTGCTGAAATAGTGTCCCAGGTCTCCTTCTGGAGTTTTTACTGATTGATCTACATATTATGCTCTAAAACTTATCTGCCCTCTGAAGCTTTTCCTGAGGAGGTTAGTACAAAAATAAGTGAATGAATAAGTAAAGTATAGAACAATTGCTAGGCAGGAGGACTTGGTGAATAAGGTAGAAAGAAATGTTTCCATAGTGGTTTCTTTATATTAAAAAGAAATAAATTAACAATGAGCTATATATGTGTTCATGTTTATACACATTTTATGACTTTATATATGTGGATAAATTGAGAAGTACAAACCTCAATATTTAGGATATCAACTTGCATTATAGAGTCATAGAATCATGGAATGGTTTGGGTTGGAAGGGTTCTTAATGTATATCATGTTCTACACACTAATTAAAAAACCAAGGACATCAGGACTGCATGTTGATTACAACTGCAGATAAAAGTCTTCTCTGTGCCTGAGGAATCTATATATATATGAAAAAAAATGTTCTTTTTATAGTATATATGTAACTGTAGATTTCTTGCCTTGCCTCAGAGGCCAGTTTTCTAACACATTTTATAAAAATAAAAACATTGTGAACTGCAGGCCAAATATGCCCCCTTCATTTTTTTGGAGGAGGAAAGTTTATTTTCCATTGATGTGTAAAACCAGAAATCTATACCTCAGCAAACAAGGCATTTTCTGTCTGTCTGGTGAGAAGGCACATACAGTAGCAATTAGAACAGAATAATCTAAAGCCTAAATGCATTAAAAGGACAGCAGAGAAACTAGTTATCAGGTTTTATTTAGCAGACAGTGGAATCACTTGTCAGGAATCCAGACGAGAGTTTGCAAAGCTTTACTTCTTGTGCCCAGAGTGGGAACTAGGCTGCCACTGTGAAGAACAGATTCTGCCCGGAGAACTCATACTGGCCTACTTTATCTACACCAGCCAATTACTCTTTTGAGTGTAATCATACTCTACTTTGGAACAGAATAGATAATGTCTTAATGTCTGTATTTGAGATCTCTGCCACTGAATTTGGTTATTTCATGCATCTGAGAACACACTAATATATCTTCTAAATATTTCAGACCCAAGCTCTCTGGCCAGAAATATATTGCAAAGGCATTTTTTTTCAAATAATCACAGACAGATTTTCTTTCCTCTCATACATTAAGTCAAGATCCATTATTCACATCACAAATCTTTGAAGTCATATGATATGACAATTTAGCAATCCAAATCCATATATCTCCATTAAATCATAAAATTTAATTTAGATTATATATCCCCTATGTCCCACTCTCTGTACTTGCAAATCAAGCTAAGATTTTATAGATAAATGGTGAAGTTACATGTAGCACATATAATACTCATTCTGGTTTCTCAGGGCTCTCTGAACAGAGGACCTTGTGACATATGAAAATGTTTCATAAGATATGTTGAATATCTAGTCTAGTCTGAGATTAGAACAGGTATGTTTTCTTCTTACTTTTAAATCGACAGTCATTTTAGGATAGAATTGGTGAATTTCAGAAGAATGCAACACATTTTTGAGGAATGCTAATCTCAACAGTACTTGACAACAGACTGTTTCACCAAGAAAATAAATAATTATATTGGTTATTTTATCTGAAAATGGGTCCATTGTGATTCAGTCTTTGCTAAATATCAACATAAATTAATAATAATTAAAGAATATTCCACATTACTTCGATTCTTCTTATTATTCCAAATAATTCGGTTGTTCCAGTATTTGTCGTGTATGACACAATACCATTGAATGACCCTATAATTATCTTTAGGTTCATGTGAATATGTAATACACCACTATTTTTCTTCAAGCTATTTTCTTTTAATGGATGCGTATAAATACTTTTAACTGCATTCTACAATCTGTATCTCTTTCTAGTATTTGTACTAAATGAATGTAATGCTTTCAATACTGTTGATCAGAACATGCTAACTTCTTTTCCTCTGCAGAGTATCATGCTTAAAAAGTCATGTTCAATATGTAGAAATTCTGTAACTCTAGCAAAGTTACCTAATACAGCTAATCTTCTTTGTGTGATGTGTGGTCCAGAAACACATTAGCAGAGCAGCAGAACATACTGTGCCACAGTGACTCTAAACTAGGACAATGATTGTAGGAATTTCTGCTTTCCAGTGCTTACAGAATAGCAGAATTTTTCCTCTCAAAATAATCAGTGAACTATACGCACTCATATTTGCACAGAACTATCTCAGGACTTGTATTTTTTTGTCCCAAGAATAGAGTTCACTTACCTCAAATCCTCAAGATAGGACACACTTGCAAGAGGCAGATATGAGGAAATTAAATTACACTGGGAAGAAATTTCAGCAGAGATTAGTTTGCTTATTTCTTATTCCCATTCCTTCTGCTGCTAAGGTCATCTTAAGAAATGGCTGTGGTCAATGTTGCTCTTTAGAAGCAGGAAAAGTGGCAGTCAACTTTATTTTTAGTTTCTTAACCAGAACTAGTAGTTGAACAGTAGCTGAATATGGCTCCAATAGACAATTACAGAGTTCATCTATAATTAGCTATGTTTTTGGGCATGTATGAACATGCAATAAAAATGCTAACTATACTCAATATTCATTTGAGCACTTCAGTAAAAATGTTTCACTTAGAGGTCTCCTCCCTATACAAGTGAGCATGAAATAAAGGTTTGTAATTTCCTCATAGGAAGAAATGTGTGAAGAAGCCTGAATTTCATGTTGCTATTAATGTAGCAGAGCAGAAGAAATTTTTACAATAAATTCTCCTCCCTTATCAAACTCAAAAAAGCCCCCACCCAAACCAGAAAGCAACCTAAAACCTGCAACTCGCTTTACAACTGTAGAGTAGAAGATTGATTCTATTAAAGTCAGAATCACAAAAGCAGATAAGCAGATGATGTGTGGTGCAGAATGGAGAGGAAAAGCATAAATCAACAATTGATCTTCTTCAAATGACAGCAGGAGAAATGGAATATGTCTGAGAGGCAAATGTGGCGTTGATTAAGGCAATTTCTTTTTTGTACAGAAAAGTGTAGCCTCAAAAACCAGAGTCAAAGGAAAGAATTTGAGACTATTGTAACTCCCTCTTGGTGCTCAAAAGACACAAGGCATACAATAATACTTACTGAGTTTTTTCTAAAAATTTTGGAGAGAAAAGTCTGGACAACTGAAAAAAAAAAAAACAAATGAAACCCCCTTAAGAATATAAAATGCATCATTCTGAGAAAAGTGGAAACCAAATGCTATAATTCAATTAAGACTGTAACTCCACTTCTTTGGACCAACACAACTGTTTCAAGGATGTAGGCATTAGTGAAGATTTGCTTACCTTTGTATCAGTGTTTATGTTTATTTAAATAAGTGTTTAAAGAGCAATGTATATCCCCAAAACCCCCAAAAGACAATATTTAGCTTAGCAAAATAATGTAGGAGATTATCTTTTTTACCTAATTTTTATAAACAAGAGATATAGAACAATTTTTTTTCTATGTAAAGCTAGATAGGACATTAAAGAATAGCATGGTTCTTAATTTACTTTAAAGTACAATAATGGTCAAGTTGCTTTTCAAAAAATGATATAGACAAATCTTTATAAAAAGGCTGAGTTTTGATGTCATGGATGTTTCAACAGATGGTGAATTCTGCTGCAACTTTTTCTAGCAGATTTTTTAAAAAAATGTGATGAAATGTCATATGGTTTTGACATTTGATTTTCATTTGAGAACTATTTCTCATCTGCTGCTGTTTGTCTCTTCAGATGCTTTTGATTATTTGATGGCAATGTTGACTGCAGCTTATATTATATCTCTCTCACTATCTTGAACTATGTACCTTTTCAGTCTAATATTTCAAGTCAGTCTGTGATTTAACTCCTTCTTCTCCAATTAAATCGATACTATGGATATAATGGCCATTCTGCTGTTAAACCTGCACTAAGATAAAAAGTTTTGTGTCCAGTTCTAGAATCCCAAACATAAGAAGGTTACAGAACTCTTGGAATGGGTCCGGAAGAGGGCCATGAAGATGATCAGAGGGCTGGAGCACCTCTGCTATGAGGACAGGCTGAGAGAGTTGGTGTTGTCCAGTTTGGAGAAGAGAAGTCTCCAGGGACACCTTATATTGACCTTCCAGTACCAGAAGGGAGCCTAAAAGAAAGCTAGGGAAGGATTTTTTACAAGGGCTTGTAGTGATAATACAAGGGGGAATGGCTTTAAATTAGAAGGGGGAAGATTTAGATTAGACATTAGGAAGAACTTCTTCACAATGAGGGTGGTGAGGACTTGGAACATGTTTCCCAGGGTAGTTGTGGATGACCCCTCTCTGGAAGTGTTCAAGGTCAGGCTGGATGAGGTCTTGTGCAACCGAGCCTAGTGGGAGGAGTCCCTGTCCATGGCAGGGGGGTTGGAGCTAGATGATCTTTGAGGTCCCTTCCAAACCAAACCATTATATGATTCTACAGTTCTATAATTCTACGATATGGTGCACAACGGGCAGAAGTCCTTAATTTGATAGAACTGGTAGGATACTTACTTAGAAGGATCTTGGTAATCACTTGGCTATCCAACTGTGGTGGGATGACCCCATCCGCCAAAGACCCACACAGCCACTTGGCCACTTTTGCTTGCAGTGGGATGGGGAGAAAACAGGAAGAAAAGGAAAGATAAAATTTGTGGATTAAAATAAAGGCAGGGTGATCACTTGCTAGTTACTACCACAGGCAACTCTGGTTTTATTCAGTATTTTGTTCCCTCCTTGTCTTCCTTACTTGTGTTTTCTTAACTGGGTAATCATATAGGTGTCACGAGCTTTTCTGGTGGGATTTACTGTGGCCCATAGTGAATCCATTTTGGAGTCACTTGGAACTGCCTGTTTGCTACTGGCACAGGGTAGCCCCTGACCTCCTCCCAGAGATGCCATCCCTGCAGATCTCCCCACTCAACCAAAATCTTGCAATTTATACCCAATGCATTAGTATATTTTTAAGCTGAAAGGAAAGGGTAGCTATAATTGTCAACATAGCCAGACATTCTTCTTTGGATCTCTGAAGCACTGTCCAGAAAAGTACATGAAATTTACAGATCTCTGCAAAAAGCATCCAAATAGATCAGCTAGTCTCCTGCTTAGAAGACTTCTCACATTGTGAAAGGAAGGTTGATAAAATAGTTAGCTGCAGCCCTCATGAACTTTGTACTTCACATATTCATCATAAGGACAGAGAAAGCATTCCTGGTAAACCTCAGAAAGTTATTTTTCCTTCATTTTGAATGTTTTATTTCACCATCTGTAAGGCCGGGAGAGACAGAGATGGGGAATGGCAGGAAGTTCCTGCCCGGAGAAGGAAACCTGCTCCCCCGACCCAGGCAATTAACCCCCAGATCTCTCTGGGGAACAAATATGAGGTGCTGAGGGTGCATCCTAGCCCTAAAGATGAAGAGGGCTGCACCCACAGCCTAGAAATGTTTCCAAAACTCCATCATCCTCCCACAGCCCTAAAAACATCCTCGGTTAAAAAGAAGAGGAGGGTGATTGTCTTGGGGGATTCCCTTCTCAAAGGAATGGAGGGTCCCATCTGTAGGCTGGACCCGCTCCATAGGGAGGTCTGCTGCTTGCCGGGAGCATCAGTGAGGGAAGTTACTAGAAAGCTCCCTTGCCTGGTCAAAGATACGGACTACTACCCACTCTTAGTTTTTCAAATTGGTAATGAAGAAATAGAACGTAGAAGGCCTAAAGCCATTAAAAGGGACTTCAAGGCACTTGGGAGAATGATTGAGGGCTCTGGGGCACAGGTAATATTCAACTCCATCCCAATACTAAGGAATCAGGAGCATGAAATGAGGAATAAGAAACGGGTTAATGAATGGCTTAGGGACTGGTGTGAGAAGAGGGGCTTTGGGTTCTTTAATCATGGGGATGCCCACGCACCCCCAGGCTTTCTTACCAGGGATGGGACACGCCTGTCTCCTAGGGGGACAAAAGCCCTCACCAAAAACCTAGTTAAGCTCATAAATAGAGCTTTAAACTAGATGTGAGGGGGGAGGGGATGGAGGCCAGGCAGGATGGGAGTGAGCCTGGAGGTGAGACTTCAATGGCAAAGGGGTGGTGTGCTGGCGATGCCTGCCGGTATATCACCACTAAACAAGAGGGGGTGAGTGCAGCTGGGGATGGTAGGCAGCAAACTGGCACTGTGGCCTTAGTTAAGTCAAGGACCGCTCAGTTGGGGAGGAGCCCTATTACGAAGGCCTTAGCTACGCCTGCCCAGCTGAAGTGCATGTACACCAATGCACGCAGCATGGGAAATAGGAAGGAGGAGCTGGAAGCTGTGGTAGGGCAAGGAGACTACAATGTAGTTGCCATTGCGGAGACGTGGTGGGATGACTCGTACAACTGGAGCGTACCCATGGTGGGGTATAAACTCTTCAGGAAGGACAGGAAGGGCAGAAGAGGAGGCGGGGTAGCCCTCTATGTTAGAGAGGGCATTGATACCCTCGAACTGGACTATGGTCAAGATGGGACTGAGTGCCTGTGGGTGAAAATCAGAGGAGCCCATGGGCAGGCAGGTATTGTGATGGGAGTCTGCTATAGACCACCCAGCCAAGAAGAAGCAGCTGATAAGCTCTTCTACAAACAACTGAGTGTAGTCTCAAAATCGCTACCTCTAGTCCTTGTGGGAGACTTCAGTTTCCCAGATATAGGCTGGGAGTATAATACAGCAGAAAGGAAGCAGTCCCAGAGGTTCCTGGAGTGTATGGAAGACAATTTCCTCACACAGCTGGTGAGCGAACCAACAAGGGACAGTGCCTTCCTGGACCTGCTGCTTGTGAACAAAGAAGGACTGGTGGGGGATGTGAAGGTTGGAGGATGCTTTGGGCAAAGCGATCATGAGATGATAGAGTTCTCGGTGCACGGTGAGATGAAGAAGGTATAGGTTAGCAGAACAGTCGCCCTCAACTTTCATAGAGCAGACTTTGGGCTGTTCAGAAGGCTGGTCAGAAAAGTAGCATGGGAGGCGCTCCTTGAAGGCAAAGGTGTCCATGAGGGCTGGGCGCTCTTCAAGAAGGAACTCCTAGCAGCTCAGGAGAAAGCCGTCCCCAAGTTCCAGAAAAGTAGCCGGCAGGGTAAGAAACCAGCATGGTTGAGTAGGGAGGTCCTAAGAGACATCAATAGGAAGAGGAGGGTCTACCACCTCTGGAGGAAGGGGCAGGCATCCTGGGTGGACTATAGGGAGGAAGTGAGAACGTGCAGGGAAAAAGTCAGGAGGGCTAAGGCCCAACTAGAAATGCGATTGGCCAAGACTGTGAAAGACAACAAAAAGTCTTTCTACAAATACATCAACAGCAAAAGGAGGGCTAGGGAGAATCTCCAGTCCCTAGTAGATGCAGAGGGAACAACAGTAACAGGGGACGAAGACAAGGCTGAGGTGCTCAATGCCTACTTTGCCTCAGTCTTTAACAGTAAGGAAAATTGTTCCCTCTGTGCACAACCCCAAGGGCTGGAAGAGAAGTATGAGATTCCCAAGGTCCAAGAGGAGGTGGTTAGAGACTTGCTTGCCCAGCTAGATGCCCACAAGTCTATGGGGCTGGATGGAGTCCACCCAAGAGTTTTGAGGGAACTGGCGGATGTGCTGGCCAAACCCCTTTCCATCATCTTCCAGCAGCCCTGGATGAATGGGGAGGTTCCGCTGGACTGGAGGCTGGCTGATGTCGTGCCCATCTATAAGAAGGGGTGCAGGGAGGATCCGGGAAACTACAGGCCTGTCAGTCTGACCTCGGTACCGGGGAAAGTCATGGAGCGGGTGATCTTGAGTGCTATCAAGAAGCACTTGCAAGAGAACCGGGTGATCAGGCCCAGTCAACACTGGTTCATGAAAGGCAGGTCTTGCCAGAGTAATCTGATCACCTTCTATGACCGAGTAACTAAACTATTGGCCGAAGGAAAGGCTGTGGATGTGGTCTTCCTGGACTTCAGTAAAGCCTTTGATACAGTTTCTCGTAGCATTCTGCTTTGGAAACTGTCGGCCTCTGGCCTGGACGGGTGCACACTCTCCTGGTGAAAAACTGGTTGAATGACTGGGCCCAGACAGTGGTGGTAAATGGAGTTAAATCCGGCTGGAGGCCAATGACAAGTGGGGTTCCCCAGGGCTCAGTGCTAGGTCCAGTCCTGTTTAATGTCTTTATCAATGACCTTGATGAAGGCATCGAGTGCATCCTTAGCAAGTTTGCAGATGACACTAAGCTGGGAGGAAGTGTGGATCTGCTGGAGGGTCGGGAGGCTCTGCAAAGGGATCTGAACAGGCTGGACTGCTGGGCAGAGTCCAATGGCATGAGGTTTAACAAGGCCAAATGCCGGGTCCTGCACTTGGGGCACAACAACCCTAAGCAGAGATACAGACTAGGAGAAGCCTGGCTGGAAAGCTGCCAGGAGGAGAAGGATCTGGGGGTTTTGGTTGACAGCTGACTGAACATGAGCCAACAGTGTGTCCAGGTGGCCAAAAAGGCTAATGGCATCTTGGCCTGCATCAGAAATGGCGTGACCAGCAGGTCCAAGGAGGTTATTCTCCCTCTGGACTCAGTACTGGTGAGACCGCACCTCAAGTACTGTGTACAGTTCTGGGCTCCTCACCACAAGAAGGATGTTGTGGCTCTGGAGTCAGTCCAGAGAAGAGCAACGAAGCTGGTGAAGGGGCTGGAGAACAAATCTTATGAGGAGCGACTGAGAGAGCTGGGGTTGTTCAGCCTGGAGAAGAGGAGGCTGAGGGGA
Source organism: Clamator glandarius (assembly GCA_033459285.1). Classification (NCBI taxonomy): domain Eukaryota; kingdom Metazoa; phylum Chordata; class Aves; order Cuculiformes; family Cuculidae; genus Clamator; species Clamator glandarius. The sequence continues at coordinate 3,763,361 of JAUNZM010000105.1, forward strand.
GACCTTATTACTCTCTACAACTACCTGAAGGGAGGTTGTGGAGAGGAGGGTGCTGGCCTCTTCTCCCAAGTGACAGGAGACAGGATGAGAGGGAATGGCCTCAAGCTCTGCCAGGGGAGATTTAGGCTTGAGATTAGGAAAAAATTCTTCCTGGAGAGGGTGGTTAGGCATTGGAACGGTCTGCCCAGGGAGGTAGTTGAGTCACCGTCCCTGGAGGTGTTTAAGGTGAGGGTGGATGAGGTACTTAGGAGCATGATTTAGGGATTGGTGGGAATGGTTGGACTCGACGATCCAGTGGGTCTCTTCCAACCTGGTTATTCTGTGATTCTGTGATTCTGTGATCATCTAAGAGAAAATGCTAGTCAGATAAGCAGGCTGCTTTCCTTACTGGCTAATCAGTATAATTTCTCATACACATGCTCACTGCTACTGATGAAATAGGAAGACATGCTGTACTAAGCCCAATGGGAGCAGAGGTGAAGGTGATAGCTACACAACACTGAAATACGAGATGAGTCATGAAAAATCAGAACTCAAACCACAACTTTTTTTTTCAGGATAGGAAAGAAAGTACAGTGAAAGAAGAAAGCAAGTAATGCGTTGGAAATACGGATACTGTGTTTGAATGGTCATTTTGAATACGGAGTAACTCACTTGGGGCAGGTGAGCATGTAAATGCTAACAGGGGACATGAGCAAGAAAAGCAAACAAACTATATGGAAGATAAAGAATTTGCACATTTTTCTTTATCATCCAATGGACTCTTATGAGCATGTGTCCATTCCCAGTTTTCCAATTCCAGGAAATACCAATCACGTCAGCAGAAGACAGCAGATGAACTATTGGGTTTTGATTTTTTGTTGGTATTTTTCTTTTTTTGTTTTTTGTGGGTTTTTTTAACATGGGAACTATCATGTCTGACCAAAATCAGATCAAAGTGTTCAACCTTTTCCAACTTTCTTAAAAAAAATCAAATTTTGATAAATCCCAGTGTCTTGGACAATTTATTTTTTCAGAATAAAAAAGAAAAATGAAAAAAAATGTTAGCAGTGGCCCTTTGCTTTGAAAATATCATTTCCAAAACTAATGTATTTAGTACTTTGTTTTCCTACTGAGAAGGGGAAAGATTTGATTACCAAGCATTTCAGAATTATAGCACCATTTCATTGTTCTGTGAAGAAATCATCAATGAAGATTCTTATGGCAAACAGTCAGTATAATTAAACATCAATTTATGTTACTCCACGGTATATCTTAAATACATAAAAATGTAAAAGTCTACAGAAATTTCTCAGTTAATCAAGAACATATTACCGATAGAAAGTACAGGACATGACAAAATGAATGTATATGCATGTTCACTGATGTACAGTTTTATTTACTTGATAGATTTGAGGCTCTTTCCATCTATCTTCTCAATCTTTATTTAGCTAGTTTCAAAGGAAAAGTTTTAAATTATAGATTGTAATGGTATGTTGGCATGATGCAGTATTGCATATCAATTCACTTTATGGAGCTGTTATGAAGTTAACCTACATACCAAGCTGACTGTGTGAATATTAAAATTCTGATTAAAAAATGTTGACCTGATTCTTTCTTTCTAGTTCATATTCTACCAGTCTTATACTAATGTAAATCAACTTAAATGAATGGATTTCAACTAGTATGAGATCGAGAAAAGTATTTAGAACTGGCTCTGATTCATATACAAAAGATGGCTTTTCTAACGTGTCTGACTTTGGAAAATATCACCAGAGTATAATGCAGAACAAAGGCAGCCTTTTGATTATATGTATGCATAAAATAATATACATTATATATACACTTGCACTTGCTTTGTAAACTAATATGAAAGATTTTTATCAATTTATTTTAGTGATTGCAACAATTTTATAAATATGTGTATTTGTAAATGACAGATGGCTACAATGAGGGGAAGAAAAGTATTTCCATGCAGTTTTTTAGAAGAAATGGGATTTGCCATTCTTCAAAGCAAGTTGTTCTTATGAACCCATTAGATGTTCATAAATCTTTATCTCACAATTTCAGTGCTAAAAGCAAGGTGTCTGTGCAGTTACAGTTTCTATACTCAGCTATATGTAAGCCATTTCAGAAAGAATAAAAAGCCTAGGTGACTCCACAGTAGGGCTGAACATTAGCCTTCTGTGCAACCTTGACTACGCCTGCCTTCAATTTCCACCTGTCCTGGGCAGGTGGCTTCAGAGCTCTTCTAGCAATGACCCCAGGCTGCCTTTAATGTCCAGCATTCACTTTATGATGCCACATTAAGGACAGATAGAAATAGTCTGGATAGTCAGAATGCACTGATAAATGTTCTATCCAAGATTTAGGGCAGCATATATTCTAGTAGTTTTCTGTGTGATCTTCTCCAAAATGTTCTGAATTGATCAAAAAATGTAAATGGTTCTTGCATTTAAGCACAAACCAAATCTTAAGGCAATTCAATTAATGTAGCACAGATTAGACTGTTATTTCAGATCCACAGACCGTATTTGTATTCCTCTTACAAGACCGGGATGCAATTTTAGCACTAACAAAAGAGTTAAACAATTAACATAGAAAGTAATAACAATAAATTCAATATCTATCAAAACTGTGTTCACTTCCTTCATTAAAATATTAGAAAGCTTACTATATCAAAATAAATGAGAAGGAGGAGTCAATGATATTGTATTGTTCATTAAATCAAAATTTTTCATATGTCTAATGACTGGACAGTCATGGGTAACTTTCCATTTAAGGTTATCATTCCATATTTGTAATTTTTTTTAAAAAAAATGCACAGAAAAGAATTGTCCTGCCACTACAAGGAAATTGTATTTATGTATAAGCATGCATGGGTATCTTTCTCCTTGTGTGCTCTTTTCTACTTATATAGTTTTTATGTAAATATTAAAATATATGCATATTTATGAATAGATGATGTTGTGTCTGAAAAAGACCTAAAGAATATTTAAAGATAGGTGCATATTTTCTTTTTATGTCTCTCTATATATAGTATGTGTGTGCATGTGTTTGAAATAATTCCTTTGTGTACCTTAGAAATGCAATAACTACATGACTGGAAATTATTGCCTTTTTATATTGAAACTCAGCACTGTAAGGCTATATCTAATGATGTTATTCAAGTTTAAAGAACCTGAAATTTTTGATTTCTAGTTTCCATTGAAACAGGAATTCATTGAAGTGCAGATCTGGGACATTGAAAGTTCTGCCTATGAGCTAACATGACACAGGTTAATAATAATTAAAAATAAAGAAAACAAAAATCACGTCATATAATTTTTCTGGCTTATTTTCCATATAAATTTTTAATTTGCTAGTTTTAATTTGTTCTAGACTAAGAGCCATAGTTTCACCAAATGAACTTTCATATGCCACTGTCTCCAAAGACTTTGATCTCGTTTACCTACTGAAAACAGACATTGTTATTTTGTAAGATCATAATCTTCAGTGGCAAGTTTCCCTCTGATTGACAATGAGGGAAGATCCATTTCGTGGTTTTACATCTTTCCATATGTAGAAACATATAAAGGATGAATAGATGAGACCTAGGAGACTGCTAGTGGCTGTCAACTAAATATTGTCACTATATCTGTATTTCAAAGACTTTATGGGGGAGTATGAGCTGAAGTAGGGAGGAAAAAGTGTCAAATTTACCTCCTTTAATTGTGGCTTCTTTGACTCTTATTAGAATCCTAGCTTTTCTGTTGATGATCTTTTTTTCCACCAAAGCTAGGATTTTGATATTATGCAACTCTTTAACAATATCACCCCTTGTAGCCATCTTTCTACTCTGGCTGATATTTGTACAGTACACAGTCCAAATGGTTTGGTATTGTATTTTCAAAATCAATGTCAAAAGAAAGAATGTGTTATTTGTGTGGGTATTCTTACATCCTGTGACTCTTGGAACTATTTAGAAAAACTCTCAAGCAATCTATAAATACTGATTTGACAAAAATTTGATACAGCTTGTAAGTTTCATGCCTGCTTATTTTACAGATGTGATCTTACTGACCTCTATTTGCTTCTGAAAACATACAGTTAAAAAATGCATGTAAATATCCACTTCATAAAAAGTAGTAAAAAACTAACAGAAACATGAGAAAGCTTAATGATTTATTCACAGTCTGTGGCTTTTGTGCTATGATTTTTAAACAGGTATCTCAATACGGAAATGCATTATTTTGGTGGGCAGGGGAGTATATAGACATATATCTACTCTTGAACTATCCTCATTTTGCTCTGATGTTTAGGATTTAGCTGTTGTGCTACAATACAGCAAGGCACAATCCCTTCACTTCATTATTTCTTCAGCAGACCTTACTTTCAGTTTTCATCTATGAGGATCAAATTCTCTCAGTTTGCTCTGTGATCTTTCCTAAAATTCACATTTTGACTGCCTTGCATGAAAGAGTTTCACTAGAGAACGTTTTAAACACACCAGTGGCAATTTAAGTAAATACAAACTCTCTGCCATCTTTCACCATCTCAAGAAGTGTTTTCAAAAACTGGAGATTAAATTAAGGTTCTTCAAACTACATAGCAATATTTACTTACTTTCTAATAAAACATTTATTAGACATTTTATGGCCTTTTTTTTTTTTATCGTCAACTTGTTAATCAGACTTGATCTGCATACCAGAGGAAGTAAGTTTCAAGAGTAGTACTTGAAGAATCTTACAAATGAGAACTATTTCTATGCTTCTCCTTGCTCCCTGTATGACTGAATAGGGAACTATTGTGCAGATCTTTTCTCACTTTTTTTAGAGCTATAAATAGCTACAAATACACAAAATTTGTTTATTTTGCTTTACTGAGTCAAATTAAAATTTGTGTTCTTGCATTGTGGAGATTTCCAAGTGCCATTGTTTACTCATAGAATCATAGAATCATAGAATAACCAGGTTGGAAGAAACCCACTGGATTATTGAGTCCAACCATTCCTATCAAACACTAAATCATGCCCCTCAGCATCTTGTCCACCCGTGCCTTAAACACCTCCAGGGAAGGAGAATCAACCACCTCCCTGGGCAGCCCGTTCCAGTGCTCAATGACCCTTTCTGTGAAAATTTTTTTCCTAATGTCCAGCCTAAATTTCCCCTGGTGGAGCTTGAGGCCATTCCCTCTCGTCCTGTCTCCTGTGACCTGGGAGAAGAGGCCAGCTCCCTCCTCTCTACAACCTCCCTTTAGGTAGTTATAGAGAGTAATGAGGTCTCCTCTCAGCCTCCTCTTCTCCAGGCTAAACAACCCCAGCTCTCTCAGCCGCTTCTCATAAGGCCTGTTCTCCAGCCCCTTCACCAGCTTCGTTGCTCTTCTCTGGACTTGCTCCAGAACCTCAACATCCTTCTTGTGTTGAGGGGCCCGGAACTGAACACAGTATTTGAGGAGCAGTCTCACCAGTGCCGAGTACAGAGGGAGAATAACGACCCTGGACCTGCTGGTCATGCCGTGTTAAACCTCATGCCATTGGACTCTGCTCAGTGGTCCAGCCTGTTCAGATCCCTTTGCAGAGCCTCCTTACCTTCCAGCAGATCCACACTTCCACTTAGCTTACTGTCGTCTGCAAACTTGCTAAGGGAGCACTCGATGCCTTCATCCAGGTCATTGATAAAGACATTGAACAGGGCTGGACCCAGCACTGAGCCCTGGGGAACCCCACTTGGAACTGGCCTCCAGCTGGATTTAACACCATTAAGCACCACTCTCTGGGCCCGGCCATCAAACCAGCTTTCCACCCAGGAGAGTGTGCGCCTGTCCAGGCCAGAGGCTGACAGTTTCCAAAGCAGAATGCTGTAAGAAACTATGTCAAAGGCTTAACTGAGCTCCAGAAAGACCACATCCACAGCCTTTCCCTCATTCAGCAGCCGAGTCACTTTGTCATGGAAGGCAATCAGGTTAGTTTGGCAAGACCTGCCTTTTGTGAATCCGTGTTTACTGGGCCTGATCACCCAGTTCTCTTGCATGTGCTTCATGAAAAGATCACCTGTTCCATGACTTTCCCTGGCACTGAGGTCAGACTGACAGGCTTGTAGTTCCCTGGATCCTCCCTGGACCCTTCTTGGAGATGGGCACAACATCAGCCAGCCTCCAGTCTAGTGGAACTTCCCAGTCTTCCAGGACTGTTGGAAGATGATGGAAAGGGGTTTGGCCAGCACATCCGCCAGCTCCTTCGATACCCTTGGGTGAATCCCATCCAGCCCCATAGACTTTTGGGTGTCTAGTTGGGCTAGCAGGGCTCTGACCACCTCCTCTTGGACCATGGGAGCCTCATTTTTCTCCTCTAGCTCCTGGGTTTGTACAGAAAGGGAACAACTTTCTTTACAATTAAAGACTGAGTCAAAGAAGGCATTAAGTACCTCAGCCTTTTCCTCATCCCCTGTCACTGTTTTTCTTTCTGGGTCCAACAGGGACTGTATGGTCTCCCTAGTCCTCCTTTTATTATTTATATATTTATAGAAAGATTTTTTTTATCTTTCACCGACTTTGCCAATGCGATTTCTATTTGAGCCTTAGCCCTTCTAATTTTTTCTCTACACTTCCCTCTTGTAGTCCACCCAAGGAGGACTGTCCCCTGCTTCCAGAGCCCATAAACATTCCTCTTCTTCTTGATATCACTCAAGATTTCCCTGTTCAACCAAGCTGTTTTTTTCCCCTGACAGCTTTTTTTCCGGAACATGGGGATGGCTTTCTCCTGAGCTGCTAGGATCTCCTTTTTGAAGAGCTCCCAGCCCTCATGGGCTCCCTTGCCTTAAGCACTGTCTCCCGTGAGACTTTGCCAACCAGCCTTCTGAAGAGTTCGAAGTCTGCTCTCTGGAAATTTAATGCTACTGTCCTGCTAACCACCCTCTTCACTTCGCCTAGAACAGAAAACCCTATCATCTCATGATTGCTTAGTCCTAGGCGCCTTCCTACTGCCACATCCCCCACAAGGCCTTCTCTGTTCACAAACAGCAGGTCCAGGAGGGCACCTTCCCTTGTCAGTTCATTCACCAGCTGTGCAAGGAAGTTGTCTTGCACGCACTCCAGGAACCTCCTAGACTGCTTCCTTTCTGCTCCATTGTACTTCCAGCCGGTATCAGGAAGACTGAAGTCTTCCACAAGAACGAGAGGCATCGATCTAGAGATTAACCCCAGCTGTTTATAGAAGAGCTCGTCAGCTGCTTCTCCTTGACTGGGTGGCCTGTAACAGACTCCCATCACAAAATGTACCTTCTTATGGGCTCCTCTGATTTTAACCCACAGGCACTCAATCTCCTCGTTACCACAATCCATTTCAACCGTGTCCAAGTCCTCCCTTACAAAGAAGGCTACCCCGCCTCCTTCCCTTCGTATCCCCCCTGAAGAGTTTATACCCCACCATATCTGTACTCCAGTTATATGAGTCATCCCACCACGGAATCGTGGTGGGATGACTCATCATAGGCTCCTTGCCCTACGACAGCTTCCAGCTCATCCTTCTTATTCCCCATGCTGCGTGCATTGGTGTAAATGCACTTCAGTTGAGCTGCGAAGCCTTCAGCCCTCTTAGAGGGAACAGAGTGCATTCTCAATTGCCTGGTGACTGGAGTAGCTTGTACCAGAGCGCCCATATCTCCCTTACCACCCCCGGGTGTGTTCACCCCCACTTTCTGTGTGGTGCTGTACTGGTGGTCCTCTCCAGCACACCCTCTCTGAATCATCAGTGCTCAACATTCAGGCTTGCTCCTGTCTATCTTGGTCTCAATCCCCTCCCCCTTCACATCTAGTTTAAATCTCTATTTATGAGCTTAGCTAAGTTCTTAGCAAGGGCTTTAGCCCCCCTAGGAGATTCACGTGTTCCATCCTTAGCAACAGAGTTTGGAGGTGTGTGAGCCACCCCATGATCAAAGAAGCCAAAGCCCCCCTCCTCACACCAGGCTCAGAGCCAGGCATTAATCAAATTTTTCTTCCTGACTTGCAGCTCCTCTCTGTTTAGCCTTGGGATGGAGCAGAATACTGTCTGAGCCCCAGAGCCTCCATTTTCCCAATGGCTCTGAAGTCTTTCTTGATGGCTTTAGTCTTTCTGTTTACTAAATCATCATTACCAGTTTGGACTACTATCAGATGATAGTAGTCTGTCTCGTGGACCAAGGAAGGAAGTTTTCTAGCTACCTCCTTCACTGATGCCCCCGGTAAGCAGCAGACCTCTCTGTGGAGCGGGTCCGGTCTGCAGATGGGTCCCTCCGTTCCTTTTAGGAGGGAGTCCCCTACAACAGTCACCTCCTCTTCCTCTTAATGGAGGATGTTTTTATCTTTTTCTGAGGATGGTGCGGCCTAGGGAAAGATTCTGGGCTGTGGGAGCCATCATCCTCATCCTCAGGACAGGATTCCACCTGCACCACATGGTACTTGTTTACCAGGGAGATCTCGGGTTTTGCTGTCTGGTTTTGGGGAGCAGGTTTCCTTCGTCTGGCAGGAACTTGCTGCCATTCCCCACCTCTTGTTCCCCCAACCTTGCAGTTAGCAGGTGGGTGGTGTTTGGAAGTACCAGCTCCAGCAGGCTGCAGAGTGAGTGAGAGGGCACTACTGCACTGGTCTATCTCCCTCTCACACTCCCTGATGGTCCTCAGCTTTCCCTTAACTCCTCCACCATACGATGGAGTTCTCCCATTCGAGTGCAGCTTTCACAAGTGGAGCCAGTGACAGAGGCACGAGCTGCTGTGGGAGGGGGGCACTGTCTGCAGCTCAGGGTCTGGGTAGCTGCATGTGCCCACTGGGTCTCTGTCTGCGTGGCAGCTTCCATCACGCTTGGTGCAGCCTTAATCTTTTGACAGGTAGCCACCATGGTTCTCAGTTCTTCTGGCCGTGCTCCAGCCCCTCTCTGCGTCCTCCCTGCTCACCCAAACTGCCCTGTTTTAACGTACCCCACTCCTCTTCCCCTGTGCCCCCTAAGGGCCGTTTAAATCCCCCGCGGTAGCTCCCGGGTCCGCCCCCTCCCGTCAGGCCCCGCGCGGGAGCGGCCGTTGAGCCAGGAGCCCAGCGCCGACCCCCCATCGAGATTTTTAGGCTTTTCCCTGCTCAGGGCAGCGCCCCAGCGCCTTTTAATGGGCGCCCCGGCACAGAACTCACCGTCCCGTCGCTGGATGCAGCTGTAAAAGCTAATGATAAACTACTTTCTCACTTCCCTACAACCTCATTATATATTAAGATAGTTAAGCCAGATAGAAAACTTTAGTCTACAGCCTTATAGATTTTGCTATAGAGAGCTGATAAAAATATTTGTTAGAAGTTAAAATTTGTGCAGCCCTTAATATATGTTTCCATTATTTTGCCTCATGGGATGACTCAGTGGGAATATGTAAGTATTTTCTTGGGGATTTTTGGTTTGGATTAGAGCAGTATCTCACAAAGTAATTTTTATTTTAGAGCAGTTTAATAATGAGAGGCCGTAATATATTAATGTAATGTATTTGCTGCCAATTTGAAGTTCCTGAGAAAATATATAAGTAGTTTTGACTGTATTCCTTAGTATGAACACATCTCTAACAAACTGTGAATGTTAGCAAACCAGCATTTGAATCCCCAAAGCCTTAAGTTGTTTATTTCTCTGTTTGTTATATGCTAAGATGTTTATAGAATATAAATTTTTTATGAGCTTGTTTTTTTCCCTTTGTTAGTATCAACACCTGCAAGGAAAATACCTTTTTTTCTATGCCACTGAAGGTTCTTTTTCATCAGCTGCAGGTCTTGGTTTGGCAGCAGTAGTGAGAAACGATTCTCTAGAAGACAATGCTTTTCTATAAAGAGATCTGAAATAATATTAAAAAAGATCCAAACACCCAAATCCAAAACATAACACATTTCTAATTCTGGCATTTACAATAACTTCATTATCAACACCATAAGACACTGAGGGTTTTCATAAAGTTATTTATTTAAAGAGAGAATAAGAATAAGGAATTCATTGCCGTGACTACAGTCAGCAGCAGCAGCCCTCTAAGCATTGTTTACATATAAGTCAATGGTGCTGAAGCTAGGAGATAAAGATTTGATCTTGCTAATCTATCTTTGCGATGATATATCCACCACTTTATTACTACTTCTAAATTTGTGATTATAACTAATTTGAATTCTGTGGAATATGGAATGTGAAATTAGATCAATTTACATTGTCAAGATTTTACAAATATAAACAGATGGCTTGATGTCTTAGGCTGGAAAGACCCATACAAGTCAACACTTCTAAAAAATACATATACACTGTCATTTGAGAGTGACAACTCCTTGTCATAATGGGTTTTAAAATGTGGCATTGTGGAGATGCAAGAGAGGTACCTATTGTCCAGTTATTTGATAAAAGGAACAAGCCATGCAAAAATGATTTAAAGCTCTCCAAGATCAATGCTGCTTTTCAAATGTGTGAAATATGTATAAAAGGTTTTTTTACAGTTAGAACAACTCGACTGCAAGTAAAATTAATAGCAAAACAAATTAATTGCAAGTAAAAATGATAACTTGTATAACATATTACTGAAGCAGAAGAAAAGATCAAATTTATTTGAACAGCAAGAAAAGAGAAAACTATTAGACCATCAAAACCTATGAAAAATCCTTTAAAATCTCTCATTAAAAACACACAAATACATAAATATATTGATAAGATAAAGGTTGGTATCACTGGTACTCGCCTCATTAACTGTTAATATTGTGGGGTACAGTGGACTGTAGAAAGCTTTTTGGATATTTTGCTCACAGCCTGAACTAATCTTGTCTAGATGATTAATTTCTGGAAGAAACCTACAGAAATGAGCTAGTAGTAAGGAATAAAGAGGTGAAATTGCTGCATAAGGTGAGATTTTATTTATAAGCTTTTGTGTCATCACACCCCATGGAACAAAGCCAGAAATATTCAATGCAACTTCAAATCCCTTGTGGATTTTGAAGCTTAAATCCTCCTATTTTGGCCTGCTGTGCAAAGTATTGTCACAATTAAATAGTTCCAGAGAAGTATATCTCATTAATTCTGCACAGATTATAAAAATATTGCTAGAAAGCACATTTAAGAATGAAAAGAGAGAAAACATCTACATCTATCACAGGAAGTGAAGTAAAGGGTATTTTTGAGCACAATGATTGCAAAGCTTGTCAAAACCATTGTGTATATATGTTATCACAACAACTCTCATGCCTGTGCCATACCCATCCAGTATGACTCCAGCAAGATAATTGTGTATAAACATTAAACTGTGCCTCTATATTGTTCTGTAACTGACAAATTGATTAGAAGTGGAGGCCCATTTAAAGTGTTCCTAATGTCATCTTTTCCCTAGCACATTTTTCAAGTTCTGCTGTCAAGAACACTTGGAAGATGAATATTTTAATCAGGGCCATTAAGCTTCTTGCTCAGTGATCTTGAGTGCGATTGACTAGAGGCTTTTGCTGATGCTCATCAGTTACGCTTTCAAGTTATGCTAGATACACCAGAGTGTGAAAGTCCTGAAAGTATCTCCAAGAACAGCCACTATTTCCTACATGGAGGATAAAAGCAAGAGATCTGTTCTGTACAGAGGAAAAGCCTAAATTAGAGAGATTTTAAACAGAAGATATCATCATTAGTGAACGTTAAATCTGGTTAGAAGTTCTGTTACCTTTAGGGAGCAAAATGGACAAAACTTGTGCTGTTATTGGAGAATTTCCATATTTTTTTGATTTGTTTTAATGTTTAGGGTTTTAGTTTAAGCCAGATCTATGAGAAATCTATTCTGAAATTCATCTGTCAAGCTTTCTTATGTCTCTTTTACTTCAAAACAAAAAGGATAACTTTTATAAATGCACAGTTGCACCATAGTGGAAGAGGGGGTGATGCTTTAATTAAAAGAGTGGGTTTTTTTATCCACGATAAATTAACATGCTAAGCAGAAAGCTAGGAGCAAGAATGCACATTTGGATTCTATGCATATATACGTGTGTGTGTATAAAGGAGTATGTATGTATTTAAATGTAGACAGATTTATAAAATTTCTCATTCACAAGAATATTAAATATTCTTATGCTTCATTTATACAAATGGTTACTACACACAAATATATGAGAAAAAACATTCTTAATTTCTGCAGAACAAAATGTTTGAAAGGTCACTCAAAATCCTGCAAACGAGTGTTTACTGTTAATTAGAAAATCTTGTGAACATTTAATTAATGTTAGAAGTTAAAATCAATGAGTCAGCTCTTTCCAGTTTTGAGACTATAAGAAGGGACCAGCTGTTGATTGCCCACTGAATTACAATTGTCAGAAACCTCACACTGAGAGTAATTGTTTTCTGCAGGTCACCCATGTATGTCACTCCCAAGTTGTTATCATTATGCTTTCATCTGAACCAGAATAATAATAATGAAAAAAAGGGTAGAAAAGAAAAGAGAGTTTACAAAAGGAAAGACTTCATATTTTTGACAGTTTGACTTTTAAAGAACTTGGAAAAATAATAAAATTAGAAATAGAAAGACTAGTAGCTTTTATGAAAATCGACAAAGATCTGGAGGATATGGCTTGATGCTTAGCGGATACAACCCGAGGAGACAATTTGTACTGCTTTATATAAATGGCCACAGGGATAAGTGACGTTTCTACAAGACTTATGCAGCCTAGACACTCCCTTGTATTTCTACAAACAAGAATAGTTGTGCTTAGAGAAAATTAATGTTAGTAGTCTATAAAGTCTTTCCATGAATTAATTGTTTTTCTACAAAGAATTACCACTTACAAGCACCTACATGAATAACTAATAACTATTAATGAAATTGGTTGATGTCACAAAGTGTTATGCCCGGTTTCAAAAGCAATATTTGTGATAGCTAGAGGTTCTTCATTTCAGAAAAAAGAAAAAAAAAAAGAAAAAAAAAGAATGAATAAGAATAAAATGAATAGGCCAGTGGGAGAAAATGGAGCTAGGGTCTGCAAAGAGGATTTCCAGTACATTTTTTAAACGGTGGTTTCGCATGAACTATAGAGAAAGAAGTATGTAGTGCACCTTATTCAGCTTGTTTGATAATTCCCTGCAGAAAGCCTGTAGGAACAGGTAATGATATGCAAAATTAGTCACAGACCCGTTCTAATAGAATCCTCTGAGATCTATCGTTGGTCCTCAAAGGTGAGGAAGGTCCAAGAAAGTTGAGGAAGGGCTGCACCAGGAAAGTACTACATAGACTTAATTTCCTTTTTGAACAGCTGTTTCTGGTACTGATCCTTCAGGCAGTATTACCAGCTCCTCTCACTTATGGAAATTCCAGTGAGAGGGCAGAGAGAAATTTTATTTCTCCTTTTGTCAGGCAAAATAGCATTTCTCCTTGCATGACATCTTTCAAAAATACATAAAAAAATCTGCTATAGTTGAAAATAACAGATCTGAAAATAGTACCATATGGGAGTACAGAAGGAAGTATATCTCCAGATATATGTATGCAAAATGCAGATAACACACTGTGCAGCTGCACAGCCATCTCACTGTCAAATGATTGGAAACACTCATACCATGCTGACTGATTATTGCAGGAGTAAAAGCAGCCTGGATTTTCTGGTAAATACAAACAATTCTTTGCTACAATAATCCAAAATAACAAGGCAGACCAGTTTGCATTATATAATCAGTTTTTACATTGAAAGTTTGAATTATATTGTTCTTTTTTTCCACCATTAAAAATGAGTAAGTAGAGGGTACAGTATAAATAGTACTCCAAGATCTAGAGGAGAAAAACAAACAAACAGACACAGAAAATAAAAAAAAAAAACAAACCACAAACTGTGATCAAACAAAAAACAAAAAAGAGAAAAGAGAAGACAAGAAGAAAGACAACTGGAAGATAATCTATGGTCATAAATTCTTCTACCCAAGAGAAACCTATAGGAAGCCAAAGGTAGTAATTTCTTTTCAGCTGGCATTCTTCTGCAATGGCTTCTACTGCATCTTTCAAAAATGAAGGTGAAGAATGAGTAAAGGTAATGTACATCAGTTTTCAGAGATTTGATTTAGCAAGGAAATTTCATGGCTGAAAATGCAGTGAATAAGGGGAAGAAAGACAGAAAAACAGAACTGACAACATAGTGACCCCAAGTAAAACACAGCTTTTGAAAGACCTCAGGTGATCTTATTTCACTGAAACAGAGACATTTCAATGACCATGGTTCTCCCTGGTTACACACTGGGGGATGAAAGTGATGCTGGATCAAGCTCAGGGATCTCCAAGTGTCCAAAATAATTTCCTACGAGCTCTAGGATTTCGTTCAAGATTTTACTTTGAAGTGCTGGATCCTGTTTGCTCAACGAGCTGGTAGCCCAGGTACAACTGGTTCTATGGAGAAATGAACTGTAGTCATTAGGGAATTAATTCTTGTAAAGATGTAATTGCAAAACTAAGCTCATCATATGACAGAAATGTACAAGGATAGAGACATGGCACAACTTCAATGCAGGCATTTTTTGAAATATTATGCAGGCAGTAGGTTTTAAAATGTCTGCCATTTAAAATGATAGATTTTATTTCTTTTTAAGCTGTATTGTAGAGGGTAGGAATCAATAATATTCCTTTCCTTTATTCAAGACACTTTCTATTTTCTGCTGTACCTGTCCATAATTTTATTAGTCCATGCTTTTCTCAAGGGGCTAACTGTAACTAAATAACTAACTGGCAAAACTACAGCATTTAAGAAAGATTTTGCTTTTTGCACCAAGAGACACAGAGTTTCTAAACTCATATGTGATCTTGAAAGCTTGCAGTCAAGTCATATCTCTTCAACATGAAGCTCCAAGGAAATGCACAGATAAAGCTTGAAGAGCAAAGGACAGCTAAAAGAGTGATAGCAAAACAAGGGGGACTAGAAGGGGTACATGCAACACAGAAGCAACAGACAACATAAGCTTCCAAAAAATAAAGAAAAAAGAAGACATGGAATCTCATGGTACAGAGAAAAAATAAAAAATGAAAACAAAAGGTAACATTTTGGTGCTCACCTGACCTTTAAAGGCAACCTACAGAGGCACTGAGGAGTGCTAACAGCTATGCACGCCCCTGAGATTTCATCATCTGTAAAAGGTACAGATTGAAATGAATAATAAGATTCTTCTTTCAAGACCAAGACGCTGCCTATCAATCAGTTCAAAAAATAAAACCAAAGCCTAAACAACAATAAGAAAGCAAAACAAAAAAACCAAAACAACAATTAGGAAACCTCAACAATCCCATGTTTATCATTGATGCAGCTAAACAAGTAATTAGCTTTTTTTCTTTAATGCTTCAGGCAGCTTCACTCATCTGATTGTTCCTGCTTTGCTGTCAGACATTCAACTCTCTTTAATATGAAGTGTCCCCAGGACACCTATCCTTTACTCAGAGTATACCTAGGATGCCTGTCCTTTGGAACATTTAGCCTTTACAGTGTATCTTCCTTTCTGTGGTGGAAAATGAAACTTGCTTCTTTCTGTGTTGCCCTAATATGTTCTGATCAGTAGACTTCATCTGTCATTCTCTTTTTCGTCAGTAGCAGGGCACAGCAAGGTACACAGCAGGTGCCAGGAAACCAGTTTCCCTCTACTGTTCTCTGATGGGACCTTATTAGTGACACTGTGCTCTCTTCAACTGAGCCACTGAATTACAATGAGCCTGTAGAGTCCAATTCTTCTCCCAATATCATCAATGACAAAACACTCAGAGATTATACTAAAACTATGTAAAACAATTTTGGCAGTGTCAGGACCTTGCCTTTTTAGATTTCAGTTTTCTCTTTCTGAATCACCCATTTAATGCAAAAGAAAAACAATAGCCAAAACCTGGACAAGAAGTATACGAAGTAAGTAGTGTAATGCTTTTATGGGAAAAGAATGGCTAAGTGTATCTTTAGATAAGGTTATGGTCAAGGGATGGAACCATTAGATGGTGTTTCAAACATGCCTGGAATTAGACTGTCCCTCTGACACCATGCATCAAGAGTTGCCCCATCAATAATTACACACTTACAGAGCATTTTCAACCAAAAGACGAAATAAATTAAGGGTACAATAAAATGAAGATAACCAAGAAACTGAACAGTGAACTGGAGTTAAAGGAACAACTTCTAAGAAATCTCATAAATGGTACATAAAGGGGGATTTCTTGCTGTATTTCCCCTAATTAGAAGTGAGCAACAAAAAATGCTCTTGATTTTGCTTTTTACCCTGCTGCCTTCTCAATACTGTGAAGGTCTTTCCAGTTTACATTGTACTTCATCAGTGTTAAAAAGTTTTAAATAATGTGACTGTATCCTAGTATAAATAGCAGTCCATTTCTTAGCAGGCGTGGACAGATATTCATTCGGTTCTAAGGAGGGATGAGAACCAGTACTGGCAGAAAACAACAGAGACTGTTATCACAGGGTGGTCTGCACTTTTAAGTATGTCACAACAGTCTCCAGATTCTCTTAATATCAGGTCTTACTCTAAAAAATGAAAATGTGAGTGAACAGTCTCCAGATTGTCTTAATATCAGGTCTTGCTCTAAAAAATGAAAATGTGAGTGAAAAAATGAAAATGAAATGAAAATGAAAAAAAGAAGTTATGGGAGATAAAAAATAATAACTAAAGAGGCAACACCTGTAGGTCACTTGTAGAATGAAAAGTACAATATAGGAGGATCAAAGGTTTCTTATACTGGTCTGAAATGAATATATAAACTAAAGAATCTATTAAACCCCGCTCAAGTAAAAGAAACTATAGTGATAGTGCACAAAAAAATATCTTCTTTAAACAAACCTGATACAGATTATATGAGATCTTGGGCAGGGGGAACAGAAAAGCTTCATACTGTCACACTGTAATTCTCACTTCCCTGAGGTAGTCTCACTTGAAAATACTTCAGTGAAAGAGAAGTTTATGTATACCAAGCCTATAAGGCTAAAATCTTGTGAAAAGGCAACATGCTGAAATACAAAAACTTTTGAATACAAATCATACTTCATAAAATATCAGTTCACGTAATTTTCAAAGACGTAGAAATTTAATAACAGAACTGATAGCATTCATACCCTGGTCTGTCATGTAATTAGAAACCTCAGTCAGAGAGAGGATTTGCTAACAGGTCTGTAGGCTGAAGCTCGAATTAGTTTTTAACACTGACACTAAGAAACAGAATCACTGAACTAAGAACCATCAGTTGTCAACATATTGTTCAACAGTGCTAAAAATAAGCATGGTTTCAATGTTAGAAATCTGATGTTAGAATCACTAGAGACTCGTAGCTACAAACAGAAGACAAAACATTAATCTAATTTGAAATTGAACATTCTATCATCAATTCATGAAAATAATGCCATTAGTACCTACAAGCAGAAGACAAATCACATGGAATAGTCCTGCAGTCAAATAAGGATTTCAACATACAAGCCCAGATTATGCGGTAGAGGCTGACATTTCCCAAACAGTAAAATGAAGAAAAAGAGGCAGGTAGACATTCTCAAGGACCAGCTTCAGCAATTTGATATACTTCAACAACACTATGCACAAAATGAGAATAAAAGACTCCTTACTACTTTACAACAATGCTGAGGTCTCAGGAATGTTGTCTGGACCTCAGATTCATAGAATCATTCTGGTCAGAAGGGGTTTCAGGAAGTCCCTAGTCCCACTCCAAGCAGGATCAAGACTCAATGACTAAGATGCTCAGCACTGTGACCACACAAGTCTCAAAAACCTCTGAGGATCTCTGTTCCATAAACTCTCTGGACAACCTACTTAAATGCTTATCTCCAGGGTGACAAATTTTATTTATATCCAGTTGGAATGTTCCCTATTGTGATTCATGATCATTATCTCTCATTCTCTCCCCAGTCTCATTTGTGCTTCAGGGAAGAGCCTGCTGCCATTTTCTTGATGACTTCCCCATGCAGGAGTCCTGTATCCTGGGCTGCATCAAAAGAAGCCTGGCCAGCAGGTCAAGGGAAGTGATTCTGCCCCTCTATTCCTCTCTTGTGAGAACTCATCTGGAGTACTGTGTCCAGTTCTGGAATCCTCAACATAGGAAGGATATGGAGCTTTTGGAATGGCTAGAGGAGTGCTACAAAGATGATCAGAGGGCTGGAGCACCTTCACTATGAGGACAGGCTGAGAGAGTTGGGCTTGTTCAGCTTGGAGAAGAGAAGGCTCGGAGGAGATCTTATAGCGACCTTCCAGTACCTGAAAGCGGCTACAAGAAAGCTGGAGAGGGACTATTTCATAAAGGCTTGTGGTGATAGGAAGAGGGGGATGGGGTATAAACTGGAGAGGGGTAGATTTAGACTAGACATAAGGAAGAATTTCTTCACCATGAGAGTGGTGAGACACTGGAACAGGTTGCCAAAGGATGTTGTGGCTGCCCCATCCCTGGAGGTGTTCAAGGTCAGGTTGGATGGGGCCTTGGGTAAGTTGATCTAGTGGGATGTTCCTGCCTATGTCAGGGGGTTGGAACTAAATGATGAAACTAGACCAAGGTCCCTCTAACTATGCTATGATTCCACGATTCTATGCTTCTTTTAGATTCACTCAAAGCTGTCTCTTCTCCCGGCTTATTAAGCCCTGTTTTTTCAGCCTCTCTTTGCTGGATGAGTGCTACTGCCCCTAACCCAACACACTTGCTTCCATTTATCAAAACTCTTACAGCCTTGGAGCTCCCAAAAAATGAATGCAATATTTAATATGTGATCTAGTCTACGTTTCTTACAGGAAAAAAATCATGTCCTTCGAGATATTGACTACAGTTTTCTGAAGAGGATTATTTCACCCAAGGTACAGGATTTTGCATGTCTCCATGTTGAATTTCATGAGGCTCATATTAACCTTTTACTCCAGCCTATTTAAGTCCTTCTGAATGTTTCTTCTGTATGCCTTTGTCAGGTGTTGTCCCTGACTTGATGAAGTTGCACTCCATCTCCTCTTCTAGGTCAAAGATATTGAACAGAATAAAAGATATCAAATGGTCCAAGGATTGACCAATGAGGAATTCTGCTAACTGGTAAAATACAAATCATTAACCACCACACTCTGAGTCTAACAACTCAGCCAGATTTTCACTCAGGTCCCTTAGATAAGATCTTAATGTCCTACTTGGATACACAGATGTTGTGTGAGACCATGAGGAAAGTCCTGCTGTAGCTGAGATAAAGAATATCCACTACTCTTCTCTGATCCACGGTCGTTTAATCATCAAATGTGACCAGGTTCATCTGTCACCCTTAGTCAGCCGATGTTTGTTATTCCTGAACACCATTTTCGCTTTCATGTGCTCAGAGATGATTTTTCAAAAAGCAGAATCTTCCTCCATGCATAATGTATTATAGTGATTAATTATGACATATTATGCTTTTAAAAGAATAAAGGATAGGAGATACAGAAATACAAGGATGATTATAATGCAAATAAACAAAATCAATAATCCCAATAAAACATAATAATGTAGTTTTCAAAACAGTGGCTTGGGGTGGTGGGGTCGTTCTCAAAAGAGTGAGAAATAGGGAGGAGATAAAAAAAATGCCAAAATATCCCATCCATCTTTTCTCCATTTTTATTTCTTATTTCTTTTTCTCTTTCTGAGTATTCTTTCCATCTGAAGAGACTAGTATGTTCTTTGGACCTGTGAAGCTGGAGACGAGAGAGACAAATCCAAAGCAAGATCTCAAGCCTGATGACAGATTCAGAAATGTTAGGGATGGCAAAACATTTTTTGTGAAATAAATGTCTGCACAATTGAGGCTGTCACAGGAACTGAAAGAAGCCCTTGTTGGCACACCACCCACAGACACAGACGGAATTTCTCACCAAGGCTTTGCAGAGCTACCTAGGCACTGGAAATAGGGAGTGAGAATTTTGGCACTAAGTTTAATTTGGTTGGAGTCAGGGTTAGTTTCTTCGTGCCTTGCTGAAGGGAGAGGAACTGAAGTGGAAGTCTGAAAATTTTTGTTGGTTTCAGAAAGCATGTCTGCATGACTGTGTATGTGTATATGTAAACAAGTCATGGTGCAAACACCCAGAAAAAGTGAGAGCTCTGTCTAGAATAGCAACATTTAAGCAATTTGAGATCCACGCATGTAACAAAAAACTTCTGAATTTACAAAAGTAAAGCTGATAGAATTTGGCACTCTTTGTTAGTTAAAACTTAGAAGTGCTTTTATCTGGGTTTGTCTGCACTTCGATTCTCTACCATCCCCTTAGCAACTGAGTGGGTCAAATAGTACAAAAATCTTAGTAGTTTATACTTTTAAGTAATTCCATGCAAACTCTTTTGACAACTACTCACTGACTGACAGCGATGGGGCACAGGCAACCACGGAGTTATGACAGCCTTTGCCATAGAGAGTTAGGGAGATGCTGCCTCCCTCAGACAACACTGCATGGTCTTGGTACTCCCTATACACTTAAGAGTTTTCCAGATTACCTCGAGAGGCAGTGATGAATGGCACCATCCCAGTCTGTCCTTCCCTGTATTGGAACAGATTAATTTTCAGTCTGACTTTAACATGCTCCTTTGAATTTCAGTAAACAAGTCTGTTTATGAGCTTGGAAAACCTAGAGAACAGTTTAAAACCTATGCTCAAAGAAATTTATTCCCAGTCAGCCTATCATATGTCAGGGAATCCCATATATTGTTCCTATTTATGATTCCCAAGTCTCCATTTAATTCTTTTATCTTGAGGCCATGTATCTCAAAAGTACTCTCCTCTGTTCTCTGGACAGAAGAAACTATTGCAGAGGAAACAATAAAAAAAAAAAAAAAAGAGGTTTATCAATGCCTTTTATTCTCCCAGTGCTCCTTCCAGTTATGAATTGCTCTTTCCCTCTTTTTATGTTGCTGTTATCTGGCCATGTAGCTGATAGTCCAGTTTTGCCCTGTAACCTGTCCCATGCTGCCTATATCTTTTCCCCTCAGGGATCTTACTGCTCTTTCTATTGCTTGCTGCTCTTTCCTGTAGCTTTTCCACTCACAACATCCTCTGTTCGCAATAGATTTGGTGTTGCTCTACATATGCCCATATTCACATGAGACTTCATGTGATCTGTCCTGAGCAACTCAGATATGCTCAGTAGATACACTCCAGATCAAATCTTTAAAAAATATGCTGATCCCTCATTTGCTGTCTACAACAAGAAAGGTATGTCAGAATAGCAGCAGAAGAAACAGTAAAGAAACATTTATTCATTTCAGTCATTTTTTAATACATTCTGGAAAAGATACTAAGTTTATGTCTGAAGATTTTTCAGTACTCATGGGAATAATATTGTCACAACTACACTTCAGGTCCCTAGAATTTGTGACCTCTATTGGTACAATTAATGCTATATAAGAAAATAAAAAGGCTGACCAAAAAGAACAATAGACTTCTAGATATTCAACAATTTTCTATATTTGATATTATTTGAAAATGAATTTTCAGTAATTTCTTATTTTCAATAACTGATTCTCATCTGTTGAAAAATACAATACTGTTACAAATGCCCACTGAATAAAGTCAGAATGAGTTCCTAAATATCCTTTTGTCATTTAGAAATAACTTTCCTGAATGTTGAGGGAATCATATTAGCTGTACGTGGGTTCAAAACCATGTGGCATTTTTAAACTACTGTTCACAGATACAACTGGATGGAAGTAGACTCTTGCATTTACTTCCAGCTTTTGTTGAATTCATATTTGCTTTGTTGTCAGGAACAGTCCACCATTAGCAATAATAATATATTAGGAGTACACACAAAAGTATTATTAATTCATGCATGGAAGTCACATCTTGTATCTTGCTTTTTCATGTAAGGCATAATACTAACTATGTCAGGATAAGTAAAAATTTGCATGATATAAGGAATGTAAAGTGAATAAGCTGATTCAATATTCAAAATTACTTAGTATTTCAACTGGACTGAGTTGTAATTTCATAGAATCTCAGAATCATAGAATGATTTGAGTTGGAAAGGACCTTAAAGATCATCTAATTCCACACAACCCCTACCATGGTCAGGGACACCTCCCACTAGACCAGGCTGCTCAAGGCCCCATATAGCCTAGCCTTTAATACTTTCAGGGATGGAGCATCCACAATTTTCCTGGGCAGCCTGTGCTGGTACCTCACCACCCTACATTTATTGTTGAAATAAGTTTCAACATTTATTTGGAAATTTATAACATCTGGAAAAATAGGTACAACTTGACGCTCTTTTAAATGGTAATTTCCTTACCTTAATTCCAAAATACCATGGGTCTATGTTGGACTTTTCTTTGCTGACATACACAGCAGCAAGAACATGAAATGTCATCTCTATAAATAATGAAGGCATGAAAATTATAAAGAAAGAAGGAAGGAAGCAAAGAATGAAAAAGGAAAGGAAGAATATAAATAATTGCAATAGAAATTTCATTATATTTCCAAATAGGATGAGTGACTATAGGAATATAGTTTGAGAACAATGCTGTTTTCATTACTTTACAAATTGTAGATCTACCACATAGGCTGGAAACTTGCCCTTACTAATGAGAGCCAAGAGGAAGAAAATAATCTAGGCTTTAAAGCAGAGTTAATCATATGAGTGTTAGTAAACAATATTGATGGCACAAAGGAGATGGGATAACTGTAGAAAGGCTTTTGTCTTTATTATGGAACAGCAACAAGCACCCTGGCTAGCTATGTACATGTCTAAGTGGATGGGAAGTTTGACCTATCTGTCAAATGTCAGATGTATCTTCTGAAATCAGTGAATACCACTTTACATGAAGAGAAAAAAGTATAACATCATTCCTTCAGAGGCAGCCATGTCTTCAGTTCCAGAAAATTAAATCCAATTTCTTACCAGTATTCCTTTGTGCATGATATCGGAAATAAACTGGTAACTAAGTAAAGTATACCCCAAGCATATTTTAGGACATAGCCAGAAAAAAGGTTTCTGAAGAATTGTTAAACATTGCATGTTGCAGCTGGAGAAACTAAGGGACTGAAATATGCTATGCATAAAAATCCTTACAAATTTTAAAAAAATTATAAGACCTGTGTATGTCTGTGAGTTTTTGTCTTGATAAAAACACCAAGAGCAGGCCAAGATCATTGACCTGCACTCTGAATGCACATTGTGTGAATTAGAATATTAACAAACAATACATTTTGTTGGGAGCACTGTCAATTTACTAAATTCCTCATCAAAATAAAATTATTGTGTGGAATAGACTTGACTTTGCAAAGCTTAGAACTTGCCAAAGGTGAGGAAAGGGAATTGCAACTATCAGTTACCACTGAAAGTATATGGTACGTGAAAGAACTTGACTACCAGATTTATACCAAAGTAAAGATATCACAGAAGTAACTGGTTTGTAGAAATGTAGCTTTTCTATTCATGCATATTAAAAATCAAAACATTTAAACAAATTCATAGACCCATAGTGTGCACTAATTCTGGCCATTACATTCATTATTGTGAAATCCTTTATTAAAGCATAGAAACAAACAAAAAAAAGTAACAGATTAACCTGTTGTAGCAGCGTGAATAGTCAGTAGGTCAACATTAGGACATCAGCAAGGTAAAAACTATACGCAGAAGTTGAGTTGGCTGCAGTCTGTAATGAATTCTGCTGTCTTAATTTGGATGGAGCAATAGGAATATATGAATCAGGGAATTTGGTTATATGTGGGCATATAACAACTTCGCTGTTCAAATTAATCTAGCCAGGGATAGGTACAAGTCTGATATGGCAGAAAAAGGGGATTGTAAAATTTATCTTGTTGTAGTTTTTACCTTTCTGAAATGTTTCTCAGAATATTGTCACTTTTGTATTGAGGTAGTTTGTCATCAAAGAAAGATACATTGTATATTGATGTGGTACAGTATCTGATTTTTTTCTTCAATTATTGCATGCCTTTTTCGAAAGAAGGGGGAATTATAAAATCTCTATGACACTTAAAGTAATCAGATTTTTGTGGCTACAGAAGCAACTCCCGAATTAAGAGACACATTTTTATGTACTGCCACAGAATGCACCCTTCCTCTAGAAAGAAAACTAGATGCATGCAAGAGACCTTTATGTCATTACTATACCCTTTACAGTAAAAAAGGGAACTGGTAAACACATGCACACTCTGAATTTGACGCTCAGGAATTTCACTGCACTCCTGTTGAAAACAAATTTTAGCCCAGGTAGTCAGGTAGAGAATAGAGGCCGTGTACCTCTATTAACAGTATGAAAGATACTACTGAAGAATTAGTTATTAAAAAGGATGTTACAACATAATTTTTTAAGCTACTAGAACAGTTGTATCACATAATTGCTTATACTGCAGAGTACTTCTATTTATATATTTATAACATTTTTGTTGAGAGAAATCGGGTGTTTGAGTTAAACTGTGCTTGTAGGAACAATGAATAGGTCTTGAATCACATGTAAACCCAGGTGATAATAACCTAGCAATATCCATAACCATGGAGTAAAATTTTATCCTTAAATTAAGATCCAGAAAATCTAAAGTCTGGGAGAAGTGATAGATATGTACTGTGGTTAGAGGTGGACAGTGAAGGGAAAGACAACAAGATATTCAGAAATGGAAAGAATTACAACAGTGCAGGATTTTCCAGAGGCATTTAATGTTGCTCTTAGTTGAATAAGATGGTGGAACTTGAAATTGATAAAGCACCTCAGTCACAGCCCTATTTATAGTCCTCTGATAACCTTGCATGTCTAGATCCTGGAATTTTTTCAGTCTTCGAAGTGTGACTTAAGGCCATCATTTTTTTGCACATGCAGACATCAGTGAATAGTACGTTCCTTTCTCCACCATTTTGGATTTTTGCCTTCTTATAGAGGGTCTGGTATCTAATTTAACAAAGAATGTCTACAATAGATGTGCATTTGGGAAGTTCTACGGTAAGCAAGCTGTAAACATCTCCACTCTGTGTTTGCACAGTTCAGAAAAGTATAAATCAGAAAGCACCAGAGCAGCAAGACTAAATGTTTAGAATAATGAGAAAGGGAGTGAAATAATGAATGTACATTTTTATCAGTGTTTTATTCTGATATAACATAATACTGGAGGATATTGAGAAAACCTGAAGCAACACATTAAATTTCCCATTTTATAAACTCATTTAAATAAATCTACCAAATATCTGTATATTATAATGTTAGAGGTTAATAACTTTACAGTGGAAGGAAAAAATGGTGACTTCACAGACAATAAGAATATTTTCCATAATGTGATTGTTACAAAAATGACAATCTATATCTTTGTGCTTATTTAAAATACAGAAATACCATCAGAATGGAAAAAAATAATACAGTATAAAGCAATGTGTCTGCTGAAGGAGGAGTTAATAACAGTTTACTCCAGACATGTTGTGATAGGTTCAAAAATCTCTAAGGAAGCTAGAAAATGGTTAAAAGGAAGATGGTTTCTGATTCTGCCAACCCAGGGCATGGGAAGGCTGAGCTGGAGAACATTAAACCGAGATGGCTTGCTCGATTATATGTATTGTACTATATGTCAATATGTATATTGACAACAGATTTCATGTAAAAGTAAGTTAAGGCCCGGGTAACTGTTATTTCATTTTTAATTATTTGCTTTATGTGATTAATTTAAAAGAAAAGAGAATTAGATAAGATTTCACATACTTCTTTATTCTACAAAGGTGTTTATACAATCATGTTCAATTGTGCTCTCACTGTAGCAATATAGCTGGGACTAAATAACTAAATAACTTCACCACAGAGACCGCTATCCCATATTCTGAGTGGAAGTTATAGCGTAGATAAAACATGAGCACCAAACTCTAGAGGTTGAGACAACATTTTATCCCTGCAATCATATCTACAGGGAAAATGAACAGTGCATCAGAGCACTCCATCAAAGTTCTTCTGCATATTAATGGTGGCATATTTTTATTAACAAAACTTCTTGTTATGTCTGACAAAAGAAACAAGTGTTTTACCATGATTTTATTGGTAGCTGAGACATGCAGAGCTGACATTTTAGTGTGTGAAATACTTGACTAAAACCTAACTCTTGCATTTTCAAGTATTTTTTACTGCCTTTCAGACTCAGATTTGAGTAAATGAGTTTTTATAAAGTAGCTAAAATTCCTATATTTTTTGTCCTCAGTCCACATATTAGTAACATTTATATCTGCAGTAATTTCAAGGCTTTTCCTAAAGAACTGAGGGCAAGCAAATTCCTTGGCCATGATACTAGATGCCCTTGATTCCTGCATTGCCTGTCGTTCCTACAAGCAGCAGAGAGAGCAGAGCTTGGAGGACTAGATCAAAGAAGCCTATGAGGCCCTAAGAGCTACAATTCATGCCCACAACGGCTTCCAAAAAATGTGTGAGGTAGCACATCTGGCAGCCAGTAATGTGTTTACCTGCTGTCAGACATTTGGGTGCATGTGATATGAGAACAAGAGTGTTTGTAATTGGCATGACAAGTAAATGCAATACAAAATCGAGCTATCATGTGCTGAATTTCATTTTTATGTCTAGTGTGAGCTCGTTATGCCACCCAACATTGGTTTTGTCTCTGGAATCTGTGGAGGTAAGGCATAAATAGTAATTTTTATGAGTATTTTCTCATTCAAGTGACTGCAAGAGTGTGCCACACTAGTGCTTTATAGCACTAATTTGAAGATGTGACATCATTCAAGATATGAACAGTAACAAAGCCTGCTGAAGGAGTGCTAGAAAACTGTTCAAGCAGCGCAATATGCTGCTGCATCACTAGTACCACCTTTTGGAGGGAGCACTTGCAGAGAGCTACAGTCACGCCAAGAATCATGCTCGAGTTTTGTTATGAAGACACATCATTGAAGTGGTATGAATAAGAGCTTGGAGCAAAAATTAAGCAGTTCAGTTAAACTGGCAGCCAGTGCCCAGGATTGCCCTGCTTCCCTTCTTCATATTTTATTATATCTTTTATTCAGATGGGTAAGTGTATACAGAAGATAAATTTATTGTACTTAAGCACAAAGCTCTACTACAACCATTAACTTTTTTTGTCCAGAGCACTTACTTATTTTTCCCCATGTCTAATAATGGCAAGAATCTCTAGACTTGTTACTTGTAAAATGTGTCAAATTCCTCATGGAATTTAGAATGAAATGAGTTGCACCAGAACAAACTTGCATGATCCCACTGACTGCATGAGCTGAAGAGTTGAAATGTCACCAAGTTGCACACAAAGAATCAAAGAATTAGTCTTGAAATTCTGACTTAAACTTGAATTTAGGATTGGTCCTTAAACTCAGAAGATATCCACCTAGAGTAACAGTGAACTAAAACTTTGACTGGATGTTTTTGAGTAAGATTCAAAGCATTTTGTAACAGTAGTTTCCTGAAAATCTTGAAGGCTAAAACATTCATGGAGGAAAGTTTAAATTTTTAGAATTCTACTATAACTTTGCTTCCCCTCTCTATATTAAATTTTTAGTATTCTAGTATAACTTCACTTCCCCTCTCTATATTTAACTCACTTTTTTTTTGAAAATTTCCCCACAGGAATTAGTGTTGTCATCTAGTTATTAAATTATTTAAATGTAGACAGCCTGCCCCATCGTGGTCTTCACTGTGGGCTGCAGGGAAACTTTGGCTTTAGCACCTGGATTTGCAAACTCCTCCCTCACTGACCTTGGTGTCTGCAGGGCTTTCTCTTTTGCATTCATCTTACGTTCTCTTTCCCAGCTGCTGCACAGCATCTTTTACCCTTTCTTAAATATGTTATAATAGAGGCTCAGCTTTGAGCATCAACAGGTCCATTTTGGAGCTGAATGGAAGTGTTTCTTTCCTGGTATCTTCTCACAGAAGCCGCTCCTCCAGCCCCCCTGCTACAAAAACTATGCCATGTAAATCCAATACACTTATATTTATGAGAGAAAGAAGGAAAAAAAAGAATAATTTGTAATGCTAATTCAGCGTATAAATCATTTTGTTAATGTGATTTCAAGTACAAGCTGATGCTCTTCCACTAATGAATTTAATTAAGTTCTATTTTTCGTACAATCTTAACTCTGTAAAATTATTTCTTTCTTGTCATTTTCACTCTCATAACTTATTATTGCAGTTGCGTTTGCTACATTATGAATTGCTCCCATGGCTATAAAAGTAAGATATTTCATTCACTTTGACTCCATTTTTTTCTATTAAACTTGAATCACTTACTTTTATTGTCGAAGGACTGCAAAATTAAACAGCATTATGAAAACGCAATAACATTGCCTGTATGGTATTGGTTCATATTTGTTTCATTTTCAGTCACTGCTGAATAACAATTGCATAACATCACTTTCCATTACAAGCAGTCTTTATTAACCTTTGAGAACTATTTTTATCCATTAAGATTCCAAATGTTTGATTGCAACACTTGCCTCGGTTTTATTTCATTTATTTGTAAAAGAGCTGAGTTAGAAACAATGATCAAATGTAGTAAACTTGGAGTGAAATCATCATCTGGCACAGTTTTAATCCTGTGGTCAAGTTTACACTCAGAAGAAAATATTCTGAGAACTGATTGATTAGGGAAAGTAGTGATAAATGGTAGTGATAGAAGGTATTTTGTTAGATCTACTCCTTCTGATAAAATTTAGCATAATAACGATTACTTAACGATAGTGAAATATTTTGAATGTCAGAATTCATAATGTGATCTTGATAATCACTGTATTTGTGGTGATGGTAGGTTAGCTATTTCCATTATAATACATTGACTAGAAATCAGTATTCCTATAAAATAGAAAAGGTTAGGTGGTTTTCATGCTGTCAGACATACAATGTGGCTTGGAATATTTGTTTCTTAAGTGGGAATGCGTAGTGAAGTTCAGTAGGAAGTACTTATTTGATATTAAGCTGTCCTTAGGGTTTCTTGAGAACATCTACAGGCTTCTCCACGTGAGCTGGTTCATCACATCACAGTTTATTTCAGCTCTTCACATTGGCCTGTGCACTTCAACACTGATTATTACAGCAGTAGCTGGCACATCTATAGCCACAAGAGTGTCAGTATTTCCATTATAAATCCTGTTATTCTAGATAATAAAAATTTGAAGTGTGTTGAAACTTGTCACAACTGTTAGATGATCAGAAGCAACCACTCTAAAAGGAAATTTTGTTGTCTAGCTTTTGCAGATTACTTAACTGAAGAAGAAGAAATTTGATATTTGGACATGCATTGTGCACGCTTTTCAGTTTAGAAGGACTTCACTGAAAATTATAATATTTACCTTAGTCAAGACTCCTCATACTAACATAATGACATGACTTTCTTTGAATTTTATTTATCAAGATAATATAAACATCACATGATGGTCTCACAGACAGTCTGGATGACATCATGGGGTAATAAATTTTATCTTCTACTGTAATAATTGTCCATTCTGACTGCTTCTGGTAGACTCCTGTGCTATATTGCATCCAGCCAGATCTCATCTGGAGAATCAGAGGATTTTTTTTTTCATAGATAATGGGTTTCTGATGCTTCTAGCCTTAGATGTTTTGAAGGAAACTAGACAAATATCTACAAAGGTGTGTCATGTATTGCCAAGTCTGTCAAACACAACAGAATTATATATCTTTCTGATATCCTTTTTCTGATTCCTTTCACCATAAACCTATGAAGATATTCTCATAAACCTATGGATATATTCTCAGTTTGTAAAAAACAAAAAAGAAAAAAAAAACAAACCAAAAAACAAGCAATCCAGTTCAATGGAAGAACTGAAATATGTACTACACTTTCTAAAAATCAAAAGTAACAGATAACAAGCCAACTAAAACATATGTTAAACTTTTTAAAGATCCATCTGACTGGGAAAGCTCTTTCGACCTGTTTCATCTCAAGTTTATAAATAGAAATGTCGGGAGAGAAAGGACAAACAAACTCGGTAATAAATGCACAATAAGAAAAAACAAGAATGATATGCCAGCTACAAAGGGTATAGATATGGTACCAGTCAAGTGTCAGATCTGCAGCCAATCACATTGGAATTGCCACATTGAATACTGAAGTATTTCCTCTTTGAAAGTTAAAGTGAGGAAAAAAGCAACATATTCAAACAAACTAAAGCCAATAAAACAGAACCAAGCTATGTGACATATCCTCCTCCCCCAGTAAGAAAAATCTTAGGCATATCATCCACAAGAAGTAGGAAATTTCTGAGGTAAAAAATAAGTAGTTTATTTTTCATGATTTTAAAATTCACAATGTTTATGTTTTAAAAATGTGAAAATACTATCTAAAAAGAGTAAATGAGCAATGATCTATGTAAATAGACTATCTGAAATGAAAATAAAATAAAAACTCTGAAGAAATGAAATTTGACAGCAATGAGATGTAAAAATCCTGCATTTCTAAGAGAAATGTCTTGTTAATGAGGTAAATGTTAAGTCTGAGTTCTTCTGTCAGCAACTGTCTTTTTCTCCTGTATCGTTCTTTAAAATCTGTGAGACCTTTACTTCTTGTCATTATCAGGGCTGAACAGTTCTCTATGGTGGTGTCTGTATACATGAGATGTAGTGTGGACTGATTTTAAATGGAGAACCAAGAAGTGCACGGTTAGTAAGAACAGGTAAATTTATATTCACAAATGTGCATGCTACAATCTTTTTTAGTTGAATTAGATGGCATAGCATGAAAACAGATTGACAGATTAGCTAAAATGAAAGAGCAATGCAACCCTTCATTCTTGTATTTCCACTGACATTTTTTCTGTTTATGTTCTATTTCAACAGACTTTTTTGAACAATTCAGAGAAAACCTAGCAATCTTTTTTATTCTTGTCTGTAACGTATTAAGTCTTGCTGTAGAAGAAAGAAATGTTGGGATGTTATAATACATCTACTGCTGATTGGTAGCTGTGGTCACTCATCTACCTGCAGACATTATAAGTACTCAATAAAGCGGATGTCTCAGGTACAAATTGACCATACTGCATTGGTTTGATTACTGAGCCTGGCAGAGATGGCTGATGGAAGTTGCAATACTTTTTCAGTAAGCGCTAACCAATACATGTTCAGGGGATTGATTTTAACTCCTTCCCTGTTTTTGATAAGGCCTAAGTTCTTATGCAATAGCAAGGACTTTTATTATGACAAATATTTTACAGGGTATCATTATATCATTCCATATGAACTCTGTTAACTTGCTGTGGCCGTATTAATGGGTGTGATGACTTCTTATATTGCAAATTTGATGACTGATTGCTGATTTTCTTTGGCCCGCTCATGGACTGTGTGTGGCCAAACAAGTCGAAATGAAAGTTTTTGATAATTCAAGAAATCACTGGAAAAATTTTGCGATACTGGAGATCATCAAGAGGATACAGATATGATATGTATGATTAATCTAATTGTATGATCCAAACACACTTTTATGCTTTCAAAATTTTACTTACACAAACCAAGGATATTGATCAGTGCTTGTTTCCAAATTTGACAAAATTAGCAGTGTTTTTACTAATAATGTTGTTAACCTATAAACTGGCAAATCCAAAAATTCCTTTAATACTGAAGCAGATCACCTCAGATTTTCTCTCTAGAGATCAGCAGATTGTGAGTTATTTGTCTGTTCTTGGAAAACATGCAGTACAAAATGCAAGCATACAGTCGTCCAAGTGTTGCTAATAAGATTTACCTATACTTTACCAGACTCTTAAAATAATAGCTGATAATATATAGAGAGATATAACTATTGGAAAAAAGTACTTCAAATGTGAACACACACTGCTGGCTCTAAATCTTCTCTTCATTGTCCACAAGAAGATCTGGATGACATTTCAACAAAAACTTTCTTCTGTGCATCTTGGCAGTATCAAATGTTAATTTTCTGAAAGTAATCTTGAAACTATTATTAAGTCATCAAATAGATGAATAGTACAGAATCATCATAGAATCAGAGAATAGTTTGTATTGGAAGGGGCCTTAAAGATCATCTAGTTCCAACCCCCCTGCCCATGGGCTGGGGGGTTGGACTAGACCAGACTACCCAAGGCCCCATCCAACCTGGCCTTGAACGCTTCCAGGGAGAGGGCATCAACAGCTTCCCTGGGCAACCTAGAAACCCTAGTCATAGGAGAATATGTGGATCATGTTGCCATGTTGCTCCATGTTGTAGTTTAGGTGGCTTTTGATTTGCCATTGAGGAACGATATGTTCTTTCTGACCTGCTTCTCCCTTTCACCTTCTCAGCTTCCCTCTTCAGTTCCATCTGTATTGGAGAACTTATCCACCTTTAGCATAATGGCTGTTTTCACAATTAGAAAGTTTAAAGAGCCTTCATAAATTTTTATATTTGACTAACTCTCTTCCTCAATACTGTTACAAAACTAAAGTGCTACACTGTGGAAAAATTATCAAGGTCTGATGAAAATGTTGACACTGAAACCTGAAGGGACAGGTGGTAAATCCTTACCACTCAAAAAAAATGAACAAAAGAAATTACTTATGAATAACAGAAAAAAACTTTTGGGTATGTATTTGGACGAACAACAGCTGTTATGGATAGAAAGCAAAAATATTTTAATTAATGTCTTGGGATAGGTAAGGTACTTGAGACTAATCATTTGAGATGCAAGCAGATACGAAACTGCTGAATTACAAGAAATAAACAGACAGTGAGATGGATGTCTTTTTTTTTTTTTTTAAATTTAAGTTCATGTACCAAGGGTATAAATATCCAATAAAATTAAAAAGAGAAAAAAAGAAAAAAACAGATTTACTGAATATGTAGTAAGCTTTGAAGTTCATTCCAAACTTGATCTTTAAGGCCAAAATATATTAAATATAATGTGAACAATATAAAACTATCTGCTTAAAAATGTAGAATACAAACATCCGCTCTTTCTGCTAACATTACATTTCATAATGAAGTCCAGAGTCTTATTCTTCCACATTCCATCTAATCTATCACTTCCTGCCCTTTCAACAAACCTTGCTTTCTTCTGCTTCATAGATCAGTTGGGGGATAAGGGTATTTTTACTTTTTATTTCAATTTGTTTTGGGAGTTTAGGGTGTTATTCAGATAAACAGGATTTTTGTTTTGATTGGGGTTTTAGGGTTTTTTGGGGGCGAGGGGGGCATTTGTCTTTAAAAGGACTGGAAGAAACCATTTCCTTCATAACCTCATGATTGGCTTTGTTTTATTGATCTTTTCCCCTATGTTGACATATTTTTTCATTTTTCAGTGTCCAAGACAGTTTTGACTAAAACGGTTTGCACTGGTGCAGTGTGTTAACCTTGACTGAATGCCACATGCCCATTAAGCCAGTCTATTACTCCACACCTCAGTGAGGCAGAGGGGGAAAACAAAATGAAAATCTCATGGGTCAAGACAAAGGTAGTTTAATAAAGGCCACACAGCCTCCAGGTCAGGCAAAGGCCATATGAAGAAGCAATGTTAACAAAAAACAATAGAGTTTATTCTTTACTTCTTATTAGCAGAAAATGCCCAGACACATTCTGCAAAGTAAGACCTTAGTACATGCAGTGATCGCTTTGGAAGACAAATATCTTAATAGTCAATGCCTCCCCATGACTCATTTCTCTTAACTTTTTATTGCTGAGCATTATGTCATATGACATGGAATTTAGCATTGGTCAGTTGAGGTCAGCTTTCCTAGTTATGACAATACTGCTTTGAACAAACGATAAAACGTGGAATAAATGTTCAACTCTGAATAAAGAAGAAATGGTAGAATTCCCATCAAAACACCTGCTCTGAGTTGCATTACTGCTGAGTTAGCCTACAATGCAAGTAATGCCAATGGAGAAAGCCTTTCTACTTTACGTAAAACAAAAAATCAGATGCAGTATTTAATAAAACCTGATCCCTTTTTTCAGTAAGAGGATATGGAGGGTAATTTCCAAACTTAGATAAAAACATTTATATTTTCTGTCAATTTTACTTAGATTTCTGTGCACTAGTAACACAGAAAATCTGTGATTCTCTTCCCATGTTCACAGGCACACTGCCATAATGTCCGAGTGACAATTTTTACCTTTCTAGAAGAGCAGCTGCTGAACCTGTTCAGGCCTGTACTTCTAGAACTTTAATAAGAGTATTTATTTAAAAAAATGATTACAATATATTGAAAGATCTTCAATAAGTTATAACATGTATTTATTTTTTTCAGCACAAATCTTTTGATTTAGAGCATAAAATGTGACTGTTCTAACAGAATGCTAAAAAATCCAACCAACCAACCAACCAACTGAAAAAAACCACACCACCACCACCTCCTCCCACACATTACCACATCTGCATTGGTAGAAAATGACTTTTCCTAATACATTTAATTCCAGTTGAAGAAGTAGCTTAAGTTAATGCTCTACTAATTTATCTCTTTCGGTGTGGACAAGATTGGATTTTTCTTATCTCTTTTCTTCTTAATAGTGTATTTTAAAAGAAGTTCAGTATCAGTCACTTTAGGATAATTACTAATTTTAATTGCCTGCTGATTTAAGAATTTACCTGTTTTTCATGATATGTTTAGGTGTATTTCTATCTCAAGTTCTTTGACCTCTGCTATCTTTGCATTGAGGTCTGTCATGTACATTTACATGTAGTGAGGGAATGTAAGATAGTGCAGCTCCATTCTCTGCCAATAAAACTAGTGTCAATATCAATTACACAGATTTAAACATAGGAAAGGTTGGTTTTATTGGCCATAGTTAAAAAAGAATCATTAAGTAAGGGGGAGGAAATGTTGTTAAGTGTTAAAAAAAGCAAACAAAAAAAACCCCCAAAACCAAACCAGTTGATATAATATGTTAGTAAGGCTGCAGATAACAAGGCCACTGTTCTATCATGTAGAGAGCAAATCTAAAGACTTACTAAAGCATGAATTGCTGCTGGCCACAGGGAACAAATATTAAATAAACAACTTATTTCATATAATATAAAATCCAATGAAAAGCAATCAGTTTGAAGCCTCCTGTGTTGGATCACACCCATATCAGTTTGTTTTCATGAAAACTCTTTTTTCAGATCAATGCAAACACTATATTGAAGACTGGTATAATTTTCTTGCCTATGCCTAGAAGTACAAACAAAAAGCAAAGTACTGCTGTTGATGAATCTGCAAATCCACAGGGAATGGTCTGAAGTTCAGGCACTGCTCAACGAAACAAACAGTTTGCAGGTTTGAGTTTAGTTGCATTTTTATATTTGGTAGCAGAGGATGTGGGACAGAAATAGTGCATCACACCACTTGTGTGTTATGTACTGATTCATAATGTTGCATGTGAATAATGAAAGTGGGAATGTTTTTTGAGAAGTTGTACTTCTTCCTTTATCTCCCTTTCCCAGTTCTGGAAGCTGTGAATTGTTATGCTTGCATAATGGCTCTTAGCACCATTGTTTCTGGTGGATGTTAGTGCAAACTCTGAAATCTTACAATGGTTCTCTCAGAACATAAAATATACCTTTCTACATAAAAACAGGAAAGCAGTGTTTTTTTAGAAAATGAATGCCTTGCTACTTACAATATCCTAAAAAAAGAAGGAGGACCTGGAAATATTACACTTTGAAAGCCCTAAACATCAATGTGAAATACGTGTCTAGACAAAATAAGATGTTACTCTATTTTCTCTGGGGATATTCACTGGAGAGAAAACAAATAATAAATTGTTTTGCCAAAATGCTTCCCAGTACCCTTTTAAATCACATAAACTTACACTAAATGACACTTAATAGTAGGAAAGAGAAGAACAGTAGCTCAAAATACAGAGGGTAAGGGTTTTTCTTGGCATTTAATAAGGATTTGCTATTCGAATTTTAAGAACACTAGTTCATTCAAACTGTTACAAATCAGACACCTGAAAGAATATCCCCAGGATGAATGATTAACTAGACTGTTTTCTTTTATTCACAAATCAGTCTAATTCTACCAACCAATAAAAGAGCTCATGATTAGATCTTTTATCTTGTAGGGTAATGTTGAACATATGAATATGATGTGATGCACCATGACTGTAGATGTATTTTAATATTCCAAAAGCTAACTTTCTTGCCTGTTAAGTGAAAATGTTAGAATAATTCAGTTAGATATTGTAATGCTTTTCCTTTGCTTCAGAAAACACTATGTGCCTGAACACCCATAGATTATTAGTAAGTGAGATAGAGACAGCTGTTAGAAATCTTCTGTTTCCTTGTGAGTTCTGCAATCTTTTATTCAGTTTTAACAGCTTTCTTCATAATTTTACCACTGATTTTGTCAATGTACCACTCTGTAGGTTTTGTTCATTTCCAACTACCTGTGTCCAATGTGACTTTGAAAGACTTGGGGAAATGTTGTTACCTGCATTTAAAAACAGATGGGGAAATTTCAACCTATTCTTGAACATATTAAGACATGGGAAATTGCACATCATCATCTC
The DNA here is from genome assembly GCA_033459285.1 of Clamator glandarius. NCBI lineage: Eukaryota > Metazoa > Chordata > Aves > Cuculiformes > Cuculidae > Clamator > Clamator glandarius. The sequence continues at coordinate 3,799,724 of JAUNZM010000105.1, forward strand.
AATATCTGGATGCATTTGGAGTGTAATAATTTTCAATATATATTAATAAATCACATTTTACAAGAAAATAATTGCAAAAAGCAACAGTTTTATTTAATCATATGGAGAAATATGTATTCATTACTTTTTGGAACACAGCTGCATGCACTAGAAGTTTTCTTGTCTCTCTGCCTGTTTTCTTTTACCAGTGTTACACCACCAGGGTCATAATTTCATTTGTGCTTCCAAACAGGATATTCTCCATAGTCAAATTGTATCTAAAGGGATTTGTATCCTCTTTTTCAGATCTTTAGACAGTGTAGCTGTCTAGAGTATACATTAATTCTGTCCCATCTTCTTGACTTTATTAAAAAAAAAAAAAAAAAAAAGGAATTGGATGTATGCAGTGGAATCAAGGGGCTTTCTAATAATTTTCACTGCTGAATGGTTCCTCCCCTGAAGAAAGTACAGCTAGAACTACCTTCCAGACTAAAGGTTAAGAATTTGAACTGCAGTTGAAGACCTTAAAACTGTTTCAGCTCTAGGCTTCATAATATAATTCAGATTAGCTTTCTGATCATCCTCTTATATTGAATATGAATCCATTTAAAAATCTTGGAATCTATCTGGAATATATGAGAATGATGAACAATACTTCTACTCAGCTTTGGTCATCTACTCTTTTATAAGCGCCTGCCTGTTATTTCTATCCTATTGGTCATATAACTTTTTCAGATGTGTTTGCTGAAGGAGTAGAAAAATTATGTCTCCTTTTTTCCTACTGAAAAATTTAGTGGGAGCTAATTTTTTTGAGGTCATGATGATCCTACTCCTTTTATGCATACCATCACATACAGCATCTACTCTGATATTTAGGCTTAAAAAGAGGAAATATCTAAGTAAAGAGTAAGAGGAAATGTCTTTTGTGCTCTAGAGGCAGACATGATGGGATGGGAGTTTCTATTTAATGTATGAAACATTATTGGTATTAAGTGAGAACCAAGCATCAACCATGAAAACAGGGATGAAGTATATGCATATACTTTTAAAACTGCATTAAAATGTATCAAAATGCTGTTCTGAAAGCTATATGGTAGAAACAAATCATTTCTCCAATCTGCTTCCAATACCTTCTAGTATTACACAATTATTCACATTTCTTGTATTCCTACCAACTAATTCAACAGTTCCAGATCCTTCCTTATTTTTTAATTATTTAATTTACTTTAATGTTTCATTTTTAAACTTTTCAGTTAGCCAATAACAGCAAACTTTCTTTTCTCATTATGCTACCTGAAAAAAACATACAATTTTTCATCAGTTCACTGGAAGCAGTGTTTTTATAAGCTACACTGTATTATTGTGACTGATACCAACGAATAAGAACTTCTGAAATACTTAATAAGAATACTTGTTTTAGCTTAAAAATCCTTTGATTATGTTTTGCATCTGCTGTATAATCAAAAATGGTGGCACCACCTATTATAACTGATAGAGGACATTCATAACAAGTAGTTATTATAATTATCTCCTACAGTCTTAAAAGATAATTTTCATAATTCTGAGAAAAAAATCACATAAGCAATCTAGATATACAGCAAACGTTGCATCATCCAAACTAAATACAAAATATTAAACATTCAATTTTGTTTTTAGACAACATTATGCACAACAATTCACGAAAAGTTTAAATAAAAAAAAAATCACCAGTTTACAGACAGTTCTTGAAATAATTAATATTTAATATTCGTGGTATGTAATTCACTCTGTCTTGATTATTTTCATTATGTTCTTTTTCTTCTTTGGATTTTATTATCATTTTTTGTTATCTATAGACAGTGGAAATCCAAAATGTTGAGAAATACTACCCTTCAGGTATGTAAGTAAATTGACATTACATTTTTAAAGTTTATTTTAAAATATCAATTTAAAGAGTGAAGGAAATAGACCTTTCCTTTTTTTCCTTTCTTAATCTTTTTCCTGTTTCAAGAAATGTATAAATAACAGTAGAAGAGTATTTGTAGATAGTTCTCTGAAGAAAAAAATGAGCAGATGCTTGAATTCACTGCTGAGATCAAAAATTATAGTAGACTATGCTTTAATCATGGGAAGGGACAACTCTTGGCAGCCAGCTCTCTGTGAGACAACTCTCCGCAGGGAGGCATTGGAGTTAAGGTTAGGCTTATAGTTAGGTTTAGACTAAGGGTCAGGCCTAGGGTTATGGGTTAATATTATAGTTGCTCCCACGCAGAGTTGTTCCCACAGAGTTGTACCTGCGGCAAGTTGGCCATGAGGAGTTTTCCTAGATGTATCAGAGATGTTCTATTATTCTGACTAAACCTGTACAGCTCCTGTGTTCTATGAAGTGTCATTGTTTTACAAGCAAAATCGTATGTGCTAAATGCATCGCTTTCCATGGGTACTTGAGAAATAAGCTGTTAAAACAGGCTGAGTTTGCTAAAACTCAAACTTAGTTTTTTTGATGATACACATTGATGTCAGACATGACTAAGGTAGCTTGATAGTAGCTTTCTCCATTTTTATGAAACATTTACAACAGCTATTTAATTTCCTTTTTGACTATATTTACAAGCAGTCTTCTTTTGTATTCTTAGGCCGTGGGTTCTCACATCTTTGCAGATTTCCCTTCTGAAAAATGAAATATATACTGCTTCTCAGACTCTTTTTCAACACTTTCTTTTCAGCTTCCAACTGATCTAAAATGGCATTGTTACAGCACCTTCAGTTTTCTTCACTTAAATTCACTACTGTCTTTACAGAATTACTTTTCTGTTCACTTTTCGAGATTTCCATCTCCTTTTTTAATTTTTACATATAACTTCTAAGTTTCATGTGAGGTTTAGGAAGCACAACTGGATGTGCATGACAAAGATTCAATGCACTAAGCATGCCCATCATAGAAAGATTATTATCTGTTGCTCAGTTTAAAGTATCTTTGAAAATCCTGCAGACACATCTTACTGCTAAAATTTGGCAGCTCTACAGGCTGAGAAACTTTATGAAGCTTAGAAGTTGTTTCATCTTTTAAATTTTTCAAGTCTCTTGAAGTCTGTTAGAGAATATTTTCCCATAATGGATATGCATTTGGTTTCCTTTAAATTAGTACTGTCTTTTTACTTTTGGCAAATCACATGTGACCAAAATGATCCTTTTTTTCATGTTCTTATTGGTATTTGTCTTTTTTATCTGTAAACAACAGTGTACCCTGAACCTATTTTTTTTAATTTTTTTTGGTAGCAAACATAGTAAAAACGCCATCCTGCTAACTGTGGGCATGACCCATTGAAGCATCTGAATTCTTTTATTTAATCTTCCTGAGGCATGAAATTCTGGAATAAAATCTTGTTTACAGTTGGTCCTTCATTGTGAATTTATTTCCTATGCTCTGTAATTTCACATCTAAATGTCTGATATCTTTATATCTTGTCTGGTGTCTGACACAACTCTAACTCAGTTAATGGTACAATAAGGGATATCAGTGATGAAAAGTACTGCATAATTTTGCAGCCTTATCTGATAACACAAGGCAGTCAAACATCTGGTGGTTTCAGTTGTCATTTTCTAGAGTAAGAGTAAGAGTTTGTTGTAACTGGACTGTAGCAACAAATGCTATATTCAGTGAATACCACCTTCTTAGAAAATAGTGGTCTATCTTCATTTTAGAATGCTAGAAATTTTATCTGAGATTTGAGATAATTTCTTTGCACTTACCAGGCACTGATGGTAAACCAGAATTGCTTTATCTGAACTGAAGAAGATGGACGTGTAAAGTTTTCTGAGGAAAAGTAGATTAAACCCCCAAGAGAACTTATACTTGTTAAAAAAAATAAAAACAAAAAAACCCAAACACTACCAAAACTGTAAATAAATTTTAGTGTAAGAATAACTAAATCTTCCAACAGATTTCAAATGTTGAATGTATCACCCTAGCTTTACTGTAACATCACTTTTCAAAGATAATGTTGTTTATAGAAACCTCATGTTTAACCATAACTAACTTTATCCTATTTATGGCTGTTATTTTTCCAGGCTTGAAGCAACATAAACCTAATAGAAGTTCATATCAGCAAGTATATGAAAACATTTACGTGTATATAGAAGTATTTATATACACTACTTCGAGGCATAAGACATGCTCTAATGGTAGTTCATAGTTCCCCATTTTACAATTACACCAGAAGAAAAAGAAGAGGAAATAGGGAAAGCTGTGGATGGTATAGATTGTACAAAACAGCAGGGAACCGCACATCTGGTTTGTAATTGGGAACTAAAGAGATAGACTGACATTTACCAAGACTAATAGTACTCTAAGATTGAAAGTGGGGAAAAAAATAATAGCAACAGATACTATAGAATAAATTGGTTTTATTTCCTCTGGTCTGGCTCCTTGTATATGATTCTAATAAAGATGTCTAGTCAATGTAAATTATTTCCCCTGATGAACCTGAACTAGCAACTACTTACTCTAGTAGTCAGGCTACAAAAATTTCTCATTTTTTCCCTTGGTTTTATTTTTATGTATAAGCAAATGGAACCTACTCTGACTTCTCATGACGCTGAAGTTATTTGCTGAAGATGGTATTTGGGTTTAGAAGTAGATGGATTAGATTCTGTATATTTAATTTTTACAATACTTGTCTTAATAGAAATTTGTTCAGCAGAGGTGTTATCAAGAAAGTTGTTTAGAATAATGGCTGTGAATTACACAACAATTGGCTTATGGATTATTTTTAACAGAAGTAATCATTTTCTTGGGTGTGTAGGACTAGACTTTTATGAGCTAAATCCCACAAATCTTTGGACATTTCAAGACCATGTATCAAGCACTGTTATCTCATGGAAGTGCTCAGAATTTCTGAGATTCACAGTCATAAATCTTAGCACATATTTAATGTATCACATTTTTAAAGTCTTTGGGTACTGAATTTTTTTCCCACTGATATCTGCTCCTAATCTTTTGCCTAGGAGTAAAATCAGCTGTGCACAGTAGGCCTGAGTTCAGAAACTAAAGAACTGAATATCGAACTCCTTGTCCTTCATGCATGTTTTTTTGTGTAGAGAGCTGAGAAATGAAAGGTGCACATTTAGATATGCAAAAATTTGATTTTGAGATTTGACCCAGTATAGCACAGAAAAGTTTCCTTTCTTAGTCTGTTCCTGCACACCTACTGATGTTCGAGCCCTGTAATCTCAGGCAGAGAGAAGTCTTCTCCTGGTCACGTTGTATACATAAGGAGGATCTGAAATATTCATCAATTTCCGCTCAGTTAATGCCACCATTTGCTAATCATTAATACAGGAAATCTCTTTCCCTTAGTCCTGAATTCAATGTCTGTGTCATCTGTTTCTATTATCTGTTAAGTAGATAGTCCTGAAGGAATGCAGAATTTATGAAGGCATAACAAAACCGGTTGCTATGATACTGAGGTGCTTCTAGAGAGTGTATTCTGGTATTTTTTAATAAACTGCCCATATGTAGTATTCCTTCCAGAGGGAACGGATCAGCAGAAAGAGGAGGCTCTTGCTGTATCCAGTAATCAGGAAAGTGCAAACAAACCCATCAAAAACCATAACGAGATAATTTATTGTATTTCACATATGCAGTCTAGATTGATTACCACAAGTAGTTTTTTTACTCATCTTTGTATGTCCTAGTGTCACCAAGGCAGAATGCTATTACTAAACTTAACATGCATTTCAAGACACCTGAAATACTAGAAATTTAAAATGTGAATCCAAATTAATCTCTCACATTGACCTAACTGTAAGAATATCATTTAGGTTCCAAACCTGCAGCATGAGTTAAAACATTTTTAGCATTGTGAATTTTCATCAGTATTGAAGATGACAAGATATTCTTCTACCTCAGTTATGTCAAGGGCTATTGATCATTAGCCAGCTATGCATGGATTTAGCTCAGAGAATAAATGGGTAATTTCTTTGGAGCTAGTGTCACATGTACTGTGTGTTTCTCTGTCTGTGATAATCTTTATTCTCTGCAAATCTTTACCTGAAGCTGCTCTTCAGCAGAGTCCTTAATTTTAACAACTATCTGGGATTTGATCACTGCATGGTGAATCTTTACTCGGATATGAATAGCCTTTTAAGAAGTGTTCCCAATTTCAACAAGTAGTCTACTGCAGAATGACATTTACAGAATGGATACTTTTCAATTTTCTGGCTGTTTTACATAAGGTTTTATGTATTTTTGCTACTAGAAATGTCTTAAAAAATCAATGCACTTGATATTTTGGAATAGTGTATAAAGTAGGTGAAGGAAAGGATAAATTCAAGATAAATATTTATGAAAAATATATTATTTATAAAATAGTACACTCTTGTAACTTTAAGATTTAAAATAATTATTTTTTTTTCACTTTTGCAAAATGGCCATGCAACAGAAATTTTGATCAGAGAAATACATCATTTTTTACTGCTAGTCATAATGAGTTTTTTAAATTATGGTTTCTTGATAATTCCTCTGAAGAACAAGTTCAGCCATTTATTATTAATAACATTCACTTAAGCCAACACAGATTTGATTACTCACCTATTATGAATCTTCAATATTTGACATTTGCAAACTATGTAGGAATATTTCATTCAAACAATTTGCTGTTTACAATTTGTATTAACTTCATTCCAGTTGTTCTGTACTCTCTGATAGTGAAAAGTTTAAGACCATTCTGCAGCAGTATGTTTCTCCCAGTAAAGTTAATGAGCTTTTCGTTTTGAAAATTCCAGAGTTTAAGCCTTTTTAATAACATGCCTGGCTCACATGACAAAGGCTCCTCACTGATTCGCTGACCATATTTTTTATATGTGTGAATAAGGAGCAACAGTTTCAGACACTTGTAATGAATACATGCACACTTAGCATTTTTTAACTGATGTTGACTGCTGTGACTCTTCAGAAGTGTAGTGACTCAGTTATCACTGTTATGGCAGCATAAATGGGCTTTGAAGTGGTCATAAATTACTTTTACAAGCAATTCCAAATCTCTCTGTGGTAGTAAAACTGCCTAATATAAATTAGAATTAGGCTCACCATAATTTGCTTATTTCAGTTTGGCCTTGGATTTTTGTAGACTTTTTCCTTATTTGTGAGATTAGGAGAACTTAGTTTAAAACTTAAAGTAACTTATCATCAGCACCATAGCATTTGTCAGTGAAAGATAATAAAAAATCTTTCTATAAATACATTAACAATAAAAGGAGGACCAAGGAGAATATTCAGTCCCTGTTGGATGCAAATGCAACAACTCTGACAAAGGATGTGGACAAGGCTGAGGTACTTAATGCCTTCTTTACCTCAGTCTTTAATAGAAAGGAAAGTTGTTCCCTGTGTGTATATACCCAGGAGTTAGAGGAGCAGAACAAAGCTCCCATGATTCAAGAGGAGGTGGTTAGAGACATACTTGCCCAGCTAGACACCCACAAATCTACGGGGCTGGATGGGATCCATCCAAGACTTTTGAGGGAGCAGGTGGATGTGCTGGCCAAATCCCTTTCCATCATCTTCCAGCAGGCCTGGCTGACTGGGGAAGTTCCACTGGACTGGAGGCTGATGTTGTGCCCATCTATAAGAAGGGTCACAGGGAGGACCCAGGGAGCTACAGGCCTGTCAGTCTGACCTCAGTGCTGGGGAAAGTCATGGAACAGGTGATCTTGAGGGATATCATGAAGCCCATGCAAGAGAACTGGGTGATCAGGCCCAGTCAACACGGGTTCATGAAAGGTAGGTCTTGCCCAACTAACCTGATCGCTTTCTATGACAAAGTGATCTGCCTACTGGAAGAGGGGAAGGCTGTGGATCGGGTCTTCTTGGACTTCAGTAAAGCCTTTGACACAATTTCTCCTAGAGTACCACTTAGGAAACTGTCAGCCTCTGGCCTGGACAGGTGGATGTCCAGGCCCAGAGGATGGTGGTAAATGGAGTTAAATCCAGCTGGAGGCCAGTTACAAGTGGGGTTCCCCAGGGCTCAGTCCTGGGTCCAGTCCTGTTCAGGGCTCCCTTAGCAAGTTTGCAGACGACACTAAGCTGAGTGGAAGTGTAGATCTGCTCGAGGGTCGGGAGGCTCTGCAAAGGGATCTGAACAGGCTGGACCTCTGGGCTGAGACCAATAGCATGAGGTTTAACAAGGCCAAATGCCGGGTCCTGCACTTGGGGCACAACAACCCTGTGCAGTGCTACAGACTAGGAGAAGTCTGTCTAGAAAGCTGCCTGGAGGAGAAAGACCTGGGGGTGTTGGTTGACAGCGACTGAATATGAGCCAGCAGTGTGCCCAGGTGGCCAAGAAGGCTAATGACATCTTGGCTTGTATCAGAAATGGTGTGACCAGCAGGTCCAGGGAGGTTATTCTCCCTCTGTACTCGGCACTGGTGAGACTGCACCTTGGATACTGTGTTCAGTTCTGGGCCCCTCAGCACAAGAAGGATGTTGAGGCTCTGGAGTGTGTCCAGAGAAGAGCAACAAAGCTGGTGAAGGGGCTAGAGAACAAGTCTTATGAGGAGCAGCTGAAGGAATTGGAGTTGTTTAGCCTGGAGAAGAGAAGGCTGCTGGGAGACCGCATTGCTCTCTACAACTGCCTGAAAGGAGGTTGTGGAGAGGAGGGTGCTGGCCTCTTCTCCCAAGTAACAGGTGACAGGACAAGGAGAATGGCCTCAAGCTCTGCTAGGGGAGGTTGAGGATGGACATCAGAAAAAAAAATTTCACCAAAAGGATTATTGCGCACTGGAACAGGTTGCCCAGTTGAGTCACCATCCCAGGAGGTATTCAAAAGACAGGTGGATGAGGTGCTGGGGGGCATGGCTTAGTGACTGATAGGAATGGTTGGACTCAATGATCCTGTGAGTCTATTCCAACCTATTGATTCTGTGATTTACCTTTCCACATTTCTAAACTTACTCCTTAAATGGTCTAACTTTATTAAATCAGAACTCTAAGATATATTTCTTTTATACATCCAGCCAAAACGTCATCTTTTCCTCTAATGTTAATAGAATTACAAAGTAGACTTAACTGGTTCAAAAATTTGAATTCTTCCATCCTGCCCCTTAATCTTTTCTTTATTATCCCAACAAATAACTTAAAAAAGGATGCCAATGAATAACACTGGCTTCTCTCATTATTTTCTTGTCTATTTATCTGCTGTTCTGAATATTTTTTTTCTTACACAGAAAATACAGACACTATTCTGTGTCCCACTTGTCCTCCAGCTACTGGAGCAGAAGAGGAAAAGTTTTCTATAAATCTATTTGCTGGAATAAGACCCTTCAGAAATCTTAAATACCATGGGATATTTCAAAACACATTCATGCAACTGAATGTATACCTACCTACCTAATTATGAAGAGAGAAATTACTCTCCAGGTTGCATTAACTATATTTGACTCTCCTCCGCATTTGTTGGAAGCCTAGTCATCCATCTCATGCATTACCACTTGTATTGTAGAAATTTAAAAAGGAAAGTTGAATCCTACCCTATGATGCTAGAGACAAGCTGTCTTCTTTGCTTTGTTCACTGCCTGATACAGAGAGAATTTGAATGCCAAGTGCGATTACATTGTTAATTCAGAAGTTATCACTGATATAGTGCACTATATACTCACTCCTAGTCTGGGGTCTGTCTTACACTGTAAGTGCTATACAAGTAAGAGGAGTTCACTTAATGCTTAAAGCAAACAAACTAGTACATTCTGGGTCTTTGAACTCATCACATTAATGTCATCCAGAGACTTGCTGTTGATTGTGAAAAAGTACTGCAATTATTAGTAGTAGGACCTGAGTCTTTGTTTTACAGAAAGAGAATACAAGTTGTATTTTTCAAAAAAAAAAAAAAAATCATCTCTTTTTCCCTTCTGAGCACAAAGGCATTTCTTGAATTAGATGATCAGCTTACTAAAGACAGAACTTTTCAGGCTATGTCTCTTTGAAACAAATTTTTAATGCATGAATCTCTTCAATGCTTAGAGGTGCTGTGTGAATTCATGACTTGAGCTGGAAGTTCTACACTTGAGGTCATGGCCCAAGTGGAGTCGTGTTGGTTACAGATTGGATTTCTTGTCTACTAGGAACTTAGTTACTCAGACCAGTATTTAAGTTCATAATACTGATGGAAATAGAATCGGTTTTATAAAACTGGCTCCATAATTTAAAAGTCTGGAAATCATTAGTAGCGGTTACTGTAAATAATTGCAAATAATCAGCTACACAGGTAGACAGAGAATATCTTACTTGGTTATTGATAAATAAACTCTAAAGCACTAGGTATATTTTTAAATTGTGGTATTGAAAACAAGTGAAAAGGTTTTGGAACTAATGATAGTCATGCATATCTTTCTCACTTATTTTCTGCTGACTTTAGTTGTTCAGTATTTCTCTTTCCTTGTTTATACTGTCAAGTTATACTGCAAACCTTTTCAGCAGGGAATTTTTACACCTTTGTGTCTTCAGCATGTGCGCAAAATTCAGCATTACTGAGATCAATATCATTACTATTAATAGCTCTGTTCACATGCATTTAGCTATGTTACATCTAGTAACAAGATAAAAAATGTTCATTGAATCTGCAGGTTATTTACCATTAGAAGTGTTGATGTCATTATCACTAACTAATATTTGAGGTATATTGCTTTATTTGAAGTTGCTGTTTTTTTAAAAATCCAGCTTTGTGTGTACTGGTAATCTCTGAAGGTTAAACTTGTTACAGGCTAGTGAGAACACAGGAGAGACTGAGCATTGAGTGTTTGCTCTTTTATACTGGGCACTCTTCATTTTCAGAAGCTCATACTACAGATTACATATTGAACTTGCAACATTCCAAGAAAAAGATTAAGTTTCTGAGCTTTTTGGTTTAGTTCAAATATTCTCCACGTTTGGGAAGGAGCCTTAAAAAATAAAGAAAACAAACATAAAAAAACCTGGTACTTTATATCAGTATGTAGTAATCAACAATATAGTTAAACATTGTTGGTATTTCAATATATGCAAGTTTGATTTAGGCTTTTTCTTCTTGACTTTCACCAATTGCTGGCAAAGTTGGGAAAAATTCCTTGAATGTAGTATAAAAGTTATATCTTCAAACACTGAATAATATGACAATATTACTGTCTCGTATCAGAAACGGCGTGAACAGCAGGTCCAGGGAGGTTATTCTCCTTCTGTACTCTGCACTGGTAAGACTGCTCCTTGTTCATTTCTGGGCCCCTCAACACAAGAAGGATGTTGAGGCTCTGGAGTGAGTCCAGAGAAGAGCAACAAAGCTAGTGAAGGGGCTGGAGAACAGGCCTTATGAGGAACGGCTGAGAGAGCTGGGGTTGTTTAGCCTGGAGAAGAGGAGGCTGAGGGGAAACCTCATTGCTCTCTACAACTACCTGAAAGGAGGTTGTAGAGAGGAGGGAGCTGGCCTGTTCTCCAAAGTGACAGGAGACAGGACAAGAGGGAATGGCCTCAAGCTCTGCTAGGGATGGTTTAGGCTCAACATAAGGAAAATATTCTTCACTGAAAGGGTCATTAGGCAATGGAACAGTCTGCCCAGGGAGGTGGTTGAGTCACCTTCCCTGGAGGTGTTTAAGGTGCGGGTAGATGAGATACTGAGGGGCATGGTTTAGAGGTTGGCGGGAATGGTTGGACTCAATGATCCAGTGGGTCTCTTCCAACCTAGTGATTCTATGATTCTATAAACTGGAGAGGGGCAGATTTAGACTTGATATAAATTGAGTTTCTTCAGCATGAGAGTGGTGAGTAGTGATTTGTGCCCTAGATATGCATCTTTCTCATTTAAAAAAAGCCACATGGAAGATGTCTTCTTTATTAACATATTGTTTCCTGTATCTGAGTTTAGGCAACTTTAAAATATTTGCTGAGTATTAGCATGTACATACCTTAAGAAATTAGATGATATTTTTAGCTACACAGTTGAAAAGGACCAGAACATCATGAAACATCACACAGGAAGTGAGATAAGATTAAGTTCAAATGCATACCAATATCTCATCCCCAAATACTTTTTCTCCCTCATCAGGAGAAAATCTTTGTCACATCATAGTGCAGACTTCAGCCTCCCCTTACCTGCATTGTGAACCCCCCTGCCTAGACATTAGTATGTATCTCACTTAACCTGTTGGCAGTAATACGAGTCTATAGATTTATTCATAGACAACTCTGTTGACATCTTACAAGAAAAATTGTTTTTAGGTAACCTAAGTTTAAACTGTACTGCTAGGTATAGGTTAGGGTTTCACCTGCTGGAAAGCAGCTCTGTGGAGAAGGACCTGGGAGCTATGGAGGACAAGTTAAAGGAGCCAGCAAGGTGACCTAATGGCCAGTAAGGCAAATAGTATCCTGGAGTGCATCAAGGAAAGTGTGGCTAGCAGGTCAAGGGAGGTTATACTCCCACTCTACTCTGCCCTAATGAGGCTGCATCTGAAGTACTCTGTCCAGTTTTAGGCTCCCCAGTTCATGAAATACAAGGAACTACTGAAGAGAGTCCAACGGAGGGCCACTAACATGATTAAGGGACTGCAGCATCTCTCTTATGAGGAGAGGCTGGGAGACCTTACAAGGAAAGGTCTGTTTACTGTGGAGAAGGGAAGACTAAGGGGCAATCTTATTAATTCTTATAAATATCTGTACAGCAGATGTCAAGAGGATGGATACAGATTTTTTTTTCAACGCTGCCCTGTAACAAGACGACAGATAATGGACTCAGACTGGAACACAGGAGGTTCTATCTAAACATGAGGAAAAACTTCTTTACTTTGAATGACAGAGCACTGGAACAAGCTACCTAGAGAGGTTGTGGAATCTCCTTCTCTGGTGATATTCAAAGCCCACTTGGACATGTTCCTGTGCAACACACTCTAGGTGAATTTGATATAGCAGAAGGGTTAGACCAGGTGACCTCCAGAGGTCCCTTTCAGCCTCAATGATCCTGTGATTCTGTGATTATGTAGGTGCCAAGGAAGGAGAAAGCTGGATCTGAGAAAGTGCCAAGTATTAGATTACTTCCTGAAAGAGGACAGTGTGAGTATAATCATTAAACAGTATTGAAGACACAGTCACCAAAGAAGGCTCCTTGCAGAGGTATTCTAACAAAATCCAGGGAAAGTCTTGAAAAAATCTGGAACTAGGTCTACAATATACAGAACTGAAAAGGCTTACAGCTGGTCCATAGCTTCTGCTGAAGAGTTAAGACTGGTTCCAGTAATGAAAAACAGTCCTCGCGGCTGCCTAGATCCTGCTGAAATGTACTGTCTGACAAGAGCAGAGCAAAACAAATATCACTTTCCCCTGAGCAGTAAATTCTGTGCTATGTGATAAAGAAGAGCAATATGAAAACCATAGCCCCGTTAGTTTAACCTCAGTTCTCAGAAAAAATATTAAGATCATACTGGGTGCTATTGAAAGACATTTAAAGAGAACATGATCATCAAGCATGGTCAACACAAGCTCATGAAGAGAAAGTCCTGTCTGACTAATCTGATATTCTCCTACATTAAGGTCACCAGGCTGTTGGATGAGGGAAAGGCAGTAGATACAGGGTTTTTATTCTGGCTTTTAGTAAGGATTTTAATATGATCCCTCACAGTATTCTTCTGGACAAGTTGTCCAGCTGTGAGATGAGCAGGTACACAGTGTGCTGGATGAAGAACTTTCTGAAGGGTAGGGCACAAAGGGATATAGAGAATGGGCTACATCTGGCTGGTGAATGGTCACCAGCCAATCTGGGTGCAGGAACAAAATCTACCATTAGCATCCTTGGTGAGGATAACGATCTGAAAGAAGTTTTCTCATGGGACAAGAGTAGCTTGTAGGGTATTTTGGTTTGGATTTGTGATCAACACAGTGTTGATAACACACCAATATGTTAGTTATAGTTGAACGTTTCTTATGCAAACATTACAGTATGAACTTGAACAATACGTGCTGGATTCTGTACCTGGGATAGATTAATACTGGACACAAGTATAAGCTGGGAGAGGAATGGATGGAGAGCCACCCTGCATAAAGAGAACTGGGGGTGCTGTTTGACAGTAGACTCAATTTAAATCAGTGATGTGCCCTGGTAGCCAAGAAGGAAAAATCACATCCAGGAGTGCATCAAATGCAATATAACCAGACAGTCTAAAGAGGCTCAGCATAACTAACTCTGAGTGTGCAGTTCTGAGACTTACAGTTTCAGAAGGGTGAGAAGATCCTTGACTGTGTCCGGAGGAGGAGGGCAACAAAGCTGGTGAAAGGGCTGGAAAGAATGTCGTATTAAGAACAAATGAGGATTCTGTGTTTGTCTAGTTTGGAGAGAAGAAGGCTGAGGGGTGATGCCATTGCTCTTTAAAGCCTCCTGAGGAGGGGAAGTGGAGCAGCAGGTGATGATCTCTTCTGCCTCGTATCCAGTAACTGGACACATGGGAATGGTTCAAAGCTACACCAGGGGAGGTCTAGACTGGACATTAGGAAGCATTTATTAACAGAGACTGTGTTCAAACAGTGGAACAACCTTCCTAGAGAGGTGGTCAATGCCTCATGCCTGTCAGTGTTAAGAGGCACTTGAACAATGCCCTTAACAGCATACTTTCACTTTTGGTCAGCTATGGAGTTGTCAGGCAGTTGGACTGGATGATCATCGTAGGTTCCTTTCAACTGAAATATTCTATTCTATTCTATTCTATTCTATTCTATTCTATTCTATTCTATTCTATTCTATTCTATTCTATTCTATTCTATTCTATTCTATTCTATTCTATTCTATTCCATTCCATTCCATTCCATTCTCCTCACCAGTGATCTTCAGTATGTTCAGTTTATCTGAAAATCATGCAGATATTGGAAAAATAAGATTGCATCAGTGATTTCAAATATTTGTGACTGTTTTAAGTGATAAGAGAAGTACTTTGAAATGGATTTCTTTATTAGGAAAGTGAACTTGACAGTACAATCATATTATTTTTTGTACTTTTTTTTTGATAAGATAGATTTAATTTTCTGTATTGAACATGTATGGTGCTATGATTTGGATTTGTGATGAAAACAATGTTGACAATACACCTTTTTTTAGTTATTGCTTAAAAGATCTTTCACAGTGTCCTTTTCTGCTTCTCATGTTGCCCTGTGTGAGAAGCCAGATTAAAACATCATTGTTTCAAAGACTGCTGCTGTTCGAGTATACAGGAAGCTACCCAGACCACAAAAGTCAGCAAATCAGCACTCTAGAGAAGAAAGTTAAGGCAGCAAGCGGTCATAGCTCTAGGGCCCATCACATGTAGACTTGAGATACCAGATGGCAACAAGCAAGTGCAGTTGGGTGAAGATGTAAAGGACATGACAACTTGAAATGAAAGAAGCTATAAAAAGCACCCCAGAAGCCCATATACTTGCCCCCTGCCCACCACCAGCTACCTGCAGGACCTCCAACTCTTTGCAGGACCTCTAAGACATCAATCTCTGAAGACATTGCAGACCCACAGTGGTGACTGTTCTTGCAATCCATTCCTGAACTCTTGCTTAACTTTCTATCTTTTTTCCTCACTTCCATGATGCTGCTTATCTTTTGTCTACTGCCTTTTGCAATAAAGAAATACTTTTATGGCACTTGAGCTCTTTTTTGTCTTTATCTCATCTTGGGGATTCTGAACAATACTTTCCTGGCTTTGGTCTGGGACTTTAACAACCTGCCAACAAGCAGGCTAGTGGTGTAAAAGAAACTGGGAGGGGAAACAGCTGGGACTGCTTGTGGCAGCTGACCAAGGGATATCACATCCCATATAATGCCTTAATTAGTGATAAATGCTGGGGGAAGAAGAAGGAGAAAAAAAGCAACATTTGCAGCTATGATATTTGTCTTCCCAAATAAATGTTACACCTGATGGAACCCTGCTTTCCTGGGGATGGCTGAACATCCACCTGCTGATGTAAAGTAGTGAATGATTTCTTTATTTCAATTCCCTCTTGTGCATTCTTCTTCTTTACTTATCAAACTGTTTTAATTTCAGCCTGCAAGTTTTCTGAATTTTACCTCTCCAATTCTCTTCCTCTTCTCACTTTGGAACTAAGTGATTGACTGTGTGGGGCTTAGTTCCCTACTGGGCTTAAAACACAACACTTCTATAGCTCCTTCTCCAGCAATATTAAAAACTGAAGGAATCGTCTTGCTTTTCCTGAAGGTAGATTTCAAAGAAAAAAAGTGTAGGATTTATAAAGCTTTCATGTTTTTTAATACTGCTGAATGTGAAATGCATTAGTAAAAATATAAATGAAGTAATACACAATATACACAAGTGTCTGTTAACAGAATCACATGCTAATATTTCCCACTTAGAATCACATTTCATGCATTTAACTTTCTTTTCTTTTTACATTACAGGAGATATAATTTAAGTTTGAGTAACCCCAAAAGCCATTTTACTGGAAATAAAGAAGTGATCAACATAAACTATGTCACTGGGAGAAAAACAAAGGTTTAGAGAGTTAATCTTGTTATTTTTTTCTTTTTACTCAATTCTGTAATACTCAGAGTGATCCAGTATTTGTTTTTTATCTTTTTCATCTAATCTGACATTAATTTCTTATCCTTTTGGGGATATTCTTTATTTGAATCAAAATTCTGCAGATGTACTTACGTCAGTGTGCAACAGCTTTTTTGCTTGGCTAATTAGCTACAAATCTGCAAAGACATGGTCTTATTTTAAGCATTTGATTTCTTTCATATTTTCAGTTGTAACAAGGAACAGGATTCGTTAACACTATGTGTGATTAATGTATTTTCTTCAGGTAATTTTATTTCTGCCAATTCTGTCCTTCCACAATTCCACTTCTTGGATTGCACCAGGAAGCTTTAGGAGGAACATTCTTCCAGATCAATGAATGTAGCTTTGTCTTTGTAAAGATTCCTTTGTACATGGACTCCTTTTTGTTTGCAGTTGCTATTACCAAATACTTTCAATTGTGGTGACGACAATAATTTATAGCAAAAATAGAGCTGAGCACATCTAGGAATATGAGCAGTGCATTTCAAGAGAATAGAGGCTTAGACAATGTAATAAAGATAAATTCTAGGATTACAGGAAATTTAACAGAAAGAAATAAAATACATGAAATTTATCCCTGCCCATTGTTAGATCGCACACAAAATATGGAACATTAATCACTGATACTGTCTGTTCATTTCTAAAATAAGTTTGCAGTGATAATAATAGTCCACTTTGGCTTTATTCTAAACAGAATGACTATTAGTCCAGAATGTGTTCTCATAGATTAAGCTTGAATTAAGGGTTATTCATCTCAAAATTCATTCATTCATTTTTGTTTAATAATAGCCTTAATTAAATGAAGAAATTCCTCAAATCAGTAATGTCAGAAAGTTATAGGTACTTGAAAACTGTTTCATGACTCGTGTGAAATAAATCAGTTATGTTATTATACCTGATATAATATAAATGGGCTCAGCATAAAATTCATGTTCTGTGCCCTAATTCTCACTTCTGTTGTCTGAATCCTGAGGGTATGTTCATAGCACATAACACAGCAAAACACAAACAGCCCTGGGAAAAGTTCAGAGTAATTGTTGGTTCACAAAACATGGTTAAGGGTTGTGGATAAACACTAGGACAAATCCTAGAAAATATATATCATTATACTGAGTCCTAGTTATTAAGCCTTCCCTCTGAAAGACTATTTAACTGAGGCATGCTGCATTGACTGATGTATCTTCCATTTTCAGACTCAGTACAACTACATCGAGATCATGAAATTCCTTCTGGAGTAAAGACCCTGAGGCTGCAGTTTAGAGGTTTAGGTTCTCTGCTAAGCAATAATGTATTCCCTGAGAGGTGAATGAGGGAGCAATTAAAACACCCTTGCTTTTAGCTACTAGTATATGTAGTATTGGTGAGTGCTTTGCTTTCCAAAGTTGTCCATTATATGATGATGAAGAAATTCATGCAAAACCAAATTAAATGTTTTAAAATAGAATTTTTAAATAGAAAAAAATGGTTTCCAAAAGAAAGAAACTGCTATATATGCAAAAGGAATGCAGGCTATGATTTCTGCCTCATGAGATGAATGGTAGTTCACATACTTCACTCCGGCACATACTTAGTTTACCCAAAATATTTTTTAGCTTGAGGGGTTTCAGAATTTTAATGTGAAATTTATTGATGTACTTTTTATTATTTAAAAGGACGTTGCTGTTGAAAACATCACAAGCAGTGTAAATTATTGTTTACGTGTCAGGATGTAGGTGCCACTGTCAAGCCTATTTACAAACATCAGTGTTCCTTTATAGAACTAGGAAAAAATATTTGGTTAATCAGAATATATTTCTGAACTTGTATGTGGTTGTATCAAACATGCTCTGCACTAAATACTACAATGAAGTACCTGGTACAATAGCTAGTTGTACAGAACATAAACTAAATGTGGGGCCTAGGATAACGTGTTACTTCTAATTTCAGTTCGTTTATCAACTTAGTAGGATGACAGAATATTTGGTCTTACATTTAGAGAAATTCTGTACCTATGAGAAGGAGTGAATTATGCCAAAAATAATTCTAATCCCTGGATACCATCTGTCCTCATGGGAGTGAGTGCTGTATGAGTAAGGACTGATTATGCAGAGTGGTACGATATAATTCTTTATTTCTGTAACTGAACTTTCTGTATATTCTTAAATGTATGGCTTTATCACTAAAGATAATGAACAATTTGAAGTACATATTTTAGCAAAAGAACAATGAATGGAGTAGAAAAAATGGTGATAAAGTAATGGCTTGCCTAGCAGTTTTCTAACACTAATTTAAAAGCTAACTATTCCAAAATCAATCACAATTATACTCTCAAATGAGGTCTCAACAAAACAGCAGATTCTATTGTGCTATCATACAGCAATGTCAGATGAGAGGTGTGTTTTTCTAACAGATCTGACATAGTTATCCTATGAAAACTTTCCCTTTTTTTATAGAGGATTGGACAATACCTAAATACAGCTATGTGTTTAACCATAGTAATTTCAGCTTCTTAAACTGATAAGTGGAGGAATTAAGGGCTGCATAAATATATGTCAATCACAAAAAAGACAAGGTCAAGTCATATACTAGTCTCTCATATACGGGGAAAATATCTCACTAGTGTTAGAACTGTTTACTAGTTCTTGGATCTACAAGAAAATGAGAGATAATATGGATATTAAGTATTAGACTGATTCTACCCAAATTTAGGTGTACTGAATAAAACAAAAAGTTAAGTACAGTTGCCATTACGACAAAAATGGAAAAAGAAGTGCAAAATATGTTATCTATGTTATGACAAAACATAAATGAATTCCTGGCTTTGAATTAGTGAATTCTGCAATTAATTCATGTAAGATATTATTTATTTATTTATTTATTTATTTATTTAAATTTCCATCATTTGACATTGTAGAAGTAGGTCTTGCATTGGCAATTCATTATTTAAAGTGGAATTACTGCTAGTCTGAAGCTACATATAGCAGCAATGAGAATTAAATGGGAAGGTAAAAAGTTAAGGTTGCTTTTGAGAATTGTATTTAGCATTCATAGATATCTTTCCTGCTCTGAATTGTCAACCTAAGTGTTTATCAAAAGAAGACACGGACTTAAACCCTGACTATTTAAACTGAAAAAGGACCAGATGTTATAATTCCAGATTTGGATGCAAATGACATCTCTCTTTAAGAAGCAATACATTTTGTCAGAGAATTTATTTAAAGATAAGGAGTCATGAAACAGGCTACCAAGTTCTCACTGGTTCATTAGTTATGATTTTTGCTTTTGACACAATGTCAAGGGTTCAGATCTCAGAGTGGCTCTCTGTAATGCTTTACTGATAGAAGAGCTATCTGTACTCTGGGTGACATTTTAAAATAAACTCTCTGGCAGTTATCTAAATGTATGCTAAAAATCATGAGAGGCATTTTCAGATAAGAGTTGGAGATAACAACACTGTCATGGGCAACATCTCTTCTCTCAATAAAACTCACTCAGATACCCAAGATTGTCTGTGAGCCATTGCTGAGCATGTGTAATGGTTGCTTCATTTTCTGCAGTTCCATATTGTAACAAATAACTCATTACCCTTCAGAGATGCTCAGTATCTAGGATTTGAGGAGCATTTTAAAGTCAAATTCTATTCAGAAGCCATTAATTTATGCCACACAATTTTTGTCACTTATTATAAATTAACTCCTTCATTGTAGCAACTGTTCCACTCTTTATATGTCAAGGTAACATACCCAAATTCTCTGAAGAATAGCTCGATCAGTGAAGAGTTAATAGACAACAGAAAACTAAAATAACTGAAACTAAAATTCCAGCTCATTGCGGAGTTAGTCAGTAGAGCTCCCTGGAAATGATCCTCAGGGACAAGGAAGCAAAATAGAGCTGACAGATATTTAAGGATGCTTTCCATAAAGCGCAAGAGTGGTCACACCTCAGGTGTAGGAAATCAGGCAGGGAAAGGAAGAGATGAACATGACTGGGTTGAAACCTGCTGGTCAGACTGAAGAGCAAGGGGGAATTGATCAAGCAGTTCAAGTAGGGATGGGTAACATGGGAAGAGGATAGGGATATTGCCTAGTTGTGTAGAAATAGGTTCAGAAAGGCCAAGGCACAGCTGGAGCTGAACTTCGTAAGGGAAGCAAAGGGTAACAAGAAGGGCTTCTATAAGTGTGTCAACTAGAAAAGGAAGGTTGATGAAACTGTACCCCAATGATGAATGTTCACCCCCATGGCAACCTTCAATGAATAGATGAGAAGGCTGTGGTACTCAACAACTTTTTTGCCTCAGTCTTCACTGACAACCACTCTCCTTACTCTTTCTGGGTCAATGGATAATAAGGAGGGATAATAACCTCTCCAATGTAGGAGATGATCAGGTTTGTGACCCCTTTAAAGAACCTGAACATGTAAAAGTCTATGGGACCCGATGAGATACATCCCAGAGTCCTGAGGGAATTGGGTGATGTGGTTGCCTGAAGAGTCATAGCAGTCAGGAGAAGTCCCTAGTGACCAGAAGAAGGGCAGCATTGTGCCCAATTTTAAAAAAAATTATAGAAAAAGATGACCCTGGGAAGTACCAACCTCCCAGCCTCACTTCTGTGCCTGGGAAGATCACAAAACAAATCATCTTAGATGCTATACTAAAGCGCATGGAATACAGAGAGGTGATTTGAGACAGCCAGCATGGCTTCAGCAAGGACAAATCCTGCCTGACCAACCTAGTGACTTTCTACAATATGGTGACCACATCAATGGACACAAGAAAAGCAACAGATATAAGCTATCTGGACTTCTGAAAAGCCATTGTCATATTTCCCCTCCAACATCCTTCTCTCTGAATTGGAGAGATATGAATTTGATGGGTGGACTGTTTGGTGGATAAGGAATTGGTTGGATGGTCACATTCAGAGAGTAGTAGTCAATGGCTCAATGTCCAAATGGAGATACATGACAAGTGGTGTCCCTCAGGGGTCTGTACTGGGACCAGTGCAGTTTAACATTTCCATCAATGATATAGATAACTAGATCGAGTGCACCCTCAGCAAGTTTGCATGTGACACGAAGCTGAGTGTTGCAGTAATCACACAAGAAGGATGAGATGTTATCCAGAGGCACCTAAAAAAGCTGGAGAAGTGGGCCTGTGTGAACATCATGAGGTTCAACAAGGCCAAATGCAAAGTCCTACATCAGGGTTGGAGCAATCTGCAGTATCAGTACAGGATGAGGGATGACATGATTGAGAGCAGCCCTGCAGAGAAGGACGTGGGGGTGGATTGGATTGATGAGAATCTTGACATGAGTTTGCATTGTATCCTCGCAGCCCAGAAGGCCAAATATATGCTGGACTGCATCAAAAGAAATGTGGCCAGTTGTTCAAAGGATGAGATTCTTACCCTCTGCTCTTGTGAGATCACGCCTGGAATATTGTGTCCAGTTCTTGAATTCCCACTATAAAAAGAATACGGAACTGTTTGAGCTGGTCAAGAGAAGGGCTACAAAGACGATCATGGGTCTGGAGCACCTCCTGTAGGAGGACAAGCTGAGAGAGTTGTGGTTGTTCAGCCTGGAGAAGAGAAGGTTCGGGGGACACCTTATAGTTGCCTTCAAGTACCTGAAGGGGGCCTACAAGAAAGATGAGAAGGGACTTTTTACAAGGGCACGTATGGATAGGACAAGGGGGAATGGCTTTAAATTCAAAGGGGGAAGATTTGGATTAGACATTAGTAAGAACCTCTTCACTGTGAGTGTAGTGAGACCCTGGAACATGTCTCCCAGGGAACTTGTGGAGCCCTCCTGGCTCAAGGCCAGGTTGGATGGGGTCTTGAGCAGCTTGGTCTGGTGGGAGGTGTCCCTGCATACGGCAGGGGGGTTGGAGCTAGATGATCTTTAAAGTCCCTTCCAACCCAAACCATTCTCCGATTCTATGATTCTACATGCAAATGGGATAAGTAGGTTAACATGGGGGTAAATATTTCCCTAGGATTCTGTTAAGCACCAAGTTTTCCCTATAGGTCTGATTAGTCTTCACAAGAATGGAAATTTGTTTACTCAAAGTAACAGGAATGAATAGGACCAATGGTGTGGACCATTTGATACTGATCTTTTTGTAAATGTCTTTTTGAAGTCTTAAGTAATTTTCATTTTCCCTTTCAAGTCAGATTTTTTTTCTTTTCTTGAGTATGTACAGTTCTCATTTTATCTTGCTATGACATATTTGAATATTACTGTCAGTATTGGTGACAATTTTGTGGTGAGAGCTACTAAGTACATGCTTTTTCTCTATCTCTGAAAAATCTTTTTTTATAGGTAGGTTAGGAACAACATCGAATGTTCTCATAAAGCTTTTCAGACTTTTCACAGTAATAAGGGTTTAGGAACTTAATGAAATCTTTAGGATTTTGATTAGGAAGGCATGCTTGACATATCTGAATGTGTATAATAAATGTACACAAGACACTGGATACTATGGAAACCATGATATCCACCTCTGATGACTGATTTTTCTTTCATGTTATTATTACATTGATAAACTCTTTGTTAGACTCTCTACTGATCTATGTAAAAGGAAGAGACGAAGAAAATTAAATCCCCATGTTCTAACCCCCAGACATCTTATATGTGAGGGTGTCTTTGTTCCTCTTGTGATAAGAAAATCATATATTTTTACTGATGGGAACCATTAACCTATGAATCTTGAAATTTATGTTACTTCCTTTGTTAACACTTTCTGATTCTACCTAGAACTCTGTGGTAAAAAAAAAAATTAATATTTGAGCAACTGTGTTTTGATTTGTTGGAATGTTATTTTTCATCTTGTGTCAAGGGCTTTGTGTACTCTAATTTTCAGTGGCTGAGGTATCAGTGTGTTAAGTACTGTTCATTTAGAAAATAAAATTTAAGTCAAGAAAAATTATAAAATCATTTACTGGTTTGTATCTAATTCAGCTGAACCTGTATTAGAGGTTTTGGTGCCACAGAGCTAATAGTTATTCTTATGAATTGCCTAATGCACTACAGTAGGTAGGCTGAAGTCTGAGGAAAAAGGAGTAATTTATCTTTATCAGACTACAGTTACAGCTGTGTTTGAGAGAATCTGAGAGGTTACAGCACTCTAAGTGGATTTGCTGTTGTATTGACTGAATTCCACAAGAAGACACACCTCTTGCCCCAAAAAGTTAAAATAATAAAAAGAAAAGACAGAAAATCCCTGGGGCTCTGTGCAGAATGGAACAGGGGAAACATAACCAACACCAGACAAAAGAAAGTCCTTAGCTTTGAAATCCACAATGGATTTCCATATATATTTAAAATCCACTATTAAATATCAGATTTGCAAATAAATTATCCCTTTTCAATTGAATTTGGCATCACATTTTTTAAGAAAATATTGCTTAGGCACCACCTGAAAGTGAAGTTACAAGTCTTTTCAGTTTCAAGCCACCTGACCTTTCGTTCAGAGCCCAGAGAACTGATAAACATGGGAAATTATTGACAATTTGTCCATTTCATATGCTTTTGATTCATGATATTGAAACTACAATGCCTTAGTCAAAGTATTTGTACATACTGTGCAATATTTGATAAGGATAGTGGGAAGATGCTCATTTATTCAGCATCTCATGATTACTAGTGTTCACTAGTGAAAATACAAATATGCAGTCCCAGTTTTTACCTTTACATCCCTTTCTGCTGCAAAACATAGTTCTAATGTTAGTGAAGTTAGGCTGGGAGTGAGAACTACACAATACAATGAGATGGTGTTGAAGATGGTTTTGAATAGGAATGAGGGGGAATAGAGACATGTCGAGGACAATTGATTAGACAGAGGCACCTGCTTTATAAGTAGTTTTCTGTGACAGGAGGTCAGCCTGTAAGATGATTTTTTGACTTATTAAGAAAGTGTTACAAATAAGAGCAAAAGAATATCTAGTTAAAATACAAAAAAGTGTTAATGAAAAAATGCACCAACAGAAACTTAATTAGGCAAAAGCTGCATGTAGCATGGAATAGCTATATAACATTTTAAAGGTGGAGGAAATAAGTTTGAATTTTTCACTGAAGGAGGTGAAGAGTCACTGAGACTAATGTCTTTTGATGAATATACTTTGCAAGGACTAAAAATAAAAAGATCTTCTTAAAAGAGGCTCGTTTCAGAGGATAGTCATCCAGCCAACAGTGCTGTGACCTCTTTTATTTACCTGTACCTTGTTGAAACATTATTCTTTATTTCATTGATATATCTTTCCTTCATTATCTCTTTAACTTACAGGGCATATGAAAGAAATTAGGAAACTATTATGATTCTTGTGTTCATTTCAGTAATACAATCAAGTGATCTCTAATATAGGCGATAAGTCGTTTTGTTACACATCAGGTTCCATTTGACAACATGTTTGTATGTTATAGTATAACACAGAGAAGGTTCATTGCTACTTTTACAGTCTAGTAAATCTCAAACTCACAGTATCACTGATGTTGGATTAGAATGAGGCAAACATTTAGGCTCCATCACCAGTCCCTAAGATTCATATCAGTAGGATGTTATAGAAACCCCCTCTATCTGTATTATGAACTTTTCTGCTACACTTTCTTGTGTTTACTGATATATGTGATCCAGTTTTTATCATACAGAAAACCAATTTGCAGATAAGTGAAGTACTTCCAAAGTAGAAGTAGTGCCACTTTCTGAAGAGCTTTTTTTCTCTTTTTTGCCCCTCAGGATGCAACAATCATATCTCAATGAACAGATGAACGATTATTCAGAGCATAGCACAATGCTAACAAACCCTCTTTGCTGAGACCACACACAAATCCATAAATGAATCAACCTGCACAGGCCAATCATTTATAATTTCATTACAAATTACTTAAAAGTGAAGTACTAACCACATTTTTATCATACTGTGTTTCGGACAAATACATTCAGTACACAATCCAAATAGTTTTCCAGAATTAAATAGATGTGTTAGATGCCCTAACAGCAAAGAAGACATGTTGCCTAAGAAACTGTCTTGACTCTGCCAGTAATGGTTTACTGCAATATTAGAATTAGAGCCACATTGCCCCAGCAATGCTGGTGAAAATAGACCCTTGGGACTGAAGGATTTCTCACAGAACCAACACTCTTTATATGTAAGATTATATGAAGTAGAAGCACCAAATTTAAAATTAGGAAAGCAGAAATGAGTACTCTAGTTTTTATGTAGAGAAGTGGCTTTAAGCGTTCCTCTGCAGTCTGAGTGGAGCTATTATTTGATTGTACCACATGCAATAACATCAGGCAATAATCTACAGACGTATGATTTAGGTGACAAAATTACTAGTTATAGATAACTAATGTGACTTAATTGTATTAGTCAATAACTGGATATAAACTCTGATTCTAACTTGAATGATAGACATAATAGGCAGTGGTGCAAATAACATAAAAGTTTCTGAGAAAACTAAACTAACACACTTAACAGTCTGAGGTAACATGCTGTATAATTTTAGTGAATTAGGCCTCTGGTATAAATTAGGACATGTTTCCATCTCTTCTTATTCTACTTTGCTCTGTGATGTTTGAAAATATTTCCAGTCGTACAAACAGTCTTAACAAGGCTAAGGACAGATTGATAGTAGTAGCTAAGACTGTGTGTTGCAGATAATGGACTTGTTTTTTAAAAAGGCCTAGGTGATACCTTGTGTATGTCTGATTTCCACTTGCAGTGTAAGCTGGTAGAGAAACCAGGAAGGCCAAGACTTCTGGCTAGACCCCAGCTACTTTCTATCACTCTGCTCAGAAAGCTTGGGCTTGCTGCCGCTGTGCTTCAGGGAAGTGACATTCTGCAGCCCCAGCAGCATTATGCTCATTGTGGCCTCCGCTCTGCTAAGAATTAGGTGTAAGATTACACTTTTTCATTTTCCATTTTTCTCAAGCTCTTCTCCAGGTTTTAGGAAATTAAAAGGATGAGTAGGTAGTTGCTTAATTTATTTTGTCAGCATGACTTTTTGGATTTAGATTTCCAAAGCTGATTAGGGGATTAAGCTGCACAACTGCCATTAATGTCAACCTCCTCTTAGTTAGTTTCAATCTTAAAACGTACTTCTTTGGGTTTTACAATTTAATGATGGTATAAATTTTATATACAAATATGGGATTCTGTAACAAGGAACATTTGGGACCAACTCTTTCTCAGTCAGTTCTACAGGCAAGTTTTTCTGGACAGCTGACAGAACAAGTCAAGATGAAAGAAACTAGAACATGTGCACAAATAATAAATTAATTAATTCAACTTTCTGAATGTTAGCAATATATGTTTACCAATCAGAAATAAAATTTCATTCACTCATATCAGTGATAATTAAACTACTGAGAACCCACATAAGAAATCCTGATTTTACAAAAGCTTTGAAAAAATTATGAACATAAATTTGTAATAAAATTTTTAGAAAATATGAATCCAGTGTTAAAGATTGTTCTCCAAATGAAACAAAAATGGCTTCTGTAATGAATCAATATTTACTTAATTTATTTTATTTGCATTTTGTCACATTGATCATACTTACAAATGTCACACTTGGATCTATATTTTCAGCTTCCATAAGAAAGGTTCATCAAACAGACATTGCATGATTTGACAGTACAGTACTCTTTTGTTCCTGAAGTTCAAAAGAATAATTAATTACACTGATGCCTAGAATGTTTGACTTTTCATTTGAGATGTTCCTATTATTTCAATAACATTTCTTATTTATCGTCTGGACTGCCATTGGATTTGAATGCAAAGAATGTTTTGTTTTTCTGGCCATCATTGATACAGATGATTTGAATTGTTCTTTTAGTTATTTTTTAAAATATATTAATATCCTTTAAGACTATTTAGCACAATAGAGCACTTAATTGCAAAGAATTCTTCCTGAATGTCTTTTCTCCTTTCCATTCATCATAAACGGTTATTTCCACTGATAATGAAGTAGTACATGGAACAACAGTTTAACCTCATAATTACTATTTAGAAATGTCAATTTATCATTGATAGTTTATTATGGAGAATAACATTAATGTACTTATACATACCAAATACTAGCCATTATTTCCATGAAATGTTCAGAATATTTTACAAGGCTCATATAGGGAAAGAAAAGAATGAGAATAATTTGGTAATGTGTTTGGATAATATGTATATGTACATATAGGGGAAAGTTAACTTTTTGAAGTGTACATCCACTTCAGTCTGTAGGAATGATGTACGCAATTTACAGATACACAAAATTAAACAGGTTCGATTTTGAGATCAGACTCACAAACTAGAAGTATATTATAACTACTCTTTGTAGCAGGATGCTCTTCCTTCATACAAACACTTTATAAAAGATGAAAGTGTTGTTGATTTCATTGATATTTTTAGGCACTCAGCAAATTAATTAGGAAGTTGGTTTCAGTGAGAAAGTGGATCTTATATTAATTTGCTTAGTTATGGTTACAGATCAGTATTCTATGAGCATATTTTGACTCATATTATGGTGATGAATTTTGGTGTTATTTTTTATTCTTATGCTGTTGATCCACAGTGAGATTCTTCAAATTATTGTAACAGAAATTATATCGTGTCTGCGTAGAATAAAATTTTTGGAAAGATTGACCATCAAATGTACTAAAATTTAAACCAATAATATTGTAAGTGCAGATGTTTCAATTGCTAGTACAAAAGAGAATCTTTTTTCAGTCTCTAGAAATCTCTCATGAATTCTGTGAAGTCTTCAACAACACTTTGAATTTCAATTTCACAAGTAGAAACTAAACCTTGGGTTTTAAACTAGGAAGTATTACATTTTTTCATTCAGCTGAAAAACTTAAACTAACAAATGAACAATTTTATACATTACCTTAATCTGACATTATCTGTTGAATATCAAAAAACACCTTTTTGTATAAAAAACATTTTTTGTACATTCTGATGTGCAAAATCTTCTTGCATTATGTACCAACAGGATACTACGGATAATATGTTGTGTTATGTTATGTTATTATAGGTTATACAATGGCAAGCTAAAACAAGTTGCAAGTCTAAGTCTACAGCTGAAAAACTTTGTATATGCTTTCATACCAAAATATTGTTTTCTGAAAGCAACGGCATTTGTTAAAATTAAATCATGTTTTCACAATATTTTGAAAAAAAAGAAATGTAAAATAGGAGGCAAGAATACAAACAAGGGGCCCAATAAGAAACCTCTTTTACAGCAAATGTATTTATTTTATGGCAAAGTAGGTGAAAGATAACAAAAAATCTTTCTATAAATATATAAATAATAAAAGGAGGACTAGGGAGACCATATAGTCCCTACTGCACTCAGAGGGAAAAACAGTGACAGGGGATGAGGAAAAGGCTGAGATACTTAATGCCTTCTTTGCCTCAGTCTTTAATTGTAAAGAAAGTTGTTCCCTTTCTGTACAAACCCAGGAGCTAGAGGAGAAAAATGAGGCTCCTATGGTCCAAGAGGAGGTGGTCAGAGCCTTGCTAGCCCAACTAGACACCCACAAGTCTATGGGGCTGGATGGGATTCACCCAAGGGTATTGAAGGAGCTGGCAGATGTACTGGCCAAACCCCTTTCCAATCATCTTCCAACAGTCCTGGAAGACTGGGGAAGTTCCACTGAACTGGAGGCTGGCTGATGTTGTGCCCATCTACAAGAAGGGTCGCAGGGAGGATCTAGGGACCTACAGGCCTGTCAGTCTGACCTCAGTGCCAGGGAAAGTCATGGAACAGGTGATCTTGAGGGCGATCATGAAGCATATGCAAGTTCACAAAAGGCAGGTCTTGCCAAACTAATCTGATCGCCTTCTATGACAAAGTGATTCAGCTAGTGATTCGCTCAGTGGACGAGAGAAAGGCTGTGGATGTATCTTCCTGGACTTTAGTAAAGGCTTTGACACAGTTTCTCACAGCATTCTGCTTTGGAAACTGTCGGCCTCTGGCCTGGACAGGCGCACACTCTCCTGGGTGGAAAGCTGGATTGATGGCCGGGCCCAGAGAGTGGTGGGAAATGGAGTTAAATCCAGCTGGAGGCCAGTGACAAGTGGGGTTCCCCAGGGCTCAGTGCTGGGTCCAGCCCTGTTCAATGTCTTTATCAATGACCTGGATGAAGGTGTCGAGTGCTCCCTTAGCAAGTTTGCAGACGACACTAAGCTGGGTGGAAGTGTCAGTCTGGTCGAGGGTCGGGAGGCTCTGCAAAGGGACCTGAACAGGCTGGACTGCTGGGCTGAGACCAACGGCATGAGGTTTAACAAGGCCAAATGCCGGGTCCTGCACTTGGGGCACAACAACCCTGTGCAGTGCTACAGACTAGGAGAAGTCTGTCTGGAAAGCTGCCTGGAGGAGAAGGACCTGGGGGTGTTGGTTGACAGCTGACTGAACATGAGCCAGAAGTGTGCCCAGGTGGCCAAGAAGGCCAATGGCATCTTGGCTTGTATCAGAAACGGCGTGACCAGCAGGTCCAGGGAATTTATTCTCCCTCCGTACTCGGCACTGGTGAGACTGCACCTTGGATACTGTTTTCAGTTCTGGACCCCTCACCACAAGAAGGATGTTGAGGCTCTGGAGCGAGTCCAGAGAAGAGCAAAGAAGCTGGTGAAGGGGCTGGAGAACAGGCCTTATGAGGAGCGACTGAGAGAGCTGGGGTTGTTTAGCCTGGAGAAGAGGAGGCTTTGGGGAGACCTTATTGCTCTCTATAACTACCTGAAAGGAGGTTGTAGAGAGGAGGGTGCTGGCCTGTTCTCCAAAGTGACAGGTGACAGGACGAGAGGGAATGGCCTCAAGCTTCACCGGGGAGTTTTAGGGTGGACATTAGGAAAAAAATTTCCATGGAAAGTTTCATTGGACACTGGAACAGGCTGCCCAGGGAGGTGGTTGAGTCACCTTCCCTGGAGGTGTTAAAGGTTAGGGTGGACGAGGTGCTGAGGGGCATGGGTTGGTGTTTGATAGGAATGGTTGGATTCGATGATCCGGTGGGTCTCTTCCAACCTGGTTATTCTATGATTCGATGATTTACTCTGGGGTAGGTATTACCAC
Source organism: Clamator glandarius (assembly GCA_033459285.1). Classification (NCBI taxonomy): domain Eukaryota; kingdom Metazoa; phylum Chordata; class Aves; order Cuculiformes; family Cuculidae; genus Clamator; species Clamator glandarius. The sequence continues at coordinate 3,830,291 of JAUNZM010000105.1, forward strand.
AAGTACATTAAGACAAAACCTATTATTTGTAATTTGCTGATTCTAAACCTGACTCTAGGTCTTAGATTTGCTCTAAACTACCAAAGGTGACAATAGTCCCAGGAAGACCACAAGCTCCTCACCCCAGTTCCATGGAGCTCCAGGAATACATCCCATCACTAAGGGAAGTGAAAATAGAACCAGAAACAAAACAGTCAGATTTGAGTGTTATAGTTCTTTCATCTACCTCCAGACTACTGAACATGTATCACTTAGACTTTCAGAGCTCATATTTAAACTTTTCAATCCAATAACCCCTGACAGTTTATTTCTCTTAGTTCCACTACTGACCTCATGTATGCCTGCTCTGTTTGACTCTTTAAGGGTTGATTTAATGCAGCAGTTTCATCCAGGACCTTTTATTCTACCGTTGTCTTTGTTGTAGGGAAAATTAAACAAGCAGTAAAGGTATTCTGTGGTGTTCAATTATTTTTAAGTGGTGTATGAAACTTTTCACAGTGAAATTGACACACGTGACACAAAATTAGTTTTACCATCTTATGGCTATCGAGGGATCAACTGCATTATTCTTTAGAATTTGTGCATTAAAATGTAAATTTCTATACATATCTATGATACCGTAGTCTGTTTAACAGACCTCTCTCCTTTTAGACACCTCTGAATTCAATCTTGTTTACACTCTCATTATGAAAAATAACATTCTAGTTTGCAACTTAAAAGTGGATGTGGCCAAAACAGAAAGTTTTGGAGGATCTTTAATTTACAAATATATCGCAACAGGAAGTCAGAATCAGCCTTTTTTTCTACAAGGTTTAAGTATTACACCCTCTGAAAATAACTTTCAGAAAAAAAATGAAAATCAGGGTTCTGGTACATATGGTTTCAAGTTACACAGCTGAAATCCAATTTTGGTTGTACGTTGTGTTCTATTCTCCTTAAAAAAAGTCATCTGCAATAACTCTGACTTGTTCTGGGCATTTGAACAAATTTTGCACCGTGCAACAAACAGTATCTACTCCTAGTTCTATGTGGACTAGTACTTTGTGACCTCTATGAAATTTAAAGCTCTGCAAGCCACAGCCACATACCAGTCTTCCTAGGTACATTTTAAATAGTCATGATTTTGTGCATCGCATTATAGCATCTGCCCTTCTGAGGAACACAAAGCAAAAAAAAAATCTTCTTCTTTTTCCTCTCAGGAGTATCAGCTAGCCTGTCAGACTGCATTGAGACTAGCACACAAAAAAGACCTAAATCTAAACTGCATTTCTGTCCAGCCAGCGCCTGCCCTCATATGCCTCAGCCTCTCTTTTCTCACCCCACCTTTCTCCCAGCTGAGTGACCTCATCCATTCTGCCTCCCGGGTTTTTCTTTTCTGTTCCCTGAATAATGACTTCTTGTTTGTGAGAATGCTAATTGACACAGATTAAACTTGTGGTGAGGATGTGCAAATAATTAATAAGTATAAACCACCAGAAGCCCAGGCTCTAGACAGAGAGTTCACCACTCCCTACGTAACCTATCTTCCAAGAACTCCTCCTGGCTGACTGAGGGCTTTGCCCTAGTTAACACTAAAAGCTTTTACTCTCAAACCTCCTCATCTTTGCTAAAACCATTTCTATTCTCCCAACATCTGTCTGTTTCCTCTATCCCCCAAATTCTAATTCTCCAGAAATTCTGGATAAAAATAACGTAACCCCCTTGTTGCTCTCCCTTGCTGTTTCTTTCATTCCTTTCCCAATCTTGTCAGTGTTTTGTCATCCTGTGAATACATAGCATCTCTGTGAGAAAAAACTATGTGCATTGACAAGCTGCTTCCCAAAGCTAGACTACACCATAATAGGCAATAAATTGTGAAGTGATACAAGAAAGTGATTTGGAATGACTGCTTTCTCTGCTTCTGCACAACATGATTAAGGCCCACAATGGGTCACTCATCTGAATTACCCTGAGGCCATACAGCATTATATTCAAAATCTTGTTTATAGCAAAGTAGAAACATACCTTATAGACCAGTAAATCCATGAATTTACTGTTAGCGTAGCTAAAATCTGAAGACTGTAGTCATTATTAGTGCACTTTTAACTGCTATAGAAAAAGAAGTACCATTGCAGTTTACATGCTGTTTAGTTTCCTCCCCTTTTCCTGGTTTTATGCCCACTCTCTCCCTCTCCCAATGCTCCTCTGCATTGTATGGTTGGTAGTTTCACTCTGCTGGTGGAGATCAGGGGGCGTTTTGGGTTTTTTCACAGTATTTTTACCATATCAGGATAGTGTACCATTAAGGCGCTCTTCTAGTTTTGCCAGAGCTGCAGCAGACTTTAGCGATCTGGATACTGATATTGGAGCTGACAGTATACCACAGCTGTTCTCCTCATTATCTCATGATATCCCTGCCACTGGCTAGAAATTTATGTCTGAGTAGAAAGATAGAAGGACATGTTTGGTTTTTTTTCTGGCTAGAATACCTGGCTAAGCAAGACTTTCTGGCACAATTGCCTAACAGATCTTACATATCTGTAATATGCAAGTCACACTGGCTGCATCCATGTGGTAACCTCACTACTCTTGTCCTCAGATCTGTGTGCTGTTGTTATTATTGCCTGTGTAGAGCAACACATGAGCAGTGAGAAAGATTTGTAACAACGACCCACCTCAGTAATTTTCATGTATTTCCTTCAGCTCTGAGTGCATGCATCTATCAATGTAGGATAGCTTTATGCAGCTATTTCTGCTAGTACTGAATGATTGCAAAGTTTCCTGTTTATCTTAGTTGACTTTTCATTGACTCCTTGTTGATTCTTAACTTCTTATAGTATATGACTCCTTATACCTATATTGCTTAGCTGAGCTAGATGGGTACAATTTATTTGCAAGTCTGAGATATCTTTAATGGATTTTAGAGAATTCATACAACTACTCACCATGCCAGTGAGCTGATAGTATGCTTTTTCTATTATTATCTGTTATTATCTGTGATTTCTTAAAAAAAAACCCAAAAAACCCAAACCCACCTAACGTTAATAATAAAACTTGTAAAGTAGTTTTACCACACAGACTTTACCACAAGAAAAGTATATATTTCAAAAAATAAGAACATTTTGATCTGTAAACTTGAAGTGAAGTGGAATTTTCCATTCCCTTTTCAAAGTTAAACTGTCTGTTTCTGTCAGTCTATATCTTCTTTCATACACCTCAATGCTGTGTTCTCAGACCAAGCTCCTTCACCAAGGGTGCTTCCATGGTGTGGTGCCTAAATATACTTGGAATATCGATTAAAACTATGAGGCACCACTTTTCTCTCTATACAGAAAGGATAGCATTGAAAAGGACCTCCTAATATTTTCCTATTTATCCTATTAACTAAATCAAGAACAGCTTCAAGACTGTCTTGCAAACCACAGACATACTGTTCCTTTTTTTGTCTTAAACACTTTTTTGAGCCATGTTTGAGAGATGAAGTAATTGAAACCAGCTTAAAAGAACCAAAACAATGTGAGTGGTTTTCACATCTGTTAAAATATTTGCACCAGCATGGCAAAGAGAGATCACACGTTGGTCACTGCAGTTTCAGAAGGGGTTCAAGGGTGATCAACAGTAAACTAATTTTAAATATCAGAATCTACTTTTTCCACCTAAAGATATTTATGGATTCACTTGCGAAGGATATATGTAAATGTATGTTATAGGTTTTGGCTTTCTGGAAAGTGCTTCTTTTATGTTAATATGGAATGGGCAGCTCTTGTTTCTAATTTGTGTCCATACTTCTGCTTGCAATTCACTAGCACAAAACCAGCCTCTCTATACTGAAAAATGTGAAAGGAAGAGTAAAATAACAGATATTAAAAACCCTTTAAAGATTAATTTATTAACATGAAAAATACAATCAAAAATATTTTTTATACAGATGTTCATATTTAGGATGCAATTGAACATTTATGAAAATTAGCCAAAAATACATTATTTTTAATTCTTGGATTTATATTGTCAGTCATAGCAATATATATTCACAGAAACACTGTATATATATATACACAACCAAGAAAACACAACAGCAACCGTATTTTGTTGTCACATTCAGTGCTAAACGTGCTATCCAGTCTTCACTGTATCTTTATTTTTAAATATAAATCTTTACAAAAAGCCTGAAAAATAAAATATCATAAGTGCCTTTATCCCATCAACAATAACTTTTATCTCTTAGCATAGAATTATTAAACATTGAGTTTTAAGTTGTGTACACACTGGATTTCTCTGGTGACAGTGCACAGCAAATGAGAAACCATCCTCTATCTCCACGAGTATTTCACAAGGCCTCCATCCTTCCAACAGCTTTACAGTTATAATAGCTACTGCATCACAACTTGCAAGCAGTTGAGTAACATCCATACAGCCTTGAAATTTTGTCATAATTCTTATACCACAAGTGATATTTGAATCACAGTTTAAGAGCTGATGGAGGTTTCCTCAGATTTCAATGAACGTGGGTTTCATCACCACTGACGCTCTCTTGGTTTTTGCATTGCTTCACATGCTGTGCCCTTGAAAGCTTTTATGTGCATTCCCTCAGTTGCCTTTTTGGTGCCTCTGATTTCCTCAGGAATGTCCCATGATCCAGCATTCCTGGTCACTGTACAACATCACCAATCATCTCCTTTCACCAGTAGTCCATTCAGGGCTCCAAGTACAGCTGTCATCAATGTACTATAAATGATACTAGAGTAAGCAGACTCATCACTGAACAAAGACAAGAGCTTGTGGTGCTGCTCTAGAATAGACAGATGCACAAAAGGCTGGAAAAGTTACACTGTCTGTTCTTTCCTAGTATTATTTCAATTATTACTTCTATTTCTGACTATTGCAGTCCCTGTTGAAGGAACTGCAAAATTCCTTGGGGACTGATATGAGAATTTTAGACTGTTCTTATTTGGAATGTTTCTAATGTAAAACTAAGAATAATTAAATCAGGGTTCCCTTCCCCCTGCTCCCTCCCCTCTCCCCCGTATACTTTATGCAAGCACCATATTGGTCTAATAAATGGAAGGGATCTAAATAAAGGATACTAAATTTTTGACTGTATTCTAACATTATGTACTGATGCCTCTAAAATATGTATATGAGGAACCAGCTTGGTATTTTCTTTATTAACAGTCTTTCTTTGATTTCCTACTGCAATTGACTGTGATGTTCACAGAAATGAAAATGTAGATATAGAAAAAGTCTTAAGTTCTGTGGTAAGTCCATCTGCCTGCCAGTATATGGTTATGCATTTTATAGTGACTTTTGCAAGCTATTTGAAAATGATTTAGACAATAATATTTCAACTGTTACTATGTTGGAAACAAATAGAATTGCAGGCAAGTAACCTTCTCCTAGTAACTCCCTCTTCTTTTCTGAGTTCCCTCCAATCTGATGCTGCTTCGTCCTAAATTGCTGGTATATAAATACTAACATACGTAAATATATATATATGCATATGCCTCATTTATACTTTCAAAGTAGATTTCAGTCGTTGCTTAGATTATCTGTAAACTTTTGTTTCTTTATTTGTCTTTATAAATCAAGCATCAGTTTCTGCTGATTCTGTTATGCTTAAGAAGAAAACATGTGCAGCTTCAGCTTAGTGTGCTCTCCTTAACAAGGATGTGTAAAAATGCTAAGGGAAAATGTGTGGTCAGCTACTGTGAGTGAGATGGAGAGTGAGAGAGATGATTTTATAAGAAAATAAATACTTCTGATTGTTTCAACACTCCCTTTCTGTAAATAAATCTCAGAAATGCTAAAAAGCATATTGTGTTATATCACCTGGAAAATATTGGTGAATATATACATGAGAAAAAATACAAGATTTCCTCTGTTTCTTTTTGTAACATAGTTATACTTAAAGGGGAAAGCTGTTATAATGTTTATAATTAGTGGCACCTTTAAAAACTATGAACTGTACTCTAGCTAAATATTTGTCTCTGAATATAGTCACAGAGATATTAGACTAACAGTGAATACAAAAAGTTTGACACATATTTAAATTTAAAAATTTGGTTTCATTCGACTGTGATACACATGTGAGACCATATTAAAAAAAAACAAAGATTTTTATTTTCTGTATAACAATGAACTGACTCTAGAAGACAGCAACACCCAGTTTACTCATTTTCTTTTATGACTTAAGTAAAATTTTTGTGGAAAATGTATGCATATTTATTGAGTTAAGAACTCAGCATGTGTCCTCTGGAAACTCAGTGATTTCCCAGTAGTGAAAGCTGCGCTGCTCTTACATGAAGGTGGTTAGAATGTAAAAGGAATAATAATTAAATGTGGGCATCATTTTTAATGCAGAATGGTGATGGAAATAGAATTAGCTTTTAGAATTAGCAAAGGAAATAGTTTTATGTTTATAAAAACTTGCTGCTCTACACTGTGCACTAAACCCTATTACACTGAAGAGATAAATTGAGACTACTGTTTCTTCCTAAGTGTGAAGAGATGGCGTGAAGTGCTAAAATATTCCCACATTGACTAGAAAAAGAATAACTGCAAAAAGTCAATTATTTATTTAAAAATAATTAAAATATCTTTTGACAAAATTATGTAAGGATTTTCAAGAGGAATTCACCCTTTGTTAAAAGATTTGGTTCTTTACCATGGTTCTTGAGGACTGCAGTGACACATTGCTTATCTCCTGTGACTCTTAGGCACGACTTAAACTGACTTCTCTTATCATTTCCACTCTGTCTCTCCCATCACTTATTCTCCACAAATACCTACAAATCCAGTGACCTTCCAGAAGATTTTTTGAGTTGATATAAAAGGGTAAAAGTATGATACTTTTTTCCTAACCAAAACAAATTAAAGAATCTCAAATAAACTGTGGTTCAAAATTTACAGATAAGAGAGGATACATCATAAAGTCTGTTAACACATTCATCTAGAAGAAAGAAAACCTGGCAGCATATGGTTTATTTCTTCAGAATAAGGAAATGTGGAGTGGTGCTGGCATGTAATTTTGGTTAGTGAGTGAATTCAGGACAAGACACAAGAACACACAAAGTGGTCAGATGAACAACAACAACAACACCTGACCAGAAGTGAGTTCTTGAAAGTAGAGTAGGGAATAAACATTGCAGCATTTCCCCAGACTGTCCTATCAGTTTCTACCAATCAACAGTTGAATGTAGATGGCCATATAAAATCCTCTGGGTGCCAAGATTGAACCACAACTGCATATTTAATTTAAGAACTGGAAATGAATGCAGGAGAATGAGGGAATGGAAATATTATGTGTCAGTATGCTGGAAAGAGAAAAAAATTACAGTAGAAGAATCACACAGTAGGAGCATAACTTGGGTCTGTTATAAAATTCTGTTTGTTAATATTCTATTATTATTGTACTATTGTTAATCTGAAATTTTATTAAGATTTGGAGCTCCTGTGTCTCTTTATTTCCCAAACATCAAATGCTTGTCCAGCAAGGGATTAAGCAATAAAGATAAAATACTAAAAAAAAACCTGATAGTTTGTCTGCCAAAAAAAAACTTACATTAAAAAGTGCAAAAATGAAGGATAGGTAAGGCACCAAGCTTAGAGAAGTGTAATGGGGCATCTAATAAATTAGAAATGTATCAGGTTTTATCTTCTTCAGAGACATGAGGAGTCAGCCTGGTACATTTCTGATATGAAATTTCAGATGGAATTACAGCTTAGGTTTTATCAAATGGTTTAATTTATACCTTGAATTGCCTGGAAGCTACTGAAAAGCTAGTGTTCAGAGGAAAGGCTTGAAACAACCCTAACTGCAGCTGAAGATAGGTATGTCTTTCTTGTTGAATAGTCAAAAGGTAGAACTTTCTGAACTTGATGGGCTTACTACCGCTCTACTCATCCCCCTGAAGGGAAACATTATGTTTCTCAGCATGGCTTGTACTACAGCTGTTTTCAGTAACTACGGTTTTTACCATCGGTCATTCTGTGTTATTTCTATCCATTTCCTTTCTCATTTATCCATGATACTTTGTTACAAAGATGATCAAAGGAATTTTAGTAAAATTCTGAGTTAAAATCTATGGTTCTACATATACAATCTATACTACTAGATTATAATGATAATAGAGTTGTGTTTCATCATGTTGTTCTTTTCTGTTTCTAGTTGAAGCAAAGCACTTCAATTTAGGTACATGGTTACAAGAACAATGTAGATGTATAATTTCTTATTTCTGAGAGGAAATCCAAGGTTATAACTGAGATATGGAAATTCCAACATGGACAATATTTTCTGCATTTACACTGAAGAGATATTATTAGGTAATATATGTGTGTATTTTTAGAGGTGAAAACTGTCAAAAGCCATGATGCAACCCGTAGTTAACATTGACTTAAGTATATTTCTTCTTTCAAATATGAAATGTTTCTTTAAGACACAGGATTTGTTAACAGAGAGAAAATCCCATGTATAAGAAGGGGAGCAGGGAGGATCCGGGAAACTACAGGCCTGTCAGTCTGACCTCGGTACCGGGGAAAGTCATGGAGCGGGTGATCTTGAGTGCTATCAAGAAGCACTTGCAAGAGAACCGGGTGATCAGGCCCAGTCAACACGGGTTCATGAAAGGCAGGTCTTGCCAGAGTAATCTGATCACCTGCTATGACCGAGTGACTAAACTCTTGGAATAGGGAAAGGCTGTGGATGTATCTTCCTGGACTTTAGTAAAGCCTTTGATACAGTTTCTCACAGCATTCTGCTTCGGAAACTGTCGGCCTCTGGCCTGGACAGGCGCACACTCTCCTGGGTGAAAAACTGGTGGATGACCAGGCCCAGAGGGTGGTGGTAAATGGAGTTAAATCCAGCTGGAGGCCAGTTCCAAGTGGGGTTCCCCAGGGCTCAGTGCTGGGTCCAGTCCTGTTTAATGTCTTTATCAACGACCTGGATGAAGGCATTGAGTCCTCCCTTAGCAAGTTTGCAGATGACACCAAGCTGGGTGGAAGTGTGGATCTGCTGGAGGGTCGGGAGGCTCCAAAGGGATCTGAACAGGCTGGACTGCTGGGCTGAGACCAACGGCATGAGGTTTAACAAGGCCAAATGCCGGGTCCTGCACTTGGGGCACAACAACCCTAAGCAGAGGTACAAACTAGGAGAAGCCTGGCTGGAAAGCTGCCAGGAGGAGAAGGATCTGGGGGTGTTGGTTGACAGCCGACTGAACATGAGCCAGCAGTGTGCCCAGGTGGCCAAGAAGGTCAATGGCATCTTGGCTTGTATCAGAAATGGCGTAACCAGAAGGTCCCGGGAGGTTATTCTCCCACTGTACTTGTCACTAGTGAGACCGCACCTCGAGTACTGTGTACATTTCTGGGCCCCTCACCACAAGAAGGATGTTGAGGCTCTGGAGCGAGTCCAGAGAAGAGCAACAAAGCTGGAGAACAAATCTTATGAGGAGCTGCTGAGAGACCTGGGGTTGTTTAGCCTGGAGAAGAGGAGGCTGAGGGGAGACCTTATTACTCTCTACAACTACCTGAAAGGAGGTTGTGGAGAGGAGGGTGCTGTCCTCTTCTGCCAAGTGCCAGGGGACAGGACGAGAGGGAATGGCCTCAAGCTCCGCCAGGGGAGATTTAGGCTTGAGATTAGGAAAAAATTCTTCACGGAGTTGGTGGTTAGGCATTGGAACGGTCTGCCAAGGGAGGTGGTTGAGTCGCCGTCCCTGGAGGTGTTTAAGGTTAGGGTGGATGAGGTACTTAGGGGCATGATTTAGGGATTGGTGGGAATGGTTGGACTCGACGATCCAGTGAGTCTCTTCCAACCTGGTTATTCTGTGATTCTGTGATTCTGTGAAAATGAAGATGAAAGGCAATGTCTACATGAAATGCTAGATACCTACAGAATTTATAGATATAACAGATTAGATTGTGTGCCTTTACATAGCAGCTTACTATGCACTTAGACATAAACATACAAGTAGGCCAGAAATGTATCTTGCTGATGTAGCTTGCTGTTTAAAAATTATATATGAATTTATTTTTAAATTTAATGAATAAAAATACGATTGATTTAGTGGTCATAAGAGGTAATTTTATGATATTTTTTTCTTTTTACCTAAGAAAATACATTTTTTTGATAGTTTAGGACTAGGGGTTTTTTGGGTTTTTTTCTGTTCTGGAGGGTACCTAAAAATGAATACCATTTCTTTCCGGTAACATTCAACAATATTTTCCTTGCTTTTTCCTAAAACAATTTTGCACAGATGATTTCTATCAGACATTATGAACCATGAATAAATATAGTAAACTATTAACAGAAATACCTTATCAAATTCCTAATCTTTATGTTTACAGAAATTTTATTTGAATTTTATTCAAGACCATGAACATGTCAAAAGTTATATGCTAGATTAAAACCGTTACAAATGCACCTAATAAACAGTAAATAAAATTTCAAAACCCATAACTGCAGTAGGTGCTATCAATAACTTAAAAACAGTATTGTTTTTCTTGTGTTTGCACTTCATTTTAATTTATAGAGAAAGATACGCCCAGTTAGGAAAGGGACAACATTGGCTAAAATGGCATAAATAAGCAGAAGGGACAGCAAAGAGATTTAATATTCATGAAAGTAACATTCAATTAGTGAAAGCCAATTTCCAGTTGGCAAGATATTTAAAAAACCACAGAGAAACAACTGAGACATTTATACTGTAATCAAGGATCTTCAGCATCAAAATTATACTAGGAGTACCAGCATCACAAATAAAATCATAGGTAGGAGAGAGCAAAATATGCTGAAGAAGCAACCAAAAAAACACCAAAACCCCAAGATTAAATTACAGTTTTTGGAGAGCGAAAATAGACTTGTATATGGAATGTAAAGGGAATTTTGAAGATCAGTGCTAAAGACAACCTGATATCCCCTGAATTTTGATAAAGATAAATCAAATACAATGGCAAATAAATTTCTTAGGCCAATCCTCATTAAACTACCTGAACTGCAGAAGTCATTTTGAGGCTTTCATCATGCAAGAATATATGAGATTTAGGAGAGCTTGGATTGATATAAGTAGCCGCTAGGGGAATTAATAGCCGCTAGGGGAATTAGCTCAAATGGTAGAGCGCTCGCTTAGCATGCGAGAGGTAGCGGGATCGATGCCCGCATTCTCCAGTGTTTTATGGCCTCAAGCTCCACCAGGGGAGGATCAGGCTGAATATTAGGAAAAAATTTTTCACGGAAAGGGTCATTGGGCACTGGAACAGCTGCCCAGGGAGGGGGTTGATTCACCATCCCTGGAGGGGTTTATGGGGCGGGTGGATGAGGTGCTGAGGGACATGGTTTAGTGACTGATAGGAATGGTTGGACTCGATGATCCAGTGGGTCTTTTCCAATCTGGTGATTCTATGGTTCTGTGATATAGTTTATAAGAAACAGAAGAATCGCTAACATTGTAACTTACATTGTAACTTACGTTGTCTTATTCAAACGAAAAACGTTGTAAATATTGTAAGGCTAATAAAGTCTATTGGGAAAAAATAACCTAACTATGAGAAGTCTTGAAGTCTCTTTCTTCAGTCTATATGTCAACACTGTGCATGAACTTGCATCTCAAAGAATGGGCAAGGATGGTGTCCAGGTCTTCCTTAAGGCTACCTAAACTAAGGAGTCAAATAAAATCTACTGGTGAAAAACATATAATACTTACCAATGAATTACACTTCTTGGGAATATAAAATTTACTCAGAAAATTCTTTGTTTAGGTATTAATTTCTTTTATGTGTTGTAATTGTCTTCTCATATCCAGAAGTATGCACAATGGAGTTGTACTCCCTGTGTCATTGCAGACTTCTATTAAGCAGCAGAGTCACAGGAGGAAGGGGATACATTTTAATAGCAGAAATGCATATAGAAAAATATTGTATGTATTGTGTTCAGTTTAGATTATGTATCCATAAGATGGATATAAAGGTTAATTTGAACCTCTTTGTCCACCATTAAAACACTCTGGAAAAAAAACCAGAAGGGTATTCTAGCTTTTTTTCCGGTGAGGCTATCTGTCATTACTATAACTGCTGGTGCCTGCTCTGCAGTTTTCCACTGCCAGTCCTATGCTCAGTTGCCATCTGTCAGTCCTCACTAATTGCTATCCAGTTTATACTACTACTCACTCATTTTTCTTTCAGGTAGCTATCAGTCGAACTTGCTGATTTTTTTTTAAATTATCAGGTTTGAAAACACCTCCTAAACAAAACCTGAAATCTATTGAATGTGGGGATGTGGGATAATGGGATTTTTGGCAATTCATGGTATACGAAAAGGGTATAAGAATGTGGTTATTTTAATTACAAGGTACATTAATGTGTTAGATGCTGTAGTGTAAAGAACAGACTTTAGCTTTTGACTGTTGTTATGTGTGTGTGTGTTACATCTGCTTCCCCAAACAGATGACTAGACACTCCCAATATATGAGGAAACCTTCAAAGGCCAGCAGTACACACTTGACTAGTTGCCTTATCCAGCAAGACTAGTCATGATGTGAACTTTTGTAAAGAGTTGATTTGTGAGTTTAAGAGCTCCTGTGTTGCTGGAATTCCAGATCAAGAGAATATGCCTTTAGGATTTATTGACAAACGGCAAGAGATGAGGAAGCCCATAGATTTCTCTCATGTATCCCCAAAACCAGACAGACCCTTGGCAGCTCACTTGACAGGTAGTTTGAATTTTAGAATCTATGCCTAGACTGCATCACAGGATTTTCTCTTTCAATTGAGCTTATGAGTTTCATGATTTGGGGTCAACTGAATTAATTTTCTGGTCATCTGTCTCTACTTTTCACACCCAGCAGTTGGAAATGAGAAAGGCTGTTTTATTTCCTGTGTAATATTTCAATTAGTTTTTGAATAGTTTATAGCAAAAAGCACACATTTTCTATTTCTCCTGTGTAAGAGGCATACCAAGACATTTTCATGCTTGATCAGGAGTGTTCCACATGTAATAAACCCAGTAACAGCTAGGTGAACCAAAAGCTCTAAATTTGCAATTGAACTTTCTGCATAACTAGCTCTTTAATTTTTATGCATCAATTGTATACTACTATGAGCTCATATGCAATTATTTTGCCTTAAACCAGAATCAAATTAAACTTATACTGTCAAGTAGAAGTTGTCTTTTCTAATGTGCCCTAAAATCTATCCAACTAGAAGTTAAAGAGCTAGTTGCAGAGCTTGGCAACCCAGCCTCTAGTGAAGAAGCTCTTTACCATTTGTAACATACTTAAGCCAGCAGTCCCTGGTAACTCATGACCCTTTCTTGCTCTCAGTTACTGCAGAAATTGAATATTTTCTTGCCTCCTACACTCAAACTATTTAGGGCTGTGTAAGCTAAATAAAACTGCTACTGGGTACTTAGGCACCAAGAATTACATGATGACTTTCCTCATGTAGCAAAGTCAATTTTCTCCTAAATTGGTCACTGTTTTGGTGGATTATTAAAAAAAAATAAAAAAAAATAGTATTGCTGGTTCTCTGTGCAGGGCAGAGTCTAGGCATGCATTGGTGTTCACTTTTCCTGTTCCTGATCACCTGGGTGGAGTCAGATATGTTTGGCATTCTTCAACACTTGGAGATGAACACTAGTCTGAAAACTGACAGAAACAAAAAGTTTGACTCCATTTCACTCTTTCCAGCTTAGATTAACAAATGCTTCCATTGACTTTTGCATTGCAACCCCAGCTTTTTCCAGAGCTTGTTATACTAAAAATTCCAGCCTTACCTTCATGTCACTTAATTCAGAAAAATTAATTGGTCATCAATTCACATCAATATTGCTCTTAACCTCTACATATATTGTGAGTAGGCCAACTAATTACAAAATATGTAAAATAAAGCATTTGTGCCAGGCTTTATACGATAAAGACCAATAATGTTGCCTATCTATAAGACAGGATTCCACAATCTAACTCAAGATCTTTAAATATTCACCAAAAAACACCCCATTAATTGCAGCTTTAAAATGTCATTCTTCAGCTGGTATGGAAAATGAGCCCAATAGTTTATGCAGGGCAAAGGATTACAGTAACAAATTATGTCCCTTTTTACTGGAATCTATCAAAACGTAAAGAATTTATTATTTCCTTTGCAGATGCATCAACAATTAACAGGATTATTAAAACTATATATGTTGTCATAAATTTTTAATCTGTCTAGTACTAATTTCTACCAACTAAGAACTCTTGAATTCCTTTAAATGATCGTATTTGGTGAAGTATCTGTAAAGATACTAATTTAAAACTTTTGAGACTTCTCTTTACTTTCTCTGATAATTGAAACACATGAAACTTTCTACGACTTTTACTGTAAAGATTTTTTTAAGCCAGTATATTATCTATCAATGGCTTTATTTCACTGACTTTAGTCTTTCATCATACTTTTTAAAGTATGGATGCTACTTCGCTACTTTCACAAGCGGTTTCAACTATTCGTTATATTTTATTGGACCTTTTTTCCTATCCCTGTTCATTTCCTTTGTCCCCAAGTCTACAGGATCCTTTTTTTCTTTTTGCCAGGGTGTTGGCCAGAGTTATAACTGTTTTGAAGGATATTCCAAATTTTTCTCCATCAAATGATTTGTCCTTTTGAAAGATGTTATTATGGTGATTGAAGTAAAATAAAAAAGCCAATAACGAATTACATAATTATTTCTTATCTGATCTGAAAATTGGAAGTTCCAAACAAATAGAAGACTTTGGAAATGTCTTTAGCTTCTGATTGTCTGAGAGATGTTTTCAGTTTGCTTATAACAATCTGTAAAAATTGCATTGGCAGACTCTTTGAAATATTTCTTATAGGAGAATTATTTTGTTTTTCTGAGCTGATGTATTCTAAAAATTGTACTTATAAATATTCTTAAAGAGAACTTATTGCTTACCTTTTCAATCAGGATTTCTGTTTTTTTTTTTTGCTCATACATGATACTACAAATGGAACAGGAACAGCAAAAATACTAAACAAAGACTTTGCTATCTGGTAAAAGCTTCCTGTTAACCAGAACTATAAGATACTGGAGCATTTAAATTCACTCTGGGCTGGTTCCTTCATGCTGCTACTGATCTGTTTGGGATGACCAATCTCTTAAAATTGTGAGTACTATAGTAAATGGATATTTCAGGGTTTCCTGGAGGCAGGCTACTCTTCTCTTGACATGTTAATTTATTTGAGACTGTTGTGAAAAGACTGCAGGAAAGACTTTTTATTATCTTCTAAATACAGTTACTCATAAACAGTGACTTATACAAGAGTTGCATGATGCTAGTGTTTTTAACACACCTCTTTTGAAGCTGCAAAATCAAAACTAAAGTGAAATAAATGCAGTTGTTTTCACACAATTAAAACTCCTATGTAGAAAGAATAGAATTTTCTTGTCTGAATATAAATAAAAATAATTCTGTCACTTTCTTTATTGAAAAAATTAAATAGACCCTCAAGGTGCTGCAAGATCTGTCCTATTATTGTTATAAATTTATCAGACTTACTACACGATTGTTCCTATGTAATAGAGAAAACGTAGTTTAGGCACATATCTCTATATTTGTGAATCAAGAAAAGATTCGTAAACTCAAAGTTTAAAGTTAAATCTGTAATAGATTTAATTTAATCATTTTTTCTTACTTCCCCAAATTATAGTACCAGTAAATATTTTACTTTTCTGACTATAATCAGATTCTGTTGGCACAGTGTCATTTGTTTTAAATAAACAAACATATAACAAAGCCCCCAGTCTGTACTGAAAGTTTGCTTTGTTGAACACTTTTTTCACATCAGCTCTATCCAGAAGCTTTAAGTATCAAGCTGTAAGATGTGTGTTTTTAAAGAAAAATATTCCTCTGAAAACTGGCATTGTAACTTCTAGCACAACTCTGTCAATGATGTTTTGAAGAAAGTTTTATATTATTTCTACTATTATATACAGATTTCCCTAAGTTAAGAGTCAGTGGCTCACTCAGTTTGATTGCACAAAAAACTTACCTGTTCATTGCTGTTCCTTGTTTTCCTGAACCTCAATCCTACCAATTTCTCTTCTTCCTTTATCTTCAAGCAGTCATTAGTCTTCACTTCCTATTTTTCCTTCCATGCATCCTTGAACGAATACTTCTCTAAATGGTGCCTTAATTTCTAAGCAAATTTCTAAAGTTTCGTTTCATTCTTTTATGTACACTGGTTAGGTCTCATTCTTTTTTTTTTTTTTTTTCAATTTATGTTTTTAATATGCTGGTTTTAAGAAAGAATGCATTGCATGCTTTTCTGACTCCCAAGTCTTTCTCTAAGTTTGGAAGTCTCACAAACTTATCTAGTTGGTGCTGAAGCTACTGCCTTTGAAACTTATTTTTTTGTTGTAGAGATCACTTGTGCTTTTCCAGCTTCTCAGTACCTATGCCATAGTTGTTCTTTTCATGTCTAATCTTTTTCAAATGTTTACTCTATATAAACTATCTAAGTCAAACCCTGAACATAGTTACAAATCCCTTCATAGAATCATAGAATCATAGAATCACCAGGTTGGAAGAGACCCACTGGATCATCGAGTCCAACCATTCCCACCAATCTCTAAACCACGCCCCTCAGTATCTCACCCACCCTCACTTTAACACCTCCAGGGAAGGCGAGTCAACCACCTCCCTGGGCAGACCGTTCCATTGCCTAATGAACCTTTCAGTGAAGAATTTTTTCCTTATGTCAAGCCTGAACCTTTGCCTGGCAGAGCTTGAGGCCATTCCCTCTCGTCCTGTCCCCTGTCACTTGGGAGAAGAGGCCAGCTCCCTCCTCTCCACAACCTCCATTCAGGTAGTTGTAGAGAGTAACAAGGTCTCCCCTCAGCCTCCTCTTCTCCAGGCTAAACCACACCAGCTCTCTCAGTTGCTCCTCGTAAGACTTGTAAGACATGCTGCTCAAAGTTTCCTCTTCCATCACTATTGTTGGGATTTTCCTATAATAAATCATTTTGATGGTTGCAAATTCATATAAAATCTATTTTGCTGTATTATGAAATTTCTCTAATAAAGAATTAATTAAAATTACTACCACTTTCATAACTCAAATTGATTATGTGCCTGTCACCATGTTGAATATATAATTGTATAAACATTGCCACTTTAGCTGATTGTATGTAGTTTGATCCTGCCACTTGAATCATTCCATTCTGACTGTAATAAAGCTCATGCTTTGTCTACATGTATTGGAAATCCCATTTCAGTCATTGTCAGGCATAACTGTCAAGTCCCATCAAATGCCAACTGTCTTGATGAAGCTAAAAAAAAATATTGATCACCCAAATTACTGAGTGAATTACAGAGTGAAGTTTCTTATGATCCTGATCACTTGTTCTGTTTCCCATTATTCATATTCAGCTGATTCTATGATTTAAAATGCATTGATATTCCCTGCTGATTTTATTTGAATTCTTTCAATATGATTCTACATGCATATAACACTGGGGGATGGGGTGGGGTAGTGGAATTTGCTCACCCTTTCCAATCTATTTTCTTATTTTACTTATTAGTACAATTTTACTTATTAGTAAAATTATTCCTTCTTGTCCTACTATTGTCCTGCATCCATACAAATCAAACGAGTCTCTGTATTTGCATGCAGAGTGAGGAGGTGTATTAGCTAGTCAATGATCTCAATATGTAGTATTTTGTTCTTGGTCTTCTAAATCATAAATGCTCTTTCAAATTTTAAAAATAGTGATACAATTTCTACAGATCAGTCAATGTTATGGAGGAAAAAATCGATGTTAGATATAATATAAAATAAAAATTTTTATCTTTATTTCTCACTATTTTATCTGGAAAGAAATAATATCACTGGAGGGAAATAATATCACTTTAACTCTCCTTTCTAGACAACAGCAAGATTTTTAAATACAGTTCTGGTAAATCATGGTACTCCTTCTGCCTTTCCTTCCTTTCTATCTCTCCTTCTTCCTCACAACTTTTCCCTCCTCCTCTGCTTCCATCCCCCATCCCTATCATTACTGGTACCAATAAAACTTGTTTTAATGCGATATTACAAGTGTATATATTAAAAATACTTCACTTCTAAAACATGCATTGAAATATTTGCACTGTTGCATGTTCCAAAAGACAACCACGGAAAACTGTATCTTTCAGGTGGGTGAGTCACATTGCTTTTGTTTTACAGCATAACTCATTTTTTAAAGCACTTAATTTGGACAAAAAATGAAATCAGCCATTTCTTGACAGAAAAAAATATATGCTTAGAATATTCTTAATGAGTGTTCTTCAACAATGCAAGTCTTAGCCCGCTTCATAGTTAACGTTTACTTATTCAGGAATAAATCAGTTGTCTCTTAGCCTGTCAGTTTTCTTGCAAAATTCAGATTGTTGTTTTCCACTCTTCCATGGCTCGCTATCATGATTTTAAACACTCTTCCATGACTTAATTCTTTTAGCTGTTTCAAGTCTTTAACAAGTCCTTTTTTACCTTACTTTTACAACTCACTGGTCATTTTAATGTTGTTGCCCTTTCCCAGCACTTGCTAGCACTCTTCTGTTATTGTATATATACAGCCTTTGAGTTTAGGTTAACTTGTTGAATTAGCAACAAAAATAATTTATGAAAGAAACATTTTCTGAGTGTTAGTTTAAACTAGGCTTGTTGCTAGTTCTGACTTTGCTAAGCAATAATCTTGCACATACTTTCCCGTAGAGTGGTGGAATCTGTTGAATGTGATGCAAGAATTAATACAACAAAAGAGATGTAGTAATTTTACATTTTTCTGCAGAAGGAGGAGGAGAAAAGAAGAAAGGCAGTGTCTCTATGACCTTTTGATTGATTCTTTGTAAGCATAAAATTAACAACCCTTTAAAAACCTGTACTTTATGCATTATTTTTTTGCTTCTTGACTAACTAAAATTCAAATGTTGCTTTTTTAACTTTTTGTGAATCAAGCTTTTTGTATCATAGAGATTTTTTTGTGTTTTCTTTGAGAGAGATAAGAAAAATCAAATCGTAAATGAAGAATTTCACCAAAAGTAACACAGTTAAATAAAAAAAAAGCAAAGACTCAGAAAGATTTTTGAAAATTTTCTTGCCCAGTACATGAAACTTCTAATTCAAAAAGGCATTGTCAGATATTTCTATGTTAGGTTTCTAGAAAGGAACATTAAACTTAAGAATAAGTAACTTTTCTTCTGAATGAGTCGTCGGATACTGAATCTGCAAGTTAAAAAATAGGAAAAATACAACATAAAAGAAAAAATCTTTCGATAAAATAGAAATTTTACCTTCTTCCAGGAGCTTTTGTCTTTTATAAGGACATCAAACATAGCAAGAAAGTACTTAGAAATAAATTTTTACCTACATTGTCTGAGAGCTGATGACCTTGATATAGACATAAAATATGCAGAAATTCAACAGATGGAAATAACCCACATTAACTACAAGTCTTAAGTATTTTTTTTGTATTTTATTAATGTCAATATGCAATTAAAATGACAATAGTATTTGTGACATAAAAGATACAGTATTTCAATAATTTATTGTTGCTATGAGTAAAATGATATAGTTTTCATTTAGTTTAATTGAGAACAGCTCCTTTAATAATTTCATGACAGCAAAATCATTGACAGCTCATATTGAGAAAAGACTGTATTTTCTCTACAAACTACATGAACTAATCATGATTGTGAACTAATTGAACTGCCTAATAAATCACAGTTATTTTCATTACTGACAGTTACCAAAATGCAGATCTTTTTCAGTCATATCACTAGATACTGAGCATTGTGACTGATAGCTGTAAAAAAAAAAGGAAAGGTAAACTTTGTTTTATTTTCTGGATTTGGACATATTTTGTTTTTCTGCTGAAGGTCTGAGTGTTTTAATTCAGATGTTGTCACAACTCTTTATAACAAGTGCAAGAATATGTATGTTTGTACTAAATTGTCCTCCTATAAGTTATTTAAACTAGCTGGTTTTATCTCTTACTTTGTTAATCCACTGAGAATCCATTTTGATCAATTGTTATTGCTTCTGAAAAACTGTGACAGAATCCTGTTATCCTGATGTCTTCAGCACAAGACCATTGAATGCTCTGAAATCGCTATTTTAAGACATAAATTAAAATTGAAATTTTCTAAATGGGACACCAGAAAAACAGCATCCATTACTTAGACTAAAATTTTACTGTTCTAGTAGTGGAGGAGAAAGAAGTGAGTGAGTTCAGTTATCTGAGATGTTATCAAAGATGGAGACATCAGAAAATAATCCTGAAAAAATTCTTTGAACATCACTTGTCTCTTTTGAAGGTACAGGATCTCTTGAAGGTGGGGAAAAGTAATAGATATTATTAGATAATTTTTCCTTTTAGGATTTTCTCTACCTGAATCTTTGCTAAAATAAGATTCAAAATGGAAGAAGGCTGTCTCTTTTTAGAGCAGATAATGCTGGAGCCATGTTATTATCCTGTGCTTAATAAACAGTAGGATGGAGAAGTTGTTGGACGAAGTAAATTGCACTCCTCATTCTGAGGCAAACAGGCAGCAAAGGGAGGGGTGAACAGAGGAGGGGAAAGAGGGCAACTTCTGCTGATCCTGTTAATCCAGTCCAGACTGTGGCCAGTGAAAAAAAGAGTGGTGATGGTAACAAGAAAAGATGTCACTTTTTAACATAACTTAGTGGACATAAATATAAAGCTTCAACATGCTTCTACAACTCAAGTCTCCTGTGCCATAGATAAGCTTCCTCACGACCAGTTTATGCAGAAGGTTGCTGATATTTCTGTGTTTGGTGCTTATCTGCCTACATTATTTGTGCAACAGCACCTGAGGCAATACATAGACATCTGCTTCCCAGAGAGACCCTCCCATGAAGCATGTTAGTCAAGCCAGAGACTTAATCTAGGAAACTAAGTAAACCACAGAATTTGAAGGTGAATGATTATTGTATTAAGTTCAGGCAAGATCTCAAATAACTAACTCTTGATTTCTGAAATATATCCCACCTATGATTACTAAAAGCACACAGAAAGCTCATTGTGTTCTGCTGAGATGTATAGATGAGAATTAATATGGAGACAATAAGATAAAGCTGATTTTTTAAAGAATGTGTGTGGTCAATGGCCTCAAAATAACTAACCAACCCTGCTCCAAACCATTTCTCATATCTAACAGCTCTATGTTTTGATAACATGATTTTTTGAAAAGAAACAATAACTTTAATGCTCAGTCGCCAAGACTACTGCAGAAATTTTGCTGGTTTTATGTTTTTTTTAGTGCTTCTACAGTAAGGTAGAAATCAGTGGAACAATAAGAGTAATGAGAGAGTGAAAGTGGATAACCACAGAGGATGAAGACTATCAGAGGAGGGAAAATAAATAAGAGATAAAGAAAAGGAAGAAGCAGAAGGACAGGAAAAGGAGACTTAAGTGAGCAAAAGAAGAGAGAAAAGAGATTAAGAAAAAAAAAATCAGTTGCATAGGGCTGGATGATAGAAGACAGTGAGATACTACAGTGATATAAAAGCTATAGAAATGATTGTATAGGCTATGCAAGAAAATAAGATAAGTAAAGTGAGACAGGCTCAGGGGGAAAGAATGACAGTTCAGAAGGGAAGGGAGAAAGAAGAAATCTGGACAAAAGAAGTTACACTGCGTGGCAAAGGCCAAGATGGAGCAGCATGCAATGGCAGAATCTCTCAGGTCTGAGGTTATTCTTGGTAATGAGTCCCGATTAAATTGTTGTGAAGAACCGATTTGATGTTTGAGCTATGAAAATGAAAACCAGAGAGGGGAAAAAATCACTGTAGTTCAAAATGAATCTAATTGAAAAATAAATTTATCAACAGAAGAAATAACCTAAATCTGTATGCAGTGCAAGATTGGTTGATTTTTTTTCCCAAACATTTTAAATGCTTTTTAAGTGATTACTTGAAGTTCCTTGGAGTAAGGCATCTGAGGATTTATGCCATCTCAGATACACTTTGCAACTTCCTAATCACAACTGTTTTCTGTCTCTGTGTCAACAAATCTTACATAAAGTAGTTGTTGACAGCATTGCCACCTCAGCGCATCGTGGAAGGACAAATCCAGAAAACAATGGGATCTGAGTTTTAATTGTTTAATGGTGGGAATGGAAGGTTATTACTAGGCTGGGAGATTCAGGAAGATTTCCAAGGTCCCAGAACTGAACACTTGTCCACTACCATATCTCTGCACAGTTGCAAGATAAGATCTGGGAATGGTCTTATGAACACATTGTATGGATAAGAATGTACAACTACAGAAAACTTGCTTCACTTCAGCAGACCCAAAAGCTCCTAGAAAATGTGTTGTGTCATAAAATCATGTGTAGATACATGTAGCACAATCAGTATGAGCAAATGAGCATTTACAGGAGTGATGTCACAGAGTACCTGAATAATATAGGAGTAAATTCATCTTTAGAAATTGTAAAACTCTACTGTCATGGATTAATATATTCTGGAAGTAATCCTAGCCAAAAGATAGTGAAAATCAAGTATGATTTTTTTATCAGTTGACTTATGCCCATAAGAATACAATGTCAGCTGTCAAAATGTCAAGATCTTTTTGACTTCATGACAAATGAAGAGCAAAGAACAGAAGTAAACTAAAAAAGAACATAGATTTGCATGTATTTGTCCTGTCCTCTAGTCAAATAAGAAAATGTAGATGTCCTTCAGCTTGGCTGTGGCTGAAGCCATGAATTATGTAAGACCAAAAAAGATAATCATATTGGGAATTACATTTTTTTCTTGTGAAGTTCATGCCTTCATTAAAGCCCTACAACTGTCCTGCAATACAGTATTGCTTGTTCTGTGTTCCACACATCAAGACTGATGTTCCCATTCCATTGTTGTGGACAATGCAGACTTTAACTGCTCGTTCTTTAACCTGCAGGAGTGTCTGGGACAACTGATGCCAGGATTATTTTGTGATGTCCTTCATGTTGCCCTCCAGCACTCTCCGTGTCTGTGTTTCTAGACACAAGATAAACTATTTTTAAACTATATGACTCTTTTGTTTGACCTCTGTAGCATAGGTGCAACTGCCTGGTGTGTGCTTTACAAATAAGATATTGCATTTTATTTTTTGACTCAGCCCTTCTCGATAAAATGTTTGAATTACAGGGTATTTTCTGGGCAATGGTTAAGAGACAGTTGACTGCAGTAGAATTTTTATGTCCAGCATAATGTAATACACAGGTCTGATTAAAACATCTCCAAAATGAAAATTGTGAAAAATGGCCATGAGCAGTATTACCAAGTTTGTAAAGAAGTAATTGAAAACTATGACCTGTACATCTTGAGAGCAGATTTTAACAATCACTTGCTTTCCTTAGGACCGGACCAGGAGAAAGAATTTTAGAGATGAAAAACTTACAACTAATGAATACCTAAACACACATGCTCGGTGACATATAATACAGATGTAAAAGAAAAAGGAAGCAACAAGTAAAAGAGAAAAGAGTGCAGATGATGTCTTGAGGAAAATGCAGTATTGTAGGAGATAAAAATGTAATGTACTGTTAAGATTTAAGGCTAGAGTCCGATCTCCGTGACACTGACGAAAAAGCTGACTAACATCATAGCCCATTCCATAAAACCCCTCAGACTACATTTTAATTGTTTGAGTTATTAAAGAAGGGGATTGGGAGCAATAGAATATATACACTTAAAATAAATTAGAAAAAAGTACTGTTCCAACAACCTGTACTAGAACAGGACAATAAATACATTAACTATTTTTCTTTGCACAAAACCAGAGGAATAGAAATTACACAGATTAGTACAGGGGAAACTCAGTAGGTGTGGTATAAGTAAATAAAACTTCTATGACTATCATAACAGAGGTCCAACAAGGTGAAAAGTACTGGTAATGCAAATCATCTGTCAAAAATTCCATGTCAAATGTAAAAATGTTAATTATTTCAAGATGTTAAAATTATCTAAAATAAAAAGTAAATTCAAAATATGCAGAATATAAAGTCTTGTAAAGATCTGCATGCATATAAATTGGCACAGCAATAAATCTACTAAGTAACTGTAGAGAAAATGAATGGAAAAGTACAAGAAACCAGTAGATATTGCTGGGAAACAGATGTCTTTGTGTGGGAATGCACCAGGGACTGAAAAGGAGAAAACTTCAGAAACTTTTGGACTTTCCAGAGGAGAAATAGAACTAAAATGGTGCCAAAGAATTGCAGGTGAGAAATTACCACATGAAGAGATATTTTTGAATAAACAGTCTTCTAGAAAATTAATGTGTCAGATATGCTAAAAGAGGGTACAAACAATACTGTGGCTGAATACTTCATATGATCACAAAAACACTCTATAAGAGAAAACAACTTAGTATTTAACTGGATACTTTTGTAAAAGAGTCAAGGAAGGATGCATCTTGAGTATAATTTCAAGTCCAATTCTTTTACTAGAGTCTCGTTGGCATTAACACAAGGTTACACATGCTCTCATGTGTTAAATCAAGCCTAAAAGAGATAGTTACCTGGAAAGCAAAATAGTAAAACTGGGGAGAAATTGCTAGGAAAATGGGTGATTTGCATTTCTAATGTAATAGTAGGCCTGTATGTAAAAAGTCACCTCTGAAAAGCAAGCATTTCCAAAAGAGAATATTTGATGGTGTAAAATCACTATACTACTATATGAATTAGGAAAAAAAAACCTCTGTTGCACTCACAGCTTTGTTCTATAGTCCTTATCAACTATTAATAGATGTAACTTACAGTAAAACCTTGAAGGCGCACACAGTATCCATGTGAGCAATTCCTGAATGTTTTCTGCTGCTTCAACAACTTAGGAAGGGGAAAGGAGCATAAAGTGCAATATTAAATGTCAGATTTAGTTCACATTTCCTTTTTATTTTTTTAATTATCGTATTTTCCATTAATTTAATTCTCAGGAAAATAGGGAATTGAAAGCTTTGAAGACTTAAGTATGTAGTTTAGCACAGAAACAGTATACCATCTCCAATTAATACTGAGCAAATAATTCATGAACAGTTCAGAAACAGCCAACCCTTTCACTGATTGGATATCTTCCCTACCTATATATTAATCCTACTTAATATTGGCCAACATGTAATCACATTATGAAGTTTTAGTCATCAAATCAACTGCAATGGTTAACCTGTAGCTTTCCTAAGTCTTACATCAGCACTCCATGCACATTATGTAATATGTACAACAGGGACCTAGAATTACTTGTTTGTCAGATTCTTGGGAAGCAGTTTTCTAGAAAGGCTTGTGCATCACAGTGTCTCTTTCAGACGGCTGGTTAAAGATGGCTTTCCTGACCTTCAAGTATAGCACAGTCCCTTTCATTTCCAATAGATTTTTCTGTGTTTATGCATGCTGAAAGAAAAGATGATTTTGCATTCTATTGGATAAGAAACTTTCTTATCCAGTACGTTATAGCTAAATATTATATTTTGTATTTCACCTATCTATTTTTAAATTCCTATATCTGGACCAATATAGCAGAAAGTAAGTTTGTACATTTTAACATTAGCACCTTCAAATTCATTTAAGGTGGACTTCTGTTCTTGGATGTGCCAACTCTACTGAAAAATCTGCTTTGCAGTTAACCGCCAAAAAAATAGACATAACATTGAAAAATTGTAGATTTGTCAACATTTAGGCATGTAATAAGTTGGTGGGTTTTGTTGGTTTGGAGTTTTTTTTCTTCCTAGAAATTTAAATGCAAGTATCTTTTTCATAATATATACTCCATCTATATTTAGCTTCACAGTGCCAATGCATGAGGAAGAAGACAGAATCTGTGTACTGTATTGGACATATTCTTGCTTTACAGGAGGCATTCAACAATGTGCAGGAGCAGCTACTGTCACATTCTGCACAACATGGAAGATATCTCTGTATACAGCAGTCTGGCAGAATGTAGTCCTGTGTTTCTTACGTGTGTCATTGATTCCAGATTATTGTGAGTGTGTGTGTGTGTGTGTCTGTCTTTTAAAAACAAAGTAGATTGCATTTCCATCTCTTTCTGGTTTTGCTTGAATTGAATCTAGTTCATAAAGTTCCAAGTTGTTGACAAGAAATTCTGCAGACCAAAGCTGCTATCTCATTTTTTTTTTTGATTTTTCAAGTATTTCTAGGATATTCTGAGGTTTGCATTTCAGGCAGATGCTCAAATATTGGTGTCCATTTCCATCCTCTTTAAGAACTATGTATCTCCAGCTGAACTGACACTTTATTGTGACACTTCCTAAGATAAAGAAAAGATGATTTATAATCAAAGAACAGGTGAAATAAGATGATTACAGAAGTTGCTGCTTGTTTTCATAGTTGTATACAATTGATTTAAGTTGAACTGATCAACTTGACTCTCCTCTCCCCTAATTTTAAGCTCCTTTTTTAATAATGTGTGCCTTTAGGGTAGGAAGTTGAAGCTCAGGATCTGAAGCTGCAAAGAACTGCAGGCAATTCAGAAGAATGTCACAGGGGCAGTCAAGTAGTTAGAAAACTAAATTAGATCAGTTGCATCCATAGTGTACCTACCAATACGAGAGAGAAGAAAGGGTTATTTGAGACTCTCAAAAAATTTGATCTCTCTTGCATATTAAATTCTAGAGTTGTTCACACAAACTAGAGCCTTAGGTGTCTACCTTTGCCTCTTTTTGTATCATTGCTTAGCTTACATTATCAATCAGCCTGGGATAAACGCTGTTCAAGTACCTACAGGTATAAAACCCCTTCTAATTTTCAGGGAGTTGCTCTTTTACTTGTTTCTGACTTATATAAAAATACATAAAACCAAACCCAAACCAAACACAACATCACCACCCCCCAAAAACCAAAACAATTCCCAGATATCGTCTCCAAATGATTTTAGGGAGCTAAGTATATCAAAATAGAGGGGAAAATATTCTGCTTCTGTAAAATTTGGGGGGGAGGAAGGTGTTCACCTCTTATAAGTCAGATATTTAAACTTTCTGTTTTGTTCTTTCAGCTAAGGTCAAACACTTCAAAGAAAGGAGTTCAGATAGCTGAGACTGAGTGAGTAACAAACTGCATAATTAGAATGCTCTGTTTTGAACAGCTCCTATATATTTGACACAAGTGAATATTTATGCTTTAAAACCATATTTTGTGTTGTGCAGCTCCACTGCTTGTCATACAGGTTTTCAATATTTCACTTTACAGCATATATTTGCATTCAGAGTTCATTATGCACACATCACAAACACTACACAATGGCTGAGTTTAAACAAGTCTGTTTCTGTAGTTTTGGATCAGATACAGCTGGCAGACTAAAGTACAATGAAAGCAGCAAACCTCAGTGATAGCTGAGCTGCATATTCTGAAATCTACAGGCACTTCCAATTACAGAGTTTTCAAACAGTTGTTTAACTTATACAGCTGTTTTAGGGAGCCCATGTTTTTGCAAGTTTTAATGAACAGAGACTTGCAAAAAAATGTCAGCCAGAAAGTAATAACATGAAAATTTTCTTTTTATCATGTCTAGTGGCACTTCTCTTTAAAACATCAAAAATTAAAAGGAATAAGATGAACCCCTAACCCTTTTAGTGTATGAGCTACAGACTAGGAGAAGCCTGGCTGTAAAGCTGCCAGGAGGAGAAAGACCTGAGGGTGCTGGTCGACAGGCAACTGACCATGAGCCAGCAGTTTGTCCAGGTGGCCAAGAAGGCCAATGGCATCTTGGCCTGCATCAGAAACGGCGTGATCAGCAAGTCCAGGGAGGTTATTCTCCCTCTGTACTCGTCACTAGTGAGACCGCTCCTTGAATCCTGTGTTCAGTTCTGGGCCCCTCACCACAAGAAGGATGTTGTGGCTCTGGAGCGAGTCCAGAGAAGAGCAACGAAGCTGGTGAAGGGGCTGGAGAACAAATCTTATGAGGAGCGACTGAGAGAGCTGGGGTTGTTCAGCCTTGAGAAGAGGAGGCTGAAGGGAGACCTTATTACTCTCTACAACTACCTGAAGGGAGGTTGTGGAGAGGAGGGAGCTGGTCTCTTCTCCCAAGTGACAGGAGACAGGACGAGAGGGAATGGCCTCAAGCTCCACCAGGGGAGATTCAGGCTTGAGATAAGGAAAAAATTCTTCACGGAAAGGTTCGTTAGGCATTGGAACAGTCTGCCAAGGGAGGTGGTTGACTCGCCTTCCCTGGAGGTGTTTATGGTGAGGGTGGATGAGGTGCTTAGGGGCATGGTTTAGAGATTGGTGGGAATGGTTGGACTCGATGATCCGGTGGGTCTCTTCCAACCTAGTGATTCTATGATTCTATGAGAATCTGCCTGTCTTGAAAAGGACTTTTGTCCAAAAATACAAATAAAAAAAAAATGGAAAAAAAATCTGATCTGAGTTTTCAAAAGTAATTAATGAGTAGGTTTGATTTGAGGTCCTCTATAAGAGAAGTTTACTAATCATTCCAAACCTTTTCAGAGCCCCAAAGGAACAATCAAAATCATTTGACATTTCAGGGAGGGAGAGAAGAGTAAAATTGTGATTTCTTACTCTCACGGATGCAACTAGTCTCCTCTGCTTCCACTAAGAAGCTATAATATGCACATTGCTGTTGAATGAGTTGTAATCAAAGGTCAGTACTTAAATTCACCTTGAATTACAGCTTGTTGTATCAAGCAATTTCATTTTCTACATTTCCCTCCTTCCAGCTTTTCTGATCCGAAGTGCTCCAAGTCACAAAGCGGAACAATGCACAAAAGCATGGATCTATCATCAAAAAAAAAAAATTAAATGACAGAGAAATTATTAGAATTATAAAACAATATTCCTACATATTTTTCTAAAGTAGTGCAGGCTATTGTAGCATATACTATTGAAACTATGATCTTAAAAATCTGAGTTTTTTTGAGGAAAGCAGGTAAGCACTCCACATAAAAGGATTACTAAAGATTTACAATGCTGAAAATAAATATCTGCATAAATGCTTGTCTCTCTGTGCTTAACTGCTTCTCTACCTGTCCAGTGGTCAGACATGAAAAAAGAAACCAATTAGATGGTCATTTTTAAGAAGAACCCTCTCTTTAATAATGGCAAATTCTGCTGCAGCACAAAAGGATTAAAATGAAGGGCTTTTGCGTGGTCAGTTTTTTTCAGCTTAGTTTTCTGGGAAGCCCTCTGAGCTAGTTGAAGTTATGTAGCTCATCTAGACATTAAAATAATCACACTTTTCTGTGAAGCCCAGATGGAGGATTTTTTTTGTTTCATTTTGGTGAGCAAAGTCTGCATTGAGGACTAGATCCTCAGAGAAGCTTTTGTTCACCATGACAGCAGACATCAAACACACATGTAGGGCTCAGAAGAGTCATTTCATGGTCACTTTGCTGGGAAAAGGAAAAAACACACGTAAATCACTCCAGAGCACACTTGCTTTTCCACTGTGTCTAGTGTTCCCAAAGAATCACACCTAAGACAATAAAACTTTTATAGTTCTACAGGAAACAGGCAATTAAAGTACATTTTTTCCCGTGAAATTTAATACACAGAGCAAATAGACAGCATAAAGTATCCAGCAGCTGCCCTCTACCTCCCTTCCTCTCTGAGAGCAAGTTCAGGAAAGCTTTCAATGTAGAGGGATGCTTTTTATATAATAATGCTAAACATATATTTAATGAAAATATCACCTTTAAAAAGATCCTTAAGAAACATTATTATTGCAGTGGTTTAGTATTATAAAAGAAAAGAACAGATCTATTTCAGCCATTTTGAAGTATGAAACACAAAATATTTCTGGCTACTTCAATGACAGGAATGATGTAATTTAATTATGAATGACAGTTAAAAGCATCCCTATTTGAGATTTCATACTGTAAATTACATTTCCCTACCTGACTTGGCAAACATCAGAGAAATAATGCATTTTTACTTTATTTGCATATTGGCTTGCTAAGAAACTAGTGACTGTGTCTGTTTATGGAGGGGGGTTTTCATAATGTGTTGTGTGCAGCATTTTAATTGTAGCAGTCATTAGCATTCAAAATTGTGAAGTAACCCCATCATCTTTCCTTATATAGCAATAGATTTCTACCTCAGAACATGCACAGAAGCTATTTTCAAGGTCTGTATGAAGTGGGGTTGCTGGAGGGATTTTACTAATGGCTGGAAAAAAAGCCAGTTTATTCCCGTGGTTTTGGTTGCAAAACAATGATGAGCTAGGGAATTCAAAACATATTCATATTTCATTACAAAGGTCTATGTATTAATACATGGTGTCACTGTTATTTTATTTATTCAAGTGCAGTTAAAAAGTGCAGAGATAAACATTTATTAGTTAGTATTTATTAGTTGTTCTTGAAGATTTCACAACTGAGGGAAAAGTGATACATGAAAATTTTTTTCTTCACACAAGCAGCACATATCCCAGATTTTTTTTTCTTATTCTATTTACAGATTAATACTGAAAATATGGTATTGGAAGAGCTTTAGCAGAGATAATTGAGGACTAAGCCACACATGGAACCTATTCTAAAATTCTTTGTATATTATGGCTTTATTTTTATTTTTTTGTGTTAGCGCGTTTCTGCCTCTATTCTGGAAAAGGACTATTGCCAAATATTGCATAGATGAACTTCTGCTTACTGGACTTCTTGCAGAGGATCATTTCATATTTATGCCCATGGAAGTGATGAGAAAACATCCCTCAGGACCCTCTGGTTCCCTTGAATTTAAATTAACTTCTCAGAGAAATTATTTTTTATGAGAGTGTGGAATAGATTTACTTCTGGATCCTGAGAAGCTCTAGTAACTTGATAGACAGGCATGTAGATGTGAGAGTTTTGAAATGTTGAGATTTGCAAGAGCCTTACCTTTGTGTACTGGTGAGGCTATAACTTTCTGTATAAGATACAAAATGGCTCTCTCCCACATATTGATTATAAGAACGCCTATGTTTGAAGAACCTGAAAATTTGTGGGATTTTTTACAGTTGTTAAGCCAATGCTTTTCTGGTTTGGTTTCACAGATTTAATCATGCAAAAATATTTTTTTCTATGATGAAGTTGGTAGTAGTTACTCATATTTCTCTATACTCATATTGGCAAGGGGTGAGGAAGAGTTGGTTATAGTAGACAACATATATTCGATAGAAACCACTACACTAAGGGAGATGGTACATAGATGGAGATCTGTGCCTTTGAGCACCAGAGGCAAAGGGTTGGATGGCTGGAGCTCCTCCTGTCCTCATTCATAGTAAAAAGAGAGAGTGAGCAACAACCAGTCTTGTATCCAGACTCAGATAAAAATGCTGCTCATTGAGTTCCTGCAACAGGATAACAACTCCTACTGCTCCTAAAGCTTTCTTTGGGTCAATGTTTGGATTTATTTCATAGCTGACAGAAAGCCCATATTATTCTCATCAGAAAGAGAGTCTTCTGGCATTGTCCTTTGGATTTCAAAAGCCTTCCTTTTAAAAGAGATAGAAGTCTACAGCAGCTGCATTTCTGCTATGACATTGCACACTGCTACAAAGTCATAATGTTTAATTGGATGGACTCTAGGAGTTGTTTAGTTTGCAGTTTAAGCATTAGAATCATTAAAGCAAGATTGTCTTTAATTTTTATATAAATAAAATATTGACAACAATTAATCTTAAAATTACTTACTTAATCTTAAAAATTCTTAATAATCTTGTATCTATTTTCAGCACATTCTAGAAAGTGTGATACAGTTCTTTTTCTCAGGAAACATGAAGAGGTTTTGAGAAAAACTATGGTGAAAAGCTCATTTGGATAAGCACATGGAAGTAACTTCTTTGATGACTGTTACTGTAGGAGATACAATATTTGTAGCTGGCATGTTCACTGTCCTCTTGCAGCTAATTCATCATAGATAAATGGGTTCATAAAATTTCCAAGCCAAATATAAAGGCTTACTGAGCACAGATTAGAATTTCTTAATGGATTAAATATCTGTCTCACGTGTTTTACAATTTCAACAGACTCTTCTATTTCTGTCCCTCTCACACAGGCATAAACATACACTGAAATCAACCCCTAAACACATCAGATTCATTTCTGTGTGTATGAATGCATAATCTGAGCAAGTCAGTGAGCCAACTCATAGCATATCTGTTTTTCTAAAAAAAAAAATTTATTTATAAAATAATTTATTTTATAAACAGTTATTTTGAAAGAAGAAAGTAGGGTCCAGGTAGTTTAGACATGAAAGAATCTGGTCCATGCCATAAGAATGGCTGCAAAATTTGTCCCTTATTGTAGAAGGTAAAATATAGGCTACTGAATTACTTATGTCATGTTTGAATAGGATGATTCTAATCAAAAGATCTGAATTTTCCTCTCCGATATGCAAGGCAGATCTCCACTCCAATATTATTCTTTCCCCATATGCATGGAACTTCAAAGGATTATGTATGTAAGAAGAGAAGAATATCTTAATCAAGATCAGCCATGCACAACTTGAGAGCAGAGTTTGCATCCAAATGAGGACTGACTGAAAAGTGAAATGTTCATTACTATGACCAGAATTGTGTGTACAATGGAGAAGGTAATTTATGCTGTCAAGTTCAAAAAGGAAATGGACAAAGCATTTCAGAATACATGAAAGGGAGCCCTCTTCTGTTGGCATAGGAGAGGACTAGACAACCCAGAGGACAACTTGAATACTTGTGAGATAAACTGTGCCTGTAAGTACAGCCCTGAGCAAGGAATAATGTATACAGTGAACCACCCTGAAGGATACGTGCCTCCAGGTACAAATCTCTGAGACATAATTGCCTCCTCATTGCTAGTCTATAACTGAAGCAAGTCATATCAACTTGTGCTGCCTGGAAGACAGATTGGTAGACAGTCTAACAGTGATGAAATAAAAAAAAAAAAAAAAAAAAAAGTGTCAAAGTGTCTCAGTCCTTTCCTCCAGCTCTGTTCCTTTCTTGAATGCAAATATGTCAAATGATTTGTTTCATTAAGGAAGAAAACCATACTGTACCTGCTTTTAATAGAATTTATCATGGAGAATTGGTTAACATGCAATACAAAACCCTGCAGACACCTCAGAGAGGTCAGTTCACTGTTGTTGAAGTTATGATATATATCTAACCAAACTAATTCAGGTATGTTCCAGATTAGTCACTGAATCCATCTAACCATCTCTGGTGGGAGCAGTGTATGGGCACAGCCTGCTGTCTTCCCTCAGAGACTGGCTCCAAGGAAGCAAGCCAGCAATGCAACTTATGATTCTGGAAGAGTAGAGAGGATACTTGTTTGGATTGTTTGTTTGTTTGTTTGTTTTTTAAATGGTCAGTTTAATGTATCAAAAAAGAAAGGAGAGGAAAAGAATTTGGAATTTGTTACTGAACAACATAGTTACATGCATGAAGATATGTTTCAGCACTAGCTAGTCAGATCACAGTCAGATTTTTTTAAAAGAAAGAAATGTTTGTTCTTTAAAGTATTAAATTATTTATGTCCTTTAGCTCTGTGTTAAGTTGCATTCAGTTCAACAGATAGTTCCATACCAAGAGACCATCTGCCATGCAAAATGTAATCAATCCTTTTAAAAGGATAACAAAAATTCCCCTTTCTATACTGGCACTCTTTAGATAAACAAGGGCATCCTGTGTCCTTTCTGCTCAACCATAAGGAAGAATAAGGTATTATTCATTCCTGAAATAATTTGCCCAGTAGAGGTTGAAGGCATGTGAGTATACCCCACTGATGCCCAGAGACTTTTGGAAGACAGAGGTCTCTCTTCATAGCCAAGAAGCAATGAGTTGTCACCTTTGGTGCCATGGCTGTACGTGAAGAGAGGGTATACATACGGTGCAGCCTCATTGCAAGTTTTGGTTACATAAAGCTTTTGTGACAACCCATACACAACGATGAAATAAAAAGTGACATCTTAAGGTAACAAGCATCATAAAAGAAAAATATGCAGAGAAAACAGCTGTTCTCCCACTGCTGCCTCATCCTTCTTTTGCTAATCATAAAGCTTTTTCCTCTTTTATTCCAGAAATACAGTTATTTTATGTTAACTACATTAAATTATCTTATGATAAATAAAAAGAGATTAAGCAAAGAAAATGCAAGCATCTGTATGAGCCCAGAATTCAAAATAGAAGATTTGTTTTCACTCAAGCTTTCTCTTAACACAAGCTTAAAATCATTTGAAAATACAGTAAGACCACTTCAAGACTCATTTTATGTAATGTATGTAACCTATCCACTCAGCACTTCTCCAGATTTTTTAAGTTATGTTTTTATTTTCTGTTTTATTTCATGATTCTAGGGCAATAAATGACTTCAGAGTTTAATGAGAAGTGTTCTCTTATAGAAGACCTGCAAGCTTTTGTGCTTCTGTGTTTTAGGTTCCTTCTTATTTTGTGCTTATTTTTCCTGTTTCACTCTTCTGAAAATAGGCAAGTAAGTTTAAGAACATTTAGCATCTCAACAGTTTCTACTTAAATCATAGGTTTGCTGAGGCTACCTGTTATGCTGTGGTGGATTAGCTCACATATCATATTTTAAATTTCCCTGAGGTGTTAATCCTAAAGGGGACCCATGGAGGACCTTTCTCTCCCTCTCTCTGGAAAGGAGATAGAATGCTTTTTTAGAAGTGTGGAGAGAAGAGTAGAGATTTCTTGATCAGGTTTTATACTGTCCTCAATAATATAGTGGATATCCTACTTTGTACTCAACTGCATCTGATCTGTAGATGGAAACCACTGAAATCCATGACAAGCTTGGCCACTTGCTGCACTTTAGTTTATGAATATTAACACTACACTCAATGGATGCTGCAAAAAAAAAAAAAACCCACACAAGGTCAAGTTAATTGATTCCAGCACCAAGAGAGACAGTGTATTTTTAACGCAGTTATCATGCATTTAAAAATGAATAAGAGGGAGGGAGTTGCTGGAGGAAAAGGATTTGTTTCTGCTTCAGAGTATCATGATAACTACTTATTAAATATTTGTGGAAGTTTCAGTGATGTACTGCACTGCTAATATTCTTGTGTGAAGGAGCCATGTACTTGAGAGAGCACCAGTCTCCATCGACTTTCTTTCATCTTTCTGCTGTGACTGTGAACTGTGATGATAATATTTCCATTTGTGACACAGATGCTCAACACTGGGACAAGTCATGAGCCCACACGATGCATCTGACAGCTTCTTTTTTGTTGCTCTGTTGAGAAATCAGAGAAGACTGTCTGTTTTCAACTCCATTCTAAGTTCATTTTCTGAGGGAAACACAAGAAATCAGAGCAGCCCATTTTCAGACTTTGCTTGTCCTTCCTGTGCTGAGGACTCCAGAATTGAATACAGTACTTCAGGAGGGGTCTCACAAGAGCAAAGTTGAGGGTGAGAATCACCTTCCTCGACCTGCAAGCCATAGTTCTTTTGATGCAGCCCAGGATACTATCAGTTTTCTGGGTTACAAGCACACACTGCCAACTCATGTCCAGCTTTTCATCCTGTACCCCCAATTCCTTTTCAGCAGAGTTACTCACCATTTATCATCCCCTAGCCTGTATTTATATCAATGATTACCCCAATTCATGTGCAGGACCATGCACTTGTCCTTCAATTTCATGATTCATGTCTCTTTGGACAGCATCCCTTCCCTTATCCACCCCACACAGCAAAATTACGCTCTATGCAATTTGAAGAAGAGGTGAAATTCACTGAACAAATTACTTGTTATGAATTATTCACCTAAATCTAGTAAATACACAATTCCGTCTAATTTTTAGTAAACACTGTAACGTTTGGTTTTCAAAAGGCATTAAGTAATCTGTCAACATATCAGCTGCTTTCATTTATTAGTTGAGGGTTATGGAGAGGTCCATGAGCCAAATTCAGAGCTCTTTCCCTTCAAAGAAAGATTATATTTATTATCTTAAGGTCACTGGAGTGTCCTTGAATTTATTCTTCGCATATTAAACTATAACCTTGCCTTTTCTCTAATCAGTTTAGAGAACAAAACAAATTTGTTGTAAAGCTTGCTCCAGCTTACATGATTTATATATTTTAAAGAGCTTTTTCCTCTTAGCTTTTTTTAATATAAAATTATCAGCAAAAAATAAGATTCAGTGTAACAGTGAAAAATGAGTAAGTTGTACAGTTGTCCACTTCAAAAGTTTGCTGGTTGCTTTTTCCATTACTATAAGAACTTACCAAAATGATATGGAAATGCCAAAATGGTCAATATTGACCAGCTCAATGCTGGGTCCAGCCCTGTTCAATGTCTTTATCAATTACCTGGATGAAGGCATTGAGTGCACCCTAAGTAGGTTTGCAGATGACATTAAGCTGGGTGGAAGTGTGGATCTGCTGGAGGGTCGGGAGGCTCTGCAAAGGGATCTGAACAGGCTGGACTGCTGGGCTGAGACCAATGGCATGAGGTTTAACAAGGCCAAATGCCGGGTCCTGCACTTGGGGCACAAACAACCCTATGCAAAGAACATAATATCTCCTGGTAAAAACAAAGCCGTCTTAAGAACTTCTGTACTCACACCAGGGAATGTAGAGCTAGCCAAATAATACTGTATCTATAAAGACAGAAGGACCTATCTGAAAAGTAGTCTGGAAAATTTCCATACGCAGAACTTCAGTGAAACAAAAGAAGACTTCCACAAGAGAGGCTTTGTGAAATAGGCTCATTTAATCTAGTGTACAAAAATGCGTTAGTAGGAAAACTTCATTTCTCTGGTGATTTCTCTTGCTCAGTTATGCATTAATTACCATTATAAATTCTTACCTTGTAGCTATTAGATCTATGCATCATTATAATGTCCTATACTTACACATTTGTTTGTCCTTTCCCCCCCCCATTTCAACTCTTATCTGGTTTATTCTGGGAAGTTCAAGTGAAATGGGAAATCTGCCAACAGTTTGATTTCCTGGTGGAACATGATGAAATTGAAATTACATGTTTTAGTAAGTGGCAACAATGTTTTCACTTTAAAACAACAGAATGTAATTTGTTAATTTCTTAAAACTATATAGGAAAATTTGTACTTTATAACATAGGGCATGTCTTCAATTCACTATGAAGCAAAACATTGGCATGGTATTAACTGCAGAAATATGTCATATGCTTTAGTCTATTCTGTAAACAAGATGCTCATATGACCTCTTGGTATAACATAACTAATTAGCTTTGTCTCTTTGGGAATACTGACTTGAGCTACAGTACTTATCTTAACTAATTATGTGTGTACTGTCTTCTATGCCAGTATCAATTTTGTAAGGGAGAACTTTCATAACAATGCTGCATGGAGTAAAAGGCCAGAGTGATTGCAAGAAATCTGGATCTGCTGGAGGGTAAGGAGGCTCTGCAAAGGGATCTGAACAGGCTGGATCGCTGGGACAAGACCAACGGCATGAGGTTTAACAAGGCCAAATGCCGGGTCCTGCACTTGGGGCACAACAACCCTGTGCAGTGATACAGACTAGGAGAAGCCTGGCTGGAGAGCTGCCTGGAGGAGAAGGACCTGGGGGTGTTGGTTGACAGCGACTGAACATGAGCCAGCAGTGTGCCCAGGTGGCCAAGAAAGCCAATGGCATCTTGGCTTGTATCAGAAATGGTGTGACCAGCAGGTCCAGGGAGGTTATTCTCCCTCTGTACTTGTCACTAGTGAGACTGCTCCTTGAATCCTGTGTTCAGTTCTGGACCCCTCACCACAAGAAGGATGTTGAAGTTCTGGAACATGTCCAGAAAAGAGCAACAAAGCTGGTGGAGGGGCTGGAGAACAGGCCTTATGAGGAGCGACTGAGAGAGCTGGGGTTGTTTAGCCTGGAGAAGAGGAGGCTGAGGGGAGACCTCATTGCTCTCTACAACTACCTCAAAGGAGGTTGTGGAGAGGAGGGTGCTGGCCTCTTCTCCCAAGTGACAGGGGACAGGACAAGAAGGAATGGCCTCAAGCTCCGCCATGGGAGTTTTAGGCTGGACATTAGGAAAAAATTTTTTACGGAAAGTGTCATTGGGCACTGGAACAGGCTGCCCAGGGAGGTGGTTGAGTTACCTTCCCTGGAGGTGTTTAAGGGGCAGGTGGACGAGGAGCTGAGAGGCATGGTTTAGTGTTTGATAGAAATGGTCGGACTCAATGATCCTATGGGTCTTTTCCAACCTGGTGATTCTATGATTCTATGAAATTAGATGTTTTAAAAAAAAAAAATCAGCAATACAACAACTTCATATGTTACACATGTTAAACTGGGTTATCATGTCAGATATTTGCACTCAGATGTTCCTTTATTTTTGTTTTCTAAACTTACCTGAAGCAATGAACTTCTGTTCCTAGTCCTTTCTGAGGCTATGTTACACAGAGCTCTTTTCTTGTACATCTATGACTCCAATTTCCCTGCCCTTTATCTGAACAAGTCCATCAGGAGCTATTCCTTCATGTACAACTAAACCCATGTCATTAACAGTATTATATGCCTCCTGAGTTGTTTCTCTTGAAGTGTGGCTGGGATGTGAAAGCATTTGGGAAAGAATGGTCAAATGCTTTGCTGAGCCAGAAACCATGAGTACGACTTCCTAACCATGAGACTACAGAGCACCAAAACAGGATCAGAGAGGGCAGCTACAGCTAGAAGAATCAACCGTTACCCTTTATTTCTGAAGAGAAGAGCTACAACCCCATTTACCTTGCTCTCTGGGTCACAAAGCAGGGGCTCACGTCTTTGGCATCATTTTATGAATGAAACGGCTGAGTTGTCTTGCACAGGCAAAACCAGCAGCAGAACTGCGCCTCTCCCAGCATACTGCTGTTCTGAGAGTTGCCCTAATTTTCATACACTCAAGGTCAGCTTTGTACAGTGAAAACAACAGCATCTCTGCAGATTTGGATGTTACAAAATCCAAGATTAAATGATAGTTATAAAAATAAAACTCACTTTGAAAACAGTTTTCCATCCTTTTACGGCTATGATGCAATATTATTATATTTTTATCTTCTATTCCCAATTAAACTGTGAGTCAGCTTTTAACAGAACTAGAAGTATTCAGTCTGTCCCCCAAACTAGAGCCCTACTCTATATTGGGTCTGTCATTTAAGTATATTTCACTTATTTCCTGAACTTGGACACGTAATTTAAGTGCATCATGGGTGATACGCAGAAAATGTGATTTGTTTACTAACAAATAAAGCTAAAGAGGTTCTTTATCCACTCTATTAGATTTCATGGCAAGCTTTGACATCTGTTTCAGGTAAATATTTGGTACTAGAACTTGCTTTTGTTTCTGACATTTTAACCAGCATTTTCCCTGCAAAGCTCATGATGACCCAGAAGTTCAGACACAGAGTACCCAAGTAAGGATTGGCCTTACTTCAGGCAGATCCACTGGCTTTTGTCTTTTGTCTAACTATAAGGCCAAATGATCTTCAAATGATACAATTAGAAACATTTCAGTGTGGTACTACTTGAAAAGTTTTACCTCTTTGGGCTTCACTTCCTTTATACAGGATTGCAGATGTTCTGAGTCACTACTATTTGTTGTTATCAACTGGTAATACAGATTAATATTCCAGTGATGCTTTGCATTCATTTTAGTACTTCTTTTGTTCATGCCCCGCATACATATCCAGAAACCAAAATTTAAAGTACAAGTTGATATCCATTAGGAATATATCCAACTGAAACATGCTTGAATATTAATACTTTATATGAGTTTAAATTTATTTCTCTTCACAGAATAACTTCTACATCTAAAGTGAGAGTATATCCAACAAACATATTTGCAACCCATGCAGAGTGTGCTTAATATTAAAAAGGCATGAAAAGGGCAGCTGAGTGTAAGATCATAAGAATTTTTTGAGGGTGTGGAAACTAAATAGATAGAAAGCAACTATTTCTGAGAAAAGTTTAAGTTTTAGAAATGGAGTTCTTATTTCTACTCAGTATAATTACATTACTCAGTTCCAACTTTGTTTTATTGGCATTTAAAGAAAAAAAAAATTGCTCTAAAAGGATGCTGAGGTCTCCAAACTCCAAGTGGTACTGAG
Organism: Clamator glandarius; assembly: GCA_033459285.1. NCBI lineage: Eukaryota > Metazoa > Chordata > Aves > Cuculiformes > Cuculidae > Clamator > Clamator glandarius. The sequence continues at coordinate 3,870,277 of JAUNZM010000105.1, forward strand.
GGAATATCGCCCTTAGCAAGAAAAATTCCCAGAAGTTTACTCATTCTCATAAAAGATAATAAGAAAACGTTTTAATATTTCCACACAGGAGAGCTGATTATGCCTTTATTTATATAAATGTAAACTTTTTCTAGCATTGGAATGAAATTTTATATCATTAAATTAATTAGATCAAACTAGGCAAGGATTTACTGTGTCAACAATACTGTGTCAATTACATTTTTAAGGTTCTATCACTGGTGAATGAAGAATGATGATATCAACACCCATAATACCACTGACTTTTGTATTTAGGAGTGGTGCAGAAATTTGTAAGATCTAGATCTTGCAATTAAAGATAAGAAAGCATCAACAGAAATGGAAGTAGGTATGCTGCAACGATTGGAAGCTACCTGTAACTTCCATAAAATGGCAATGCTTCCAGATTCAAAAATTTCATTTCTATAAAAGACATGGTGAGATAGGCTCATACTACGCTGGCCTTTACCTGTTTTATTCTTCCTGGCTGACATCCAAGTGAGCACAAGTTATGATGAGCATGCAGCATAAACAATTTTCTTTATTGTATAAGCTAATTCACTGGGTTGATCACATTTCTTAAAATGTGACACGTATGAAGTTCTTAAGTACAGAATTTTTCACAGGAAAAAGTAATAGCTACTGCTGCTATTGATTTGTAACTGCCACTGCTGAAGACAAAAGATATATTTGGACAGTATTATTGTGGATAAATTTAGACCTGACTATAAAAGAAAGACATTACAAAGCTCCTGCATTACTTAGCACCCACACAATATTTTTCAGAGAGACACGGAATTTGCTGCCTGCTACTAATACAGTCCTGAATTTTTCATATGTTCATGAACTGAGAAGTGGCCAAGAACACCCAAGAACTTTTAGTTAATTTAGGAATATTACTGTGCAGATGAACCATTACTTTTCACACAATATGTTGTTTAATACAATGAACAGAATTTTAGAACTAAATCCTTAATATTCCCTGCACTTACCTGTGTATATAAAATAACCTAGCCAAACTAAATGAAATTTGGTTATGAATTTTTTTTCTGGGATTCACCTTTGGACTAACACATCTAAATGTAGTTCCCCACATGAAAGGAAATCAGTTGCCTAAACATAAGCATCCTATACTTCCTGAGGTACACTAGTGTATGCAGTACATCAGAGTAAAGCCATCAAGTATGATGCATGACTGCATACATCTGTATTACAAGTTTAAAAGCAAGTGCAAACCTGTCCTTTCATCAAAAAACAACACAAGATGCCCTGGTTTTAGGCAGTTGAATCCTATCCCCTATTCCCAACAGACAGAAAAGAGGTTAGTTGAGTTGTCTCCACTTGCATCTCCTGTATGGTCTAAGGTGCTCAGGAGCACCCAGCCTGGTCTTCTGATAAAATGCTGGATTTAAGCCATGAACTAGCTATTATACCACATACAGTGAGTGGCTGCTAAAGGACTGCTGAACTCTAAGCAAATACCACTATCTGGCTGGTTGAATAACTCTTAAGTTCCTTCAGCTTAACTGACCAAAGACTTATCATTTACATATGCTTATACATCCAATGTTACTTGACATATTTTAGGGTATCTGAGAAGTCTGCCTCTGTGTGGCAAATATGACAGGACACATTCAACTCATGATTGTCTGGAATGACAGCTGGAGATGGGTGGTAAATTCATACAGTACTGCAACTCAGATGGCATTGGGTGTCTTTGTGTAACTATTTTAATCAAGAAGAAAAAAATTTGAACTGTAACTATCCAAAAAAGCTAATAAAACAATGAAACTACATTGCTCATAGTTCTGAGTCCATGATTTATTTTTTTCTCCCTCTTTCTACTCAAAACCCACATGAATTTTTGGCTTGACCTACCTTATGCTGCTATAGATTATTTCAAATAATTAAACTTAATCAGTCTTCCTTTGGGAAAAAAAATGCGAGACAAGAACTTCAAAGATTGGGGTGATGAAGTCATATGTGATAATCTTATAGCCACCTCATATTTTTTGTACCTGAGTCAATGGAATGGTTGTAAAACATTTTACTTTAACTTTCACCATACGACCTGGGTATAATGTTGTAAGTACACAAAAGAAAATTATAAATGTAGGACAGCAAAGGAGAAACTGATCTTGCATTAATGAGACTTCAGTTACATGTCTACCAAATTAATCCTGAGTAGGAGCAAAAAGGCAAGGTCAGAGAGATATTAAGCAGCTAATTGTATGCTTTTAGTGTATAAAATCACCAGAAAACAAGCCATTATTATTATATCTGGTCTACCCATCTTTTTATAACAGCACTGAGAGAAATGCAACAATCTATAAAGGCATTTGAAGCTGTCATATAAGAATGATGTTTTTGGAAAGTGTGGTTATACTAGGAAGAGAAAATATAGGCAATACAAAAACTGCTTTAAAGTTTGGGGAGTTTTAAGGTTGTACATTTTTAACTATAATGTTGCTATGAATCAAGATACTTTCTTCTTGCACTATAAGGATATTTTTTAACTAAATTTTCTTCAGTACACCAAAGCTAGTTTAGAAATTCAGTGTCTAATGATAAGCAATTATGTTCATATTTCTACACTCAAGCAAGTGACTCCCTTTATGAGTTCAGAACCTTGTCATAAAGTCTCACATTTGAAATGTAAAAAGCAGTAGGTTTGATAGACTTAAATAAGCCCAGTCTATCAGGCACTTAAGAAGAATTTGCTTCTTTGACCTCATGCTTCTTACAGATACAGATTCTTGGCTTTGACAGAAGCTGACTACAAGGCTGGCAGGAGAGAGAGGGAGAAATGAAGAAAGAGAACAACAATATCCTAGGAATACCTGAAGGTCCACTGTTTCTATTGTATGAAAATGTCATCAGGGTATCACTATATGCACTACTCTGTCTTTGAAAGATACCATTGATCAACTGGAAGACCAGACATTGAATAGAGATACCTTGTCATTGTTAGAAACCAGGAATTCTCAAGTTGAAAAGGCAGATGACATGCTGTAAACTTAGATGTCTCTTCATACTTACAAACAGGTAAGAACTGTTCAGGTATGTATAAGTTGAGGGTAATTTCTGCTGCCAGTCATAATGAGATAGTAGGGTTTAAAATCATGACAGGAAGGAGAGAAAACAGGATAACAGCTCTTGAAATCAGGAGAGTGGACTGCTCACAGATCTGTCAGGAGGAATCCAGTGGAAAACAAATCTGGAGAGGATCTGGAATCATAGAATGATAGAATGGTTTGAGCTGGAAGGACCATTAAAAATCAGCAAGTTCCAATAGCCATGTCACAGACAGGGCATCTTTCACTACGTTGCTCAAAGGTCCGTTCAATCTGACCTGAAACACTTCAAAAGATGAGGCATCCACAACTTCTCTGGGCTACATGACACTGGAGATTGCTCCAAAACAAATGCAGGACCTTGTTGTACTTGTCCTTACTGAACATCATGAGGTTTACATGGGCACAACTCTCAAGGTCCCTATGAATGGCATCCTTTCACTTTCTCATATCAACTGCACTGCTCAGCTTGGCATTGTCTGCAAACTTGCTGAAAGTGCGCTCAATTCCACTGTCTCCATCATTAGTCAAGATCTTGAACAACAATGGTCCCAGTACTGACCATTGAGGGACATCAGTCGGTACTGGTCTCCACTTGGACATTGAGACATTGCATGTAACTGTTTGGACATGGACGTCCAACCAATTCCTTTTCCTCCAACAGTCCATCCATCAAATCCATATCTCTCCAATTTAGTGGCAAGAATGTTGTGGGGGACTGTATCAAAGGTGTTACAGAAGTCCAAGCAGATGACATCTGCAGCTCTCCCTTGTACAATGATGCAGTCACTGCATTGTAGAATGGCAGTAGATTACTCAGGCATGATTTGCTCTTGTTCACATCATATTGGCTGTCTCTAACCACCTATCTCTTTACCAGATGTTATAACATATTTTCCAAGATAATTTTTTCTGTGATCTTAGTGGGTACTGAGAAGAAGCTGACTGGTGGGTTGTAAAGCCGACTTTGCTTCTTTCTTTACCCTAAATATTTTGTCTATAGGCTGGCACCAGTAATAGTGGAGGTGATACAGTAGCAGACCAACCCAAGGATGGAGCTTGAGATATCACCTAAGGGCCTCATCTGTGGCATCGAGTTCAACAAAGGGGAGGTGCAAGAGTAAGAACCACTCTCCTTTGCCTGGCTGAGTTTAAGGTTCGGAGAGGCTGCTACAGGGCGGGGTGATGCAGGGACAGGCACTGCCCTTCCCCTCCTGTCCTCTGCCCCCTGAACTGCCCAGGCCAGACCCTTCTGACAACATGTGGCACGACCTCCCCAGCACCTGCTGGTGGAGGTCAGATGGGCCTTATAAAAGAACACGCAAGGAACCACGTGGGACAACCTCACTCCCGTGCTCTCACTCTGACACTCTCTCTGGTGCTCTCACTCCTGCACTCTCTCTCTCACAACTATCACTTCGATCAGACCAGCCTGGACCACGCAGTCTGCAAGAAGCTGCTGGGACAATGTGTTCCTAAGGAACTACTGCTGCCCATCGATGTGGTGATATCTTTCCTTTTCCCTTCTCTCTCTTTCTTTCACCTGTTACCTTATGCTGTGTGTGAGATCAGATCTGAGTGACCTTGGTTGCCTTCAGGGGTCAGATTGTCATTTAAACAGGTTGGGATTTGTTTTTGTAGCTCTGTCAAGTTGCACCCCTATATCTTGGCTGTGCACCCGAGTATTTTGGTTTATGTTTTCCAGAGCCAGAGTAAATAGCACTTTTGATTTTTGCCCTGAGAGTGACCTTATTGGCCTCCAGATCACTGCACAGATAAATGAACCCTCCTCCTCACCATTCAGGCCTAGATGTGAATGTGTGGCTTGCGGGTCTGGGGAGGAGCATGGGTAGTTCCCAGGGTCCTCCTTATTACCCTTTTTAAAAATGAGTGTGATATTCCCTTCTCTCTGGTAACTGGGGACTTTGACTGCCATTGCTTTTCAAATACAGTGGAGAGTAACATAGCAACTACATCTATCAATTCCTTCAGTTACCTGGAATGTATCTCATCAGCTCCCATGGAGTTTTGAATGTTCATTTTCATCAGATGGTCTTGATCTTGACCTTATTTTTTGATGGGAAGAGCTTAAAAGCTTCTGATCAATAGCATAGATTCTAACTGTATACTTGTCAGTAGTCATGTGCTCCAGGGTCAATGATCGGCAAAAAACTATTTAGCATTTTCATTAATGTACCGTATGATGGCAGAGAGCTCATCCTCAGCAAGTCTGCAGATGATGCAAAACTGGAAGAAGTAACTGATAGACCAGATGGTTATGCTGCCTTTCAGAGGGATCCTGACAGGCTGCAGAAGTAAGTAAATTGGAACCTTATGAAGATAACAAAGAAAGTGCTGCTCCTGGGGAGGGATAACCCCATGCTTTAGTACAAGCTAAGATCTGACTATCTGGAAAGCAGATGTGCTTGGACTCCTGGTAGGCAAAAAGTTGAACATTGAGGCAGTAATGCCCACATAGTAAAGAACATCAACAAAATTCTGGGGTCAATTAGGAAGAGCACTGTCAGCATGCTGAGGGATGTGATCCTCTCTACTCAGCACTGGAGAGACACTATCTGGAGCTCTGGGTCCAGTTCTGGGCTCTTCAGTACAAGAGAGACACAGGCATACTGGAATAAGTCCAGTTAAGGACCACAAAGGCAATTAAGGGATGGGATTAACTAACATATGAGGACAATCTGAGAAAGCTGATATTGTTTAGGCTGTAGAAAAGACTCATAAAGTTTTTGATAAAAAAATTGTTGTATGTTTTAAGAATTTCCCAAAACGTGATCACAAACACAATTAGAGTCTTTCATAAATGTTGTAATGTAAATTTTGAACAGTAATACAATCAGCAGAGTGAATATAACTAGTTTGTTAAGATAATAATAAGTATGTAAGACAAACACCATATGAATCCTTGAGCTGTTCTTCTGTGCCATAAACCATCACAAACCTCACCGTTTTCTACTTGATTGAATTGTAATTCAGTTACTTGTAAGCACTGAGTGCTTATGGAAGACGTTATCGTATGGTAAAACACTTTTTAAGGATTGGGGTATAGCATTAATTTTAGCAATATTTAATTGATATCTATAAAAAGTACATCATATTAATATTGTTGGCATTTTCATTTGTCCTTAGAAAAAATCAACAATATTTATTTAGTACATTTTTTTTCTGTTTTTTAATCACAAATCATTCTAATGGTAAAATTTAATTCAATATAAGAAATTATATTAAAAAACAACTTTCTTTTTGGGTCCTCTAACATCAGAAACTATTACAGGTCTTGGTATTACTCCATGCACATTAAGTATTCAAACAAATATTCTGCTACTGACTTTTACTTGATATTATTTTTTCCAGAGTGGAAATTCACAGCGACAATACTTCCATCTATAGTTTCTGATAACATTATGCTTATTTATGTCTGTATGAGTAAAGCACGGTCACAAAATGCTATGACACTGGCATTGTTTCATATACTATTTTACTTTTTTATAAAAATAACGAACATTTTAAGAAAATTAAAAGGAACCAGGCAATATACTGTGGAGTGCCTGCTAGAAAAAAGTTTTTAAGTGGTGTTTGTAAAACAGTTTTTAAATCCAAGATGACACAAACTTCTTAATTGCAACATTTGTACTTTCATTCATTTGCTCAAAATGTCTTACTCTTTCTGAGAAAGCAAAACATTTCATATCTCATTTGATGAAGAAGAAATAGTACATGTTCTAGTCACAGATTTTGCACATGTGAGGGAAGGATCATCCACAACTTCTCTGGGCAACCTATTCCACGGCTTCATCACCCTCACAGGAAAGAATTTCTTCCTGATATCTAATCTAAATCCCCTCTTTCAGTTTGAAACCCCTACTCTTAGTCCTATCACTACACTTCCTGATAAAGAGACCCTTCCATCTTTCTGGTAGGCCCCCTTTAAGTACTGGAAGACTGCTATAAGTTCTCTCTAGAGCCTTCTCTAGGCTTAACAATTTCAGCTCCCTCAGCCTGTCCTCATATGGGAGGTGATCCAGCCCCTTCATCATCTTGCTGGCCCTCCCCTAGACCCACTTAAACAGGTCCATGTGTTCCCTGTGCTGGAGACCGCAGAACTTAATCTAATACTCCAGGTAGGTCACATTAGAGCAGAACATATGGAGAGTCACCTCTTTTGACCTGCTGGCTGCACTTCTTTTGATGCATCCCTGGATGAGACTGGCTTTCTGGGCTACAAGCACACATTATTGGCTCATATTCAGTTTTTTTTGTCTATCAATACCTCCAAAACCTCAGCAGAGCAACTCCCAATCCATTCATTATCTAAACTTTGTCCAACTTTGGGATTACCTCAACCCATGTGCAGGATCTTGTTGCACTTGGCCTTGTTGATCTTCACTATGTTCATGAGGATCCATGTCTTTAGCCCATCAAGGTCCCTCTGAAAGCATACTTTCCCTCTAAAGTATCAACCACATCATTTAGCTTGGTGTCGTCTGCAAACTTGCCAAGAGTGCACTCAGTCCCACTGTTCATGTCTCTGACAAAGGCATTAAATAATACTGATGCTAACATGGACCCTGAGGGATGCCACTCATGACTGGTCTCCACCTGGACATTGAGCTGTTAACTTCAGCTCTTTGAGTGAAAACATCCAGCCAATTCCTTATCCACTGGAGTGGTCCACCAAGTGGTTTTGTAATGAGATACTTGCAATTGCATCAACAATTTCAAGCATGTACTTTTTATGTGTGACATTGTTTTATAAGAGAATTTGAACCCTTTTTTCTTTCCTTAAACAAGTTTACTTTTTCTAAAGCAATAGTTACAGCACAACCTAACAGTAATGTTCAGTAGAATGGAACCAAACCAAAAAAGTGGAAAAGTATACCTAACACGCATATTAACATCATTAAATCATTAGTAGACACAAGGGTGGAATGAACTCTGAAAGGCAATGTGTCAGTGTTTTGAGATTATTGAAACTCAGTGAGATATAGGCTATAAAATGGGAGTCAAGCCCACAGGTGTAGAATATATTATGGGTTTTCAATTCTAATTAGCCCATTTGCACTAGAGGAGCAGAAAAGTATACAAGTTTTAGCTTTCTGATCTAAATTTAGTTCTGTGATTTTTTAAAGATACTGTATATAGCAGCTGTTGATGTACAAATTAAGCTATGTAATTAGACAGCTGTTCTAGTATAATAGTAACATCATAAAATATAAAGGTACTTGGCATGCCTTTCAACAGGAATGAAGGAGCTTCTGCCCACATAGGTCTTATTCAGACCTTCTTTATCCACAAAGAAAGAACTTTCCTACAAGAGGAATATGACAAGTGTGACACACAAATTAATTCTTGGTTTTGTTCACACAAACTGGCTACCATCCAGTAAAGGCATAGAATATCTCCAGTAAAAATTTCCTTTCCATTGACCCAGTAGGGTTTCAACAGCAGTAGAAAATATTCAGAGAAAAAAACCCAAATAAACATACAAAAACATGAGATGTTTTTACAAAGCACAAACCTTTTATCCAACAGGAAGACTGTAGTTCCCTTGTACCTATAAATTTTCAAACATATCAGCCCAAAATGACCGCTCCAATAGAAAAGAATGCCTAATTTTAATTTCAGAATGAATTAAAAGATCAATGGTTGTTCCACACAGTTGGGTGTTAAGTGGTGCTATAATGTAATTCCAGCTTTCAAATATACAGTTTGGGGGTCTTTTTTTTTTTCCTTCCTTCCAAATGTCACATAAAACTGACCAAACAAGTTTACAGAATACCTAATGAGAAAACACTACATCATTTTTAACACAGAGCACAAGCAAACAGTTTTATTCCTGTTTGTGCAGCTTAACATTCTACAAAAGTAATTAGGTCTATAATTAAAAAGCTATTTGGAATGATTAAAACTCTGTTATCTAGTGGCATTTAAAGACAAATGCAAATGTCAGAGAGGATGAATTAATTAAAATTACTATTAAAAAAAAGAGTATATAGAGGATGTTATTTAGTGAAATGTTACAATATGAGGTGAAGTTAGATGTTCAGAGAATATGGTGAAGGTTGAAATACTTTTACCTGGCATTTTGTAATGTGATCTGCTGCCTTTCATTAATATATATTGTTAGGTGCATATATAAATACATGCCTCAGTACCTATCTGTACATTAGGAGCATAAAAATTGCTCACAAGAATCCTATATTTCATATCTATTTTCTAACCCAGATCTGAAAAGTCAAGTGTGGACCATCACAATGAGGTCATGCTAACTAACAGAGATCTCCTAGGGCAAGTGCTGTGGAAGTATTTCCTTCCTTCCTTCCTTGCTTCCTCCCTTCCTTCCTCCCTCCCTCCCTGCCTGCCTGCCTTAATATATGGACAGAGTGTGAGAAAGCTAAAGTGGGACATTTTTGTCTCAAAGATAGCTAAGCTGCTGCCAGTTGCAACACGTGAACAGCCAAAAACTACAGGTCAGTGCCCTGCACAAGACTGGGGGTGGGGGAGTGACGTGACGGGGTAGAGACATGCTGTTATTGTATGCAGAGCAAGCCTAGTGTGCAGGTACAGGTAGGTTAAGATGTGCAGGATATGTTGTACGTGATAACCTGAGCCAAGAAAAAGTACAAAAGGGCCCATTGAAAACCCACTCATAACTCTGCCCACCACTGGATCACAACTCTGAGTCAAAAAGGAGTACTTTTGTCATTGCTGAAATCAAAAGGGTTACACTGGCTTTTCATCACTAGGGATAAAATACCAAGCATGGAAAAAGAATATATTTGGAAGGATTTTGTTCATTAACTTTGTTTGTATTAAATGTGTTTAAAGCAGCATGAAGAATTCGAAGAGACACCCACCACTAACTCACTAATTTCTGATATCAGTGGATCACTGTTGTGCTGTCAGTTTTAGGATGTGCTTTCTTTGACTCTATGTCTGTTTTCAGTTTGCATGTTAGCCCTTTGGAGCTGTGGCTAAAAAGTACAATGAAATTTCACAGTACCATTCTGACTCAGCTTAGAGCATTTAGATAATACTGTAATTTAAATTGAATCATTTTAAAATAATAAATTAGTTAACTAATTTCAGAACTCTCACCAGAAAAGGTCAGTGAAAGTGTGTCTCCTCATTTCTCTTTGCTGTTATTAAATAGTTTGATTAAATTTTAGCATGTTAAATATATTACTGTTTGTGTGCACCAAAGTAATCTTTCTACAAGTCTTTGTACAGAGCACAGCAGGGAACACAATGCCATCAAATTTCAACCCTAGTGTTAAGTTACTGCTTTATCTGAACATAAGAAAGGTTATGCTCTAGGCATAATTCTCTGCAGTGAGGTCTTACTTCAAAAACTCATTGCATAGTAAACAGGAAACATCAGAACTGGTCAGCTTAGTCTTCACATGGGAGCAGCAAGTTAGATAGAAGGCACTTGTAAATCCCAAGGAACTCGTGCTTTTGTTCTCTTCATCAGGAAAAAACAAGAAGAGGCTACAGGGAGTCTTTGAAATGTGGATGGAAAAACCTTTGAAAAATACTCTGTATACACGCAGATGCCAGAGAAGAGTTCCTTTGTTTGGCCTTAATACTGCATGTAGAAGGGTGTCCTTTTTCTTTTTCTTTTTCTTTCCTAATCCCACTCCTGTTTGTCATTTCAGGCAAACATTTTTACTTAATGATTTTGCAGCATGCATCTGAAATTATGTCCTCATTGTGTGAGATGGTGATGAAATAAAAATAACACATCTAAGGGAGCTAGAAGGAGTATTTGGTGTATTCCATTGATGTCATCTGCTTGGACTTCTGTAACACCTTTGATACAGTCCCCCACAACATTCTTGCCACTAAATTGGAGAGATATGGATTTGATGGATGGACTGTTAGATGTATACGGAATTGATTGGATGGCCATGTCAAAGCAATCACATGCAATGTCTCAATGTCCAAGTGGAAACCAGTACCAATTGATGACGCTCAAGGGTCAGTACTGGGACCGTTGCTGTTCAAGATCTTGACTAATGATGGAGACAGTGGGATTGAGTGCACTCTCAGCAAGTTTGCAGACAATGCCAAGCTGAGCAGTGCAGTTGGTATGAGAGAGTGAAAGAATGCTGTTCACAGAGACCTTGAGAGTTGTGCCCATGTAAACCTCATGATGTTCAGTAAGGGCAAGTACAACAAGGTCCTGCACATAAATTGGAGCAATCCCCTAAACTGATGCAGACTGGGAGATAAATGGATTGAGAAAAGCCCTGCTGAGAAGAACCTGGGGATATTAGTAGATGAAAAACTGAATATGAGTCATTGATATACACTTGCATCGCAGAAAGCAAATTATATTCTGGTCTGCATAAAAAAAAGCCTGTCCAGCATGGTGAGGGAGGTTATTCTCCCTCTCTACCCTGTCCTTGTAAGGTCCTACCTGGAGTGCTGCATCCTATCACTACATGCCTTTGTAAAAAGTCCCTCCCCATCTTTCTTGTAGGCCCCATTCAGGTACTGGATAAGGTTGCAATAAGGTCTTCTTGGAGCCTTCTCTTCTCTAGGCTGAATAACACCAACTCTCTCAGCCTGTTCTCATATCAGAGGTGCACCAGCCTTCTAACCATCCTTTTAGCCCTCCTCTGGACCCATTCCAACAATTCCATATCCTTCTTATGTTGAGGATTCCAGAACCGGACATAATACTCCAGGTTAGGTCTCACAACAGAGGAACAGAGGGGCAGAATCACCTCCTTTGACCTGCTGGCAACCAGGATATGGTTGGCCTTTTGGGCTGTAGGCATGCATTGACACCTCATGTCAAGCTTCTCATCAATCAGTACCCCAAGTCATTCTCTGCAGGGCTGCTCTCAATCACATCATCCCCCATCTTGTACTAAACCTGTAGATTGCCTTGACCCAGGTCTAGGGCCTTGCACTTGGCCTTGTTGAACTTCATGAGATTCACACAGGCCCACTTCAGCTTGTGCAGATCCCTCTGGATGACATCCCATCCTTATTGTGGTTTTCTTATATATGTGTATATATTTAAAATAGGGCTTATAAGATGAAGAGAGGTTTTTACTAGGAGTAATCATTTTAAAACTAAGAGAGGATGGATTTAGACTGGATACAAGGAAGAAATTTTCTACAATGAGGGTAGTGAAACACTGGAACAGGTTGCCCAGGGAGGTAATTGAGGTCCCATCCCTGGAAACATTAAATGTCAAGTTGGATGGGGTTTTGAGCAACCTGGTCTGAAGATATCCCTATTCAGAGAAATTGTGGATTCCCCATCTCTAGAAGTATTCAATGTCAGTTTGAACAGGTTTTGAACAACCTGTCTAGTGAAAGATGTACCTGCCCATGACAGGGAGTGAGTGACTAGATGATCTTTGAAAGTCCCTTCCAGCCAAAGCCTTCTACAGTTCTCTGATTTTCTTCAAAACTAAAAGTCCAAGGATTTTTTTGGGGGGGGAGCTGACAAAAATAATCACTGCTGTTGAAGGGGTTTTTTTATTTTTTTTTTCCCTTTGAATGAATTCTGCCATAGCTCCTGGAGTCAGAAAACTTTCAACTCAAAACTGATTTGTAGTGAGTTATGAGAATACACTAAATAAGGGCTTCAGAAGTCTTCTGATGTATCTTGTAAGGAAAGACATTATCTGTGTTTTCATTAGCTGTATATTTGTCTATTTTAGGATCTAATAAATTTGGTAGCAAGCAAAGCCCCGACTCCTCTCCCTTTGATAACAGAGTTGGATGAGTCAATTTAGGACAGAGATATTGCAACGCTGTTTTTCACTTCCAGATTCTGATTCTTCCTACTTTGTTATCAACCATTCTGGACAGTCTCCAAGGGGCATACAGCAGTGGCCATGATGACCACTAAATGGTCAGGTACTTCAGGGTGAGAGGGGTAACTTCCAGGCTGTCCTTGCATTATCTGTGCAGCTGTACCAGAGTGGGCATATAGCAGGGGGCCATAAAGCTGGGTGAACTGATTCACACTTGTCCTTTTCTTTGCAACAGAGCACACTCACCCAACTGTGGGGTTTAATATAAGAAGGGCTTGATTTTCCCTGTTTTGCCAAAGTGTGTTTTAGCTCTTCAAGAATTTGTTTATTTAATTTTCCTTCACACTACAGATGTTGACTTTTCTAATATGGACTATTCTACATGTCTTTTCATATCACTGGCTCAACAGAGTTCCTAATAGTGGAGTATGACAGGGATTATAAATCACCTTTGTTCATTGTTTTTTAATGTAATAGATATAATATTCCTACTTATGGATGTTATTTTTTTAGTCACTAGTTTTGTTGCTGTTTGATGGGCTTCTTGACCTCCCAAAATGTATAAGCAATTATCTCTTCACTGTGACTAGTTTTTTTATTTCCATTGAATGTGCATATACTCACATGTGTTAGGATAGTTAATTATTAGGCCAATAAAACTGACAGACCTCTAAGTACCAGATTTATCTTCAACTGCCATATTCAGAAGTCAAGGTAACTAAGACCATAATTCATGTTGACTTAAGGGACAAGTAGGTTATTAAAGCAGTTTTTGTGGCAGAAAAAAAATTCTACTTCTACTTTGTGACATAAATATATACATAAATATATATATATTTGTGGCATTACATGAAGGCTCACTATGGTATTCACTAATGACTATTTAAAGCTATATCCATGATGTGAATTCTTTGGAGTTCTGCTTTGTATTAAGATTATTGCTTTTTTTTTGTTTTTTGTTTTTTTTCTCTCATACAGTTTCTATTCCCACTATTTGTTCTTTTTAGAAAAAAAAAAAGCTACATCAGAAAGATACAAGAAAAGTTAATGAGAAATGTGATCTAGAACTTTTTCAGGAAACATCTGTACTTAAAATCTGATGTTTAGGATGTTAAGCCTTTCCTTTAGTACGTTCTGGATGACTTTCATTAAGGTATCACAAAGAACAGCACAGTAATATCGCAAATGATCATCAGCAACCGATGATGTCTAAATCATCTAGTTTTGCCAGCCATCCAAATTAATCCTAAATATAGTACCATTCCAATATGTTACCCTTTTAATGAGCTGAGCTACATTCCAAATTTTCAGTCAGTCAGACACTTGGTCACAAAATGATCCTCTTAACTGTGAGGCAGAAGACTGGAGATACACACTGATGATTTTTTTTTTTTTAAAAAGGTAACCATTTAAAATGATAAAAGTGTGATGATGTATGCAGATTTAAAAAGAAGACCTAAGAACCCAAATAAACATAGGCAGGGACTGCAAGTTTAAGGTCATGAACTTGACATCAGCTAACTTATGAAGGAACCTCAGTTCCATAATAACTACAGTTAATGTTTTAGTCCCTGAGTGCCTTCTGCACTAGTGTCTCATTTTCAATACATGTGAGTCCAAAGAGGATCCCTAAAGTAGGTACTTGAATGATTGGAGTACTTAGGAGAATGCCCAAATCTCATTGGTTGGCTCAAGCTCCCTTCACAATGTAGTGAGACCTGCCACTTTGTTTTAAATCAGCCTGAGGTAAAAAAAAAAAAAAAACAAAAAACCAAAAAAACAAAGAACCCCCCTACCACTTATCTTTTTCCTTGCTTTACGAATTATAGTAATTAATCACTGTAGGATAGTAAGCAAAGCCTGTTGAATAGGAGCCTGCACTCACTGTCTAACTAGTCCCAAAACACTGAAACTGACACTTTTTAGGAGGGTGTCTAACTTAGCAGGGATATGGGAATATTCACCTCTCCTCTCCATACAACCTCCACAACATCTCTGGGCAACATGTGCCAGTGCTTCATCAGCCTCACAGTAAAAAAAATGTTTCTTGATGTTCAGAGGGAAGACCTGTGTTTCAATTTGCTTCTAGTCCTTGCTCCAACCTCTTTGCATCCTCCCTGAAGGTATTTATATATTTATTATTTTATATATACAATCTATATATACAATATCTATATATTATTTTATACACATGTATACACACTGCAATATAGTATATACTTATATATGTATATTATTGATGTACTCGTTATTTAATAATAAGACCCCTCCTGACACTTTTCTCTGGTCTAAACAGTCTCATGTTTCAGCCTTTCCTCA
This sequence comes from Clamator glandarius, assembly GCA_033459285.1. NCBI lineage: Eukaryota > Metazoa > Chordata > Aves > Cuculiformes > Cuculidae > Clamator > Clamator glandarius. The sequence goes on from JAUNZM010000105.1 coordinate 3,885,485, forward strand.
TGAGAAAGATGATCCAGTCCCTTCATCATCTTTGTGGCCCTTCATTGGCCTCTCTCCAGTATATCCATGTCTCTCTAGTACTGGAGCCCAGAAGTGGACACAACACTCCAGGTGAAGCCTCAGTAGTGCTGAATATAAGGAAAGGACCACCCCGCTTGACCTGCTGCTGGCTGTACTTTGTCTAATTCAGCCCATTATACCATTAATCTTTTTTGTATCAAGGACACATTGCTGGCTTATGTTCATGTTCAGCTTAGTACATTGCCAGCAGTTTCTTTGTTACTATAAATCTCCTTCTTTTCTCTTTACCTGCATCCTAACTGCACACATGTCCAGGTGTACCAGCTTGTGTCCAGGTGCTGGATGCACCATCAGGATCTGCAGTCTCACCACCTTCCTGGGGGCTGACAGCTAGTGTGCAAGGTCAGTTCTATTTCATTTTAGCTGTGTGCCTGGATCAGGCTGCTGTGAAAACATGCTAAGCAAGCTTTCAGAAAGTCTTCTGAGGTCTTCCCACCTGTCTTGGTAGATGCTCAAGTCCTTGCCTTTGCTCCGTGCCTGACTTCCCCTTGCCAACCTGGCCCTGAACCTGCCTGGAGATCTGGTCTGTGCCTGAGCTTAGCACAGGCAGACCCGCTCCACTCTCCTTTCTGGAGTACCTTGAGGGCTCTTCCTATGGGGATGAGGGCACTGCCCCGCTGACAATGTTCCCAACTCCCCAAACCCTGCACTAGTTACCCTGCTGTTCCATGTCATTAGGGCCAGAGAATTGTTGTACCACACTCAGATGGTCTGTAGGTTTCCTACCTTCCCTCTTCATACCTCTGATAGAAAGGATGGGAACTGCTAGACCTACATGATGATTAACATAGTCATACTTCTGAATGGTTTTGCCATTCATTAATCATATAACATTGGAAGAGCTTCAAGTGAACCAGATTCTTCGAGGAAGTAAAATAAGTAAACTGAAGAGTATTTTACCTATTTTCATATTTGTTTGCTCAATATTTACAGTGATGTGTCACTTGTCTTTGTGAGAATTGTTATATCCATAGAAATATAATTCACAGAGAAGAATGTGCCAAATCCCTGAAATAGTACTACCTAAAGTAGCAGATTGCTTGTAAGAATGAATGTGACCTGTCAGTTTTAAAGAAGGCAAACAGATACTCAACAATCCCATTTAAGTTTCACTTTTCCAGTCAGATCTACTTTATTTGAAATGCTAAAAATTCTATACTATGCAACTAACAAACAAGCTCCTCTCTGGTATCGTTGGGGGTTTTATTTTTCAGCATTCAAACTACTTGGCCATGGAAGACATTTTATCAGGGAAGGAATTGACAGAGTTTATTGACAGAAATATATATATTTTTTCGTAGTTAAACAGATGAAAAATCTACTCAAAAACAATGAGTGTGACTAAAACAGGCAAAATGAGCTCTTGTCAGTTTGGCAGATCACTCAGCTTTCTTTGTCTGGGTAGCTAATGCTGTTGTACAGTCATAAAAAAACTTGTTTAATAGAACATAGTCATTGTTATCTTTCTTTGATTTAAAGAAAAAGATTGTATAATCTTTTTCTACTTATATGAGGCATGGTGAAAATAAACACTTTTCACATCAGATTTTATGAAATTTTTAATAGATCGTTGAAATCAATACATTATTTTGTTGCTAGTAAGAACTTCTAAAATGCCATATAGCTTTATCAGTGAAATGTATATAATCCTGGCCTAAAATGGACTGGTATTAGTTATTCCTTTAACATGAGGCTGTGTTTTGTGCCAGCTGATGTAAGATTCGCTGGACAGATCCTGAACCACTAGTGGAAAGGTGTTGTTTCAGTGACTTCAGTGGGGCCAGAATGTTCCATCTTTTTGTGAAGGGATGCTGTGCAGTATAAAGACCTTCCTATATTTTGAGCAGTCAAACAACTTCTGCATATTTTTAGCGTATCTTTATTTATATGAGTTATTTTTCTCTGTCTCTGGGAATCCTACCAGAGCGATGACAGCATTAGTGTATATTTTTCCCATTGAAGCAGGTGCAGGAATATGCTGTAGATGAAAGAAGGACAAAGGAGGGGAGCTTTGCATTGCAGTTTTTTTTTTTCTATAGCAATCCTTATCTGTTATTCCAGAAATACTCCCCCAGATGTATAAGTTTTTAATGTTCAAATGTCAAAAAAATATTATTAGACTGACATTGCTCCCTTAGTGGATATGACAGTTAACTTAGTTGTAAAATCAGTGTGATTTCATATTTGCATGTATGGAATCTTTGTAAAATGGACCCACTTATATACATAAGGATTTAAACCTGGATTTTAACATATTGAATCAGAGATATTTGCATTTCAGCTGTGGGTATCGTCTCTACCAACTGAGTATTTATCAGATGTTTTTACTGAAAATTATCCTGCAGGAAAAGCAGTATCTGGATAGGATTTAGACAGAGCCCAGACATGTTCACCTGTTAGTTCAAGCTGTTCCTTAGCTAAAGTAAAAAAAGAATTTGGTTATTCTGGGACTGATCTAGTAGGGTCTTATTAAATCATTACTCTCTTTTAATAACACCTTCTAGAGCTTCAGATGCTTTCACTGAAAAAAATTGGCAAGTTTCCAAGGTGTTTACTATCCAATGAAGTACCATAACTGCTTTTCTAACAAAGTAGGGGGCTTGTTTTAGAATTTTTTAAGTTAAGAAAGGCATATGCATATTCTCATTTCAGTTCAGGCTGCATAAATACATTTGTAGCTTAACTGGAAATTTATGTGAGAATTGCAGCTTTAGATATTCACAGATACTTAAGTATTATCCAAACAGTGGCAGCATCTGCAACACTGAAGGATGCCTCTGCAACACTAAATTTTGAAAAATATTCCAGTAACAGTCCCCTTGTAGAACTTCATTGCCAGTCCTGGGGCATGGATAGATGAAGTGATGAGTTACATTACTTAGGTACAAGAAACAGCACTCCTCCTTTCTCAATATAAAGGACAATGACATAGTCTTCATAGGTACTATTTTAGGAAATAACAGACTTCTGATAAATGCAAACAAAAAAGTTTTAGCTTGTTATATCTCTTTGTAGCTTAGATGATTTTCTACCAAAAAAAAACCCCAATTACACATTAGGAATCGTTTAAATTAAACACACTTTTCAATGACTACTGGTTCTAATTTCCAAATGTCACATTCAAAACCACTTAGAACAGAAGGTCCATGCCTACAGAATAATGATTTTTCATGTATATTTCCAATAACATTTAACAGAAATCCATGCGCACGTTAATTGTTTAGAGATTGATGAACATGATACATGCTCACACTTCAGTAACCAAAATTATTTATTCTAAAGACCAAAAGAATTCTGCATTTATTTCCTTTGCACATAAAGCTGTTTTGTTCTGAGATGCATGTTGAAAGCAAATTTAAAATGTGAAGTATATATGTACTGTTGCCAGAAAATGTCTGAATTTAGAGAAATGAATTAGTTATGCTAACAATCAGTTAAAAGGAACATAAATCTAGATTTACAGTATCTGACACCTGAGTCTTGTTGAGAGATTCAATTTATATATAGTCATCATGCATTTTACTACTATAAACTCCCTTTGTGAAAGGCCTCACCAGACAAAAGGCAATCCTTTCTCACTGATTTAGTAAATAGCCACACCTAAATCCTCAATTCAATAGCACTGGCTGTGGCCATGGAAATTGCTACTTTCACCATAACCATTGGCTCATACTAAAATCGATGCTTCTTTGTGATAACATTTCTTGCAATTAAGCCATGTGATATGACAGGATATATGTCATCTTGCCTCAGGTGGCCTATTAGGTTTATAGCTGAAGGCCAAGTGACACAGCCATCTGTGCACTGGTAATGTTTCTGTGAGATATCTTCCCCCATGCCTCTACTCCAAGGACTTATCCTGGTTACCAAATGTCCCAGAGTTATATATATATATATGCATATATATATAGATATGCATATATATATATATAATTAAAAATAAAATAACAAGTGATATAAACTTATTAAATTTATTATGGCAATCCTCAGAAGTTGAACAGGCTTGATGTCTGTACAAAAAAATGTAATTTTCTTCAACTATGTATACTTTCAAAGCCTTCAGACTTTAAATACACATTATATGATTTAATACACATGTAGTACAAACTGTAACATCTTATAAGTTGTTTCCATAATGCAGTCAATAGTATCAAAGGATGACTACAAATATCAATGTGTTATTGAACATATTGTAGGTCTTATGTACATATGTAAATACAAGTTTGGTGGGTTTTTTGATTATCAGACACAAAAAGAGGACAGATGGCTAATACAGAAGAAATTGTTTTTATTTAATAATTTTTTTACCCATAATTACCCATCCTTATTCCCAAAAGAAGCCACAAACATGGAGTACACCAAATGCAAATGCAAAAATTCTCAGGAACAAACATAAAACTCCAATGACTGAATCCCATTTATCATTTTGGTCCCAACAAACATATGTTAGCCATGCATGAAAAATCAGTGCTTCAGGCAAGAATGAAAATATGCCACAACCATCATCCATCCACCCATCTCAATGTACCTTCTATCTAGCCTGATGGTTAAACCAGTCAAGTAAATGTTTTTTTCACAGGAATTCAAATATTTTTAGGAGACTGAGGGAATTGAACATGAATCTCTCACAGTCTCAGTGAGTATATAGATCACAGGGCTACTGTTTAAGCAAACAATGCTGTGAAGATGAGACCACCTCTTGATCTTTCACCAATACAAGCTGACAAGCAGAAGTCCCCAAGATCCAGACACCAGGTAAATACCAAAATTATTTTTTTTAATGCGCATATTGAACTGTGTCATCCTTTGAGGTAAAGCTAAAATCTTGTTCAGCATAACAAAATCTCTTTCATATGTCTAATTAGCCTACAAAAAATCAATGTATTTTCCTAGTCATTGGTAAGGGAAAAATAGTCTTTACTGTACAACTGAACATTTCAAAAATACATTTTCAGCTTCTGTTGCATGTAAATTCATAGAATAAGAAAAGCCATGTGATTTTAGCCAGGCAGACTTTGGGTTCAACACAATAAGCATGGCACAATCTTTTCTGTTAGCCTAATTATGCAAGGGAAGTTGCAAAATATGGTCCAGTGTCTCATTATCAGTACTTTGAGTGGTCATACTTTTCAGTTTTATCTCCTTTATTTTGTCCTAGTTCACTAAAATTCATTTACCAGGCCTTCTTTTTTTTTATCAGATTTGTGCTACTTATCACCAGAAATTATATTTCATTTGAAGAGCATTTTTTTCTTATGTTACAGGTTTTAATAGTTTACTACTTTTAGTCTCCTGTTGTTCTGCATTCATAGAGTGTTTTACCTGGAAAATGGAGAGTTTGGCAAAAAGATTCCAACAGTATTTGGTGCAATGCTTATTTTTAAAAATTATAGTAATCTATAGTCTGTGGTGATTCTGTGGGTTTCAGTCTTCAGCACTGACAAAAACAGCTTTTAAACAACCCTTAGAACAGTGAGCTGCTCCCATGTATGTTTCTCTGACATATCTCTCTCTTCTTTTTCCTGGTAGAAATAGCACCCAATCTCAAATCAAGCTTAATGACAAAATGTCACACATGAAGCTGTAAAAACTTTGCCAAGAGGACTTTTTTTTCCTTACAGAATGTCAAAGTTGAGAGACTTTAGCCTTAACTGTGATTTCCCATCCACACCACCTGTCTTGTTCAACTGACAAGAAGTTCCCCAGGTAATAGAATCACGATGAAAGTTTTTGCTGTGTGTTTTGGGAATAAAAGACTGATAAAGACAGATAGGAAGAGCTAATATCATCAACATTTTGTTCAGGACACCAAGGAATAGTTTCTGAATCCCTTGCTGTTTTGTTTGTTGGAGAGAAATGTAGTTCTTTTCTCAGCTGCAGATCTCCTGAGGCATCAGAGAACTTGTGCTGAAAAGTGCACAGTCCTTCAAATAACAGGATTTTTCCTTTGTGCCTTGACCACATACCTCAAAGAAGCAACCTGAAAAAGAATTGGAAGATTTGTTTTGAAGAGATATACCTTGAGAAACAGTCTGTAAAAGTAAACAGTAAGTCTCCAAACAGTCAGAAGTAGTAAATGAGTGCATCAGAAGAGAAGGGTGTTTGAAATGAACACCGGACAGGTTCATTAAAGCTACACCTCTACAGTAGGAAGAAAGGAAAACTCTTTTCTCTACAGACCACCACCAAAAGTCGAGAAAGAACAGAACAGAAGCCTTAAAAAGGTACAGAAAAACAACAATTTAGAGAAGAAAATAACGAAAATGTTGATGTCATAAAGGCCAACAAAAGTATGAGGTAGAAGTTGCGGAAAGGTAATAGACTCATGTAGACACAGATAATTTGATTTGAGTAGAGCACATATCCATCTTACAGGAGAAGTAATATAAATCCTGGAACATTAGTTATTCTCCTATCTATTCATAATGCTTATATTGTAACTGCAGTTTGCACATTTGGTTTTTAGTTTTCATTTTCTTTGGGCCACTTGTTTCATAGTCAAATTATCTTCTCAGTTCCTGGTGCTGTTGTTGGGATTGTATGTCTATGCATGCAACAATAGAATAAAAACTCTGTTTTGTTACCTCTTTCCCCATAATTCTTCTTTCTCAATACTCTTCTTCCTCCCTGTTTTTCATTGGCCTTTAGTGACAATATTGCTTTATAGATCCAGCTTTCTGACTTTCCATACTGCTGCCTTTTCAAAGCATATTATGAACATTGTTCTAGACTTAATATTATTTCTGTTCTAGTATGTTTTCCTTTGGGGGAAAACAGAAAAGGATCTGATTATAACAGCTTCTGAAAATCAATTGGGAATTATGGAAAAATATATTCCACATCTTTTCTTCAAAAACAGCTTTCAAAGATTATCTTTCAGTTGAGTTTTGGAAAAGAACATCATAAAATGGGAACATCATAAAGGGAAAATAATTTTAAATTGGAGGAGGGAAGATTCAGACTAGGCATCAAGAAGAAATTCTTCACAATGAGGGTGGTGAAACACGGGAAAATTTGCCCAGGGAAGTTGTGGATGCCCCTTCCCTGGAAGTGTTCAAGGACAGGCTGGATGGGCTCTTGAGCACCCTAGTCTAGCAGGAGGTGTCCTTGCCCAAGGGAGTTGGGTTGGGACTAGACTATCTTTAAGGTCCCTTCCAACCCAAACCTTTCTATGATTTCATCATTCTATAATTCTATGAAAGTCTGTAGAGATGAAACTTGTGAAATTAGTAGCCAAAATATTATAATTTACACTTTGTGAAGGTCAATTAAAATCAAACTAGGACACAGCTTAGGCCTACCTTGCAATGGTCCTCAATGGTTTTTCTCCACTGACCATTAGGGAGGCATTCATTTCACTTAAATTTAGCTGTCTTAAATTAATTGTTTAAGCACTTGTTTACAGCCAAGAAGAGAAGAGGAGCGGTGAATAGGTGGAAGAGGCAAACATTTGAAGGACAATTGTACTCATTCTAAAAATGTGTATAAAATGGCTGCTATTTTGAATCATCCTCTGATGGGTCTTCTCTATATTAATTCTGTCTTTGGAATTAGCTGAGCATTCTTTCAGTTTCTCACTGGCCTTTGATACTTTCAGTCAGTCAAAAAGAAAAAATACCCACAGAAAAGCAGGAATGTGGGCTTCATTTGCTATGAATGCTGGTAAATTTTAATGGATAGTCTACAAAGTAAGTGGTATGTTAATCAGAGCCCATGCATGACTGAGCAGAGCTGAGTCAGTCGTAGTGAAATGCAATATGATAGTGTTGGTAGGTTTACAGTTTGGATGTGGGTAGATCACTAAAGGTGACTTAAAGAATTATTCTAATTCTATGTCCACTGCTGAAATATCTCAAAAGATGTAAAAACAATTGATAAACATTTGTCAACTGCATAGAACTGCAGTGCAATTGCAGTGCAATATATATTACATTTTTTCCCTTTCTCAGTGAATTAGAAGATTGGAAAATGGGAAAACAGGACAAATTAACAAATTTGCTTTCAGAGATTAGAGTAATCTTCAGTGCTTCATAGTGTGATAACAAAAAACATCACCAACACCTTACCTGTATAGTATATCTGTGTCTTGATTCACTAAGGAACATTACATAACAGATTTGTACTTTATCAGAACTTAATTTTGGTAACAAAACAATATTCTTTGTGTACCTTTTTATTCTGCTGTTGCTCTTTATTTCCTGTCTTACAACTCAAGTATTAAAGCTAAAAATTATGTACTTGGAAAAACTGAATCTCTGAGTCACTGCAAAACAAATTATATGAAAATTGGAAGAGCTAGAATTTTTTTCACATGAGCAAATAGTTTCTTACAAAATAAGTACAAGGCTGCTTGAGTGGAAAAAACACTGATTGCCAAAAGACAGGAGAAAAGCTGTTCCTTTTTATATGTAAATGAAGCAGAGTCTTTTTTTTTTTTAAAAAAAAGACAACAACGGTATTTAACTCATAGAAACAGACTGGTTAAAAAAAATACAAAAATACAAATCCAACAAAAACCTCAAAAGCAATTTTTGATCTAATTAACGTGTCCTGTTCAGCTTGTTACAGTGAAGGAGTCTGTAAAAAGACAATTTACTGTGGATCCAGACCAGTGTCCTCTGAAATCAATGGAAAGTTTCCCAGTTTTGCTTTTTTTTGTCTAAAGCTAAGGCTTCTGTTGTTTCACTAAGATCTTATTCAAACTCTACTAAAGAAAGTAAGAATTTGCTTTACCTTGTTGCTTTTTAGATTACATCTTATAAAATATTGAGGTGATCTAAAACAGAAAGAGGAAAAACTACATTTCTAAATGTCATCACGTAAGTGTTTTATCTGTGACTTATGTTTCACTCCTACCAGAATGTTTTGGGGATTTTTGAGATTTATTAAGATCTTATCTCTACACTATTTTATGTTTTCATGCTTTGAGCTCTTATCCTTATCAAACACCTGTAGTTAATATGTTACAACCTGCTGCCATTTTCCTGGGACCAGTGCATTTGTCTCAGAGCTCCTTTGCTACAGTTATGTTTCTTTTGATCCATAACAGTAACGTTAGGAACACTCAAGTATGTGATTGTCTGTGTGCAGACCTGTGTTACACAGAGTTATGTGCCTGTCTTTTACGTTCTTTGCTCTTGTAATGTCGAGGATGATGGTGTGATGAGTTCTTGCGATTATCAATATGCTATAAGTGATGTAGTAAGTGTTTTAGAAGGAGGAGGAACAGTGTGATCCATTATTCCTCCAAATAGACCAGCATTATTCCTGCAGGAAGACTAGTTCTTATGGTGTCTTTCTTTTTTCTCCTGACCAAATTTCCACCATGCCACATCACTTTACATCATATTTTTCTGGATCATGCTAACATATATCAAGTCATATCACATAAAATACAAGCTAATGTGACAAGACATGGGATAGCAGGATGAAACTTGCCAGGGTTTAGAATTATTTTTCTTTCTGTCTTTTACTTTTTGTCCACTGCCCCTGCTTAAGCCCACCTTGCCGTAGTCTGGGTCCAATGTACATTTAAACTGTTCGTAAAAATTGGAAAGTTGCCTTTGCCAGCTCGTGTAAGCTTTCTCATTGGAACTTTATCCCCTCTCAATACTGAGAATCTTGTAAGATATTTACCTTTGATTCAAAAGGACAAACGGAAGATTTAATCTCCTAGTTTTAAAGCTGTGCTGCAGCAGTCATTCACCCATTCTGCCTCTTACAGCTGTCTGCCAGAACTTGTATTTTGATTCAACAGTCAGTGAAATGGATCCAGACCTGACTTCAGAGATGCTAAGTGCACTCAGTCTCTCCAAATGGCATTTGTTATTGCTAAATAATGCTCCTACTGTGTGTGGGGCCAATTTTCTACTTTATCTGACTTCTATTTTGGAAGATTTTGGGGTTTTACCAGCTTATAATTTGAAAGAGATTTTGTTCTAAGAAATTTATTAGTAGAACCATAACTGGCACGGAGAATATTTATCTTTTTTTTTTTGTGTGATCTTGTAGCCACTAGTTCGATCACCTAGTAGAAATGAATATTTGATCTACTATTAACAGAGTAATTCACAATGATTTAAGGCCTTAAGTTTGTGCAATGACAAGAAAAGTCCAAATTTGAAAGCCCTTTCTCTGGGCTTCCCGTCTTGAAAAGAAAACTGTAGAGCATCCTGTAACTCATTATGGCCAAACAGATAAAGAAAACTTTTCCATGAAGCTGGGCTATAACAAGGCACCAATGGATTTAGCTCAGGGATACTAAAATGGCTGATACCAATATCTAATCAACTTATAAGTGAATTCTACTCCAACCTCACAGAGTGTCCACAATTTTTGGTGTCTTCCAGATTCCTATGGAGACTGTTTTCTAGGGAACCACTACAGATTAATCACACTTCTCAGGGAGAAGGCAGTACTTTTCTCTTTTCTGGAACATGTGATATACTGTATTGTTATATCTGGATATATTACTTCCGCCTCAGACAACTTTGGTTAAAATTACCAAGAAGACATAAGTAAAAATAAATTAAGGAAACTTGATCTAACCTAATGCACATTGAAAAACTTGTAATGATGGAAAATAGCTTCTGAGAAAACAGAAATTAAAGTGTTTTTTGAAGCATAGTGAATGAGAACAAACTAAAAGTCTGTAATACCTCTAGACTTGTTCAAATCAGGCATCCCAATTTTCTTTCACAAACCAATAGAGGTTTAGAAGAGGTAGAACAGTACAAATTTTATGCAGCTCATTTACCTGTGAAAACTTAGCCCTGTCAGAATATTCTAGTAAATATTTTTGCCATCAATAGCTCCTCTCCATGTAGATCATATCTCCACATACCACTAAACCCAAAAGTTAGTTAATAAAGGCAGCAGCGAATTCAATAAAGCTTGAATTCCCTTCGGCCAGTCAGAACACTATATAAATGTATTTTCCCCTTAGGTTTGATTTGTCAACATACTTAGAATATTAGTCAATCACTAAAAAGAAGCAAAAAATACCACCCCAAAGCCCATCTACCCCAGACTAGATGCTTCAGTAAGCTACATTACACTATGTTTAAAATAAAAGGCTAGATGTTTCCATGCTGAAGTTGTTCACATCATGTAATCTTTTCCTGTGAGATCAAAAGGCCTGATTTTCACTCCTGAAAAGCTAGAGATCCTGCAATTTGTTGCATCTAAACTAAGGAAAAGTTTAGTCTCTGTCCAAAGTGGTTTGACCATTTGCAGCGAATACAGAAAGAGAGGAGGCAGTGTGAGGGGATAAAAAAGGCTACTTAGGTTTAGGCTGCATGTTTGGGCCATGAAGCCTGACGAAATCCAATTTTTCAGTTCACCTCTTCCTCATTATTCAAAGGTCTCCAAGCTCTGAAATCTTTTTGATTCATACTCCAATGAAACCACATTAAACTAAAAAATGTAGAGGCAGAGTCCCAAAACAGAAATTATAGAAAAGGCTTACGAAAGATCTTAAAAGCACTTCATGTTTTCAGACATTTGGCTTGGGCTACACTCCTCTCCAGTAGTTTTAGTCTATAATCTGCAGTGACATATTAGATGTTCCCACAGAAATGAGACTGTGAAAATACCATATTGAAATAGATCGTATATGTTCATATACTTCTAAAGCCTAGCCACTGGAAATACATAAATTAGGTTTCTTCTCTGTGTTTGTTAAGCATTAATGCAGAAACATGTAAACAAAGCAATGTTAAGAAAACTCAGAGATGGTTATGTAGATCAAAAGGTGCCACAAATTTAGACATTGGTGTTGCACCCTTCATAGCTGTATTTTTCCAACTTTATCTCCCATAATGCTGAGACCAAACCTGCTTTAAAACACTCCAGTGATCAGGGGCAAAGGTCAGAGAGAAAGAACATGTACACAGTTTCAGGAAGGAGTGTATGTTACTCGTGGGCTAATCCTGGACCACCACAGCACATATGTGACTTTTCACAATGTACAGACACTTCTATAAGTTTCCTGATTATTTTTTTTTACATATCACAAAGCCTGATTATTCTTCACTGAAATCAGTGAAAATATTGTTATTGGTTTCATTGGAGGCAGGTCAAGCTCACACACAATTCTTGCTCCAAATCCTAGAGAAGTGTAATTAAATGGCAAGTCAGTGACACAGGAACTTGAGAGGACAAGCAGAATTACAGTGCTAACTGATGGAGATTAAACAGATTTATACCAATAATACAATATTTTCAATGAGTGAATTATTCTATACTTCTTACATTCCGCTCAAGGGTAGATGATGATGCCTTTTTGCTTTCCTAATTATCTTCTGAATAATATTAACATTGCCTTTGATATGGACTTTATGATCAGTTGCCTTTTTTCTTTTGAGAATAAAACCATTTCATGGTATACCTCAATTTAACCTTAATTCCAACTGATTTGCTTAGTTTTAGTGAGACTTTAAAATCCCATAGTGATTAAAGACTAAGGCTATTAGTTACTTCTTATGGGATTTGCAGGCCTAAATAAATTGTGGGGGTTTTATGTAAAAAAACCCTTATTTTTATAATTTCGTATTCTACCTTCATGTAGCATGGTAAGACTGCTTCTTAGCCATTCAACTTCTTACATATCAGCCTGTAAATTCAAACAAGAGTAGTGATATTAATAGAAATAGTTACTGAAGTTCTTTCTGTGAAGGAGATATTTTCTATATAGATTTAATGAAATTCCGTCTTTGAATTGGGATTTGCAAGGGATGGGTAAATGGCTTGAGAAGCCTCCATTTTAGCAGTATTTTACTTGATAGTCTTGTAGGTGACTTGCCTGTTAACAAATGTGTGTGCATGTAGCTATCAGTGTACAAGGGTAATTTAGCAGGCAAACAGTTTAAAAGAGCTTGTCAACTAGGCTGGCAGAGCTGCTCCATTAGCACATCTGGTAGAGTTGCTGCTTTGAGATGCAAAGTGGGGATGGATGAACTCCAGAGCAACCAAACTTCCCACATGCTGCAGGAGCCATCAGAACTGCCTGCCAAGCTCACTAGGTTCATTAAGCTCAGTAGAACCCTGCAGGAAAAAATAATTTTTAAAAAAGCTTTCAAAGGCTCCCTGGGTTTAGAAGTTGTAGATTCCTTTCCATCCCACCATGCAGAGAAATCTTTGCTTCTAAAGCAAAATTTATATCCCTTGAATAAGAGAGAGAGAAAATATCTTTTTGGTCTGTTTGATGCATGTGATCTGGCGCTTTTGTTGGAAGTAGTTTATCCTATTCATCAGCTTTGTTCACCTAATTCTTGAGTGGAGATTTACAAGCAACCAAAATGCAGTCACTTCAATGAAAATTCTGTATCCCTCTGCAGTTCTGGAAGTGTTTAAAACCCACATCTTGAAGTTCTAGGCTGGATTTTCAGGGTCCTACTTTTTACCAACATATTTTTGGTGATCTTAAGAGCTCAGGCTTTTACTGTTGTTGATGTTGAAATTGATGGTGAGAAGGAGTTATCAGCCAGTTGCCAGGACAGGAACCAAGAAAAAACTGTCCTCTAATTTGCAAAATATATTCTCCTAGGTACATGTATCTTTTCTGCTTTTCAAATAAATTATCAAGATTAGCTACTTATTTCCTCCCTTTCTGTCACTTCAGTAAGGTAAGGTAAATATTTAGATTTTTCACAGTCTAAAGTAGAAGTATAGATGTGATCTTGCAGTGCTGACTACCCTTCTGATTTTGCTTCAAAGTATGATGCAGTTGTACAAATTGCTGAACTCTTTTATAGCAAAGAAAAAAAAATCATTGAACACCTCAGGTAATGAAAGATTAAAAACTTATTAATAGTTCTATAACTCGCTCCCAATGCTACAGTGACGGTCTTCGTGCCACAGGAATTATTTCTGCATATCAGGCAAATGAGGACTGAAATTTTAAAAATGTACTGATATTGTTAAAGTTCAGTGACTGAACCACATCCGCCTCATGCATGTAAATTCATTATTTTAACACTGGAGGTGTTGCTGTATAGTAGCTAGAATTTCACTGTTGCTACAAAGTTCTCTGTTTCTCAGATGACAGGATGTTTCTTCTTGTCTGTTTTGGCACCATTTCATTGTTTCACTGTCAGCCCAAGCTAGCCGACAAAATTTTAACTCATCTAAAACTTCCTGTATGTTAACATTAAAGATAACTACATGCCCTTGTAAAAAGTCACTCTCCAGCTTTCTTGTAGGCCCCAGTTAGGTATTAGAAGTCTGCTATAAGGTCTTCATGGAAGCTTTCTTTTCTCTAGACTGAACAACCCCAATTCTCTCACCCTTTCTTCATAGAAGAAGTGCTCCAGGCCTCTGATAATCTTTGTGGCACTCCTCTGGATTCACTCCAACAGACCCATGCATTCCTTTGGCTGGGGGTCCCAGAGCTGGAGGCAGTACTCCAGGTGGGGTCACACAAGAGCAGAATATAGGGGAGGATCACCTCCCTCAATATGCTGGTTCACGCCTCTTGATGCAGCCCAGGATAAGATTGGCTTTCTGGGCTGCAAGTCCTCACTGATGGTTTATGTTTAGCTTCTTATCAATCAGCACTCCCAAGTCCTCCCCCACAGGGCAGATCTCAGTCTATTCTCTGCACAGCCTGTATTTGTCCTTGAGATTGACCCAGACTAGGTTTAAGAACTTGCACTTCACTGAGTTTGCACAGGCCCACCTTTCAAGCCTGTCAAAGTTACCCTGGAGGACCTCCCTTCCCTCCAGCACTCTGACCATGCCATACAGCTTAGCAAAACTTGCTGAGGGTGCCCTCAATACCACTGTCCATGTCTCCAACAAAGATTTTAAATAACACCATCCTGATACTGACCTCTGAAGAATGCCACTCATAACAATCTCGACTTGGACACCGAGCCATTAACCACAACTCTTTTAGTGCAACCATCCAGCCAATTACTGCCTTATCTACTGAGTGGCCCTTCTGTCAGATCGATGTCTCTGCAATTTATAGACAAGGATGTTGTGTGGGACAGTGTCAAATGCTTTACACAAGGCCAATTATGCATTTCTCATGATCCACACTTTACTGAAACTTCCAATTTCCATGAACAACTGTGAGTAGAACACTTGGTGGCCCTATAGTTATCTTGGTGTTAAAAGAGAAATAAAAATTTAAAAAAAACCCCAAACAAACGAAAAAGAAACAGAATTAATTACTTCTAGGCAAGTAAAACTCCATTAATACCTTAATATATAAAGAAACAAATAAAAGCACAGGTAAGTGAACAAGCCAGTCACAGAAAATATATTCCACAGAGCTTAAAGCACTGCTGGATGATGCTGAGATGTTATAATAATTACAGTGGCACAAGAAACTATCATACAGAACAGGATGGATGTTCAAAGCCATGTGTGGGGAAAAAGTCATGTGATGCCTATTAGTGTCACTAAGAATTTTACATTGAAAGCCCCATATATTTCTCAAAGTGTACTTTTAAATGTTTAATACAACACTTTTAAGCAAAATCTAGCACAGGGGCAGGGTATCTATGTTAATTCTCTGTATCTTATCTCTGTCCTTATTGTGCTTTTGTTTGTAGGATTTCAGGGTTCAGTATCAGGCCAGACCTGTTCTTTCATCATGCTTGTTTTAGGCTGATGGATTTCTCAGGACTTTGGATAATTTAGTATAACATGTATGGATTGAATGACAGAACAAATATGTGCTAGCAGAGATATCGTTTCATCAGTGGGAGCTTCTACTTAAGTATCAAACTTTTGAAAAGTGTTTCTGCCTTATGAAAGATCTTGACAGCTGTCAGGTCAGACACTGAGAGTGAAAGGAGTGAAATCAGAGATCTTCCCACTCTTCCATTCTCTACATATTCTGTGTGAGTAAATACCTCTACCTAGATATGCATGTACTACTGATAAAAAGCTATTCTTGTCACATATATTTTTAGCCAGACTAAGTGAAAAAAAAAAAAAAAAAAAAGAACTTCCAGAATTCTCAATTTTGTGCTGTAAGTAAAATCCCTCTTCTTAGCTCAGCATGATATGAAGGATGATATCATCTTAGCTAAGTGTATACGGTTCCAGTTTTCATAAAGCTCCATGAAAGCTGATGCTTCCATTTGTGAGACACAGAACCCACATGAATCACCTTAGCTTCCTAAGGATGACTTGACTTACTGGCATGTTATCGCTTGCAGAATTAGAGTAATTTTATAGGTAAAAAATACAGAATGAGACAGGAAGTGCTTAAGCACACTGGTAGGACCAGCAGATATGTGGCTGACAAGGCTCGATTAGAAATAAAAAGGTGAGAGGAGAAAATGAATACAAACAATGGTAACAAATGGCAACAGCAATGAGAGAGGAGGATGTCTCTCAGATTTGGAGCACAGGAGCTATTCAAGAAGAAACAGAAAAGAGGGATTCAAATCTGTCTGATTCTACTTAAATAAGAGTGGATCTTGGGAAAAAGAGGAAAGTATGTGAGCTTTGGAAGAAGGGGCAGGCATCTCAGGAGGACTACAAGCATGAAGTAAGGCCATGCAGGGAGAAAATCAGAAAGGCTAAAGCCCAGCTAGAACTTAAATTAGCCAGTTCTGTGAAAGATAATAAAAAATGTTTCTAAAAACCTATCAACACCAAAAGGAGGGTCAAGGAGAATCTACATCTTTTACTGGATGCAGGGGGAACAATAATGACAAAGGATGAGATTAAGGCTTAGGTACCTAATGCCTTCTTTGCCTCGGTGTTTAACAGCAAGGTAAGAAGTTCTCTGGGTATTCAGTCTCAAAGGGCAGAATACAGGGAGGGAGAGCAGAACAAAGCTCCAGTAATCCAAGAGTACGTAGTTAGAGTCCTGCTCAGCCAGTTACACATTCACAAGTCTATGGGTCCAGATAGGATCCACCTAAGCCTATTAAGGAAGTTGGCAGAAGTGCTCACCAAACTCTTTTCCATCATCTACCATCCGTACTGGCTGACTGGGGAAGTTCCACTTGACTGGAGATTGGCGAATGTTACACCTTTTTACAAGAAGGGCCAGAGGGAGGATCCAGGGAACTACAGGTCTGTCAGTCTGACCTCAGTGCTGAGAAAGTTCATTGAGCATGTCATCTAGAATGCTATCACACAGCATGAACAAGACAACCAGGTGATCAGACCCAGTCAATATGGGTTTATGAAAGGCAGGTCCTGCCAAACTAACCTGATCTCCTTCTGTGATGAGGTTACCTGCTTAATGGAGGATGGAAAAGCTATGGATATAGTGTACCTGGACTTTAGTAAAGCCTTTGACGCCATTTCTCAAGTATTCTCTTTGAGAAACTGGCCTGGACAGGCACCTCCTCTGCAGGGGTACAAACTGGCTGAATGGCTGAGCCCAAAGAGTCATGGTAAATGGAGCTAAATCCAGTTGCAGTCCAGTCACAAGTTGTGTCCTTCAAGGCTCAGTGCTGGGTCCACTTTTATCTTTATTTCAATGTTCTTCTCAGTGATCTGGATGAGGGGATTGAATGTGGCCTTAGTAAGTGCACATATGACACTAAGCTGGGAGGAAGCGTTGATCTGCCAGCAGGACCAGGGAAGTGATTGTGCCCCTGTACTCAGCATTGGTGAGGCCGCACCTTGAATCCTCTGTTCAGTTTTAGGCCCCTCACTATAAGAAAGACATTGAGGTCCTGGAGTGTGTTCAGGGAAGGGCAATAAACTGGTCAAGGGGCTGGAGAACAAGACTTATGAGGAGAGACTGAGAGAACTGGAGAAAAGAAGACTGAGAGGAGACCTTATCACTGTCTAAAACTACCTAAAAGGAAGTTGTAGAGAGGTGGGTGTTGGTCTCTTCTCCCAGGTGAATGGCAATGGGATGAGAGGGAATGGCCTCAAGCTGCACCAGGGTGCGGAGATCAGATTAGGTATTAGGAAAAATTTCATTAAAAGACAGGTAGATGAAGTGCTTAGGGGTATGATTTAGTAGTAGACAGGCACGGTTGGACTCAATGATCTCAAATGTCTTTTCCAACCTAGTGATTCTATGATTCTATGATTAAGCCCTTTGATGCAGGGGTTATAATTAGAAGTTTTTTTCCAAGAACTCAATAAATAGGAAGATATTAAATCAAAATATCATATTAAGTGTTCATAAGAAATATATTATCAGAGTCAAAATCATCCACCCTGAGTCTTCAGGCTAGAGTCAATATTTTTTTTCTGAGAATTTTCAATTTGATTTAATTTTTTTGCAAGAAGGAATAGCAATGGGTGTCTGTGTTAACATCTAATACAACTACAAGCATGTCTATTGTGAGAGTAGATGCTTTCATAAGCTTCAGCAAACTCAAACAGTTGACTTTCTCTGTTTATGTAGTCAACAGAGCTCTATTCCCTTCTCTCCTGCCAAACTTGACTACTGATCACTTTCTGAACATTTACACATTGTCAGAAGTTGTATCAGACCGAAGATGGAGCAATTATTTTCTACAGGTTATTTTCAAGGAAATCTTACAAAGCAATGTCATCCATTAAAGCAGCATGTAAATTTTTCTCAGCACCATAGGGACAGCTGAAAAAATACCTGAAGTGCACACAGTGATGTTTCTCCACATGTCAGGCCCAGAAGAACTCAAGGCTTTAGAAAATATTTGAGAAGGAAGAAATAAGAAAATAAAAAGTTTTTGGCACAGTTTGCATACACAATCAAGAGGTACAGTGACCACAGAAAATTCTGTTTATAAAAGCAGTTTCCACCTCATGGATAAGCTAATAAAACTGTGTAAAGTTCCAGTTATAGCTTGTTTTATGTGATCTGAAGTTACATTAAAGAGCCATTTGTTGATTTAACTCCATAATTTATTGTAAGTCCATAACCCATTCTTAATCCATTCTGAGCCCAATAAAAATGAGTACCAGAGCCTGAACAAGAGACCATCAGTAGGGATTTATGAATCAGGAATCTTCTGCCTACAGAAGTCACTGGAATCCCTTGGTGGGTTTTACAATCCCCACTATGCACTGGGGGCAGCCATGGGTAAAGGTTAGAGAAGACTCTGGGCAATTTAGTCCAGAGAAAAAGCTTGTATGGGTGAATGAAAACACACCTTCATAACCTTTCTGGAGGAAAAAAACATTCTTTTCCCCTGTAAACTGTATATGCCCAAGTAACTCTTCTTTTCCAGGGAATATGGAAGAATTCTCTGTATAGAGAAATCCTTACATAGTTGAAAAGTAGAAGTGGTCATTTTGAACCAAGCACAATCTCCTATACTTTATTCATTCATTTATCACATAAAAATCAAATTACTGCTAGTATTTAAAAAAGAACAGGGACTTGCTTTGATTATTTTTCTAAGAATTTCTGTATCTGTGATATCCATTCTGCATTTACATCTGAGACACAACTATGAAAGAAGACAATTCATATGCACATTGCATTTTCAAAGGCAATTTCAGTACACTATGTGGAGAAGTCCTACTGTTTTATTGATTTCTTAAATTGTAAACAAAGGAAGATGTGCTGAAGAGATGTGACATAACTACTTGTGGGTGACATTCAAACAATGCACCATTAACGAAATGATGACTATAAGGTTCAATATCTTTTTGACCACGAGAAACTGGCCTTTATCACTTTCATAACTGTGTACTACATCCTTACCATTAATATGTCATGGAAAGGTATTTTTCACTCAAACATGTTCCTTCTGAGTTTGAAGGAAGGTGAGTGTTCAAAATATCAGAAAGTTAAATAAAGCTGAAAATATTTAATTAATTTGTTACAAACATTAATTTTGCTGTATTTATAGAATTCAGTGAACAATTCAGCAAGGAGAAAATTGATGACATTTCCTTGTAATAATGCTTCCCATAGATGAAAATATCCTCCATTTTCACTTACGTGCTAATTCAAAAAAATAGAGGGTTCAATTGCAGATGGGTTAAGAAAAGAGGAGCTCAAGAAATGAACAAAGAGTGTTCATGATGTAATTACTATGAATGGAAAACACAGAATGGAAATAATGTGCATTTCACATCAATTTACAGATGGTACATGTGGAGGTAAGAGGTCAGGGAAATTGCATACTATGCTTAGTAATACCTTTCTCAGTTAAATGATTCCCAGAGTAATTTAGAAGTCAGGCTTCAAGCTGCACAGATGTGTATGAAATGTAGGTCCAATGATCTTGATAAAAGCCCACAAATGCATGCACAAAAATATGAGCAGAAATTGAGGTTATTGTAAGTGGGATGAACTTTTTTTATTTCTGAAAGTTATATGTCAGAGCATAAACTTGTCTGGGGGTTCTATTCTCTTTCCTTTGAGTAGTACCTACAACCTGCATAAAAAGCAGTGGTCTGGAAAGTCTCAGCCAGAAGTCCCAAACAACAGGGAATATTTTTTAAGTTGATAGGGCTGAAGTATCATGTCATATCTCTTGAAAAATATCAAGGGGTTTTGTGGTGAAGTTAGCAAGTGGATTGGTGCTCTGCATCTTTCTTCTGTCTCAAATGGCAAGCTTAGTACTGTAACTACATTTCACTAGGTCCAACATCATTCTGAAAGCTTTGTGATAGACATTCATATACAGAAATCTATTTAACTGTCTGTTAAACTGTCAACATAATACTCAAATCCTTTTTACTCTGAATGGGGGCAAGGTGGCTAACTACTAATGGTTCTGTTTCAGAAGACTGTCACTAGATTTCTCTCAAACAATTCCCTTTCCCTAGATGCTAGTGAAGCTACAGTGGGATAAATAAAGGCAGAAGACACAAAAGTTGGTTCACTTCATTATAAAATATGATGCAGCCTGGCAAGATAATGAAAATGTTATAGTGTTTCATTAAGAACAACCAAACATACCTGATTTAAGGGTTGTTGGGAAAAAGCTTTTTTATAATATTAAGCTCATGGGAGTTTGTCTTGTAAAAGTAATTTCTTCATTAGAAGTGTAATTGAAAGGGGACATGCTGTTCAACAAGTTCAGTGTTTTATATATGCCATAGAAATCCCATGATGTGTCTAAAAAATCAAATTCATTTTAATCACTGACATCCTAATCCTCTTGATATAAGATCTGTATTCAGGGATATATTCTCTTCTGAAACACCAGAATCAACTCTGAAAATGAGATTTTTTAGATTAAGTCTTTAGATAGTCTTCTCATAGGCTCTTCCATATGAAATTTGCTATGTGCTTTCACAGCATCTGGGGATAAAGATCTCCTCACAGGGCCCGTATTTGTCATACATGGTTAGAAAGCTAAGGCACCATTCATACACTTCACTTTGTAGTTCTTCTGAAAACATCAATCACAATCTGCCACCCTTTCCTACAGTGATTGGACAAGACACTGTTCTGAACAGAGCATAAACCTCAAGGTCATTTTTTCATAGTTATTTTATTCAACTCAAGAAACTTCATAAAAAGTTCATGAAAACATTTGTGAAAAAGGCAGATTTTTAGAAAGAGATATTTTATTATCTGTCATCTTTGTTTCCTGTGCACTGCAATCTATTTTTTTCTTTTGACTGCATTTTACAGCGAGGTGCAAATTCCAGTAATAAATCTGCATTAAAATTTCCTCAAAACTGCCACGTGTATGTGTTTCACTATAAGCAGTAAAGGTACAAGAGCCTATGGTACTTTCTAACTCCTTTCTCTTTCACTCTGCATTTTTTGAAAGGAACTTTTGATACAGACTGTCTCCTCATATTTCACAGTGACAATACAGGTAATAAGAATGTGCAATATGTGAAAGGGTCTTTCACAAAGTAATCTGCGATGCTGGGGGAACTTTTCAAATATATACAAGAGCCAGTCAAAACAGTGAATTGGTTTTCATTTCCAAGGAACAAGCTTGGCTAGAAAAATACAAATATTTCAGTGCATAAATAAGAATGAGATATTCTGTATTGGACAGAAAATTCGTAACATTCAAAACTTTTACAGCCATGTCAAAATAATTCTATCCAAACTTTACAAAGCAGATATAAATTTAACATCAATAGTGTTTTCCTTTGTGTTCATATTTCCATAGTAAGTAAATATGTTTGCACTCTTGGCAGGCAGAGCAGGAACATGATTGATACAATACAACTGTACCTCCAACATGTTTTAACACTTTCAGTATAGCATTTGTTAAATTTATATTGTCTTAATCGCTTTCTCAGCAGGCTGGTAAAAAGTACAAAGATCCATACTTTCCATAAATATAAAAAATTAATCAAATAAAAAAGCAAACTGTGAACTGTATGCTTATAGTTTAAAGAATAAACTTGAATAAATTTTAGCCCTCATTTGGTGGGATTTAGAAGCTAACTCTCTATACACAATTTTAGAAACTTAGTAGCATGTTGCTTTATAGATATCCAAGGTAAACTGCCAGCACCTGGGAATAAACAGAATTTTCTTTATTATATGCAATAAAGTATATATGTACAACTATAGACAAATTGCATCTCTCTAGGGAGAAAAAAAATGAAAGGAAATTCAGCAGTTGCATAAGACTGAGGTTAATCTAGTAAAGTGCAGAATTGTTTTTATTCTTCAGCTCCCTTTGGTTTATTATAAAATTATAATTTTTTTACTGTGACATCTTTACCCAAATAGGATGAATCCTTGAACTGGATCTTAAGTAGGTAAAGAGAAATCTAACGTCATATAAAAAAACCAAAACAAAACAAAACAAGAAACCAAACAAAACCTGAAAAATAAGGAAGAACGAAACCAACCCCAAACTCTTTAGTTTTTCTTTAATTTCTTTTTCTTTTCCTTTACTGAAAATTTTGGATGTATTTCCCCAGTTTACATAATTTCTCAGAAACAGTGGCCTTACTGATGACAAATCCCCGACTGAGATTAATGTTAAAATGACCAAATTAAGTAAACTGCCCAAAGACAGTAAAACATACATGCAAAAAAAGCATCAGGTTCCACTCAATGACTCTAAGAGTTTCAGATTTTTCTTGGTGTTTTCCTTAGTCCTTTCAGATGACCATTCCTTCTTACCCTTCAGATGTATTCTGTGTTGTGCTGTGGAAGGCTAACAGAGATCTGTGGTTTGAGAAATCATTCTTTTTAGTACTTTACCTCAGAAACCAGTTTTGAAAGCCAACCCTAACCCTCAGCTGCTTAGAATCATAGAATGCTTTAGGTGGGAAAGGACCTTTATAGGTTGTCTAGCTAACCCACAGAAGTAGGGACATCTTTAACTAGAGCAGGTTGCTCAAAGCCCCATCCCACCTGACCCTGAATTTTTCCTGGGATGGGATCTTCACTACCTCCCTGTCCCAGTGTTTCACCACCCTCATTGTAAAAAATGTCTTCCTTATATCCAGTCCAAATCTACCTTTCCTTAGTATAAAACCACTACGGCTCATCCCATCACAACAGACCTTACTATAAAGTCTGTATTCATCTTTCCTACAGCCCCCCTTATGTACTGGAAAGCTGCTATAAGTTCTCCCTGTAGCCTTCTCTGCAGGATGAACAACTAGAACTCTCTCAACCTGTCCTTGTAGGTGAGGAGCTCCAGCCCTCAGATAATTTTCGTGGTGCTCCTCTGGACTCGCTCCAACAGCTCCATGTCCTTATGCTGAGGGCCCCAGATGTGGACACAGTATTGCCATGAGTTTTCCTCTATAACCATCCTGTCTAAGGAAGCTGATTTTCTGTGGCCTGTAGTTAACGTTTTTTCCCATGGTGGCCAAAATACATAGGAAAATTCTCAAGCTAGCATCCCTTTGTTTGTCATCATGTAGGACTTCGGTGACATCAGCTCTAAACTGCTGATTCCATATACCTGCAGACAGGTAGCATCTGCTGGCTGTAAGGAGGACTAGTAAAAGAGGACTGAAAAGGTAAAGTCAGAGCTCAAATGTTTAAGTCAAAAGCAACCCTTTTAAAATTATAGTGCTCTGCAAAGAGACTAGAAATTTCCAAGAGATATATTTGTATGCATAATAGGTAATACAAACTACACAGTACATCTCATTCGTATTCCTGCCATCAAGGAAACTTTTCCTTTTTGTTTGCATAGTCATATATTATTATTCCTGGGTGGCTTTTCTGAAACAAGAACTAGAAAACACACGGTGCAAAAAAAGAAATGAACTCGATCTCCAGGGTGAAATCAGAGGAGGATGGTGGACATTTAAGGTAAAAACCACTATACTAGAAAAAAAACATATTTTGCCTCATGCTGGTCAATTCAAAGAACAATACAGCAAATTCAATTTATCCTATGCCATTATAATCCAACATAATAGTTTATTAAACAGTGAATTTCCTCTTCTATACATGGCCATGTTAATTTATCCTGAGTTACTGATAACTTACACTATCTCTTTCTACATTCTTTCCTTTACCTCATCATAGATAGTAGCTCTACTGCAGGGGGTCACAGGGCATAAGAGCAGAAGAAGATAAGCATAGGAAAGAAAAAAGGAATTGAGTTAAACAGAAGCACAGAGCATTATCGAGAGACTAGCAATCCATCTTGCTTCACAGACCACAGCCAGGGGTAGATATTTTTCCTTCGGAATGACACATGTATGTGTTTGAAATAATTCATTTGAAAGCTGTTCTCCCTGAACTGATCTCAATTGGAAAAGGGCATTGTTCACGCTGCTGCTGCACAAAACACACCAACAAAATCCCTTTTGATTCAAGATGATCACTGCCTTTGGCATTTCTTGGCCTAAGATGATTATGTTTCAGATTCTGTCTATGGAAGAATCATCCTACAAGAAATGCATTCAAGCGCATACTTAAGTCTTCACACACACTTAAACCATAATGGGGAAGCTTAAAATTAAGCTCTAAAGGTCAGATTTTCAAAGAAATCAATATAAGTTAGGCACCTTAACTTATTAAGCGTTATTTGAAAATTCCATCTGTGAATTTTGGCAGCTGGTTTTTTATCTGTGAGGATCTAGGCCTAATTACTTTCCTTCTCATTGGTGACCTCAAAAAGTCTAGTGGTTAATTGTTTTCCTGATTTAGGGCATGAACACTGTGACCCCTACATGATACTGAAATATTCTGGCAAAGTTAAGGACACTTTTGTGGATTTATGATGTTTAAAATGTAAATATCAAATTTATTACAGAGGTCTAGAGCCTGCACAGGAGGTAAATAGCTGTAGCTCCTTCAGTTGTGGTAGAAATGAATTGATTTTCATGAGTTGAAAGTCTGACTCAAATCTTTTAAAGCTGAATTAATTATTAATCTATTTGCTAGCTGTGAGACTGTCACACAACAGCCTGCACAACTCCAGCACATCTCAACATTTAGCTTTTGCCAGAAGTGTTGCTACTAAAAATGTGTGTGTGGTATGCCTGGTAGACCTGCTTCCCTACTGACCATCTCATGTGAAATAAGATGTTCTGAAGGCAGGGGGGAGGAACACAAGGGAAATCATAATTTCACAAGGAAGACAAGCAAATGAATTACAATAGCTTCCAATGAAGCATTTTAATAATGTTATTCATTATAATTAATTGAGGCAGGAGGGATATTGCTTCAATTCATTTTAATCTAGCTGTTACAAATCTTGCCTAAGAAACGTGAGATGGCTTTACACAGATATGGAAATGTAGAAAGGCTGGATTGTTTTCCTCTCCCTTACCTCCTTGGGAAGAAACAGCCTGGGTTTCCATGGTGCTAATGCACTGCACAGCTTCAGTGGGATCTGATTTTTCAAACTGATGAGCATGTGAGGATCCAGTAACTTAGGCAGGAGCTTAGCACTGTGTGAAGTCAGGAGACTTTTAAAAAAATAAAAGAAAACGTGTTATCCTACATGGTGTGAATGAATGTACATCCCTGGGAATCCACAAAATACACACTAGTTGGAACAAAAGCCATTGTGCTGCTGAACATGTGAAAAAAAATCCACTTACTTGCCAACTGAAGCTATTGAAGTTTTATACAAGGTAGTTAAATCCCTAAGTGTTGTACAGCTCTTAGTTTTATACCACCTGATCCACACCACCAGCAAATTAAATAGGAAA
The DNA here is from genome assembly GCA_033459285.1 of Clamator glandarius. Lineage (NCBI taxonomy): Eukaryota > Metazoa > Chordata > Aves > Cuculiformes > Cuculidae > Clamator > Clamator glandarius. The sequence continues at coordinate 3,911,549 of JAUNZM010000105.1, forward strand.
TCAAGGGAGTAGAAGAAGATCCTCAGGAACAGCTTCTCTTGGCAGAGGCCTGGCCCAGTGATATAAAACCAGCCCTGAAAAATCACCTCCTGTGCCTGCGGTCCATAAGGAATACCTGCAGTAAATTGTTTTCCATGAAAATACTCAGCCAACACTTCATTTGCTGTATCTGGGCTAGTTCAAGCCCAGACTTCTCCATCCTCAGAGGGAGAGCGAGTTCATAACTAACACCCTTTGGCAATATATCCTCTCCAGGATGGAAGTGGGAATTTTTAAAACAGTTTAAATGATCCTGAGGACCGATTCTTACCTGCCACAGAACATCATATATGAGCACTCAGGTTAGATACTTCTTCTAAAAGACCTCTTAAGCTTTTGTGTCTGTTCTCTAATCGTCTTCTACATCAGAAGACAATAAAAATTTAAAGGAGTGAAATAACTTATTTTTCTCTTCTTACCAAAACTTCTTATCATTACTGCAGCACAACTGAACACTTCTCTAGTGGGTTCCTGATTTTAATTTTTAGAAGCCATGTGACAACTAATGAAAATAAAATTAAAACAATACTCAAACATTAATGTAGTTATGGACAAAAAAATAACACATAAGGTTTAAAGAATCAGTGATGCAGCTAAATAGGCTGAAGAAAGCCTTTACACATGAAAAGGAATTATCTCAATATACATGATCCTCTGCAGACCCAGTGTAAGAAACAAACAAAAGAAAAACCCTACTAACATGCTCTGGTTAAGATAATAGAAATCCCATCAGACATATGAGGCTTTTTTGGGTGATCTGGCATACTAGAGATACAAAATTCACCACATGAAATTATGAGACAGGGCATGTGGAAAGTCTCAGCAGTTTCTGCCTTCTAGTTATAAACTTCCTAAAGCTTGGTCATCTCTCCAGCTCCTTTGGAATGAAAATTATTCAAAATCTCAGCTTTTCCTTTTAAAAAATATTGCCACAAAAATCTTCAAAGTATGATTTAGAAACCAGAAGGCAAATGAAGCCTCTACAAATGTACAGTTAAGTATGAAAACCATTGAGACTTCCATAAGCTCCATTTTCCAAACAGGGAAAAGAAATGATTGTTATTTCTGTGATATTTACAAGGTTTTCAGTTAACAGTTCTGACTAAAGCCAGTAAAACAGTAGAAAATATATGGCCAGTGTTGCTACCTCCTCCTACTCTTTGATTAGAAAGATCATATAAATGACAGTATAAAAATGTTTTGAACAATAAGCCATTGTCTGTGCTTGACTGACCCCATGCCTCACTCTCAGCCCTTACACATCTATTTACATTCAGGTCGAATTACGGCAGCCATCCTAACAGCCATGGGGCTACTCGTACCCAAAGCAGAGAATCCTGGAACAGGTAAAGTCTGATGAAAGAAATAGTGTGGTGAATTTTAAATGCCCAAGCTGCTTCCTGTGTGTTCAACTACATTGGAGTTAATGCATCTCAATAGATATTCGTATACATTCAAGGATTTAAACCACTGTGGAATAGTAGATAGAAGTGATAAATAAAATAATGGGTGGAGAGGGGGATTGTCTCACCCATTAGTGGTGAATGGGACCACTTGGCCTGAAAAGAAACTGTTCTGCCTCAGAAAGCTGCTTTTCCTTAAGCCAGCAGGTCTTATTCAACTAACCCAAGCAAAGTCTTCATTTTTTAGTGTTTTCAAGTGCAATCTTTAATAACATCTGTTTGAATTAAAAAAGAACACTATATTTTTCCTTTCCAGTTTCATTAAAAATACTACAATAATCCTTCACAAAAAAATGATTGCAGTTTTTTAGCTCAAACGCTAATGCAAAGCAGCAAAGAAAATTAAATAAAATTCAGGTAAGGAGAAGGTAAGGAGATTTTATTGCTTTTTTCCTGGTATCTGTTCTGCCCGTGAACATATTTTCTTCCAGATTCACACCTAGAATATACATTAATAAATATCCAATGTTACCTGCATTCAACTTTATTTGTTATTAAATATACATAAGATCTGAACGTGTGATAAAAACTATTTTCTTTATATTGTACTTACCAGTAACTGAAGAAGGATGCAGACAGAAACTCATCAAATCATAGAATGGCTTGGGATGGAAGTGAACTTAAAAATCATTTAGTTCCAACTACCCTGCCATGGGCAGGGACACTTTCCACAAGATCACGTTGCTCAAAGCCTCATCCGATGTGGCCTTGAGCACCTCCAGGGGCTGGACTTCCACAGCTCTTCTGGGCAACATTTTCCAGTGCCTCACCACCCTCATGGTAAAAAATTTCCTCCTAATAGCTAGTCTAAATGTGCCCTTTTTCAGCTTAAAAATGTTATTCCTCATCCTATCGTTATACTCCTTGATGAAGAGCCCTTCCTCATCCTTCTGGTAGGCCTCCTTTAGATACTGGAAGGCTGCCATAAAGTCTCTAGGCTAAGCAAGCCCAACTCTCTCTCTTCATATGAGAGGTGCTCCAGCCTTCTGGTCATCTTTGTATCCCTCCTTCGGACTACCTATAACAGGCCCACATCCTTCCTATGTGGAGGAGTCCAGAATTGAATACAATACTCCAGGTGAGATTACATGCTAAGTATATAATCTGGCTTTCAGAATTATTTAGTCCTCCTATCTGCTTTTACTCTTTTTAATTATGTGATAGAAGTGTGATGATATATCCTGAAGCATTTAGTCAATTTTTGCTTAGTTTTCAGAGTGTTCTCTTCATAACTATATTTCTTTGAATGACTCTTTAGGGCCCAAAAGGTTAAATAGGTCAATGTTTCGTTATATCTCTGGAATTTTACATATGTTGATGTTTAGATCTAGCCTGAATTTTTAGGGAAAGTTTTGAAAATAAATATTATTTAAATGTTAATGTGTAGAGCTCATTCTCATTAAAAACTTATTATTACTATAGAAATAGCATTATAATAGTAGTAGTAATACATCATAGTAGTAGCAATACTACATTAACAGAAAGAAGAAATGCCATCATATGGTTCATCTGGCATTATGAACCAAATGAACTTTATGACACTGCTTAATGATATGAAAAAGTAAGAGAAGACTGTCTTCAGCACATCAGAAAGCAAATGAACATTTATTAATTTTTCAATGATTTTTTTTTTTTAATTGTCCAACAGACACATTAAAACCCTTTGCTTCAAATTCTGGCCGAATTCAGATTAAAGAGGATGTTATCATTGGCTTCCAAGAGGCCGGGATTTTACATGAAAAATTATTCACAAACCCCTTCTGATCTGAATGCTAAACATACTTATAATTATTCTAGGCATTAACATTTTAAGATTCTTTTTCCTACTAAAGTATTAGTTAATTACTTTCCTGACAAGTATTTTGGTGATAAGAAAATGGTGATATGTCTGGCTCTAACTAATGCAGTAAGACATAGTCACTCTCCCTTAAGAAGGGCTGGGGGTTGTGCATTTTTTTTGGTTTTTTTCCCCATTTCACTTCCTCAGTGTGCAGCCAGGTGATAGAACATACTCAGCTGGTGAACGTATGCATTTTCCTTGGTTGTCTAAGCACCATCACTATTAGCATAATGGGGCTGACCCAGTGTTTTAGAATAAGAATGTGCTATGTTTCATTTCTGAAAATAAAGTACTACTAATGCCCTGCAGAAACACATTATGTGATTTTTATGAATCACGCCCAGCAACTTATTGTAAGTTAGTACCAGATGGATTTCTGATTAGGTTTCAGCTAATTTAGGAGCCTCTCTATTCTAAGAGAGGTCTGTTTAAAGCCTGATAAAAAATACATGGTATGATCAAGTGCCAGGTGATACCAACACTTGTAATTTGTTGAGTATTTCAGTAGACCCAGGAGAAAGACCTTTACAGAAAGACCTTTACAGATCTCTTCTGCTCCAAGAATTTTACACTTCTTTTGTGTTTCACAGGCTTCCCTGCTGGTGGCATACGTAATCACTGATAAGTTCCTAAAATGTTTCCCTAGAGGTATTTGCTGTCCTACCTACAGAAGAATAATATTACTTCAATAAACAGACTCAGTACAGAGCTGAAGGTGGATAGATAAGCAACATCAGGTTTATTCCAAGAAATATTGATACAATATGATAAAGTCAAAAACGTCATCCTTTTCAGTTTACTAGTATCCTTTCAAAGCACAGGACCAAACCCCAGTTTTACTGCATTTAAAAATTACTGCTTACTTACAAGGTTTCCACATGGAGTTTTCAAGAGCAATTAGCAGTTTCTAATTGTGGCCAATTTAGCAGCTTTTTTTGTCTTCTTGCTTCACATCATAAAAAAGTAACTTCTATTTTTAACTCTGGATAATTTCTTTTCTAGTCTGATATTTCACAAGCACTCCTATTTTAATCTTATTGCTCTGATTCTTTCTAAATTGCTACTAAATCCCAAAATGCAATTCATATACTTCTAAGTAAATTACTTGCCTTAAAAATATAAATTTCCCTTGGTATTTCAACACAGCAGCATCTCAAACATATAAAGATGAGAAAGAACTCCAGTGCCCAAATTACCACACTACAGGTGATGTGCACACCATGAAAAGCATAGCTTTTGTAGTTATATTTTATTCTGAATAGAGTAATAAAAGCTGGTTGGCATCATCAAGCCTGAGAGTTATTTTGAGCATGAAGTGAATTTTGAAACCTCGAGATAGAGGGCAACCACAATTCCATTAAAGTAGGGAATTGAGTCAAAGATGTTCCCATTACTACTGCACTGATACAACAAAATGAAATATGGAGCTGTTTCCACACATTTCTGCCATGATGTATGACAGTATAAATGCAGATGTACCCAGAATAACACAAAGCATTTCAGTTTTATGCCAGGTAGAAGTTATGGGAAAACTCTGATTCTTTTAGATCACAGCTTTAAAATATAAGAAATGAGGAAATAAATACTCACCAGAATGTTCCTAATAGACTCCAATGCATGGCAGGTTGAAGATGACAATGTGCATTGTTCTACAGATGCTCAAAATACAGGTACAGAAATCTGGGGGAAATTACTATCATTGATTTACCTACATCACCAGTTGGTGGTATTACTTAACCATTTCACTTTCCAACTGAAACTGTTTAACATTCTCAATATATTAAAAAATGCACTATTAAAATTCAGATATTACACTTATTCAGCAGAATGTTTATACAGATTACTGTTGATTGGTTTAAGAACAGGAAAAATAGCACAAAACCTCAAGTTAATTTAATGTTAATCCTTCAAAATTGAGCTCTGAGGAAAATGAGCTTCTAAAGCAAAAGACCCCCTCAAGCATTAGCTTGGCCATGTTGCAGAAAGCATCATACATTAAGATTGAATTTATGATACTAAAAAAACCTAATATAATTTGAATTTAACTGGAAACATGAGAAAGAAAGCCAGTCACATTACTATTCATTGATTCACTGATTGTAATGCTTGAAGAAACCATTCCAATCATTTGTACTAACATCACAGGACATAGAATTGTGCTCAATAATGTCTGCATCAATTTCACAGTTTATAATTGAGTATTATAGGCATTATTCTCTATAAATCCATGTTATTCTGTGTCTTCTAAAAGGACTAGAGATCTTTTTAGAAGTTCTCAAGTGATGAAGTTATATTCCAAATTATCAATGTGATCCTATGTAATTATTCATGCAAAACTCAGAGGCCCAGGCTGAGTTCTTAGCTTGACTGAGCTTGGCACAGTGCAAGCACGCTCAAAAAACTCAATTTCTCTTTCAAAGAGAAGTTTGGCATCAAGTGGTAGATAAATTAGAGGTATGTGAATTGCCTGAAGGTCAGAGACAGGACTGGAAATAGGGAAAGAAGTGTCATTGTAGTGCCAATTACACATTGTCTTTCAATGAGACATTCAAAAACTCGCATATTGTACCTTCACTTCATGTATCAGTCACAGTCAGCCTTTAACTGTTCTCTCAAAAAGGAATGGTTCAGCCTATTTTTCATTTTTATAACAAAGCAAACAAAAAAATCATTAATATGTCATCATATATACAGTGCAAGAAAGAAAGAGAGAGAGGATAATAATAATTTGTTTCAATTATTCATGTTTGTGTGACAGGAAAAGATTGTGCACTGCTGAAACACAGTAAGGCCTGACAAAAGGCAGCCTAGTGCACAGTCAGCAAGTTTCTGGTAAGAAAAGTACATCCAGGTCTCCTTGTTGGTTACAGGCACAACTCATGGCAGTTCTTGCAGGTCTATATAAAGACTACTAGTGTGTGGTATGTATACATCTGTGTGGTTCCTCCTGGAGTCATGTGTTTGGGGGCTTGTGAGACTCCCTCAGATCCAGGAACTCTACACACAGCTTTTGGGGCAGGAAGGCAGTGAGTGGTCTTTTATTGTAATCTAGCCCACACTCAATGACAAACCTTATTTTCTGAAAAAGATTTGTAGTTCTACAGTTTTGTGTGGCTTATCAATTGTTTGTTATGTTTGGTTTTTTTCTAATTTATTTGGTTTATTCCTGTTGAAAGCAATGACCACATAATTTTGCCCTCCAAAAATAGGCCAGTGCTGAAGCTTGTTATGCTGGAACAAAGGTGACCAAAATAACCCTAAAATTGCAGTAGAAGTCTGTATTATGATGTTTCTAAAGGGCAGCACATATGAGGTTATTGTAATGGGCTGAAATAATTATTTTAATGAAGATTTAAATTAATAATCACAAATTAATACAGGCTGAACATTTAATATTTCAGACTATTAAATATGTGACCACAGCAGAGTAAAACTAGACAATTTGTCACACTGAATTATTTTGTTATTATTATATTTTAAAAAGAGAGAACATAAGATAAGTATATTATTACCTAAAATAGAATCAATGAATATTTAAGACATATGTAAATTAATTTTAAAGACCTAGAGCTGTTAAGTAAGTAAAAGAGTTTGCAGTAACTGTGTATTTTTTCAAAACCAAACTTCAAAAAAAGTGCTATGAAGAATTCAAGGCAAAGATATTGAGATTCAGAATTAAGGAGCCTCGGGGTGTGGGAACGCTTCATGTAATATATTTGTATACCTATACTTATACATATCTCTGTGTGCATCCATATGTATGTAGGCACAATGTACAGATAAATGAAATAGATTATCTTAGCTCACAACCTATATGTCCAAAGAGTGGCCAATTCCGATGCAAGAAGTTTCATTTATCTATTGTACTTACAAAAACAAAAAGGTAATTTCTTCAGTTTCAGGCACACTGAAATTCTGAGCCTGGAACTTCTGTAGTACTTGAATTCATATGGAAAAATAGATGCTCAGTTTTGGAGCAAAGTTGAAGCTGTTGAATTCAATGGACCCTACACTTCATAACCTGTTTTCAAATTGACTTCAGGCTTGTATTTTGTAGTAGTTAATGTCTGAAATGCACTTGAAAAGCACTTCCTCTTAAACACGTAATTCATGTGGGATATTATATACATCCATTTTTAACAAACAAAAACCAGTATCTTAGTATCTTATTATTTTGTAAAGCGTAGCATGTATTAGGAGACGAACTAAACAGATTTTCAGCACTTCACATTGGAAGAAGTATGACTATTAGCAAGGGATTTCAGAACTTTCCTATTACTTTATATTATAGTCCAGTTAATCTCCCTGGAAATAAATGAAATGACCTTTATGGCAACTAAATATGAACAGCATATGTTCCTTGACTCTTAAATGTACTGGCAGTTTTTACTTTGATTTTCTTTCCAATTAAATGTAAGGCCTCCCACCCCCATAATATAGTGAACATGATGAAAACTAAGTTTGTCTGATCCTTTGCTTCCCTCATCTATGGAGGGTAAATGTGTATTTATTAATGCCAGTGGCTGCAGAGGAGGTGGACTGGATCTCCAGGAAGTGTGAATCAAGTGCAAATCAATTTAAGTCACAATTTATGCCAGCTGAAAGGCATTACTATCTTATTTAAATTATTACAAAGAAATGGGAAGTTATTACTGAGAAAAAAAAAAAGATAAACAATAATTACTGTGTGATCAGTATTTAATTCCTGTCAAAATACGGCTGCAAATTAATGGTTTCCTTTGATATTGTGATGTTCTGGGATATATTATCTCCTTCCCTGGCAGTGTTTATCCAAAATTACCAGACAGGCTACAAGAGAACCTCAAAATGTAATGGTTCAAGAGTACATACACATATATATCTTCCCTAAATAACTTCTCTTAGTATAGTGAAAATGTAATTTTCTGGCATTTAGAAAATGTAAAATGTTCTCTAGTAAACAAAGCCTAATTTTACTGATATGACAAAACAGAAAAAAATATGAAAATATGGTTAAAGGGCGCTTTGAGGATATGATGCACTAATCTACTAAAAAATTACATTGACATCACATTTCCATTAATAAAAAGAAGACAAAATCATATTTCTTTGTGTTGAAATACTGGCTGTACATAGATTATTAATGCAGTACCAAACAAAACGTGGATTTTCCTCTTCCTTTTTCTGGTTTTAGAGATTGAAGTCTCTTCCAGGTAACCACAACTACTTTAACAATGGTGGTCTTTATTAACTAAATCTGTAACACTTTTCATGATGAATTGTTCATTTCAGATGAGTTATTCATTATAAAAGTGATGAAAGTATGTTATTGAGAAACTAAGGACCTAATAAAATACTCATCAAATGTAAAAGCCTACAAATTTTCTTCTAGGGAAGCATATAAAGGATTGTCAGAATGTCAGAATTCTTAGCTGTAGGCAAAACAAGTAGCTCATTCTGTTTTAACAGCAATAGTATACATCTTAGGCAATCAATTATAATCGACATTTTGTTAGAATAGAAGCATCCATTCGATACAGAATAAGCACTTTCCATTGTCAGTTGCTAATCAGTTCCTTCTGTAAATCTAACTCAGAGACTGTGTTTCTGTTCTAATTTTATTTCAGATGCAAACAGCTAACCATGAGTAAAATGAAGTAGCAATTCTGATTATTGTCTCCCACTATTAATGCAGTAGAATTCCTTGGTTTACTTTCATGTCCTCTCAATGATGTAATGAAATTTTTACAAGTATATAAAAAATTTAAGAATTTAACTGTGTTAACGACACAATGCAGTTTACATGAAATGACAATAAAATCAGTTTTTTTCAGTTACTCTTCAGATCAGTAGTTTCAGTTTGAACAAGTGATACAGAAAAATATTCTAACTTCAATGTAAGTGGAGTAATGTTGGCCACTGCTGTAAATTTCTGTTAAGTATTTTGGAGTCTACATTTAGTCATATTATAAATTCAAGTTTCAACTGAGTTTTGTTCCTCAGAGATAAGAAAGAATATTTGTGTGCACATAAGGACATTAGGAGCAGTCCATACATACAACAGAGCTCAAAAGAGGATTTTTTTTTTACTTTTTACTTTCAAATTCTTCCAGTCATACTAGAATAGGATGATTAAAACAAGACATGGACTGGCTGAGAAACTCAAACAATAATAACAGCTTTGGCACTTTGAACCTTGATTGTGGTCTTAATGAACTTGATTGAGATTTGCCTTAAAACAAACAACAAATTTTGTCCACTTTATTTTGATGACTCTCCTAATGGAACACAGCTCCAGCATGTTGTGCCATCTCTATTAGCTGACTTCTTCCAGCTTGGAGAAACTTGTTTTATCTATTTATTCACTAGAAAACAGCCTGTTGTCGCTGACTGATGTTGATCTTCTTTATGCCTGCTGAAGTTTCATCTTGCTCCTTTGTTTTAAACCCATGAGATCAGCTTTCCTTCTTTTCTTATTCCCATAACCACTTTCTGAAATTCTTTATTTTGAGTTTCCTTTTCTTGAATACAGATCTTCAAAATCATGCACAAAATTGCCAATGAAGTCTTAGCAGATCTTTGCACAAGACAGGATGCTTGTTTTGTTGGAAACATGAACAGGAGGCACCACAGGATTGCGTCAGCCCTAGAAACGTAACATATCAGTATGAAACCAAAAAAGAATTGCATTATTTGTTGATACAAAGTAGTCCACTAAAATATTTTGAATGAAAAAATATATTTTTTAAGAAAAAAAGGAATATTTTTAGGCTGTTCTATACATAAAAATCACATATACTACACCATTATCTTGTCAAGTCACAGAATAGAACTCTCACTCAGCTCACTCTATAAACTGCAAATCCTTTCCAATACTTGGTTACCAATAATAACCAGCCAACAAAACTGAGTTTAAAAAGAAAACAAAATGGAATATTCTTTTCTACAAATGACAGTTACTGTCATCAAAAGCCAGCAATAATTGTGTTCCACAGGGGGATTCTGTAGCATGGCTGAAAGGTGAACATATGTTAGCAAACAACACAAAAGAAAGGAAATCTTCTCAGACCAATTTATAAGCTGCCCATCCCTTCCATGAAAGGGCAGACCTAGCCTGGAAAACTGCACAAATGCAAAGCTTCTAGTCCATGGGATGTAATTTGGCTAAGCATGGAGCCTGAACATTTTGCCCAAGAAGAAGATGTGCTGGTCATTTAAAACTGACGACAAATGAAAAAGAGAAAGTTGGTAACAACATCAACTCTTCCTAGTAATAAATAAGTCAGTGGAGACAAGTAAACTCCATGTCTATCTATAGCTCATGTTTGATCTTTTTAACAGATTGTGGTTAGCACATTGTAATGGCTAAATTACAAAGATGAAGAAGGAATATGAGGTCCGACACACAAAAAAAAGATTGTGAATGTAACTCTTTCTTTAACAGATTAAGAAAATCAGCTATGATCACCTTCAAAATAGTTCCTTTCTGAGTTGACACACAGCTGTATATGATTCTGTCAATGTTCAAAACAATTCCACAGACCACCTTCTGAAGGGCTGTTGAGAAACTGTCTGTCTTCTTTTCAAATCTTCTGTCAACAAAAAATGGGTTCCTTTGAACACCAACCTGATCTTTGGTATTTTTTCACCATAAGCCTCAGTCGATAATTGAAAAATTTCCATTCTGGGTTACTTAAGTTTCCCGAGAAATTTTACATTAATTTGCTATTCAGTCTTGCACATCAACATTTTACAACCAAGGCTATGAAAATATCTATACTTGAATATGCGTCCACTCATACTGAGTGAAGAAATCAAGCTGAGTCTTGTCTCATTGTAACAGGTTAGAACATGTTCTGTAACCATCTCTTTGTCTATCCTCTCCCATTCTTGGTTCCCGAGCTATATGTAGGGTTAGTCTTGGGTTTTTGTTGAACCTTATCAGTCACAGTGGAGGAATTTTTTCCATTGCCTACTAACTTGGAACAGTCGAAAGCATCATTTGAAATTAGGCTAATTTACAAACATTGTGAATTAAAAATAACTGTGAAAGACATGGAAAACTACTAGTTTTCACAAATCCAGCATAATTATTTTCAGCTTTTCTCATGATAAGCCATTAGCCAGCTCACTTGTATACATGGACTACTTAGAACGATGCACCATAATGTGTGTTTACTGTTGAAACAAAGTTGTGTGTCATCGGCACAATAAAATTCTTTCAACCCACAAGAAATAAGGCTCCTAGGTGCTTTATATACCTCCCTGAACAAGAGATCTGATGGGTTAGATTCTCAGCATGCATCAGCAACACTCCAGTAAGGACAGAAAGTTGTTTGGTATTGTTTTCTCTGTCTTCTAGAAAACAGTGAGCCTGGATCTGAGATGTAAATCTGTGTAGCATGAAAGTAATTGGAGGTAGTAAGTAAAGATTGCCGCTTGATTAAAATATTCAGTAAATATGTTTATTTTTAGTCTTGGACACTTAGGCTGTGCCTAGTGTAGTAAATTACAAATACTTGGAATTATTTCCTGGCACTGAAGCCAGCTGGCATGGAATGGCCTCTGTCTATACTATGAAATTATCTTTTTCTTATTATAATTGTCATTTAGGCCTGTGCTAATTTCCCAGCCATGCTCAGGATTTGTCTGGACAGCGTTAGCTGGCCCAAGCCTGAACCATGCAAGAGATTTTTCTGACAATTTAACAGTATAGACAATCAAGTTCCAATGTCCTGAAACTATTCATTTTCTTAGCACTTTAATATATTCATTTGATTTTATTGTAGATAAATAGTCTAATATGTCAGATTCTCGGTTCTGTTCCTGTTCTATTTAGGAGCTGACAATAAGAATGTTACATCTGACCATGCAGATGGATGCGGTTCAATAAAACGATGTTCTGGGTGGTGAATTAAACTGAAGAGACACTACATGGTTAATTTGAGGTAATTTATTAGTTTTAAGGCAGCTTGCAAATATTCGGTAATCTATTAAATTAAAATAATTATTGATTCATGATGAAGGAAAAGATGTGTACATGTACAAAACAAATAAAGCAATATACTCTATAAATATGCCTCTCAGGAAATGGAAAAGCAAGGAGAGAGAGAAGGGTTAGGAAGAGGGGAAGAGAGGCAGATTAAAAAAGAAGGAAGCAGAGAATTAGTGGAAAAAGTATAGTTTCGTCTCCCTGATGGATCCTACAATAAGGATGATGCCTATATTCTTGGGAAAGGGGGAGTGTTCAGTTCAAATAAGAAGACTCTCCCCTTTATGCGGTTTGGTGCCAGCTAACCATGTCCATTTATACCAACTGGGCATCCCTCAGGAAGAGGCTTTTTTTGCATAAACTGTCATATGCTGCTTCCAGGTGAAGATGTGAAGTTCTTCTCAGGAGCACTGGGCAACCTGAAGCCCTCCTGAAATTAGTTACTGATGTGTGATCTCTCTTCACCTGCTCAAAGAATTTTTTAACAATTACAAAAATAATCACAAAACATAAGACATTATAAGACTAGGCATTACAAGCATGAATACATGAGACTGTAAACCTTTAGTAGCAGTGCTTTATGCACTACAAATTTTACATTATCTACATTATCTATTATCTATGATTTTTTCATCCTGACATACTTGTTTTAATAGACTGTATAGTTCCCACCTCATTTACTTATCAGCTCAACTGAAGTGAAGAAGAAAAATAATTTAAAGGCCAGTAAACTGTAAACTTTGAAAATATGCTTTATTGAATTTACTGCTGTTTGAAATGGAAAGAAATTGAAGAGTCAATATGCATCCTGGCTTGATTTCTATTCACCATTACAGTGTTCGTATGGGTACAGGTAGAACTTCTCCTGTCAGTGTGATCACAAAGACACTACATTGCCTCTTTTTCAGTCCTTGTGGAAATAAATCATCAGAACCAGGTGCCACTACTTTTCTGCTCAGTGTGTCCTGAGAAGCAGATGCAGTAAATTCTACATCTGTGACCTTTTCAGTATTCTGTGTTTTGACTGAGTGTCCGTTCTAGCCACAGGTTGCTGAGGTTACAAACAGAAGAGGATAGGAATGGCAAGCGAATCAAATTACAGAATACTAAAAAGGTCAGAGTAGTACCATTTATATTAACCTTCACAGAGCAAATCGGGCACAATAAGTTATATATCTGTCTCACCACAAAAATTTTAATGATTCAGTAAACAACAACCGTTACAAATTCACATTTGTGACAAACATTTTCACTATAAGGAAATAGATAAAATATCCAGTGTTCACATTCTATACTTAAAAATGAAGTCTCTTGGAAGTTTTGTTGTTTCGCAATAGCACCATTAATTTCAGAAATAAACTTGAATAAAGTCTTCTGAAAAAAAATGCAAAATTATGTTCAGCTAAAATAATGATAACTTGACAATAAATTGGCATGTTTCTATGTCATGACTTTTTCCAGCTATTTTATACACATTGTAGTCAGATGAACTATTTTACATACAAGGCTGCTTTTTCTTTGATTGAAATTCTTAGGTGGCCGATAGTCCTCCTTTAAATTTCTACAAATTACTACTAACCATAATATTTTCTAGTATGCTTTTGGATTTATGTCTGTCAGTACATCTAATTAGGATGTTCTATCTCATTGAAAAGTCTTTAATCTTACTTGCAGTCCACTACATCGACCAAATTTCAGAATGAGTTTCCAATACACTTATACAGTCCATTATTATTTTAAAGATTTTCAAAACCCTTTAACAGATGCACTGATGTGGGAGGCTTCTTACATTTACTGTGTGACATATTTACCCATCAATCATTTTCTCATTTTCCTTTTCTTTTTTACAATAGCTAATATCATAGAAGCAAATCTGAGTTTCAATTATTATTTTTATTCATTTATTTCAGGAAGTTTTTCTTTTTATCAAAACCACAACCATGTAATCTGAGTAAAGCATGTAACTCACAGTAATGTAGAACATCCACTTAGTATTTGGTGTGATTTATTCTACTCTACACAAAGAGGGAACATATTTAGGACAGTTTTCTCTTAGTTCTTATTTATTATATTTCCTTCCTCCTGGAAGCAGCTTCTAAGTTAGGTGTGGGAGAAAAACATGAGCATGTTTTGCCTTCTGAGCATCAGTTGTAAAGGTCTAACAGATTTAACACCCAGGTGGTCTTATTTTTACTACACTTTGAGCTGCAGCAGTGATTAATATCCAAATAATGTTACTGAAAAAGAAAAGTCTTTCTCCAGGAAAGTTTAATATAGAGAACTACTTTTTAAGGAACTTTTAAAAATTACTCATCCACTTATACCCAGTGAGCATAATTCTATATTCTTCTAAACAATCAACATGGTTTCCTTAAAAAGTAGTTCTCTATATTAAGCAGATTATTGCTTGACAAAGATCAACAGAAAAAAAATCCTTTTGTTAATTATTGTTTAACACATATATCTACCTCAGTTTTTTACCCAGTGAGTCTCAGTACTCAGGGGAGTTTAGAAAACAAGCACTAAGGAAGATTCCAAGAGGTTGAGAACATTAATATAATCTATGACAAAGAAAAATCTCACACCACAACTATGCATATAGCCTGATCTTTCAAGGCCAAATAATACCTGCCATAAATAAACAATAAAGCCTGGCTTTGTCTGTATTTTTTGTTTAGAAGTAAGTATGTCAGGAACATTTTATTTATTTCTTTTTCATTTCAGATTGAGAAGATATCATTTTACTTAGGCATCAGGTTATCTACAGTTTTACACTGTCACAGGGTTGTTCTGGGCATACCTTCAGGGTGAGATGATTCTGGAAGAAGTTTCTGTCCTCTGAAAATTCAATCTTTTTGAACACATTGACCACTTTTTTCTCAGTAATACCCACCAATGTTTTGTCTATCTGAAGCAATTCCATTTGCTTTTCCATTTTTTTATCCCTATGCAGTCCCCAGTTATAGTTGGAATATCTCATATATAGATAGTAAAGAGTTTTCATTTTTTCATGAGTGATATTGGCTCTTTTTTTTTTCTTTTTGTTTCCTTCAGGCAAGACAACCATCTGTTCCCTTGTTCTTTGGATCATATTACTTTTAATATTTAAATACCAATGATTTGTTTCCCAACATATGTTTTTCACTGTTTCCTAATCATTCTGAACATATACTATTCAATCTGTATTACTATATGTTTCCCTATATAGTGAAAATTTCTTTAAGAAAAATGGATTTTCCTGTACAATCTTCCATGCTAAGTGATTTATAAACCTTGAAGTGGGAACTACACAGGGAGTGCAAGCAGGGATGGGTAACCTGGGATGTGTATAGGGACACTGCCCGGATGTGTAGGGAGGAAGTCTGGAAAGCCAAGGTGAAGCAGGTGCTAAACTTGGCAAGGGAAGTAAAGACTAACTAGAAGGGCTTCTACAGGTGCATGAATCAAAGATGAAGGTTAAAGAGATAGTATCCCCACTGGTAGTTGGGAATGGTGACCTCGTATCAATAGAAGAGGAGAAGGCTGAAGTACTCAACAATATTTTTGCCTCAGCCTTCACCAGTAACTGCTCTCCTCACCCCTCCTGGGTCATGGGAGAGCAAGATGGTAACCAGGGGGATAAACCCCCTCCCACAGTAGAGGAAGATGAGGTTTGTGACCACCTGAGGAACTTGAACACACACAAGTCTATGGGGCCTGATGAGATGCATCCCAGAGTCCTGAGGGCATTGGCAGATGTGGTTGCCAAGCCACTCTCCATGATATTTGAAAAGTCATGGCAATCAGGAGAAGTCCCTGGTGACTGGAAGAAGGGTAACATTGTGCCCATTTTTAAAAAGGGCAGAAAATATGACCCTGCAAATAACTGACCTGTCAGCCTCACCTCTGTGCCTGGGAAGATCATGGAACAGATCCTCCTAGAAGCTCTGCTAATGCACATGGAGGACATGGAGGTGATTAATGGCAGCCAGCCTGGCTTCACCAGGGACAAATCCTGTATAACCAACTTAGTGGCTTTCTATGATGGGGTAACTGCAGCAGTGGACACAGGTAAAACCAATGGATATGATATATCTGGACTTCTGTAAAGCCTTTAACACTGTCCCCCACAATATCCTCTTCTCTAAATTGGAGAGATATGGATTTGATGGGTGGATGCTACAGTGGATAAGAAACTGATTGGAGGGTTGTATTCAGAGAGTAGTGGTCAATGGCTCAAATTCCAGATGGAGATTTGTGACAAGTGGTGTCCCTCTGAGGTCTGTACTGGGACCGGTGCTGCCTAATATCTGCATCAATGATATTGACAGCAGGATTCAGTGCACTCTCAGCAAGTTTGCAGATGACACCAAGATGAGTGGTATAGTTGCCACACCAGAAGGATGGGATGCCATCCAGAGGGACCTGGACAGGCTGGAAAAATGGGCCTGAGGGAACCTCATGAGTTTCAACAGGGTCAATTACAAGGTCCTACACCTGTGTCAGGGAAATCCCAATTTTCAGTACATGATGAGGAATGACATGACTGAGAGCTGCCAAGCAGAGAAGGACTTGGGGGTGCTGGTCGATGAGAAGCTCAACATGGTCTTGCATCTCAGAAGGCCAAACATATCCTGGGCTGCATCAAAAGAAATGTGGCCAGCAGGTTGAGGAAAGTGATTCTGCCCCTCTATTCCTCTCTTGTGAAACCTCATCTGGAGTACTGTCTCCAGTTCTGAAATCCTCAATATAAGAAGGATATAGAACTGTTGGAATGGGTTCAGAGGAGGGCTACTAAGATGATCAAAGGGCTGGGTCACCTTCCTATAGGAGGACAGGCCGAGGCAGTTGGTGTTATTCAGCCTGCAGAAGAGAAGGCTCAGACGAGATCCTCCAGTACCTGAAAGGGGCCTACAGGAAAGCTGGATAGGGACTATGCATAAAAGCTTGTGGTGACAGGACAAGGGGTATGGGTATGAAGTGGAGAGGGGCAGATTTAGACTAGACATTAGGAAGAATGAGAGCGGTGAGACATGGGAGCAGGTTGCCAAGGGAAGTTGTGGATGCCCTATCCCTGGAGGTGTCCAAGGCCAGGTTGGATGGGGCCTTGGATAACCTGACCTAGTGGGATGTCCCTGCCCATGGCAGGGGGATTGGAACTAGGTGATCTTCAATGTCCCTTCCAACTCTAACTATTCTATGATTCTATGATTCTATGATTCTATGATTCCATCCCTTAGCAACTGGCATCAAAATTTATCACAGCTAAATGAATCATAGCTACATGTACCAAATATTCTTTCAATCTAATTCTGAGTTTTCAAACAAATAAGGAAAATAACATACATACATTGACATGATCCTAACACAAGTACAAATATCAAAGGTGAATGAGTGGATACTTGCATGTATGATTCATGAAGTACCACATGTAACTGCATAAACATGCAGTTTTATTTGCATCTCATTTTGGAAACACAGTCACATACCTTGACAACTCATTAACTATCACAATGAGCTTTTTTATTTGTTTCTGAATATGCTGAAGATCAATTTAACCTGCATTAGTTGGTTTAAAGATGATTAGGGAAATAAGTTATTTTTTTAAAATTCTTCAGAATACTTACCCCTGTTTATGTACATGAGTGTATTTGACATCTGTGCACTGAAATACAGATTCTGAAGAGTAGTTTATAGGAAGGCAATTCCACTCACCCACTGAAGACGTACCACTACTGGAAACGCAGTATCACCTATACATCTGAAGTTTATAACCTGAACAAATACAAAGTAAATAAAAAGTTAATTATACCATTTTTGCTTTGCACCCTCATCACTTTGTTACTTTTCCACCCCTGTTTTCTTTTTTTAACTTTAGTCAGTGACAGTTATACTCTGCATATCAAATCTGCTTGGCTATGTCTCACAGAGTGTAAGGGGTACAGAAGTAACCAGAGCTGGCAAAATGTAAAGGCTGCCTGTCAAGAGCAGTTGGGACTGTTATCTGTGTTTTATTCAGAAATTTCCTGCTTTCTGAATAATAGTTTACAGATTTGCAAATGCTTTTGATCTAGCTGCAGAAATATATATATGTATATGCACATGTGTATGTAACTACAACAATGCCTTGCATGATAAGTCTACAAGAAAAATCTACTGCAACAGAAGAGAGTCTGTAACATCAGTCAAATCCCTACTAGTATAGAAGTGCCTTCTATAGGACAGTGATGTGCACAGGTTATTTCTTAGAAATTGTACTTTGCATAGCTGTGGTCTCACATTGACTTTAAAAACTGGTATTGGGGGCGTGGGAGGCACAAGTAGTCTGTTACAGCACCAAGGACTTCCAGGTTGTTTGACGTCCTCATTCTGATTAACCCTCCCCTGCCATTAACCACATCAATTCATCTGCTATGACTGAACAGTCAGGTAATCGTTTGCATACCACATCAGATGTTGCCCCAGGGAGCACAGTGTCATGTGGAAAAGTATGGTCGTATTGGGAGACTTCTCCGTTCTACAATATTTATATCTGTACCAGAATACATGCAGGAAGCTGCCACTTGATATGGGCAAGATGGGTGGAATGTTAGTCATCCCTCCACATCACCCATCTTGCAGCTAATTCTCCAACTGTTTTTTGTTCACCTGCCCTCTTATGCACTCCTACCTGTTTGCATGCTTTACTTTCTGCTTGCTTTATCCTTCAAGCCTCAGTTTGAACTGGCATCCCTGCATGAGCTTAAGGAAGATACTGTTAAGGAAAAAAAGGCATAATACAGCACCAAGCACTGTGGACAATCTGAGCAACCTTTCTTGAAATCAGATTTTAACTTGTGAGAACTCTCTCCATCAGGCTGGGATTTCTCGGAGGACATCAGAATGCCTGTCCAACAAAGGACTGGGAAGAACTGGACACCCAAATGTCTTGGCCTCCTTTAAAAAGTACCTTCAGTAAGGACTTCACACTGTGTCGCATGCAGCAGGAACCCAATCTCAACACTGAAGTTAGCAAAAGCTAACTCTGGGAGGGGAAAAGAAATCCAAACAATGTATGAAACCATGTATAGATTCAGAGTGGAAACAGAGAAACAATTCATCTAAATGTTGACTGTACCTGACTTTTCAAATGCCACAGTCCAGTGGTTTTAACATTCATAAAACAAAGCTAATCTGAGGAGATGATATTTTCTCTTGATTATTATGCAATCCTCTTAAAGTCAAATCCCCTTTCAGGTAAAATGTCACTGGAAGTAATTTAATTATAGCAAGAATTATAATTTCCACGGAAAAATTCTGAATTTATACAAAATAGTTTTAATAAAACCTGAACTAATGCTGAGGTCACAGGAAGCAAATACCTGTGCTGGCATGGAAACAAGGGGAAATAAATGAACATGATCCAAAACCACTGATGTGACAGTTAGACTGTACAAGAAAACTAAGCTCATAAATCAACACCTGGCTCTTATGGTAAACACCTCGTGTATACTTGAAACTGACACTGAGGTCATCTGGAATCATGACCTTGTAGATTTCTTTTTATTCACCATCCCACACCAAGCACGTGTACCTCTGGGCTATGTTTCTCATTACAATTCCCTTTTCCAGAGGGTAAGAGGGCTAGTATTCACCCCAATTTAAATGCCACCTCCAGACGGACTCCTGATTGTACATGACTAACTTTCCAAATTGTTACCAGAAAAAGCAACATTTTAAAGCAAATGCCACTGTGGTCCTATGTTCCTCCCAGTGGTGACATGTCTTGACTAATGTGCAGTCTTCACAAACCAATAATCATCTTCTAGTTCTGGAGAATTAGGGATACAGAGATTTAGGAATTACAGGTTAGGGACTTGAAGCTGTCAGTGAAATCACACAAAACATCTATCAGAAAGCAATGCAATGTGCATCAAGTATGCTTTTCTACCTTTACTCAGTAGGTACTCCATTTTTACTCTATATTACGGTACTTCTACTTCCCTCCAATAATACCTGGAATGACATAAGACTGACACCAACTGAAGAATGTAGATGGAAAGCCAAGATATTAACTTACTAGTTGGGTATAAGCTGATATTTTATGTAATTGATTTGATTGAAGCGTGAGTCTGATTGTGGTCTTGTTAAATTTTTGGTTTTGGATTTTTTTCAAGATTACATAGTTCATATGGGAGAGATGCCTGAGATCTGAGATTTTGATATCCATGTTACCCTGTTATGTTCTCCTTGTGTTTCAAGCTCTTGTTAAAATCCAGTGAAGCTGGAAATTGAGATAAATAAAAGAAAATAACAACATGCTGTACAAGTCCTTACTGGTTTTACAACTCATTTGAAGTTATGTAGTGCAGTTTACATGTGTATTTAAAAGCTCCATAGTAATTTCTTAAAATAAAATATGTAGTAAAAGAAGGAGAAAAAGAAGAGAAGGCAGACCTTTTGAAGGTTTCTAGTTTATAGATTCACATAAGTGTATCCCTTTAAGGAAAACATATTTTGTTATTCCTGTCTGACATTTACATACTTTCAGGTTCGTCTGAATTTCTGTGAATAAAAAGTATTGGTGTTCCTAATGTTTTATCTTTGCTGTTTTATTTTTATTCTTGACTTTTGGTATTTAATTCCCTTTAGCATTCTCTCCAGTGTTGTTTGTGACTGTTGTCTGTCTCTAATAGGATGAATTACAGACTCTCATTACAATTACGTAAGAACAGTGCACCACTATACAGATGCAATGCCAGACTACGGTGTTTCCAGCCCAGTTCAAGAATTTTTGTACATACTACTCCTTTTCCTTCACTAAGAATAGTTCTACCAAACACTAGTTTTAGCCATTTTGGCCAGCTTTCTGGGAAAATTAGGAAGTAAAAAGCCATTCCTTCATTCCTGGCCATTCATTAACATCTGTTTGGAAATAACAGCTGAGCAGAACCAGTCTGTCTTTATATGGCAGTTTCTCCACATATCGTATAAGGAAGCATGAAAGAAAAACTATCTGGCTTCTATTTTATCTATGCTTGAATGCCAGATTTTACTCTTTCTTTCTTTTAATTTTGTTCTTTTTTTGCATTCTTTCCCTTTTTTAATATTTCTGTTCTTCCTTCTTTTCATTCCATTTCACTCTTTGTATTTTAATTTGTCTTTCCACACTTCTTTTCTGCCACTTTTCCTACTCCTTTTCATCTTTATACCTATCAGTTTTCTTTCTAATCTCTCTTATTTTCTTTAACAATTTAAAGCATCATTTTTAGATTTTGCTGAGAAACTTTTCACAGTGTTAAGTGATCATGTAAAATAGTACTGTGGAGTTTGAAAGTACATACACCTTGGGTTCCAAATTAAATTTTCTCCTCTTACAATTGAAGTAATTTCTATTTGTATTTTGTATTTTTTAATTAATCATTTCCTGAGCGTAATGTTGATAGGAAATAATGTCATACACAATTCTGTCTTCCTAAAGAATATGGACAATGAAATTGCCAAAAGGTCCTTTCTGATTTTTAATCTTGTCTCCTATAGCAGCTGCTAACTTTTTTTCCACAAACTCTCACCAATTTGATTCTTAATAAGACACTAGGATGTTAGCCTGTCTGAGACCTCAGTCTCTTTACAGTTGTATCTAAACTGGAGAAAGTATTTTCCAAGATATAGGCTTTGGGTTGTTTTCCCACAAACCCCAGGACTCTAATTTATTTACAGTTCCATAAACATAAATAACGGTTTCATAAACATTAAGTGACCTTCTCTTTTATTCTGTAATATCATACTCTGTAAGCAAGTACTTTAGTCTTTTAAGTTTCAGTTGCAAAATATAACTCTAAAATTGATAGTCCAAAATGCTGGCAGATAGATTCTGATCTGTGAGATTCATGTCTAGCACACTCTTATTTTTCATCCAATCCAGTATACTATAGATAGTTTTGACAAAGTAAACTAAAACGAGCATACAAGGAGATAGAGTTGCAGTAATGTTTAAAAAAATAACTGAAGCATGGACAGTGTGGAAATTTTCCATCCTTCTTGAATGTCAACAGTGTGCTGCAGTCATGTTCAGTGCCACAACAATATTGCAGCAATCTGTGAAGTATATAAACTTATCCTAACAGTATAAAATGTTGTCGTGCATGAGATATCAGAAAAAGTTGCAGCTTGTCTAGGTGTAGCGCATAATAGTTGTGAAGACAAATATGGGTGGATTTTTAAAAAGGAAAATAAAAAAAGCCAGTTCCACCCTTCACCTAAAACTAAAACATGGGGTCATTTGCAGGTAAAGATCAACTGCAGTACAGATAATCCCTGATTCTATACAATCCAATTAAAAAAAAAGAAGAAATATCAAGAAAATGCCTTTGCCTACAACCACAGTGAGAGCAGGTCATGGGTACTGAATGTTCTTTCTCTTTTGTGTCAACTTAATTGTGATTTTCCTGTATGACATCCAAGTTACATAGAGATCAAAAGCTAGTTCAAGTTTTGGTTATTTCATATAATGTAATTTAATATAGCTTGCATACACTAATGTAAAATATGACATTTTTACTTTAAAACATAATATACTGAAATAGAAAGGGACGAATCCACCTGTGAGCAGGAGTTGTGCAAATCGTTGTCCCTTTGGCACATTTAGTTTTTGTTAAAGCTGACAGCAAAAGCTTAGTCATAGGGGCCAAAACGTGCTGTTTTAGCTCTATAGACAACAGAGAGCTTGTACTGAGGAAGAATTTGGTCCTTAAAGTTAGTACGAGCCACATGTACATATCAAACAAAGACCCCCCTCGAGCACACTGCTAAGGCAGAAATGTGCTCAGCTATAATGACATTATAAAGGTAAGCTGTAAAAGCAGTCACACCACTGACTAACAGGAAATATTAGGTTGGTGGGATAAATCACATCTTATGCTTAATTCACTGGTAAATTGCATTAGAGGTGTACAGTGTGGGAGCAGAGAATGCACACTGAGTAAAAAGCCTTGTTCTTTCACTTAATTTCCTGGAATATTGAAAACTGTTCTTTGAAATTTGCTGGTGTGTGAAATCCTCATACCTACACGGTACTGTGGCTTATTACAAAAAGACCACCTCATTATCACATCACAAAGTATCCTACAGCAGAAGAAAAACATCCTCTTGCCTTTCACAAAACCACTCCATTTGTTTAGACATATTCAATGCCAACACTTCTGAATCAATGTCTGGAAATGTTTCCAAATGAATGACCACCAATTTTGCACAAAGGGCTAGAAGGAGGCAGTTGTGCTAGGACAAAACAAAGCGTTTCGAACAGTGTTCAGAAATCTGCCAAGGCAGTGGTCAGTTGTTTTGCTTTGCCTCCTCTCCAACACATTTTTTTCCCCACCTTCCATTATTTTATCATCTCTCACTGATAAAGTCTAGCTACCCTGGCAAGGGTTCAGGAAGCAAAACTGAGTACCCAATAATGTTTGCTGCTGGAGAGAAAGAAGCATCTATTTCAGCTCTAAATGGTTTTCAGTTCCACGGGTGCTGAAACTCCATGTTATCTATAACTTTGTCAACTAATGGGTATTTTATCTGGAGTTGTTCTAAGAATAGCAAAAAATGATTCATGTATGTGGCAGACTAGGTCCTAAAATGTAAGTTGTAAACTGCACAGCTTAAGGATGTAAGTCGGAAGATGAGAAATAACTCTGTGACCCTGAAGATACCAGCATACACATTCAAAAAGTGAATGGTGCCATTAAAATTCCAGGCTCACAGTATCCATGTTGTTTAAATACCTTACACATATTCCTTTTTATTTCTTTGTTTGCTATTGCTCCAGCTCTTCATTTTTCAGCTTCTTGCAGTAAATCCAGGGCCAGAAACAGCAGCACAGGATACTTCAACTTTTGCTCTGTGAATTTCACACTCTGTACAGGATGATGACTAAAGCTGACAAATATTTTCTAAGTTATCAAATAACATCATCCAGCTTCATACATTGATTGTGTTTTTTTTCTAAGGGCTATGGCAACAGATGTTAACGTGGTATAAATGAACACATCAAATTTCTCAGACCCATGATGACAAGTCTTAGGGAAATTTACTTGCATTCAACATGATACCTGACATTTATCTGTTGCTCTCTGTTATATTAAATTACTCTACTTCCACAAAAAGATTGTTATATCCTACTACAGTGTAACATAAGGCACATTTCTTGAGGAGGATTAATCTCTCTTTCCTGTTTAGCTTTATGTTAAAACAATATTACAAATTCTGTTTTTCACTAACACTTAAGAATGCTTTCTTTCAAGGGCAAGAGGAGTGGAAAGATTCAACTGGCTTAACTTGAATATAATTTATATAATTTTTTTTTAAAACAAAGACCCAATTATTGCTGTTGAAACATCAGCTTCACAAGTAGAATACTAGTTTAGTCAGTGGATAGCATTTAAATTGACTGTTGTAGATTTAACATATAGGCTTCTGAGCATACTGGCACAACTTCAGCACTAGTTTATAAGTCTTTCCTGTTACTTGCTACGTCAACATTCCAGAAACTCAATTGATCATAACACTGGTATTTAGTGGAAAAAATATCATATTTCACTATGGTGGGGTTGTTGGGGTTTTTTCACCGATGTTTTTTTCACTGATCTTGTCCTAGCAGTTGAATTCTGTTCACAGGGATGAAGGCTTCTATGTACACCTTCTAAGACACAATGCACCTGTGGAGATGACTCATGCATTTGGCTTGTTGGACTTGATTTGCAAATAGCTCAGAAGTTGGTAATATTTCCCAGAAGTTAAAGCACAGCAGCTCTAAAAGGTTAATTAAAGAAGGGCAAAAGGATAGCTGAGAAACTAGAATAACATTTTAAAAGTTTCTGTTTATGTTTTGAAATCTTTGCTTATTAGAGGATTATAATAAACTGTAATCTCAGTTGCAGAGTCTCTGGTTCAAACAAAATTGCTAATGTATCAAAACCACAGCAGGTTAGAAGAAGCACTAACACAGACAAGAGAGTGTTCGTTCTCTCTTGGGTCTTAAAACCAGTGAATTTTAAAGCACTGTGTGTGTTTGCCTTCCTCTCCTTCAAGAAATGTTTTTGGTTTTGTTTTGTTCATTCAAGCCAAATTTTCTTTTGAAAAAGTGCTAAATAACAGGCCTTTCAATTTTCCTTTTGTCTGTGAACTGCTGTCACTAACGATGCAAGCAGGAACAACTCCAGCTGTACACATATGGATCAGAATAAATGTTGAGCTGCTTAGGAGGCATTTATGGGGTCCACTTTGCTGTGGGTTATATGCACCCATACAAGAATGAGTACTATGCATTTTGTGCATTCAGAAGAGACTTCTAGGGGCACAGTTACTGATGCTAATTTTGAGAGGTGGAAAGCAATTGCAATAGAGGGGAGCTCTTAGGCACAACGGCATGTAGTCTGTGTAATCTGTGTTTGATGATGTGTTTATCCAACAGTGTAAGTTAATGTCTCAGGTAAAAGTAGCAGCATGCCATTTGTTAGCACAGAATTTTCAGCACATAGCTACTAGGGATTTAAAAGGCTGTGGCCACTCACATGTAGCTGTATGACTTTATGTTTATACCTTAACTAGTTAACTAAACTATTTAAACTCTATCTGCATTTGAATAGGTAAACTTTACAATTGCAGTCATATAAAAGCATACCAGGCAGCACATCTGTGACTGACATTAGTGTCTCCCAGTTGACAGCATGTGTTTTTCATCATAATACTTTTGAAAGAAAGAAATACACTTCTGAGTCAGAGAAGCTTTCCCACATGGATCTTGTATTGCAGAGAAACATATGAAACAGTTTTGCTGACTAGAAACCTTAAACAGTGCATAGTTATGCCCCTCCATCATCTACAATTTGAGAGTCTATGCCACATTTTTCAGAAAGATAGATTACTAAATATGTATGTATACTATCTTCCACTTCTTTCTGCCTCCAATAGTTCTTGGGCCTATTGACCCATTTCAATTGCATCTGAGAGTTTCATAAGACTCTCAACAACATTAAGTTTTTCAGGTTAAAACCCAAGGTAAGGTAGAAAAGAGACAGCAAGCAGTAAAACTCATCAGTTCAGCAGCAGTTGCACCAGTCAGTGTCTGTGTACAGGCCAGCTAATCAGCTCATGTGTAGATCCAAACTAGTCTCAGCATTTGAAGTCTCCCTATTGATATGTGCTGAGTGGAAGGAGAACTGTGTTATTACGTGACCTGTCTCAATCAGATGGAGAAATCTATGAAATACACTACTGAAAGACAGACTTTTCTTTAAGAATGCGCCATCAAAGTGTAGGCATCATGACTGCATAATTCAGTGACTCTTTTAGGAATAAATAATGAAGATATGCTCAAGACTTAATGTCAGACAGTAAATCATTGCTGGGTTTTTGAAAGATAGTGATCTCAGCATGGTTTCCATGCATGAAGCAGTTCTGCTGCTGCACTACAATGCAATTGCATGGGTTTATTCTGTGCACTCTTTTTAAATGCATGTTACTCTCTACTCTGCTTTACACAGTTGTAACATCACTTTGGGACTGGAGTGACTGACAGGACTTCCCAAGTTTCTAAGACACTAATCATGTTTTGTTTTGATTAGATCCCAGTGTTTGGAACCCTAGAGTGCAATCAAAGACAATACCTAAACAAAGCCAAATACAGTAGCCATTCCTCTACTCAGAAGCATGCACACTGCTGATGGATTTAGGCTCGTCAAAGTGTTCCGGATGCAGTGGGCAGTTAGCATCTCCAGTTTTCCACTAGTGGATTTATTATTCTGCCAGCTAATAGAAGTTTGCCAAAGATACTGCAGTGCTAATAAAATTACTTAGGAAAAAGTTTGTTTCCAGATGACTACCAAGCCTGTCATCTTGGTCACCTAACATCAAGCAATGGGGCTGTCACTCTCTAACTCTATGCCTCTCCTTTGAGATTATTTTAAATATTAGGCAGGTGGTTTACTTTTCCTCTGCCGAGTCCATTGCTTATAGCTAGCTTCTCTCTTCTGCTTGCAGAGTTTTGCCTTCTATTTAGTTTGCATCTAAATTTCACTTCTAATTTATTTCTGTGTAGCTCTAGCTCCCCAGTGCTGCCTGAGGACATGAAAAGATGATACAGTACCATTAGTGTATTAATGTACAATAATACTGAGCTTACAGTATCAAAGTAATCCTCATTGATTGGTGTCTCTGAAGACACAAGACAGAGAATAAAAATATAAAGCAGTACATTTTGCATCCAGTGGGAGCTTTAGTTCTTATTACACTGCCAGGGACCGTCTCAGTAGCTGTATTTTGGAGAGCAAGTAGCCTCCTTGCAGAAAATGTTTGCTTCCATTTCTTCTGTGCCTACATAAGTGTTCCCCATGATGTCAGTCTGTAGATTATATCCATTACATTCTAATAACTTGCTGCCTACAGGTACTTTTATTGTTTTTTAATCTCATGTGTTTATTAATTTATATTGTCCTTGCCTAGACATTATGTTTTCCCTTTGCCCCTCACTTTTTGTCCTTCTCTCAGCCGGCAAGGAATCACTTTAACTATAGCTGCAATAGAAGACAACAGTACCAAGTGCATTTGCAGTTTCTTGGGCAACTACAGATTTTGATCACAGATGCAAAACTAACCAGAAAAAAAACCTAAAGCAGTCTCAATCTTTCTCCTTCCAGAAAAGGTATGGAATTGAAAGAAGTGTTTATAAGCAACTCAACCTATACATGTTTATAGCAAAGGAGACAACAGAACCAATAAAAATTCTAGGGAAAGGAGACAACAGAACTTTAGTTTCAAGAGCAGCACTACATCAGGAGCAAATCACTGGAGAATCTAGTCAACAAAAATTTGTATGTCATGTCAGGGAGCATCAGGACTGGCTGCAATATAGGGTTCAGGGAGCTGTAGTTGGCATTGCACTCAGGAAGCAGCCCTATGGTATAGCTCAGCAAGAAGAGTAGAGCAGATCCAGTGATAGTACCAGGGTCAGTCGCAGCCCAATGATATAGACTGGATAAGTCTATAGAGATGAGGCAGGTCTAACATCAAGCCAGAAAGTCAATTCAGAAGATAAGGATCAACAAGGTACATGACAAACATAACTACAGCACGGTTCTGCTAGGGAAGTGATCTGCATGTAACTGCAGCTCCCAAGCAAAGGGACAGTGGTGAGGACCAGCAAGTCTTCTCCTGGCTCACCTTGTAGACATCTTTCATGACTACCTGATCCCATGACTACTGTGCTCTACAAGAGCTACTGAGGCACTCAGATAACTCCCCACTCACAGCTTTCATTTTGTCACCAGTTGATTGGTTTGTGAATTACAGAATAGAGACTAAGTATACACTGTATTATTTCATACAATGATAAATTTTAAATTGAAATGTAATGTGATGGTAAGTCAAGTGCATTTATCAACATGATCACCTATAAAACCCAAATTTATAATCTTGCCACTAGGAAGGGAATTTGTCTGAAAACTGCAAATTTCTAGAAATCATGTTGACTGGCATTAATTTTACATTTTTATCTTCTAATTATTCTATGTTACAGCACTTAATTTAGACTTCCACAATTTTGCACAGCCTTTATTATTCTTCCATTACTGATGACAATATGCAGAACTCTGGGTCATCCCTTATACCAATCTAATATTAGAATTATGTTGACAGTCCTCTAATCTCTTGAAATTCTGACAGTATTTCTGGATTTGTGAAAATCGGCACCAGTGCATGAAGGTAGCAGCATGGAAAACTCTTATGCAGAAGCAGCCTGATTTTCTATCAAGAGTATAAGAACTCATAAACCAGTTCATTTCCCCACACAGAGTACACAGGAGTACATGGACAATACTCGTTAACATGTCTTCTCTCCATCTACAGTTTTCTCCACAGACAAAGGATGACTTACTAGCATCTTCTACTAAGGTAAGATCTAGTGTTGATCTTTAGCTCCTGCCTTTCAGTCTGCTCTCTGGAATGGTATTTATTGTTGATTAGATTTTTAGTCCATTGAAGACTGAATCCTTTCCACGGGATCCCTAAATGGACAATCATTACCAAGAGAGTTAGGTATTCTTCATTGGGATATATGACAATGTTTTGAGAAGTTTCTTTTACCATCTTTCTTTTCAAGCATACTTAATCAACTGTCTCTGTGTAAGTGCCAAGACCTTAGAATCACAAGGCAGATTCGGTGAATTATAGCCCCTATACACAACTAGTACTCTGTCCACTAACTAAAAGCCCTTAGCATCTTTGCCCTATATATTATTTTAAAAATCTTCAGCATCTAAAGGGTCCTTAAGTGTCCTCTTTTTCTCATAGCCTATATTTAACCATGTTTTGTGCTTTAGAAGCCTGCATGCTTTTTTTCTTTTTTTTTTTTTTTTTTATATCTACTGGAAAGAAACCAGCATAATTTGCTGTTAGAAAGTTCTTTCCTTTCTCCTTTCAAGCTTCCAGAATTTCATCTGGCTTCTAGAGCTTCACACAGCTATCATTAGGTATACTAGGCCAGATCACAATTATGTGTCTGTCATCTCACTGTCTGAAGGTGACTAACTGCTCCATCCTAATTATTTGTCATCTGATGAATCTTCTCTAGATTTTTCTGAAGACAAGTAAGCAGTCCTTCAAAACCTTGAAAAAAAAGCCCTTCTGTGATAAAGGAGAAGGGAATACAGCTTACCAGTTTTTTTTCCTTTGTGTAACATCATTTGATGGTACTTTAAAAGCTGTAGTCTGTTATCTTGGGTCATTACATAACTTTGATGTCCTGATTATTTCTGGGACAGATCTTTTATCCTGTTGCTCTGAACCCAACACTTTCAAGAGGTATATGCATCTGCCTCATTCTGGACTTGGTGGCAGATAGTTCATCTTTTACTTCCTGTGGAATTCATCTTTTATCTCCAGTCATCCCAAATGATCTGTCTTCATGACTGAAGGGCTGAGAGGTGATTCAGAACTGACAAGTCGCTGAGTGGAGGAGCTGCTCTTACTTCAGAGATCAATTCTACCCCTTCAGATTGTGAGCTTGAGATGTGAGTATGTAAGAGACAAAAGCACTTATTGTTTAAGCAACACACTATTGAGAAACAAATAAATCACCTGTAAAATCAATAACCTAATAAACACATTACTATTACTAAACTACATTTAATATTTTTGCTAATACAACATACAATTTTAAATCTAAGATTTTTTATTAAAAGCTATGAATCATAATTGCTATTGAATTACAAGCTCATCTACTCTGCCTCCTATACCTCTTAGTGCTGGGATTCAAATCTTCAAGTCTATCCATCATTACTCCACCCTTTCACGCCAAATTGCTTGAACATAAACCTGATTGAGGAGGTGAATGAGGGAGTGACCTGAGGGATTTTCTCTTTGGTGTCCCAGTGGTCTTGCATCCACAACTGCATTCCTTGCCATAGACATCTACAATCATAGTAGCTAAAGATTCAACCTCTTGTTCTTCACATGATTTTTTATCTTGCTTCCCACTTCTTCAACCTCTGGACTCACTTTTTCACCCACTGCACATCTCCATTTCTATGCTCAAATTCCTCCCAAGCAGACAAAAAACCTCTAATTGTGGGGGTTTTTTTGAATTTTTTACCCCTTGTTATTTCCAATTCTGCTACTCCTGTTCTTAAATTTGGTGTTTCTGCTGTTGTTTCTCAAGAAATAGAATTGTAGAATCACAGAATCCTAGAATCATAGAATGGTTTGAGTTAGAAGGGACCTTAGACCTTAAAGATCATATACTTCCCCCACCCACCCCCGCCATGGGCAGGGACACATCCCACTAGATCAGGCTGCCCAAGACCCCATCCATCTTAGCCTTTAATATCTCCAGGTATGAGGCATCCACAACTTCCCTGGGCAACCTGTTCCAGTGCCTCGCCACCCTCATTGTGAAAAAATTCTTCCTTACATCTAGCCTAAATCTGCCCCTCTCCAGTTTATACCCGTTGTTCCTAGTCTTATCACTACATGCCCTTGTGAATAGTCCCTCCCCAGGTTTCTTTTAAGCCACCTTCAAGTACTGGAAAGTTGCTATAAGGTCTTCTCAGAACCTTCTCTTCTCCATGGTGAACGAGCCCAACTCTCTCAGCCTGTCCTCGCATCAGAGGTTCTCCAGGCCTCTGATCATCCTTGTAGCCCTCCTCTGGACACATTCCAACAGTTCCATGCCCTTCTTATATTGAGGTTTCCAGAACCGGACATACCACACACTCCAGGTGGAGTCTCACAAGAGAGGAACAGAAGGGCAGATCTGCTGGCCACGCTTCTTTTGATGCAGCCCAGGATATGATTGGCCTTCTAGGCTGCAAGTATACATTGCCAGCCCATGTCAAGCTTCTCATTGACCAGCACGTCCAAGTCCTTCTGTGCGGGGCTGCTCTCAATCACATCACCCCCAATCCGGTAATGAAATTGGGGATTGCCCTGACCCAGGTGTAGGACCTTGCATTTGGCCTTGTTGAACCTCATGAGTTTCTCCCGGGCCCACTTGTCCAACTTGTCCAGGTGCCTCTGGATGACATCCTGTCCTTCTGGTGGCTACTGCACCACTCATCTTGGTGTCATCTGCAAACTTGCTGAGGGTGCACTCAATCTCGCTGTCTGTACCACTGATGAAGATATTAAACATCACTAAAGGCCTCTTGCTCACAGTGGTGATGGGCCACTGGACCAGATTCCACAGCAACTCACACAATGACTACCCTGTAAGTTTCTGGGTTACCATCTTAGCCATCATAACCTCAGGAATATTATGTCAGTATGCTCCCTATATGCAGACCTTGTGTGCCTGTTCAAATAATTGTGTATAGCAGAATCATAGAATGGGTTGGATTGGAAGGGACCTTATAGAACCTTATAGAAAAGCTAGTTTCCTCCCCTCCTGCCATGGGCAGGGACACCTTCCACTAAATCAGGTCTCATGAGACTGGCATAGATGGAGAGACTCACATCCCTCAACCTGCTAGTCATGCTTCTTTTGATGCAGCCCAGGATATGGTTGACTTTCTGGGCTGCAAGAACATGATGCCAGCTCATATTGAGCTTTTCTTTCACCAAGACCCCCAGGTCCTTCTCCTCAGGGCTACTCTCAATTCATTCTCTGCCAAGCTTGTGTTTGTGCTTGGGATTGCCCTGACCTAGGTGCAGGACCTTGCACTTGGCCTTGTTGAACTTCACAAGGTTCACTCAGGCTCACCTCTCAAGCCTGTCAAGGTCTGTATTGATGTCACTCATTCCCCCACCATGTCAACCACACCACATAGATTAGTGTCATCAGCAAAGTCTCTCAGAGTGCCCTCAAGTCTCACTGTCTGTGACTGTGACTAAGATGTTAAACAACACTTGTTCCAATACAGACCCATGAGGAACACTACACGTCACTGATCTCCACATGGACATCAATCCATTGACCACAGCTGTTTGAGTGCAATCATCCAGCTAGTCCTTATCCCTGCCCACACTGAGCCAGAGCTGCTGCTTGCTCTTCAGGACTCCACTCTTTCCTGCTCTGGGGAGAGCTGGAGAACCCTTTCTCTCCCTCTGATTTTGATGCCACAGTTTTGCCCCAATTTTGCCACTTTACAAATCATCCCCTGGCGCGATTGTTCTGGAGCCCTTTGCCTCAGTGGCTTTTGCTGAAATGGCAGCTCATTGGGTTTTAAACTGTCACTGTCACTCTTGCCCCTGCCCACGTTGAGTCAGAACTGCCCCTCACTCGTCAGGAGCCCATTCTATATATATTCTTAATTGCTGGAATATATCTGTCTTTAGTATCTAATTACCAAACCACAAGGTGAAATCTAGTTAGGGCAATACTACTATGTCTGATGCCATAAAGTAAGTAAAAGAAATTACAGGAATTATAACAGTATCCTGGTCTGAAATACCTCAAGGAACTATTTATATCATGCCCCAGTAACCCCTGTTGTCATAACTGACCTTCACATGCATCTTTCAAAATGGCTTTCATCAGTGTTAAGAGTGAGGAGAAGTTGTTTCGGGGATTTATTGATTCCTCTCAGTTGACCCAATTCCTACTTTTCTTACACAATTATATAACATTATAATCTTTTAACTTTTTAAAAAACAGTTATGTTTCCTTATCTTACCAGTTCTGTGGAGGGCTGGATTTGGACCATGACTGCTTCTCGTGGCACGAAACATCTTCTGATTTTTATTTCTGAGTCTACTCAACTAAGAATGTTAAACTGTGCAAAACAGGGTTTTGTGAACATGGCACGGAGATGCCAATAAGCCTTGATTCAAAGTGAATTATTTTTGGTAAGAAGTGCCTGTGTACTTTCATTCAAAAAGCAGTACTGACAATCAACTCTAGCAGTCCTAATATAAGCAGCTCTCACATTGCTGCCAGTGTAATTCTGACTGCATAATGAGGTGTTATAATAAATACATGTTTTCAGAGTTAAGTATTGCCCCCTCCCTGGAAGTATTCAAGGCCACATTGGATGGAGCCTTGAGCAGCCTGGCATAGTAAGAGATGTCCTTGCCCATTGCAGGGGGGTTGGAACCAGATGAACTTTAAAGTCCCTTCCAACCCACATCATTCTATGATTCTATGAGTCTAACATTAATCAAATTTAAAATGTGTACTAATGGTAAGTGATTTTAGCTTAGCACTCTAATTATATAAGCAGATGGCACAGAATCTTACATAAGGAGGTAAATTGTTAAAAAATACAAAGGAACAAATCCAGCAAAACAATATATTTATGTATAATACCATATACCAGTGCATTTCACTATAAGTGTCTACAAACTTGAACAATGAACAATTTCCATAAGATATATGGCATATGAATCAAGAACTTAAGTGAAATCTTCCCTCCTCTATAATGATATTTGAAGTTCATAGAGATGGAGATCTTACCAAAATCATCATGCCATTTTACTCTCATTTATTAGTTATTGATGCATGTGGAAATGGAAAAAATAGGCCTATTAAGCCAATGATGCCTTGTCATGTTCCGAATGTAGAAGAAGCAAACAATATTGAATTATGACAGTTCATTCAAAGCTACATACAGGAACTAAAGTGAATTTGGTGGAAATTGTTTAAGCAAGAAGAGACTATAGAAACTGCAACAAGTTTACTTTCTTACTTTTTGGAGGAAGGAGAGGAATATGAGAAGGATGAAAAAGCAGAGTTTTCCCAGTATGTTTTATTTCTGAATGTTTACACAAGTCCAAATAATCTTTCCCTAGAGGGATGATTTCCTGTGTGATTACTAGTTCTCTCTGCTGATTTACAGGACAGAACGCATCAATCCAATCAGAGAGTCACTTCTGTGTGTGTGTGCTGTACAAGCTGTCTGTGAAGTGCTGCCTGTGCCACTGGATTCAAAAAGCAGAACAGCTTCAGGAGTTTTTATCTCTGCATGACTGCTGGCTAGGGATTTGAACTGAAAAGAAAACTGCAAGAGGAAATTGGTTTGGACAAGAATAGCTTCTGTACGTAATTCTTATTAATTTGAAGATGAAATGCAGTCTCTTAGAAACAAAAAAAGATACTGTGTGACAGCTTGCTCAATATGGTTATTGCTACAGGATTCAGCTCGATTTTCTAAGGTTTAGAACTGACTACACTGCTCTGTGTTTTCACCGGGAACAGAATTACTGGAATTATTCTTCTTGGAGATGAAATGTGCAAAGAACAAAAGGAATCAGATAAGAGTGAAACTCTGTTTCCCAGTGCAGAAGAGATGCATGGCAGCTCCAAGGATGAAAGAGTGACTCCTATTTTTAAATTTGTTACATTTTTAGTTTTATTTTGAAAATGGTTTTGGTCAGGAAAGCTAAATTTGATATTGAAGGAACACAGTACAAAGTATAATTTGACTTGAGCATAAACACCTACTAAAACAACCAAAATAAAATTTTTATTCTGGGTCAGTGTTCAGAGATTTTGTCCCCATCTTTTTACTTAATAAACCACAGTAAATATTTACTTCCATATCTAAGTGAAAATAGACTTCTGAACTCATGGCAGAACAAAGCCTCACTGCCAGTTTCTGGGGCAGAAGAAATTGAGAAAGCTGTGTATGTCATAGAATCACCAGGTTGCAAAGACCTCTTGGATCATTGAATCCAATCATTCCTTTCTGCCACTAAACCATGTCCCTGAGCACCTCATCTACCTATCTTTTAAAGACCTCCAGGGATGGTGACTCCACCATCTCCCTGGGAAGCGTGTTCCAGTGCCCAATGACCCTTTCTGTGAAAAATTTCTTTCTGATATCTAGTCTGAACCTCCTCTGGCATAGCTTTAGGCATTTCCCCTTTGTCCTGTCCCCTGTCACCTGGGGGAAGAGGCCAGCTCCCTCCTCTCTACAACCTCCTTTCAGGTAGTTGTAGAGAGCAATAAGGTCACCCCTCATCCTCCTCTTCTCAAGGCTAAACAACCCCAGCTCCCTCAGCTGCTCCTCATGAGACTTGTTCTCCAGCCTCTTCATTAGCTTTGTTTCTCTTCTCTGGACACTCTCCAGAGCCCCAGCATCCTTCTTGTAGCAAGGAGCCCAGATCTCCCTGCTCAACCAAGTTGTTTTTTCCCCCTTCTGGCTCATTTTCCGGCACATGGGGACAATTTGCTCCTGCACTGCCATGGTTTCCTTCTTGAAGAGTACCCAGCGCTCTTGGGCTCCCTTGCCCTTAAGGACTCACTCCCATGGGACTTTATCAACTAGCCTTCTGAACAGTCCAAAGTCTGCCCTCTGGAAGTTAAAGGTGGTCGTTCTGCTAACCCCCCTCCTCACTTCACCTAGAACTGAGAATTCTATCATCTCATGATTGCTTTGCCCGCTGTGTCCTCCAGCCATCACATCCCCCACAAGGCGTTCTCAGTTCACAAAGAGCAGGTCCAGGAGGGTGCCTTCCCTTATCGGCTCATTCATCAGTTGTGTAAAAAATTGTCTTCCACACTCTCCAGTAACGTCCTAGACTCCTTTCTCTCTGCTGTATTGTACTTCCAGCAGACGACTGGTAGATTAAAGTCTCCCACAAGGACGAGAGCTAGTAATCTTGAGACTTCTCCCAGTTGTTTGTAGAAGAGCTCGTCAGCTTCTTCTTGGCTGGGTGATCTATAACAGATTCCCATCACATCTGCTTTCTTGTGGGCTCCTCTGATTTTTACCAGCAGACACCCAATCCTGTCATCACCATAATCGAGCTCAATGCTAACAAAGCACTCTCTAACATAGGCTCTAACATGTCATAGGCTTTTGAACAACATTTCTGTACTGTTTATATATATCTTCTTTTGATTTCTTTGTCCTAGTGGATTGATAATGTCTGCACATGTCTCAGTGAGAATAGTTTCCAAACAGTAGAAGAAATTGGTTCTATAATTTAATGATATAACTGGCATTCTACTCTTAAAGGTGAAAGTTTCCTTTCTCCTTCTTTCATTTTACTTTCTCTTCCCCGGTAATTTAAAGCAATTTTATAAATATCAAAACTTAGCACAAGAATCATATGTGTCCTATGCCTGATCATAAAGTTATTAGTTTGAGAATAAAATATTGCATTCTGCATAGTATACCTGTTCATCTGATGAGTGATGCACTGTTGCCAAGTGCAATAAACTACTAGTCAAATGTAAAGATCATGAAAACAAGAATGGAAGCATAACTGTAGTGGACAATACAGGCAAACAATAAGAAATCCATTTTTGGACCTGACAGGTACCTAACTTTAAATATATGCCTGGCTATTCAAGCAGAAAACCATGTCCTGTGTAGTACAAAAAAATTATTATCTTTATGGTATTTTCTGAAGCTTTTGTTTAAGAAAAATAATCCAGTACAGTAATTTAGATGAAATTCCTTACAAAATAAGAGAACAAAATAAGAAATGTTATTTTAAGATATCATTTAAAAGCTAAAAAGTCTCATCCATCCAGCAATCATCATAAAGACTGCATGAAGTCTGGGGCACAGATGGGTGCAGCTTCTCAGGATAAATTATATGGGTTCTTCTAATTACAGTCATTCTACATTTCAAATACAATTCCATTTAGAGGAAATTGTTCATGAAAATTATTAAGTAGATGGTAACTATACAGATCTACTGACCCTGAATATAAATGATGTCACATGACCTAATGAGAATTCAAACTGATAACTACAGATAATAAAAAAATCTTAAGTACAAATTATCTTTGAAAAATTTCTATCAAATTCCGGGGTGTTTCTGCTTTGTTTTTGGCTTTGTTTTGTTTTTAAGCAAATGTAACTACAGGGACTATGTGAATTAACGAAGATTGCTACATTAGCGGTATTTTAAACTTTACCTCTGTTTAATATTTTGATTTTTTTCACAGTACATATGTTTGATGTTGACCTAAAATCTCATGAGTGATGGTAAGCAAATTTTAAGATGACCAAAAAGTCTTCAAAAGTAAAAGAATTAATAGCTCCTGTAAAGAAACATATCATAAACCAATACAAACTCTTTGATTAAGAACACAGAGTACAAATATAGTGTGCAAAATGAGAAAAGAAGTAATTATAAAAAGTATATTAAAAATTAAAATCCCTTTTTTTAAAATATTATAATGTATTTAAATAAAGTTTAGATTCTGAAAATTCTTGGTGTACATCTTTTCAGTTTGGGTATATTTGGTTAGAATGCAAGTATAAATAGCATAAAACCAAAAAGAACCATTGCTCTTAGAATGGCATGTAATCACCATGGTTTATTTCCTTTCCAACTTGATCAGCAGCCAAAGATGAGCAAACTCCAAGAGAAAGAGAAAAGGGAAATGAGAAAAAGAGACTTTTGGGCTAGAAGGTAAAACTAAAACAAGTTTAAAGAAACAATAATAATAATAATAATAATAATAATAATAATAATAATAATAATAATAATAATAATAATAATAATAATAATAATAATAATAATAATAATAATAATAATAATAATAAAATAAAAATATATACAAAGATAAGAAACTACTCCCCCAGTCCCCAGTGATTATGTCACCACAAATGCTGCAGAGCAGGCACAGGGAAAAGGTCCCTGGCTTAAATCAGAGGCAGGAGGGAGCTGGATTCAGGAACTGGATTTAGGAACACAGGGATCAAATGCAAAAAGACAGATGAGATGCTGACTGGATGTCAGCCATAAAAGAAGAGCACCTCACCTCCATGATCTCTGTCTTGTACCAAGTATGATGTATATGGAATTCAATATAATACTCTGCTGGTCTGTTTTGGGACACATGTCCTGTCCCTTCCTCCCTGCAGGTGCAATTCTTTTTTGCCCCTTTCACTTACAGAATTTCACCAACTTGAGGATGACCTTGGTTTCTATAGGAATAAGTATAAAGAATGGCCCTCCTGCACAGTAATGCCCTGTTTCTTCTAGGGAGAAACACTGTATGAAAATCATGTAGTTAACTTTCAGAAAGTGAAGCTATTTAGAAGAGGATTAGCTGAAAAGGTAGAAAACTGCTTCTGCTTTAGCTCAAATCAGAACAGTAATGCAACCCTCAATTTTTGAAAGACATCTGTCAGCAGCAAGCCACAGACTTATCCTAACTTTGTAGGCCTGCTTTTTGAGAAAGACCAATAAATAATTTGGGGAAAGACTGATAACCCTATATTTCTTTCTGGGTTTTCTCCATTACTTTTATGTGTTGATGGAGAATTTTACTAGCTAAGGCAATACAAAGAGTATTCAAATGTTTCTGTCATACTCTTCAAGTTTTCTCTAGGACATACTTTATTCAATTATTGTTTTTAAAAGGTCCTGAGTAATAAAAATCTTTAAAAATTATTTGTCTATTTATATTACTTGGAAAGAAGTAAAGCAATCATTTCTGACCTTCAAATTTTTCTTCCCTTATTTTTTTTTATCCATGACTCTCCCTACACTATCATAGTTCTCCCTACACTAACGGAGGATTAGGACTAGCTTTAGTTATATATACTAGCTTTTAGCTAAAACAGCATGGTCGTAGTATGAACTCTTGTCCATACAAACTCAAAATGTCAAAGCTTGGGAGAAAATTCAGGAAAATGGCCTATGCTTAGGAATATGTTCCTTGTATTGCTGAACAAATTCAAGACCCAAATCCAAGCTCACCGGTATGTTTCCATTTACTTTCACCCACAGCAACACATATACACAGTTATAATAACACATATTGACAGTGACAGAAAGGGTGTATCAGCCATTTTACATGCCAACATATACACAAGGAAAACATTCTCTTGGAACAGAATATGACTGCGTACAAGCTATCTCATGGCTGTTTAAACCACATAGTAAAATCAAGGATTTAACATTTGAAATTGTGATCTCAATTTCCTAGCTCAGTATAAACTTTAAATTAGATTATCATTAGTAGGGTAAGCTGCAGTGGTATAATAAAAAAGAAATTATTGAATATAGATTAGAATTGTAACTAAAAGATCCTGAGTCTGGGAAAACACTGGCCAGTACAGTCAGGTCTTACCGGCAGTGACATCTCCATGACTGAGGATGTTGCTTGCTTGCCTCTCAGCAGCTCCTGTATACAATGGCAGATGCCATAAGCTCTGCCAGGGGAGATTTAGGCTGGACATTAGGAAAAAAAATTTCACAGAAAGGGTCATTGGGCACTGGAACAGGCTGCCCAGGGAGGTGGTTGAGTCACCTTCCCTGGAGGTGTTTAAGGCACAGGTGGACGAGGTGCTGAGGGGCATGGTTTAGTGTTTGATAGGAATGGTTGGACTCGATGATCAGGTGGGTCTCTTCCAACCTGGTTATTCTGCGATTCCCTAGACTGTACGAATCCACAGATATCTTTTGTCCACCTGCCTGCACATGATTTGTGTCTCTTTACCCCTCAGGCATAAGCTACAGTACCAATGCAAGATGGTGGTCAGCTCAGTTTACATCCCATACAACAGCTTTTCTTCATGATTGCGTAGTCCTGTTCATAAATGTGTGCCAAAAATCCAAATCACACCTGTAACTCCATTATGACAGAAAGACTGGAAGACAAAACTCCTCCAGTTGCATCCCCCTGTTAACAGCATTGTGTACCATTTTCCTCACCCTTGTTGTACCTTTCTCTCATCCAGATTCCTGCCTGCTGTTCAATCTGACCTAAAGTGTGAGGGGAAAAGGCTCTATGAGGTTCAAGGAGCAAGGACTGTGGGGACTTCTGGCAGGGGACACATACAGGACGCAGGACCATGGCACCCCAGTGAGAAGAGTGCCCAGAGTCAGTCAGCACTGCTCAAGCTCGGGCTGATGGTCCAAATCAAAGGCATATGTGGCCAAGTACAGGCACTGGTGCAAAATGACTAAAGCAAGGGCATCTCCTGAGAGAAGGGGAACAAACCCATACAGTGGTTTTGCACAGCTCTTCCAACAAACAACTCTGTGCTTCAAGGTTGGACTGTCTCACTATCATAGCTGGCCTATAGCACAGGCAGCCAAACCCTACACACCCAACGCCTGACAGTTAGGCAAAGGTGTTGACAGGAGTTGACATTTGGTTGCTGCTCATCCCCTGCAGAGCTAGCTGAAGCAGAATAGGATGAGCTTACAGCTGGCTGAAATCTGAGAAATTCTCTTTTGTCTTCATGTAAATCATGGTTTACCAAAGGTTTAACTGACTTTACCTTTTTGCTGTTTCCTCCAAGAACAGCTACTAAAGAAAGTGACCTTATTTAACATGGTGAATAGATTTGTAATATATTAAATAGCTTCTATGTTCAGACATTATCACTATTGTCACAAAAAAATCCTTAACACAAGGCTTGACATTCAAGAGAAGATAAAAGTCTGTGGGCTGTATAAAAAATTAAATTTCCCTGTATGTATAGGACCCATTCCTGAATTAGTAGCTCTGACAGAAGAATGAATGCAGAAATAACTGCTTAACTTGTAAGAAGTCACCTTCCTTTTTTCAAGTCTTATAATTAGCCAGTGACAATTCTTCATCCAAGGGATAAGAAGAAAATCCATGAAAAACCATTCTCAGCAAGTAGCTTGTTTTGTTCTACAGCATAATTTCCTCATTTCAAAGCACTCGGGCAACCCACTCCAGTCAATGTTTGACTAACTGTCCTACTGAAAGAAAGAATACTACCCATACTTCCTTCCAAAAGAATTTGAAAAGATTTTGATCATCATAAAGGTCCAGGGCATATACCCTTTCTGACTGGCATCACTCTGGTTAAAAAGCTGTCACTGAACTAAATAAATTTTCACTTGTCTGACAAAATGTTTCTCAGCTGCCTTGGATCATCTGAAAATCCAGTTTCAGCAGAGAACTCATGGGTGACTTTAGAATAGCTTCTTGGCAAGAATATAATCAGCATTAGGGCTGTGGGTGAGTATTTGGACATAACATTTTATTTGAGAATGTTACTTGAGATCTATTGTTTTTGTAACAGCGTATTTGTTGACATGCAAGTGCAGGGATTTCCCCATCTTTATTCAAAAGGCTACAGTGAAGTTCTACACTGCTCTGAGATGAAAGTTATTGGAGGATGATAAGGTCAGTTTTAAGATTTTGCGGAGCACCATAGCCAGGCACTTCTCACTGGATATTGTCTGTCTTTCTCAGTGCTTTCACAGCAGGAAACAATGCTTTTGAACTTGTCTTCCCATTCACTGAATGGTTACAACTGTTTTCTAGATGAAAAATGTAGTGATTTGCTGAAAAATGGGCAGAGGAGCATGACATATCAGGAAGATAAAAAGAAACAGGGCCTTCTTGAGTACTGCAGAGTATGACCCAGTTTTGAGTTTCTAGCTTTGTTTCTGTTAAGCTCATAAGTCTGATTATATATACTGAATTTATCAGATTCACTGTTCACACCTACTAGGACAACCATCTGTGGGAACCTCTACAGTAAAAGTTTGTTGAGAGAAACTGGAAAATCTGACCGAGGTTTACCCTCAAAATCCACACAAGAAAAAGAATCTCTAACTGAAAGCTACTAGTCAGCGTCTCATCTTGGTAGTACAGTCACCCTTAATTAAACAATCTACCATTCCTTTTGGAGAAGGTTT
Source organism: Clamator glandarius (assembly GCA_033459285.1). Lineage (NCBI taxonomy): Eukaryota > Metazoa > Chordata > Aves > Cuculiformes > Cuculidae > Clamator > Clamator glandarius. The sequence continues at coordinate 3,953,898 of JAUNZM010000105.1, forward strand.
TTCATGTATAGGAATAAAAAAACACTTAGGAAAGATGAGAGGAATACTCCCACTTAACTTTGATACTACCTTCTCACAATTAATCTTGCTAATAGACTTGGAAAAAGGCTACTGCTATAGATATTAGCAAAAGTCAATGAAAATGATATTTTAACGGGGAATCACAGAATCACAGAATCACAGAATAACCAGGTTGGAAGAGACCCACTGGATCATCGAGTCCAATCATTCCCACCAATCCCTAAACACCTCCAGCGACAGCGACTCAACCACCTCCCTGGGCAGACTGTTCCAATGCCTAACCACCCTCTCCGTGAAGAATTTTTTCCTTACCTCAAGTCTAATTCTCCCCTGGCAGAGATTGAGGCCATTCCCTCTCATCCTGTCCCTGTCACTTGGGAGAAGAGGCCAGCACCCTCCTCCCCACAACCTCCCTTCAGGTAGTTGTAGAGAGTAATAAGGTCTCCCCTCAGCCTCCTCTTCTCCAGGCTAAACAAGCCCTGCTCTCTCAGTCGCTCCTCATAAGGCCTGTTCTCCAGCCCCTTCACCAGCTTCGTTGCTCTTCTCTGGACTCGCTCCAGAGCCTCAACATCCTTCTTGTGGTGAGGGGCCCAGAACTGAACACAGTACTCGAGGTGCGGTCTCACCAGTGCCAAGTACAGAGGGAGAATAACCTCCCTGGACCTGCTGGTCACGCCGTTTCTGATACAAGCCAGGATGCCATTGGCCTTCTTGGCCACCCGGGCACACTGCTGGCTCATGTTCAGTCGGCTGCCAACCAACACCCCCAGGTCCTTCTCCTCCAGGCAGCTTTCCAGCCAGGTTTCTCCTAGTCTGTACCTCTGCTTAGGGTTGTTGTGCCCCAAGTGTAGGACCCGGCATTTGGCCTTGTTAAACCTCATGCCGTTGGTCTCAGCCCAGCAGTCCAGCCTGTTCAGATCCCTTTGCAGAGCCTCGTGACCCTCTAGCAGATCGACACTTCCACCCAGCTTAGTGTCATCTGCAAACTTGCTAAGGGAGGACTCAATGTCTTCATCTAGGTCATTGATAAGGACATTAAACAGGACTGGACCCAGGACTGAGCCCTGGGGAGCCCCACTTGTCACTGGCCTCCAGCTGTATTTAACTCCATTAAGCACCACTCTCTGGGCCCAGTCGTTCAACCAGTTTACCACCCAGGACAGTGTGCGCCCGTCCAGACCAGAGGCCGACAGTTTCCGAAGCAGAACACTATGAGAAACTGTATCAAAGGCTTTACTAAAGTCCAGGAAGACCACATCCACAGCCTTTCCCTCATCCAAGAGTCTAGTCACTCGGTCATAGAAGGTGATCAGATTACTTTGGCAAGACCTGACTATCATGAACCCATGTTGACTGGTGGATGAGGTGCTTAGGGGCATGGTTTAGAGATTGGTGGGAATGGTTGGACTTGATGATCCGGTGGGTCTCTTCCAACCTAGTGATTCTATGATTTTATGATTCCTTCGGTAAACTGGGGTCAGCTGTCCTGGCTGCATCCCCTCCCAGATTCTTGTGCACTTGTAACCAAACACACTGGTTAGGTGATGTGAGAAGCAGAAAAAGAATTTGACTATGTAAGTGCTGCTCAGCAGTAACTGAAACATCCCTGTATTATTAACACTGTTTGCAGCACAAATCTGGAACATAGCCCTATACTATCTACTCTGAGGAAAATTAACTCTTTAGCAGATAAAACCAAGACACCAAGACAGCTTTAGACTAACTAGCAAGTACTTGGACTGCTAGCCTGTCTCTCCTGAAGATCAAAGATGAGTGCAGGCTAAGCTCTGTGTTGCCATGGCAACACTGATAGCAGTACCCAACCTGGTTAGCTTAAAGCTAGCGTATGTCTCCAGCTATGAGATATAGCCTCAGTGGCTGCCCTGAAGCCATGCCTGAATACTTGCTCTGTAAGAATTCAATTTTGCAGAGCCATTGCAATGTGATTCAGAATTAATGGTCCCATATGTACTTCTAGGAGTACTATTCCCTGACTTCATCAGGGCAATGTGCAGCTATATAGCAGGTTGAATATATTCAGGTTGTTTTCACAGTTTAGTAAGAGAAAAGAAGATTCTTCACAATGATGCTTGTGCCGTGGTTAGCTCTCTTGAGCCTCAGGGTATAGCTGATTAATGGCTACACAATCCAGTATCCTGATTTCAGACATAACAAAAAAACTGCACAATGCTTTCCATGGCTCTCCACACCTGCAGGGAGAACTGAGGATGCTGGCAGCTGTTTTCCAGCCAGATGAGTAAAGTTACTTAGTAGGACACAGGTGCCCAGGGAAATATCCTCTTTCTTTCCCTCCCTTCTTGTGTTTTTTGTACTGTTTCCCCTACCGCTGTTTCACCACTGCCACAGCTTAGAAAATGTTTTTTCAACCATAGCTTTTAAACATTATTTTTAGAGGTCTTAAGAAGGATGACAGTCTTAAGAAGGGTGAACCATCCATTTGAAAAGTCACACACTCATTTCTGTGTAGAAAATTAAAATTACATGGCGGGTACAAATATAGAAATATTTAGGCAAAGCCCTACATACGCCAAGACTCATGCTAAAATTGTTGTATGGGACTAATGAACTACTACAGACAGGTTGACTACATTAAAATATTTTTTCAATAAAATCTTTTGTCTTGTAAATACTACAAAAATATGTGTGGCAAACTGGTACACTGAATAATCAAGCCTTAACCACCAAAAAGTATCAGCTGAGAAAGTAGCTTTGTGGGGATTTTTGTTTATTATGTCTGAGTTTTATTTATTCATTTGCAGAAGAAGCAAATCTCAGTGTTTTCTCGTTTGAGGTTCCTCAATCCAGACATTGGTTTGCAAGTATTGATTTTAATGGGTAGAAATTACATTATATAGAATTCCCTCTTCCTTTTTCTATACAAGAGAAAGATCATTTGCAATGTGAAATATCAAGACGTATTTATTTCTTAGTTTTTTCTGTACAAAACTTACAGAGAAGAAGTATCAATCTAATAGCCTTTCTCACAGTGATCAAGTATTCTAATAGCTGTCCTTCAAAAAGAATTGAACAGAAAATAGATGGGGATTTCTGAATCAGTCATTGCTTTTTTAGTCCTAGCTTCCTCAAAATGGACCAAGAAAAAAAGTAGCCAAAAATACCCCAAAGAGAGAGGAAATATGCTTTTAGTGATGCTTACTTCACTTGCAGCTTCTCTGTTAAGAAATAAACAAAATAACCCAAAACAAAACCGAAAGACACAAAGGAGAAAAGAAAAAAAGGAAAATCTCACAACTGTATAGCTTCTGTAATCTGTCAAAGATCTGCAAACTTAAAGAAGCATAATGTTTGAGGGAGAGGGATTGTTGTTGTTTTGTAGGATTTTTTTCAAATAGCTTTTATCTGCTATTATGGTCACAGATTCACAGCAGTGTTTTAAGATTTGAAATCTTGCCTAGCTATGCCTTATTAAGCACAAGAGAAAATAAAAAAAAATTAAAAAAAAGACAGAGATGAAATAAGAAGGGGAAGATAGTATATACACAAAGGAGAGTTACAGCAAGAATCATTGCCTAGCATTAACACAGTGGCAGGATTTTGCTCTAGCTTGTAGGCAGAAATTAAAGTGCAGAAATGGTTGCTTTTTCTCAAAAACAGAAGGGCCTGTTATTTGAAGGAATCAACTATCAAACTAATCACTTCCCCTGGAAGAAGAGGGGTTAGAAATTTAAAATTTACTTAGCAGATCTAGGCAAAAGTCTTGATTTTGCTAATCTTTCATCATAAGTCCCTCACCACAAGAAGGATGTTGAGGCTCTGGAGCGAGTCCAGAGAAGAGCAACAAAGCTGGTGAAGGGGCTGGAGAACAGGCCTTATGAGGAGCAGCTGAGAGAGCTGGGGTTGTTTAGCCTGGAGAAGAGGAGGCTGAGGGGAGACCTCATTGCTCTCTATAACTACCTGAAAGGAGGTTATAGAGAGGAGGGTGCTGGCCTCTTCTCCCAAGTGACAGGGGACAGGACAAGAGAGAATGGCCACAAGCTCCACCAGGGGAGATTTAGGCTGGACATTAGGAAAAAAAATTTTCATGGAAAGGGTCATTGAGCACTGGAACAGGTTACCCAGGGAGGTGGTTGATTCACCTTCCCTGGAGGTGTTTAAGGCACGGGTGGATGAGGTGCTGAGGGGCATGGTTTAGTGTTTGATAGGAATGGTTGGACTCGATGATCCAGTGGGTCTCTTCCAACCTGGTTATTCTATGAGTCTACGATTCTATAATTTGACAGCTGATGTAAGTTTTCTATGAGTGTCTACTGTCAGAATTTTTCTTTTTTTTAATAAATGAATACTCACTGATGTCAGGAATCTTGAACTCTCATATCCTAATTAAGTGATCAATACTATCTGTCTGCTACCTTTCCTATAGTTACATTATCTGTTTCTTTCTTCTGGCTCAATAAATATTTAACAGAAATTATAGAAAACTGTGACGGTAAAGTGTAGAAGTCTGATTCTATGGAGACTGCTCCATGGGAATGTAAAGTACCTAGGAAAATGAACTATTAAACTTGGTGTCCTATTTTCCAATATGTTGCCTTTCACATTGATCAGTCTGAAGCTCACAAAACATTTTCTCTCTCGTTTTAAGCAAACAAACTTAAAAAATCATTCTTTCTGAACTTAGAGATGAATTTTCCTAAAGTAGTCTGATTTCAGTGAATGATCCCTTTCCTATAATAACAAATCATAGAGAATTTTTCAACCAGTTCTAGTGACATATGATTTACTGCCCCGGCCCAGAGGAATTTTAGAATCACTTACACAATCTCACAGCTGCTGCAATCTATTCCTACAAAAATGTGGTAGAAGTAATGTTTTTCATTACTTTTAAACCATCCCTGCACCTCCAGAAAAAAATTTCTTTTTTGTTAATCAAGGTATATTCCTGTAGGTGTAGCTTTCTAGTTTCTAGAAAGTCCTAGTGCATTTTCTGATCAAGTGATGATTTTGGAACAAGATTAAATCATCTTGTTACAATTCTATAATGCTAAAAAAACTGTATCAAATTCTGTTTGTTTCAAAATTCTCATTTTTAAAAGAATGTTATTAAGTAATGTGGTAAGTAGGATTCTGATAACCTTGAACCACTTCAAAAAAATCCACTTACATTTGGGAACTTGCTCGTGTGATTCCTTAGGTGAATCTGTAGGAAGAATAATAATGTGAAAGCTGGAAGCCTGGAATAATACAGAGTTTCAGGAGCAGAATTGCTAGATTGAAAGAATATGCAGATAATGTTTTGTGGTTAAAAATTTGTTGTGGGTGTTGGAAAAAGCAGATATGACAAAGGAGAATGAATGGATGGGTGACTGACAGGTATAAGTGAAGAGCATATTAGGTTAAAAAAGGGATTTCCATAAAGAAAGAAAGAAGAGAGGCTTTGCTCACCTAGTATTAGAATTAACATTCACTGCCTTATCTGATATAGAAGAACTGATGGAGTAAAGAATCAAAAATTCCAAATCAATTTACTTCTTGAAATAAACGGGTGACTTAGATATAGGATGTGATTTAGCAGTGTATGGTTGGACTCAATGATCTCAAAGGTTTTTTCTGACCTAGTAATTCTATGATATGCATTCCATATTGTATCTCCAAAATGATGGTGCTATTAAAAAGATCCTGCAAAACTGAAGGCATAAATGGTACTTTTTTGGGTGGATTTTTTGTTTGGTTGGTTGGTTGTTTTTTTTAACTACATAACTCTTCAATGACAAACTGCAAGTTAAAGGCATCTAGAGAAATGTAGTATAAAAATGATGGAGTTTAGAAGTTTTGTGACCATACGGCTATAAAAGATTTGTATGAATGTGGGTCCTAAGCTTTGTGTTGTGCTGAGTTGAGTTATGTGGAGAAGGGGTTTGGACTGGGTTGTAAGGACTTTTGTTAAGGAATGCAAGAAAGTCATAGGACACCTGGTCAGGACCTAAGTTTGCACAAGAAATGGCTTGGGTAAATAAAGCAACTGTGTGCATCTCAGTATAAAGGTGACACTTTTCTTATGGGAAATTCTTTGCTTGCTCTTTCCAAAGGGGTGGTAGAGCATAATTTTTGGTACTTTTATCCCAAGCAACAAGAAAAATTAGTTTTAGAAAAAACAAGTACTTTTGAATTATTTCAAAGTAACTTTCTTGCATGAATGTGTCCTAAAGCTATCAAACGAAGATAAATCAAGATTGATTTAAGCTGAGAATTTTGAAAGATATTCATAGCTGTAATAGAAAAAATAAGGACTGTTGTGATTTGAGTGAGCAATTCTCTATATTACAGTAGGCTAATATGGTACTTCAAGTGGATAGTAGCAGGTTTCAGTGGTCTGGATGAGTGGTGAAGTATTTTCACACGTATTGCACTGGACTTCTTTATTCCTGTTTTAATCCTAGAGGGGGACTGAATGTATGTTCTGACTAAAAAGCACATGAAAAGATGAAACATTTTACAGAAATGAAACTGAAACCAGTATTACCACATAAGAGAAGTAAAGTCATCTGAAGTTGGAGAACAGTGGATAATTAATGAACATCTAAAGCAGCAGTTCCAGAATGTTTCAATACAAACCTATTGCTCACCCACAGAGTTGTAACACAATTACTTGTACTCCTGAAACAGACTTTGCAAAATTTGAGGCTGTCTCCAAGAATCTGCTTCATTATGTGCTGTTTGCAAACTTGTGAATGTTTTTGCTATTTGTATGGAAAATAAAAGCTATAATAAAACCCAGGAAGACTGACTAAATTTTGTGGAATTGACTACCTAGGAAGAGTTTCAGTAAAAAATACTTTTAATAAGCTACTCGGAAATTCAGTCTCTGAAAAACTGCTACAGATTGAATGTGTAAAGAAAATCCCATTGAATTTGTTTCATGAAAAGATGGAGATTCTTCACAACAATAGGCCAGGTGAAAGAGGAAAAAAATATTAGGGAAGCTTCTTAGAAACAAAATGAATAGTTTGGTCAGAAATAGATGGAAACAGGCAATGTGGGAATGCCTGGCTTTTTCATGTGTCCATTAAGTACCTTTTGCTTTTTAAATCACAAAATCTGCTACATTTGTTCCATATTAAAAAAACCCAAACACCCAAGAATCAATACATTTCTTACTACAGTTTTATTTTCTGGCAAATGTTATTGACTTTAATTCCCAATAATGGGGTTTTGTGGATGTCTTTACAATACTGAAAATAAATTTGTTTCTTATATGGAGATATCTTATTTCAAGTGTTAAAAATGACTTGAAAATAAGAAAGGAAAAATTACTTGAAAGATTTGTGAAAAATTATTTGAAAAATTATTTGAATATTTCGGATAAATTGTTGAAATAATAACAAATATAATTAGTTCTACAACCAGAATTAATGTTGCAATTTGCAATAAGAAAATGCTTGAGGAATTACAGAGAATATGCTTTTTGTTTCACCCTAAGGGAAAGAGGTCATTCACTTACTACAAAAAAACAAAGTCCTATGTCATTCATCCACTGCAAAACGTGTCTTTTCATCAGTCTTTTAGTTTCAATGGAAATGTTTGCCAAAATTAGCTCATCACAGGAGACAGCTATTATATTTTATGATGATTTCACTGTTTGAAAGATCAAAGAATTTATTCTTTTTTTCAACAGGTACTAACTGACATTATGGTATAGTACCAGGAGAATATTATTCTTCTATTCTAGAACCTAGAACTAGTCTTGCGTCATTTGGTGAACTACCTCAGTTCAATGCTTTCCGCTACTTTGATAGTTTTCTCTGTTTAACTTCTCTACTAGAATTGAAAAGTATGACAAGTGATCTGTCCAGTTTTTCAGTACATAATTAATGCCAAAATAACACCGGCAGAGATTTGTTAGGTGTTTTGATCCTATTTTTTTCTACAGGTCTCTTTTGAAGTGCATTTAAATATGAATTAGACACATAAAAGCTTAGGAAAATGCAAATTATTCAGAAACATCAGTGTTCTCTTCATCCAGGTATCAGAAGATGATGAAAGGCTGCTTACAAGACCAGCAAGAATATACTATCTATATGCTGTAACTAATTTCCTTACATAGGCAGCAGAGCTGAAATGCTAACCAAAAGGGAGGATATACTATATTTGCAGAGTTATACTGCAGTTACTTACAGGGTTAGAGAGATGGAAGGGATTACTGGAAGTTTTAAGTTGGTGAGGAAAATTGGTAAATTATTTTGAAAATTTGGGATTAGTTTTCTCTCAGCGAACACACATATACACCAATCTATTTTTGTCTCGATAAACACAAAAGAGTAAATAAGAAATAAGAAAATAATCTGAATTATATCGACAACAGTGACTGCAAAAAAGCTATCAAAAGGTCATGGAGAGGTTCTGGACACTTGATGAATGTTTCTCAAATTTCCTTAATCCAAAACAACTCTTTTCACCAATAAAATTAAAAGATAAGCTGCAGTGCTGAAGCTGCTATGTCTTGGTGCCTGACTTGTGATGCACAGCTGCAGCATGATAAACAAGTATTTATTTTCCAGAAAAAAAATCACTTCACTGAGAGTAGTAATGACTCAACACTCAAAATGAAAATCTGTAGCATATCTTAAACTCCATGGTTTCAGAATACAATTTAACACCATCTATCTACTCTAATAAGTAAAATAATCTGACCTCATGAGTCAAACTGTGCATCTAGATTGCAGGGAATGATAGGATAACTCAATAAGACTGCCAAACACTGTTCTATGAAATTTGGAATATATTTTGTATTCATTTACATTATATGATGCTTGGTTTAAAAAAACGTTAAAGATTTAAAAGGCAAGTTAGAAAACCTTGTAGCTGGATGGCTTGTCACAAGCAAAAGCAATAGCTCATTCTTGTATAAATAACACTTCTTTCTTTTTTTTCATTCAAAAAGACATAAATAACATTTACAAATTATGTGAAAAATAATCCCTGCATTTGAAAATTTAGGAAAATCCCTAGAATGGAACATGCTTGAGGATTTAAAATAAATGCAAATAATAATATAGAATTATTTAAGTAATAATTATGTACTTTTAGCTATCAGTTGGTTATTTAATGGCCCAATTCAAAGGACTGTGCTTTTTTTGGCTTGTTGATACATCTGTCATTTATTTGTGGTTAGTAACCAATTTCCATGCATTTTGAATGTAGAACATATTCCATTAAACTTATAAATTCATTAAAGTTCTTGTACACCAGATGGTATAATATAAGAAATGTTTGAAGCACTCCATAATTAAAGCTTCTAACATGTAATAGTTGTTACATACATAAAAGCTTAGAATATTGAAGAATGTTATGTAAATAACAAAATAATTTGTAATGTCTTGGATTTAGAGTCATTCAGATAGAAAGGATCATGACTATAACAAATGTATATTCTGATTTTTGAGTTCAGTGTCTTCTTGCTATTATTCAGAAGAGCGGGGGTCATCGTGCATTTTCATTGTCTATTAAAGCAGCAGAGAAACATTTTACTGAATTAATTATATACAGACATCATCTATAATGTTACAGAAATGTTATACATATAGGTAAAGTAAGGAATAATGGCTCCTTCTGCTCTGCTTTCTTTTCAGGTTCTCTTCTAGAGTGTCCTTACACTTAAGTGGTCAACTGCTTTTTCAGCTTTGTAGAAGTGACAACTGTTAAAAAGCTGCTGGAATCTGGTGAAGTGACTCGTCAGGACTTTAGAGAGATTGGCTTTTTTCCCCAGTCCTCAGGCAAGATGGGAAGGGCAGGAAAGATTTCATTCCCTGACTAGAAGCAAGAGCTATGGCTAGAATCGCAGCCTGGGAGGATACAGTGCATTTCAACACTTCTGGGATGCATATTTCTCTCTATAAAAAATATCAACTCATGTGGCTAGGATAGACCAGAGGAGCTGCAGGGAAGATGATATCTATTCTCAGTTTACCCTGCTTCTTGGTCAGTTGATCCGAACAGTAGTGTCAATGGAGACCAAAAGTGCCAAGTCTCTCTGCTGAAACACAAAGGAAAGACTTCTATTACTAGATACTACTGCTTATGTAATATTAGATGCTGCTCCTAAGAACACTTAGTGCTCTTAAATATACACTCCAGTGTTTTTCTCTACAGAGTGGTGACTTACTGACTTATGCAATAATTGAGACATTATTGGAGAACTTTGCTATAGCAAATCTTGTTTACTTTGATTCAAAAAGTTCTAAAATTGATTCATATTCCTGATTTTTTTCTTTTATTTTCTCAAGAGCAATAGGACTGCAAAACGATCACTTCACTACTTAATGTGTTAATTGCTGCAAAGTAACAGTAGAAAATCTTATAGCTTCCTACAGATGGCTTTCTCTAAACTGGGATTGCACTTAAGTTGATAATTTGTTTTTTTTTCCTGACCTTAGTTTTTGTAGAAGCTTTCATTAGTGGGTCACCTACGCCTCAAGGTAACTGAAGAAAATGATACAAACTTTCTAGTACTTCTGAATCTGCATTACTCAATTTCAACATTTTAGGTAATCTTGTATGAAGAGCTGAATAACTGAAAGTGACAAACCCTCAGACTTATTATACTGAAGTTTCAAGACTAAATGATTGACTTGATGTGTGGCATCAGCATTTAGCCCTGTCATACTGACAGATCGTGCCTAGTTCAAAAGACTCCTGCATTAACCTACTGAAATCACTGCATAGTCCTAGATTGTAGGGCTTCTTAAATTCATAGGAAAGACAAGGAAAAATGATCAGTCAGAAATTGAAACATAAATTTTAATAAATAATCTTCCCTCTGTGTATTTCATTTTCTGTAATATCATTACAGAAAAGACTGTAATATGAAGACAGAGAAAGTATGGGGTTAATTGGTTCAGTTGTCAGCTGGACAATAGCCTTGATATACAGTATAGGCAAGGAGTTAGATAAATTTCCTTTTTGATAGCTATTTTCATATATTTCTTTTTCTCTGCTTTTCTCCTCATTATCCATTTTGACAGAAAGTTTCCATGAAGTTTCCCGTTTAAAATATTCTTTACATTGGCCAAAGTTTGAAAATAACTACTTGAAAAAATTGCTAAGCACTTTTATTCTAATATAGCATTTAAATTTGATCTTTTAAATATCTCTGCACTATTTAAATTAATAAAATAATTCAAAATACATCGAGAACTTTTAAGGGTGTGTTTTGAAAGCAAATGTAATATATTTGTAACATATTTATTCTAAAAGATATTGTGTGATTTTTTTGTATACTAATATTTATACAAAACTAATTTGTTTTCTGAACTTTCAGTATGAATATGCATGTGTATTTGTTATGTAATAATTTTCTTCATTCTTCATATTAATTCAATTTAGGCATTCGGAAATCTGAAAGTAGATAATAGTGGTTATTCAAACACATATTCCATTTTCCTTTTATTTTCTTTTACATCAGCGTCTATCTGACATTGGTAACTGCATTCTCACCTATTATAGAGAAAAGGATTTTCAATAAAATATCAGGTTGACTTTGAGATTCAGCAAATCATAAGAAAATGAACTTTGGCCTAATTTTTTCTTTTTATTAAAGTCTTTCCAAATGGATTGGCTCTGATAAGTGCAGGAAGAAGGCTTCCTAATTTTTACTGCACCTTACTGATGCTGAAACTACAATTTGCTTGTCTTCTTCAATTTCTGCTCTTATTTTCATTAAGTGGAAGACACAAAGTTTCGCTTGCTGATTTCCAAAGTAGAAGACAATTGTCAGTTTAGGATATACAGTGAGGTTTTGCGTGGCTGTTTCTCTCATAACTATATACTTTCTTAAGCATAGATGCTGTATTTCTTAGGTTAAAGATTTATCGCATAAATGTTGTAGGCATGGAACAAAAAAAAAAAGCAACAACCTTGTTAAGACTTACATAGTCTAAACAGAACATGATACATCTAAAGATCAAGAATTAATGAATTGCTTATCATTAGACAAAAAGGTATGTACTAATTTTGATTTACCTTGGGGTTTTTTTGTATCATAAATATTAAGGAAGAGTTTTAAAGAGAATATACTTTGTTTTAAGTAATGGTTCCTACTAAGGAACCATTTAAATTTTTTGAATGTCTTATTTGAATGTCTTACACATATTAATTGTGTGAGACAAAAGTTTGATAATGTTTTGAGAAGATGTTTCCTTTGAAGTCAAGATTGAAATTAGGTAAAAGATAATTTGTAATAGATTTAAAAGTCAGCAAAGAAAGATTAGGTATAATACTATTAATTATAATAGAAAAAATAAAACTGAAGTGTTTAACAGATTCATAATTAGATTATAACTGTTATGCATAACTAATTCTTGTGATGAAGTAAGAAAACCATGAAAAATTACTATATTATGCTTTGAAAATATTACATTTATCCTAAGCTACCTTGTTTTCTCAATCTTACTTTAAATGTACCTTGTTTGAAAAAGAAAGAAAATGACAAAGACATTAAAAAATATTTTTTCTCTTACACTGTGTCCTGGTATCCAAGGAATAATGCTACCTATCTTTCCATTTGTCTTTGAAAGCTAGAAGGGGAATATTGAGATCTTGAGTTGGATTCAGGGAGATCTTCTATACCATACTAGTCAGTAGTACATGGGCATGTTACCCCCTAGTATGCTGTAAAGACTTTTAAGTTTCTTGACTTGGTATAGTTCTCATTAAATTTATGTATTGTGACAAATTACTCCCTAAATATATTTCTGACTCTTTGGAGAGATACTAAAAGACACAAATATCAGTAATTTTTATATGTTGGAAAGTTAGTATATCTTTCAAATGACATTATTAACAAAATTAACCTTTCCATGTGATGAAGTTTCTTTGAGAAAAAAAATTTGTGGAGGGATTATTAAAACTGTTTGCTGGCAGCTCTCTGTTAGTGCGTATTTAATAGTGAAAGGATGGCTAATGTGAATAAATAAACAAGTGACAAGGATATGAAAACTGTAAGAACGGAATATGTCAGATTTGTTCCAGGTTCTTTACTTAGATATTAGTTTTCTAGCTATTTATAATGATAACTACTGCCCCCTTCTGATGTGAGTTAGAAATAGCCCTTGTTTTCTCAGCATCCCATAACTCAAACCTGGTTTAAAAAAAACATGTTCTGATGTCTCCCTTTCTTTTATATGCATGTAAAAATTGTGATAGATTTATAAAAAGTTAGACTAATTTACAGTCAGAAGGATTCCACTGGATGTGTGGGCTTTCACAGCTGCAGATATTTGTATTCCCTTCCTAAATTCTTACGAATATGTACAGTGCATTTGTAGGGTACTGGGATTTTTTTTTTTTTCTTAACGTAGCAAGCAAGTGTGACCTTTTTATAAGCATTCGTTGGTAAGAGTTTATCCTTAAGCAGAAACATCTATGATGCTAATATTTTCTAAGTATAATTTTAAATAAATATAACTTTAAGGAAATATGAGGACAGGTTGAAGGGGTCAGGGCTGTTTAGCCAAGAGAAGAGAAGGCTCCAGGGAGACCTTATAGCTGCTTTTCTTAAAGGGGGGAGTTCTTGCTTTAAGAATTTCCTTAAAGTACTTAAATGAGGCCTACATGAAAGGTGGAGAGGGGCTCTTTATCAGGAAGAGTAGTGATACAACAAGGGGCAATGATTTTAAGCTGAAAGAGGGTAGATTTAGATTAGATACTAGGAAAAAATTCTTTACTGTGGGAGTGGTAAGGCACTGGAATAGGTTTCCCAGAGAAGTTGTGGATGCCCCCTCCCTAGAAGTTCAAGGACAGGTTGGATGGGGTTTTGAGCAACCTGATCAAGTGACGAGTGTCTCTGCCCATGGCCAGGGGGTTGAAACAGGATGATATTTGAAGTCCTTTCCAGTCTAAACTGTTCTATGATTCTATGAAAGGACAAATTTAAAACTTACATTAAAACATTACAGCAGAAAACATTCTTTTTTTTTCTTAGATCTGGTTTAATGCTCATTAAACTCATTGTTGAAGTTATCCTGGAGGCCAAACAGCTCAGTGTAACCCTTAGTAGTCCGAGTTGTACAAAGATGTGCATCAACTGATACCCTCCTTAAAAGGAATAAGGAGAAGTTACATCTCATAGCACTCCAAATTCACTAAGTTTAGAGGCCTGTGTAAAAGAAAGGGGAGGGTAGGGTGGGAGGTTATTTGTCCAAATCTGAATCCTGTTCTCAAGAGCCAGAAATATTGAGTATAGTTGCAGCTTGAGTGAGTGATGTAGGAGACAAAGAGGCTGAGTGGGGATTTAGTTCTTTAGAAGTTCAAGTAATATCAAAAATATAATAGCATTATGAGCATTTCTCAAAGGTGGTGTCCTGTGAAAGGTACATTTAATATTCTCCTAAAATTAGAATTTTGTTTTTAGATTCATATGTACTATGCTTGTAATACTATAAATGTATTCAGGAATTCCACCATTCCAGAATTCATAAACTGGTTTCAGCATTTTCTTACCATGTGTAATTTATTCCAGCAACATAAAGGAGGATTTGTGTCACTAAACGGTCCTGTTCCCACTCTGCCCGAGTCACAAAGCAAGTAGGGAGTTTTGGTCATGTACTACCTCAGTACAGAGCAACATTCTACTCCCATGGAAGCTGAAATGACTGCTCAGTTGCCAGTTCTTGCAGTATTTGATAAGGTCCTGAGTCAAGGTCCAGAACACCTGCTGTAATTTGAACAAGTAATTCAGCTAAAAATGGATTAATAATTTAGTCTTTGCAGTTCCTCAATCTTCCTTAGATGTCTCTGTGTTTCCTCCATTCTATGGTGTTTATCACTTTCAGATTTTCCTTGGCATCATGACAAGATGACAGCTTTGTGTGATGGCATTGGCCTGTTCATACTCTTTATGACAGTTGTTATCAAAATATAGCTGTAATTTTACAGACCTTTGGCATTTTACCCTGCTTTCCATCCCACTTCCTTAATCTCCTGCAGAATTTTCTCTGAAGTTTTGAGCAGTGTTAAGGTCACTAGAGTGGCCAGTATTAGATATTGGCTGTGTTATTTACTTTCCAGGCATATGGACCTGCCCCAGTTTCATCAAATTATTAAAATATCACAGCATGACCTGCTCAGTTACCATGCAACACTATGAGAGAGTTGTTTGTAGCCCCTGGAGGTGAGTCTGCAAGCAAGAGGAGAGCAAGGGTCCCCAAGACTTTGTTCAAGCAACATCTCTTCAATCAGCATAGCATCAAGGAGAGGAGCAGCAGGTGAGTTAATATGAAGACCTGTGATACAAAACCAGACTCACTATCATAAGATTGTCAATAACATCAGAGTGCTGTTTTGTTTATCTCATTGACTAGTCTTCTTGGCTTGGCCTGTGCAGGGGGTGGGGAAGCATTATAGCCATTGCATGATGAAAATTAATTATTTTAATTGTTTATTCTTTTTCAACTAATAAGACTATTATTAGTTGCTAGATAATGTTATATTGAGGGTTAATGTGAAAAATAATGTTGAATTTAATGTTTTGCTTATCTTATTGTCTTTGCACCAGGACAACTTAGATTAAATCTCTATAGTTATTATGGGGCTGTT
Organism: Clamator glandarius; assembly: GCA_033459285.1. Classification (NCBI taxonomy): domain Eukaryota; kingdom Metazoa; phylum Chordata; class Aves; order Cuculiformes; family Cuculidae; genus Clamator; species Clamator glandarius. Next base: position 3,969,489 of record JAUNZM010000105.1, read on the forward strand.
AGTCTTTTTATTATTGTTTGGTTCCCCTAAAAGAAAGAGATAAAAAGTTAGTATATAGTTATACATACAAATGGCTTCCAGCAGATTTGCTAAGCTATAGTGTGTTATTTCCAAACCACTACCACTCTCTCATTGGAATTCCCCCACCCCATCTTCGTTTTTTTTTTAATTTGATAACCATGAAGAAAAAAGCAAACTAATTGAAATTATTCCCCCACAACATTACCTAAATTTAGAGAATGCAATTAACTATGGAATACACATCAACACACATAATTCTGTAAAACACTAATCTTAGGTAGAAATATTGTCAGTACTAATTATAAAAGCATAATCTGCAAGAAATAATGATTGAGAATAAAATGCACAAGCAAATTGTATTTAAAAATGGAAATAATGCTGCAGAACTGAATTATATGTAGGAAGAAAGGGGATTTTAAACTTTCAGAAATCACCAGTGATAATTCTGTATTATTTTCTGTGGCATGAAGTTATTTGTACTTGATTCAATATAACGTCTGCTTACGAGAACCTCTTAGAACTTTATAGTTCTGCCTCTCCAGCTGAAAAGAGATTACTTGTTGGAATTTCATATCATGCAATATATTCATCTAATGTTTAAAAAAAACCCAAAACTTCAAATCTCTGTTAACATATGTGATATGTATTACTGTTAGGATCCAGAATCTTATTTCATTTTCACAGGGTTTTATTTCATTTAGTCTAAAGAACTCAGCATGGGGCAAGAACATTGATTCTAATCCTGTCTTTGCAATTTGTCTGCTCTGTGAGCTTGAGGTGGTCATGTCATCTCTTTGTATTGTTGATTTCATTGAAAAGCCCAGGAAAATCACTGGACTTTTCCAATGAAGAGACAGAAAAATATTTTTGCAAAGTACATCGTTTTTGCTGTAGGTAAAATTGACTTACATAGGTCATGCCTCCAGAGTGACTTTTGTTCTCCATGTAAGCCTTCCTCCACTCCCTGTCTTTACGCAAATTTTGTCTTATGACTTTAACTCATGATCTCTTTGGAACAAATGGGTATATAATCTTACAAAGTTTAATAAAACAGAAAATTGTAAGGATCCAAGAAGAATTCTTGTTGACTATGGTTCACCTGCATTTCACACTACGTTGCCAATACATATGTCCTTTCAGTGGCTTTATTCACAGTGACTTATAAATTTGTCATAATTTACATGGTATTGTATTCAGAAAATTTAAGAGGAAAAAGAAGTTCACCGACTTTGAAAACAATAGAAGCTGAGTCTGTGTTATTGTCAATATCAAAACTGTTTTTTTAAAGCTTTTTTAAGCTATGAATTGCACATCTGAAACAGCAGGAGAACTATGAAGAGAGGAAAATGAAATCAGACCTCTGCATCTCTTATGAAAACCACACCAATAAATTCCTTTAAAACACTGGTGTCAGTTCTGTGTCCTCCTTCTGCATTAAATGGAATAATCCCACCTCATAGTTTAGTCAGAAGATGAGTTTCAGTGGAGTAATTAAAAAAATGCCAGTATTTTGATGAATGACAGGTGACATCCATAAGAAATGAATACTCATATTCTGAGCAGGCTTTCAGAAATGTAAGCAGTCATGGGGCCACACACAAAACACAGATAAAACAACTGTTAAAAAGAAAGGCACTTTCCTAGTATCCTCTGTCAATCTACTGTGCTAAAATGTATGAATATTATATGGAAGTTGTATGTTCTATATTCATCTAATTAAATACAGCCCCAAAACAGCAATGTAAAGGGAAGCATTATGTTTGCGTCTTAATCCTGGTTGTTTGTATGTGTTCAGTGCTCAAATATTATAAAGAAATAACATTGGCCCATAACCTGATGAACATGGACACCTCATCAAAAGGGATGTAGACAAAACAGAGACATTTAATGCTCTTTTTTGCCTCTGTCTTCAATACAAGTGATGAGCTCTTCACTCAGAGGGTGGTGGAGTACTGGAAAAGGCTCTCAGGGGAAGCAGTCATGGCACCAAGCCTAACAATATTCAAGAAGAATTTGGACGATGCACTCAGACATATGGTGTAAATTTTGGGTTGTTCTATGTAGGGATAGGAGTTGCACTCAATGATCCTGTGGGTCCTTTCCAACTCAGGTTATTCTGTGATCCTGTTATGTTCCACAATAGGCAGCACTGAAATGTTAGAATTACTGTGGGTAATACTAATTGCAATATTTTTGAGTACTGTCATTTAGTGTATTTATTATGACTTTCATACTTATTATATAAAAAGATTTTTTGTCAATCATGTCTTGCCTGTATTAAATTTCATATATACATTAAGAATAAAATTTATTTTTCTGATATTTTACTGGTATAATAAGGTGAGAATCAAGGCCTGCTGTGTAAATCTTTATTTTAAAAGTTATTGAAAATACTATATATTTAATCCTGCAAATCCTTTGAGACATCAGACATTACTTAAAGCAATGGGAGTTGAGGGACATGTTTCAGGATGTTTTGCTATCAGCTATACTTAAGAATTTTCCCTTCCTCTTTTAAATTAAATAGTGATTTTCATTGCTACTTTGATCATAACAAGAGATAGGTATGTTATTTCAATCCTCTTGTGAGGATATTTACATCTGTTTAAACTTAAGGAAAACTTGTGTTGGTTTTGTCTGGGGCAGAGTTAATTTTCTTCACAATAGCTCTTAAGGGGCTATGCTTTGGATTTGTGTTGGAAACAGTGTTGATATTAGAGGGATGTTTTAGTCCTGCTAGGCAGTGTTTGCACAGCATCAAAGACTTTCCTGCTTCTCACAGTGCTCTGCCAGTGAGAAGGCTGAGAGTGCACAAGAAGATGGGACTGGACACTGCTGGGATATCTGGCCCCAACTAACCAAAGGGATGTTCCATATCTTAGGACATCATGCTCACCTTACAAAGCTGAGAGGGGGTGACATTCAGAGGTGTGGCATTAGTCTTTCCAAGTAGCTGCTCTGTGTGATGAAGCCCTACTTTCCTGGAGATGGCTGAATACCTGCCTGCCTATGGGAAGCAGTGAATGGATTACATGTTTTCTTTGCTTGCATGTGCAGCTTTACCTATTTAACTGTCTTTATCTCAATCTATGTGTTTTCTCATTTCTACTCTTCTGATTCACTCCCCTATTCCACTGTGGAGTCAGTGAACAAGCAACAGTGTGGGGCTTAGATGCCAGCTGGGGTCAAAACACAACAAGTCTTTAAAACTACACCATCCTTTTCCTCAGAATCCCTGCTAAACGTTCTGATTCTTTTGTCTGTTCTGCTGCAGCAAGAACCCTGAAACCTCACTAGAATTAGTTCTACTAATTTCAAGTAGCAGCAGTCTAAGAAAAACTAATTTCTTTCAGCCTGTGGATGTCAGTGAATACTTTCAAGGACATAAATTATCTTCTGGGAAATCTGAGTAATTAATATGAAAGATTAAATTGTAATGTGGGTTCAGTTAGGCAATACTTAAGAAAAAAGTCAGATGAAATATATTAGAACAGCTGCGAGTCTATCAGAAGACAAAGATATAACTCATATAAGAAGGAAATGTTGTTTCATAGCTGGAGGCTAGGACTAAAATCTGGCAATACTGTGAAAGGCATTGTAACCTAGTTAGAAACAGTATCCTGATTTGGCACTTCAATAGTACCTTCCCCATGTATTCGGAAAACATACAGTCACTTGGGAACTCCTAAACTCAGTAAAACAACATTAATCTTTCCTCTGCCTATATATCATGAATTTACCTGTTTTCCATGTGTGGAAAGATAGGTGGAGCTTTTATGTTAGTAAGAAAAACACAGTGATCAACTGCATCACAACCATTTTCTAAACTACATTTTCCACTTTTTGTTATTGTTTATTGCCATTCTTGAAAGCTTCATTTTATCCAGCAGTTTTATTTTTGTCTTGTTTTTATATGACCACCAGCAGCAATTCCTTTTCTAGATCTTCTGTTTGTCTTCACTCAAGTATTATTTTTATGTTTTGGGGTTTATTTTGGTGTTCTTGTTTTGTATTTTTAAAATGAAATCAGCTACAATTCATTTTAAAAAAGGATACTGACAAACTACTATTTGTGGTTACATGTGGGGTTTTTTTACATCACTTCATGCAGAATCACTTACTAAATAAACAGGAAACATCATCAGATTTTCCTAGTGAAGCTCTGAAATGGAAAACTTAGAAGTGAATACTAACGGTCCAAAATCTGAATATTGCTACAACAAAGTTCAAGTTGACTGCATTGCAAAATCCTAACAAAATGTCTAAGCCACAGATCTTTGCAACAGCCTTTATTTTCTTTCTCTCGTTATATTTTTCCATTTCAGAGTTATGTGTGTTTATCCATTGAATCTGTGTAATGAGAAGAAAGATGCTTTCGTTTTTCTCCCACAAGAACAGTAAGTAATGTAACATCACCTCCTTAAGATCTCAGTCCATTCCCAGATGTTCCTTTGTAGACTTGCTGTGTGCAGTCTTTAGATGTAGATATATAATCTGTTTCTAGTGTTTACTGGGCAAGTGAAAACAGCATTTGATATAAACCACCTCTGTTTACCCTTAGCTCTTTGTTGCTCACAGTCCTGAACGTAAAGAAGAGCAATACATGAAGAACAATAGGGTAAAGCACTACAGTGCAGAGGAATAGTCAATCTGCCCATTTACATAAACTTACATAGATACATAGACTCAGAGAGTTAGAAGGGGCCTCGAGGTCATCTAGTCCATTCCTCTGCTTCAGAGTGTCATCTCCTACTCCTAGGAATTATTCCAAGGATGTGCCACATTTAACTTGTTCTTAAAGATTCCCTGGTGATGTAGACCTCTAATATGTCTTCTAACTTTAATAGTTTTCCTGTAATTTCTATCCTAAAGGTCCCATATGTCAAACAATATCCTTGCAACTTCTCCCATTCACCCGAAACACAGATAACAGATTATAAATGCAAGTGTTTAGGGCAAAACTTACAGCAAATTCCCCCTGCTCACAAAGGCTTTCTTTAAAAGGGAAACTTCTTTCATCGTTTCTTTTCTATGATAGTTCTTCTAATAAAGTCCTGTGAAGCAAACAAAAAGAAGGAAGCGCAACTAATTGCTTCTGTAATTCTATGATATGAATAGAAGCGAGGAGTTCGGTCCCATGTTTAATGAGCCTTTTTTTGAGAGGTTCCTCCCATATGTTGAGCTGAAAATTGTCTTAATATTTCTTGTGTTGATTTGCTTACTGCAGGTTGGATTAAGAACGTGAGAACATTTTCTATGAATAACACATTGTCTCTTGACTAAGGAATCAGCAGCTAATGGAATACTTTTCATATTCAACTAAACAAACCACTTTCTGGATCCAGAAGTGAGACAACTGACTCATATTGTTTTCAAAACCAACATTTCTTAGAGTCTCTTAATATTTCCCTTACTGCTAACATGACCAGATCATGATCGCACATAGTTACTGGTTAAATTAATTTGATTTTTAATTCTTACTGATTCTTTGAAGACAACATGGTCAGTATCACTTTACTGAAGTTTATATGTAGTGAGCCCTTATTCTACTGCTATGTTCAGTTTTACTTTTCTTATTGAACACCTTCAGAAGACATTGTAAAAGATAAGGCTGTAAGATATTTACCTCTGCATGGGTGCCTAAATAGGTGAGCTTTTTGGACAAGATCACGCATATTGAATATCTATGTTAATTACAGATTACTGAGCTATGTATCTTCACCAAAGAACAGCAAAGTAAAAAGAAAAGACCCAATTAAATTCCCTTCTTTTGAGCAGCAGATGTTGCTAGTCAGAAAAGGAAGGATGTACTTTTCAACATTTCAAAGGTGGTAACGAAACAACACAGCCATGGCTCAAACTGGGCAGGCAATGGTAAGATCAAAAGAGAACTACACGTTACATCCAAAATACAAGCAAAATAATCTTGGATTAGTTGAAATATTTGAGCATGTAGGTTTCTGTGAAGTTTCTGAGCTCCTGAATGAGATGGTTCTGCAGCTACATTTATAAAGGGGGCTTTTTCCCTTAGATAACTAGAATTGTAAATCAGAGTATGCTCAGGCCACAGAGCATTTAAAGAAAACTTCAGTTTTACTTGTGTCTTTTAGGATCTGCCCAGTTTTGAGTATGTTGTGCAATATATTCAGTGGGTGGCTCTTAGATCCCTGCAATATCAACCTTTTAAATTCTTCAAGAAAATGGATATGCTTATAGAAGCAAAGTAAGTTTGAGTATGTTTCAAGGTGCCAGAACCTCCACATGGCAGATAAACCATATTTCATAGAGAAGGAGTAGATTATTACCATTACCCAAGCTCAGCAAAGGAAATCTTCCATTAGAGAGGAACTAGCTTATTAAAGTATGCAAGAAAGCAATTTAGCTTACTGTACTTCTGCTCTACTCTCTTTGTTTCCTCATGTAACAGCTTTTTGCTTGCCTGATAGCTAGTCTTACATTGTATTTCTCAAGTAAAATTTTCCTTGCCTTCAGTGAATTCACAGGGCATAGACAGCAGGTTTCACATACAAATGTTAGACTCAAAAACTAATTGCATGTCAGGTTGATTCTTAATGCTTTCTGAACAAATCCTGTGCAGAGTTTAGGACATTGTTTGATATTAAATTTGTAACATAGAAATTAAGTTTTGATACTTCCTGGGGGAGGAGTGGGTTATTTTTCCTGAGGTGTACATTTTAAATGTATTTATAATTTATCAAATTTCAGTTGTTTCACACTTAATTTTAAAACACCTTAATAATTTCTATAATATCATTACTCTTCACTAAATTAGAAAAAAAAAAATTGAACCACAACAGCCTTCATCAGTAATGACAACATTTTAAAATGCTTCTGTATAAACCTAGCAATAACCTGTTCTCACCACAGATCTACTTAATTGCTTCTGCATTTGCAATAGACACAACAGATGATTAATGCTTGGTACACTGAGCAGCAATCTTTGGGAATTACTTAAATAGCTTTTGTATAATACCTTAGGCCATAATTACAAAGGTTTATGTAACTTGCAAATGATGCAAATCATCTTTTCTGCAAATATTTAACAAAACAGCAGTAGCACAAACTGTGCTTCTGAACAACTATAAACTACTCTTCATTTATTTGGGGCATTCCATAACTTATGCTAATTATGGTTGTTAGCTGTAGATAAACACATTACTAAAATACCCTTTAGTGCCTTCAGAAGAAGAAATATGGAAGTTCTACAGTTATTAAATTGCTTGTGAAAAAAAGATTGGGAAAATATGTTTCTTTAGAAACTTGGAACAGAAGTGATGCCCCCAGCACCTGTAAATTTTAATTTCCAAATGTCTGTCTTTAACAAGTCAATTATTTATTTGAACTCACAGAAATTATTATGAATCTATATTGACACCTTGCGGATAGCTTTGACAAATGCAGTAAGCAAGTTTCCATATTTATTTATCTTGGAATACGTTAGCTGTTTCAGAAATAAACAGTGGGCACTGTTTCTGTTTAAAATCTTGAAGTAACACTGCATTTTATAAAAGGTATGTGTTTAGCAATTCAGTTTGTAGCTGCTACCAAATTGGTGTACTTGATAGGTGAGGGTAAAAAAGATATTAGTGTGAGTTGACACCCATAAATTTTATCCTGCAAAACTCCTTAAAATCAAATTTAGTTTAATTGCTTAATTTTAGATGGGAAAACCACTATATAGAGTTTATACTAAAAACACTATATATAGTTTATAGTAAAAACATTATATATAGTTTATACTGAACTCCCTTTACTATTAAAGATAACAATGTCTACCAACCTACTAAGGAATGCAGGAGATGCTGTGCCATTTTTAATGAAGATCCAGTTACAGTCTGCTTAATGCAGAGTGTGGTGCTGATATGGACACCAAAAATTCTATTAGTCCCCTTACTTCACAGATATGTTTGTGTTTGGAGACTTTACTTACCATGACCTTATTGTGCTTCTTATTTCATTTAGTCCATATATTTCTTTGACTTTGCTTTGCTGAGTATTATAGGAAAAGTAACACAGACACAAAAAAAGTTCATAAAGTTGTTTTTTCCTACTATGTAAGACAGTGCTCACAGAACAGACATAGAATGGAATCACAGAATGATTTGGGTTGGAAGGGATCTTAAAGATAATCTAGTTCCCACCCCTCTGTTACAGCCATGGTCACCTTTCACTAAACCAGGCTGCTCAAGGCCCCATCCAACAAGGTCTTGAACACTTCCAGGGAAGGGACATCCACAACTTCCTTTGGCAACTTGTTCCAGCATCCCACCACCCTCAATGTGAAGAATTTCTTCCTAATATCTAGTCTAAATCTTTCCCCTTCCAATTTAAAGCCATTTCCCCTCATCCTATCACTGCAAACCCTTCTAAAAAGTCCCTTCTCACCTTTCCTGGAGGCCCCCTTCAGGTATTTCTAATCTATAGTGATGAAATACTCCACATAGTTTTGAACTGTAAAACATAATTATTTTTTCCTATACTCTACGGGCTGGATATAAAGATAACATGGCAGCATAATTTTTTTATTATTTTTGTTTGTCATATCATATTCTAAAAATTCTTTTCCAAGAAATTTTTGTGTCTGCAGAATCCATTATAACATGCAGAGATGTGCCATGTGTATCTAAATGTCTTATTGTTCACTTGCAGTATATGAAGAACTAGCTGTTGATGGCTCAGTCAAAAAGGATATTTCCCCTCCTTCCCATGGGTGAGGACAAGTAAAAGGTGACAAATTTGCTTCAGATAGCGACAAGATACCCGAAGCAGCCTGCTGAAGAGCAGTAGGAGCTGACATCAAGGTCCCTACTGTGTTTTGCCTTGCCTTGCCTTGCCTTGCATTTCTTTGCCTTGCCTTACCTTTCCTCGCTTTTCTTTGCCTTACCTTTCCTTGCTTTTCTTTGCCTTACCTTTCCTTGCTTTTCTTTGCCTTACCTTTCCTTGCTTTTCTTTGCCTTGCCTTTCCTTTTTCGTGCAGTTTCTAACTGAATGGAAAACAAGGTGATGTCCTTTCAAAGAACTGCATTCATAAATCACGAAAAATCACAAGATTAGGACTAGGGTTATTTTACTAAACAAAAAGTAAGCAAACACCAGTGCTCTACCAGATATTATGGTCTCTGTGAGAAGCAACCTGTTTGTACATTCATCAGAAATTTTTAAAAAACATCACTACAAACAGAAATATTTTTTATTTTAAATCTCAAAGGTTAATGTTGCTTTGGACAGAGTTGCCCTCTGATCATCATTGAATTAGAATCTGCTTCAAATTTACTTGACAGTGCAACTAGATAGTAACATTGACATCTTCAGGAGGGATGGAGGGACAAAGTTAACACCTGTTGGATTTCATATCTAGTCTAGGCCTGTGCTATATAGTTTCATAGTCCAGTAACGTAGGCCAACCTTTGACTTACATGATTTATCAGGATAGAAGGGAAAGTCTGTTGTGAAAAATGAAGAACATCATAGAGGGGATAAAATGTACCTGTAAAGTCCTAGTCTTTTGGGGTTTGTTTTATTGTTTTATCAAAATAAACATATTGATTATTAAGTAGTTTATTCTTTAATTTAAATGCCAGATAAACAACTTGGTAAGAGTGTCTGAATATATGAATATGCTAAATTACAGCTTTGTTATTAACTTGGATTCAGTATTAACACCTAGGCAATAGAACCTCTTTTATTTTGGCAATATAGATTCAGCTATATATCAACTTAAACATTGAAATCAATACTTATATAGTAATGTTGGTGTCAAAAAAATTTAATACACTTCAGTAAATTAAAATAAATGTAATCTTAGGTCAAGCAAGTGTTAAGTAGAGGACGTTGCTCTACATATTCTTAAGCAATTCAAATATGTATACCTGAATTCCTTCCATAGATTAGAAAAATTGTGGTGATGTGAAGCTATAAAAAATGTATCCTGTAAGGCCCTGCCCTGCATGGTAGGATTGGGGAAGGTGAACTTCTAAGTGTATGCACACTATCTGCAAGTGACAACAATCACTCAAGAGGTTGAATGAAAATCACAACTCTTTACTTTGAACTCAGCAAAGTTATAGTCAACAAGAACTTGGCAGGAGTTATTTTACAAACAGTGCTGCCTTAGATATATTTCTTTACAAGTGATGGCACTCGAAGGTGCCTAGAATAAAGGTAGATTTGAAGACAAGATAAGGATGAAGAGAAGAGAAGAAAGTAATGGAATGAGACATAGAACGAAAGATAAATAAGCACCCCTCAGATCCAGTGATGGCCAGAGTTGCTGTTGCCTTGTGGCCTTCTGTACGCAATTCTGATCCAAGAGGTAGTGGTTGCACGCATGTTCCGCTTTGCTCAGTTTATTTACAGATGAAGATCTGCCACCTATTAGCATACATCTCCTTGTAAGATGTGCAGGGGAGGAGTCTTGTTGCACTTGCACAGTGTCTCCTTTGAAAGATTCTAGAAGTGGCACAAGCATAGTAATCCTTTCTGCAAGGTTCCTGAAATAGATGTGGAGGTTTACAAGGGTCTAGTGTCTAAAAGGCCTTTGCCAGGATAATTGCTGAACAAGCTCTCTGGGTGCCCAGACACACTCTAGGATGCTGTTTGCTTCCCCTGCCCAGCTAGAGCGACTCAGCAGTTTTGCAGTTGTTACCCAGTCACAACCCGCCTCCCTTCTCTAACCTCACCTTTCTGTCATGGGGGCAGCCAGATGTAAAGCTGTCTAGAGCCTCGAACACATAGCAGTTTCATTTTGAAACAAATGTTTAGGAAATATTAAAACAAACCATTAGAGACAATTGAAGAAATTGACTCTTACATAAACATAGGATGCACTGTTCAAAAAACAACTACCCAGAGGCAATCTACAGAAATAACTATCAAATATTTGTAAATATTTACCAGCAAAGATATGTGAATTAGGATTTTTCAATTAACAGGACAGGCATGAGACATATCTGTAACATCAAATGAAGTTATAAACATAGTTATTCTCTAGACATTTTTATGTTTAACTAAGAGAAAATCCTCTCCCTCTCTGTGGATGCCATGTGTTGAGAACTGCAAGAGCTTGCATATCAGTCTCTTTCTGGTTTGGTTGTTTTGGCGATTTCTTTTCCTAGGAAAGAAAATTCAGGTCAGAGGTCAGTACAGAATTTCTGGTTCCACTCTCTATCCAGACATTGAAGGAAATCTAATTCCTTCTCCTGTACCTGAACAGTCATACTTATGCAAGTCAGAGTATTAAAAAGTTGGCAAAAACAAAAGTGATATATTACCTGTGACACTGAAGTTTGTAACTCACAAATTTCTTCACATTTTCTGTGGATGTATAGAGTGCCTACAGACTATAAATCCCTTCAATGCAGGTTGCTTGCTTTCACTTTTAAGTGTCATGGCTATGCAGTAATGGAGCAAGGGGTGGAGATTGTAGAGTTCGATTCAGATGAAGTTAACTTTCTTCATATCAGCCACTACAATGCTGTCTTTTGTGATTATGGCTTAAACTGTGTTGATAACATGTCAGTGTTTTGCTTATTATTAAGCAATGCTTGCACAGCATGAAGGTTTTCTCTCTTCTCTACTCTCCTATGTACTTCTCCTCCCAAATAAGTAGGCTTGTGCAAGAGGCTGAGATAGCCAGGATAGCTGAACCAAATTGACTTCAGGGATATTCCATACAATAGGACATCATACTTGATAATAAAAGCTCAAAGATATACATTCATATCATGTGCATGGGATCCTTAATAGAGGAATCAGAAAATATTTATGACTTTGTCTTTATAAAATGGTGATAAAAATTGTTGTCAATAATGTCATCAACACCCCATATTGAGAGAGGAAAAAAAAGCAAAAAACAATGACAAGCCTTGATTGTTGTTTAATCGGATCTGTTTTAACATAAAGCAAAAGTAACCTAAGAGGAGATCAGTTTTACACCTTTTCAGCCTTACTCAGTGCTTCTAAGCTTTTACCTCCTTAGCAAAAACACAGTGATCAAAATTCTGATCTCTATATAAACTTTTTTTGATGTATATTTAATTAGAGATATGATTCAAGTAATGTTTAGGGAAATGTTTGGGTTTTCTGCTTTGATTCTGGAAGAGTAAATTCATATGTTATAGTCTCACAGAAAATGAGATTTGTAAGGTCAAATTCTCAGCAGATAAAAATCAGTTTAAACTAACTTGTATATACAGATGTCTTTGAGCACATATTCATGTCAGATTTCCAAATAAAAATGGTAACATTAATGTATAAGTAGTAGTGAAATATAAGCCCAGACAGTTATGAAAGGTCAGTTCTAAAGCTTTTTCAATTCCAGGGGAATTTTTCTTCCCTTGTTCAGGACTTCGAACAAATTTGTCTTAGAGTCTACATAAGAATAGATTGTACAATTTAGAACAGTCACTGCCTGCAGTTTTTGATGAGAAATTAAATTATTTAACTATTTCTCTGAGTTTCTGGTATGTACTGACTATACTGCAAGGATGAAATGGCATATTGTATGATGCATATCAAAAAATCAAAGAGCTTTAAGGAAACTAGGCAATAATCTCATATACTTCCATGCCCTATGAGGAGCTTTTCTTTAACAGATTTTTGACGTATTGTCAAAACCAATCAAGCAGATGCACACAGAATATTTTCTAATTTAAAAATATATGATAAGATTTTTCTCTAATCATGAATTCAAAAATATACTTCATATATGTAAAGCTGGATTTTGATCAAGGAACAAGGTTCTGGAATAAGCAATAGAATATTTCTACATCTACTTATTTGCAAGCTATACTGGCCCCTGCTCCTAGAACACACAATGTTTTAGGGGAAGAGTACAAAAAAAACAAGTTCTGACATTTTTATCAGCAGCACTTAAGATCTGATTCTTAGCCACTGTGCAGTTTTTAATTCTTTATCTTCCATTCTAGAATTTTTTCTCTTAAAGATGTAAGTGCGAACAAGCTCTTGAAAATCTCAGTTCTGACTACATAGTTAACATATATTATTTATCTTCTACTCATTGGATCTTTTTGAAGCCGCCAGATGCACACAAAGGAAAATGCTGTGAATCGCCTCACATAAGTAATGAAAAGATTAATTGCAGCAGAAAGGGCAAAAGTGAACTGATCTCCACACTTCCAAATGTAGCATACGTAAAATATTTTTCAAAGTAAATTATCACTGACTTAATGAGCTGTAAGACAGAACTGCATTTCCTGTGAACTGTCTTTATCTTGAAGACTGAGCATAAGAATAGTACATTTGCATTAAAATCTAAACTGTAGATCTTAACATTAACTGCTAATTGAATACTCCTGATTAAAATTTCAATATTTGAAAGCAAGTACATTTTCTTCTGAAGATATTTTTTACAGATTCCTTTGGTAAAGATGCTGAGAACTCTTTGGAAATCATTTTAACAGTGTTAAACTGGTACTTCTTTACACATCACTCCCCTGGGAAAGGCTAATTAGGAGCATTATCTACAGTTAGGACTTTGAACTGCCTCCACATTCATGTGAACCTATTTCTTCCCAGCACTGAGAACACAATTTGCAATAGAATGAAACAAGCTGATGTGGCAGGCTTAGACAAGTCAAAACTAGGAACAAACTCCTGCATGAATAATATTAATTGTAAATAAAAGAAGTAGTTTCTACTTCAGTTGCTTCAGGAAGATTGACTTCTTCCCCATCACTTAAAGTGCAAATGAACAAATGCAGTAGTTCATTATTTGAGACAAAGTTGAGTGAAATTTTAGCTGCATTTTTATTATGAAACTATAAATCGCCACAAAAATATTTTACTATAACTAGTAAGGGCAGCTAAAGAATATCACAGAATCATATGTGTTTATTTGTGTATGTGGTATTGTAATTTTGGTAGCCAGTGCTACAGGCATAATTTTTAATCTTGGTTGGTTGGTTGAGTTTTTGTTGTTGTTGTTTTGGGTTTTTTAATTGGAAAATGGATTATTTAAGCATATAGGAATGACTTGTTCACTAGAAGAGCTCCCTACACTCCACTATCTCCTTATTTATCTTTTGTATTCATGTACTTCTGATAACAGAAGAGGTTTGTTGAATTTTAAACCTCTCAGCACTACCAAGAAATTATACCACTTTCTATCTGGTATAATATTAATTTATTTATTTTTTAAGGCTAAAAGTGTCGTTGAATGAATATTTTCCTGTTTTTTATGGGGAATCTTGTGCAATATTTACGAGAGAAATGGTTTTGTTTGGTGGGGTTTTCTTGTTAACAGCAGTGAACCCATTCCTTCCTAGGACATAAAGATTTTTTTTACTGCTTTTTAAACTTGTTAGGGTCCAAGTATCTTAGAACGAGACGGCACAGCAAGCTGGTACAAAAATAAAGTACAAAATTTATTTTCTTGCACAAGAGGTTAAAAAACAGACTAGCCACCAGGGATGCTCCTCAAGGGGGAGTGACCCCAGCTGTACCTGTGGAGTTACATTTATAGTAGAATCAGGCACATACAAAATTATTAATTGCAATCTTATTGGCTAGTCTAGGGGTACATTCAGTGTATTTGTGTTACGTTCTGATAGATTCCAGCAATCTCTTATTGTCTGTGTATTCTTATCTCAGGTGCATGTATGCGTGAACAGCTTCTAGTCCGGCATCTTCTTTTCTTTGAGATTGAATCAACCCTCCCTTTTCTTTGCTTAGTGGCCCTTACATTCCCCCCTTTTCTTTGAGACTGAGTCAAATCTTTGACTCTTCGTTACAGAGGGGGCTGTATTGTGTCCTTAACACTAGCATTCTCACCCCTCTGATAGGATCCTGCACGAATCTCATGAGGGCATTTATCAGGTATGGCCCTATTAACGATAGTAATAGAAACAATATGAGGGGTCCTGCTAGCACTGTTATGAGTGATGTTAGCCAGGGGGACCAATTAAACATACATTCTGGAGTCTTGTCTTTCTTTTTCCCTACTTAAGAGGCTCTCTTTAATTTTTTTTCTGACTCTACTGTGTGTCTGATCTGATTTCTTTTCCACGTCTAATAACCTTTTACTGTTCACTGACAACACCAAAATGCACATTGAAACACTATACGGGTTAACAAAACTGATAGTCCCAATGCTACAACACTGAGAAAAAATTGTTTTAACCAGGGCAGTTTAGGAGCTAGACTGATTGGTCAAATTGGAACAACTCATGCCTTCAAAGTCAGATTCATAGGCATGGCTATTCCTGGTGTTAAAAGGAAGCCAGAGTAGTTTCAGATTTATATGACAGTTTTGACAACCATGTATAGTTTCCAAAGGTTTGAATGCTTGCAGGGATTCCTAAAATAGATGGAATACTGAAAAAATGGCATTTAAACAAAAGGCCATACTACTGTATATTATACAAGCAAGTTTTCCCCAAATGTTTACAGAGGCATCCAACCTATGGGGAAATAAGGCTTCTCTTAATGGACATATTTAACAATTTTTTTTATTTTTACAGTTCACTTTACTCAGCCTTATTTTTTAAAGGTGTTAAGCGTTCTGTTGTCCACTGACTGGTAGGTGATTTTCTTCACTTGATCCAAGTTCTTCCATCTTGATTGCTGCGAAGGCTGTTTGCAATAATTCGTATGGTCCATTCCACTGTTCTCCAGGTAGTTTTCCTGTAAAATCTTTAACAGAAAAGCTCATCCCCAGGTGTAAAAGGATGTACAGGTTGATCTTAAATCTCTAGGCCATGCAGCTTGTTCTTTATTATTTTGTTTGTTTCTCAAACAAGTTCAGCTATTTTTGTTAGCTGATTAGACAAATTCTCACCTAATTCTGTGAGATCTTCTCCTGTATACTGCAATCGGTATACAGGGCTAATACTTTACTTTCATTATTTCAAAACCTAAGCAAGGCCAAAGGAAGTGCTTGATACCAATATAGATTGGCTTCTTGACAAATTTTAGCTGAGCTGATTGCTGTTTTATCAGCAACAATCTGATGATTCATTTTCTCCACCTGGCCTCTGGCCTGTGGTCAGTATGGAGAATGTAACTGCCAATCAGTTCTTAAAATTTCACTAATCTTTTTACCACTTTAGCACAAATGTGCACCTCTAGCTGACAATATTACTGCAGGCACTCCAAATGAAGTATAATTTCAGTCAACAATACTCTTGTGACTTCTGCTTTACTTGTCCTGCAAGAAAAAGCTTCTGGCCAACCTGAGAAAGTATCTGTTAATGCTAATGAATACTAGTGCACCCTTTGTTTTACTGGAAGTTCAGAGAGATCTATTTGCATTCCTATTATTCACACCCCAAAGGGCTTGTTTTGTTTTCCTGCCATATTGATAATCAATTTTCTATCTTCCCTTGAATATTTATCCAATTTTAAATCAGAATCAGGGATTTGAAGTTTACCGTCTAGAGTCAAAGCAGATATTACTTCTGCATTTTTCTGCTGCCATCCTGGCCTCAAAATCTCCTACCAATTTGTTACCAATTTTCCAATTTTTACCTCTCTGGTGACCTTTGTAGTGTGTGATAGCCACTTCTTCTGGAAGATTTACAGCTTCCAGCAGCTTTAGGTTTTCTGCTGCATGTTTAACGTGCTTTCCTTGGGCAGTAAGGAGTCCTTGCTCTTTCCATGTAGCACCGTGAGCATGCACCACTCCAGAGACGTATTTTGAATCTGTCCATATATTTATATTCCTTCCTTTTGTTAATTCCAGTGCTTGAGTTAAAGCGATTATTTTGGCTTTCTGGGCTCATGTTCCTGGGGTAATGGTCTGGCTTCAATCATTTCTCTGGTGGTAGCCACTGCACATCCAGCCTTGCAACGTCCTTGCTTCACGAAGCTGCTTCCATCAGTGTACCAGGAATCTTCCACATATCACTGGTTCTGAAGCAGCTCCCCTAAGGAAAGATGCTGTCATTCCCAGAAAGGTTCTGAATTCCTTTACCATTCCTGGCATGAGTGTGAAGCACATAGCTTCCTTTTGGGCTGTCTGTGTCCTCTGGAGACCTCGAATCCAAGGTAAGTAAGTTGTCGCTGCATAGGCTGGGCCTTCTACTGAAAGGCCTGATACCTGCTCAGTCCAAAAGTTCAATAGACTTACGGTCCATTGCTCACAGTTCTCCTCTGTTTGTGTAACTCTCAGGAGGTCACATACTGCAGCAGGGTTCTAGTCCCATGTTTCCAGGTCTCAAGCTAGCTGGTTCTCAAAAATAGTTCAGCTGTTCTCAATACTTTGAGGCAATACTGTTCAGGTTAGTTGTGTTTTACTACCAGTTTCAGGGTTTTCCTATTCAAAGGCGAGTCACCTTTTGGCTTTCCTCAGTCAATATCAAGCAGAAGAAGGCATCCTTCAAATCCAGTACGGTAAACCACAATTGATTTTTTAATTGGTTGGCAAGGTACAGGGATTTGCTACCATTAGATGTAGCTTTTATCTAGTTTCTTTGCAGGAAATATTGGAGCATTATATTCTGCATTACATTCTTTTAATAACCCATATTGTCAATAATCATTTTTATGCCCCTTGCAATCTTCTAATGGCAGAGGGTGATACCTGCCACGGGCCAAATTTAACTTCACATGCTCCACATTTCTAGCCTTCCAGATATCTCAGAAGTCAACATGCCTGGATAAACCTGTTCCAAAATCTCTACTGTTACCGGTGTTTTTCCCACCTGTTTTAAAGACAAACTCAATACTTTGATTAGTTGATGATCTCTCACTTTAAATTTTGTACCTCCTGCCCCAAGTCTCTAACTGCTTTAGTAAATCTCCTCTCATTAAGGTCTAGGGGCTCCTAGCAAACAAATTCGTGTGTACCCACTTGTTTTCCGATTCATATTTAGCAGACTGCACAAAGAATGCTTTCTCAGTTTGGCCAGTAGCTCCGATTACATTCACAACATTTTATTTTGATCTACAGGAATCAGATGCTGGTTTACACAGAGGCTCCCGTATCTATCGCAAACACAACTTTTTCATTCGTATTCCCCAACTTTATTTTAACCAGTGGATCCTCCAGGGTAATTTCCCGTCATTCAAGCTCAGCTTCAGCACCCAATTCTGATTCCTCTACAGCATGCACATTGGTTATTTCTTAATTCCAGACCCCATTCTCATGCCATGTTCTCTTGCTACTCCATGTGATTTTGCAAACTGGAAAACATATCTGCACACATTACTTCTCCCAGTTCTCCTCACACTTCAAGAACAACGTTAATTACAACAAGGTGTTATGGCCACTTTTCCCATAATCGAGCTCATACACCAGCCACCACTGATTATTTAAAAGCTTTTATCAGGGTTTACCTGTTTTTCCACTACTCAGTGGACCACTGATCCCCTTATGATCTAAGATCTTAATGATCTAAAATATATCCCAGCTGGCACCCCTCCAAAGTGTAGCCACTCCTCCAGCCTCCCATCCCACAGGCTCTGCACTCTGGCTTCCCAACCACAAATTATCTGCACTGCATAAGTGGGTCCCCCCTCACCATCCTGGATCCTACACTCAGGACAATCCAGATCCCACCATTTGTTACCCACAGTAATCCATGCACAATCTGGACAAGATTCTCATTTCACTGAAAGAAGGAATAAATCATGTTAAGGAAAGGAACTAGACAGCCTGGCTTGTCTACCAATTGAAAACAAGGACAGTTCCACAATAGAGACAGGAGACAGGCCTGAAGACCCAAGAAGGGTGGGGGAGAAGATAAGACAAAGCCATCAGAGGCAAACAGGAGACACAAAGAAACCGTGATGTGGGTGTACTAATAAGTTCTGGAAAACAAAAGGACATTTAACTGTTTAACCAGTATTTCCTGGAACCTACACAAACAAGCATGCTCAACCTGCACAGAAGTCATGCAGCCAGTGGGGGCCCATCAGTGGAACACACCAGGTGGACACAATCCATGCGTGCCCCGGCACTGCTCACTAAAACCATTCCTGCCTAACAACCAAACTGGCATTGACAATTGGGGCTGGCCCTTCACACTGTCACCACAAAAATGACACACACACAAACAACACGAACTCATTTACGCCAAAACACACAGAGACCACACATTCACCTCAAAGTGACACACAGTGCCATAGTTCCAATCTCTGTGATCAATGTCACTCCACAAGGGGAAAAAAATTTAAAATGTACCTTTTTATCTGAGGGTTCCCATCTGTCCCCACAGAGATCCAGTTGAGGAAGGGAGTCTCTCCGGAGAAATCCCGGGGGGTACTCAAGAGCATCCCGCCCCCAGTGGGTCCCACAGCCAGGCAGAGAGGGTCCCACCTGGGTCACCAAATCTGAAACAAAGAACTTAGACTTAACAGTTTAATTTAAACATTGAGGCAGGTATACTCTATTTAGAACTGGAGAAGACTCGGGATTTGTCCCCAGAGTGCCTCTGCCAATCAGTGATTTCAGAACTTTATATACACAAAATTATTTCTATATCCATATTTTCCCTGAAGTAACAAGTAGACTTGATTCCACAGATAAACTTCATTATATCTGCACTTGGTCCTGCACTTGGGGCACAACAACCCTAAGCAGAGGTACAAACTAGGAGAAACCTGGCTGGAAAGCTGCCAAGAGGAGAAGGACCTGGGGGTGTTGGTTGACAACCGACTGAACATGAGCCAGCAGTGTGCCCAGGTGGCCAAGAAGGCCAATGGCATCTTGGCTTGTATCAGGAACGGCGTGACCAGCAGGTCCAGGGAGGTTGTTCTCCCCCTGTACTCGGCACTGGTGAGACCGCACCTCGAGTACTGTGTTCAGTTCTGGGCCCCTCACCACAAGAAGGATGTTGAGGCTCTGGAGCGAGTCCAGAGAAGGACAACAAAGCTGGTGAAGGGGCTGGAGAACAAATCTTATGAGGACCGGCTGAGAGAGCTGGAGTTGTTCAGCCTGGAGAAGAGGAGGCTGAGGGGAGACCTTATTACTCTCTACAACTACTTGAAGGGAGGTTGTGGAGAGGAGGGTGCTGGCCTCTTCTCCCAAGTGACAGGGGACAGGACAAGAGGGAATGGCCTCAAGCTCCGCCAGGGGAGATTTAGGCTTGAGATTAGGAAAAAGTTCTTGAAGGAGAGGGTGGTTAGGCATTGGAACAGTCTGCCAAGGGAGGTGGTTGAGTCGCCGTCCCTGGAGGTGTTTAAGGTTAGGGTAGATGAGGTGCTTAGGAGCATGATTTAGGGATTGTTGGGAATGGTTGGACTTGACGATCCGGTGGGTCTCTTCCAACCTGGTTATTCTGTGATTCTGTGATATCACGTTTTCAAATTGATCTTTTTACTGCACCAATGCCAGTATTGTCTCTTTAACTCTTTTTTTCTCCACACATCAACTACAGGACTGCAACACGCCCCCCCCCCCCCCCCCAGTCCCCGATCCTTATCTTGGGCAAACACTTGCTGAAAGCTTTTTAACTCTTAAATCCATGAAGACTGAAAAGGGGAAAATTTCGCATTCAAGGAGGAGAAGCAGGCTTGGGCTTTTTGCTGTTCTTGTAGGGGGGACAGACTTTGATTCTGCATCAAATACTCTCTAGGGTCAGATATATTTGGGCGAGGGTGAACGTTCCTTCAGGTGGCCAGCCTGTCTGGAACATCAGCTTCTCGAGTTGGCAAAATATTTTCAATTTTCCTACATAAACCATATCCCCTGATGATGCAGCTCATGGCTGATAATCTTTGAAATGCTGCACGACCAATTCCAATGGCATTGCCACCTTTTTGCTTTTACTTTGATCCATTTAAAAAAACTATGAGGCAGCAGAGGAAAAAATCAAATAACCAATAAGCAAACTATATCCGATAATCTGACCATCCCGATGCGTTAACGGCTGAAGACAGATATATAAATCAGAAACCAATAAAGATCTCAGAATGGGAAGGACAGGGGATAAACCCCTATCCTCTCAAACCAAAACCGGCAAAAACCCAAACAGACCCGACAAAAAAACCGAAAAGACTCAGAACAGACAGATTCGGGATGAGATGGGACTGGGATAAACCCCCTATCCTCTCCCTTCAGAAGTGGTGGGGTGTCCCCTCACCAGCTCTGGCTCTGGGAAGCAGTACTGTGTCCAGTTTCTTCCCTTTGAGCCTACAGACGGAGCTCCAACAGACAACAGATAACAGAACTTACCACCTCTGGAGGTTTATTCACAGAGTGCCGTTTTCGCCGTTAGGTCCCAGACGAGCCCTCAAACTGTTAGGGTCCAAGGATCTAAGAACGAGATGGCACAGCAAGCTGCTACAAAAATAAAGTACAAAATTTATTTTCTTGCACAAGAGTTTAAAAAACAGACTGGCCGCCAGGGATGCTCCTCAAGGGGGAGTGACCCCAGCTGTACCTGTGAAGTTACATTTATAGTAGAATCAGGCATATACAAAATTTTTAATTGCAGTCTTATTGGCTGGTCTAGGGGTACATTCAGTGTATTCTTGTTACATTCTGATAGATTCCAGCGATCTCTTATTGTCTGTGTATTCTTATCTCAGGGGTGTGTATACATGAACAGCTTCCAGCTCAGCCTCTCCTTTTCTTTGAGATTGAATCAACCCTCTCTTTTCTTTGCTTAATGGCCCTTACAAAACTAGCAATATTTCCTTTCTTTGAATGGTTACTGAAGTTCAAAACGCAATTTCAGAAATATCATTTAAAGAGGTGCCTGGATGATATTGTCACTCAGACTATCTAGTTGAAGTCAGAATTTGGGGATTTTGTCTCCAAGAGTACACTTAACTCCATGTGTTTATTGATATCCTCCAGAATAAATGTAGCAAATGAGGGGGGTGGGGTCTTTTTATAGGCTTCAATACCCTTTGGATAAACTCTTAGAATTGGCTTTAAAGTAATGGTATTGACCCTCCTCTTTATTATTTCAAGTCTTCAGAAGTCTTTCAGTGACTCCTCAGTGTATCCGGACTAAGTCCTTTTCTAGTTTTTTTCTTGCATGTAAAAAGATTCAATGTGAATAGGTGCCTTTCTAATGACTTCACAAATTCTTGAACATTTTTAATAACTTTGATGTTAGGTGTTTTGTGATTTGAGCTTGTTACGATATTTTCAGGCCTAGAGTAACAGACTTTTGTCCTGAGGGTCTTTTTCCCTTTCTTTCCTTGTCTGTCATTATCTAACACAGAACAAACAAAATAAACATTGAGTTCAACAGTAGTTGTAGGGGATAGCATGAGGATGCATGAAGTGTCGCCAAGAGACAGTTAAACAAGTCTCAACTTCTACTGACATTATTCTAATAAACAAGTAAGAAATGTTCAGAAACCCAGGAAGCTGAGAACAATACTGCATTTTGTGGCTCCAGTGAGGAATATTTCTTCAGTTAAGCAACAACCTATCAAAGGAATATAATGTAAAGAAGTAGTTTAATGTAAATCCAAGGGTCTATATTGTGTTTTTTCTTGCTGAGCTTATTGAATAAAGGCAGATTCATCAATTAATTACATTAAAGGCATGAATAATTTTGATTCCATACACCTTACTTCCCAATCCTTGATTTTCAATTACTTTCTGAATGTTTTTTGTAGCACCTATTACAATCTTTCCTCTCTCAAGTTACATGATGGTACTTGGATTACTATTGTTTTAAATTGATCTTACAGAATAAAATTTCCTTTACAACAGAAAGGGAGTGGTTTCAAAAGAATCATGTAATTATTCCTTTGAGCTCACCATACTAATATCACTTGGAATGGCGTATACAACAAAATGGATAAAATCTGAATATATAATCATTATGGGTGCTCAGTCTTCAGACAGCATAAGCCAGGAAAATGAAGGTGAAGAAAATCTGTGTTGTGTTCCACTTTCTTCCAGGAAACGTCTGTCTTAGCAATTATATTGGAAATTCTGATTTAGATGGCCAGTTCTTACTGGTTAATGTGTGAGACAGTAGCAGCAGTTGATCTTGGTACATGCAACTGGGAATAATATGATCGTAACAAGTCTGCTGTTGCCATAGAAATTCCAGAGTTCTTTAATAATTAATGTATTGTTAAAAGTGAAAAGTATTTAATGTATGTGGCTGTTGTGAGGTATTTGTTTTCAAGACATGCTTTTTGAAGCTTTTATAACCATTCCATAAAAGATAAATATAATCTCAGAATTTATCCACACTCAAGGACAGTGTCCCACTGAAGCAAATACTAAGAAAATGTTTATGCCTTTATTTACAAGAAACACAAAGATTAAGCTCTTTTACATCTGTATGTGTAAAAGGAAAGCTATGCCTCTAATCATCAAAGTACAGGTAGCTAGTTAATAGGAATACAGAACAGCATTCTTTTTTTTTTAATAATGCTCAACAAATTGTGGTCATGATTTGCCCTTTGAACTGCCAAACTCTAAATATTTTTATATTCTGTGCCTCTTCTGTGATAAGCATCTACAGGAGGTAACTGCAGTATTTTTCTTAAGATATCTAATATTTTTCAGAGTTACACTTGTCAAAAGATTAGCGTACATACAACAGTGATGTTAGAGGCAAACCAATCTGAGCCAGTTCACAGTATTGCATTTGTAGGAATAGAAAAGCCCTGTGCAGTTGCATGCCATTGAGTGCATGTGTTTAAATTGTGGTTTGGATGAGAACACCATCCCCTGAATGCTGTTTTAAATCTGAAAGATTAAAGACAGTTGTTTGACTGAGGGATGCTCAGCCACAATAACACAGTAGAAAGCATGAAGCTGAACACTACACCAGGGTATAAAATACCTTTTATCCTGCAAGATGCAGAGCAGAAGGCTAATGATTATTTAGGATTATGCAGGACACGTGACTGCAACTGGGTTCAAATCTTGCCTTTTTTTACTTTAACCGTACACATCCTTTGCCAAAACAGGTTAAATTTTCCAAGATTCAACAGCAAATTCAACACGTGCCTTTCAGCCTGGGATGGACAGTATTACTAGCACCACTCCCCTCTGCAGCCACCTTCCCTGCTTTGGCCAGCCCTCTGCTGCCTTTAGTTAGCTGTTGCATTCACCCAATGTATTCTGCCACCTTCGCCTCCAAAGTCAAGACACAAATGGCTGGAGGTCCAAAGAACATTTTGGGAAAGCAGCACCAGAGGCTTGCTCAAATCATGCACCTTTCCCTAAAGGTTTGTTCTGGGACACTTGCAGATGCATGTTAAGGGAAGAATGAGGCTTTATACCTGCCCTGATGTGGTTGTCTGAGGCACAGATGCAAGAGTCATGGTATTCTTTTCTCTTTGGTTGACTTGGTTTTTTATTTACTTAAAAGACTAGTAGGATTTTGAAAATAACAATAATGTTGAGAAAAGGGTTTACAGAAGTTTTGTGGGTTTCTTACTTCTTACACTTGCTATGCCCTTTGCTCATCACTCAAGATTGTAGATGGTGGTCCTTGGCACATCTATTTAGTCCCCCTCTCCCTCCAGCCCTTCCTCAAAAAATCCTGTGAATGTATCTTTCCATTTCATGAAGTACTGAGAAGCCCTGAACAATGAATTAAGAAGTGTTTTGCTGTATGGTACTCAATAATATATATATTATTTTTTTAGTGGCTATTGAGAGGGGTATAGCTTTTGAGATCATTATAATACCATCCAATTGAGTTAGTATGTTTGGTTCAAGACAGGAAAACATAGTCTTTACTGACTCTTGTGCATTCGAGGGATGGTATTATGAAGATCGTACTGATATTTTTAGAAGCTCAGTCTGTAAAATTCAACAGCTTCAATTATAAACATTTTTTAAGGAAGACTTTCTGTCATTTTGCCATGTATTGATTTTCTTTTTCTCATTAGACTTTATGAATGACAATCTGGAAGGAAGAGACAATAATCAAAATATTTGTTATAGTATCAGATCATCAATTCACTAATTATTTATATCATGCCTAAGGCTGATCTCTGTTCAAGGTGCATGGGAAAACCACATTCATCTGTTCTAGCTTAGCAACTGGGAATTGTTTGTACCTCAACAAAGGAGCAGCAAGTAAAGGAAATAGCAGGGAAAATATAAAACTGAATATATGATTGGACGATGATTTGTAGTATAAAAGCCAGGGAAACAAGATTTTGTTTCTCTTTCAATAACCTTACTCTGTTTTCATCTACAGAGTAGGCAGTATGCAACCTTATAGACCAATATAATAGAAATATATAAATACCACAAAGGCTCACAAAGTTGAGCAGAGGGCTGGAGCACCTCTGCTATGAGGACAGGCTGAGAGAGTTGGGGCTGTTCAACCTAGAGAAGAGAAGGCTCCAGGGAGATCTTATAAGAGCCTCCCAGTACCTGAAGGGGGCATACAGGAAAGCTGGAGAGGGCATGTAGTGATAGGATGAGGGGAAATAAATGAGAGGGGGAAAGATTTAGACTAGACATTAGGAATAAATTCTTTACAATCGGGGTGGTGAGACACTGGCACAGATTGCCCAGGGAAGTTATGGATACCCCCTCCCTGGAACTGTTCAAGGACAGGTTGGATGGGGCTTTTTTTGGTGTGATCTAGTGGGACGTGCCCCTGCCCATGCAGAGGGGTTGGAACTAGATGAACTTTAAGGTTCCTTCCAACTCAAAACACTCTATATGGATAGTAATTAAAAAGCAATTGAATCCCTAAATCACAGGAGTTTACTTTTATACCATGACTACACATTTGTTTCATAATGGTACTGCAGGAGTTATTCTTGTTCATCACTTGCTTGAAACCTCAGAAGCTACCTGATTAACAACACCAAAAAAAATCTTCTTCCGCTACTGTGTGGACATAGATAAAACTGTCAATTTTTGCACCACAGATAAAGCCCTGAATTTCTTGGGTACTGCATCTTTCAGATTTAGAATCACTGCTTTAAACAAATATGAAATGACACCATATAGAAATTATTACATATCCAATCTGTCAGATATGCCTTCATTTTTTAAGAGTACAGTTTTATTGTTCTAGCAGCAAATATCCTACAAACTGTCACATTGGAAGTGCTTGAAGAGAGCTGTCTCCTGTTCTGAGCTGGGCAGGATTATTCCCATTTCAGTCTGAAGATTGTATTTGCATACTCTGTAGACACTGCTCCTGACAGGTTTGTGAAGGACGGATCCCCATCAATGTTTTATAATCCTTTCCTGAAACTAAGCTACTAATACAGAGGAAAGCTTCTGAGAAATATTGTGTTTCTTCCTTATTGTCATAATATGTTTTGGTAGAGTAAAGAAGCTGGTGTTAACGCAGCTTCTTTGTTTTGCTCAAAATCTGTCATTTTCACTAGGGAGTACCTGGTTTTGGAAATATTTGTTTCAAATAATCTCCTTGCAGAAATTTCTTACCTTCAAGTTGGATTTATTTTTGCAATAATGAAATAGTAAGACGTTTTCATCTGCCAAAGAGTTTACAGTGAACCTGTGGCTTAAAGTACTTATTCCTTCTACAGGGTCTGATCTGGGAAGTACAGATATAGACAGAGTTAAAGACTACTGTCCAGTTTAAAACCTATCCAGAATAAATGAACTAATGGTTTTTCTGAGACCTGCATTTCAAAAGAGACGTAAGTCTCTTCCCACAAATTGAAAAATTGTATTGGCTAAGCTTCTTAAATAAAATTACTGTTTTCTGGGAATCTTAGCATGTGTGCTAGTTTTGAAAAAATATAACTAAAATGTTGCATGACATTATTTCACGTGGCAACGTAATAGTACATAGGCAAAAGTAATTACAATTGTGGTGTTACGTTTTTTTTAAATTAGAAATTAGATGTACAAAAAGGTATATACAACTCCTTGAAATCTATGTTTCATTTTTCTTCTTTCAATATACCTCTTACCTGAGTCATTTCTAACTAGTGAAAAATAAATAGACAAAATAGTATTTTCAACAATTTTGAAGTGTTTGGAAAATCAGAAATTTCACCTGCTGTGATTTGGTGCTAAGCATTACTGTAAGTGTAACAACATAAAATATAAGCCTTTTGACCATATATACACATCTAACGTTAATCCTTCTATAAATCAAAAATGAAATATTATTAATATGCTATCAGCAGACTTTCATGCAATTACAGTTGGAGAAGTCATTAATTTATTTCAGTTGATCTGTTGCCTTTGAATTCGGTTAAAAAAATTTACAGAAGGAAATACAAAAATGTGAAACAGATTGAAGGATGTTATATTACATATGAAAATTGAGTTATGATGACTACATTTTTTATAGATTCAACCAGTCCCACCCTAACTGTTTTGGAACAATACATTATAATATTTTCAAAGGTTTTAGACTGAAATTACAAAGAGGATCCATGTATTTATATTTGAAGACTGAAAGTCAGTGATACAAACAGCTAAAAAAAAGTCATTAACTTAACTTTAGCAATGGAAAGGTATTCATGTATTTGGAGCCAGTGATGATAGTTGAAACCAGAAGATAACTTATTTTTCAATGTTATTCCAACATCAGCTGTTACTATTTAACCCTTTCACTAATAAGAATTATTTCAGAGTCATGAATTGTATGACTATCTCTTCCAAAACAAGGCTAAGCTAGAGACATACATTTGGAACTTTAATACTTCAGGGTAAGTAATGAAAAAATAGATTGTGATTAGCTTTTTTAATGCATTTCAATATCTTTCAAAAAATACTGTATTGATGGAAGAATTTATAAATGTATAGCTGATTTAACAATATTCATAAATAGTTTAAAATAGACATTATAATTTTGAGTAGTGGAATGATCTTGAACTTATTTTGTCACTGATACCTGGAGATGCTTTTCCATTCCAGAATAATGCTCTTCAGTAGAAGTTCACTCTAATCAAAGAGATCATTTCACCACTTAAATAACTATGTAGTACATTTTTCCCCTTAAGTAACAGTTTATCATATTTTTTTCTCCTTTATTAATGCTTCTTCTGGCGTCTTCGACACCCTATGCCAAATCTTATTGATATTTTGATGTTAAATGAACACAAGATATTCTGTTTATAAAGATAGATTTCAAAAATCATTATTTGCTTTGTGTGGAGAGAGTTGGAGGAAACAGAAGTAATTATAAAGTTCAGGGAAAGCCCTGAATGCCTGGTGGAATGCACATTTAAAACTGTCTAGATGTTGTGCAAAGAATTCTACTTAATCCTTAGAATTTCAAATAGCATGCCGTGAATAATAAAAATCAAATGCATCTAAATCTGGGAGGGTGAGGAAAAGTGAGCACTCTCTGGTTGTTTACTTGATGCAATGCTACTGAGTGGTAAATATTCTCTTGTCTCTAGGAAACTGAGTGCTCCTGAAAATTTATTTTTAAAATAAGAAAAACACGCTTCAATTTTGAGAGTTTTATCATCTGAATTCATAATGTGGAAATACTTCTAAAAATGTGAGCTCTTGATGGGTCCTGGGTTTTGATTTGTGAAAAATTGAGAATTAATATCAGTTCTGTACAGATAGCCTTAACTTTCTTCATTGTCTCCAGTCTTTCAGTAAGAGATAATGAGTTACCTAAAGCTAGTGCCCCTTAAGAGAAACTCTAGAACAAACAAACAAAAAGCCTGTGGGAACCTTCTACTAAGATTAAATAATGTCTTCTCCCAATGCTTGCCAAAAACCTTTGACTACAAATCTTGTATGCTAATATATCATACTCATATTTGAGAATAATACATTCTCCCCATATATTTTAGCCCCCCTTGAAAGATCAAATTTTTTTCAATGTGCTCCAGCTCCTTGATCATCTTTGTGACCCTCCTATGGACTTGCTCCAGCAGGTCTATGTCCTACTTATGTTGGGGCCCCAGAGCTGGACGCAGTACTACAGGTGGAGTCTCACAATTGTAGAGTAGAAGGGGAGAATCACCTCCCTTAACCTGCTGGTCATATCTATTTGATGTGGTTAGCTTTCTGGGCTGCAAGCACACATTGCCAGGTTATGATGTTCTTCTCATCAACCAGCACATCCAAGTCCTTCTCATCAAGGCTACCCTCAATCCATTCTCCAGAGAACCTGTATTTGTGCTTAGAATGGCTTCAATTTACACGCAGGACCATGCACTTGCTCTTGTTGAACCTTATGAAGTTTGCAAGGGTGAATTATTCAAGAGAGTTAAAGGTAAATTCAGTGTATATTGAATGGCTCATGTGTGTTACACATTAAGAAAAAAGATATCATAGGACGATTAACCATTTATAGTTTAATATGTAGCAATATATTATGTTAAATTATTCATGCTAAATAATGAAGACACAGTCAAACTGGATAAAAAAGCAAGAATTTACTGTCAGTGATTTATTTAAAAACAGAACTGTATTTTTAGGAGAGGCATTCTATCATCTCTGTAAGCTCATATTTTGCATATCACCTTCTGCTGATACTTGTTCCATAAAGAAAAAGCTCCACCTGTTTTCTTCAGGTCCCTTTATATCTTCACTTGTGAAAAATCTTTTTGTGTAACCTTTGATTCACAGAAATATCTTCTTTTTTCTTTCTTTTTTAAAAAAATTTTTCTTATTCTTTCTTTTCGTTGGAGATTGTGATCTCCAATGGTTTATTTCTTGTCATATAAGACTTGATGTGACCAAGGTTTGTAATTTAACAGCAGCATTTCCAGTACACATAGAGAGACCTAGTCAAAGATGCTACGGTTTTGTTCAAAGTAACTTTTTGGAACATATCTTGTCTGACTTTCAAGCCTAACTTTCCCTAAGGGTTTTTAAAAATCATTACGTTTTGAGCAAGTCAATACCAAAACACTGGAACTTTGTTTTACCTCCCTGTTCATTTTTGTGCCTCTAAAAATCAGTAAAAGATCAACTGAGTCTTTAAGGTACTGGTCCATGCTGGGAATGGTGTGGGTTTGCAGCACTTCAAAAGGTGCTCTGGGAAGCATTATGCCTCAGGTAAGCACAATACTCTGCATAACTACTAAATGTGTGATGGGAGCACTGCCTGCTGCTACCTTCCCTAATTGTTGCTCACGTGCTCCCTTTCACAGCTTGCTACTGCTGATGATTACTGAGTGGAGACTGTGACCCCATTTCATCTGCACCCCTTTTAGGATTGCTGCTGGTAGTAGCACTAAACAGAAGCTTTTTATAGTTTATTTTATTAAACATATGGTACATGTCAGAGATTTAGAGTGTTATGCTTCCCTAAAAGTAAGTTCCAAAGAGCTTAGCTGATTCATTAGGGCATATATGTATTATTAGAGATTTAATGCTAGTACTAGAATAATTAGAGCTCACGAAACAGGCATGCAAAAGAGCTGAAAGATTTATTATTTTCCTTTCACTGTTCATTGCCTTGTAAAATGTCAGCAGTAAGGAAAAGCATTGAGTTGAAAGCTTTTAGGTTCCCATTTTCTGGATAAGAGTCAAGGTAAGTCATTTTTGGACATTCCTGATCCTTCTGATGAAATTTTCTAGCTGATGTTCCAAAAATACAGGTTGATTTCTTTGAAGATTAGCAATAATAAACGGAAATGTCTGTACAAACATTTTAGGCACTGTGGTCATGAGGTGATGAAGAGGAAATAAGTAAAATTCAAACTGAAAGACTGTATTTCTCTTTAAAGCCATGAGAACTGAACCATCTCACCATTCAAAAAATATGTAGTTCCTCTTCTGACATGGGAAAATAATTTCTGTGAAAATCAATCAAGAAACAGCCAAAAATAAACAAAAACCGGAAGGTTTGGAGGTTTTGTTTTCTTGGAGGCTTGGGGAGAGAGGTTGGTTGTTTGCTTGTTTGGTTTGATAAAGCAATTTGGGAATGCTTATTAGCTTTCCTAGCATTTGGTATTTATTCACGTTCCTTATCTCTTCATACAGGGTTCTGTGGTATGGTGCAATTACCACTTAGAAAGAAGACACTGAGGTACAAGAAAACTTAACAAAGTTAAGTCAATGACTTTGTTCAAAGAAGGAAGAACTTAACAAATATTAGTGCTGTGGATATTTCAGAGGTTGTAAGAATTTGATAATCAATTTTGACAAGAAAAAGAACCAGATAGTTCTGTCGAATGAATGAATGAATGAATGAATGAATGAATAAATAAATAAATAAACAAATAGGATTTACCATAGGAAACACTGAAAAAATCAAACTAAGTTCTGCTAGCTTAGGATGCTTCTATCAGTAAATTGAAAAGTGATGAAATCTCTTTTCCTGCAAAGATATCACTTTGGCAAAGGCAGTCGTTTCCTATGAAAGGTGTCTTTACTGCGTACAAAAGGGCATGGTTAGTAGCGTTGGAGGAGGTAGCTAATCTAGAATTCATGGAGCTGATGCCAATGCTCAGTGCTTTGCCCTTCCACAAATCCCTCCTCAATTACTGACAGTTACTTCAAGCCCAGAGTGTGCATTACACAAGTTTGTTAAATCAAGTTGTTTGTGAATTGTAAATATCCAGGGTGAGTAGTGTCATCATGGAGTTTTTTGATGGGGGGTATTTTCTGTCTTAGCTTGTAAGTGGCTAGAAACTGACTGAAATGTGAAGGGATATTTGCTTTCACAGGAATGATAGCCTCAGTGGAGCTGTATTCTCTGAGTATAAAATGTTGCTTTAATAAAACATTCAAGTTCTGCTCAGAAAAGAAATTTTAAAGCAAGTTAACTAGCTTTTGAAGTCACAAGCAGATGCATTTTTTGGACCCAGATATTTAATACAGTGTATATAGTTAGCATTTTTAATGTACAGATAACTAAAAATATCTTACCTTAATTCTTAAATTTGTGAGCCAATCCAGTCAAACAGTTTTCCAGTAAAATACGTCACTTAATTTACTGAATCACAGAATCAATTAGGTTGGAGAAGATCTTTAATATCATCAAGTCCACCTGTAAATCTAACACTGTTAAGTCCACCACTAAGTCACATCCCTAAGTGCCATGTCTACAGATCTTACTTGGCAATAATTCATTACAGTTCAACTAACACTAGAGACAATGACTTCCTTCACTCCAGGTGACTAATATACTCTAATGGTCACTTTCTCTCGAAACAGACTGATTTTAAGGAGAATCCATTAGATCCAGTATAGGCCTTTTCACAGAAAGAGCAGATGCTAAAATCAATGGCACAGAATGAAATAATTTTGAGTTCAGGTTTCTCATTTAGTCTCTTGTCTCGAGCTTGTTCTTGAATGAATCAATATTTATTTATAATAAATAATAGTAAGAGGGAGAAAGGAAAGTGAACTAGACCTTTTCCCTTACAAGAGGATACCAGAACATGCATCGATGTTCACCTCTTGATTTGCTTTAGCAGAACATTGGGTTGAATTTGTATTTCTCACTCAATAGCACTGGGTATAGGCTATTAAGAAATGAAACTCTCTCAAGACAAATGTCCACGACTTTAATCGTGATGAAAACTGATAAACTGTTGTAGCCTGTGATCTGTTTACTTTCTGTAATAGCTATTGTTATTATTTTCTTATACCACAGGATACTTACTGTTGGTCTTTAACATCCAGTCATTGCCTGCAATGTCAAAAAAATCTGTCAAGTGCACTTAAGGTTCTTCTTGAAAGTTGTGTTAGAATATAAAGAATGGAAGTAAAACCCCCCATATATGGTTATTCATCAATAAATAAAATTCATTGAAATAACTGAAGAATTTAATGGTTTAGAATACACGTGTCATGAAAATGTACTACTATTGGAAAGTGTAAGGACAGGAAATAAATGTGAATAGAAGTAGTTCTAGATTTTTAATTATTTTTAAGTTCTAGACTTTGAAAATTTGTATTTATGTTCCCTTCTAAATCAGTATTTTCAGGCTGTGTTTGTAAAACTACTCTTATTTGCTTTTTTCTCAGCAAACTTATAGTATTTGTGGGGTGGTAAATGAAAATTAAAAAATCATAGAAACAAATCGTTCTTCTGTGTAACAACTATAAAAAGTAAGATACACTTGAATGAATGTGAATATATAACTAATTACATATACAATTACATGTGGTTTTTTCTTATATGGAGACTACACAAAAGTAGAAATACTGAGGGACTGAATGAATTAAATAGTCTTTTTGTATGCAGATGCAAAACAGTGTGTGTAGCAATGGGAGTGTAGTATTGTACTGAATGTTTCTAAAAAGACTTTCTATACATTTTATGACTGTGATGTGCAATTAAATTTCATATGAATCAAATATGGAAAAGTTAAACAGTTATGATTTATGTCACCTAAACAAGTCTCAAGAGAAGAATGTCTGGTCTATATTCTGTGTCTGGTTCAAGCTAAGATTTACCACATCCAGGCAAGGTGGAATTATGTGCATATGCTGTTACCCAGCAACATCTCAGTCCTTAGCATCCTATATCCACACACTGGAAGCCTCTGCATTGAAAACAACTAACAAAGTGTTGTTGCCATAATTCCAGGCTGTGTTTGAAAGTCATGGAAGTAGATGCTGCCTGTAAATGACAGGATAAACTTCCTGAATAGGAGGAGAAAGGCTAGTGAAGTTAAAAAAAACAAACAAACAAACCCAAAACCCAAAGAAACCCTAGACTGAGAAAAACCACCTCACCAAAATTACACACAAAAACATACTCATGAAAAAAAAAAAAAATAACAACACCCAAACCTTCTTAGTAGTATCCAAAATTTTGTTTGCATATCTATCTCCTTTCTACAGATACCATCTCTATTCTCAAGCAAACAGTTTGGTCAGAAGATCGAAGAGCTAACTGCTGTTACCCTGAGCATATGAAAAGTGCCATATTGAAAATACGAAGGTATTCTTCCTTAAGAGGTTGGTATTTATATGTGGAAATCAAACTAAAATACCATCACAATCTGCCACTGTGACATGTTGTGATTCCACAGCATCAGTGTAGAGTCCTGAGGTGTGTTAGACGGGAAAAATGGAGGAGAAAGAGGAAAGTTGCAGAGCCAATACACAAATTCAATAAACCCAAACCATGAGAGTACTTCAAAGACAGTCTTCACAATGGAACTTAGGGGTTATACTTGCTATAGTCTCAACCTATACTCTCAAAGTTCGTAATAGCTGCTTTTTCGTATCAACATAAACATGGCTCTGACTCATCCATTGTTCATTATAACTGTTTTTATATATGGAAAATAATATGACAGCATGTCCGTAAAATTTTCATTCTATTTCTTTTATTTGCCCCGTCTAAACCTGCAATATATGTTATTTTAGAATGTGACAAATTATGTAGAGTACTTCATGATCTTCTAGGATATGGCATTAGACTGCATGTTTAGAAAAGAAATATGCAAAAATTCTCCAACTCTAATACTAAATAGATAGTGCAGATAAAAAATAATGGCTTAATACAATTACGTTTATTGGGAACATAGGGGATCAATAACATAATACCTTTTTTTTGGTTACTCTAGAATATATTTTACTTTTGTTTAAAGATTAATTTTATCTACAGATATTACATCTTTTTCTGTTCTCATAGATGGATGTATAAAATTTCCAGCTATCCTTACGGCAGTATTTAAGACAGCCTTTTGTGCAATATATCCATATATATCCACAGACAGTGTAACATGAGGAAGTGAATGGCATATTGACAAGGGGACACATGAGTGCAAAAATTCAATCTGAGTTTTGAAAAAAAAATCTCAATACTAATTAGTATTCAAAATAGTACCGATACTTGGTTTTGCAATTTTTTTCACATCTGTGCTTTAAGCAGTACTTTGAGAAACATCCAGCAATTGATAAAGAAAACACTGGTGAGTTAGAAACACATGAAAGCTACCACGAAGCAAACATGAAGGAAATTATTACAGCAAGTGTATGCTAATAGCTTTGATGTTAAGAGCATTTGAAAAGAAGAAAGTTACCAGTGTACAGATTCTTATGTTCACCCTGACTATTCCTTTTTAGCGGCCAAAAGGAGTTACATAACAAGCTTTAATCAGCTCTGTGAAGTTTACCTTGAAATAAAGCACATCTAATTTTCCATCAGCTTAGGAACCTGGAGTGGCAATATCCTGTTTTATCCAGTGCTTTGGAGAACAAACCTGGAAGCATTTTCAAGCAATCCCTGTAACTTTAGAGTCTCCTCTGGCAGACACCTGAGCAGAAAACACGAAAATTAATTGAAACAGTGTCACGCACACCAAGCAAAGCCTTGTTTGGGCTGATCATATTTTGGCTAATGATGAGGAGCAGGTAAGGACTCCCTGTATTCACATAAACAAAAGAAAATAGAAAAAAGTTTAGTTTGAAAGTGGTGACAGTGTACTTTACAGTGGTTATTCTGTTCATAGTAGGCGATTGCAGGCAGGTTGCATGTCTGAACCAGCAGAATTTTCCATCACAAACAGGAGTCACCTAGAAGAGATTCCCTTTGGAAACTTTCCATACTGGGTTTGGCTGATACTTCAAACTTCAGAAGACTCCATGGCTCAGACAAGGCTCAGCTAGGGATTCTTACATTTACTTTGAATACATAGTCTAACTTTGGAACGTTTGATAAGTATCTATAAACATTTTTGAAGTCTCCTACTAATCTAAGATTCTGCAACTGGAGAAACAGCATTGGTATCATTATATGTTGAGGTAGAAATATATTTAACAATATATCTTTCATATTTAAAGATTATGTTTAAAAGCCTACACCATCAGCTTGGGATTTGGAAGGATATCAAAGTCAAAATAGTATGTAAATTGTGAGAAGAAAATATGGTTTCTATTCTACCCTTGACTACTTTTTTTTGAAATGGATGTGGGGTAATGCCTTTGTTTTAAATGAAAATATCTTATTCTCTTCTAGAATAATTGCATAGGTTGCAATGAACTATCTTGTAGAAAATAAACCTTTCCTTAGCTTCTCCAGCCCCCCAGAAAATCCAGGTCTGCTGCATGAACCCCGCTGAAGTGTTCCCACACTAAAATTTTTAGCCTTAGTTTTGCCAACAAAATGCATGCCAAAACACCATCAAAGAATCAAGAGGTTTATCTGTTGGGCTACAGTTGTATTTGAGTACAAGAGCAGGGATGCTGCTTCTAGTCCTGATTCTGAATATTCAGAAAAGCTTTCCAAAAACTAATAGTCACTGTAAATACTTCATACCTTTGTTGGACTCATACCTATTGTGGATTCATAGAAAAAGACATTAGTAACTACATTTTTGTTTGACCGATTTATTAGATGGACCCAGCAAACAAATAGCAGACTTTCACAGGCGGATTATTTATTCTTTCTGTTCTTTGACATCAGAGTTCTAAAAGAAACCTCAGGAGGCATAGTTTGATGAGGTTCTCCTACTGAGCATAATACAGCTCTGCGAATTGTATTGTCAGAAATTTAAGTGAGATAGCAGGCAATAACCCAGCAAGACAAGTGACAATTTTGCCTTTGTGTCTGTCACACAAAAAAATAAAGCAAAATCTCTCACTCTGCTAAAATCATACCAGCTTTATATCTGCACTAGTTAACCTTTTCTCAGACAGATGTCTAATAAAAAAAAAAAATCTTTAATAGAAATAATGCAGTAATGGAGTATTTCACACACACACACAAAGGAAAATCTAAGGAGACTGGCTTTGAAAAGCATTAAAATAGTAGTCTACATTTATAATCAGTTATGCATCAATAGAAGAATATTGATAAATTTTGGATTAGTATTGTCTGAGGAACTGTAAACCTGGCTGTTTGGAGTTGACTGTAGTCAGAAAAAAATAGCCAAGTCAAAAATCATTTACTAAATGTTTGAGTTCGTATAGATTATTCTGTACACTATGGAGGATTAAAGAGCTTCAGTGAGCCTTTGAAGCATATACAGAAAGGGTTAAAAGAATAAGTTGAAGATTTTAATGCTATTGCTGTTGAGATTGTAAATAACTTAATTTTCTTTTTAATCATGTTACCAACCTATGGTTTGTAATATTTTAAATGTTTTATTAAGTCATGAGGTCCAGATGATTCCATGTTAGAACTGGATAACTGAAGTAGAACATCAGTATGCAAAACCTCATAGAATAACTAAATTAAGAGCATTCCTTGAATGATTCAGTTATTTTAATATGGATAGATGTCTTCATCCAAAGCATGTCTCCTAGTAGCTTGACCCTTCCTTACTGAGTTATTCTTGAAGCATTCTGAGGCTTCTGATCCAATGTTGCCTCAATGAGAAGAAGAGAGAAAATTATCTGATGTAACTCAGTAGATAACGCAGGGAGGAAAAATATTGCCCTTTCAAAAAATGCAAGGCTTATTATTAATCAGTTAATGATGTCTAATAGTTTCAACTCTACTGTTTAATTTGATTCATTTTCTTTATTGCCCTCATATATGCAAACTCAGAGTCCAAGCTGCTAGTTTTTCAGTGGCAAGTCCCAGAAAATTTCTGCAAAAAATATGCTTTCTCCTATCATCTCCTTCATAAGGCCAATAAACAAAAAGGTAGTTTGTCAAAAAACAGCTTTTCTTTATCATGATTGTTCTAATCAGACAAACAACTATTTATTTCTATAATGTAGTCTCATAGTTTATTGGTATATTAGGTGCCAAAGGCTGTATCAATTAATTCAGGAATTCAGTCCTGAATGACTGTAATGACTGAACAGAAAGCGGGAAAGCAAGACCCAGGAAGAAGACAGTATCTGAACAAAGTCTGCTTCAGCTTTAAGCTCTAACCACAAAACAAGACTTTTTTTCTACATTGCCTTTTGTAGTTATAGTTCTTTTGTTTATGCATGCAATAATAAATAAGTATTCTACGTATGGTATTCTGTCTGTGATAGCTGTTCTTTCCACATCCCAAATTGGGAGCTACAGTTGATCGCTTACCAACAAGCTTCATGGTCTTGCACTTAGATTAGTCTGCTATATTAACTCGACAATGTAAGGCAGCCTT
Organism: Clamator glandarius; assembly: GCA_033459285.1. NCBI lineage: Eukaryota > Metazoa > Chordata > Aves > Cuculiformes > Cuculidae > Clamator > Clamator glandarius. The sequence continues at coordinate 4,007,349 of JAUNZM010000105.1, forward strand.
GGCAAAGTAGGGTATGACTTGAATGTGAGCAAAAATTTTCTCCTTCATTTTTGTTCTCTAATTGAGGATTTTCTCTGTGTTTTTAGGCTTAATCCTCTCTTCCGTCTCATCAGTTTTGTGGTGGCATAACATGCTCTTGATGGTGTAAATGAGAATTCATTCCAAATGGAATCTAATATTTTTTTCTTATTTACATTTCTTTTCATCAAATAATTTGCTTTCTTCTTCCATGAAAAGCTGTTACTTCAGTGTCATACATCTGACAGTCTGTTTAATTGTTTGGTTGAGCATGAGGAGGCAAACAAAAGTGGTGCAGTGGGAGTTGAAAATTTCCACTTGTGCCCAGAACAACATATGGATCATCAGAGAGTCAGGAAACTTTCATTATTTCCTGTTATCTGTCTGTTTTCACATTATAGGAACAGCATATATCTAAAGCCTGCTTCCAGAGCCTTTCTTGTTTTTCAGATGTGGGATTAAATTTGGATTGTATCATCTCCCATATTTGTAAGCACTCTGCAGCAGTGTTTACACGAATAGCCCTTTGTGGACTCATCCTGGTTTGACTAGATTGCTACCAGAAGCTATCAAAGGACTATAAAATCCCCAGAACTGGCTTTACCTTTCCTGTGGGCATTGACCAATGTGACAGTTACTTCACATCACAGCTGCAGCAGCAGCTTTTCCCTTTCAGCTCCTCAAAACACTCGGCAGCAGGGATGGCAAAGCCTGTCTGTTCTGACCTGTAAAGCTTCTCTCATTTCTTGTTGTCTTTGTGCCTGGGAGAGGATGTAACACTAGCACAGCCTCTGATTAGACACAAAGCCCCAGAGAGCAGCTGACTCTAGGGCAGAAATGCTGAAGCAAAAAAAAAAAAAAAAAATTGATTTCTAGCACATGGATCTGAAATCTAATCAAATTTCAGTAATACCAGCCCATGACCCTTTTTCTCAGTGAATTTATGCACAGCTTAGTCCCTAACTCCCTTATCACTTTGTGTGTGCTGATGCTGTCTTCAGCATAATTATTGGAAAATTTTGAGTGTTAATTGAGCATGATTGAATTTTGGTATGAATCATGTCTACAGTATGTGAGAAGAACAGTATGCTTGCATTTTTCTTTGGGTAGGAAGGAACTGGTTTTGTTTTTTCATGATGTAGTTATTTTAATGTAGTTCCATGAACAGAAGTACGGTGACATAATGACATATAGTACAGTACAAGTTTCACTTAACATCCATAAAATGTACCACAATAAGGTTCCTTGCAGTATTGAGTGGAAGCTCAGATAACAATATGTTTTCTAATCTTTCTATATTCTTTTGTTTCTCATAGCCGTGAAACCTTACTTTGGGCATAAACTCAACTAGCTATGTTAAAAATACACTTGAAAATAACTACTTTTTGGAAATGTTTTCCAAAAAGTCTTGTTTTTCATTTTTGAAATTGTATGAAAGTTATGGCCTCTAATAATTTGTTGAGTGTTTTGATGCTCAGTCTGTACTACAATTTCAAAACTTTCGTTTTCTTTTGCCTCTTTTTTACTGTCTGTTAAAACTGTTTATTTTGTATTTACTGGTGGAGATGCTGCAGTTTAATCATTGAAAGGGTACGTTAGATAAATAGTAGTTTAAAGTACTTTAAATTAAAAAATACTATATATTAAAAATAAAATTTTCAAGATTTTTTTCAAGTTTAATCAGCCCTTTTATGTAACATGCTTGTACTGTAACTCAAACTTTCTCCAACAAACAAGGATTAGGAACAATAATTTTGGTTCTGCAAAGTAAAATAGTTCCATTTCCTTTGTAAGTATTTGTAAATAGTCTAAAATATTTCTCTAAAACATTTAGACATACTATACAGAAAATTGATTCAGAAAATGGCATTTGTGCAATTTCTATGTATTTAAGCTTACTAACTAAGTACACGGTAGGTCTTAAAATAGTTCATTTTTTTGTTTTCCTGTGAATATTGTATTCTGTTTTCATTTTGATTATGAATGTTTTGAAATTTGGTAGTTATTTTCCTTGGAATTAAATAAATTTGCATTTGAAATAAGACTGGATTGAAACAAGATATTGTGAAAAACACAGGCTTGATCATTTTTTCTTCATAAACTTAAGCCTGAAGTTTAGGTGAATGTCTAAAGTTACTTAGAAGCTTATTAATTGAATGGATAAGTTTTAAGTTAAAGCAATAAATCAAATGTCTAATCTTAAAATACCATTTAATTCATGTAAGCTAGAGATCTTATCCAAGAATGCAGGCTTTTCAGGCAAAAAAATTGCTAATTATTTTAATTTTACAATTTAATTGTAAATTTAAATTATAGGGTTTCACAAAATGTACTGCTTATTTCTGCTATTTAGCAGTTCAGAGATAAAGTCAACTGAGGCTCAGTCATTCAAAAATATTTTCCATGCTCTATAAGAATCACCTATGGAGTTGAGGTTGTTCAGCCTGGAGAAGAGAAGAATCCAAGGAGATCTTATAGCAACATTCCAGTACCTGTTAGGGGCCTACAGAAAAGCTGGGGAGGGACTGTTTACAAATTTTTCTAGTGGTAGGATTAGGAGCAATGTGTATAAACTCTAGAGGAACAGATTTAGACTAGACATAAGGAAGAATTTTTTCACCATGAGAGTGGTGAGGCACTGGAACAGGTTGTGTGGGGAAGCTGTGGCTGCCCCATTCCTGGAGGTGTTCAAGGCCAGGTTGGATGGGGCCTTGGGAAGCCTGATCTAGTGGGATGAGTCCCTGCCCATGGCAGAGGGGTTGGAACTAGAGGATCTTTAAGGTCTCTTCCAACCAAAACTATTCTATGATTCTATGAATTTTTATAAAGTAACTAGATGCTCATTTCTTGAGCAAGTTATAAAAAAAACATGATTACTAGAAAATTACTCTAAAACAACATCTCAGAAATGTAAAAGAACTGCATGTATAGATTGTAATTACTAGACTGAAAATTATGTGAACATTTCTTTTGTAAGTTCAAACTAATCATAAATCTTTGTTTGGATTGTGAGGAAAAATTTAATATCAGCAAACATGAAGAGATATGAAGGGAGAAGCTTTTGTATTATATTTATTCTTTTTTCTTAGTTTCCAATGAAATAATTAGAAACACGTAGTTCAAGACAGCCAGGTGTCCGAGAGGCTCAATGATAGACATGCATTGGTGATGATAACCATAGAGTAATAATTTCTTTTAGAACTTTTTTTAATCTATTTGATATTGTGGACTAATTGCACTTTGCCAAAGCTAAGATTTCTGCAACTTCATTTGTCCAAGTGAATTGTTACAAGGAGCACCATTGGGATTTCTGACTCCATAAGACAGAGGAAATGATGGTGACTAAATAAAATAAAATGCACAGTTATTTTAAGCCTCATGTCTAAAGTTATTCCGTCAGGTGTAATAAGATGTTCGAAGGACAAATGCTTTGAATAAATGGATAAGAAAAGATATCTGTAAATGGTTGGATTTTAAATCCATTTTATGCTGTCATTTGCCTTTCTCACATTGCATAGGTTTGCATTCTTCACAGCAGTAGCAACACAGATGAGAAACTTGTCTTCCTTAGAAGAACCTGAAAGCATTTTTTCTCTCCAGTAATGGATTTGGGATTTTTTTTTGACCCTTTGAATCTCATTTTTAAGTATCTCATTAATTTATAGTGGTCTGGTATAGTCTGGAAATAAGATGCATTTTTTTCTTGAGAACAGTTCATGATGACACCTTGCAAATTCTAGCAATGGAATATCTTTACAGTGACCACCAGATATATCTAATCTAAATCTACATTTTTTCAATTTAAAACCATTTTATCTTTTCCTGTCACTACAGACCATATTAAAGAGTCTCTCTCCATCTTTCTTAGAAGCATCTGTTATATTCTTAAAGGCCACAATAAGGACTCTCAAAAGCCTTCTCTTCTCCAGGCTCAATAACTCCAACTCTTGTCAGTCTTTCTCATAGAAGATGTGTTCTGTGATCATTTTTGTGGCCCTCCTGCAGACCTGTTTCAACAATAAATCTATGTCTTTCTTGCACTGGGGACCCCAGAAATGATCAGTCATGCTAAAATATTTCTTAGAATTATTTTTTTCAATATATTAGCTAAATATTGATTTATTTTCTATAGGTATACAGCGACCCTGTTGTAGGTTCACTGCATTGTAGCATCACAATAGCTTCACAAATATTATATTGCAATCTTTGGTATTAAAGAAGCCTAATGTTTTAAATGACCTAAAAGCTAATATAAAACTACTTTAACTGAACTGAGAAAATGAAAAAGTTCCCTAATTAGTAAAAAGAACAAAGAAAGAACAACCTCAGAAAACCTTCATCTTCTATCTTCAAAGCAAATTATTCTTACCATTTTAATTTCCATTATAGTTGATAATATTGTTCCCAGTGATGAATGCCTAAAGGAGCAAAATTTTACTTTATTTTTCCAAAATGAAAAATATATAAATAAATGAATATATTTAAACATCCAAAAATATAACGACCATAATATTGAGATAAAAATTTCATGTATATATAAAATACAAAATATTTGAAAGTATAATTTTCCTAAACTCAGTAGGTTTTCAAAGAGATAAATTCGTTATTAAAAAGTGTAATAGAAGCAGAAATTGCATATTTCGACAGCTACAGAAATTTTCAATATTTACGTTTTGTGCTATTATCATTAGTTCATTTCTACATTCCTCTTTTACTAGTTTAAAAAATTATATTTTTATGAAAATAATGCTATTTGTGCTGTGTTCTGATGGTGTACTATTTAAAAGTTGTAGTCTTTCTGCTTTAGGAAGTCCATTTCTGAAAATTCAAGAGCATTAATTGGAAATTGAGGAGATGTGACAAGAAAAAATCTACAGTATGGTTCAGAGCCTGTATGATACTTGATAGTTAAAAGTAGATGAAAAAAAAAAGATGGAAACATTTCTCAAGGTTCATTTTTATCTTTATCCTGTGGAATAACAGGGATGGGCAGATACTAATCTGGTTCAGCAGCCACAGGGCCCATGGGATCAAACAACTGTGGAAATGGAAGTTTCCGTGTTTCTTTTCAGAGATCTACATAGCACTTTTGGGTCCCAAGATATTGAATAAATTACTCTCTTAGAAAAGAATTGATATCTGTTTTCTGTGTTCCATTTTGAGCTGAGATTTCTGCAAGAGCAATTGAGGAAATTGTACTACAAGAAAGCAGTCCATAACTTCCTATGGACAGCCCAAGAGGTTAAAATTAAAATCCCACACTAATAGTTCAGAAAATAGGTTGGTTTAATTGTATGCAGAACAGTGCAGTTTGCCACAAGCCAAATAGCCTACCACTGCTTTTAGCAGAGCTTGAAGATAACTGAAGGACTCTGCAACTCATACACAGCATACGCTGCACATGCAGCTGCTGTGTATGTTGTAAGATACTTCCCGTGTTTCTCCTCTCTACACATGAGAACACTAACTTCTACATCTGTAGCACAGATAGGGAAAATGAAAGGAAATAAAGATTTTTGTATTTCAGACTACATAATTTTGTTTTGTTATGGCAGTTTGTTGGCAACATCCTTGCTGAGAAAAAATATATAAAAGATATCACATCCGAAACACTTCATTTTTTTCAAAAGCATTTCAGTTACTCTGAAATACTTTGATGTCGTAATTTCTGTGACAAGCTGTGCTGTGCTTTCCCAGAAGAAGGAGCAGTAGGTCTGGACTAACAAGGCTGTCTTCCTTTTTGATATCTCCAAGTGCTATATTGAAATAACTTTAATGCAAAGTACGCATTGAAATGCTGTCATTTGAGCTCAGCTTTTTTGAAAATTCCCAAATCCTTTAAATGTCACCTTTGTATACAGAAGCCTAACATGAAATAAATTAACAGATCCTTTATAGAGCAAGGATGTATCTATTGAATTCCTTGAAAACTGATTTTTAAAAAGTTCTAGGTAAGAAAAGTAGATTAATGGGTTAAATCTCTTTTTGCATTATCACTCCAAAAGACAATCTTTCATTTTCCCTCTGGCAAAATCATTATTCTTAGCTTTCTTTTCCAATAGCTGTTAAATTTTTCTGGGTCTGGAGAGGAGTTGTAAGACTAGACGATGAGTAGTCTGGGTGACTGAAGATTCACTTGTTTTACTGTTTTAGGCCACCACCAGTCAACATGGAACATTATATATTACATATGATATTGCACAGTGGATTACAGATCTGCAAATAAGTTATTAAGAGATTTGTGAGTTTGGAGAATTTGGGGTATTTTCTGTCTCTGGTGTTAGCTTGGGATGAAACTATCATCTGATGGCAATGTCCTTCTCATGCCTATGCTCTTGTGTCAGTGGACCTTAAATCATGAACCATAAAATCTTGTATCCTGTCACTTGTCCCCATTTTCTCATTTCATAAATTATCTTTCTTAGTGTAAACAACCATAGGGCATGTTATTTCCTTTCTTTTATTACTTCCAAGTGTTTTATCATTATGAGCTCAGAAAAAACATTTCTTTTCACTCCCTACTCCTCTAGTTCTGCCATGAAACTGAACTTTATATTTCACAGAGTATGTGTTTCCTCTTTCTCAGCCATCAGAAGCTGCCACAGTTATTAATTTCTTAGAATTCTGAAAAATAGTGTTTAGACAGTTCATTCACAACTAGCACTTAAGTGGGTTAATTTTTTTTCTCACTGAGGATTCTGAAGATAACTTTCTGTTTGCTCTGTGATGTTTGGAAAACTAGGAATTTGTCTTTTCCCCATCTCAAGAACACGCAGTCTATCAGTCTTGGCACAAATTCAAATTATATTATGTATCTGAAAATGTTCTACCAGATCTAATTTTTTATTCTGTTTTCTATTCCATTTTTTTATTTTTCACTTCCTGCTCACAAGAGATTCCTCCATTCCCAGGGTAACATATGGAGATATATTCCTGTATTTTGTGCTAATTTAGCAGGCTATTTCAAAAAATAAATTTCTGGAAATTAGTACTCTCCAAGAAGAGTGTCATTTAATGGTTAAAGTCTTGGGAGAGTTTACAAAGATTTCCTTTGACTTTTCCTATTCTGAGTTCCACATCCAAAAATACACAGTTATAAATAGAAACACACACATAATGATATCTGTATACTCCAGCATTTTCCTGGGATATCTGCTATTATTACAGTGATTGAATGACAATTCTGAGTTTGTGTGCAAATGTAATTCTCCTGGTAATTTCTTTTCCTTGATTCCTTCATGCATTTCCCAGTGTACATAAAACCAAAAGTAAACAAAAAACTCCAAACAGCCATAATTATATGGGGGTCTTAGCCTGGATTTATAAAATAGCCCTTTAGATGATGTAACTTAAAAGCTAAGAAGACTGGAGCAAAGACAATATTGTTCAGATTCTTTTAATAATGTGAATATAATTATTTTTCTTTGTATCCTCACATTACAAAATACACTAGTGGAAATTCAAGGTGCTTTAGGGTATGAATTACCTTTACATTATTTACTCTGCTGGTTTACTGATGCAGCAAACAGTGGATTATTTCCTAGCCAAGTTAAACAGTTGTTTCAAAGAACAATCCAGACATTTTGATTTCCCACACCCTGCCAGATGAGTTGGTCAGAAATGTTGCCACGACACCTGTGTAACAAAATATCATTGAAAGAGGTTCCTCTTCTAACCATGGTAGGTGTAGCATCACATCTTTTCATATTCATACCTCACAGGTGAGAAGGCATAGTTTAAATAGCTTGACAAGCTTAGAAAAGATATGGAAATGAGGAAAACTCCATGGAAGTTTCCATAATACAAGAAAGCCCAAAACGACAAGTTATAGTAGTCAGCACCAAGTAGAAAATTATGGCAGAAAAGAATACTTAAAAAAATTTTTCCTGTCAGTTCTTCCACCAGACATGAGACTAGATGTCCAAAATAAAAGAAATAAAGAATCTTTTTGGGCACCAAGCAAATTCTTCTCCTTCTTTTAAAGGTTTATTGTTATAAGCCAACATTTTAAAGTAAAAACCTGGAATAAATTCCTGTTTATCAGGATAGAAAAAATCAGTAGAACAAAAAGAAAAATAGACAAGTACATCAGAAAGAAAGCCTTCAATAAAATCCCTTTAATGGTATGTTTTCAATCATTTGAAATTAAATTAAAAATACCAGTTATGCTTCAACATCTCATTTTAAATAGATGACATCTCAGCAAAGTCATGAGTCTTTTCAGCATCATATATAACTCAGGAATCTACCTCATTATCTAAAAATGAAATTAACAATGATATTACTTGTGCAGGAATTTATTTTTTAATTGAATATATTGTACATATTCAGGTTATACGTTGCTATAATATTAAAAAAAAACCTAATGAAAATAGGAAGAATTAGGCCAATTCATTTTTTTTCCATCTATAATGTCTTTGTTGATTTAGCAGCACTTATTCCATGATGTCATATGCTGTTCATTGAGTACTTCATCATCAGTTAGAGTATTTGTCAAAATTAGCTAAGACAATAGATGTGATATACAGACAAATGGCAATATAAGGTTACTGAAAACTAAGTAAAATAAACTCTTATGCTAACAACCTCACATTTCAATCCAAATTAAAATCTAATTTAAAAGGAGCCTGTGTTAAAAAAGCTTACTTTATTCCCTCAATTAGCAGAACTATTCCATTCCATTAGGCAACTAATTTCTACCTGTCAGATATAGAATGAAAATGGTCTCTCTCTGGAGGAAACTTCCTTCTACTTGTAGTAATTAGGTATGAAGAATCTGGGAAGATGCCTATGCTTTGATAGTTGTTTGTGCTTAAGTCTCAGAGCTTAGTGTCAGCTTCAATAGTTTCATGCTACTGAGGGCTAAAATGAGGTTATGTATTTCATAATTAAATAACAAAATTACTTTAATTTTTGATAGAGGACCATGAAAGGTTACCTTTGTGAAATCCATGTATATAAATCCCTTTTGTTGATCTATTATTTTAATAAGCTTTTAGAGGCCATATGAAGAGGTCTTGATTGCTATTAGAAGATAAGAGCCAGGAGAATGTAAGTAATGAACAACATCAAGGCAATGATAAACAACATGAAGCTAACAGAACTGTGCAAGCAAAATAAAATTGCTCCTCCTGCAATTCTCTTTGGATTGAATCTCTATTTATCTATCTGTTTATTTCTTCCCTAAAAGCACCTACCAAAATAGATGGGGGAGGGGAACAACTCTACAATTTGCTGGAGAAAATGAAACACTATACTTGTCATTTAAAACCACATCTCTGTTCGATTTTAAGAAAAGAAGAAAAAATTTGTTAATCAACATTCTTGTATTTTTCATAGTGTATTTGCATAAAGATAACCTATTTCTGGATCACATGGAGATCGACATGTCCATCCTTCAGTCTAGAGCAGACAGTATATTATTCTTCTGCAACTACATTATGCTTTATTATAAAGGAAAAGCGGGAAAATTAATTACACTGACGTATTACATCGTTTAAATTTAAATCAAGACAAATGTGAATTTGTAATTTTTAAAAGTCCAAAGTATTATAAAATTTTTTGAAGGTGTATCAGTGAATTAAGGGGAAGAAATTCTTTGGAGTGGAGAAAAAATTTGCTTTATTTTATTGTCTTGTCCCTGGAGTATTTTAATTTTCTAACAATGTGAGCATTAAGCTGACTGCAAGTCCCCTTATGAGTGAACACAAGCTTTGCAAAGTTTAAGTAGGAAAATCCCTGTATACCTCAGTTGTTTAAGAAAACAAAAGCACCTTCTATCTGTTTCCATATAAAAGAAAGAACAGTAATTTTTATATTCCTGCAGAGTTTCTTTTATTAAATTGTATAATTATCTCAAAAATAGGTTGATATTAGATGAATGAGTGTACTCAGAATTCCACAATGTGCTTTCAAGAATGGCATATTTGGAAAACAATAACCTTTTATTTTACATTTTCTACAATGTTCACAGTAATTTTGTTAATACTGTAAAATCTGTTCCATCAGTAGGGGGTTATGATCCCAATACATCAGATTAGCATAAACGCAACCCTATTATATATAATTGAGGACAGAAGGGCCTTGTTAGGAATTTCTGTCAGCAAGAAATAATTGTTTTGTCCTAGAGGGGAATGAATTCTAAAACATTCACCTCAGGTTAGCAGGAAAAGTGGGGCTGCCTATGACACTTCTACATGAATTCTTGGGTCTCAAATATTGATAGAGGTGAGTTTAAAAGGCTATACTGGCTGGGATATAAAAATCATTACTGTTCTTTTATGAAACCAATTAGATGGTTATTGAGAATGCTAAAACATACAGCCCTGTGCATTTCATACTCCATTCATCTGGACTTTACATATACTGATGGATTTTATTCTAAGCAATCTCTAATTTTTTAGGTTTGTGGATGTTCTTTTTAAATAAGAATATGAATACATCTTCAATGTTCAACAGTTTTGAAAATATCTTAATGACCACTATCTTCTGCTGACAAACTCCTGGTAGGTATTAAAAAGAAAAACATGAAAATGCTTCAGATTGCTAGACTGGAAATATGTTTCTTAAAAAGGAATGGAGTCTGTTTTTTCTAGTCATGGAATCTGCTCTTGTAGGGAGCTGGGAGAGTATTTCCCAGTGATAGCTTGAAGTCAAATAAATATCACAGGAAAATAAATATCACAGGAAGGGCATATCCACTAGAACAACAAGAGGAGGTACTTTTCAGAGGTGGATGAAAATATTTCACAAGCAATAAAAAATCCAGGGTTATGGAAATCATTATGCTTTATGAGGAGATTTCAGTCTCCACGGAATTATTTCAGAGAGATTCCTTTAAAATGAATGCACTATCTTCACATCAGCTGAATATTAGTTTTGGTTTGGCTACTTAACTTTTGTATTATATCAGCACTAGTTGTATCAATATATTTGATTATATTATATTGAGTATTTCTACACTGTAAAGGGTGTCACCTAATTAAAATATGAAATTTTCTCCTTATGTGGGGAAAAGCATCATTTCTTCATTTTGTCTTGAAACAAAAAGAAATTTCAATGCATTAGAAGATGGAGAAAGAACTGGAAAAGATAGCTGAGATCTATCTTTCAAATCACTTACATGTGATGGAACCTTGCTTTCCTGGAGACGCCTGAGCATCTGGCTACTTCTGGGAAGTAGTGAGTGATTTCCTTGTTTTGCTCTGTTTGTGTGCACGACTTTTGCTTTACCTATTAAACTGTCTTTATCTCAACCCACAAGTTTTCTTATTTTTACTCTTCCAATTCTTTTCTCAATCCCGTTGTGAGGGGCATAAATGAGTGGCTGTGTGGTGCTTAACTGGCAGCTGGAGTTAAATCATGACACCTGGGTAGAGAGAACAGACATTAAAAAGCTAACATGAGAACACTACCAAAATAAGTTCAATTTCAATTAAATTTACAGAATCGCTATATGTACTTATTTCTTGTGATATTTCGATTAGAAGTTGAATGAAAATTTTGCAAATGCTCCAGAATCATCTTAAGCTACACAGAAATGAACAGAAATTAATCTAGATGCCTGTTTTGATTCCAGTGGTGGCATCACTGAAGAAATAGCTGCAGCAACAATTAGAGCATTTTAGAGAATCCTGTCAATGATGTACTTTTAAAATACGCAATATTTGTTCTAGGAAGTATGTATGCACAATCCATGATATTTTACTGAAAACTGTTTATTTAGATCAAGAAGATACTTTGATTGCTAAGCCTTAGTTAAATAGCATGATGAATGCATGATAAAATGTCTAAATATGATAGTTGAAATCTTAACTTCAGAAATGTGATTCGACCACTCAAATGACATATAGGCTTCTGTAACAACCACTGTGAACTTGAGACAGCACATTTATGCTCAGGGCTGCATTTCACTTTCTTCTAATAATTCCTAACTATCTTTCATTTTTTAAATCAAAATAAAAACCTTCCATCTAATAAAAAATCTTCTCTCAAATAAAAGTCTCGTGATATTTTGCTTTTTTTTATAGGTTAATTGACCTAGGATTTGGGGAAATCTGTAAGTTTGGCAAATGAACTTGTGATATATGTAAACCCCTCTGGTTTTAAATGCCTGAGGCACTGAAATATTGCAGCATTAAGATTGCTCCTGTAAGACATATAACTTTACATATGTTAATGATAAGTCGGTTAAGTGTAGATTTATACAAAATGGACTTCTCAATCTTTGAACAGTTTGAGAATTCACACTGAAATTCAAAAAGTTCTTATGAATCCAGCAGGTGATATTTGTATGAATTCTAAATGTCCTTGGCTGGTATCAGTAAAAGAAGGATGAGAAAAGCTGTGCTGCTGAAAAAGTTTTGTGTGATGTAACAAAAAGAAGACATAAAATGTCCTGTATAATGATATGCAAGATGATTTATTAATACATCTTCAAGAATAAATAGTGTGAATGATGGTTTTACAAGTTTTTGCCTTATATACCTTAATTAAATATAATAAAACTCTAAGAAAATAATAATTTTTATATCAAATTTACAATCAAATTTATGAGGAAAAATATTTTTATTAAAATACATAATGCAAAATAAAAATGTTATACCATTTTCCAAGATTGCACAGTTAGAGAAAATAGAAAGACCACAGTAACAGCTGTGAGACTTTAAATACTATTTCTGAACTAGTTGCCTTAAGTACAGGATGCCTATGAGACATCATTCTTTCATAGAGGTTAATATATTTTATAGGAATAAATCTATTTTGCAGCTTGTTTTGAGAGCACTTGCATGCTCGTGGGTATCTGGAGAGATACTAGTTAACTGGCATCTGGCAAATGCTGTCCCAGTCTCCAAGAAGGGCAGCAGGGATGACCCCAGTTACTACAGGCCTATTAGTCTCACTTCAGATAAGATTACAGAGAAGATTGTTCTGGGAGCTATTGAAAAAGACCTAAAAGACAACATAGTCATTGGTCCCAGCTAGCATGGTTTTAGAAAGGGAGGTCCTGCCTGACAAACTTGATTTATATCTATGACTATGTTACCCATCTAGCTGACCAAAGAAACCAGTTGACATAATCTTTCTGTATTTCAGCAAGGCCTCTGATACTGTCTCTCACAGTATCCTCCTAAACAAATTCCCAGCATACAGCTGGATAAACACATAATGCAGTGGGTGAACAACTGGTTGGCTCATTGGTTGGACCCAAAGGGTTATAGTGAATGGGGTTACATTGGGCTGGCAACCAGTCACTAGCAGGGCTCTGCAGGGATTCATCCTAGGACCAGTACTCCTTAGTACCTTCATAAATTACCTGGATGCAGGACTTAAAGGTTTACTAACCAAGTTTGATGATGACATGTAACTGGGGGGAGCTGTTGACACTGTTGAGAGCAAAGAGGCCCTGCCAAGTGATCTGCACAAATTGGAGAGCTGGGCAATCACCAGTCGCATGCAGTTTAACAAGGGCAAGTGCTGGATCTTGCACCTGGAACATGAGAACTCTGGATATACATACGGACTGGGGAGTGAGAGGCTTGAGAGCAGTCCTGTGTAAGGGATCTGGGGGTTCTGGCCAACAGCAAGTTGAGTGTGGTCTGTTCAGCCTGGAGAAGAGGACACTGAGGGAAGACCTCATTGAAATTTCCTGCTGCCTCACAAGTAAAGGAAGAGGAGCAGGCACTGATCTCTTCTCTCTGGTGACCAATGATAGGTCCCAAGGGAATAACAGGAAAATGTGCCAGGGAAGGTTTAGGTTGGATGTTAGGAAAAGGTTCTTCACTGAGAGGGTCGTGGAGCACTGGGATGAGGAAGTCACAGCTCCAAGCCTGACAATATGTAAGAATTTGGACAGTGCACTCAGCACTCAGCCACATGGTATGAATGTTGGGCTTGTCTTACACAGGGAGAGGTTTTGGAATAGATGATCCATGTGTGTCCCTTCCAACTCAGGTCAGGTCATCCTGAAAATACCAGAAGCCTTCATTTCTTGTAGAAATGTCAGGAGCGTAACAATGTTTCCAGTACTTTTGCAATGGCAGTGAGTACCACTAGCATTCTTCACACAGAAAAGCCTGCTGTAACAAATAATCTGTAAAACGTACTTGTTGCATGTAGTGTTGAGAAAGACTTGTTGAGAAAGACTTGTTTCATTACAGTAGAATGCCATGTTCAGGATCAAACTGTCATGTATATTTTTGCATTTAAATGTTTATGTATATATTCCACTAAGCTAAGAAAACATTCAGATTGAATTGCTTTATTTATGTTCCATCAAATATACAATGGCCTTTGAATTACTTCTTCCTAAAAAGTACCCTGCTGTTCACAGGCAGCTGTCATTTCAGTAAGTCATGCAAATGCCATGAATTTTACTACTTGTTTTTCTAAATTATATTAAACACAAAAATAAAATGCATAAATACTGCAACTTTAAAATGCATCAATATGTATTTCATGTGTCAATATGATTATAAAATAGGTAATACCAACAGCATAATTATCATCATCATGAATATTAAAATGGATCATAGAATGACTTTGATTGGAAGGGACCTTCAAAGATCATCCAATCCCAACCCTCTACCATGGGCAGGTATATCTTTATCTAGAGCAGGTTACTCAAAACCTCATCCAACTTGACCTTGAACACTTTCAGTGATGAGGCATCCACAATATCTTTGGGCAACATGTCTCACCACTGTCACCACAAGAAAAATCTTCTTTATATCTAATCTAAATCTGCCTTCTTTCAGTGTAAAACCACTACCCTCTGTCCTGTCACTATAGGCCCTAGTAAAAATCCTCTTTCCCTCTTTCTTATAAGCATTGATTTACATACTGAAAAGCCTCAATGAGGTCTCCCCAGAGCCTTCTCATATCCAGGCTGAAGAACCTCAATTACTTCAAGCCTTTCTTCACAGAAGTGTTCAAGTCATCTGATCATTTTCATGGCCCTCCTCTAGACCTACTCTGACTTGTTCATTTCTTTATTGAACTATAGACTCCAGAGCTGGATGCAGTAGTCCAAGTGGGGGTCTCACAAGAACAGAGTAGAGGTGGAGAATCACCTCCTCGACCTGCTGGCCACACTTCTTTGTATGCAGACCTGGATTAATCTGTTCAATTTTTCTTCATCTTTCTGAACACTCTTTCTCTGAATGGGAGGATAGAGAACACCACCTGCACTCCAGATCCTTTTAGCATTGCTCCAAGTGATATCTAGTCTCTTTTGATGGTTCCAAGTTGCCTTGTCACTATATCATTAGACTATAAATGGAATAGTAGGAGCAGATGATAATCTGTAGGGTTCACCGGGCTTGGCAGCCTTTCAGTAACATCATTAATATGAGCTCCTGGTAGACAGCAAAATTCTCTAGAGAAATTTTCTGGATGGCAAATAGATGCTTTGATGTCTTTTAGCAAGGAATCTCCAATTACTAATGCCTTACGTATTTTCCTGGTGGCACAGGTTCTAAGAAGGGAGGATGGTTGGATCAGTTTCGCATGGCTGGCTTCTCCTGAATACTGTCTGTTACTCACATACTCTTCATTCCCCAACACCAGAACATTATATAGTGAAAATTCACAGAATGAGGGAAGGCTCTTCTTTCTATCTTCAGCAGGCATAAGGGCCCACTCTCCTTCATCTCATGAAATATTTGTTTCAGTCAGCTCAAGTTTGAATTCAGCCTTATCTTTCTCTTTAAAGTCTTAATGCAGGGCCACTACTCACTCTGGGCACAATATCGTGTATTTATCTCCTGCTCCCATTCCTGGATACTGTGCTTCATATTGAACTCTTTATTTAATGTACGTGACCTTCCTGTATGGCATAAATGTACTTATTATACTATAGCAAAATATTCTTTCTGAAATATGACATAGCACTTTCCTTATTGTTTAAAAAAAAATTAAAAAAAAAATTCATAGGTAAACTCTCAATTACTGCTTATTAAAAACATTTTGTGGAGAATACTCTCTTATTATTACACAAATTCAAAGCAGATCAATACAACTCGTAAAATGCAATAAAGTCTTCAGTTGACTTCAGCAGGTCTGCAATCTGATTTACAATACTTTTTATTGTTCCAGCAAATTGATGATGGGAGTCCTGGGAAACATCACATTTCCTTTTTGAATCATTCTCCAAGCATTTAACTTTGTCTTCTGCTTTCTGGAAATGAATGGGCCTTGATGGTTCTAGAACTGAAAGTGTCTATCTGATGCTGGTACAAAGAGGAAGCTCCAGGCAGAGACTCTAGAGAGTTGATTTACCCATTACTTTCAGCTCGCTAACAGAAAGCAGTTGACTAAAGAAGTTATTTCAAAAAAGAAAAAAAAATTACAAAATTGTCTGTGAAATATGTTTTTTTATTTTTTGGCAAGATTTAATTCCACATTTCCCAGTTGATGACATAAAATTTTTACCAGGCTAGGTAGTCAAGACTTTTTTTGTGCATAAGTTGAATTTTAATAGCTCCCACAGGGAGACATTGCAGAAATTATCATACTATGTTTGATCACTGTCTTCATCGAGGTTTGACACTAAGAGAAGAAGGAGACATACCTGCTGTTTTAAAGAAAGTTAAGTCTTTCCCATTCCATTATACACTATCATGAGTAATAATTATCAATCAGGCTTGTTTGCATAGGAGTCATTCTGTACATCAACAGTAAGAATTTACATTTTCAGCTGTAAGATTA
The DNA here is from genome assembly GCA_033459285.1 of Clamator glandarius. NCBI lineage: Eukaryota > Metazoa > Chordata > Aves > Cuculiformes > Cuculidae > Clamator > Clamator glandarius. Next base: position 4,024,074 of record JAUNZM010000105.1, read on the forward strand.
GATTCTGTTTTATCAGGGATCTTTTTTCCTAAGGTTACAAGCATTGTTAATAGTCATAAAACTGTTAATTCTTTTTAAAAAAATATTTTTTCCAACAGTGTCCTTTTGTAGTTTTTAATCTTACAATTTAACATTAAAGTGCATAGGGAAATACACAGATATCTAGGTCAACAAGCAGAAGTATTTTTTATTAATGAAAACAAAAAGAAATGTTGCAGTTTATTTGTCTTTCTTCTCCTTTCTAGTTCTCTAGCTTTACATTACAGGAAAGGGGTGTTTCTTTTTTTTTTTTCTTTGTTAGTATAAGATATTGATACCAACTCATAAATGCCTGGCTCAACTTCATTGCATGTATGCAAACATGTAGCACAGGAAATGAATAAGGGAAGTTAGAGATGTGATCATGCTTGCAGGGCTAAGATCTTATTGGCATCATAGAGACATTGTGGCATGGCTTCTATGACTGGACTGTTGGAATGGATGTATTTAGGCTCTTTAGGAAGGACAGACAGGGGAGACAAAACATGAGTGTGATTCTCTTAGGTCAATGACCAGCTGGAATTCATGGACCTCTAACTAGGGATGGATGAGGACCTAACTGAGAACCTGTGAGTTACGTATAGAGAGAGGGTAGGAACAGGTGACAGTATATCAGGGGTCTGCTACAGTCCAACCAACCAGGAAAACTGAGTGGATGATGCCATCTATAGACAGATAAGGCCAGCCACGTATTCATAAGTCCTCGGCCGCATGAGGTACTTCAGCTACCTAAATATCTGTGTGGTGGACAACCAAGCAGCGCATAAACCACTCAGAAGGTTCCTGGGATGCATTGAAGATAGCTTCCTTCTCCGAGTGATAGAACAGCCAACAAAGAGAGGTGCTATGCTGAATCTTGTTCTCACCAACAAGGAAGGGCTGGTGGGGAATGTGAAGCTCAAGGGAAGTCTTGGCTGTAGTGAACATGTAATGGACGACTCCAGGATCATTAGCACAGTGAGGAGGATGTGCAGCAAGCTCAGTACCCTGGACTTCAGGGGCAGGCTTTGGTCTCTTCAGGGATCTGCTTGATAGGGTATAGATTCATAGAATAACAGAATCATAGTATAGTTTACATAGGAAGGGACCTTAAAGATCATCTAATTCCAACACCCCTGCCATGGGCAGGGGCACCTCCCACCAGATCAGACCATCCAAGGCCCCATCCAACCTGGCCTTGAACAATTCCAGGGAAGAAGGCATCCATAGATTCCCTGGGCAACCTGTTACAGTGCCTCACCACCCTCGTTGTAAAGAATTTCTTCCTAATGTCTAGTCTAGATCTTCCCCCTACAAATTATAGCTGGTCCCCCTCATCCTATTACTACATGAGTTTCTAGAAATCCTTCTCCAGCTTTCCTGCACATCCCCTTCATGTACTGGAAGGCTTTTATAAGCTCTCCCTGGAGCCTTGTCTTCTCCAGGCTGAACAGCACCAACTCCCTCAGCCTGTCCTCACAGCAGATGTGCTCTAGCCCTCTGATCATCTTCATGGCCCTCCTCTGCACCCATTCCAACAGCTCCATATCTTTCTTATACTGAAGATTGCAGAACTAGACACAATACTCCAGGTGGGATCTCACAGAAGTGGAGTAGAGGGGCAGAATCACCTTCCCTGACCTGCTGCCCCCACTTCTTTTGATGCAGCCCAGGATACAGTTGGCCTTCTGGCCAGCAAGAATGCATTACTGGCTCATGTCAAGCTTCTCATCTATGAGGACCCCCAAGTCAGTGCCGTGCAAGCAGGGACAGATGACCTAGGAAAAGTGTAGGAACACTGCCAGGTTGCTTAGGGATGATGTAAAGAAGGCCAAGGTACAGCTGGAGCTGAACTCAGCAAGGGGACACTAACTAGAACGGCTTCTACAAGTATGTCAATCAGAAAAGGAGGCTTAAAGAGGATGTATCCCCAGTGATGGTTGAAAATGGTGACCTCATATCAACAGATGAAGAGAATACTGAGGTACTTATTTTTTTAGCCTCAGTTTTCACTGACAACCACTCTCCTCACCCCTCCTAAGTATGGGACAAAAAGATGGTGACCAAGAGGGTAAACTCATTCCCACTGTAGAGGAGGATCAGGTTTGTGACCACCTGAGGAACCTGAACGTATAGAAGAGGGACCTTCCAATACGTGAAGGGGGCCTACAAGAAACCTGGGTAGGGACTGTTTACAAAGGCCTGTCGTAATAGGACTAGGGGCAATGGGTATAAACTGGAGAGGGGCAGATTTAGACTAGACATAAGGAAGAATTTCTTCACCATGAGAGTGGTAAGGCAATGGCACAGATTGCCCTGGAAAGCTATGGATGCCCCACCCCTGAAAGTGTTCGAGGCCAGGTTGGATGGGGCCTTGGGAAGCCTGATCTAGTGGGATGTCCCTGCCCATGGCAGGGGGGTTGGAACTAGATGATCTTTAAGGTCCCTTCCAATGCAAACTATTCTATAATGCTATGATTCTATGGTTCTTAGTCATTCTCTGCAGGGCTACTCTCTATCACATCATCCCCAATACTGTATTGAAACTGCCTAGACCCACGAGTAGGACCTTGCACTTGGCCCTGTTGAACCACATGAGATTCACACAGGCCCACTTCTCCAGCTTGTGCAGGTCCCTCTGAATGACATCCTGTCCTTCTGGTGTGACAACTGTACCACTCAGCTTGGTGTCATCTGCAGATTTGCTAAGGATGCACCTGATCTCCCTGTCTATATCATTGATGAAAATATTAAACAGCACTGGTCCCAATACAGATTCCTGAGGGACACCTCTTGTCACTTATCTCCACTTGGACTCCAGGCCACTGACTGCTACTCTCTGAATGCCATTATCCAAACAATTTCTTGCCCACCAAACAGTCCACTCAACAGATCCATAGCTCTCTACTTAGGAAAGGGGGATGTGGTGGGGAACCATGTCAAAGTCTTCACAGAAGTCCAGATGGTTTACAACCGTTGGTTTGTCTGAGTCTGCTGATGTGTTTACTCCATCATAGAAAGCCATTAGGTTGGTCAGATAGAACTCTCCCCTGGTGAAATTATGCTGGGAACCATGGGATAAAGCCCTGGAAGGGAGAGAGACCCAAGAAAACTGCTTAATATTCATGGATCACCTCTTCCAAGCTCAGGAGTAATGCATCCCAACATAGAGGAAGTCAGTCAAAAACAGCAGGAGGCAGCATGTATGAGCAAGGAACTCGTGGGGGAAAAAAGGAAAACAAAACAAAAAAAGAAACCTACAGAGGGTGGAATTATGGACAGGTAGTCTGGAAGGAATATAGGGAAACAGTTGGAGCAGCCAGGAATCAGGTTAAGAAAGCTAAAGCCCTGATAAATCTGTCCTGCGATATCAAAGGCAACAAGAAAAGCATCTGTATATCAGTGATAAAAAGGAAGACAGAGGTACTAAATGACTTTTTTGTCTCAGTCTTCATCAGCAAGTGCCACACCACCCAAGTCACAGAAGGCAAAGGCAGGGACTAGAAGACAGAAGAACTGGCCACTATAGTAGAGGATCAGGTGCCAGACCATCTAAGGAACACGAAGGTGCACAAGTCCATGGGATGTGACAAGATGCATCCACAAGTCCTGAGGGAACTGGTGAGCAAAGTTGCTAAGCCATTACTCATCATATTTGAGAAGCGGTAGCAGTCTGATGAAGTTCCTGCTGACTGGAAAAGGGGAAACATAATTCCCATTTTTAAAAAGGGTGACTCAGGGAACTACAGGCTGGTCAGTCTCTTTTCTGTGCCCAGAAAGATCATGAAGCAAATCTTCCTGGAAACTCTGCTCACCCATGTGGAAAATAAGGAGGTGGTTGTTGACAGCCTCTTTACAAGGGCATATATGATAGGACAAGGGGTAACATCTTTGAATTCATGAATAGTTCACATCAGTAAAGTAAAAAGCACTTTCTCATGAGAAATACAGCAAAATACATGTTATAAAAAAGCAGGAAGATATCTATCCCTTCAATAAGTTTAAAATTCCTGAGGGTAAGTTTTAAGGTTATTTTAGAAGTCTGCTAGGTTGAAAGCTTCTATATTTTAGTCATGAAGTGAAGATATTCAGCTCACTTAAACATAATTATTATATTTAATATTGCATATTCAAAAATTTAGACATCATAACTGGGAAAAAAAAAAAGGAGTTCTTTACGGAGTTTTGTGTAGCAGTGACAAAGCTCTGAGGCAATCTGTCCCGTTGAACTGCCCAAAGGGAAAATCTTCTATGCAGAAGACTGACTGGGATTTTATTCTAAACATTGTGAAACATTGTGCCCCAGTTGCTTTAATTAAGCTGCAGTATCGAAACACCAAGTTCCCTGCATGTTGTAGAGCTCCTGTGGAGTTCTTCTGTAACTCTTTTCTTTAGAAGTTTAGCAGCTCCAAACGATCCTGGTGTTATCTCTGCTATGCTGCTAATGACTACCTTGGCTCCCACTGTCACCAGTGTCAAATCAAGTAACTGGTGCTAGAGGATTGATGCAACTGGCATTTGTAACTGGAGTCTTTTTGAAATTAGTTTTAGTGTCCTTCATTACCAAGGACCATTTGGCACCATAACAGTCACGTGAAAAGAAAGAATAAATATAGGATCTTCTCAGTAATTTTCCTTAACTCTGTGAAGGTGAAATTTCTTTACAGGGACCTTTTCATTTGCTTGTGGCCTGATGGTATTCCTTCTTGTCCAATCCCCTTTTTCTCTGGCTTTTTCATGTGCTACACTTATGAAGACTTCAGTAAAGAAATAAGTGAGCAAAGGGTATATATATCATGTGAGTATGACAGAGAAGTCATGCTGTAGAAAATCTAGGTGCCAATGAGCCTTGAAGGTACGCTTATTTGCCTGGTAAACAGGCAAGTTACACTTCTGAGATAGCTTATGGAGAGAGGGAAATGCTTGTTTCCTCAGCTCCTGTTGGCCTGTTTTTGAATTGTAAACCAAGATGATTTTTTGCTTATGTTGTCATTTTGAATTTTTAACAAGTTGGGCCAAGTCACTCCAGAGTTTTATGAGAGACAGAGATGGTCATTACACTGGAATAGAGAAATTTTACAAACTGTTTATCAGCAGTCATCTAGGACTTTAAGGTCAAACTATCTTCAACCTCCACTCTAACCAATTATTTTGAAGGCATGTATGTTGAGTACTAGCAGTTGAATATCCAACATGGTGAATAAGTGAGATTTGGGAGAAGTTAAATTCTACAACAAGCTCCAGGCAGACTGGCCTCCAGGCCTTTGGAAAGTATTGAAAGGCTCAACATATTTCTCCTAGCAAACTGGGAGGAAAAAACAAAGAAGCTTACAGACTTTACTCTTTGGCAAAGTTCTACTCACCTGCATACCCAGTTTTGATACGTTACTGAAAACCAAAAGATTATGAGGTTAAAATTGTCAGCCACTATGATTTTATCACTGTTTGTAAATCTTTTGAGAGTGTTTTCTCTAATATGTTTAACTGTCACAAGAAATATCATATAGATGCTAATTACTTGAAAAAAAACATTTTAAAAGTTTAAATGTTCACCATTGGAAAGAAAAGTAAATGGAAAGGGTCACCTGTCTTACATGTTTATAAACAAAGCAATGGTCCTCTCCGCCACAAGTTCATTGTCTGATTAGCCGTCACTTAAGAGGTTCAAAATGTCTGACAGTTTAAGTTTATAGAAGTTGCATTAAAGCAATTAGATTATAAAGGGATTTTAGCAATGAGCTTTCTGACAAATGATCTTACAACAACAACTGATCACTGTATCTCCTTTTCTGTCAAGTATTCACCTTCAGTGAAAGCTTTGCATGCATTTTAATTTATCTTAAATTTATGCATAACTAGATTAGCAGTTCCTGGCAATAATTTGTTTTGCTTTTTTACTCTCAGCCATCTCTTCTTTTTTTACCACCTGCTGTATTTGTCTTCTGCCTGGAGTGTGTTGTTGACAGTTACTAATAATGCAGATTAATTTACTTACTCTAAAAGGCAAAACACTACGTAAAAGAAAAGCAATAGGTTCCCACATTCATTTTCTTTGTTTAAGTAGTGGCTTAAAAACCCAAAATGTAATTGTAAGAGCATTAATTCATTAAAAAAGCAGGTGTTTTATTGGGTTCAATATAGACAGGATGTAAAGCTGACAATGGTGGCATAATACTACAAGGTTTCTAAGAGGTGTGCATATATATATACACATACACACCAGAAGCATAAAATATATCTACAAGACAATTTTGACTTCTTAGAGTTCACTAGCATTCACTACTAACTAAAATATAAATGTTCTTAAGGAATGAAAATTAGCTTGATTTGGATGTTGTGCTAGGATCAATTCCTATTTTTACTATTTATTTATAGTCTCCAAAATCCCTGTCATTCTTGCTCATGATTTAAAACAAACTAAAAGGAAACTATCTGCAGCTTTTATAGTAAGGAAACTATCTGCAGCTTTTATAGTATGGCAAACAAGCCTAGACAACAGCTGTGTTTATTATACATTTAAGATGTGGGTAGATAGTGGCAGAAGTGATGAGTGTAGCAAATGAATGCCCTCTGAACCAATGTATCATTGACCTACAGTATCCTCCACATAGTAGCCTGGCAAACCTTCTGTGTAAATTGCAGCAATCTATGCCTTTTCCATGTACTTAAGCTGGAAGATGCACGAATTACAGTGACAATACAGAAAAAACTTGCTTCATGCTGCATTATAATAGATTGCTCCATAACTTCCATTGTTAATGGGAAGAGATTTGGAGGTTTTTTTGTCTGAATCTAGGTCAAGATAGAATAAGAGTATTAGACATAATTTAACCCAAAGATACAAATATAAGAACTTTTTACATGGAAATGGAAATCATTTAGATTATTAGAGAATAAGAAAAGATGACCTTCAAAAAGATGAATTTCTGTACAGACAGAAACAGTACCTTACAGAATATGTATATACCAGTGATTCATTGGTAGTCAACTATGCAGAATATATGCCTTCATTACACCTACAGTCTGCAGTGCATAATAGTCCATTGTAAGTAGAGGATGAGGTTTTTTTTCTTCGTGTCTACATTACACACCTAACTTGGGACCCTTAGTTAATTGTCTAGGCTTATTATATAGCCAAATAATAAAAATAGGCATTTCCAAAGGGCGTTTCAGAGCATCTCAAGGAGGAGGCATTTGCCTCCCTTTATAGACAGAGCTGATGCTTTTGGCTATACAGATCAGCTTTCTTTGCCTGTGCACAGGGACTGTAAATCTTACTTTGAATGACTGGATTTTTTCAGGAGGTAGATTTCCAGGAAACTAGTTAATTGTCACCTGTTGCAAATAAACGTCCAAATTTCTCTCTAGCTGTCATTAACACAGAAACCTCATGTAACACCAACAAGCTCGTTTAATACTTGATGTAGCATTGATGAAAGGACAATAAAATCATCCTACTTTGAATATTGGCAAAATGGGATTTGTTGCTTTTAGTTGAAAACAATAGTAAAACACATGGAGGCACTGTTAGACAGCATGGCACTATGCTAGGGAGAAGGAAGCCACTTGCAGTAAGAGGCTTTACAGCAAAGTCTTGTCTAAAGAAATCAAAACAGTTGAAATTAGTGTTTTTTGTTACTGTCATAGAGTCTTCAAAATTTGTGAAAGAGAAGTACTAGGAGTGGTTGCTGCAGAGGTTGCAGTAATCAAGTAGGTTTGGGATCTCAGAAGCTGGCATACAACATACAAAAACAGACAAAAACAAGTGCTGGAAAAGAGGATTCATGAGGACAGGAAGCCATCAAAAATGACTGAATACATATGGGACAATATTTTACAGAATAATAACACAGACCTGGGGGGAAAAAAAGAAAAAAAAGAGAAAGATCAGGAATGTTAAAGGAAATGCTGAATCATATTTAGTGATGACATATTTAAAAAATATCAAAAAAGTTTTCAGAGATAACAGAGATTGTAGTGACAGGGGTGTAGGATAGAAAAAGAGAGAAAAAGCACAAAGGAGAAAACCAAATATGCCTCCTGACATAAACAGATCTATGAATCTAGGTTGAACCAATCAAAATGGCATAGCTTTATTGTACATTTTACCAAATGAAGACAGTTGTGATTGATACCAGATGCCAAAACTTTCTATCACCGTTCCTTGGTTTATATTGACAAGGTATCATAGTGCATAGCATTTTTCTGCGACCCCAATGCAGGTGAAATTATGCAGAGTTCTGAATTTCAGAATGAACTGACACAAGTTCATATTAAATCCATGTCATAATGTGTTCTCATTATCTGTGTTCTTTATGCATTCAGAACAATTTCTGCCTCCTCAATACACAAGGTGATTAACTATTGAGAGCCAATACCAAAGCAAAACTCTAACTTGAAACTTTAATGCATACACTAACAATCATAACAAAAATTGGACAAAGGATAAAACTGAGAGACCAAGCCTTTGGAATTTAATGCTTGGTATTTGCTGTAAATTCATATGCATAATACAATTTATATTAATAAGAAATTAAACTATTATGTTAAACATACCACCTCCTCTGCCACTGAATTCCATTTCCCTGTAAAAGTTCACTTGTTACTTTGTCTAGCTTTGGTCACAGTTACTGGATATGGAGCTTTTCTAAAATTTACTACCCTTTTGTAAATTTTTTTCATTTCTATGATCTGACATATTCACTTTTCTTTTAAAGCTCAAGTCAGAAATCTCAGAGACTCTCACATATTTCCCCTAAACTGATTTCAGTATTAACAACAGGAGTTTTGATAGTGATTTTGTACTACGAGACTTTTCCAAAGAATTCTTAACATGCATTCCAAAGAATTCTTAATGTACTCTCTATGGTCATGTTTTGCCACTCTATCTTCAAAGTCTTCTGTCATCTTGCAGTTGAAATAAATGCTACAAAACTCATTGTTTTTAATTTAAAATTGATTCATGACCAGAGAACTAAACACAGTATTTAAAAAGCCAAGACATCAATTTAGACTTCTGGATCTCTGAATGCAGATTAAAAAAGATGACAATTAGACAAAGAATTGACAAGATGGAGAAGTTAGTCTAACATTATTATTAATATTTTATAAAGGAAGTCCAAACATGAAAGGAATTTGAGAAGAAATGTGAAACACCGCTAGCTTTTCTCTTTTATTTGCTATGAGAAACAGCCTCCAGAAAGAACTTTGAAAGATTCAGGCACAATAATAGTGCCCTATTAATAGAAAATACAACAGCTAGATAAAGGAAAAAATCAAGAGACAAAGAAACAAACTTGAAAAAGAAGGAAACAAAGGAGACAGAGAATGAAGAAAAGAATTATAATTAATTGCATAATTTCATTCCTATCCTTTTATTTTTCCCCTTCTATCATCCTTTGTTCTTTCTTTGTGGTATTTTGAGATATGAAGATTAAGTTCCTCCTTCTGAACACTGACTAGCCTGCTTTGATTGACATATCATCTGACAAATGTTTTGCAGAAGTTTAGCTGTATATCATGTATAAATTGTCTTGCAATTGGCTTCATAAAATTGCTATGTTGCCATTACAAATTTTCTAGAAACTCTACTTGTAATGGCAACATCTGTCTACAGATGAGCACTGAAATATTTTTATTTCAGAATAGTTGATTCATCTTTCATAATTCTATGAATAGTTCATTTGCAGTTGGGCTGTAAAATATCTTGGTGTCATTTTTATTTTCCTTAATAACTTTCTTAGTCGCAGAGAAACATAATAGACAACACCAAATCCCTTACAGAACCAGTTATATATCCTCTATTAATGGCACTGTGTTGACTGCATGCTTCCATTGTTTGAAAACCAACCTAAAACAACAACAACAAATCCTAAATTAATAAAGCCCCAGCTCAGTAACACAGGAGTGAGAATTTAGCCTTTTAAACCCTGTATCAGACTCATTATTCTCAAGAACCCAGCAACATTTTTTTCTCCTATTAATGAGGAAAATATATTTCTGTTTGAGAGGTCTTAAGAGAGATAAAAATGAGTACTGAAGTCAAAACTGTAACTGTCTTTTTCAGGATAACACAGAATATGATTTTGCTCATACAGTTTTATTCCTTGGGACTTTTTACCTGTATTCCTTAACACATTACTGTTTTTCAGAAGAAAAAGAATAACTCTCCTTTGATCACTGACAATTTTTCATTTAAATGTATTTTTAATTCTAATGATGTTCATCTCAACCTCACTTTATTCCATCTGAATCTGAGACACACATAGTTTCTCTGCTCTTGTGGAATAGGTGCTCTAACAACCCCTTTTAAAAATATGTTTCTCTGTTACGGTGGCCACACAGAACTGGACTCAATGTTCTTGATAGTACCAATGAGGTTCTGTTCTTATGTCAGCCTGTGACATCCAGTTCATTTGATTTCTTGATTAGCTATAGCTACTGCACATTTCATAACTCTCAGTGTTTAGAACACTTGGAAGTGGGTTAAAAACTAAGGATTTAGAACACTTGGAAGTGGGTTAAAAACTAAGGAAAAGGCTTTAATACCTGCAATGCTATTTCAGTTCTTTAGGAGGCACCTCAAATCCAAGTACATATCTTTTGATAAGTACACAAATAATTTTGTGGTCCGTAAGAATTCCAACACCAGCATTCTCTAAATAACTACAATAGTTCATCCATCATTTGCAGCATTTCAGACATGAACATAGTAAATATTCCATTGCTTCTTCAACAAGGATATTTAAAAATGTGGAAGGGTAAAAGCTGGTCCTGAACCAGGGACTGCAAATGAGGAAAAAAGCAATTAACATCTGATATGAACAGGAAATGTTGTTGCAATCTGCTATATGTTTTCTGTTTTCATAACAGGAAAAACCTAGCGTTCATTACATTGACAAGCTTAGGATCATAAATGCAGAAATTCACATATTCATTGACCACAATCTTGATGGCAGTTTAGGTGTTTAGCAGCACATATCTTTATTAGCCACTTTCAAATAGATAAAGAAAGTAAATATGAATCTAGAACTACTCTTTGCTCTGAATTTCTCCTGAAATAAGGACATTGAAACTCTACAATGGCTTTAAGTTGTAACAAAAGTAAAGCTAGGAAAAGGACACTCAAGCTGCTCAGAGGTCCTGTGGTCACTGACATAAGTGAAAAGGGAAAGAAAAAAATATTTGCTTTAGCTCAAAACAAGAAAGATCAGTGATACTAAAACAATGTCTTTGAAGTCATGCAATGAAGCTGTAGCCCAAAACCTAATCCTTCCTAAATTAGTCTTTTATCAGAACATACAGGGTTTTTTTATTTTTTTTCCCATTTTATGAAGTGTCTTAATATTTTTTCACCTATTGAAATTAATCCTTTAGGAAAGAATAGGACATAACTCAAAGGAAGTCTCTTAGATAAGCTGGTATCTGGAACTCTGGGTTAAAAAAGGAAAAATGAGAGAAAATGTTAATTAACTTACACAATTCATTTTTTTATACTCAATGCATGGTAGGGACACACAATGCTTATTTAGCTTACTTCTCTAGGTAAAAATACTATATATTAATTTCAGATAAATATGTAAACACTTTTCAAAAATAATATTTTTCAAAAAAAAGAATTTTGGAGATCTCCTTCTATATCCCCTTCTCTTTTCTTGAGTATACTGTTTCCTTACTGAAAATGCCCAGCAGAGACTGTGGACAGAGCTAATAAAATTATAAGTGCCACCAGGATAAGCAGAAGCACAGGAGGTCATTATTCCTTAACTGTTTAGTATGTACACAGGCATCAGATCTCTTACATCACCTTCCCCATTAAATGGAATTGCATGGGCTAATAAAACTTCTAGTATCGAGCAAATCTTTGAACTGCAATTACTTTTGCAAAATTGTGAGAATACCAGCTGAGACAAGCAGTAATTTTGTAGAATTCTGAGTGGTTTTTGGTGCACTTCATTTTTTGTTTCAAAGTTTTTAAACTCTAATAAACTTAATTTTATTTTAACTTAAACTTTTTCCTGTATTAGTGTTGATCTTATGAGAATATTAACCTAAATATACCTGAAAAGTGACATGTAAAGCCAGATGTGAATTTTGTAACCAACTCTATTTTCTGTAAGTTTGAGCCTTAGCTTTACACATTATCTCTATCTCACTTCAGGTTATTTAAAATCTACATTTAGATTTGCTTGTCCCATCATTTCTTCTCAGGCGTACTTTTGGAAAAGAACAGGTGATCACTTTAAAATGCTGCAATCTAGACGGTACAGTCTGAGTACCTCATTGTTGGTAACAATGACAGTTTAGAAGGGCTCTCTTTTCTCTCTTCAGAATCCTTTTGATTATGCTGAAATTTCTAGTGCATAATTTAGCTCTGGTGAATAGTGAAGAGAGAATCTTTTGAAAATGAAAGAGAAAGAGAAAAACACTGATTTTTCACAGAAGTGCATTAAGAACTTACGCATACATACCTAAAGTCTGATTTTTAAATATATTGAGTGGTTTTTTCTTTTGTTGAACATACTCAGCTTCTAGTAAAAATCAGCTGAGTCTGCATATTGTAGCAGAAAAAGTGATTTTTGACAAGTTTTTCTTTTAGAACATCTGGCAAATATAAACAACATAGGGTCATAAACAAGGCTATAACTCTATTGATTCCAAAGCTCTCTAAAATACATAATGCTACCATATTTCTACATATTGCCAAGATTAAAAAAAAATATTATTCATTAGAAGCGTACTAAAAAAGGTTTTCTTTTGACAACAAAAGGAAAAATATTTAAGCAAAGCCTTTAATTATTAAATTTATTACAAAGAGTTAAGTTCCTGCAAAAATTAGCTCTCTAAATGGGAAAGCCTTTCTGAGACAGAAACAGTGGACAAATCTATTGCAAAATTCTAGAATCCATATTTCTAGATATTTTCTGAAAGTAGGACAGTCGAGTACACTGCACAAGAAAGAGACAGTGAAAAGAGGTGCTATTTCCTTCTAGGGCCCTCCAAGGGCTGCCTCTGAACTTGTGTCTCAATGCAAATACAGAACATGGACAGAGGGACCTGTACCTTAAAACTGTAATAAATGTATAATTAATTTGGTTACTGATAAAAGATTTACCTTCGTTTCCTGTTTTAATTTTAACGACACCACTCCAGAGTTTCAAAGGGAAAGAACCTTTTCTTCCAGAGGTCAAAATACACTGACTTGGTTGCTTCTTTTAAAGAAGATGTTGAAGGTGTTAGCTGCAGATGGCAAAGAGAAACCAAATAATGAGTCCCTAAGTTGAGTATGAATCACTGACAGGGCATACTGACAGTATGATAGAGTGTATATCCCAATAGTAAAGACTTAAAATTTTGCAATTTTATATTTGTAAGTATCAGCTTTTATGGTACTGTGTTTTAATGTTAAATATCTACTCTCTACAAATCTTTGGCTTTCACTGACATTAATCAGGTGTGTGATAAGAATGAATTAGATTATCCTCACATGGTGTGATGTGTGATCAGAGAACATATGCCATGATGCAATTACTATTCTCACGACAGGTGATATTGAACCTTAGAGAACACATATGCATTCCTACAAAGTCAATGTCTAAGTCCTAGGAACTGAGATTCGTAATATAGTGTGTGCTGCTATGTGCAATGTCATTTTATGATGCCCGTGACTGCTATGCATAATACTTCAGTTTTCACAGATATTCAGAAATACAGAAAATAGAAGGCAAAAGTACAACAATTACATTGTTATGTAAACACAAGAACAATCTAAAACCATTTTTCATGGAAGCAGAAAAGATAGGAGAAGCTTTAGAAGAACTAGTCTTATTTAAAAGCTTTTATGCAGAGGTGGCAGGCAGTCTTTCATAGATTTTTTTCAGGGTTTCAACTAAGTATGGTTTAGATTGCTCATTGGTGTGACATGGGGGGCATGGGGGAGTGGGAGGGTGAGGTCAGGGGTGGGGTGAGAAGCAAACCAAACCAGAAAATACTGCCAATAGCGCTTGAAAAAGAGAAAGGATCAGAACGCACATATTGTACTTTATAGGGCACTGAGAACAACTTCATGCTGATACTGCTAAAAATGTTATTGATATCAAGTTCCCTAGATGCACATTAAAGGCTTCTTGAAATACTAAATTTAAAAAAGCAACTAACCTATCGTTATTTGTGTAATTATAGCAAGGTACAAACTTTGTGATTTGCAGCACATAAAATTTTCTTACAGTCTTCCCATTTGTCTTTCTGAAAAGAGCAAAACCATTAGGTAGGAGATTTAGAGCAGAGGTCTTAAAAATACATCCAGCAGCTTATGTGGCAAAAAAATTAATAACTGCTTTTAAAGCTATTAAAAACTTTTCTTCAATAGCTAGAGCCTTCTTTCCAAAGTTGTTAAAATATATTCAGAATTTCTCTTTTGTTCCCACCAAGCATTGGAGGCTTAGAGTACAATTTTAAATACTAATATTTTATTTTGTCAGGTTCAGAGATTCCTTGAAGCCCAAGTAATTCATAGGACAATCAAATTCTCTTGTATATAATGTGACATTAAAAAATTAAAATGATGTCATAAACTGTACTGTCTTTGACATTCACCAACTCTTGCAGTAATTATCTGTCTCAGTCAAAGACTTTTGGCAACAAGAATTGGTATAAATCACTACAAGCGTTCTTGGTGGTTTTTTAATTAGCTGATTTGTAGCATTTACTGATTAGTATATAGCTTTTTTTGTGGCTTTTCTCTGTCTAAAATAAGTTTTACAAGGCAAAAAATTCTTGATACCTGACAAGAGTTGTTTTTAATCACTTTTATGTAAAATAGTCTCTTTTTGATATCACAGTCTAATACATAGTCTCAACTATGTCAGACAAAAACCCAGGAAACCAAAACTAAAAAGCCAAAAAGCCAGAGTTTCATGGCTTCACTGCAGATTTTATATGCAACTTTTTTTGATTCTAGATTACATTGAAAATTCATGAGATTGAAACCCCTTTTGTTGACCTGTCAGTATATATGAACTTGAGTTTATTAAAAATCCACCTACTTAGTACTGACATTACCTGCTAACATTAACTTTCCTGTTAAGAAGCTGTTTGTTTGCGTGAAAACCAGAGTAAATGTGACAGTAATAAAAACTGCATTGTAATATCCTGAATCTTTCAAGTCTGTTGTTTGTAAAGCAAAGCTGTCATTAGGATATAGCAACAATGTATGCTTCAAGCTGAAGATCTTTTATGATGATACATCAAAGAAACTGCCTGATAAATCTGATTCTTAGGTTTTCTGCAAAAACCTTGCCAAAATCCTAGGTTATTTGGCATACTAGATAACTACTTGATAGGTGCTGTAATTTGGACTTATGTCTTTATTAAATGAAAATTAAATTTATTACAGGAAATAGCTACCCTTTTTATTATTTTAACCAGCTGAATTTTATGTAGGAAAAATGTATTTTAATGTTTTGAAATATGATCTTCTCCTGAATTCTATTGATTCAATTTTTAAGATACCCCTTGGACCACATTAACAAATCTTTCTAAACATATTACCAGAGGCAAGGACATATCAGAACAATGATACCACAAACACAGAGGTATTGTTACAAACTTTATAGTCAATATTAAATGATGTATTTTGTTTTAATCATAAATCCATGCTAATGTGGCAGCCACTGCGGAGAGCTTAAGAAACAGCAGCAGCAGGGAAATTCAAAGTAAAAATTACTTTGGGACTCCATTTTCCTGAGACTTTATAGGAGTAAAATAGAGGATGTTTAGAAAACTGAAAATGTTTTTGTCTTATTCTCTGTGACTGCATGTGATAACTGTAGCAATCCCTGACAGATTGTTCAGGAACACAAAGACCAATTATGAACTGAAAAACTGAGGACGTGAATTATAGTATTCTCTCCTGGAAAGATGGAAACAGAGCATTCCTATTCTTCTTCATAGGTTAGTGTCTCTGTTGCCATAGTGTGCTTTTGTATTATGCTATTAGAAAATTTCTTAATGCCCCTATTTTTCTTTTCCTGCATATATTTAATTGCTGCAGTGGCTCATATACATCTGTCAAACAGGGAATTTCTGTCTCTAACACCCTTGAGATGTAATGGGAAACAGCAGCAACCTCACAAATGCATTCACCTTCTAGTTCTCTGCAAATAAACGTACGTGCTGCTACATACAATTTACTTATCTGCATATTTTAGAATAGAAATCAGAAATTGGACTTGATCTAACTGAATGAGACTAACTATTTATAAATTCATGGGGCTTTTTTCCATACCCTTTCTTTGGCCCCAAAACCCATAAACATCTGTCCATTAAGTGGCAAAATTTCAATAGGAGGAGCAGCAGAGCCATCCTCTTGAGATACACTGTTAGCTATATATTAATATAAATAAATTACTTGTATTCTCATGTGAAGGGAATTGCTGTGGGAACATTTTACAGAGAACAAGGCCTGGATGCTGTGAGACTGATTGATACTGAACAATTCTAACAAGGCCTTGAAACAGAGAGCTGAAAGATAAACAAAGGCCAGCTGAAAGAAATACAAGAGCTAGTTCAGTGGGAACGAGTACCAGCTGAAAAAAAAAAAAACAATTAAAGAGAACTATCAACACAGTTTAGTGTAACTTGGTTTCTTAGCATGTGCAGTCGTTTAGCCAATAATATGTTAGTAATACCTTTATGGACAGTTACCTTTAATCAATAATACACTGTAGATACCCTCGTGGGCACCCAGTTATGTAACCAAAAGGGGTTTATAAAAAAACAGCTAAGCTCAATAAAATGAACACTCGTTGATCATATTGATCTCTGTGTTTGATTCTGTGATGCTCCCGTCAACAAATTGCAAGCAGCCTTTCTCCAGAGGGTTATGGAGCTGTGAAATATATGTCTTTTTGAAATCCAGAATTAAGATTCAAAGCTCTGGAGCAGTTGAGGTATCTGGGAAAGTTTTTGCATGTCTACCTAAAGCAAGAAGTACCCTGCTCACTGGGTTAAACTCCAAACTAATGTGCTTAACACTGCCAGCATTATGTGAGGAGCTCAGGCATTTGGCCCTGGAGGTGTCAGTTCTGCTCTGAGAATAGGTTCTTCAGCATCAACATACGCAAATGACATGCGACGATGTGACATAGGTTGTCAATTCTGTGTATTCTGTCATCTTTTTCTATTGTTTCCTAATTATAAAAGAGATTCAATATAGCCAGGAATGTAAAACTTTTTAGGCATTGCATTAATGATAATTGTACAAAAGCATGTTCAATTTAAGTAGGATAGGATTTGCTATGAGTTTCTGCAATTCTTCTGTGGCCTTAATCACTAAGTTTATTATTAGAAATTAGGAAAGAGAGAAAGAAAGATGATTAAATTTGTCATAGCTACAGGCTCTATCAAAGATATGTTAAAAATAAAGCTACACAGATATATAACAGAACTTTTTAAAGATAGAAAACTAGTTAAACAAAATCGATAAATAACTCCAACTTTTCCTTACAGATAAAGCATACATTATGAGTACTTTGAATTAATTCAAAAGCATTTTACATAAAAAATGAAATGCAATATGAAGAACTAAGAACATGTTAGTGTGCTTATCTATGTAAATTGCCTAACATCTGTCCTCTCACATAGGAGAGTAAAAAAGAAAAAAAAAAATCCAACTGAATTTCTGATGTCACTGTACTTTCTTTTGTGTCAAATTCATCCTTTCTGAGTCTTTTTTCATGCTACCCTGACCTCCAGTCAGTAGCAAATGAGTCCAGTGGTCACAGCCCAGTTGTTCTCCCACTCCATTAAACTATAGAGAACATAGTCATGCAACATTCACCCATCCAAGTGAATCATCATTATAATTATGTATGTTGTAATTATTATTAATTGATCACAGCAAAACGCTAATTCAGAGGAACTGTTTTATGGAACTCATTTGCTTTTTTTTTTTTTCCAGTCTTGAGCTTTTTTGGAGCAGAGATGTCTTACTGTTTTGTGGCATTTACAGCTTCTCTTCCTAACATTAGTAAACATCCTCATCAATTTAAATCATGTTTTAATCATAGTCATGCAGACACTCAAGGCCGTACACAATGAGCACTTGGCTGCACTGCCTGTACCTGAGGGGATGCACTTGAAGGACCTGCTAGAGCACAGAAACTGTCACATCTCATTGTTTAGATGTGACTGACTGATGCAGTACCACATAATGCTTTAATGAAAAACTTTCAGAATCCACTATTTACTTAAGAAAATAGATTAATTTTTAAAATATTATGTCAAGATTTCTTTTCTTTTTTCTTGTTTCAGGGAAGAAAAAACAACAGCTAAAATGGCATCCATTCTACACATTTTGATGTTAGGGAATAATCAAGTATTTAAAAATGTCCATCATTGGCACTAATGGTGCTATCTGCTAGTCATCCTGATATTTTATCTCAAAGAAAAAGTAAGATTCTCAGTCATATCTTAGATGCATTTTCCACCATGCTTATCTGTTTAGATTTGAAGAGTCTAAGGAGAAATTATGATTAGTATCAGTTACAAATAGTACTGCTGAGTTCTAGTCAGAAATAGTCTATGCATTTTTATTTTTTGTGATTCTGCCATTCACACAGCTGAGAAATGGCACTTCTTATAACTGGCAAATGGTTTATTTTAATAGTGAAAGAATAAATTAATGCAATGACAAAGTATTTTTCAATTGGACCACTTTGAACCTAACAAACTCTTTAAACTTTCTGTAACATTTCATGCTATAAAACTTTAAATATAAATAGCTTAAAGTAGTACTAGCTGTTGTATTGCATAGCTGATACAGTGTATTATTTTTTTCTTTATCCCTGTCAAAAAATTATCCGTTCATTCAAGAAAGCAGTTTTATATAAAGGATGATGTTTCCTCCACACAGCATGTTTCCTTTGTACCCGTCGTAGCATGTGCTTGCACATGGGTGATGGGTTTAAAACAAGACTGGAAATCCTGTTTTGCTTCAAAATCTCCATGCAACTAGTCAAGCAGCTTCAATGATGCTTATGCAACCAGCAGAGAAGATACCTCCTACTTACATGGTATTATTTTTAGGTTTTTAACCAGATGCTTTTAACCAAATACTGGACATGAAGAAAACTTTTGTTTTATTGAGAGACTGTAGCACATACCATTTTTGTGCTTTATGCCAGCTCAGCCTCTGTGACCAGTCTTGTAATTGTACCTAATTCTTTCACTCAATATAGTTTTACTTAGAACTAAAATAATCAATGAAGTTTCATTGTTTAGGTTGTCCTGATCAGCTGCTTAACTGAATTCAGTCTCTGTAAGGGTATTGTTAAGGTTTCAAAAAGTATATAGCTTGTCCTAGAGAGATTTGGTTTGGGTTTTTTTTTATCTCTTTCCTTGGATTCTTTTCTCCTCTTATTTAACTCCCAGGCAACATTTTAGTGCATAACATGAATGAGGCATGAGGGGAAAAACAATAGTTTCATCAGAGGTAAGTAGTACAGAGGAAATTCTGGAGATCTGTTTTTTTACATTATGCCTGATTAACATATTATACTACTATCATGTCATATTAGAATAGAAATCTCTAGAATAAATAAGGTAGGTAGAGTGAAGTGGTGAGTATAATTTGTAATAGCAGTTAGTGGTCAAAAAAATTGTCTTTTGAAGACTTACCTAAACTCCAGAATATTCATTAACAGTCATTCTGTTTGACTATTCTTCTGCTTAAATAATCATTCTGATGAGATGGAAGGAGCTGGAGGGTGCATCAAAGTGGAAGATTCAGCTAAATGCAGCATTGTCATGGGAATGTGCCTACTTTCAACTAATAGCTGAACTTTAATGTATATTTAATATTCCAAGTTTTAAACATAACCTGGAGAAAAGCAAAATAACTGTGAAATTCTAGTATGAACAATGGGTATTCAATGTTGACTCAACTTTTCCAGTTTCAATTTGTCATTAGAGCCAGCCAAGATTTTTTACTTTCATATCAGCATAAATAAAGGGGGGATGTGACCCACGTTGTCATGTTTTTCAGTGGCCTCGTGTTAAAGAAGATAGAAAAATTATATTTCTTTTCCATGGAAATTTGACATGTTACAACAAAGATCTCTTTTTGTTTTCTCTTGCTATCTCACAGACACAAAGATTCATACACATTTTAGAACCTGTAATGTATTTGCTATTTAAGACGCAGTCATTATGATTACAACATATCACAGATGGGAGGTAGTAAAAGGGACAGTTTTTCAAAAATATATACAGAAATTTCATTTATGCAAACTGACAAATATATGCAGCTGCAAGGTCAGTTTGTATATTCCCTGTTCCCATTTGTAAACACTCACATAGGAAGCCCTATTAAAGCCAGTGAAATAATTCATCTGGATAGCTTTCAGCATCTGCAAAGGTTTAATCACTTGATAGAAATCAGTTTATAAATGGTTTGACAAAGAGAAAACAAGGATTAGAAAGGTACACAATTTACAGTAAATAATTTTGTCAGTCTCACTTCTGAGGAAGTGTTATATTATTAAAAATGAAACAAGGTTACTGCTGTGATGAATAAATAATACCAAGGGACAAAAGGGCACATTTGAAGGAGGATATAAATCCACATATCGTAGTGAACCAAATAGTCTGTCACAGAAGAGTATCCATCAAAGCAAGTTTATGATAGTGAGGGAAAAATGCTCTTGTCATAGGTTTATCAGACTTTATCAGAATGTGCAAGAAATGCATTTTCCTTTTTTCCCTGTCCCTGTACTTTGTGTCAGGAAATGTCACCACTATCTTCCCATAACAGAAATAGGGGTAGAGATTATGCATTTGCATTAATAACTTTTCTCAATAAACATGAATATACACATCCTTATGGTGTTTATGAAAACTCTGGAAATTTACAAAAAAACACATAACTTCTGAAAATATTGAAAGAACAAGTAAAAATTTTATATGTTCACTTGATTGAATTGTAAACAAAATATTTATATATATATATTTATATATATTTTATTTCATGAGAGTTATTTTGAAATCATGATGATGAGGCTAAATACGAAGTTTACACTCAGAGTGAATTTGACCTTACTTCATTCTCAGAAGAGGTTATGTAGATAAACTGGATAAATGGCTCACTGTTGCTTCCTTACATCACATTGTGCTTTGACTAAATTTTGCATTACATAAAATTTTATGCACTTGCTTTCCCTGACACTAAGAACTTACCCTGATAGTGACTCTTAGTAAAATGCAGGATTTTTGCTGTCTCTGCAGTCATGGTTTATTACAACTTTTTTATTCTGGTGTAATTATCATCCTGTTTCTTGAAAATGTAAAGAAAACTTATGGAGAGTAAAAACTGACTTGAAATACCAGAAGAAAGAGAAATTACCACAGGTCTCAGGTTTAAATTCAGATTTTTTATCTTTGGTTTACCTTATACTCCAAAGACAAAAAATCTTATAATTCTAGTTGTTTGTTAGTATGGAGTGCTGGACTTTCAGATGCAGAGTTGTTCACCAGGGAATTCTCTATGTAGAATCCATGAGAACTGAGAAAGATTTAATCTTTCACGGAGATGGTAAATATGCCTGTTATTTTGAATTACAAAAAAGCCAAGTTTTAAAAAATATTGAATCTCTATATGATACTAACACTTCCCTTCACCTTTCTGTCTCTCAACCACCCTTAAAGAATGTAACTAATTATTGCTGCAGAATGAGAAAGCAGAAAGTGAAAGTTGTTAACGGTTTCTATTTTTACATGGAAATAAATTGTATAACCCAGTGGGACCATATAAGAATCCAGGGGGATAGACATCAGCAGTTATCTTGCACATCTAAAGAGGACTTGATCATACCCAATGCAATTATGAAATTATTTTAGCTATTAAATAATCTTTTGAAGCAGTGGTCACTGCAGAAAAATAAAGAAGTGGGTTGAAAAAAAAATAGACATCAAGTTTTTCCACAGGTGTCAAGTAATACAGTGCTAGGCATCATTAATTTTCAAGAAGCAACTATCCTATTCCTGAAAAACCAATATAATCTTGACCCAGACATTTACTAAATTCGGTATAATTATGTAAGAGTATTGAAAATAAAGCATTGTGAGAGCTGAACTGGTTTTGTTTACATAAACTTCCTCACAATCGTATACTTTAAAGGAGGAATATTATGCCTAAACTCTTTTGAAATTTGTAAGAATCTTCTGAAGTCTCTGTAGTTTAAGATCTGCCCCTGTTTCTTGCATTGCATACACTCACCTCTCTGTTGCTTTTGGTATATCTGCACTTTCATCCTAAGGTTACACTTCAATGAAATAAGCAGCTTACAGAGACAAATAACATCCAGGTTTACCACAGTGAGCTCAAATGTTGTTGCTGCTACAGCATAAAGGTCAATCCAGGCACCCAAATTCACTAACATCCTGGGATAATATTCAGACTGATTAATTAATCTGAGACCAGTGTTGTCTACTCTCACCTGCAAAGCTAGACAGCTGAAAGCAAACTTGGATGTAGCCACAAAACCTGCCCTCATTCCTACTTTTGAAGGTCCTGACATATCTTAAAGATGGCAGTAATCTTATAGACAATACCCAGAAGAGTTATCTATTCTAAGTAAAAATCTCACAAGAATAACTCATTAATTTTGATGTAGGAGCCACTGGAAGCAGCTCGTGTAGAAACAGCCATTCATCTGGTTTGACAAACTGATCATTCATAGGGTGTTTTGTAACCTTCATTTAGAAAAAGAAGGGCAAAATGACTGAGCCTAATCACTAACAGGGAGATCAGTTTTATGGTATTAGATTTGACTCATAAACAAATATGGAAGTGTAATACGAACTTTGTAACCTCAACGTTAATTGTTTCATTTAAATTATAAATTCACTTAGAATGCATTTTATGTAAAGTAGAAATACTTCCTTAGGGTTTGTGTTTTTATATTTCCCTATAAGTATTTTGGCATGGCACTGCAGATCAGAATGCAGGTTTTTACATAATAGTTCCAAGTATTGGTGCTGGAAACCTGAATCAGCTTAGTATCCATCAACTCACAGAGTAAAAATGGGCAGTAATACCTGTGTCCATACAAAATATTTTATGTTTCAAGTTAGGCAGAGCCAGTAAATATTTACATCCAGAAGTACCAAGATGCTTATACCAGAAAAAAATCAAAAAACTGTGCCTGTACAATAACAGGGAAAGGTGAGAATAAGATTCAGGGCTTTAACACTTAGAATAAATGAAATCAGAATTTAGCCCTTGCACATAATGAACTCTCAGCATGCACTTCCAGTCTTTCTTTTTCTCTGGAAATTCATGCAGATGGAGGATATCTTTTACTTGCATAGCTCCATGCTCCAAAAATTGTCCTCCTACAGAGTTACTTCCTCTCTTCACATTTCACCCCATCATCCTCCTTTTTCACTTTATCCTGGAACCGAATCCTCCCGCCCCTTGGCACAGCACACCTCCATTCTGTGCTCACTTTGGGATAAAGGAGAGCACTTGCATCTCAGCACTTCAGTTTCAATATATGTTCTTTTACTTTTCTCCATCACCATTCAGTATGTCATTTCCCCCTAGCTATCTGTAGAAGAGTAACTATCATTAGTTCTGTAAAACGTTTGCCCTTTATTCTGCCTCTCTTTCTGTAAAACATTTTATCACAGTTTGTATAAAGACCTTTACAAAATGGGGAGAAAAATAAAAAAAACAGACTGCATTCATTTTGCTTCTTCAAAAAGAAAGCTGAGCATGTGCTTATACCTGCTTTCCTTTAAAGATGTGATGACAGAATATGCCATATTCTGCCATATGCAGAGAATCTTATAATGTTAATATAGAGGAAGGTCATTACTAGCTTTTCATGAGCCCTGCACCCTACAGAGCATCAGATCCATTCACAGTGGTATCCCAGCATTAATAGACTGGAGATTTAGTTGGTCACATGTTTCCTCTCAAGTGATTTTTATCCACAGCCATGGCAGACGTTAAGCCTTTCTTGTTCACCTTTACTGACAATGAAGAATTCAACAGCTACCTGGAGCATAAGGGCCACAGATAATGCAGATGCAACCAGAAACCTCTGAGAAGTTCCTGTCTCTCTTATAACTCAGTATCTCTGATGTTGTCACTTTGTATTATCACATATTCCCCTTCTAGTAACCCCTGCAAGCTGCTTAGACAGAGGTAAGAACTCTTTTTTCCAAGATTATTCAGTTAAAAGAACCTCTACAGGTCTTTGTAAAAAAAACAGAGAGCTTCGGATCCTCAAATCTGACAGTATGGGTTGACTTGAAATTTCCTTAGACAATTTATTGAAATTGATTTATTAAATCAAATCAGTACAATGGATATTGCTTTGCCATCTAGCAAATTACAGCGAGGCTTAAATGATTTGATGTGGAGTGAATTCAGATGGGAGTGAAACAAAATATTCTATACCAGAAGGCAGTAATTCTACTTATTAATTGATGGGTTGTAGGTATGACTTTAAATAACTTGGCAGCTGGCTGGAAAGCCTTATTCAGAGGGTGAACCCATATAATGTATTGATACTTAAAAAAATCTAAAAGAATCCAATTATTATCCACATAATCACACTTTTTGCCTCTCTTCAGCATCTGACTATATTTTTGTACTGCAGGTGACAAATTCACACTGTACATGGAGACTTGCTAGATGCTACCTGAGATGCTGACCTGTGACCAGTGGCATTATAAGAAATAGAATCACCTCTTTTAGAGGAACCCTGGAGCTGCAATGGCTTAGTGTGTAATGCCAACTGTCACTCGTCTGTTTCCATTATATAAGTCTGTGAGTGCATAGATTCATCACCTCTGAGTGTCTTCGTAGCATCATTTGTGTTCAAATTAGGAATATGCTTCAGAAGACACACCTTGCTCTACCTTGCAGTGCTTCAGTTCACATTGTGGGTATATCTGAACTGAACTGAATTCCTTTAGGTTGTAAGTGTCTGAAATATGTCCTCAAGGAGCCCGTCTCAACACTCTGCAGCCCCTCACAGGAGTATTATAGAGCTAGTCCAAAGCAGGACCTCCTGAAATGTACCTCAGACAGACACCAGTCATCAGCACTTGATTAGGTAACACCTTCTTTCAGGCATATACTTTGTTTTCTAACATTCACAAACTGAATGAAAACTTATTTGTACTTAGGGTGGCTGTCTAGCTAAGGTCATTCTTAAATGGATATTCACTACATATTCTGAATTAAAATGGATTCCCAGTGAGAATTCTCTTAAACAAACTATTATAAATTCATGTGGGACAGATCTATGGGAAATATAATGCTTATTCTAATATGAACAGTATAGATGGAGAATGACAGACAATAATTCCTCCTGCCTTTCCACTGCTCTAGGATAATGAAATATGTCATAAAGAGGAAAAACCCAATAATGCTTCCATTAGAGTGGTGGGATTTTTTTGGTGTCAACTGTGACAAGATAATGAATAGCTTCCAGAAGTTCTAGCATATGGCATTCTTGATGAAAGTTCCATGTTCAGGGCATCTCAAATTTTCTCTTGAAATGTGCCATTAAGCACATTATCAATTTTCCTAGAAAGGAATAACTGGTGGTGAGGAACTTAAAAAACTTGGAATTAATACAAGGTTATTCATTTCTTTAATTTGCATTTTTATGATGGAATTTCTCACTGAAATTAAAGTTTCATTCTTTGAGGTGAAATGTTTAAAGATATCTGCACAACTGTAATAAAAATATTCAAGGTGATGAAAGACCAAGAATATGATGAGGTTACTGTAATTATTGCAGAGCTTGCAGGTGCAAGCCATCTGGCAGAACTGTTAATTTCTTAGCAGCATATCCTCTCTGTGTGCTTACTTTGTCAAAAGCTTTGAAAGTCAGTATCCATTTATATTCTGAGCAACAGTTTGCAAAGGTCACTCTCTAAAATGTTCACATAAAGACAGAGAGAGTAGAATAAACTGAAATGTTTATTCATATATTAGTTACATTTGAAAGGCAATTCTGAACTTAACTGGGAGAAAAATGCAGCATCTATTCAATAATCCATTAAAAAACACTGTGCTGTAGCTCTTGAAGATGTCTTTAAACATTCTGATGGGACAGTTCTATTTTATCCAGAAAATACTTCCAGGTTAGTAATTTATTTAATTATAGACAATTTAATTATAGACAATTATAGAAAAAATATTATTTAATTATAAATATTTAATTGTCTCATTACAAATATCCTGTATAGTTTGTTTTTTGAAGTGGATGAAAAATTTTTGAAGGGGCAAGGTTCCATCATAAAGTTCTAATTTCAAATGACTTAAGAATTCTAAGGAAACAGTGTGATTCGTATCATTTATTCCCTGACTTTCCAAAGACTGATGCCTCTACAGACCACGTAGCTCCCCAGACAGGGAGTGTAGCCATAAACAAACAAGAACCTATTTCCATTCCCTTGAAATAAGATTTCTCTAAAATTATCTGTATGCAAGCACAACATGTTTTTTTTTACTTCTCATCTGAAAAATAAAAATCAGATAAAAATTATTAATGTCTTTTTTGTTAGGAAGGAAGATTTCCTTTGGCATCAATCTCTGTTGATATCAATAAAGTGTTATATTATATGGCCAATGTAGAATAAATATCTAAATATTGCCATTTGGAGACTTTACATTTGGTACACAGTTTGCATTAGGTAAATACATTAACAAATTCAGGGACATTTTTTTATTTGCGTTGTTTCTATGGGCTTCTATACCAAAACCAAATAGGGTTGTATCTGTAATTACATTCTTTTCTTTTTGTTTCCTTTTCAAGCATACCTATTTATTCACCTTCAGGCATTTGTGAAGAAAAGACTTTCATCTTTGACACAACATGAATATTCCACCTTCAGATAAGTTTCAAATATCTAAAAATAGTTTATTAAAAAAATAGGCACATACAGAAATTTAAAGCCTGTAAACTGAATGCTTCAAAGACTTATCTACTGGTACTCTGATTCTGAAAAGAAAAAAAAAATCTTTCTTTTGTCTGTGTATAGGTAATTCTAAGTTTAAGGCTTCTATTCCAGAGGAAAATTTAGAAATAAACTCATTTCACTCATTTGCTATGACAGATTTGTTGTTCACACTTATCAAGGAAGTGTCTGAGTTCCACCATGAAAGATTCCTGATTCAAAGAGTTTATAAGAATAAGAAATATAAGCAAATGAGGCATATAGAGAGTGGAAGATGTACAATGAAAAACCAGTAAGTACCATCTTGAAAGAAGTATATATAGATTTACTTTGTGAAGTAAACCACAAACAATACGGAAAAAAAAAGGAAAGGGAATAAGAATGGACAGAAGGATAAGGGAAAGAACAATGTGTATGGAAAAAAATTTAAGGAAAGAAACTGAAAGATAAATGATCAAAACATCACAGAGAAATTGAACTTATAATTCTAATTTTTTTTTTTGCAAGACAAAGGCCAATTCAAAAAGAAAGAGTGGACCACAGAGAAGATGATAAATTTTTTTGACTGACAGAGAAAACTAAGAGATTAAAGGAACATGGATGAACTTAGAAGGAGATATCTATACGCAGTACTATGAAAGACACAATAATGGTGAAATAAATTGTAGGCAGGAGTTTTAATACATGGTTACTTTTGCTATTTTAAGCAGTAAATATTCTTAGAAACATCTACCAGGTAACTGACTATTTCTTAAAGCTTCTGTCAGAATTTTTGGCAGGATGTTCTAATACAAAAATTAAAGAAGTAATTCTGGGAGCTGTTAATTATCTGCTGGAAATAAAGAAGAATCTTCATGCATACAGATCTATATGAGAAGCTACCCTTGTTAAAAGAAAATTCTTCTAATAACTGAACCAATAGGCCATAAACTACACAATAGAGAACTGATAAACTACAATCATAGAACAGTTTGGGTTGGAAGGGACCTTAAAGATCATCCAGTTCCAACCTCCCTGGGACACATCCCACGAGATCAGGCTGCCCAAGGCTCCATCCAACATGGCCTTGGATACCTACAGGGATGGGGTATCCACAACTTCTCCGAGCAACCTGTTCCAGTGCCTCACCACTCTCATGGTGAAAAAATTCTTCCTGATGTCTTGTCTAAATCTGCCCCTCTCTAGATTATACCCAAAGTTCTTTATGTGCTTAATACAAAACATACACAGAATTGATAAAAAAATGTGACAGCACTGGTTTCCATGAATTCTATATATTTGCATCCTAACTATGTAAAAAAGGGCTGAAAATTTTGATTTAGTTTGTGATTTGTAAAAACAGAACCTTTTCAAAATTGGAAATTATCACAGAAACAATTACTTCTGAAAATTGCTGTAGAATTTCAATATAGATGTAAAAGAATTAATATTGTGAGATCTATAGTCTATATACAAAACCACTGAAGTACAAAAGGAAGGAGAGTTTTTTCTCATGGATTGTACTTAGGTGTTTATATCCTCATGCTTTTCTGGAAAACTGCATCTAGATGGAGTTGCTGAAAATATCCTAAAATTGATATGAAACCTTTGTGGAAACTCTCATGAAAAAACATGAGCAAAATAGTTGATTTAACTTGAATATAAGATATAAGACACGGTTGTCAATTCCACTGATTCTCTTTAACTGTTATGAAGAAGAAATCTTAAGAAATGTGCAGACAGAAACTTAAAAAAAATAAAATAAAGTGATGCAATCATTATTATTAGGTGGAAAGAATAGTCATCTTTTCTTAATCAATGATAATGCCGTGAGTGGACTTCACAGTGGAATTTCAGGCAAAGAATAGCAGAAACATAAAAATCAAGTCTACAGATATGTGAAAGTACAAAAAACTATATATAAAATCATTGCAGCTCTATGTAAAGATATGATGAAGTATGCTGAGCTCTTTGAATCCAATATGACTCTCAAGAGCTGCTCTTTAGAAAATCTGCAAAATTTGGAGACAAGAATATGCTCCCATAACATCTTTTGAGGAAGAAATGAAACCCTTTGTATCTGGCATATTTCTACAGATACAGGAAGGTGAACAGTAAGGGACCAAGTCCCAGCTAGAAGATTTGATGTATCATTACTCCCAGACATTATAAAATTACATCATACTTCTGCAGTTCAGCATTCACTCAAAGTTGCTTTGGAATTGAGTAACGCTTGATACACAGGTACTATAAAAAAACACCCCAGGTAGTCAGAATCAGCTAAACACCATCAACTATGTAAATTAAACAATTAAAATTTGAAAAGGAATCATGACTAACAGAGATAAGGTATTCAAACTGATTTTGCCCATGTAGGAATACTATTTACCCTGCACAGTATATCTAGATACTGTTTGATTTGTGCAGTTAAACATTTATGTCACTTATTGATATAATTATTCTGTGTCTTTGGAGAATTAGTGTGTACTGATCAATAGTTTGGAGGTTAATCAGTACTTTACTTGATGTTAAATTTGGTTTAGTTAAACAGAATTGATGCTAATTACTGTCCTGATTAAGCAGAGGTTATTACCATATTACCATTTACTATCAGTAGGATAATTCAGTATCCCAAGAGGCATCTCAATAAAGCAGCTACAATGACAGAGCATGCTCCAATTAAACAGTGAATATTGTGATAGCCTATTTACACAGAACTTCTCATACTGCTACAAATTCGAATCATGCATTACTTTAAAGACTAGACAGCATATAACCAGGACACATATGACTGCACATTAGTGAAAAGACAGAAGAGTGTATAAATTGATCCTATAGCAAATTTCCATTGCTCCTATGAACAAAAAGACATTGTATTTTCAAGACTTAGTTGAATAATGTACAAAGAAACCTATGCTCACCTTCAGGAAAAAAATTAGAAACTGCTATTTTCTGAAGCAGCTTTGGTATTTAAAAATGTTATTCTTTCTTAAGTTTTTCACATACAGACTGTGTCATTCTTTTTTCCACCTCTTTTTCTGTATTCATTCTGTCTATTTAGGAAGAGGGGTTTGGACATAGGTGTTGTGATCAAATCCTTGCATGAAGAGGCATTTGTGCTACTCTGACTAAATGGGATAAGAGTTCCAAAGAAGACAAAAGAAACCTGTGTCTACTGTCTCTTTGTGAACTTCTACTGAAAATCAAACTTGCAATGAAACTTTCATTCACCACCTTGACAGCATCTATCATCTCCTGAAAGACTTACAGAAGAAGAAGAGGAACTGTGTGATGAGAAATGTACTTATTATTCTATCCATAGCTGGACTAATCTCGGGATTAGTCAAGTCAAATAGACTCTCAGGACAGAGTCTTTCTGAACCATGAAGACTTCATGATAGTTTTTGGCTGCTGATAATCACTTTTATGTGAGCAGCAACAGCAAAACAGAGATTTATGATGCAGACTCCATCATATTGATTTTAGGTAAACTATCTGGGTTTGGTCTTGTTGTGGATCCTTGTGACTTTTTTAGAATTTGCCTTGGGTCTAAATAAAAACAGCAAGCTATTGTCTGGACTTTTCTATTTTAGAAAAGCAAATTATATGGGAAAATATGCAGTTATGTATACATAGAGAGAGGTGCTTAGTGCTTAATTTAGGGGTGGCGTTCATGTTGAGAAGCAAGCAATACAGTCTTGTAGGAAAGGATGAAGAAATGCAGGCACTCTCAAAAGATTTTTGTGATTCATATAAGCTTATAATAAACAGCAGTACCTTTAGATGCTTAATTGAACCACAAGAAACCTTTGAACCTTTAGAGGTGCACAGAGCACAAACTCTAGTCAGGCTTCTTCTTTCATGTTTAAGTCATTTAATTAGTTGTTATAAACCTGTTGGATCTTGATGGATTTATAAGGAAAATTATGTGCTTTTAATGCAGTACTTACATCCCTGTGGATTTTTTCTAGCAAATAAGTCTTTTGGCAAGATTTACATTCTTGAGCAACTGGAATGATTTGCTGGCTTCTGGAATAATTTTCACTCCTACTAGCTTTTATGGCAACTGGAAAAACTGGTGGGATACAAGCACGTTATGATAGTACTTTGTAAAGAGCAAACTCAAAAAAATAGATATGAGCTGGTTAGTATAAAGCTGTGTAAATTAAAGTTATCTTGAATACTTGTGCTTTTGATACATTATATCACTGGAATCTATACAAATATGTTATTACAGTTCAAAATGGGAATAATTAGGGGACATACATGTTTGTGTGTACATGTGTCTGAGCACTTGGCAGGTTATATAGAGCTTAGTACAGTATTTGCAGGTTATGGTTGCTGATTATGATGGTTCAAATACATGACTGTTTATTCTAATCTAATGTAATAATTCATTTATTTAGAAAGCAAACATAAGAAATATAAAAAAACTATCTGATGATGTTGAGCAATCAGATGTGACAGTCTTGTTCTGTCCTTTTTAATGGCATGTTCTCTTCCTTTCTTAACCTATATAGGTTTTTAAATTGTTCAAGGGCTCCACAGTACTATTCTTGTGTAGAGAAGAAATCTGTATTAACGGGAGACTGATTAAGGCATACCACAGTCTAGAGGCTATGAATAGGAAGAACTGCTGAGATAAATTGGAGGAGATGATGGTGATGTTCTGATATATGCAGGGACAGCAGTAGGCTTTAGAGTCTTTAGGATCAAAGAGTACAATAATAAGGGGGCTCAGAATCTATTCTTCTGTTTCTATGTCGGAGTCTTTTTCTCTTTCATTTTCTTTTTTTTCCCCTAAATCTTGTGTGTGTGAATATCCAAAACGTCAGTGAAAAGGTTTATGGGTCATTTTGTTTTCCAGAATAATATGTATTGTGATATTAAAGGCCATGGTAAGCTCCAGAAGCAGCTAATATATGTATTAAGTGCACCTGTATTTTGTATAGCAAAGGTCTTAATTTCTGGATAAAGAGAGGCAACTATTTTCTCAACTAGCATACTGGATTATATTGTGTCTTTAAATGCATATTTAATTTCAAAAGCATCTTAAATCTATTAAGCATCTGCTTACCTCTTATTAAGTTTAAATAGGCTCTTCACATGGTGGTTATTTATTGCACTATTTAAAAGCTTTCAGAAAAATTTTTTTCAAGTAAGCAAGCACCTCCAAGAAATAAGCTTCCAAATACAAACTTTCAATTATAGAAAAACAAACCAAGCAAAAAAAAAAATAAAAGACATAGATTATTAAATCTGATTTCTCTTAGTTTATTCCAGGTACATAGTTTACTTGTGAACAACAGAACCATGAGCCATCATACAGCTGTAGGATTTACCATTTTGTGTTATGTTTAATTTGGCAAGTCAGCATACTTTGACTGTGGCATTAGATCTCTTGGGGCAGCAGATGGAGGCAGCAATTTTTGAGCTTTTTATCATTGAAGCTAACATTGTCTGACATAATTTTTTAAACTTGAAAATTGTTTGGTACTCAAGTGCCAAATTTTTAGAATAATAAAAAGGCAATCTGCCTTTAGTAATGTTGAAGTGTTGCAGCAACACAGGCCTTCTGCTTGTTAACAGCAGTGGATTGAAGAAATCTCTTGTCCACATTTCTCCATCTTTTTGAGAAGTCTGGGGCAATTTTTGAAATCACTGCAGCATGCCCTGAAGAACATCTGTCAGCTGAAGCATCAGCACAATCAGTTTAAGTACCTGCATTAAATTAAAGCGCCAGCAAAATAACAACTCTGCTTGGAAATATTAAATGCATGTTAAAGTATTACCAGGCTACGGCATTTCAAGTTATACAGACTAATCCTCTAAAATATTTTGGAAAGTAATCATAAAAAAAAAAAATAGACGAGTAATATGTAAAGCAAAGTACCTGGAAAACATATCTTCAAGGTGGGCAAATTTCTCATTCATTCTACATTTTAAATTTATTTTCATTTACATAAAATGAAGGTAAAGGTCAGATTATAATGGTACACTGTTACACATTTTTTGTCAAAGATAATTTCCACTCCAAAACTGGAGTAGCAAGGACTAGGAGCTCCCCGAGAGCTGCAAGGGGATCCTCCAGGCTGCAGAGGGGTCCCATCCCACTGGCCCAGAACAGAGGCAGCAGGAGGCAGCAGAGTCTGTTTCAGCCCCAGGCATTGGGCTGTTCCTTGGGATAGCAACAGGCCTCTAGTAAAAAGGAACAAGAGTTCCAATTTCTAGAGGGAAGTCAAAAAAATTTAATCCGATTTAATGTCCCAAACCGCACTACTAGGTGGAGTGAATCCTTGAGGAGAGTGCAGGTCTCCCAGGGCCCCACACCTTAATCAGTGTGCAACTCTCACAAGCTTCTGACTAGCACATATCCACAATCTACTGCAGGTCAGGGACTTCCTCAGCAATCATTCTTTGAAGAAAAATTTGCCAGCTGCAAAGAGATTTCCTCCACTACATTTTTTAAGAGATAAGGTACATTCAAGTCCGCAGAGATTATTAACCTATTAGAAAAACATAGATTTGTAAAAGTACAAAGCTGTTGCAGTGTTGAAGCATTGAAACTGTTTAAGGTTTGACAGTTCAATGTGAACTGCATTTATTATAAAAATTGTAGTACTTTAAGATTGTCTAAAAAGATATACTAGCTGACAATTTGAGATGAGAATTAGTGATATTTCAGCAATCCTGCAGACTACTATGATAGAAATAGACTGAACTATTACAACATTTATTTAGACTCAAGGGAAAGAAACAGACTAATAGGTTAAGAGTTTCTTCCAGAAAGGAGGGTGCCAGAGAACCACAAATGTTTATGTAGATACATTAAAAGACCTTTGAAAACTTAATTTTAAAAAATGTAATCTTAAAAATTTCAAAGTTTAAAAATTGCGTGTCCACTGGGAGGAGAAAAAGAAAGTTATAGGGTTGATAAAATTCAATATGATTAAGAATGCCCCAAAAACATTAACTCCAGGCACTCTGCAACTAACAGTTTCATTAAAATTGTACTGGAAAAATATCCATACCAATTCAATCATTCATTAGCCCATTTTATGACAGTGGAAACTAAACTGGTACAATTGCAATTGTAACTGAGCTGTGTATATATGGATATTGAAAATCAGGATTGAAATATTTCTTCATTAAAGGCCAGAATATACAACTATCACACTCCAGTGCTGTAAAGGCTTCATTGATTCTGGGTAGAATTTGATGTGTCCTTATTTGTTCTTTTACTATTCTGAAAGCAAAACTAGAGCACGGATTAAGATAGCTGAAGTGAGAAGGACATATATGGATATGTTCTCACATTTGTTAAAATTAAAATCTGAATATGGACTAATTGGTGCCTGCTAGTGACAACACTAATGACAAGATTAAGATAAATGACTGTGGATTTTGGATCTTTTAGTTATCTTTCTATTTTGTATGTTGTGTAAAAGAGCAATTCTCTCCCCTTTTGTTTCCATTCTCCTTATTCTTCTTTCTTCCTTGACCCTATCTTCTATTTACAAACCTCCTGAATGTGTTTCATGATACAAGAAAGTGTGTGCATCAAATCTCAAGGCACGTTGATTTGGGATTGTATAGTATTATTGATTTGGAAGGTATATTACCCCAGTTGAATGGAGTAGAATTTCCAACAAGCGATTATTAAGAACCTCATTAAAAAACACCTCCATATAGATCCCTAAGTGTGGAAATAGGTATAACCAAAGTGATGGTGAAGTATGCTTGTTTTAGTTTAACCATCTGACTATTTAAATGTATGTATTTTACTAAAGCCTCATCTAAGATTTTTCCCTTTGTCATCTCTACAGGCAGGGCCAGGGCATAGAAGTTGCTTCTTTTATGGTGCCCAGGGTGCTTTGTGGGCATTCATATTCCATAGATTCTGTCCCAGATGCTCAGTCACTGCAGCCTAATAAAATGTAAATTAAGGATATTTTAATCCTAGTATAGAAGTAACATCATGAAGAAAAAACACCAGCAGAAGTGGCACCCTCAGTTAGCAGATGAAGTCAAAACAGAAACCAAGAATAGGAAGGGGAAGTTGAATAATAAATTCAAACATAACTTAGTTTCTCACTTTCAAACAAAATGAAATCACCAATAATTAAGGTAGATTTTTTTTCTCAGGTAATTTTAAAATAGTGAGAGAATGCTTTCCCTGTGCTGCTGTCACAAATCCTGATTTAGTGTCCTGCCAGCTACACCGATTTATCATGAATGGGTAATTTTGATCACTTGAAGAACCACTGTCAAAGGTATCAGCAAAAGTGGATTTAATATGATGTTGTAAAAGCACAAGTTTTACAAAGCAAATGGATTTGCTATAATGAAAACAGCAGCCTAATTAAAGGTTAGTGCAGGGTTTCCATACACACAAACACAAAGACACATAAGTACATAGTCACACAGACGCTAGCCTCTAATCAAATTTTCCCTCTTCTTGAGTTTATTGAACTACTCAGCTTTAATGCATTAGCATTCACCAACAGGCTATTATTAAGTCTGAGAAGTCTGACTTCACCTTTCTCCTTCATCGGCTTTCTTAGCAGACAGTCTTTAAATTTCAAGAACTCTACATCTGAGAGGCAGCCCAGCTCGGAGGGGAGATGCTGATCACAGTGCACTGTGATACAGAAGATCTCAAAGGATCATAATTTCTAGGACAGCAGGATGATTGACTTTGTTCAGTATTTTGGTTCATTTTGGCCACAAAAACTCCTGGGTAACTATGGTATCTTCTAGTGTACAATTCCAGTACTTTCCAGATTGTACAGTTCTGGTTCCATTCAGATCTGGCTACCATTCATGCAACAGGAGTTTCAGAGCCGGTCAGGAAGAGCCTAACCATTCCAGTTCTTGTTCCAACTCACTGCACTTGTAACCAAGAAAAAAAAAAAATCACAAACAATAAGAGTTTCCTCCAAGACATGCATGACTTATCTTGAGATCACAGAGTAGGCTGGGGAGATATCACCACCACAGATGTGTAGCTTAAACAGGAGTTATTTTCTATACCTTGTGTTGACAGGCAACCAAACAGAACAAGTGAGTCCTCTCTGGTATATCATATATTAGTTTATTTTCCTTCCTGAAAGGAGGAGTGACTTTGAGTAGGCAAGAAATTGCAATGAAAAAGATATTGTACTCCATCACTCTCAGGCTATTGGAAAATATTCCTGCCTGTTACTGTAACCAAGATGGACAACTGATTTGTCTATAGCAGTGAGTCTAGATGGACAAGAACCTGCTCCTGTCACAGGGAAATTGCACAAAGTGAGATTTGCTTTGAAAGTGCTGCATTATGCGCACAACTGAGTTAAGAAGCTTTGTCTATAGGCAAGAAATATGAGTTGTGCAGCTGGCACTGTCAAATGTCTTTCAGGCAAAATTTGGTTCTTCTCTGCACCCTTAAAAATTGCATTATGCATGTCTGAGAAGATTTATACCCCAATTATGAGAAAGATTAAGAGAAAAAGAGTGGGGTTTCACCTGTAATTGTTCCAGCCTGTCCTTGCCTCCAAAAGAATTCATAACTTTTTTGTTAGTCCTGTGAACTTGTTAGCACTTCAGAAATAATCTGTGATATTCAAAAAAGTTCAGCTGCATAGAGAAGGAAAAAAATATTTCTGAGAGGATTTCTCCTTTCTTTTTTTTTTCCCTGCCACAACCTGAAATAAAACACAAATATAACATTTTAAACTTCTATAGGAAAAAGCATGCATTTCCAGTACCCTAAAACCTAGCAGATCTCCTCAAGAAAGCCACATCCTTGAAGCCCAAATTCCTGAATACTGAAACATTAATTGACAAGAGATTTTGAAACCCTGTAGAATAGAGTATAAAGTTTGGTGAAACGGAATATATTTCTTGTTTCCTGAATTGTCAGATGCCAAGTCTAAAAATGGAAATTGCTTCTTTAGATGACAAAATACAACTAAATTGTTTATTGAAGTCAATGCAAAAAATTGAAAAGATTGAATATCAATGTTTGTAACATGTGGCTTTAGTATTTATAAATTCCTGCTATGGGCCTTTGTCTTTAACCACACCCAAGATGCAAAATATTAACAGAGAAATAAATGAGATAAAGACTTTCTTGCACAATTTCCATTCAAATTACATGCAACTCTTATTGTATCCAGAATATGCATCTTGTGAGAAGAAAAACTATAATTTTTAGATTTAAGACTGCCTAATAAACTATAGAGTGCTTCACTACAAAGCTAGACATGGCCTTCTACTTAAAAGCTCCTGTAATTTATTAAAGTAATCACTAACTTGATTTTTTTCCACATAAATCAAGAGACTAAAACAAAGTTTCTAGTCTATATTGATGTTCTAGACTCAGTGACTTTGTTCACCCTCAAATTCCTGTAGAACATCCTTAGGCAGAGAAAATATTGTACTGATTCCTTACTTCTTTTTTCATTTTTTTTGGAGAGAGGATGAAGCTTGGAGTTTGGGGAAGAAAGTGGCTTTCTGGTAGATGGCTGTCTTTTTTCTCTCTCTCCCCTACCCCATGGAAATTAGTTACTTTATATAGCACTAAATCATTGAACAGGAGTTGAACCTTACAGGGCATAGCAATAAATAAATAAAAAACTGCACAGAGAGGTAGTAAAAGCTAGATTTGTTATTTTGTGAAGCTTCACGCTACACTAGGAGCATAAGTAAATATAATTTTGGTGTCCTTATCTCCATATTACACACAAGTTGAGGGGTTGTCAGTATTCTTCTAGGCTCTTTTGAACGTTTATCACTCAGAATTGGCAGCTGTGACAGGATAACTGCTCACTGAATACCAAATGTAGCAACACAAAGCTGTCATTCTTCAATAGGTTATTACTTTGAAATGATTACTATTTACGATAAGTTTTCTACATATAGTTAAGTCAGACTTTCCACCATCTCTGAGTTCTAGGAGGATGTAAAGTACTTTAATGTAAGATGTATCTGTAAGGAGTACATGTAATATTAATACTTCTGCATAGTTGGATCTTTGCATTGAAAAAGGCATTTTATTATTCTCTAGTATGTCAAGGTCATATATATACACACTACTATTTATATTAATTTTTACTATTAATAAATTGTAAATATTTTGAATGCAAAGTCCTGCAGAATGAAATGACATTCTTGGATTAACATATAAGTTTTACATATTTATAAAAAAAATCCAATTTTACTTTTATTACACAGAAAGTCTGCACCATGCTGAATGTATTGAATGTCAGGGTTAGAGATTAATAAATCTCCAGGACCTGGAAATGCTTACTTCACAGTAACTTAGGAGCTGAATGAGGGTGCAGTGGGGAAGAAAAACACTTATGCTACAGAATTCTAGATGTGCATTTAGAACAGAACTCTTGCCATACAATTACACATTTGTGGATCTGAAGTGATCTTTGTTTCTGTGAATTCTCCACCGCTGAGAGTGTGAATGAAAATGACACAAGACCTGGAGATAAATTTTATTTTCATTGAAGAAAACCCCAATCTCGTTAAAAGGTTTGTTAATCATCCCATGTCAAGTAAAAGGCAATGATGGTATATATGCACTGCACAAAGTATCTGGCTAGTAAAAGAAAAATGAACTTATTTTGTTGTCTACAAGATACACATTCATAGCATATCTTGAAGCCACCATTACATCAATAAGATACAAAGAAATTATTTAATAATTAAATCAATTTGGGATGATGCTGAAAATGTCTCATATACTTTAGGGTATTTTTTCTTTGTGCTTTCTTTGTAAAAATAATGTAATTTAATGCTAATAATTAAGATGATCTACTTTCTTTTCTCTTACAAAAAGAATGTGTTTATAAAATAAAAAAAATGTGGTTTCAATGTCTAAGAAAATTAATTATTAAAGGTTTCTAGGGAGTGAGGGTAACTCATCTTTTAATATGTATAAAGCAGTATATGTTATAAAATGTGCCATACAGCTTATTGAATTTTTTATTTGGCACAGTTTCTATAATATATATTTAATTCAACAAATTATAATCATTGTATTTTTTTTTTCTTTCAGTTAATACTTCAAAATCATTCCAGTTTCATTTTCCATCACTATTGCTTTTCCCATAGTCTTAGTCTTATTGCTAATATTTTTGGCTGCTAATTGGCATTGTTGCTGTTTCTTATTTAGGTAAAGGCTACGCTTATACTCTTTTTTCATGAATGTTCATGATACTGGAGCTCTATCAAATGAATACAGTAATAAAGAAAACATAAACGAATGCATATACGTTCAAAGCAAATTCACTAATAATCTGAATAAATACTCCTGGGAATAACTTTGTAGCATTTACTCAACTCTAGTCTTGTTAAATTACATCTTGGAAACTGTAAACTAAAATCTGTTGTCTAACTTAATTGGGCTTTTTCTTTTTAATCCAGCTTGCATTTTATTGCTTATTTCCAGACCTCCATTGTTAAGATAGAAAGGCTTTAATTATTTCTTGATTTGCTTGTAAAAGCATTATCATTAATGACAAAAATGAAACCAGCTTCACTCTTTAAAGTAACAAAGGGTTTGTAGCCCAGTCTTTTAAAAAAGGAATCCTGCATCCACTTTCTTTTATCTCTGTGCATCTTAACTGACATGCCATTCTATACAATAGAAATTAAGAGGAATACTAGGGCTGATAGAAAACATCGATTTTGAATCAAAACCAATTAATTCCTCCAACTGTCAGCTGGGTGTTTGTATTGTTTGTTTGTTGTTATTCAGGAATCAGTTGAGTCATTTATGCAAATATCTATCTCTAAGAGTTCAGAGAATCTTAGAATGAGTAATTAATTGTGCTAAACTTCTTATTTTAAATGGATTATTTGATATTTTCGAACTCAAAACTACTCTTTTTGTCATCATCCTGCACATGTGCCATAGTCATGCACTAGCACATTTCTTAGATAGGCAGGCTGTAAAAACTGCACATAGACTTCACCTAAAGAGAGCACAGTCTAAATGTAAGCTGAAGGGGCACATGCAGACCAGAAGGACAAAAAGAACATGAAGCTTATTAGGAAATCTCATTGACATATCAGCAGAAGAGCTATTTTCAAGCTTTTTATTAGGCTTTCCATTGAAGGGAAAGAATTTTGAAAGATGAAAAGTGATTAGTCCTGCTTCTCAAGATACAGTCTCCCAAGAGTCTGTAAGTACTTGAAATTTAACACATGAGCAATAGAGGGAGGCATAAGCAGAAGTGAGAGCCAGTAATGAGTGAAAGGTGATAATATGGAGGGAGGGACGTAGCTGTGAAGGGCTCTGAAAGTGAGGAAAGAAGCTTATGTTTGATTCACTGGAAAGGGGCAAGGAGCAGAAGGAGTACAGATGATATCGAAGCTTAGGAAATGGCCTTCGCAGCAGCATTAAGAGTGGGACAAAGCCATACTTATCAACAGACAACTGAGGTGACAAAAGCCTGAGTGTGCTAGCTGCATTTGAGTTTCTAAGTCCGTAAGGACATCTGGTTCTTAAAGAGAGAAGGGACAGCTAAATTATTTGTCCTGCAAAGCAATGAATGAAGGGACTATAAAGGCTTGGGGGAAATATCTCTTGGTGGGGTAAAATTTTGGAGGTTTTTTTCTTATTGCTTTTTCTATTCTTTTATCTGAATCAGACTGATTTATTCTGGAATAATTCAGGGAATAATAAAAACAAAGCTTTGATTAGAAGATTCCTTTACATAAAGGCTTTTTTTTCATGAGCCAAATGATATTTTACTGGATGTCATTAAATAAAGTAAGGTTTTATTTAATTGAAAGTAAATCTTCACTGGGAAATCACTCCAATGAAAAATCTTGACTCGTATTAAAGTGAAAATTTTGTAATCCGGTATAAAAATGTTATAACAATGAGATATTTTGTATGCAAACAAAACTGGGTCATGATAACTTGATAATCAAAAAGAGCCTGCCTTTACGTACTGTTAGTAATGACTAAACCATCAATATTTAAGAAAGTATTCCTGAACCTGATTCTTTCTGTACTGCACAAACTCTCAAAAAAATTACTTTGCAAATTGGTCAAATTGTAATCTGTAACTGTGATGAAATTACCATTTTGTTTCTTCATTATCAAATTTCTTTTTCTTTCCTGGTGTAGCATAAAATAAGGCACTGTAAGAAGCACTTAATGCCAACTCTAACCTAGCCTTCAATGAATAAATGCACAGAAAGCATACTCTAAGTAAAATATCTCTATTATTGCTGCCTTTGTGTACTGCCATGGACTATAGTTAAAGACAGTATCCGTAAAGCTTCTTTTAAGTTACATGAAGTAGTTTTAGAAATTCATCTGTGATTAGGCAATAATAAAAATGATGCAGTAATTACTCCTCTAGATAACATGAAGAAAGCAATAAAGAAAATAAAGGAACCAGTTATCATCTTCCTTCCTGTTGAAGCTTTGAATCACAATGTTTAACCCGTCACTAGTACTTGATACTGAAGCATTGCTAACTACCACCTTAACTGTCCTAATCTGTGATGGGTTTTACTTGGTTGGAAATATTTGTCATTGTCAGGCTCATCCTTCATAGAACCACGGAATCATTTACGTTGGAAAAGACCTTAAAAACATTGAGTCCAATCACAAACCCAACACTCCAAAGACCTCCATAAACCACATCCCTAAACATCTCATCTACACATCTTTTAAATTCCTCTAGGCATGGCGACTCAACCACTTACCTGGACAGCCTGTTC
The DNA here is from genome assembly GCA_033459285.1 of Clamator glandarius. NCBI lineage: Eukaryota > Metazoa > Chordata > Aves > Cuculiformes > Cuculidae > Clamator > Clamator glandarius. Next base: position 4,065,786 of record JAUNZM010000105.1, read on the forward strand.
CAATGGTTAATAAAATTTCCAGGGAATAACTACTTCCTAATATCCAGTCTAAACCTCCCCTGCTGCAAATTGAGGCCATTACCTTTTGTCCTAGAGCTTGTCACTTGGGAAGAGACCAACATCCACCTCACTACAACCTCCTTTCAGGTAGTTGTAGACAGTGATAAGATCTCCCCTCAGACTAGCAACCTGAAAAAACAGGTAGATAAGATGCTCAGGGACATGGTTTACTGGCAGATAGGAACGGTTGGACTCGATGATCCAAGAGGTCTTTTCCAACCTGATGATTCTACAATTCTATGAACCTCAGTTCCCTCAGCTGTGCCTCATAAGACTTGTGCTCCAGATTCTTTACCAGCTTCGTTGGTCTCCTTTGCACATGCTTCAGCACTTCAATGTAGTAAGGAGCCCAAAACTGAACATAGTATTTCAGGTGTGGCCTCATCAATACCAAGTACGAGGGGGAAATCACTTCCCTGGTCCTGCTGGCCAAGACACTATTGGCCTTCTTGGTCACCTGGGTATATTGCTGGGTTGTATTAAGCAAACTGGCAAGCAACATCCCCAGGTCCTTTTCTGCCGGGCATCTTTCCAGCTTCTCTATGGCTTAATATAGTTTGAATTCCAAATCCACTAGCAATTCAAAACTTCTGGGTGTTTTTTTCAGGATATTAATGTTATTTTGCATAGACTTCCTTCCTTCTTAGTCTTCTTTGTCTAGCCAACCTATTTTTCTCTTTTTTGAGAAACATTCTTCAAGGATAGTTATTGCCTTGTTCTGTATCTTTTCCTGTCCCAGATATGGTGGGACTGGTTTGCAATGGGAAAAGATACACTTCATGAAATAATTTGTCTTCCTTTTTTTTCCAGCAATGCTTTGGTGGGGATAACTTGAGACAGATGTGTTGTTTTAATTGTCTACTCATTCTGGGGTAAATCATCACTTTGCAACCCACCATAATAAGCTTAAAAAACAGTTGCCAGAATAGATTATGTGCCAGAATTATTATGTAATCATGGAATCATAGTATGGATTGGGTTGGAAGGGACGTCAAAGATCATCTAGTTCTAACACCCCTTTCATAGGCAGGGCATCTTCCACTAGACCAGGCTTCTCCATACCCCATCCAACCTGGCTTTGAACTCTTCAAGGGAAGGGGCATCCATAACTTCCCTGGGGAATCTGTTCCAGTGTCTCAACAACCTCATAATGAACAATTTCTTCCTTATGTCTAATAGAAATCAACCCTCTTTCAGTTCAAAGCCATTACCCTTTGTCCTATCATACATGCCCTTGTAAAAAAATCCCTCCCCAGCTTTCTTGCAGGTCCCCTTCAGGTACTCAAAGCTCCTATAAGGTCTTCCCAGAGCCTTCTCTCCTCCAGGCTGAATAACACCAACTCTCTCAGCCTGACCTCACAGGCCAGGTGCTCCAGCCCTCTGACCATCTTCATGGCCTTCCTCTGAACTTGTTCCAACAGTTCCATAACCTTCTTATGTTGTGGATTCCCGAACTGGAGACACTGTTCCAAGTAAAGCCTCACAAGAGCAGAATGGAGAGGCAGAATCACCTCCCTCAACCTTTTGGCCACACTTCTTTTCACAGAATCACAGAATAATCAGGTTAGAAGAGACCCACTGGATCATCGAGTCCAACCATTCCCACCAATCCCTAAATCACGCTCCTAAGCACCTCATCTACCCTAACCTTAAACACCTCCAGGGACGGTGACTCAACCACCTCCCTTGGCAGACCGTTCCAATGCCTAACCACCCTCTCCGTGAAGAACTTTTTTTGAGGCAGTCCAGGATATGGTTGGCCTTCTGGGCTACAAGTGCATGTTACCAGCTCATGTCAAGCTTCTCAACAACCAGCACCCCCAATCCTTCTCCTCAGGGTTGCTCTCAATCATGTTATTCCCCAGTCTATTTTGAAACCACATTTTGCCCCAATCCAGCTGCAGGATCTTACACTTGGCCTTATTGAACCTCATGAGATTCTCACAGGCCCAATTCTCCAGCTTGTTCAGGTCTCTCTGGATGACATCCCATCCTTCTGGTGTAACAACGATACCACCCAGCTCAGTGTCATCTGCAAACTTGCTGAGGATGCACTTGATCTTGCTGTCTGTGTTACTGATGAGAATATTAAACAACACTGGTCCCAGTACAGATCCCTGAGTGACACCACTTGTCACAGATCTCCATCTGGATATCAAACTGTTGACCATTACTCTCTGAATGTGAACATCCAATCAGTTTCATATCCACCAAACAGTCCACCCATCAAAACCATATCTCTCCAGTTTAGAGAGAAGGATGTTGTGAGGGATCATGTCAAAGGCTTTACAGAAGTCTAGATGGATTGCATCCATTGCTTTTTCTGTGTCCACTGCTGTAGTTACCCCACCACAGAAAGCCACTAGGTTGGTCGGGCAGGACTTGCCCTTGGAGAAGCCATGCTGGCTTGAATCACCTCCCTGTCCTCCATGTGCTTTAACATAACTTCTAGGAGGATCTGTTCCATGATTATTTCCAGGCACAGACATGAGGCTGACAGGTCAGTAGTTCCTATGATCCTCCTCTCTACCTTTTTTAAAAATGGGCACAATGTTACCCTTCTTCCAGTCACCAAGGACTTCCCCTGACTGCCATGACTTATCAAATATTATGGAGAGTGTCTTGGCAACCACATCAGTGAATTCCCTGAGGAATATATATATATACATTCAGAACCTGCATGAAAGGAAAAGAAAAGAAACTACACCAGCACAGTAACACGTCCCAGTGAAAGTAAAAGATCCTACCCCTTTCATACCCATCTTGTGTTTAAAAACGTGCTCCAAGAGACTCAAATATGAAGAAGATGGTACAAGTACAGGTGAGTGTCTTACAACCTTTAATTACCTGTGATATCCAGAAAGGCTAACCACACTCTAGCATACAGATGCTTACAAAGTTTGTTACCTTCCCTTTTCAAAGACTAATTATCTGCAGAAAGGTGAAACTGTTTTCTAACATACAGACATTTTTATCATTATTATTATAATCAATATAAAATTTAAAAATCATGAAACAAAGACATTCTACTCTTTTTGATTTTGGTTTTACTTATGGTTCTCCATCACTGAATGCACTGCATAAAGATTGTATTAACGCTTGAAAATATTAACTTGAATATGTTTGTGAAGTGTTTTCACTGGGGCTTCTTAATCTCAATTACATGAGACACTGGTGCATGCGATCTTTCATATTATTTGGTGCTAAAGGAAGTAGGTGAAGCCTTAAGCAGCACAGTACCACAGAATTACCTAATGTGACTATATCCCAAAGCAATGCATGCCCTGCTACATCTTTTGACTAAATTGTCTCATGAATATGCAAACTCTGGTTAAATTGTGGAGAATGCAAAACTATTTACAATTCAAAAACCATCACCCAAATGCATATTAAAATTAATGACTTTTGGATATATGCTAATGAATAGGAAATTATTCTGCTTTAAAAAAATAAGAGTATTCATACATCAATAATTGATGTATTTTGCTTTTGAAACTAAGTAACTTCATTTCCAGTTAGAATGGAAGGAGTGTCACGCTAGTTATTTGTACTAAATGGTCTTTTATCAGAACTTATATTTACACCTACAAATAACTTCATGTTGCTTTTCTGCTTCTAAGCATGATCTTATTCAGAATTAATTTGTTCATAATTAACTTTTGCATGCACAGATCAACACCTTGGTGCAAACTTGATGTATGACTAGATTGGGCATGCTGTCAAAAAATCATAATATAGGTATTGACCAACAAAAGAAGCGTGAACATGCTTCAACATGTTTCCTTGTGTTTGCTATTTTCAGGGATGGATGAAGTTCTGATAATGAGAAGGAAAAACATGAAGCTAGGAATTTTCTAAAGTTATTATCTTAAAATACACACAGTCAACACTGGAATAGTACAAGCCAACATTTATTGTATGTGATGTTTACATATTCAGTTATTAACTTGTTAACCATGCCTTTCTGCTTTTCTTATGTCAGTTTCTTCTATGTGCACTTCATGATTGGGAAAAGAACACATTACTAGCACCAATGTGCTATACTTCAAGTCAAATAGATTATCATGTAATATGGTCCAATAAGATAGGGATTTCTGTAAAATACCCCAATAAGAAAATAATAGTTGAAAAAAGTCAGAGTCTAGTAATTCAGAAATATTCATAAATGGCTGAGGATCATTGAGAATCATGAAAAGAGGTCCTTCTTAACTAATATACTGTGTTCTGATTTTAAAATTCCCAGTTTAGGATGGATTAAACATAATTCTTTAATCACTTTTACTGAATAGATAAATACAGCAGTAGAGGGCCTGAGTGAAATAAAAGTATCCTTCATTTCACTTGTCATTAGAACTGAACCTAAGTCTCGGCTTTAGAGAATTTGTTACTTTCTACTCAGGCAACTAATGAAAGGTCAGATTTTTAGAGGTAATTCTGTCTTCAAAATCTCTTTACTTCATAATGGATTAGATAGACTTTTCAAAGAATCAAGACGTAGTAGAAAGAGACATTTCCATTGAAACAGTGTTGGAAATCAGCCTGTGCACTTACTGTACTTTGTCTCTCTTAGGCTTCCTGCCTCTTCAGCTCGTAGGTCCCAAAAGCGCTAGCTGCTAGAAGAAGGCAACTCCCATGCAATCTGTCTTCTGAAACAATTGCATGGAATCAGGCACCTGGGAACAGACTGCAGATTTCTATTCCCCCTTAGCAAGCTGTTCAGAAGTCTTCAGGTTTTTTTAATCCCATACATGAGTTGACTCAGTTCAGTCCTATTAGGCTGCACTGCCTAATTATGCTTGGGCTATGAATTTTAGAAGACGGCTCTTTTATGTATATCCATAATTTTCCTGCCTACAAATGTGTCTGTTTTAATTTTGTTTCATGACCAGAAAGGATGCCTTCAGTAATCCAAATCTTTGATCAGCTAGAAACTTGTTGGAAACCATGCAGCCCTTGGAGACAGAAATAAATGAAATGCCTCCAAACAGCTGAAAACCAACTTACTCACTTAAAAGATTGATAAATCAGGTTTTGAATGTGATTTCACTAGTGATAAAAGTACTCTCATAATCTTTAAAAAATTACAAGGTATAGAGAAAACTCAAGCACTGAGCAGGTCATTTCAAAAAGCAACAGGTGTAACAGATTAGTGAGACTGAGTGATTGTATGACTCAGAAAATGTGCTGTAGTAACACCTCTGCAATGTAATAAATTGATATGCAAGTGGTTACTTTCTAATGCTAATTTCTCTGATCTGTCTAAGGATAGTTTGATATACAGAATGTGATCTGTGGGCATTGCACTCCTGTAGTTAGGTTTCTGCTTGCCATTCTTGTCTGTATTTTGTTATTTTTAGAGCAGAAATATATTGAATTTCATACTAAATTATTATAAAGCAGTTCCATTAGTATGCGTCAATGCTATTGAAAACACTGTCGAGAATAAATAAGAGAATTAAGTAAAGAGGTATCCTTGATTTTTTTTTAATGGTGTAATGTGAATGTAATGGAATGAAGGCTCAGTTTGTTTGTGGGTGTTTATTTCAGTGTTTGTTTTTTTTTCCTTTTCTAGGTAGTCCTAACCTAACACAGTGTATGTTCCCTCAAAATACTGGAACAAAATAGAATGTGAAAATTGTGCCACTACACCTTTCAACAGTACCTTGTCAAAATGCTGTTTGAAGCAATAGTGTTGGCAGGAGTAAAATCTTAAGGCACCAGTAGTCATATTATAAATGCATATCCTTCAGTCTCAGAGTAGAAAACATTTTGTCGTGTTAGTCTGGGGTCTATTACAGCTTCAGCTGTAACTTTGCAAGTTTTCAAGCTGACCAGCACTGTTAGGCATAGTTTTCAACTTTTGCTGGGAGCAGAATGGGAATAACTTGCACAGATAACATTGGTTAAGTGTTAAAATCAATGCCTCTCATCTTGCCATCATTGCACAACTTAGAAAACAGCTGAAAGTGGTAAAACTGAATGCAGTATAGAAAGACTGGTCTCTGTCATTTAAGAGTCTGAACGCAGCAACAATTTTTACTGGGTTATACTGGAAACAGGCATTTGCTCTGTCCTGTTGTCAAATCTCAGAAATGCATTCAAAAGATCAGGTTATTGCGTTACAGTGTGCAATTTGACAGATATTTAGGAATATGCAAGGTAATATTAGTTGCTAACTTGTCCTTTGCCCCTTTAAAAATGTATTCGTACTGTGGCCTTCCCTTTTTATTCTGTGGTAAGTATTCAATACTCTGAATTACTTTTGATATTTGTCATCAAAATCCAGCAGACTAAAGGATACAAAGGAGTGTACAGTTCTGTATGACAACAAAGATGAACGTGAAACCATAACAACCTAACAAACCCTCATAGGAGTCAGTGCTAATTAGCTCTATGTCATGCCAAAGTGAAAATCTCTGCTGCTTTAGCCCTCAAGTTATTCCCTATGCAGATTCACTGGCGTACTGACGTGGGAGCTTCTCACCAAGCAGCTTGGTCTAAATGCCATCCAAAGATATAGACAAGGGGATGCTTACACTTCTATCCCAATGTGTCTGTCTGGAGGAGAGTGTGGAGTAAATATGATAAAGAATAAGCATGAACATATTAGAGTAAAGTATTTGCATTTCTGTGGGTTAAAGCGTAATTACATTTGCTTGCATGACGTAGACAAACTCATTAGCCTAGTTTTCATTTCTTAATTTACCTTTACTTTTGGGAGGTACTTTGAGACATTTCAGAGGTTGAAAACATTTTTTATTCCCTCCAGCTTTGAGTCTTCTTACATATTTAAAGAAGTTGTCACATAAAGTTGTCATTTGATAACCTCAAAAAAAGAAAAGCAGAATATCCTCTTTGCAGAGATGGATGTATCAGAAGCATAGACAAGCAAAATGACCTCTCAGGGTTATATGATCTCCCAAGGTTCACATTAGATGGCAGGGTATAGATTGCAACTCAGATTATCTGACTTTTAGGCCGCTGTGTGTTTCCCTGTTCTCTTTAGCCTAGATTCACTTTCACTGAATGGGAGCTGTAAACCAGAACAGACCTTTATATTAGCTTTCCCTTGTTATAATACAAAGTTAATTCAAGCATCCTAACATATCTACCAGTAAACAGTTCATAATATCAATTTGAATTCATGTTCTAAAAGTTTTAAAATTCTTGTTAATGATACAACGGCAACCAGAGGTGATAGAAAAAGAAATTATGAAGTACCTGTGCGTAAGCTACAGAAACAAGAAACTATGGTTTATCCCTCTATTTTTGGCATTTGGGTAAATAAACCTTTTGGAACAATCCATCAGGGATCAATTAAAAATGTGCCCCAAATTATCAAATGAAGCTCCAAGAGTTTTTATGCTTAAGCCATCTACATTCAAGTAGAGACAAAAAGAATATACACCAAGGACTAGATTAATTAAATGCCAAACTAACCTGATCACCTTCTATGTCAATGTGACCTGCCTATAGGACGAGGGAAAGGCTGTGGATGTGGTCTTCTTGGACTTCAGTAAAGCCTTTGAGACAGTTTCTCACAGCATTCTGCTATGGAAACTGTCGGCCTCTGGCCTGGACAGGCGCACACTCTCCTGGGTGGAAAACTGGTTGGATGGCCGGGCCCAGAGAGTGGTGGGAGATGGTGTTAAATCCAGCTGGAGGCCAGTGACAAGTGGGGTTCCCCAGGGCTCATTGCTGGGTCCAGCCCTGTTCAATGTCTTTATCAATGACCTGGATGAAGGCATCGAGTGCACCCTTAGCAAGTTTGCGGATGACACTAAGCTGGGAGGTAGTGTTGATCTGCTGGAGGGCAGGGAGACTCTGCAAAGGGATCTGAACAGATGCTCTCCTTGCCCCTCCTCCCTTTTTTTAACAATCTCAGGAAACACTTGTCTAAGTAGTAGGTCTCACAATTTAGAAATGTGTAAACTGGAAAGCAGACTGATGATATATTTTCATTTTATAGAGGCTGTAGCAATTATAATAATAATTTTAGTGTTTGATGATTTCAGCCAGATTTGAACTAGTGACCCAAGTAGGAGAAGATTAACTACCACTGAACCTTTTTAACAGTGTAGAACGTGGAGATATAATAGATTATATTTTTTGCAACTAAAAGCCACCACTGCTGACACATAATTAACACAGTGAAAAACTCTATTTTGAATTATCTGAACTTACATTTGTTTTCTGGAGATTCTTCCTTGCAGTAAAACTATGTTTCAAATTTAGTCAGAAGGATGTAGATTTTTTCCTCCTTCGTTCCCTCAGTACTGCAGAGATTAAAACATGCAGTGATATAGGAAAGGAAACAGTATTCCTACAAAATAATTCAGTCTTTTACTAAAATTATTTCATTATAAATTAATTAAAAATAAATATAAATGAGACATTCCAAATGAGTTTACCATATGAAAATTAGGAATCATAGAATCATTGAATCATAGAATCATGAGGTTGGAAAAGATCCACCAGATAATCAAGTCCAACCATTCCTATCAAATGGAAGAAAACGCAAGTAATGTCACAATTATGCTACCAAGTGTAATCAGCAGAGTGTGTTTTTATTTCAAGCCTGCTTAAGTCTGGGACTTGAGTGATTCAGCTTTGCCATATGCCATGCTTGCTGTACCATGTCTGTACCATCCCTTTCTCAGCTGTAAAATGGTAATAACTACTTCTTTATCTCAGAATTACAGCAAATCTTAATCTATTAATATTTTCTTCAGGATTTCGGTTGGAATATGTGCACTGTGCCAAGAACAAAAATTGTGTCATTGCTTTTATGGCAGAGGAAAACTGGGACCTTAGACCACAGGCCAACATCAGCCTGGTTCTTAATCTTGTCAATTCTTTCACTTAAGGAAATGAGACTTCTCTGCGTATCATGGACATCTCTACTAAGGGTTATATGAGCAATTTTTCCCAAAAGTCTCCTCCACAACTTCATGCACTGCACCACAGTGATTACCTCTTGTACACCAGTGATTCTCTGGTGCATCAACATTTTGCTTCAGCAGTTGATATTTGTTGAAACTGGGTTCCAGTCTTTATTGCCAGCATCACTGATCAGAATAAGGTAGTTCACTTTGCTCTGCAGAGCAGATCAGTCTTTCTTGGACTAGCTTCTTAACAGAAAAAAGAAATTACCCATACTCAAACAGCATTTTTCACTCTAACAGTCCCACCAAAATAAATGAACAGCATCCATGTGACCCCAAATCAACTGTCAATGTCAGTGGATGTCCTGTAACCACACATGGCACAGAGATCTTCTGTCTGGAAAAAAGAATAGTTTGGGGGTTCTCCCCAAACTTTTTCCATTTTAAAAAAATAACAAAAAAACAACCCCAGCACATTGAGGAAAGATGCATGATGTATCTGCCCCTAAAATGGGGAGCTGTGCTGCCAGCTTAGGCTGTACTGATGGACTTACTCACACTTCAGTTCAAGAAAACTTATGGAAACTGTGATTCAAAATAGACACTTTAAATACAATTTATGAAAGAATCAACTCTTGCTATGAACACAGACAGAGAAAGCAAAACTGTTCATCTTGTGCACACTCTTCCATTCCTGCTGAGGTCAGCAGATGTTTTATTCACCCAGTAAATGCCAGATCGTGACCCAGATTTATAACTTTTCCCGAAATTTGAAGATATTTCAGACATTTCATATGCAAAAGGTTTGTTGAAAATGTGTAGTTTGACTAAAACTAACTGTGTTTTATGGGAGCAGACCTCTGAATTTAAGTCCCACAGAGGCTTTCAGGCATTCAGAGACTTGAGGAAGATTTAGGTCTGAATTTTTAAATGAAAAGAGCGCATCATACTCTAAATGACTGTTGCAATAAATGGAGCACAACTGCAAAACTGAGAAGGTGAACTGCTTTGTGCTAAATACAGAGTAAGTGTGAACAATGAGAAGGATTGATCTGCCTCATATAAAGAAAAGACCAAAAAAAACCAAAAAACAAAAAAAAAAACAAGAAAGGTTTGAGTGAAACAAAGGACACCTACTTATTCTTGCAGATCTGTGCTCCCTCTGGAAACAGAGATATAAAGCCTCCTAATCTACGGAATATAAAAAAATATCTAAAGTAGAAAAGGTCACACCAAGTTCCAGGAGAAGCTTAAAGCTTTGCATTCATGTTAGCAGCAGAAAAAAATAGCCTCACTTAGAAAGAAGCTTTTAAAACCAGTACCCAAATTATAAAAATGAAATTCAAAGACAGGACAGCATTTTCAAAATCAGATTGAAGCAAGATTAATTAATTAAAAGAGAAAATTTAAAAATAAGAAGTAGGAAATAGTAGAGCTGGAACCAGACGGGGAAAAAAAAAGGGAGCAAGGGGGCGGGGATGTAAAGCACATCACTAAAAGAGAAAAAAGAGAGATGAAAAAGTTCTCAGTAGATGTTGACATCAAACAGGAAAATATGGGGAGATTTGGAAAATAATTTCTTAAAGATGTGTGGGCTATAATTTTAACAGTAGAAATTGCATTAAGTAGAGACAGAAAGAAAGAAAAAGCTCATTATCAGAGATAAGCTTTGAAGTACGCAGCTATGACAAAGGTACTGTAGTGGATGAAAGTCAGCTATATTCAAGGCTTAATAATTCAGCGTTTCTCTCCAAGGCACTCTTTAAAATTGTATCAATCAAAACAAAAATGCATTTAGAAACAGGGTACATATAAAGAGCAAAAGACTATGAAAGGGCTCTGAATACAGAAAAGCTGGAAGAAGTCTTGCTCAACTAACTTAACGTAATTTCTCATTAAATTGCTGAATGTGTGTAACTAAGTTTATGGGCAGTGTAAGCTGACAACATGTAGTCTTTTTTATTTTTATATTTTTATTTTTTTCCTCAAAGATTAGGAGATGGGAAAGAGGAATAGATTAACATTTAAATGAAAGAACTACAGTGTGCAAGGCTGAAGGTTTCACTGGGATCAGGAGGTCCAGTGAGACCCAGCTGCAAGGCAATTAGGGTGTAAAGTGATCACAGTTCACCTTATTTTTCATTTTTCTGTGAAAAATCATCTTTATTTCTCCTCTAAGGCTCAAAGCTGAATAATGTGGATGACGATTTCCCATCAGACTGCCCTGAAAAAAAGGTACTAGGAATCTTGTAGCCGAACTGCAGGCTGTCTCACACTAATAATTTTACTTTTCCAAAACATTCTTAAAACAAGAACAAAGTACTACTGCTATATTTTCTTGGCTAAGTTCTACAAAGCTATTCAATAGGAACAGTCAGACAAGAATATCTTTTCCAAGCTCAACTCAATAATTACATTAAAAATGAAGGGCTGTACATGCTGAGAATTTCTAAAAAAACAGGCTCTTTGTCCTAAATTGCAGAACTGTTCAGCTCAGAATTTTCCATGATTACTTTCCTGTGTGTCTTTCAGTCAGAAAGACCATTTATTCCTCCATAACTTTCTTTCCTTGCCCCTCTGTAGTTTGTTTGTTCTCTCTTAACTTCCTACTTTTACATTTTTTTCCTCTAGTTCCATTTTTTTTCTCTCTCCTCTGTTCTATAGTACTATTCTTGGTGGAAGGTCCATTCAGGCATTCTCCTGACTATATTCGATACTGCTGAACACAGCCATTAATGGCAGCAATTTCTTTTATTTTCTATCTTCTCTGTAATAGTGCGAGGAAAATATGGCAAGACCCTTATCAGACAGGTTAGGTTTTTTCCTCTCCTCAAAACATTCAGTGACATACCAGTTTATCACAGAAGTATATAAAATGATTACACAGCTTTAGGAAATTCTACTCTAAAGACCTATCCCAAAAGATGTTAATTGTAGTTGCATAGGTAAACGGAAAACATCCCATAATACTAGCCACAAGACAGTCATCACCTCTTTTACTCCTCTTATTTTAATATACCAGGTATTTAATGGAGCAGATCTGTCACTGGTGTAATAGTCATATGCCCACTTGTATTAACTTTGTAAATCTGTAGCCAAAAATCTGTAGCTGATGACTGGCTTCTCTATTCTTAGGTATTATCAGATTTACACCAGTCAACCAAGCGAGGAGCTATTCAGTTTTATTTATACTTCTTGACATTGAGTAAATTGGTATTATAGGAAACTTTTTTGGCACACACAAGACAGCAAGACACTTGTTCTTCTGAGGATCAATCAGACAATCACAATCTACTAGATGTGTGTCAAGCGTATGTCAAACTCTTCCAGTATAATCATAGAATAGTGTGAGTCAGAACGGATCTTAAAGATGATCTATTTCTAATCCCATTGGCATGGGCAGGGACATCTCCTACTAGACCAGGCTTCTCAAGGCCCCATCCAGCTTGGCTTGTACACTTAGAAGGATGGGGCATCCACAAATGCTCTAGGCACTCTGTTCCAGTGCCTTACCACCCTCATAGTGAATGATTTCTTCTTAATATCTAATCTAAATCTGCCCTTTTTCATTTCAAAGTTAGTACCCTTGTACTATCACTATTTGTTCTTGTAAAAAGTCCCTCTCTAAGTTTCTGCAGACCCCTTTTAAGTACTAGAGGTCTGCTATAAGGTCTCTCCGGAGCCTCCACTTGTCCAGGCTGAACAACCACAACTCTCTCAGCATGTTTTCACAGGAGAGATACTCCAGCCTCCTCCTCATCTTCATGGCCATCCTCTGTACTTACTGCAATGAGCCCATGTACTTTTTATGTTGGGGACCTCAGAAGTGGATGCAGTGCTCCAGGTGGGAGCTCACAAAAGCAGAGAGCTTCTTTTGATGCAGTCCAGGATCTGGTTGGCGTTCTGTGAACATATATTGCTGGCTTATGTAGAGCTCATCCACTGGCCAATACTGATCCTTGAGGAACACCACTCAACACTAGTCTCCTCTTGGATACCGAGTCATTGACTGCAACTCTTCTGAGTGTGCCCATTCAGCCAGTTCCTAATTCACATAGTGGCCCATCCATCAAATCCATGTCTCTCCAATTCAGAGGCCAGAATGTCAAGTGGGATAGTGTCAAATGCTTTGAAAAGAAGAGAGTGAAGATATAAAACTTCTTTACTTGGACAGAATGTTGACATGGTCCAGATTCCTCTTTGCCAGCATGATGGGAAATAGATTTATATAAAGAAAGATTTGAGCAAAAGCAGCTGAGGCCAAATCTTGTGCTGTGTTAAGGACCTCAAGTGTAGAAAGAAATGTAGCTGCATGAATTCTGAAGAGAAAGAGAATGAATTAAAAAAAAGTGTTTAAAAATAAAAAAATGTTTAACAATAGGTGGTTTGTTTTTTTTTTTTTTAATGGACTCTCTTCCTGTTCACTTTTCTTTTTAGGAAGCTGGTGTATTACTAGGCCCTGGAGTTGGACTTGCACACGGATAACTACTAAATAATTTAATGCAAACCACCTCTAAGGAGATTTTGATGGGATATGTCTCATGTTTGCCAAGATTATTATTTCATAAATAATTTACAACTACACAAGAAGTAGTAAATCTGTATAAATTGAAAGATTCTACCAAGTACTTAGTCATTAGTTTCCTGAAGCTCATTTCAGTTCCTTAATTGTTTATTTCCTTTCCCTTTTCTCACTGTCAGTAATTACCCCAACACTAACAGTAGATTACAAAAATGTCTACACAGACAGCATACCCTCAAGCCCTGTGAGATATCCTCTCAAGCCTTGCTCTCAGAGATCTAATACACTCATCTAATTAGAATAGGAATGTAGGCTTAGACCCTACCTGGAAATCTGGACCTGAGCTCTAAACACTTGTGCCCTGGGGCTACCATGGATGTACAGTTGCAGAGTCACTGGTACTCAGACTGCCTGGATACACTGCAAGAGGCTGATGGAGAAACTGTTGCTTACATGAAAGGATGCTGCCTGCTTATGTTGATCAGTAATAACTTGTTTCTGAGAAAGACTAGGATTTCTGGGTTCCAGCTCCTGCAGGAATGGCAACAGTGGTACTACCTCTTACTGAGCAGGTACCTACTTTTCTACCAGGCATAGCTCCTGACTCTTAAATTCTTTGATTTCTGACATACAGAAGACATCCTTTTTCCATTGGTTCTCAGCAGTAACCAAAAAAAGGTCCAAGTTCATGCTTCAGCCAAAGCCAACGTTTCTACAGGATCAAACTGAAGGTAACAGAAAAAGAGAAACAAAAGAAAAAGAAAGAAAAAAGAAAAAGAAAGGGGAAAAAAGCGGGGAAAAAAAAGAGAAAAAAACCTGCTGGATCAAAGTGAATCAGCCTAAGGACAGTCATTATAAAACATCCAACCCTGTTCATCACTTTAAGAGGATTTGATAAAACAGAGTTTTGCAGGTAGGAAGAAGAATGGCTCAGCAGCAATGTGAGAAGGTGCCTTGCTTAATTATTGTTCTCTGTTATGAGATAACAAACAAATTCAAAGCATAGAGAGTGCTAAAAAAAAAATTCACAGATAGGTTGATTGAGCACTGGAACAGGCTACCCAGGGTGGTGATTGAGTCACCATCCCTGGAGGTATTTAAAAGATAGGTGGATGAAGTGCTCAGGGACATGTTTTAGTGGTTGATAGGAATGGTTGGACTCGATAATCCTAGAGGTCTTTTCCAACCTAATGATTCTGTGATTCTGTGACTACCTAAAGGTAACCTGGAGCAGGTCCTCACAATTGTATGGCTGGATGTTATTTTCTTCAACTACTAAAAGTATTCTCACTGTCTAATGAGAATTTTTTTCCTAAAGTAGATCTGATCTTGTTTTGGTTTGGTTTGTTTAAAGGGGAAAATAGAATTTTTCTTTTATCTTATTCTTTTTTTAAAAATATTGTTCTATTTCCTTTTAATACAGAGTTTAGAATTTGTATGGGATACTTAAATCTATGTACCAATTGCCATGTGTGAATATACTTAAATTGCTATTAATGAATAATTCTTAAGTAAATTAATTGCTTATATTTTAAGGAAATTTCTAATTCTGTTGGAATGTTTGACTCATATGAAAAAGACAAAATCCCTTTGATGACTTAGCCTTTTGGGGGAAATATGTAATGCAATCCCTATATGCAAATCTACTTGCAGAAGCAGTATTAGCTGTCACACCTCCCAAAGCTGTCGTGATGATTGGTGATAGAATACGATGGGTAAAACTCTGAGCCACTTTTCTCACCCTCATTAAACTTTCTCTTGAGTAGCATGTGGCACTGCAGGTAATGAGTACCATCTGTGTGTCACCAGTCTCACCTACAGAGAAAAAGCATTCAGATGTTGAAGGCAAAAACTGACTTCAGAGAAGCTAAAGTTTCCAGCTAAAAATAAACCTTTACTTCCAGAGTTCTGCAGAACTCCCAGGTATTCCAATTACTGTTTCATGTTTGGTACTCAGAAAAAGGGGTTGATCAAAAATGTTATCAGGTGATCTAACTCATTGGTGAAACTAAATACAGATAATTAATAATCAGCAATAACTTTCTTCAGCTTTTGAATTCTTGAATTTGTGAGTTCAGTCATTCAAAAAGTAGCAAATTACATCAAACTGACAATGTTTTGCTGCGATAACTGTTTAGTATTAAAATGAAGAAAGTAAATAACAGTCAACCTTAGTGATGAATCGCAGACACTATTTTGAAGGTACAATTCTGTAGTAACCTAGACCCTGAACCAGCTAAAATTAACTTCTCAGTAAAGTTAATGTGTCTAAACAATAGGAACTGCAATTACTAATAGCGGTATCTGTTAACCCTAATGCAGTAAAACCATCCAAAAATGAAATAAAAACGTGACTTTCTTATATGTCAGCATTTCTGTTATTGCCTGTTTCATCTCTCTATAAGACATGAAGGCAACTGTAACGTTCATTAAAGTAAACCTCCTCATCATATGAGGTAAAACACAAACAGGCATAAAAGTAGAAAATGTGTGCAAGACCAATAGTAATGTGCTTTGACTGTCAACTGGTTTTTTTCCTAATTTCGTAAGCTAACAGAGAATTTGATCTCACACTCAGACTTGCTGTGAGATTTGTCCAAATCTAGTAAAGTATGGATTCAAAAAAAAATTTAATTTGCAAAATTTTATTGTCTTCTGTTGAGAAAAATTGTTTTTTTAAAAAAAAAAGTAGTCTAATAATCCATTCTGTTAAGTCTTCAGACACGCACCAGAACATACAAGGAGCTCACCTCTTTCAGTCACATTTCATTCCCTTTGTTTCAGCAGAACTCTCATTTACTTTAAATTCAAATTTTCAGTATGGACTGGAATATTTAATCTGTATATTGAATGGTGGGATTAAGTATGATATTTTCCCTGACATTTCAACACCTTTAGCTGTATGTATTTTGATGGCCTCCAATGTAACCAGGCTATATTTTTCCTTATTACTCTTTTATTACCAGGATTTTCTCATTGATAACTTTTGTTCAAGCTTGCATAATAGAACTGTCATGCATTATAAGCTGTGCAGAATATTCTGATAACTTTCATTTGAAGAAAACCAGTCTTTTGTGACCAATGAGGTTTGAGGTGTTTCTGAGATAATCAAGTAATCATTGAAACTTTTCATGTTACACCTATTGCTGGGAGAAGAGGCCATAAATTCAGTTCTCTGATCAGTAATGGTTGGATACAAAATGCCTACAGTTTAATTCAACAAGGTGCTTGTTTATCTAGCTTTGGCAGAACCTGGTAAGTCAGTGAATATAGAAGTAATTTTCCAATTATTTAAATATATAATCATAGCAAATCTAGATATAAATTTTAATAACATATACTTTAAGGGGATAATATCTCACAGCAGACTTTGGTGCGCATAGTATTTAGATGCTGCTACAGGGGGCTCTCGAATTATTAATTTTCACAGCCCAAGTAACTTCAGAAATTGTGCGGTTTGCTATCTCTTAGTGTGATAATATTACTTACAAAGTAGCCAATCACATATTTTTCCTGCAAAAAATAAATGTATATCACCTGCTGTGTTGGCACATCTCTAACTAACAAATTAGTTAAACTTAACTTGTATAAATTGTATCTTACTTAATCTACAAATATCATCTATGGACACAGTGATTTTATTTAATCCAATGTAACTGACTGCAAGCCTCTCTAGAAAAGATATATTATAATTTCAAGCTCTTCAATTACTATGAAACATTATCTTTAAAGATCTCACCCAGAAAGCTATGATTTTTCTTTTTCTTTTTTTTTTTTTTTGCAGAAGTGTTTGAACAAGAAATATCTTTTCTTCTATTTCTTCTTTTTATCATAGTCACTGCATCTCAGGTTATCAGCACTGAAATAGAGCTTAAGAACACATGCATGCAGATAACACTTTCCTCACTATTTTTCCTGCACTGATAAGAAAAGAAAGCAATTTTAATGGGATTTAGATACATATTAGAAAGGCCAAAAAGAGATGATGGGAACAAAAACCCAACCTTGTTCATATGTAATAAAACTGTGAATATAGCACTGCCAAGATCACTTCATGAATATGGGCAGTCACACCAGGGACTAAGATTGTCTATTTCTGCCTCATTGTTCAGTTTGGGGCTTCTTTTTTCCAAAAAAAGAAAAAAAGACATTCTATTATTCAAAGAATACATGTCAAATCAGGCAGTTGCAGCCTTTAAAGCCTCATTTTTTGAGCATGCAAAGTAGACACCTCATAAAGTCTATTAGAATTTAAAATGTCTCATTTTGTTAAAGTATTTAAAAAAATTTAGGATCCAAGAATGATCATCCATACCCTACCAACATCTTATCAAGTCCCTAAATTTAGTGCAGTTTTTTTACTAGATTTTTGCCTCTTGGATGGAAATGTTTTCCATCTACATTCATCTCAGATTTCAATTTTCAACATACTTCAAACAATATACCTTATCATTCTCTGAGAGTGACACTGAAAAAAGTCTAGGGACTTCATAACATGAATAATTTCTACTATTTTTCCATAGAGGAGACTGAGTGGAACCATCAAAAGAGGCTGAAATTTGGCTATCTTCTAGTGCAATATGCTATTTACAGATGTACTGAAAAGGTTTAGTCAAGGTACAAAGTTACAGTTTGCATGGAGTGACTATAAGCTTGTTATAGGTTTATGGCTAGAATCTCCAGTGACTGTACAGTGAAAGAGTGCCGATTTACTGCTGAAAAGGCTTGTTTTGATGTTACAATTGTAGTATTCATTTTATCAGTATTGCTTATCCCTTTATTTTGGCATATTTTGCAATGTTTATCTCAAAACACTATGCATGAGTATGAGTGCTTATTTTTTATTACTATCTCTCTCCATTATTAGGTTTGTAAAAAAAACCTAATAATATGAACATAAATGTCTCAAAAACACCTCTGTACATGGGGAGGTGTGTCTTGAAATCGATCCACTTGTGATTTTTCTGTATTTCAAGCTGACCATTAGCCAGGGTCTAGTAGGTACTAGTACAATAAAAAAATATCTAAAAGCAATAATAATGCGATGTGTAGTTTATGTAGGAAAATTATTTTTAATGCCTGAATTGACTATTGTGTGTTACTTTTCATCAAAAATAAAGTAGTGCACATTGCTGAATGATACATGGCACAATACACTATTCTACTGTGGCTTATTTCCTTGACAGACAATCTCACTGGCATCTTTCCCTTTCAAAACAGTGTTTCAGGACATGGATGGAAGACATCATATAAGAACTTAGATTTCTTTGTTCAAAAAGCTTTGAAATCGCTTCGTATATATTTTTGTGTTTGATGATATGCCTATGTCATATTGACTAACCATTTTGTTTTATCACTAAAGAGCAGAAATAATTATTTTTTTCTAATATTAACTCACATTGCATTCAACCTATCCCCCATTAAAAAGACAGGAAATATGTTTAAGGGCCAGTCAACATGACTTCAATGCCATGGAAGGTTATGGAGCAGATTATCTTGAGTGCCGTCACACTGCATGTACAGTGCAGCCAGGTTATCAGGCTCAGTTAGCTTGGGTTTATGAAAGGCAGGCCCTGACTGACTAAACTGACCTCCTTCTATGACAAGGTGACCCACTTAGTGGATGAGGGAAAGCCTGTGGATATTGTCCACCTAGAGATTTGTGAAAGGTTTGACACAGTTTCCCACAGCATTCTCCTGGAGAAATTGGCTGTGCATGGTTTGGACTGGCATAGATTTCACTTGGTAGGAAAAAAAAAAAATGGCTGGATGATCAGTCCCAAAGATTTGTAGTGCAAGGAATTAAAACCAATTGGCAGCTGGTCACAAGTATGGTCCCCCAGTGCTGGGGCCAGTTCTGTTTAATATCTTTATCAGCGGTCTGAATGAGGAGATTGAGTACACCCTTAGTAAGTTTGCACACTACACCAAGTTGGGCAAGAGTCTTGATCTGCCTGAGGGGAGGAAGGCTCTACAGAGAAACCTGGATAGGCTGGATTGATGGGCTGAGGTCAATTGTATGGGATTCAACAAGGCTGTCAGGTCCTGCAATTGGGCCACAATAATCCCATGCAATCCTACAGGCTTGAAGATAAATGACTGGAAAGCTGCGTGGCAGAAAAGGACCTGAAGGTATTGGTCAACAACCAGGTGAATATGAACCAGCAGTGTGCCCAGGTGGCCAAGAAGGCCAATAGCATCCTGGCTTGTGTCAGAAGAGAATGACCAGCAGAACTAGGGAAATTCTAATATCCCTATTCCCATCAATGATGAGGCCTCACCTAAATTACTGTATTCAGTTTTAGGCTTCTGACTACAAGAAAGACATTAAGCTGCTAGAGCATGTACAGAGAAATGAAGATGTCCACAGTGAAATTCTTCCTCCTAATCTGTGTTGAATAGTTCTGCGTCTCTCATGTGAGGCACATTGTTCATACTCATTTCTGAGTGGAAAACTTGACCCTCTATTAAACTCATTAAGCAGCACACAATCATAAATCAAATATATGCAATTAAATGATGTTCTAGAAATAGATATTGCTGGTTGTTAATCACTTTTATTTTAGGAACAACAATTGAGTATTTTTTTAAACTAAGTATATACCAGTTTTTAAGATATCTGGTGTTACTGTTAGGACTAGAAGTTAAAGAAAGAAATGAGTATTTCTGTTCTATAATTTTCTTTACTTCCCAAAATTGTATGTTATGTCCTGTTGACCTGAATATAATATGAATTTGAATATTGAGGCTGTTTCATTGTTCAGTACCTCATTCTAACTCATCCCTCCTCCCCACATGATCTAATTTGCAGGTTAACAAGACAGTTGCTTTTCTGAGAGTTGTACAAGCAATTGATTTTTCAGTTCACAGAAGAAGGGGATATTGTCTCAACAGGAGTGATAGCTGTTTGAATATATGTATTCAGATTTCCTCCAAATGTGAAAGGAGCACACCAATACGTTCTTTAAAAATTCCTTATTTGAGAGGGCAAAATATCTTCGTGGCTATAGAACATGTGGAAAAATTGTAAATCATCTTTTTGTTGATTCACCATATCAGCAGAAAAAAAAATAATTCAGTCATTCCTACTCCCCTATCTGTCCTTGGGCTTTTATTGTCTCTGCCTATTATTTTCAGCAGAATTTCTGACTATGTGAGATTATGTACACTCTCTAAGTTGTCTCACACAGTATTACAAATCTTAATAGGTGCATTGGTTTAAAAGTTTGAATTCTTGTAAGAATTTTACACATTATATTAAAAGCTCTGAAACATCCACAGCCTTCCCCTCATCCAAGAGCCTAGTCACTCAGTCATAGAAGGTGATCAGATTGCTTTGGCCAGACCTGCCTTTCATGAACTCGTGTCAGGCCCAGTCAACACGGATTCATGAAAGGCAGGTCTTGCCAAAGTAACCTGATCACATCCTATGACCGAGTAACTAAACTCTTGGACGAGGGAAGGCTGTGGATGTGGTCTTCCTGGACTTTAGTAAAGCCTTTGATACAGTTTCTCACAGCATTCTGCTTCGGAAACTGTCGGCCTCTGGCCTGGACAGGCGCACACTCTCCTGGGTGAAAAACTGGTTGAATGACCGGGCCCAGAGAGTGGTGGTAAATGGAGTTAAATCCAGCTGGAGGCCAGTGACAAGTGGGGTTCCCCAGGGCTCAGTCCTGGGTCCAGCCCTGTTTAATGTCTTTATCAACCACCTGGATGAAGGCATTGAGTCCTCCCTTAGCAAGTTTGCAGATGACACCAAGCTGGGTGGAAGTGTGGATCTGCTGGAGGGTCGGGAGGCTCTGCAAAGGGACCTGAACAGGCTGGACTGCTGGGCTGAGACCAACGGCATGAGGTTTAACACGGCCAAAATGCCGGGTCCTGCACTTGGGGCACAACAACCCTAAGCAGAGGTACAAACTAGGAGAAACCTGGCTGGAAAGCTGCCTGGAGGAGAAGGACCTGGGGGTTTTGGTTGACAGCTGACTGAACATGAGCCAGCAGTGTGCCCAGGTGGCCAAGAAGGCCAATGGCATCTTGGCTTGTATCAGAAACGGCGTGACCAGCAGGTCCAGGGAGGTTCTTCTCCCTCTGTACTCGGCACTAGTGAGACTGCACCTCGAATACTGTGTTCATTTTTGTGTCCCCTCACCACAAGAAGGATGTTGAGGCTCTGGAGCGAGTCCAGAGAAAAGCAACAAAGCTAGTGAAGGGGCTGGAGAACAAGTCTTATGAGGAGCGGCTGAGAGAGCTGGGGGTGTTTAGCCTGGAGAAGAGGAGGCTGAGGGGAGACCTTATTACTCTCTATAACTACCTGAAGGGAGGTTGTAGAGAGGAGGGTGCTGGCCTCTTCTCCCAAGTGACAGGGACAGGATGAGAGGGAATGGCCTCAAGCTCCACCAGGGAAGATTCAGGCTTGAGGTGAGGAAAAAATTCTTTATGGAAAGGGTTGTTAGGCATTGGAACAGTCTGCCCAGGGAGGTGGTTGAGTCACCGTCTCTGGAAGTGTTTAAGTTGAGGGTAGATGAGGTGCTTAGGGGCATGGTTTAGAGATTGTTGGGAATGGTTGGACTCAACGATCCGGTGGGTCTCTTCCAACCTAGTGATTCTATGATTCTATGATTTTTTGTTTGTCTTTTTAGTCTTTCCATATTATAAAACTTCAAAGGGGCTTTAGCACACTGTGTTCTGGGAAGCTGGGTCTATTGACTCAGGCCTAGTGTGCTGGCCGCAGTTTAATTACTCTAGATTTCAAATGCACCTGATTGTAAAGAATGACTCCAAAGTATCTATAAGTAGATATTAAATAATGTTCATTCACCCTCATCTACCTAGTATGATAGAATGTGGAATATCTCATCTCAAACTCATTTATCCACCCTTGCAATATGGAAAGACATTGCTGAAGTCCAGAAAGGAACATGGAAAGCTGTATGATATTTGGCCATCTTTACTAGCAGAATAGTTGGTCTCTTATCTGTAAGGCATACTCAGAGTCCTTGTCTGTCAACTTTAGAAGGTAAAAGATGTGTGGAGGAGAATCATGTGCCCCTCCTTGTGTCTTCTCTTAAGAACTTCCAGAATGCAGTTTAACTAGGTGTGTCATGTTTCTGAATTTAGCTCTAGTCAAATAAATGTGAGGGCCCTGCCTATTCCTTCCTCTTCTCTGTTTCTTTTCTTACTTTCTTGTTCTATGAGATGAAGCATTTACAGGATAATACCTTGGCTTTGACCAAAATCTGAGAAATAGGATAGCCCTGAAGTAACTATACAGAAAGATAAACAAAGAGCACCAAGAGACTGTTGTACACTTTGATTAGCAGTAGAGATTAAACATTTGGTCCATTTCTTGGCTATGAGAAATATGAAATCCTGTAGTATGCAGTGGTCTGATTCATTTAACGGGCATTAAATTCTCAGTATGTCAGTTGGCAAATTTTCTCCCAGTTCACAAATTTCCAAGGCAATTCCTCAGTTCATTCTCTGATACCCCTCTTTGACATTGAAATGCGAAGGACTGAAGACAGTGTCAGTTAAGACTCAGTCTGCTTTCTTTGAACTACAGAATACAGCTTTTGCATTACAGAATTCTGTGACAAGATTTAAAAATACACCTCTGAACAGAAGTTGTGCTATGCCCCTGCTTATATCCCCAATTGTGCTGTAATATAATGCACTTTAACAAAATTCACAGAAATGTTCTGTGAGAGCATGTCAGAAAATTTGAACAGACTGACTCTGCCATCTGCTACTTCTGATAAGAGACTCATCTGTCTGTTGAGCAGGTAGTGAAGAGACTGAAAAAAAATAGAAGATAATGAAACACTGAAAACATGTTATATCTCACAGTTACTTGTGGATACGCATCACCTAATTTGGGGTCAACCCAATGTTACTAAGCATTTAGAATGCTTTCTGGATTCAATTTGAATTAAATATGAATATATGCAGGACATTAAAAAGTAAACCTATTGATGTAATTTGGCCACTGAACTCAACTCTATCTGTTTCAGTGACAAGACTAACAAGAGAAAGTGTAATTGTGAAGGAATGTTATTGCAGCTACGTCACTCATAGTACAAACGAAATCCTTAGTCTACTGGGGCACACAATTAAAATAGCTTGAGGATTATCTCCATAATTGCAGCCTATCCTGAGTACGGATGGCATGCTGTTCCAGTGTCCTGGGAGTAAACGTAAGAATGACTCATTCTCTCTTTTTTCCAGCACCAATGGAAAAGTCCTCCTGTTCTGATTGAGTTTAGAACCTGATTGCTTTCCTTTCCATTCAAGGCAAAGGCATTGAAAGCCTGACTTTAACTCAGTTCTGGTTTGCTGACTGCAACTATGACAGTTTCCATTCCACGTATAGTATTACAAAATGCTTATAGCTTAATAAGGTTTTAAAGTTCTTGCACCCTTTATTTCCTTTCATGTTGCCAGGCAAATAGACCTTCCAGAAGCCAATGTTATTAATGAAATTTGCTGGTTGTTATCAGATAGCAGTCCATCATTATAATCTGTCACTCTATGGCAAGGGTAACTCAGTGGGGCTGACTGGAAAGGATAATCCTGAAATAAGTCTTTGGAAGTACCTTAAACACACCCTTGTTGATGACATCTGAAGAAAGTATGTTCACGGAGATTAAAAGGAAGACTTTAGAGAAGATTATGAAGGTGCATAAGGGTAGCGATTTTGTTCACCGTCCTAAGAGAGTATGGGGAGGAATATGGCCTGAAAGGAAGGCTGGAAAAGGCACTATCATTGGGGAAAATGAAAAGAACAAAAGGTGGGAGCTGTGATTAACTTCAAGTGTGGATCCTTAATGGGAAAGATAAATAGCAGAGGAACAACTGTCTGAGTGAAATAGGACTAACATTAGCCTTTTGTTTTAAGTAACTGGAACAGAGGGAAAGCCTGCATGTGAGGCAATGTGTTCTTCAGCTTTGTAGGACTTTATTTGAGATGAAAGGCAGAAAGGACTAGGAAAGGGTAGACTTGAGGGAGATCTGACTGAGTGCTAGATACTTCCCTGCTTGAAGTGAGTAATGCCAAAGGGAGTGCTCTGAAATGGCAAGTAGTAGAAATAACACAAGGTAGAACTCAGGCGTAGTGAGACTCATCAAAAAACTACAGTCAGGAAAGGTTATTCTTGACATCTCTCAATAAAGTCCTTCTATATGCGTCTCATTCCTCCTTGTAAATCTCTGGAAGTCCTCTCTCCCTCAGTGGAAGAAATCAAGCAGAACCTATCTGTAGGCTGGATAAACTCTTTATGTAGATCTTCCTTTTGCCTCACGTATTCTACCATTAACTTCCACAAGATGATTGCTGGTGTTCTTGTCTTCCACTAACCTGGCTGTGACCTGTTTCCAGTCATATCTAGATCTGGCAGTCTTATCTGTACATTTTATGTACTGTTGTGAAGTTTACACACCCCTTTAGACCTCATCCCCAACCACATAGATGTGGATAGATTTTGAAATCAGGTATGATGTTCCTGCCCATGGCAGGGGGGTGGGAACAAGATGACCTTTAAGGTCCCTTCCAACCCTAACTATTCTATGATTCTACAATAATTTTAAAATAAGGTTGCTAACCAGCAATTATTACCAATGAAATTTAGTTTGAAACAAAAGACCTCAAATGTTGGGGAGACAAGCTACTGTTGATTAAAATGAAATGACATTTTCTGCACATCACTGTAGTTTGAAATGTCAGTAGCTATAGTCTTATCTCCCTGACTTACTTTTAGTGTGCATTAAATTCCAGGAACAAGGTATTAAATAAATGTCTATCTTCATACTTTGGCAGAAGAATCTTAAATCAGTGCATTAAAGTGAACTTAAAATACAGATAAACTGTATTTTAGAAGCAAACAAAAGTTATAATAACTTTTTTCCCTTTTCTATATCTAATTGTGTCTTCCATGAATTTGATTAAGAAGAAATCTGATATATGTGTTGAACCAGCTAGTCCACTTAATAGCTGTATGATTTGCTTACTTCTTACTCAAGAAAATGTGTTTTGCAGAGTGAGTAACAACCACTAGAAGTTCAATCCAGTCAAAATTAGTGATCTTGTTTAGATAGTACTCCTACTTTCAGTGACTGGAATAATTCACACAAGAATGCTCCAGGATAACTGATGAACTTTGTACCAATTGAAAGATCACTACAATATGAGAAATTATTGCAATTCTCAGTGAATTAATAAATTTCTTAGCACAAAATCTTACTTGTCTATCACCATCAACAATTCATTAATCTTGTTGAAGGCAAAATTTTGACAAATATAGGGAACGAAAATGCTTGTTGGGTTTCTACAGAATTCTAATCCAGGATAAGACAAGGCATAGTAGAGAAAGAATCACACTCTCACAGGCATAGTACCTATCTTGTTAATTAATGAAGATATTAATGGCAAAGGCTAATTCGTGTTGAAACACAAGTTCATGCACAAGTACTTTTCTGCCCTTGAACTTTGAAAGTGTGTTTGCTGTCAGTACAGTATGCCATCTTTTTTTTGATGGACCCCAAAAGGTTCAAATATTCGCTTTCCTGGATTACTGCAGGAACATATGTTGATGTGTCAAAACCAGAAGCTTGACAAAAAAGTCCTTGACAGTAAAGCTTGGGAAAAGTTCAATTTTATATGGAACTGGAATGAAAATATAAAATTAATGAAAATAATTGTCCATTGGAATAGAAATTATGTATTTTAAGCAACCTGAGCAAGTTTCACACTTTATGAATATTTTGTGGTTTTCCTGTATTCAGGCAAGATGATAGTCTGTGCATTCTATGTTATGGGGAATCTCTCACCTTCACTTTTTTGGTTCAGTTTTCACCTCCACTTGAACAAGAACAGATACTTAGAAGCCTTCAGTCTTCTTTTTCATAGTTCATAATTAAGAAGTGGAAGTATGAAAGTAATATTTGCCACGGTGGATGTGACTGAACCTGTCACACTCTCCATTTGTTCCACAGATGTATTGTCCTTGAAGTAGTATTGGGAATGACTCCAACCAGTGGATTTTTCAAAGGCCATTCATTTGGGATCTATGGTACAATTTACACCCTGTAGATAATTGTGTCAGGCTCTCCGCTGGCACGGGAACCATAGACATATCATTTTTTCTTGGATCTTTAAACTCTTTGTAAGAATTATGAGGAGTTAGCTAAGCACTTTAGGAGTTAGACAAGCACTTGTGTATTTGGAAGCTATGGACATATCTGTCATAACCAGTACTACCCTTGGTTACCACCCTTGGAAATTGACAGTGACCTTTCCTTATTAATGCTATCCTCCAATACAATGAATTGAGGCTTATGATGATCTGAAAAGAACATATTGATTATCCCCACCACTTCTTTTTCTGCAAGTTGTCTTTATCTTACAAGGCCACATATGTGACTTTAGAGAATGCTATAAACCCTAATCCCTATGTTGCACACACACAATTAATGAATAGTAAACTATAGTTTCTATAGCTATAGTATAGTAAGTGGTCATTATGCGCAGATACATCAGAGTAGTTGTTTATTGTTTAAATGGTTTAATTATTCACAGGCATATATAGAATATTTGTTTACATATTTCGTTTGTGTATATGAAAAGCCCTCCTGGCAAAGTTAAACATCCTTACATGCATACCAGATTTTCTATTTAGATTGAGAGAGCTTCATTACATTATTTATAATTACCTTCCTTATTCCTTTTTGTTATGACTAGTCTGAAACCGATGTGCACAAAGGCATTTCTAACTGTGTACTGCATTGATATAAATAAATATTCCAAGAGGCCCATATTATACACCTTTCACATAATTTTCCCCTATGGAGATTACTTAGCAAAATCACAAATCATACAATTTCTGATAATACAGTAAGCCTCTCACAATATTTCCTTTTCATACTCTCATGACATTATTTTTCTATTACAATCTGAAACATATGGAACATAAAGAAAAGAGGGATGTAGTGGGAATAAAAGATATATATAAATGCTATAAAACAAGAACTATTTTTTTCTATTTGTTACTTTCAAAAAGTATTCCATTGAGGTGCCTGGAATTTTGCAAAAGTAATGTACCTATCAATAAAAATACAGTTCTTACTCTATCAAAAATTACCTATAGTCATCTTTTGTATTTTGTAATGTTCAAAAATCTATTACATTTTTTTTAGAGTTGCATTCAGTTTACTTTAGAAAATGGAGTAAGGTCATGGTACCATTGAATTCAAGGCGCATGCTAAGCTTCATATTTTTATTCTACAGCTGTTAAATACAAATCAATAAAATTGTGGTTCATGTCCTGATTTTATTATCTATATCATTCTGTACTGAACATTCCAAAAATTATTTCTAATTTACGTATATGATATTTCCATAGTCCATAGCTTCTGAAGCTGAAGGAACACAAGTTCAGGTTTTAATACATTTTTGGAAATTTGAGATTACTAAAGCAGCAGAAGTGGGGCTGAATAAGAGTTCTCTCTCAACACTTTTTGAGTATCAGAACTGAGTACAAGGATAATATAAGGAAGGAAAGGGGACAAAGATGCAGTTCTATATAAAACATCAACCTGTCTGTGGTAAGCATAGAAACATAGAATCATGTAATAGTTAAGGTTGGAAGGGACCTTAAAGATCATCTAGTTCCAACCCCCCTGCCATGGGCAGGGACATCTCACTACATCAGGTTACCCAAGGCCCCATCCAACCTGGCCTTAAACACCTCCAGGGATGGGGCATCCACAACCTTGCTTGGTAACCTGTTCCAGTGTCTGACTACTCTCATGGTAAAGATATTCTTCCTAGTGTCTAGTCTAAATCTGCCCCTCTCCAGTTTATACTTGTTCCCCCTCATCCTATCACCACAAGCCTTTATGAATAGTCCCTCTACAGCTTTCTTGTAGGCCCCTTGCAGGTACTGGAAGGTCATTACAAGATCTCCTCAGAGCCTTATCTTCTCCAGGCTGAACAAGCCCAACTCTCTCAGCCTGTCCTCATAGGGAAGGTGCTCCATCCCTCGGATCACCCTTGGAGCCCTTCTCTGGACCCATTCCAACAGCTCCATATACTTCTAATGTTAAGGATTCCAGAACTGGACACAGAATTCCAAATGAGGTCTCACAAGAGAGGAATAGAGGAGCAGAATCACTTTCCTCAGCCTGCTGGCCAGGCTTCTTTTGATGCAGCGCAGGATACGGTTGGCCTTCTGGGCTGTGAGCGCACATTGCCGGCTCATGTCAAGTTTCTCGTCAACCAAGCATGTATATATGTGTGTGCGTGCATGCTCTATCTACGAGGCAAACACAAAGTAATCAGTGTTTGTTCAGACTAAAGTGAAAAGAGGGCTAAACTCATTCAAATTCCTTGCACTTACTTGGCTAAACCAGTTCACATGGACAATTATTGTGGATCAGCTGTTTCTGAAAACTTAGCTTTTTCTTGAACTTATGTTCTGTTACATGTGTCTCAATTAAGTATTTGTTGACCCACTGAGAGAATGTTATTCCAATCCATTTGTACAATCTTGCAAACTTGTTATGGGAAGGGTTAATTTGCAATGGATATAAACTGGAACAACTTCATCAGAGAAAAATATTCTTTCAAATTACAAAGCTTACCTCTTAGTCCTATGACTAAGATGCTTGCCAGGGATTGAGAGTTCAAATATTCTAGTTTTAAGTATTTGCATAAACTCTAGGCAGAAAAAAAAAAAAAAAAAAAGTAACACCCTCACTGAGATCTTCTAACTAATCTAACTAACATGCTAATGCTTGTGAGACATTTCTATTTTAGTTCCCAGAGACTGAAAAAGCTCTACTCCAATCAAAGCTAAAATCCAGGTCCTGCTGCTAAAACCAGAATACTATGAATTCCTAGAGACTGACTACTGAATTCCAGGACTGGTAACTCACTTTCCAAAAATTCACTCATACCATACTGTCAGAGGCTATTTACTACTATAGTGCATATCTAGTACATTCACTTTTATATGGCTATATGTATACACATGCTTCACAGGGTCAATATAACAGGAAATTAATTTAAATCAGGCATACAGCACCAAAACTCACCTAGAGCATTAATAAAAGTCAAAAAACATAATTATGGTTAGCACAGAGATTTGAGGTTTTTTTCAAAATGAAATATTTGTGATTGTTGAAAGAATATCATTGTATTGTGACAGAAAAAAATAGATTTAAACTAGACATCATAACTTTTCTCCCAATCAGCCTGTAGAGTAACATACAATACATACAAATAACATACAATGAGGTTATTTGCACAACCTACTCTAGAAAGCAATTTAGGTGCACATTCAAAGATGACAGTTAAAAATCTGTGTTCGTGTACAGTCAGTAAAGAGAGGTAAAATCCACTAAGAAGGTGATTCAGAGTTCACAGGGCAAATGTCTGAAGTACAAATATCTCACAAAGCATTTAATTAGAGTACCGATACACTGGACAGATGGCAGACATATTAGGGTCAGATGTGAATGTAAAAGAAAGAGTCTGCATTTCATTATGGTCCTGCAACACTAGTCAATATATATAAGTTATGAATCCAAAGTCCTTGTGACAGTAGTTGCACATTGGAATAAGCACTGGAAAATAAAGCAAAAATCAGATATCTGTAATATTGCAGACAAAGCCACACAATCTGAGCTATTCACTTGACTAGTGATCAATGTCATTTCACACAAAATAGGCAAAGGTGAAAATGAAACACTGACGTTGTGAACACTTGATTAAATCTGGAGCCGGTTAGGCTGGCACAGTTTATAGTGAGAGTACAGGTAGTAAATCATCTCACTTTTGGGTCAAGCCAGAGAAATGATACAATTACAAAGACAAGCATACTGTAGCCAAGGTGATTCCGAGAGCTGAAAATGAAATGCTTGTTAGCAGAGCCTTGACAGGCATTAAGGATAATGTATTAAATATCTGCTGATTTGGATTAAAATTGTTCTGTGCAAATCTGCTCAGGTAACATGGCAGTTGTTGTTATTTCCTTCTATTTCTCTATTTAGAATTTTACCTATAAATTAGTAAATTCATTCACAGGGGTGAGCCCTGGTAATTTTTTCAAGTAGTCGAGTTCTCTCTCCATGTCTGCATAGCCACATTGTGCTTCTGCTTCATTTTCCACAACATTCCTGAATGCTTTACTCTTTCTGTATGTTCTATCCTATGTAAGACTTCATTGCTATAGGATCTGGCTTCTTTCCAGCACTGCAGTATGTATTAGTAAATATGCTTTAGCAGAGCACAAAAGAAACTTTAGTCAAGTGCAAATTATTTGAATAGTCTATAGCTCCGTTCCTGCCTTAAGCTCTGTAGTTATATCTGAAGCAGCAGATGCAAGGATATAGTGATGCTCAAAGTCTACTGTATGTGTATTTGACACACACCAAGTCCTCTTCATCCTCAGTTCATACTCATGTTTTTCATAAGAAATGAACAATATCACATTCTTAATCTAAGTAATTAGGGAATTAGGACACTGTGTGACACTTTGGTATCTATTGCCACATTAAATCTGTGAAACCATGACTATATTATGGTAACTCCTGATTAACCATGACTTAGAAATGCATTGAGAAACCCCATCCCACCAAAAAGAGGTCTAACCATGCTTAAAAATTAGAACTATATCTCTTGTTTTACTCCAGAGCAATAATTTACTTTTTCAGATCTCTAGAGCTCTGACAGTCACAAATAGGGCTTTTATAGGGACATTATAGTCAACAGAGAAAGAGCAAGTTTGCTTATTGGATCCTTACAGTTGAGAACACAAGCTTCAGCGGTTAATATCAGTGAAGCTGATCTTGCAGGATTTGTACTGCATTCTTGTAGGCATGCTATTTTTTCCTATTCTTCTTATCACTTGTCCTGTGTGTTGTTTTCTGACTAGTCTCAATATGCAACAAAATGTCTTTCATCACACTTTTACATTTGCAAGTTAAGTTTAACAGGTTTAACTAGAGGCCATAACATGCTCTAGTAAAATTGTTAATTAAAAAAAACCCACTATCCAGACAAATTATTTTCAGTTTGACACACCTTTTTGTTATATCTGAATGTACACTTTACTGCACTGAATTTGTAATAAATATTGTTTTCACAGATGAACTGAAGAGATGATTTGTGATTAACTCTGGAATTACTGGACAGATGTTTCTATTTAGAATTGAAGTTGGGTTTGTTTACCACTGTCAATATAGTATGATGCAAATAGCTTGTTTAATTCAGCTGAGCCTGTTTGAAAGTAACAGTCTGTGTATTTAGCTTCCTAGTTTCCTTTGCTCTTCTGAAAGACACACACTGATCTTTAACTGCCCTTCCAAAGTAAAGTGACTGCTTTCCATGTCAAACAAAAGCCCTTATTAATGTGAGCTAATGTGTCAGCTACTAAGGAGATTCTGGTAGGCTAGCAAACTAATAAATATTCATAAATAAACTTAAACAAGAGAATGCACAGATCCTCCAAAGAATGTGATATAGTCTTAATCCAGAGTGTCTTGTAGTAATTAACAGATAAAATAGGTGGTTCTTTAAATGAATATGCAGTGTCATGAAATCGGACCTGTGCATTGATCACTGCTAACTTAAGGATTCTTCCTTAGCTAGGGTATTTTGACACCCCATTTATCACTAGCCCTATTTTTAGATTTTTAATTAGCAGATCACCAGCCCTTACCTCATTAACTTAGCTTCTGCAAAAACATTATTTCTAGAGAAAATAGCTAGGTCAGGATAATCATCACTCCAAATTTCTTGAGCTGCAAGGAAGGACAGGACTTCAGCTTCTATGACATTAAACCATATATCCTAACAGGCAAATCTGACCTTGATTCAACAGCATATATCTTATTTTCCAAGCAATTTCTCTTAATGTATTTTTCTAAATGCATTAACCTCAAACTATGCACCTTTTCAATGACAACTGAAACATTTTCCTAATTTATCTTAAATGCTTATTTCTAAACCTCTGTTTGTAAAACTGTTTTGGGAAACAGTTCATCAGAAAATTGTGCCTTGATGTGTATTTAACACAGCTTGCTGTATACTTGTATAGCTAGTTTTTAAAGTGATTGGTCTTTATAGTCTTATCATGAGAGAAAATAGCATTTCCAGAAGTCAAAATTAACCAAATAAAGATATATTTACACTTACATCTGTTAAGTATAAAGGCTTAAGAAATTAATAAGAAGCAGACAATTGACAATTCAATAAAGTATGTCTTGTATAGATGTTTCCTTGAATTTGAAGTGTTTATTTTATTGCCTATATTATCTGAAGGTATGTTCCACCACTGATGATGGATTAGAGTACACATCATACCATACTGTTTCAAGGCTATAATTATCTCTGTAATATGCATGCTATATTTTCAACATACTGCTTAAGGCTTAAGGTTTTCCTGTTGCAAGATTCACAGTTAAATCATCTTAATATTGTTGTTTTGCTCTAATATATGTAGCAACAATGAAAACATTAGGCTAGCTTCAATTAGAAGCCCAACAAATTAAGTAGCTGAACAATATTTGCACTTGTGACTGCTGTATCCAATTAAAATTCCTATCAATTGAAATAATTGATTAGTCTCTTCAAGCAGAGAGGCTTTCATCATCCAAGCAGTCTAAATAATTTACATTAGAGCTTTCAATGCATTTCAGCTGCTGTCATCTCTGTGTTACGGAACAGTTCATGGCATCCTAAGACTTGCTTTCATTACATGCACCGATTTCGCAATCAATGGTGTACCAGAAGTTCAGAACACAATCTAAGAAGGTTATAGTTCTGCCATTAAGAATGATCTGGGGAAAGGTCACCTAATTATTTTGTGGTTTATGATGTTTATTGCTATGCTCTGGAATATAGCTCTGTGTATAAACAATCACATTACACTTTAATGTGAGCTTCAAAATTAAAAAAAAATCCATGTATTAAGATCTAATTTCCTCATTTGCAAAATCATTGATTTAAAAAAATTAAGAACAGAACTCTTTGTCAAGATTACACAAAGTCTGAATCTTACCCTTATATTATTAAATTAAAGCAATAGGGGACAAAATGAATTTCTGGGAAAATATCATATGCTATAAATATAAACCCAAAGGATGTGGTATTCCACTTCATAAAGTTTGCAACACGCACAAAAGATCTTATTAAATTCTGAAAAAAGGGGTTAAGAACAAGATTTTTCATGAAGATTTAAGGTGTCTCAGGAGTTATATTGGATTTTAATTCACCTGATGTAAATAGACAGAATCTGAGATAAGCAGGGAAGTTTCCACAAAATGCATATTTATTTTGATTTTATATTCAAATCTTTGTTCACTTGGACTATCTGGCTTTGATGTAATTATGAGAAATTCTGCCTTTATATGAAAGTAGCTTTCCAGAAATCATTATACTTTCAGACTCAAAAAAATACTGCTGTTCAGACAGCAAAAAATTCAAAACTTATCAGTTTTCACTAGCTTATATGTATGTAGATATCAGCTGCTCCCCAGCTTTCTTGGATCCAAAATACAGAGGAAAGGTATTGTCAAAATCCTCCAATTTAAAGATGCTTGCTTCTCCAGAGCACACTAGTTATTTACTATCAAAGTCAGGCTATTAAAAAAAAATTCTTTAAAATATTACAAATACATATCAGCTGAATTTCCAGACATTTGTGAAGAATTTGCCCAAAAATTGGCAATTCAGTTGTCTCCTGAGATAATGTCAGCTTATTGATCTTTTTGATCCTTGTCCTAGCCCTGTCTTTTCCTAATGTAGTTAAGCTTTTGTTTTGTTTTGTTTTATTTTGCTTTTTAAATGCAATAGGCAAGTTTCTTCTCTTCATCCTTGCCCTGGGAGATAGCTTGTGGGTAAAAGAGGATGGGAAGTCAAGTTGTTCCAATCTGAAAGGAATGAGATAAACTGGAGCAGTCACCCTAGGTGTCCGTTAGAGTGTCTTTGTGTTGTAAAAAGGGTGAGTACTGGCTCTACATGCTACTCCCAAGGATATCGCTGTGACTACCCCATGACCCCTGGCATGTTTCCCAAGTGGGTGGAAACATCACAACTTCTCTGTGAGTTAGATATCTGCATCTCAGAACAAAAGCAGGCACCGGTGGACTTCCAGAAGGCGATCCCCACAAAAACAGCAGCTAACTTGGCACATGCATCTGCACATGCTGTGGCAGAACATTTGTGCAGTGGCCCTCAAAAAGGGGATTGTTATGGCAAATGCATTTCGCTGCCAACACATAAAAATAAATGTGCACTTTAAATAAATCATTCCTATACCTTACAATATCTATATCAATAAAGCAATCCTAGCATTTATATAACAGCATCTCACACCAACAGCAGGGCACCTAACAGCTATGGTAACAAAGGAAAAGGACCTCAGTTTAACAACCAAGCTCAAAGAGCTAGTGCCACTTAGTAGCTATTCAAAAATCTGGCAAGGGCATTATAGGAGGCATAAAAAACTGAATACGTAAACAACATTACATTGTCTTTGTATAAATCAATGGGTGCTGCATTCTCATCCTGGCTACAGTACTGGTCACTTTGTCTCAGAAAATATATTGTGAAGGCAGAGGCAGAGACAGCTCACAGAGGAGTAATGAATCATAAAGGGCATCTCAGAGATTAAGAGAGATTGAGAAGATTAGGACTGTTTACTTTGGAAATAAGAAGAGAGGACATGATCGAAGTATCTGAAGTACTTCAAGAAGCATCTAAAAGATGGAGTAGTGTGATTGGAAATTGTTCTTTTCTACGTCTCTGAACAAGAGTCCACTCAATTAAATTAAAATGAGAGGGAATTAAAACCAATTCTTAGGGACCTGAAGCACTAACAGCCCCTTGTGGCTCTGCTCAGCCTGCTGGGTGCCTCCCATCAGATTTTCAATAGCCCAGGACCCCATTTCAGCTCAACCTAAAGCCATCAGTGGGGTCCCACAAACATCCCCAGCACCCCTGTCACTGGATCATTGCCTATCTGGCTGACCCACATCTACAGCCTTGATCTCCCTCTTGCTTACAGGGCCCATGAAGCCTACAGCTGTTACCACCTGTCCCTTCCTTGCTCACCCCACTGTGGTTCCTGAGGAAGCTGCCTGACCTCATGGTGCTTGATAAAAAGCCACCTGGAGCCTGGAGCCAACCTCATGCATCTTGGCCTACAGGCTGATCCATGATATCCCATGAAGAATGCCATTGCCTTCAAGACCCTGGGGTATGGTTAGTCTGCAGAAGCAAAGCCTAGCCCTGCTGTCTGCCTACATGCCCCCGATGCCCAGCACAGCCCTAGTCCTCCATTCCTGATGGACTATCACACACTATGTCCATGGGTTTTAGGGTACACCTGTCCCCTTCCTGCCAGGGAGCACCACTATTTCAAAGTGTGGACCTGTTCACTACCATGACATACATCATCCTTCCCCTCAAGTTGTCTGCAACACCACAGACTGCCCAATACCTTTTACAGTATAATTTCTGACTCCAAAGCACTTCCAACCATGTCATTACGATGTCTTGATTCACAGCCAGGTACTGGAGGGAGCTCATGTACCTCCCCAAGGACCAATCAGCCTCTTCTCCAACTGACCTGCATGAATAAAGAGCCAGAAAGTGAATAAAAGCTATAAAATAATTCACCAGCAAGTGGTCTATGTTGACCATATGCCCTACATGTTCTGTAAATGAGCTACTTGCAGTATGTCGTAGTTTTATAAAGATACAGATTTCTGCAGGAAACTTGTCTTGGATTTTTTTTATCTAGAGGCAAGCATTTACCAGTCCAAGTACTTGGACTGTTTGGCTGTAAATGTCTTATGTCACAGCAATGTGAACTGAGGCTAAATAAAGTCTAAATCTTCAGACCTGCTTCCTCTCTCCACCACCCTTTGCCTACACTGTCCTGTAAATCTTGGTCCAGAAATGATCACATTTTTTTTAAATCTCATGTTATACTCATAAATACGAGTTTGCACGATGAGCACATTAAACATTATGTAAATGCTTTAGCAAAACCAAAGCTTTTATTCGAAAAATATTGCTTAGTCACTGGAAATCACACAAGACTCCATGACTAATTTGACTTGTCAAATTGACATGGCTGTGCTTGACTGTGGATATCCAAGTTACCTTGGAATGATGTCAGGTATCTCTGCACTGTACTGCTTCTCTAGATAACTTCCAGAGGCCTCTCAACCATTCTGTGATTCCATGATACATTGTACAACAGCAGTTTAAAAATGGAATCCCTTACAGATCAACAACCTTTCTATCTACTCTTTGTTTGAAAGCCATCATTCTCTTTCTTTATTGAATAAAGACCAGGCATTATTTTTACTCCATCTTCATCTAAGGCACTACTCCTATGGGACTTCCTTGTTCTTAAAAAATAGTGTTAGGGAACAGTGTTTCCCAATGGTAGAAAGTTTACAAAGCTAGCAAAAGTTTGTATTTCCTCTATTAAAATGTGTTGCTTCTGCCCTGTAGGACTTGAGAAGCTCTGCAGGATCTTCTTAAACTGTTGGAATAATTTATATATGCATTTTTAGTTCACAGTCAATTAACATGATGTGCTCAGTTAAGACTAAGCTCCAGTTATTGTTTGCCATTTTTTGGCTTTCTTGTATGCACCTAACTCCTTAAAGTCAAATGTATAGTCTAAGTTATTCCAATTGTGAAATGCATTGTTTTACTTCTTACAAAGTAAGACTATTTATTAAACTAAAAGGAACCAAGTTATTATTGTTGCATAGCTTGAAAGAAGTTTGGAATTTTGGTATTGTGAATCAGGTTGTTGCAAAGGTAAGGGATGATCTTGACAGATCTTAATCAAGATTAATTTGTATGTCTTATTCAGCTACATTTCACTTTTACTTAATGGTATTCAAGATGCACGATTAAATTTTCCATAGGTTTACATGTGATATATGTTACATATAAATTAAGTCTACCAGAGAAGACAAAGATATGGCACCTGGTTTGCCAAAGCAACATGAGCATCTCCGAAAGGAGAAATGATAGGCAACAGTGTAATGGGGAGAAGGATTGAGACCTCTTAATATATTCCTACTTTTACTAATCCTAGGAGTCTGAGGGGAGATATGCATCACACAGAGATTCCATGATTGATCTAAGAAATATTTGTCTTCCTAAGCTTAGCATGCTTAACCATTAAGAGGATAACTTTGCTGAACTTCAATGTGGAAAATAAAGGAAAATAAAACATTTTCTTAGGTAGGAGTTTTATAACTAACATGGCTACCTGGTAGTATGTTTCAGATTAGAATCATAATGTACAGGCTTTGGCTGCTTAACTTTATTTTTGCTCAGATATAGTGAAATTCTACACTACACATCAATAAAACCCACACAAATGTCTATTAAATGACAGTTACAAAAAGTTCTGAAAATCAGGCTCAAATCTTGACAATTTCTCTGCAGCATTTTTGTCCAAGTAATTCTCTTGCATTGAAAGTTTCACTAATAATAATCACAATAAATGCAAGAGTCAAACTGAAGCTCTAAAAGAACAAATAACAATAATCGTTTCACACTTTCCGTGAAAAGGTTAGTGCAATCAAGACTGCAATGTTTTTTCTTCCTTTTTTTTCCCAGGATCATGATGAAAAGAAAAATCTTTTCAGCCTCAGTAAATATAGACAGGAAAATAGTTATGTTTTGCAAAAACATGGCAAACTGGAACAGGACCTTTTGACCCAGGATTACGGAATCTTGATGAATCTCTCCATATAGATACTTGAAAGGACTCTACTAGGGTATATTTAGATCATGTGTTAGGTGGTCCCAGATCTGAAATCACAGACTCACACAGAATCACAGAATGACCAGGTTGGAAGAGACCCACCAGATCATCAAATCCAATCATTCCTATCAAACACTAAACCATGCTCCTTAGCACCTCATCCACCCATGCCTTAAACACCTCCAGGGAAGGTGAATCAACCACCTCCCTGGGCAGCCTCTGCCAGTGCCCAATGACCCTTTCTGTGAATTTTTTTTTCCTAATGTCCAGCCTAAATCTCCCCTGGTGAAGCTTGAGGCCATTCCCTCTTGTCCTGTCCCCTGTCACTTGGAAGAAGAGGCCAGCACCCTCCTCTCTACAACCTCCCTTCAGGTAGTTGTAGAGAGTAATAAGGTCTCCCCTCAGCCTCCTCTTCTCCAGGCTAAACAACCCCAGCTCTCTCAGCCGCTCCTCATAAGACTTGTTCTCCAGCCCCTTCACTAGCTTCATTTCTCTTCTCTGGGCATGTTCCAGAGCCTCAACATCCTTCTTGTGGTGAGGGGCCCAGAACTGAACACAGGATTCAAAAAGCAGTCTCACCAGTGCCAAGTACAGAGGGAGAATAACCTCCCTGGACCTGCTGGTCACGCCATTTCTGATACAAGCCAGGATGCCATTGGCCTTCTTGTCCACCTGGGCACACTGCTGGATTAAATGATTAAATGAAATTAAATGAAATGGATTAAAGAGTATTTATTATCCTCTTTACCTTCTTTCTTTCTATCTTTTACTCTCAGTACATCATATTAACAAGGATCCCAGCATAACAGGAATACCTAATATTCTATAACATAAACATTTTACCAAAACAATGGAGCTTGTGAAATAGAAGGATTTAAGCAAGCTGTGCAGGGCAGAAGAATTAAAGTATGTGTTCCAATAATAAAGACCTTAAATTCAAGTTATAAGAAGCCCTTTCATAAATAATACTTATTGATTGAAGGCCTCTGTTTTCATGCATTTTTATCAGAGTACAAGGTACACAGGAGATAATGCTAAAAAGGAAAGCCAAAAAAAGGAAGGAAAAATAGAAGAAAAACAAGACAGAGATGGGTTTGGGCAGAAGATATCTGTGAGATTGTTTTGATTCCATGCATTTTTTTTACAGCTGAACTCAAACAGCCTGTCTGCAAGCTTCTACAGAAAGCAGGAATACTTTTCCCCTACTCATATTTGATTTCTTATGCTGGTTGTACTGCCAAAATATTATATATGTGGGAAGAGGCCAAGAATAAGTGTGATGAATTATATTATCATGACAAGAAGAATTGGATTTAACTTCCAAGAATAGTATGTTCTTTAGGGATTGTTTTAGACAACCTACAGAAATCAGGAAGAGATTGTTCAAACATATACATTTTTAATTCCTCTTATTTCTTTGGGTTATTTTGATTGTCTCCATTTCCAATGCAGATTATATGCAGCTATGCACAACTTTTTTTTTTTGTTTTCACAAAAGCAGTATGTTACAAAACACTTTTTCTTTAATTCTTTTCTTATACTGTATAGCTATAAAATGGAACCAATGTAAATCTGTGATTTCTCAAATTAAAGAAAATGAGAGCATAGCTCTTATATTGGGAAACACTGCACTCCACAGCCTTATAAATGAGAAGAGGTTTCTGTGGTCTTAGAGGATAGTCAGCAGAACTCCATTTATATTAAATGCAATCCCCCTAAATACCATATTTGATGAGGAATTGGATATGTTTTATAGATGTTACCTAAAGAAAGTGCAGTATTTCAAGTTAATGATTTAATCTTTGAAATAGTTCAACTACAAATATTAAATTGTTTAAGAGTAGTAATTTTAAAGTGGGTATCATAAATAACAACATATGGCATCACTGTGAGTACAAAGTTGTATTAATTCCTGAGGCTCCAATGTCATTCATAAACCTCTCACAGTTTATGACTGCAGCTGAGTTCTTGAGTGAAATATAGCCTTGTGTTTACTCCAGGGCTATCTATTATGCTGCATGTTATTCAAATGTATTCTAGTGTTGATCCTCATGCTTTGTCTTTGAATTGTTCTCCTCCAATCATTAAAACAAGCTTGTAACTTTTTCCCTTAATATATGAGTCCTCAAATTTTTCATGAGAAGGAACACATCTTAATGGAGATACTCCCTTATTGATGCCACAAATCACATACTCCACCAATTCAAGGCCTTTCAACATTCATGACTGGAGTAAAGGGAGCAATTTTATATGGAGAGGAAGATTTAGGGATGTTTAACTCAGTTTTTCAGTGGGATAAGAGAAAACAATTCTGAGTGGCCAGCTGGCTTTCCACCGATCAACATTGATTCATGAAGTCTAAATAATGCTATTATACCTCCATTTCCTTCTTGACATGGACCTAAACATAAAGCTTCTGGAAAGAAGACTCATCAGACTAGCAGAGACAGCACAAAAAGTTCCTGGTGCAGGGGCCTCCTACAAACACCTAAGAATTCATACTGACCTGATAGAATTGTCATACGAAAAAAAGCATTAACTGAGAGGCAGGAAAAGAGAAGATATTGTCATGTGATATATTGCAGCACTGTTTATGAAGGTGGTATGAACTAGAATAGCATGTTTGAATGTTTTCGAATGTCTTCTGAAAATTATGTTAAGGATCAATATAGCTTTGTTAAGGGAAGATCTGTCCTGTTTCATTTTTCTGTCAGAAATATTATCGGAGGTCTACTGTAAAGCTGGCAGAAGGACTCTGAATTCATTCTACTAAATTGAAGTGTCTTGGATCGGGAAAAAAAATAATAGAATGCAAACTGACCACACTAGCAGTAAGCATTCAATTTCTATCTTATGATAATGTATTTTTTTTAAGCCACAAAAGTTTGCTGAAAGCGATAGAAGAGTAATGTTCCTGTCCTGAATAACTTAAAAATGAGGTGATAGATGAACAGTGAAAAGCACTTTTGACTGACTTCTGAAAGATAATTTAGTGGCCTGTATTCCATTAAAGAATTTCCGTAGGACTTGATGAATGCAATCTCTTCCTGCTATTTTGCAGTTCTGTCACTCCAGTTTGAGTAATCACTCATTATTTTAGCTTCTGCCTATTTTTGCAAATTCCATATTCTTAGGAACATTCCCATAAAATAAAACCAACTGGTGTTTAATGGCCCACACGTGGGCTAATCCCTCAACCTTCAGAACTGGGGGCCTGAGGCAAATAACCTATGGGAAAGGATAGATCCCTTGTATGCTTTATCTCCCAGACTGTATCCAAGAATTATCTGGGAGACTGCCAGTTGGCATGGAACCAACTAATCTCTATTCTAGTATCAATACTCTATGTCCAGAGCAAAGAAAATATTTACAAGTGTGGACTGGAAAGGGATGTACTGCAGGTAAGTTGTCTGCATCTGCAGAAACACTTATCCTATTCCCTTCCACATTCCTTACAGTAGCACTTACTGTCTTTCTACTGTAAGAGAACAATACTAACCCATATTTAGTCTTAACATTTTGAGTTGTAGTCCTTCTGGTTCTTCCAGCATCCCCTGCAGAGCTCTTGGTATCCTTACCAAATATTTGCTCTAACTTGTCAAAAAGAGCCTGAAAATCAGGGGACCTTCTCTGTTTTTTTCTGGTTCTACCCGTGCCAGTGAAGTTGTAAATTGATAAAGGAGATATTCATGTGGCTGTGGAATTCTTTTCAAACCCTATTATCTACATAATTATCTAACTCTTTTCAGTTTTTATTCTTTGCACAATTTCATAGAATCATAGACTCATAGAATGGGTTGGGTTGGAAAGGACCTTAAGTATCATTTAGTTCCAGCACCTCTGGCATGTACTGGGACACCTCCCAGTAGACGAAGCTTCTCAAGGCCCCATTCAGCCTGGTACATCAATAACTTCTATGGGAAACCTGTTCCAGTGCCTAACCATCCTCATCATAAAGAATTTATTCCTAATGTCTAATCTAAATCTTCCCCCTTCTAATTTGAAGCCATTGCACCTTGTCCTGTCACTACATGCCCATGTAAAAAGTCCTTCCCCAGCTTTCTTTGTAGACGCGCTTCAGGTATTGGAAGGCTGCCACAAGGTTTCCTCAGAGCATTCTCTTCTCCAGGCTGAACAATCCCAACTCTCTCCAGCTGTCCTCATAGTAGAGGTGCTCCAGCCTTCTGATCATTTTTGTGGTCCTCCTCTGGACCTGTTCTAGCAGTTCCATATCATTTTAATTCTGAGAATGCCAGAACTAGACACAGTACTCTAGATGGGGTCTCATCAGTGTCATTGCACAGCCTATTCTGAAGTCACAGATTGCTCTGACCCAGGTATAGCATCTTACACTTGGCCTTGTTAAATCTCATGAGGTTCACACAGGCCTACTTCTCCAGCTTGTCCAGGTCCCTCTGGATGACATCTAGTCACTCCAGTACGACAACTCAACCAGTCAGCTTGGTGTCATCTGCAGACTTACTGAGGATGCATTTAATCTCACTGTCTATATCACTGATGAAAACATTAATCAGCACTTGTCCCAGTACAGATCCCTGTGGGACACCAGTTTTCACAGATCTCCCTCTGGAGATTGACCACTACTCTCTGAATATGACCATCCAACCAGTTCCTTATGCATCAAACTGTTCACCCATCAAATCCATATCTCTCCAATTTAGAGAGAAGGATTTTGTGAGGGACAATGTCAAAGGCTTTACAGAAACCCAGATAGATTGCATCCATTGCCTTTCCCATGTCCCCAACATAGAAAGCCACTAGGTTGGTCTGGCAGGACTTGCTCCTGGTGAAGCCATTCTGGCTGTCTTGGATCACCTCCTTGTCCTCCATGTGCTTTAGCATTGCTTCTAGGAGAATGACTCTATAACTTTTACTAGCATCTGTGAGATCTGGGACACCTCTGAAGTGTGGCAGTAGAGGTCATTCCTCTCATATCGTCCCATTATGACATCTCCACGAAATAACTCTGACCAACACCTTTGTCATTTAATAGCCTATGTACTCATATGGACTTCTGTCTACCTTGATCTTTCTCTCTTTAGAGAGTATTTGTTTTTGTGATGGTTATTCATCCCATATTCTGATGCTTTGTTACTGTAAAAATATCTAGACTACAGCATTCAAGTCTGTTGATTCACTCAGACATTGCCACATTCTATGGTCTGCCCATTAAATAATTATCATTTTAGAAATAACATTTTAACGATTAAAATCCTGCTCTTATGAAATCTTACAAATAGCTGTGCTATTAGAAATCTCACCATGTGAGGAATCTTTTTCTGTAGCTCAGCAAAACATGGCAGAGCAATCAGCCTTAGAAACACAACGTAGTAGGTGTAATTAATCA
This sequence comes from Clamator glandarius, assembly GCA_033459285.1. NCBI lineage: Eukaryota > Metazoa > Chordata > Aves > Cuculiformes > Cuculidae > Clamator > Clamator glandarius. The sequence goes on from JAUNZM010000105.1 coordinate 4,109,418, forward strand.
TTACATAGTTCAAAATAATAGCTTATAGTAGGAAAAACATGGTCATCACCTAAAATCCAAAGGTTTGGTTTTCTATATTCCTGTAAAATCAATATCATTTACCATTTATCCTGTTAAGAAAGATGAAAAATTTCTCAAACATGCCATGATTAAAGGAGGCATACATTTTTCAGTTCCTTGACTATAACACTATACCATTGGAAGATTACTCGTAGATTACAGTCTACGAGTTGCCTATAAGCATCAATATTACTATTAGGGGATGAAGAATTTTGAAAGAGACTTTTGATTAAGCTAACAGTTTTTTTCCAGAGCAAAGGTCAGAAACTTTATGGAGTTACTCTTCTCCTCTGCTAACTTACAGTGAATGATAAAATTGCTTCCTGTGTACTGTGCTATTTCTACAGTTGATCATGAATTGCTGCCCTAAATAATGAACTAAAAATATGAGTTCATTTCTGTACTGTATTATGAATGTGTTATCGTCACAGCATGTAGTTACAATCATTCACAGTGTGAACATGGGGTCTGAATAGTAAATTGTCCTGTAAACAGTCTTCTCCTGTGAATTCATGAATTTCCAATCTTACCTCTCATAATGATTAATACTGTATTGCCATTTAACTCTCAGGTCATTCAGCAGAACAGCCACCATACCTCAGAATTCATGGAACTGAAAAAGCACTTACTAAAGAATGAAAATAAGGTCGTATGACAATGTAATTAATGAATATTATATCTTTATAGAATGAAGATGCAGACAATAAATATAAGAAATTATAAAAAAACAATCTACTACAGTTGTTGAGAGGAAAATTAAAAAACTAGATTTTCAGAGTGAGACAAAAATGTCTTTATAGAGTCATTTGGTACCATTCCTACTGGGATAGTTTCCCATAGACAGGGATGAAATATCTACAGGGGAAGAAAAGAATAAATACTGCATTATTAAGACATTTTTGTACTAGTAGTTGGAAGATTCATACTTCGCAAGACTGAGTGTTCAAATTTTAGACACAAATTTGTTCCTGTCTATTAATCCATAATGACAATGTCTACATCACAAATAAAGATGTCTTCAGTGAACTTTGAGGTGGGAAATTTTCTGTTTTTTCCCTTGAGCTATACTTGTTCTTTACGAAATCGGTACTTGTTCTATGCAAAAGACATTCAGCAAAATGACTTATCTGAATTCTAGATTACACCCTCGATGTTTCAAAGAAGAATATAAAACTGAGTGCTGCTACACTTTGCCCAGTTTCCAGTGTTGAATTATCTGAGAAAAATATGTTGTTTTTTTAAGTTATTTTCCCCTTTTTTAATTCCTCTTGCAAAATACAACTGCTTTTTCCAATAACCTAGACAGAATCGTGCATGGTCACAACTTAGAAGGCCATCAGATTTGCTAGGCATAGAGGTAAGAATGACTGGCATGTAGTTTCCCTCAATAGATGGGTATTCTATAGCAGACATAAATCCTGTAGCAGATATGCCCCAGTTCCAGCCGGGGAAGCATTAATTTCCTGGTTTTAGTAGGGAAGGGTTAATTTTCACTAGACACTAGATTATTCGGGGCAGGTGACCGGACTGGCCAAAGGTATATTCCATGTATCAGTGTCATGTCCAGTATACGTAACGGAAGGTGGTCAGCCAGGTGAGGTGGGTGGCAGCATGGCTGGGCAGCAGATCATGGCTTGGGAGAGCATGCAGTGACACCTATTTTGTATACTCTTATATTGTTATTATAGTTATGTTTTTCTTTGCTGCCCTATTAAACTGTTCTTATCTAACCCACATGTTCCATCTCCTTTATTTCTGATTCTCCTTCCCATTCCACTGGGGCAGACAGGAGGGAGGTGTGACTGAGCAGTTGTGTGGTTCTTTGTTGCCAGTCTGAGACTAGACCAAACAGCCATGTGGTTTAGCTTGTGGCTAAACCATGACCAGATTTTATTTAGGAGACTCTTTAGAGTATGTGAAGTCTTAGTATAAATGAAATACTTTGATCAAGGCAGAAATATATATAAGATACAGGTTATGATTTATTTTGACATAAGCAGGAATGAGAGGTTTTGGAGTCTCCTTCTCCAGAGATATTCAAACCCCCCTTGCACAAATTTCTGTGCAACCTGCTATAAGTGAACCTCCTTTAGCAGATTTAGCAGAGCATTTGGACTAGATGATCTCCAGAGGTCCCTTCCAACCCCTACTGTTCTGTGATTCTGTGAGAGTGTCACTCAAGGGCTCTGTCTTTGCCACAGTACAGTCTCCATGTTTCCCATGGCACTTTCCTGCAACTTCTCATTAGATTGAAGTGATGTGGAGTTACTGCTTCAGTTTGCATTGGCATCAGTTTCACACTAATTTTGAGTTAGTTCTGAGGTAAGTAAAGTATGCTGCCGCCTCCTTCTGGAATACCAGAATTACATGAAAATGCATTAGCTTGTGGGTTAGCTTAGGATAACACAATATGAGAGTCCATTTATTTATAAAACATTACAAAAGAAAGAATGAAGCCATAAAGCATTCCTGATTTGTTCTCTTCCTTTAATGAACTTCTAGATCAAAAGCAAAATCAACATACGTCCTGTTCATAAGTTATATAGACAGTAAGTGACAGATTCTACTGCCAGTTGCTTCACTTTGAGCAGTAACTTTTATCTTAGAGAATGCTGTTGATGTTGGAATAGCATTTGAGATACTTAAGGGTAACAGAATCCTGTATTTATGCAACACTGTTCCAGATTCAATCTGATCTCTTCTGTTCATCACTGTGTATGTAATATTTATGTATCTTGTGTAAGAGACAGCAAGCAACTATAAAGCATGAAAATCTAGTTTCAGTTACAACATATCTGCAGGATAATCTGTAAAGTTTGAAACACAACAACTTGTTTCCCTAATGCCCTGACCGAGTCTAGCCAGCCTTATTCTTAAACTGTTATCCTCTTTACTCTCAAGTGAGAAAGTATGAGGGCTGCAAGTCCCTGAGCATGTCTGACAAGCAAAGCATCATCTGAGAGGAAGAAGAATGAAAAAGGTCAGACTGCTTTGGGTAGCTGAGACCACGAAGGTCTACTTTGAAGTGGTTTATAGAGAGAATGGCTATAGGCAACAAATGACACCTTGGTTATCAGTACTGAAACTGTAATATTCTCATTCTTATTGTCTTTGTCTATCTATAAATTACTACTGTAGAAAAATAAGCTAGATGAGGGGAATAGAATTAAATATTTAACGTCCTATTTAACTGTTCAGTTGTTGTTCATTTGTTAGTTTTTAATTACATCTGATTCCTGTAAAAGAAGGAAATCAACTTAGTCTTTTGAGGAGAGACTTAAGAAGTGGTGTTCAGTAAAAAACTTTTTAAGATGGGATTAGTTGCTATCTGAAGTTGCCTGGCACTCTTCATCAACTGTAGAGAGAATCTAAACAATTCCCCTTTAAAAGATGGTTAATTTATATGAAATAAACTTTCTCCTCTATAACTTACTTGTTCTTTTCATAATTTGTTTGGCCAAAATAATCCACAATTCATGCATAATGCCATTGTGCTTAGATATTTGAAGCTTTGGACCATATTATGTGATATCAATTTTATAAATATTTTGTTGTTATTGTTGGCATAGAGAGTAAATATTGGGCCAAAATACTGGTAGTCTGAAAATCCAGGGATCAGATTAGAAATTCTAAAGTCTTGATAGAATTAAAACAGTCCAGGAACTTCAAGGGCAAGAAGTAAAGCTTCTGTATACATGTCAGTATGGCAGATGAAGTTGCTAGACCATCATATTTGAGAAGTCATGGCAGTTCAGAGAAGTTCCTACTGACTTGAAAAGGGGGAACATAACTCCCTTTTTTAAAAAAAGGGAAAAGCAAGACACAGGAAACAACAGGCTGGTCAGTCTCACCTCTGTGCCCAGCAACATGATGGAACAGACCCTCCTGGAAAATTTGCAGAAACATATGGAAAATGAGGAAGTGATTAGTGATGGCCAACATGGCTTCACAAAGGGCAAATCATGCCTGGCAAATCTGGTGGCCTTCCATGATGGGGCTACAGTGCTGTCTGGTAAGGGAAGACTGCCTGATATTGTGTACCTGGACTTGTGCAAAGCATTTAATGCAGCACAGCATGACATCCTTGCCTCTAAATTGGATAGACATGGATATGATAAATGGACTGCACGGTGGATAAGGAGGTGGCTGGATGACTGCAGTCAAAAGTTGCAGTTAATAACTCGGTGTCCAAACGGAGGCCTGTTTCTAGTGATGTTCATCAGGGTTTTGTATTGGGACCAGCTCTACTTAATATCTTTCTGGTAGACATTGTCAGTGGGATTAAGTGCACCCTCAGCAATTTTGCCAATGACTCCAAGTTGTGTGATGTTGTTGACACAAGGAAGAAAGGGTGCCAGCCACAGGGACCCTATGAGAGGCAGGCCTATGCGAATCTCATGATGTTCAACAAGGCCAAGTGCAAGGTCCTACACCTTGGCAGGCACAATCCTAAGCACAGATAAAGGCTGGGTGGAGAATGATGGAGAGTAGCCCTGCAGAGAAGGACTTGAGGGTACTGGCGATGAAAAGCTCAACATGACCCAGCAATGTGTGTTTGCAGCCAGGAAAGCCAATCATATCCTGGTGTGCATCAAAACAAGAGTGACCAGTAGGTCAAGGGATGTGATTCTCCCCCACTACTCCACTCTCCTGAGTCCCCGTCTGGAGTACTGCGTTCAGTTCTGCAGTCCTCAGCACACGAAGGACATGAACCTATTGGAGTAAGTCCAAAGAAGGGCAACAAAGATGATCAGAGGGCTGGAGCACCTCTCCTATGAATACATGCTGAGAGAACTGGGGTTGTTCAGCCTGGAAAAGAAAAGTTTCTAAGGGACTCTTACAGCAGACTTCCAGTACTTAAGGAAGGCAATATGAAAGCTGGAGAGTGACTTGTTACAAGGGCCTGTAGTGGGACCTCAAGGGATAATAGCTTTGAACTGAAAGAGTGTAGATTTTTATTAGATATAAGGAAGAGATTCTTTACTGCGAGAGTGATGAGGCACTGGAATAGAGCACTGTGTATGTCCCATCCTTGGAAGTGTCACTTTTACTTGACCTGAATAGGTTTTTGTGTTTATAAGTCAGGCAACTGCTAAAAAATAGCTCATGAAATCCCAGCAGATGTGATTTAGACACATCATTTTTATTCATTTTAATGGAATTTGTTTATTTAGTGTTCAGCACTAACTTTTTGTGTTTAATAAAATCAAAATGTACTCAGATGTAAAAAATATAAATAAAAGAGGGGCTTGTAGTAATTTAGAAATTGTTTTGATAACATTTTTGTTATTCTTATGCAAATACTTAATTAGAAAAGTAAATTCAAAGTGGTTTGTAAACAAGATAAATATGGTGAAAAAACTAATTATCATAACAGAACATCTGTAGTAATAATAATCTGAAAAATACAATGTTTAGCATTCTAAAATCTACTCTGAAACAGTACTCTGAAAAACTAAAATAGTAATAGAAGCTTTGAGATTAAAGTGGGCAGCAAATTAGTATGCTTATTTTGCGATTTAGCCTACAATTTTTCTCTAAAACACTACTTGGAAACTTTTTAATTATCTTTAAAAAAAAATTCAATATAATGAGGAGGGAGCAAATAAGGGAAATTGTTTTAAAAGTTTTACTTTGATAGTTTGTCTGCACAAAGATAAAGAATTGTGTGATAACTTTTTAAAACTGTCAGAAGAGCTAGCTAACATCACAGAAAGACATGTAATGTGTAGGAGATGAAGAAACTAAGAAGTGTAGGCCAAATATCTTGAAAAGTTTCTTAGCTCAAAGAATTCCTAAGCAATGGAATTTCCTCTCAAGGTAAGTTTTTAGATTTCATTGTTTTAATCTACATAATTACAAGAGTTACTACGTGAAACTTTCTAACAGTTGTGAAAAAGCCCAAATTTCTTCATAATAATAAACTACTAAACTTAACTATCGTGGTTGCCTGTGAGTGTTTTCAAAGGTGTATATGTAGAATTCAAAGAGAGAGGCTCCAATTTTATGTCTCTGCAAAACATTGGACATATTCTCTGACTTTAAAACATCAGTGAAAAAGCTCTATGTTTTTTATCCAATTTTCATATTATTTAAATGGAAAATGTGATATTAATAGTACCAAAAAGAAACCATGTCTGACAATGTGGCAGCTAGAAACCAGCTATAATATAATTAGAAATTTCATAAAATCCATATATACATAGCCATTTATCTTGCAGGGATCCTGCTGTTTTTTTCATTTCTGTTACTTTTTTTTTTTAAATAAAGTAATATTGTTTCAGTCAGCTGACTGAAATCCTATAGGAATTTAATGGAATAAGTATGACTTCAGTTACTGATATTATAGAGTACTAGTAGACTATAATCATATTATCAGGTCAGTAGAAATATTTTTTCTGAGTGAATACTGGAAGCTAACTACTGCAATAAATCACCTTTTCTCAGTGTAGCAAAACCAATACACATGAGGTCAAATGTATCATAGCAAATACAATAAAAAAATGGTAGCTTACTCATGAGATATGAGGATTATATATCTTGCCCACTTCAGTGTGACTTCATTCATTCTGCCTTTATAAAAAATGAGCATTTGATTATAATCTCATGAGGTTTTTAATAGAAATTTTCTTCTTGTTCTCTTTCTCCTTAGTATTCCCAAGCACTTAGTATCATTGCATTGGAACCACAATAAACTAGCAGTATGGCAATTGCTATGACACATCCAAAGGCAGAATGCAAATAACTTTTCTGTTTGGCATAAGAGAAGGCAACACACAGTAACCACAGCCAGTATTCACTGGGCATAAAATAAGCCCTGGCAGCCTTAGCTGCAGTGAGGGAGACCAGTCAAGAAGAAAGGACATGTTCCTAACTCAACAGTCATTTTATTTCACCTATTTTGTCTCTACAGCTTTAGAACATCCTGAAGTAACATGAATGGCTGTCATCTGCAATTAAGAGGACTAAAATGGAATACAGAATTTTACTCACCTAACTGAAGCCGTTTAGATTTAGACCAAGCTGGTTAGGCCAGCTTGGAATAGACTAGAGTGCCTGTCAAAATACTTTTTATGGAAGGGCTTTCAAAAGCCATGTGTCCTAGGTTTGGCTTACTGTCCTGATTTCAGCTGGGATAGAGTTAATTTTCTTCTTAGTAGCTGGTATAGCACTGGTTTTTGGATTTAGTATGAGAATTATGCTGGTAACATACTGATGTTTTTAGTTGTTGTTAAGTAGTGCTTCTATTAAAACAAAGGCTTTTCAGATTTCCATGCTCGCTAGTGAGCAGATACACAAGAAGCACGAGGGAGCATAGCCAGGACAGCTGACTCAAACTGACCAGAGATATTTCATACCACATGACGTCATGCTTAGTATATAAACTGGAGAGAGTTGGACAAGGGATTGCAATCACTGCTCAGGGACAGGCTGGGCATTGGTCAACGAGTGATGAGAAATTGCACTGTATATCATTTGTTTGGTATATTCTTTTATAATAATAATAATAATAATAATAATTTTTATTATTATTATTATTATTATTATTATTATTATTATTATTATTATTATTATTATTATTATTATTATTATTATTATTATTATTATTATTCTCTCTTCCTTTGCTGTCCTTCAAACTATCTTTCACTCAATCCCCAAATTCTAGTTTTTTCCCATTCTCCTCCCCAATCCATGAAGAGACAGGGATGAGGGGTGGTGAGCGAGTGCCTGCGTGGTGCTAAGTTGCCATCTGGAGTTAAATCATGACAGCTTGATAATTTTATATGGATTTTTAAATGAAGTCCTAGCCTTTGCCTTACTGAACACAGCTCTATCTGCACAGACTGCTTTTGCAGATTGCATCCTCCTTTTGTATTTTCAGTTTTCATACAAAAGGAAAATGAATATTTCAAACATATTCTTATTTAAACATACTTATTTTGTTTATGCTATATTACCTTGGACTAAGATAAAAAAAAATGTGAAGAGACAGTTATAAAAATTGTTTCAAGCAGTCCGATTAAACTGGAAGTAATTTAAGCTATCTCTCTAGCTAACTAGCTAATAGTTCCTTTTGCAGCAAAAAAATACGTAAATACTCCACGTGAAGTAGCAAGTTCCATAGTTTGGATGGCCAGCATTAAATTCTTTTTTTAAAAAAACATGAAAACATATACACAAAAAGGAGTCACCTAAGCACAGTGGAAGATACTGCATCTTCCTGCAAAGAACATCCTGTTTCATTTCACTGTGACAGATGCAATGACCTCTATGAGCCAGGTTAATTTGATGCAAAATTGATTGTCACTGTAGAGCCATCAGTGTTGAAATATGTAATTGATGGTTAGTAATTTAATGTGCCTTTCAGAAAACCGAATATAAAATATGAATTAAAATCTTAGAAAAACATCATCTCTAAATAAATAGTTCATATCTAAAATCTCCTTAAATACTGAATAAGTCTTGGGGTTTTGTGGGTGTTATTACAATGCTTTCAAATGTAAAAACATGTAACCATGGGGCACAATATATTATCAAAGCAGTTCTCCCAACCATTATCCTGTGTTCTACAGACATAAATATTTTCTTGTTAACGAGATTTCTGCCTATGTGCATGTCTTATATTCCTGTTGAACAATTTACACCCAAGTTTTATCCTCCTGATAATATTCCTAGTTACTCAAAACACAATCATGTTAGTTATGTCTAAATCATATGCTGGATAAATGCCAGTGTTTGAAGAGTGCACTCTGCAGTAGGGAGTACAAAACAAGCCTGATGTTTGTTTGTGAGAAATAATATATAAAAGCATGTTATCATAAAAAGTACGTGTGTAGCATGCAGTGTCTAGGGACAATAATTATTCCTGAATGTTTCAAGATCCTTCACTATTTTTACTTTTATTTTCCACAGGTATTTGTATAGAAGAAAGCCTTTTTAAAAGTGTATGAATATATACAGAAAATCAACAGACAAAAAATTCACCAATTAGAAAATTAAATTGTCACCAAGTAGGTCTTGCTTGATGGTTAAGTAATAGCTAGAATAGAACTTCATTTGAGCATTGAATGGTGAATGGGAATGAGGACAAGAGAAACCGTAAGAAAGTAGGACCCTTAGACAGAGGGCATGTTCTGGGTATTGATCTCATTTGTGTGGTCTGCAATTAAATAACCCTCAGAAAATGAACCTGAATGCAATGTAAACACATCCAAATGGCTTCTAGTCATGTGGATTTAAAAATAAAAATTAATAACTCATCTGTGAATCCCAAATTAAGTCATGGGCCCAGTTTACCTCTGAAGTGAGAAGGAAGAAGTAGCCATATGATGTCTCAAACTAAAAAGTCAGCAACATGTGTACAGTTTATTTCTCTGTATGTCATTAATATTGAACATTTGTGATATTTGCATAGCATACTAGAGTAGGAATTCACTAAACATGAGTTAGAAGGAAACCAACACAAAACTCAGGTTGTGTTGGCTGGAAAAGCAAACGTATTGAAGATGGATATGGTATTATTGCAGCCAAGGGAGTGTATTTAACGAGTTCCAATGTGAGCTATGACCAGAATTACCAATTAAATCTATATATTTCAGTCCTGATTCCAATTTCCATAAATTTCTGTTATTATAAATGATATTTTCCTTATATGCCTACAATGGATAGTGCACCTACCGTATTAGAGTAGTACTTGGATGTCAAGGTATATTTGGATGAATTTTTTTTAGCAGTTCATCAGAACCTTGCACTGCTAAGATTATTTCTAGGAAGCTGTAAGAACAGAACCCTGATATTTCAGTGAATTTTGTACTATTGGGGAATTGGAAGAATTTTGTGTTATCGTCTTTGGAAATAGCAAAATTGCTTATAATTTCAAACTTTTAAACGTGTTGCAAAAAGCTAGAGGAAACCGCTCACTGTTTAGAGCCTTCAAATTAAAAATATACAGTACAATTAAAATATATTTGAAATATAACATTGTTTCAAAGGATTCCTTATTTTCCTTTGATTTGCAAATCTGACTGGCATGGCATATTGTGTTGTCGCCCTGCCCTGGCCCATTTAATATGTTTCCCCCCATTCTCCGGCCTACATTCTGATCCAGGGAAAGCCAGGCACACCTAGGGAGACAATTTGCTTCCCAACAGCCTTGTATACCTGCTATTTGGATCATAACACAAAGGGGATGATAAGCAGAACTGTACAAGTTGGTGAGTTCTGGTACAACTGGAACTTGTGCAGCTCCTGGAAGGTATCGGAAATGCCTCATCTGAGTTGTAGCCCATGGAAACATATTAATCAAAGTAATTCATCTCAGGATCCTATATTCAAGGTCCTATGGAAGGCATTTTGAGCTCTTCTGGATCAATGGGCTAGAATGCCTCTCAGGAGTAGCATGCAGATCATCCTCTGACAAAGCAGACAGAAAGGCCAAAGCAAACATCAGACATAAAAAAGGCTCAATTACTTCCTGTTAAGGAATGTCAAATTGTGAGTCATTTTCACTAAACCTAAGAACAGGTAAATTTACTTGCAGGTTAACCTCTCTCTCCCTATGTGTGTTTAAACAGACACATATATTTGTGGGTGTGCATATCCAAATACCACTGTGTGCATAAATATCCATATACAATTTTGTGTGTGTATAGCCATGTGATTTTGTACTTGTGTGCGTGTGTCTTGATTTAGGATACTGTGCAGTAAGATAGCCTCATTTTTGAACCTTTAATTAAGTCGCTACTTTGATCATATCAAATCACTTTTAATCATCTTGTTAAATATTAAATCGGTTAATGATTAATTGCTGATAGAATCCTAGCATGTAATCTACATATAAATCATTAATAAATTCCAAATTGCTGCTAAATCTTAGTGTAAATAAATTCTTTCAGCAACACACATATTCTTTAAGCCCAGTTACTGCTATTGAAAACGTCAAGCAGCATGAGACACATTTTTCTCATGATGCTCGATCATTAAAATTTTGCTCAAATGGTTAGAATTCTGAAGACAGATCATTAAGAATCAATATTAATATGTTTATATTTTTATTATTATTATTTTAAGTTCTTTCTGATCAAACCCCCTTAAATGCCATTTGCTTTACATGTCTAAAAGATCAGACTGAAAAAGATGGAACCCAGTTAATGAATAAAAGTTACCTGATGATTTTCACTGAATTTATATTATTATTTTGTACTTAATATTTACTTATATAGTATATAAAAAACAAGAAAAATATATTATTTTACATTTAAAAGGCACATAAGTCAGGATGGTTTTGAAAGTCAGTTGAATCACTGTAAATATTCTCACAACTTTGTATTATATTCTGATCTTTTTTCCATTATTCAGAGATTCATTCAGTACCATACAAGTGATTAAATTAAAATTATTTGAAAACATTAACTTATATTCTTACCTTTGGAGATAGCTTTTCTTTGTGAGAGACAAGGAGACAGCAAATTGAAACTCTCTTTTTCAAATATGGCTCCTACAAAATGTAACGCTCTGTAAATTACAATTTTTTTTATATTATGCAGATGATCTTTTTGTTATTACTCATTCAAATGCATAGAGGATTGGATCTGGAAATTTATTTCCATTTTTTTATTATTTAAGACCATTTCTCTATTTAAATGTAGATCATTGCAATTTTTTGTGTCTCTCAGTGTGGTTTGGTTTATAAGTACTGTATTAGTATCATCAAAATAGGAAAATTAGAAGTAATTTGTGGTTTCCATTTGTTCACTGAATCATCAATACAGTCCTCATCAACCTCTTAAGTCTTTTGAGAAGAACATCTTGTGATAACCAGATAACTACAATAGATATTTTTATAAAAAATGTCTAGCTTACAGATGTCTAGAGTTTGGTAACTACCTCCTTACTGGTCCTGCAATAGTTGATTAATAACAGGAAAGGCTATTTGTGTGCCTACATTAAAGAGATTTTTAAAGATCCTTTTAGGTTTAATTATTGTATTGCTCCTGATGAATATTTTCACTGCTTCATATTGTAGTTTACCTATCTTCAAAATGGATCCATTGCTTGCCAATTTCTAGTCACATTTTGTAATTTACTATCGTAATGCCTGGTAGATCTTAGGCACCATCGTTAGGGTTTTTTTTTAAAAAATATGTGTTTCTAAAATCTGTTGTGTTTTAAAAAAATGAAATCTGAACCTTCAAACTGAAGTAATATCACTGATGTAAAATGGTCATTCATTTTTCTATATTAACTAAACCCTTATCAATTCATCAAAGGAAATTACTTCTAGTGGTTTAGTTGCACTACATAAGAACATTGGCTGAGAAAATAATATCTCTTTAGAGTGCCAGCAAAATACTCTCTCTTCATATATTAACTGACTAATAAAGAACTGAAAACAGTCATTGCAGTCTGTAGGTCATGTTCTGTTTCATCTAATAGGAATGAGCATTTCAGTCTGAATGATGTGTGAGATTGATGTTCATTATGGACCTTGGAATGAAGGAGTATCTACTGAAGAGACGAATGAGCATGAAATTATTGTGCACTCCATTTATAAACGCACCCTTTAAACAAACATAGATACCTACATACATGGGAGTTGTATGTTTACCAGACATTGTGATAATTACCTAATGCTGAACTATGCATATCACTAAATTCTTAAGATTTTTGATTCAGCGTGTCCTTGCCAGATCTTATTTATTCTGTTGAAGAGCTTCTAATGTTGTTTCATAATTTGTATTTAAGCAAAAGATTTTAGTAATTTTACCTAATTCTAGTCATATAAAATACCTTAGGAATTCTCAGTAGTCAGTATAAAGAAATAAACATGTCTAGAGAATGATTGATCTAATTCTAAGGTGGATATAATAAATTATTCTCTAGAGATACATCTGTCATTCTGTCAATTACAGCAGAATCGGTATGGATGGCTCCCTCAATTTTGATGCCCAGTTCTTATATTTTACATGACTATAGGTAAACTGATGTGAATTCTAGCTTTGCTATCCACATATTGATGATGGGATTGCTGAGAATTATAGAAAAGCTGAAATATTACTTTGATCAAAGTGTTACGAAAGTTAATTTTACATTTTATTCAACAAACGTTGTCCTTGTAAATCAGGAGTTTCTTTGTTCTGCTGATCAAATTAATTAAATAATTCCAAGGTGTAAAATTATTCTCTCTTTGCATAAACAGATGTAATAACTTGGCTGCAAACTTTATGTGGCTTTGGAATAATTTTTAGGGCAATCCATTGGAAATACTAACTGTGCAGTTGGCACTTTTCACACAAGACAGGATATGTAAATATTTACATGTAAATGCTGGCTTCTACATTTTCTATAGTATCTTTGCTCTACTACTGGTCCAAACCTCAACAAAGAAAAATCTAAATAAAAAATAAGATTCTTACCTTTATGGTTTATTTTTGTTGTAGAAGAAGGTTGCAGTAGCAGCATGAAAAAAAGACATGGATATTATTTTCTAAAAGTAGGCGATGTTTGGAATATGTGGATCAAAACTTTTAATATGTCAGAAGTTTTTCTCCTATTGTTTCCTTTATGTTTCAGGTAAATGTGGTTTCAAGAAGAGTATAGTAGGCTTTCTTATGATAGACTATGTATAACCTTCATGATACCATAGTTCCTTTTTCATTTGTCATCCTTGGTAGTGTTTGCGTGCTCCCATGATGATGCACAACAAGGACTAAAGAAAAAAATCACAAAGAGATGACTAGTTTAGCATGAAACGTGAGAAAATAGAATGAAGGCCACGGAAGGTTTAAGATTCTTCAGCTTCAATGGCTATAATCTCAGCATGCCAACAGCATGTTCCTTCTCAAGTCTTGTGGAGACATTATAAGAAGGAGAAAGTTTAAGAAGGAAGACGACTATGGGGAAGTGTTTGTAAATATCCATGAGACATCAAGCAAGAAAGGAAATCCCTCAGAAAACTAATGAGGAAGAGATGTTTTATATGTCAGTCAGAGGCATAAACTGATCTTTATATGGTAAAATGGAGATAACCTGTGAAGGATTTAGAAAATCACAACACATTTGCTGGCCAGGGGACCAACAGAGGCACACAAGGAGACCACCCAAACATTAAAGGTGCTGATATGTTCACAGTGTTCTGCAGAGTCATGTGTTGACAGGACCACATATACTTAAGACCAGAAAAAAAATGAGAGCTGTAGTAAGCATGGAGTAAAACAGTAACATCAGCTTCAGTGTTTCAGCTACATATGTAGATAGAAAAGACTATATCTTATAGACTCTCTGCAGAAATCTAGATATAGGTTTAACCTTGAACATCAATTTGCAGCTTCACACTACAATCATCATTGCTATTGCTAAACTAGCCATGTGAATGAATAGCATTCTTCAGCACCAAAAAACCAAACAAACAAAAAAGAAAAAACAAAAAAACCCCAAAACAGGTGGCAGGTACAGGGATTCTGACAGTGACTAAAAGTGAATTTGTCTTTTTGGTATGACTCCAATGTTACTCCACTTGCAGTAAAAACTGATGATACCATCTGGCTTTCAGTTCATCTACCTTTATTGACAGAGCATTTCTTTGAAGCCATGATCTTTTACTATATTTCTTACCAACAAAAATTCTTATGCAGTAGTAAGTAGCCATACAGTTTTTAAGTTGGAAGTCAAAGCAACTGGCTTCCAAGGACTACTTAAAAGCCTGTCTTCCAAAATTATCTCCTTTCCAATTTTTTCTTCTCTTTCCTCCCTTCCTTTGCAGGGCCTCTGTGCAGTCATACTAAACCAATTTGTCATGCTTTTATCAGTGCAATCATCATTTACATATATGTTCATTTGCTTAACTGACCTTTTCTTCCATCTCTTCTTATTTATACTTCATTTATTTACTCTAGTGCTCTCTCCTAATGTGTACATTTTGTCCTCTTCTGTCTTATAAGCAACAGATACCATAAGTAACTATATAAATATCTGTGAAAGCTTAAATGTTTTCTGCAATGCTACAGTGTGAAACCATTTTGGAGGGGTTTAAAATGATGTTGCAGAATGAAACTGCCAATCAGCTTCATTCCAAATGAATCAGAGAACCATATCACTCTTCACCAATTTCTATCCATTTAAATGGCAGATGTGTACTTTTCTGGTGTGTCCTGGGAAGAAGAATTGCGATGAATCATCATCTTTCTGTGAAAGTGTTGTATGCAAACCTTTATTTTTAGATATAAAAAAGACCTATGACACTTCTTTAGAAAAATAAATATACTATATTTGTTATAATGCTAGCTTGCATAAATTAGTATATTTTACAATCTGAGATTAGAAATAGCTTTAGTATAAAAGTAAATATCAAAGTCATTAAAAGAAATTGTTTTTTTAAAAGGAGACAGGGCTTTCATGAACAAGAAATTAGAAAAGTTTCTAAGTATAATAAGCGACATGGAAACAATAGAGATATGAGAAGCTCAAAAGGCAGAAGATCAGAGTGAGGCAAGAATTGAACAACTTAATGGGGGAAAGTGAGGGGAAAAAGATCTGAAGCAGGAAATGTGAACACCAATTTCTGGTAAAAGGAAATCAACTAAAGCCTAACTAATGAATGTAAGATAGTGAAGAAATCATGTTACAATGATTTTGATGATACAGTGAGGTAGTTACCAACATATAGATAAAAAAGATGCAGTCAATTTAATATAGGAAACAGAAGATTTACCTAAATGTCCATACTCATCTTGAATCACCAATAAAGAGACTTTTCCTGTATTGTTATTTACTTTGCATGTCTATGAGGCCAATTGCGGAGTTCATTCCATCAGTATTTCAAGTACTGTTATATTATTTCTAGATATATCATATTATCTTTAGATACATTAGTACGTATAACTACAGATTCACAGTCTATAGTTATTTAATAAACTTATAACTTTGGAACTTTTAAATACTGCATTTTTCTGTCATTCAAAGGTAAAAAAATTTCAGTGCCTCTAATGTTAATGTACAATTCTAGTGATAATGCAGAACATTTAGAGCAGCAAAAGCCTTGATATACGTCACACAGACATACTGACACACCCAGAAGACCAAGTAATGACTTTCAGAGTTAAAATCCAAGTCAAAGCCAGTGTGAAATAAGGTATTGTAAAAAGGATGTACAGTGAAACTCTCCAACATATGTACCTATAGAAAACTTTAAGCAAGAATGCAAAATCAGAATTTTTTTCTGGATTAACATTTTTGAGAACTGGACTGTAAACCTTATGTAAAAAAATAAGTGATTGTGCCTGAATGGAAATCATTTAATTTTATTTTATTTTCATGCTTTGGTGAACATTTTGCAAAAAAATGCCTGTTTGTGAATTCTACTTCTATAGTTAACTTACTCTCCTGATATTTTTCTGCAATGATTTTGTTTTCTATAGAGAAATAGATATAGGCTTAGGTCAGAAAACACAGTATTTTTTTATTCCAAGTATGGCTGATTCATTTCCAAACTGCAGAATTTGGACAGATCTGAAATATATCTTCATCCCTGATGGTCTGTAACTACTTCTCTTACCTCTCGTTGTAATTCTCAGAAGTTCAAATTTCTTTCAAAGAGTAGCAAAATGTCAGAAAAAGTGTTAGTAGGTAAATGCATCTAACATTTCAGGGCGGGACACTGCAAAGTGACTGTAGTCAGTGACAGCAACAGCTATAGATACAAGTAATTATGATCAGTTCTTATGCTCCTGCCCAGATGAAAATTTGCAGATGCCAATCCAGTGGATACCATGGAGGAATATACATGAAAAGAAAATGCCCTTTCAAAAAGTTGGAAAAATACGTAACATTGTATAACAGAATTCTCAGTATGCTGTTCAGTAATCAGTATGATACATCTGATTATCTGTGGTTTATGCTCAGCCGTATCCAATTGCAAGGTATGTCACTCATACTTTACAAATCTGATACTCTCACTATTTATTGCTGTAAAGTACTGACACCAAAAATGCAGTATCAAAAGCTAAAACCCTGGGAAAATCAATGGAAAAGAAATTATTCTTGTTTTGAGCCTTCAGTTGCAAAATACTATGCACTTTATTTTAGAAAGAATCTTTCTATCTTTCTTCTACCATTCTAGAGACATGCAAACAGAAGCAATTCTGTAACTAATATTAAGCTTCAAACTTAAATTTCCTGTTATTTAGAAAGATTACCAAGCACTGCTATTATGAAATTGTAGTTTTTGAAAGATATGGTCCCTGAACAGGCAGTCCTATGAACAAGTAACTTGTGTCCCCTAGGAAAGACAAATACAGCAATTTCATCAGGGAACAGACTTGTCAGCTTACTCAGAAACTTACAACAATGTAGACATAATGTCTTATTGGCAAACTAGCACATATAATTAGAGAGTGCCTATGTGACCCTTGCCTTTTCCAGTGGAGCATACTCAGGACATTGATTGTACTTTTCTCCAAGACTACTGTTTGTGCAAGGAGTTGCAAACCTGTCTCTTCATCTCAATATGTGACTAATGCATGAAACATTAGATGTGGATAGTAAGGGTGGTTGAGCATTAGTGTCTGCAGTACGACAAGATTGCAGAGCTGCTGCCACTGGAAGTGCTGCTAGGTTACTTGGTCTCTGAAAAGAGCTGTGTCAGAGAGGAACAGAGAACCTTCACTGAACCTTCAGAGTCACATTACACAGAGAAATCTACAAGGTAAAAATATCGGGTTCCTTGTCTGAAGGTATTTGCTTATCTCTGGTTAACAAGGCTAACAAAACTGGAATTTTCTCTGCTATTGGAAACATGAGTAAAAGCTATTGCCTCATTGAGCGCTCTCTGTCTGGAAAGAAATGAGAATTTATTCCTTCTAAATTCAGATCTCACCACTGCTACTCATGCCTTCACCATTCTGATACCACTTTTCTACAGTATATTTCACCTGGGGCAACATTGCTTTATTTAATCGGGAGACGCAGTGAAGTCACTTATCAGTCATCTAACATGCTGAATCTTTTCCCTGTTAACTTTAAGTTAACATGTATAATACATGTCCTGAAAATATTCAAGAGATTTAAAAGTTCAGATATTACTATCAGTAGTTTGAAATATTAATTGCAAATAGTGTTTTAACAGAAGTACAGATATGCTTGCTTGAGTTTCAAAGAAGAAAAATATCCTTAGTCAGAGGCCACACATGATTAAATATTGACAGTAAATTATTTTGAAGCAATAATCAATACTTTACTATACATGTGTAAAATCTAACGTGCATCTGCAATGCTTATTTTTCTCTATATATACATGAAACTGCCTTCTCTCTTACTGAGGATTGGATGCAAGATAAACAATATCATCTTCATACTTCTTTGTGTATGTATTGCGTAAACAGCTTGGCTTTTCTCAGATATATATGGTTTTATTCCTAAACAGAATTTCATTATCTGCCCACTACTGAATGTTGTATTTTAAAACAAATATATAATTCAATGCACTAAGTATTTCATATGATTTTGAGAATATCTTTTTAAGAGTAAGCTTTCTTCATATTTCAATTTCTAAATATAAGTTTATTAATTTCCACAGGAAAAAATCCATAACATTTCTTTTTATTATCTGCAGAAATTGAAAATTTAACACACTAACCCCTGATAAAAATTAATGTAAAGGAACAAACGATACTTAATCATGAAGAAGGCTTTCTGTTACAGTGGGTTGCTGGGTTTTTTATTATTTGGAAGGTACGGGATTAAAAAGAAAGATCTGACATCTATTTATTCACAGAAAAACAGGAAAGGACAGCAAAGTCATCTTCTTAGTATGCAAGGGACACTTATATGATAAGCAAGGAATTCTTCACCCATCTTTTGAAGCTCTCAACAATTCTGGTTAAGGGATGGTACTTTAAATATGATAGTACTGTGATATCAGTACATTCTATTTATGTGTATTAAAAGGTAGGTATTTTATACAAATATTCTCTATTCATCTGTTCTTTCAGGAATAAACTCTACTAGGAAAAAAATAAACAAAATTTATAGTAACATAAATACACTTCCATTAAGTTTTAGCTCTTGTTTGTAGAGGCCCTGCATCTTCAAGCTCTTCATTTCTTCCTGTTTTAAAATTCTAATTGATACCTTTGTTAATATGCTTATTGCTATGATGTAAAATGTTGATGGTTATGTTGAACTTGAAATTCCTTATATTTAACCATAATTTTGGTACTTTAGAATTCAGTCACTGTAAATTAGGAGATCCCAAAATAGTACAACCCTCATATTGCTCTTTATTTATAGGATAATTATCATTACTAATTATAGCTAAGTGCTTTTTTTCACTCTAACATGAACTCACATTTTTCAGAGGCCAACGCCAATTTTGGCCATGTTTAAATAAGCTGACTAAAGTAACTCTTTCTGAGTGAAAGTCAAAGACCAAGAGGTGACTCCATCATCATTTTAAGGATTAAGATTGTCCAAATATTTGTCAACCTGTAGAAACATGGAGACCACTGTGTGACCACTGCTTTCCCATTTTTTGTCATTCAACAGGCCCAGCAGAGCCCAGTAACCAATGATTGGGGCTGTGATCAGGCTGCAGAAGATCACATAAAAGAATGTATATTCCTTCCATCTTCACAGAATTGTCAGCTGCTTCTGAAGTGACTAGCCAGCCAAGGTGATTTATTCAGACTGGTTTTATTGGAAACTTCTTCCCATTAAAAAAAAAGCATTACGAATGTAAAAATGCTAGTTTAAGCACTACCCTGATTATTTAGCACATGATATGGATATAAATACTTGTGTTGACTGGCAATTCTGATACTGAGTAAGCATCTCATTGCAATGAGTGGAACTAAACTTTTATGTTCATTTTTCTGCTGGCCTTGAATATGACCTGTGTTGTATGACTAATAAAGAACAAAACTAAATCCCAAACTTCCTCTTTGGCAAATAGGAGGGGTCTGCATTTGCTCGTTAGTATTCATCACATGCAGTGTTTCATGAGGTACAACTAGTCTCCTTGGGTAAAAAACAGATGGCTGAAACTTAATAAAAGTGATACTACTGGGAATACAAGAACGACTTGTATAAATACTAACTTTAAGTTCTGCTATAAGCCCCAGCTGAGCAGTTACTAAAGAGATATGAACTCTCAGACAGCAGCTAGATTGGCCTCTAATCCCTGTAAAGTGATAATGTTATTAAACTGTTTTGGTTCTTTTTCTACGTATGCCTACTTGAAAGTCTCCATTATTTCTTTTCACGTATTTTACAGATGAACATGATTTGTTGTGTCACTTGTGCTTTTAACATACCTGTTGCAGGCCTCTTGGGGCAAGGTATGCTAGAATCATTAGTTTTGCTGAGACAAATCTCTTTTGAGGAGATTGTCACAGAATTCTCCTACCAGGGAGGTTTAGATTGGATATTAGAAAAAAATATCTTTACTAAACGAGTGGTCAAGCATTGGAACAAGCTACCCAGGGAAGTGGTGGAATCTCCTTCCCTGGAGGTGTTAAAAAAACATGTAGATGTGGCAGTTTGGGACATGATTTAGTAGGCATGGTAGTGTTGGGCTGAGGGTGTAACTGCATGAACTTAGAGGTCTTTTCCAACATTAATGATTCTATGATCGATTAAACACTTTGTCTCAGTCTTCTAGATTTGTCTAGGCTAGTCATTTAAGATTTTTTCCTGCATAAACATGGATTCCTAGTGTTTAAGGAGCAGAGCATTGAATCTCTTGTACCACCATTTAAGACCATCATTTCTCATAGAAGAATGGGTTTAGATATGAAAACTCAGCCTTTTGAAGACCAATTTGGAATGCAGTCATGAATAATCTCTACTTTTCTGTCTCTATGCAGTTGCCTTGCTGACTGTGTGCAGGGCTTTGGGCCAGAACTAATGTTGTGCTAACACAGACAAAGATGCCTGCCTTTGGCAGCCAAGATCCTATGCATTCTGATGGGCAGACTCTGGAAGCACCCAGGGACACATTTCCAGATTCATTGTTTTCATGGACAGCAAATAGCTATGGATCGATGAAAGTTACATCCCAGAATGCAGTGCAGGCATCAGCAGAGACCACGCTGACGTGACTAGGAGCAGGAAACAAAGCATTTTTCCATCATTATAAGTAATGAACAGAATTGCATCACTTTGACTATTGATGTGATATGATAAAGGCACTAGGTAGAAGCCTAATCAGAAAGTGAAGAAAATTAAAATTCAGTCTGTCAAACTGAAGAAAAATAAGAAGAGAGCTGGCTTAATTCTGAGACTTCTAGGTCTTTGCTGTGTATCCGCATATGGGTGGCATTTTTGCTAATGCTTTATAAAATACATTATATTCAGTTGTTTAAAAAATTATGTCCAGTCATCTAAGCCATCTGTTCCTCTTGGATCTATCTTTCAGCTGATATTTGTTAAATAAAAATGCACTTCCTTTTTTTCATATACTTTTTTTGTTGCCACTTGGCAAATAATTGTTTGAAAACTGCTCCTTTGGCTGACTTTACTGCCAAATGGATTTCAGCTGAACTGCCTATGTCTCTTAGCAGGAGTAACTCTACTACCAGCAAGGCACGTCTATTAAATGTTGGTCACAATAAGAAGCACTGCCCAAACTATATGTTTCTGTTCCTAGGCAATTTCTTGTAGTAGTATTTGTGATGAACTGGTGTAATTGGAATGGGTGTATTTTGAATGCAGTCCTACAAAAAAAGCTCAGAAGTTTCGTTTAAGTAGAACTACACAAATGAATTCTGTACTAGTGCTATAGGCTAAATACCATAGATGCAAAAAACTATGCCACAGATAGTATAATAAAGTAAATTCCAAAGAGCTGCTATGAATATCATCTTTGGTGAGTGCCATCCTTGGCAATGAGGCTGAATGATGCTGTTATTACCAAGAAGGCACTAGATTTTTTTTATTTTCTCTAAGCTATAATACGAATGATAAAGCAAGGCAATTCTTTTCTGAATTATCGTTTTTTGTTTTCCCTATCTATGTTGGTGTATAGTTTCAAAATAAGCAAGAATTTGCTAAAGTGCATGAAACTTAAACTTTGTGAAGTAACAAAAATAGCATTTTATGTAAAAAAGAACCTTTTAAATTGTTAATGAAAATTCAGCAAGAAAAGCATTTCAATTATTATATGCTGGATAGTAATACAAATAAATTCTGTAATAAAAACAAACTAACTTTTTATTAAATGGGCTGCTGAAAGGTATATTCATTCTCCTTGACAGAAGTACCTGCTACTACCTCTTAACTTTTCTTTCTGCATATGGTGATCTCCTCTAGATTCCCACTCTATGTATTTGTATACAGAGTTTGATGAGATATTTCTTAGAAATTCTATGTCAAAACCATCCATTTTTAAGATCATTTAAACTCATCTACAGAAAAGACTGATTGCAAAAAACATGTCAGAATTTTTACTTATAATTTTTTATTTTGCTCATAATGCTGATGATTTAACTGAGGGTTTTTTTTCAATCATATAATACCCAAATAAGTATTGATTGTAAATATTTCCTAAACACAAATAAAGATTCTGAAGTGGAAAAAGTAATTTTACTAGAGATGAAAAACACTTGTTTCTAAGAACGTGTATAAATAACAATGTCAGGAGGGGTGTATTTTTGGGGAGGTTAAGAGAACATACTTTACCATATTACGGATCTTGGTAATTTTAGTGATCATCTTTATATTATTTTATGTTTTGCAGTTTACTATACTCCTAAAATGTTATATGAACATTTATATAATTGACATTTATAAATTAAGTGTAATGCAATAAAATACACTAAATAAAAAAGTTAATATTGAAGGTAAATTAAAGCCTATTTGTTCTATTCACAAGTTTGTTTAGTTCACATTAGCTTTATAGGTAGCAAAAAAAATTCCACTAAAAGCACTGTAAATATTATAAACAGATGGCAAGGGAAATAAAAGAGGACTCCTTAAGTTTTTTCCCCATGTATAATGGGTTGTATTCTACTCCTTTTTATTTCACTGAAGAATAAGAACAAAATCCCTGTACCCAGACAGCAAGAAACTTTAGCAGATTCCTGACTTCAAACCTGTGACTCAAGCCTGCCTGTAGTTATTTCAAAGCTTAGTTCACTCTACACTGTATGATAATCATAATAATAATAAAAATATGCCAGCCCTAAGAAAATCCTAGAAGATTAATGTCACATTTAGAAATAGTGAAAAGTGTTTATTTCAACTGAAAATTTATGTTGTCAATGCCATACAAAAGCGTTTTGGGTACAGTTGCTTTATAAGCTGAGATTAAAACAAAACAAATTGAAATTGTTTAAATCAATAGCAGCTAGCAGACATAGATCTGCAATGATGTTTCTAAGCAGTTACTTTGTTTCCCAGGTTCACAGTCCTTGACTATCAAGAGAAGGAAGATGATAGAGGGGTATAAATTATGCACAGCTTCTCAGCTTTCTGCCTTCCTTTTAAAGATTTTAAAAATTTACTCAGCTCTGACTCCTGGCTGCCTACATCCTATTATTCTGGAGTGTGTCCAGAGAAGAGTCACAAAGTTGGTGAAGGGGCTGGAGAACAAGTCTTACCAGGAGCGGCTGAGAGAGCTGCGGTTGTTTAGCCTGGAGAAGAGGAGGCTGAAGGGAGACCTTATTACTCTCTACAACTACCTGAAAGGAGGTTGTGGAAAGGAGGGAGCTGGCCTCTTCTCCCAGGTGACACGGGACAGGACAAGAGGGAATGACCTCAAGCTCCACCAAGAGAGGTTCAGGCTAGACATTAGATAAAATTTTTTCACAGAAAAGGTCATTGGGCACTGGCAGAGGCTGCCCTGGGAGGTGGTTGAGTCACCTTACCTGGAGGTGTTTAAAAGGCGGGTGGACAAGATGCTGAGGGGCATGGTTTAGTGATTGATAGGAATGGTTGGACTCGATGATCCTGTGGGTCTAATCTAAACCATGGCTTTGCAGCAGAGGAGTAGATCATGTTCAAAGCAGTTCCTTTGATGCACATACAGTTTCTTCTTCTCCTATCCTTGTTGGATGGGATTAATGTTTCTGTAGGAACAAAAGCAGCAGCACACGACTCCACTGCAGGATGGGGTCCCTTCCAAAAGCAAGGAGAGCTGAACTTCTGTACACCTTAGGTATCATTATTTTTTATTGTCTACATAAAGCTGGAGTGGTAGTTGCGTAGCAGGTTTAAAATTTAAAACTTCTAAATGCCTAGACTTGTGAATTCTGGTTAGCTGCATAGTATAAATTGGTGTGAGCTATCTTAGTGCTATATCCTATTTTCTGCCTATATATATACACACAAACACACACAAATACACACAGGTAGAATATGCATGTGTATAATTCATATAGTGTAAATGACTTATATCTGTATTTATCTGTATGTACAATATCTATACATACCTATACATATTTATTTATATGCATGTGTGTATAATTATATGGTTATAGAGATAAATAGATATATAAATAAACACATAGATAATTTATTTTCACTAGTGGAATCTGTTTTATTGCTTTATGATTTGAGTACCAGAGCGTTTGCTTCCTGTTTCCTGTGACCTCCACATTTCTACCATCTTTTTTATCACAACTGCTCTTCTCTTTGCTCAGCTGCTTAGTATTTGGCACTTACCTTCCTGGAACTCTTTTTAGTGTGGATTCAAATGATACTGTTGGCTTTAGCGTAACAGAAACAGAAACCATAGCCAAGACAAAGTGAACAGAAATGGTTAAATGATGATATCCAGAAAAGCACCTAAACTATTATTATAGTATTTTGCTGTTGACGCAAGTTGCTCACTGAATAATGTGTTTCTTGTCCATAAACAGAACTTTTAGGGAACTGACCAGGTAAAAACAAATGCCCATATAAGTAATATAAGTAATATAAGTAATATAAGTAATATAAGTAATATAAGTAATTTTATTGCTATATCATATAATAGTTATATAATGTATAATATGAAGAGTGAAAGCATTTTGTAAAAAGGGCTAATAATGTGTGAAGGGAAATAAGAAGGAATTTTTCTGTTTAGAACATTCTGGATACTATCATCCAAGGCTCCTTTTCATCGTATCTGCTATCCAGACTCTTTTGTTGAGAACTGCTCTGTAAGTTTTACAAAGTCTGGTGTTCTGGATGATTACACTTTCATTTGACCAAACTGTCTTTCTTGAAATCCTGTGACAAACTAATGAGATAGCACATATCATAGGCACAATGATTTTTACGACTTCTACAATCATCACTAATGATTCTTATCCAGGACACCATCATTACTTCTGTATTTCCCAGGCTAGTTTTTATTGTACAACGTGGAATCTACATTTTAAAAGGTTACTGGGGTTATTTTTTTTGCAAACTAGAGCTTTAATTAACCTCACAAAAGCTATTAGTAAACGAGGATTTTTGTCTTATTATAGAGTTATTAATCACTTACACTTTTTTTTCCCCTCTGACCGTAAAAGTCCATTTTAATTATTTCACAGAATGAGCTCTTGTAGATTAAGCTGGTGTACTTATATATCAATGCCTCAGATGGCTTCTCTGATTCTTAGTAGTAATGAGGAGGAAAAAGCCTAAAAAGTGACACTTGTCTCCTTTAAGTTTTCTCTATAGGTAAGCAGTTTGCTTTAACTGGTTGTTGGAACCTCTTAAGGGAAAACACTGAATCAGTAAAGCTTTCACTTGAGCCATGTCCCATTTTAATCAGTGTTCCGCACTCCATGGGTTACAGCTGTGAACTAAATAATTTCATACCTACTACTTATCCTTCATGGACTCCTTGCCCCAGAGACTCTCTCTTAGGAGCACAGCCAGCAAAAAAAATATTGAGCTCACAAAATCAGAGATAGATCTAGCTGGAGTTGTGATAGAAAAAGAAGCGCTTTTCATCTTGGCTTTTTGTAATATTACTATTTAAGAAGTTAAATAATTTGTAAACAGAGATCTTCCCTCATTATAGTAAAATTATGTAAAAGAGGATTAGCTGAACGAGGAAGGCAGTAAAGTATTTTCTCAGAAGCTTATTGTTTTCCTGAAAGGACATGCCAAGGAATATATAAATTCTTTGTAACAAGGAACATTTTATCACCCATCCTTTGAGCAAAGTTTCAGATCCAGCAGAGAACACAATGTGTGTTTTCCTTCAGTTATATTTCAGGATGCAAAGTGAGGGATTTGGAGGCATGGCTCATGATTTGTTTGACCAGCTATAGATCTGCACCCATGACATACCCAAATTTCATGAATTCTTATTAGTGGAGAAACATGTACATCTTAGGACTGATTCATCAAAACTAGGTATGATCTAAGTAAACCAGAACAGCACCGATGTAAACATTCCACTTTTCTCTTCTAACTATAGGGGGAGTACAGGATGACTAGCTTGAACACAGTTTAGTGCATTATAGCTATCTGAAATTAAAAGGAACCTAAAATTAGATTATACAAATCCTAACTATGAAGCCCAAAGAAAGTGTAAGTGTGTTTTAGACGTCACGTAAGTATTTTTCCAGTACATCTCTCAGATGACAGGTCTTGGGTTTACTGGTAGCTGGTTTTTTTCAATCCTGTGACAGTTTTCTCACATATGTTAATGGAAGTTCGGTGACATATTTGCTTATCCAAACATTTTACCTGTAACTTCTTTCCTAAAAATGACCACATAACAAGGACCTAGAAAATCCCCAAAACTGGAGATCTACCTTCAAATTTCAGGACAGCTTCTCCAGAAAATATAGAAATTTTTCAGCAAATTCCCTCAGAAGCTGAGGAAAAGGTGGCATCATAGATGACTGTCACATTTATCAGGTCTGATAGCAGTATGATATCACTGAGGGTTTTTTGGAAATTATTATATGGGTATCTGTGGCTACACTAACAGACAAGGGTATTTTTCCTGCCTTCATCTCCCTTTTCTCTCCTCCTGTTCAATTTTCCTGATAGTAGAGGTATTAGTTGAACTGAACTACACTCTTTGCTCAGCTGCTGTCTTCCTACCCTGTCTTTTTCTTGTTAGCTCTTTTCCTGCCTATGTCTTAGTCATTTCCTTATCTAACCTATTCTCATATTGTCATGAAATCAAATGACCCTAACAAGTGAAACTTTTTCTTTTTTTTTTTTTCACAGAGGGCACAAAACAGAAGACCACAAAAAATGACAGGGGAAGTAGGCTGTGGTTTGATTTTAGTTTGGGAATGCAGGTCTATGCAGGAGGCAATTTATAGTTCAAATTTTTCCTGACATAAAGGTGTTTCACAGAAAGTGCAGAAGTGCAAAAACTGTCCTGAAGAAAATTGATTGAAACTTAATGCGGTGGAAGTTAACAAGTTAATTGATGAAGGAATAAATTCTGTGAATGCATGGAGAAGTCGTCCTTACCTAACTCTAATTGCCTAAAACTAGGCATCTAGCGTACCCTGTTTTTTTCAGGTTCCTTTTAACAAAAATGAAAAGAAACAGAGCTGTCCGCAGGGCACTGATTTCCATTCCAGGATACCTGGAGAAAGTTATCAGGACAAGAAACAATGTAATGCAGAAGCACAATTTGAAGTAAAAGAGCAAAATATCATCAGTGTGACACCATCCACAGACGACAAAGTGTCTATTTTCCTCTGGAATAAAAGTACATTCCTATGCCTGTCCAATAAACCCACAGTGTGGCTATATGAAGTATTAACATTAAAACCACTGAGTTGTAAATTATAACCCAGTCCTAAAATTCTAGTAACTTAAATGAAAACCAAATTGAAGTCCCTATTCCAAAGCCAATCTCTCAAATAATTTTTAAGGACATCTGTCTCCATTAGTTTATAAGGTTTTAATTAATTAAAAAGAAACCCTCCTCATCTGGTGTTTTTCTAGCTCACTGTTCAGTATCAAGCAAAATAACATGGTTTTGCATAGATGTAAAACTGTTGCAATTTTTCAATATGTGCATGGCCTGTAAGTACATCTCTGATGTTTTTGCTGTTGATTACTGTGTACAATACTATAACCATACAGAGAAGTTCTACAAGTGTGTAAATGAAATCAGTTCTCAGCTCAGTGCTCTTCTTTCCTTCTAAGCGAGTGGTTCAGAGTAAGAACTTCAAAAAGAAAATAATCGCCTAGCACTGGGAAAAGCAGACATGTGTTTTATTCTGTTATTTATGCCACATTATTAATCACTGATTCCACTCTACACTTTAATTTTAATAATCCCCCTTATCTTTATATATTACCCATCTACTTTAAATAGTAAATCATTATTTCATGTGAATCCTCCACATGCAAGTGCTTGCAAAGTTCTATTTGATTATCCCACAGCAGAGAACCTCTACTTTCATTTCAGAGCATTGAATGTTTGTGTTTTCTTGTCTCTTAGAGTCTCTCAATATTCCAGGGAGGTTACTGAAAATTACCTGGGGGTTTATCTTTGTTATAGAAAAATCTCAAATGGTTAGAAGTTGCATTTAAGATGTCTTTGTGCAGCAGTGTCAACAGGGGACCAATAATAATAATATGGTGACAGAAAATCTATAAAACACATTAAGCCAGTTTCAGTTCCACTTTTTTTTTTTCTTTTTTAGTCTTGTTACATTCACAATTGGAGTCACAGAGACAAGATCAAAATTCTAGGAACAAAGCTTAACTTAAAGGCTTCGCTAATAAGAATATGTAAACAAAAAAAGTTTAAGATTCAGCATCCAAACTAAGCTTTATCAGTTTTGTAAACACTATTGATTTCCCTTAGATTCCTGAGAAATATTTAATCCAAACTCTATTTATCCAATGAAAATGAAGAGTCGGAGTTGATCCATATCTTCACTTTACAATATTGAGGTCCATGGGTTAATAGACTAAAAACCTGCAAACTCTGGGGGTTTTATTCACTTTGTAATCTACAGGAAAGATGGATATTTAGGTTTTTTCCATCACATGGCCTTGCAGCAACAGTATTTTTCCTGCATAGAATCTAAATATGCAGTTCTGCATTGCAGCAATATTCAATACCCTGTTTAAGTTACATTCCATTTCTGAGATAAAAAAAGAATATGTTGTGATATAAGCATTTTCATTTCACTGCATAACTTTAGGATTTGGCAGGGAAAAAATGTCACCACAGGTTTCTTTAAGTTTTTTTCAGGTGTCCTTATAGTAGTGTACAAAAAATATTATTTTCCTAAAAGAAAGCACAGAGAAAAACTAATATTTAGAGGTACATTTCAAAAATAAAAAATAGTTTAGGATTTTACATCAATGAGTTTTATGGAACAATTCTTCTTTTATTTAGCTTAAAGCAGGATGTAGATTAGTTCACTTCTGGCAAAGCCTTATTTATAAACTATTAATGATTTCATTTGCATTTTCATCAGGAATAAAAGCAGCAGTCATTTCATAGATCTTTCTCTAGACACTGAGATATTATTTAATTAAATAGAGTTTATGATTTTGTACAAGACATCTGCAGAATTTGGTTAGGAAACAAGAATAATTACACAGTAATTGTGCAATGGTTATATCTATCTGAATCATGTTACTGGCTCTGTATTCTGCTGTATTAGCAGGTTAACCATGACACATACTTTTTGCCCACAAAGACATTGTCTAGCAAGAAAAAAATATTGCTTTCTGTGATGATTTATGAACCTGGTTTAATATATACTCTTGATTATGAGACCTGATTGTAAGATCTGCAAGGGTGATGCTCCAGTAAGCTAATTTGGTACCTATATTCCCTCTCACACTTAACTATGGGAGCCCATGATAGAAAATGATTAAATTGAATTAAAAATATCTTCTTCAAAACTGGGCATTATTTAACCATCAAAAAGTAGATCACGTGTAAAGTATTGGATAAAACAACAAAAGACCATAAGTATCTTTCTTCCCACCAGGTCTTCCATCTTTCAGATCACTTTTACAGAAGTGGCTGAGGGAAACTGGCTATTCATACCTAACCCAGCTGGCAGGTATGCAGATTGTTTTTTGTCAATATTTCCTGATTCACTCTGTATATATCCATCAAACAACCACACGTTTCAAGCCAAAATCCTTAAGGGACAGACACTCTCCAAGTCTAAATATAAGTTGAGAAATGCACAATTTGCCAGACTTTGCATTGCCAAGCAGTCACCAGTCAATTGCTTTCCTCAAAAAATCCATTATCCCATATGACAGCATTTTCAGTTTGCTTCTGTTTTATTTCACATGGAATTTCTTTCTTCGTCCTTGTCCTTTGACTTACCACCGTTCATTTAAGCAATGCAATACCTGGTGGGTAGACTGAGGTTCAGAAATTATTTTTAAATTTTAAATTAATACACATACAAGTCTTCTCCAAATTAAGTTGACAATTGAGTTCATGTAATCATATAAGAAATACAAAAAGATAGTGAACAAACATAAGAACATAAATCAGTATTTCAGTCATGGAAAATGTATAATGATCTGCAGTTCAGCAAAAGTAGCTTCTGTTGTCTTTCAGACTCACAAAGGACTTTTCCAATTCCTTCAAAATGCATTTGTTGATGTCCAGGTCAATGTAAACTACCACAAATGAAGGTTCCTCCTTTATTCAAGGGAGTATGCAGATACTCACAGCTCAAAATGGTATGCTTATAAAATACAAGCACATAAGGGCAAAGGTAAGAAGGTATACAGAAAGGAGATAATGGGTACAAAGCCTCTCAACAGTCATTATGAAATCTTTGGTTTTTGCAGGAGGGATATGGCTGGAAGGGAAGTATAAAATGCTTTTTAGAAGTGAAATAGGTCAGAATGTAATGCATTTCAGGATCCACCCCTGTAGGAATTCAGTCATGTCAGATGAGACACAATCATCAGATATGAAAAATGATTGTGGTTTGTGTCATTCAGCTTCCAGGAATAGATCTTAAATGTAATCAAAGCAAACATTATTAAGATAGGTGATCTGAAATATTGGGAGAAAGAATTGAAAATCAATCTTCCTTTTCATATTCAGGGAAGGGAATGTGATGAATAAGAGGTGTAATAAGATAAGTTCTTTACAGATTAAACCAGTGTGCAGTAGTGACACTATTTGGAGCAAGATGCAAATGAGAAATCAGACCTACTAAGTGTCCTGGGAGGAGAAGAGTAAAGTAATTTAGCTTTGTTGTCACAA
This sequence comes from Clamator glandarius, assembly GCA_033459285.1. Classification (NCBI taxonomy): domain Eukaryota; kingdom Metazoa; phylum Chordata; class Aves; order Cuculiformes; family Cuculidae; genus Clamator; species Clamator glandarius. Next base: position 4,140,631 of record JAUNZM010000105.1, read on the forward strand.
TGAACATATCACTGCCAGTATTTCTTCATGTAAGAGCACAACCTGAAAGAAAGATTTTGTATGGTATCTGACGTGACTTCTCATGGAAAAGACGCCTCTGAAATTAACATTCTTGTCTTGACTCCCTCCAAAGTAGTTATATTCTTTACCAAATGAAGTTGCAAAATAATGGTAGACTTTCCAGTGTGGATGTCATCTATCCAAAAGCAAGGCTTCTGTTCTTCAGTGCATCATGACTAAAGTATTGTTTGAATATGCTATAGTAAAAAAGAGAGCAGTGCAGTTCAAGTCTCCCTGTGCTTATTGATTGAGCTCCTTAAATTTCTATCTGCCAATGGGTTGTGAAGCATTTCCTATTTCCAAATTTGACAATCAACTTATCTTTTTGAGAGAATTATAAAAGAGAACTTATCTATTAGCAGACATTAAAGAAGAAGCAAGAGTCGCTTTCAATGGTAGACTTCAGCTGTCATTCTTCTTTTATATGCCAAATTTATAACCTTCCTATCTGCATTTTTGAGCTGTACTTTCAGCAACTACCTTCATAAACAATTGTTCTCTATGTAAATTCAGATCTGATTCAGCCTGATTTATTATACATCCTCAAATGCTCTGGATCTTTTACAACAACAAAGGAAGCTTCAACTTAGGAATTTTACATTTTATAAATGATCTGTTTAAGGATATCCTAGGTTTAGATACTGCTGATCTAGAATATTCTAAGCTCATAATATTTTTTCTGTATTTATAAGCTTAATTTTAAGAAAATACATATCATTTCAATAGTAACTGTCTTGTTCCACTTTTAAGGCAATCAATATACACTCTGTACAAAATCATAAAGCAGATTAAAAGATCTCTTCTTCCTACACACACACAAGCACATACACACACACTTGGCTAAACAGCAGTTTCTAGGAAGTTCATCTAGCTTTGCTTTTTCTGGATTTATTTGTTTGGTTTTGGGTTTTTTTCTATGAAAGAAAACATTAACACATAGTGCACTAGCATGTAAATCCAAATCTTTAGAGCTCTTGAAGAGGGCACCATTGAAGGCTCCTGTATGTGCTGATGTTTCAACTAGCAATAATCCATAAACAACTGTACCTGTTGAGTGTAACCATCTGATGGAATTTATAAAAGAAATGGACATCTTATAGGTATAAGTAATTTCATAAAAATACTTTCCTTTTATGGAAAAGTTCAGAGAGTTTCAAGTCTACCTCTTTCACCTCTGTCTCGTAAATAGATAAAGTAGATACATAAGAAGAAGGAACTCCATTTTATAGAACTCGAGAAAATTTCAGAAGGTCTACCAGATCCTGATACAGGTGTTCCCTTATTACATGTTATGATTCATACCATATTAATAGTTCATTTCTGCTTTATTTGAAAAATAATTATGATTTTAAAGCCACATTCCTCAACCAAAATATAAGATTAAAGAGAATATGTTAAAATCATTCAAGAAGACAGTAAGTAATAAAATCTAGGTGTGTTCCACCTCTAAATATTCACTGTCTGAGATGAAGAAGTACTGTTCTCTATAAGCAGCAGATAAGGCTGGAAGGCTGCCAATGGCATCCTGGCTTGTATCAGAAACGGCGTGACCAGCAGGTCCAGGGAGGTTATTCTCCCTCTGTACTCGGCACTGGTGAGACCGCACCTTGAATCCTGTGTTCAGTTCTGGGCCCCTCACCACAAGAAGGATGTTGAGGCTCTGGAACATGCCCAGAGAATAGAAATGAAGCTGGTGAAGGGGCTGGAGAACAGGCCTTATGAGAAGCAGCTGAAAGAGCTGGGGTTGTTTAGCCTGGAGAAGAGGAGGCTGAGGGGAGACCTCATTGCTCTCTACAACTACCTGAGGGGAGTTTGTGGAGAGGAGGGAGCTGGCCTCTTCTTCCAAGTGACAGGGGACAGGACGAGAGGGAATGGCCTCAAGCTCCACCAGGGGAGATTTAGGCTGGACATTAGGAGAAAAATTTTCACAGAAAGGGTCATTGGGCACTGGCAGAGGCTGCCCAGGGAGGTGGTTGATTCACGTTCCTTGGAGGTGTTTAAGGGACGGGTGGACGAGGTGCTGAGGGACATGGTTTAGTGTTTGATAGGAGTGGTTGGATTTGATGATCTGGTGGGTCTCTTCCAACCTGGTTATTCTATGATCCTATGATTCTATGAAAAGGAAAAGCAAGACACTTCAAAGCAGACAAGAAAAAGAAAAGGGGACTCAAGTATCCATTGATAGGAACGGCTGGACTCTTTCAACCTGGCTATTCTATGATTCTATGATACTCTTCATTAATGGATCAGGCATTTTTCAAAATAAGGTTGCTATCCAGGAGCATAATGCCAAGAAGTTTCTGAAAATTTGTGGTAGTTTATATGCCACTATCACAACTGCCCAGTATGGTTCTTCCATATAGACACTAGCTATACAATAGAAAATGCAAAATACTTTATTATTGAGAATAGCGATAGAAGAATTCAGGTAATATTTTTGTCTGTCCTCTTACTGGAGGTCAAAGGACAAGTGCAATTCCATGGCAAATGTTATCAAAACTAACAATATTCAGCTGTTTTGATAATAAAATGATATGTTGTGAAGGTCAGGTTATGGATGATTTGCACTTTAGGAAGAAAGGACTTCGTCCTTACTCAGTAAGTCACCAACAAAGTGGGAAGACATTCAACTCATTAAAGTAAAAATACAGAAGAGCTGAGTAAAAAGAAGGTTTTTCTTGACAAAGTCTTCAAAACAGGTTTTATCCTCCACAGTGTTCAAAGTCTACTAAAGAAAGGTCAGTGAGGTATGTGAAAGAAAATGTTCCTAAGACAATTGAGTTTATGATTCTCAGGACTGTGATACAAAATAGAAACAAAATATTTCAGGAAAACAACGTCAGTAAACTCAGAATTCCTAGAGTAAATACCACTGAAAATTTGCCCACATTGCTGGACCTTGATAGCTCAGGAAGAATAAGGGCACAAATGTCTCCTTATAGTGGAAAAGGTGAAAACTTAATGCTGCAGAAGAACAACTTGATTAAATGCTCTTTTTCCACAAACATGAGAAAGGTGCATACAGTCGGGCTCCTTAAGTACAAGAAAAAAATCGAGCTATGAATACTAAAAGGGTGTTTGAAACAACAACAAATTCTAACTAGAAACAGCTTAAATAAGTCTCTAAATTCAGTAATAAGGTCAGGAAAGAAAATTTGGACAACTCTGAACTGGAAAAGAAAACCTATTGACAAATCACTCTGCAAAGACAATGTTTCTGATATTTATGACACTGTCAAGAAGGCTAGATGTCATCAGACACCTATTGCAGCCACTATCGATGACTGGGGATTACAGCCTTTGCCTGCTACAGAAGCATATTGGACAGTACTTGCATTAGATACATATTTTCTGATCTGTTGGAACTGATAAGCTAAATTTCATCTCAAAGTACTTAAAGAAGCAGCTGATGAATTACAAGCACTTTAAGCTTCAAATTAAACATAAGGGAAAATGCTAATTGTGAGCACCTTAAAGCCTTTGAAAGGATTGCCCTGGTGAGTGGAGGTTAGAAAAATATCTGTTAGGAACAATGTAGATATAGTTGATACTACCTTCATCCAAGGATGAACTAGAAAATGTTTTCAAGTGCGGACTCTGTGGATTTATAAAGTGGATTGGATTGATGGGCTAATACAGAAAACAGAAAGCAAGCTAAAATCCAAATCAAATTAAAAAGGCATTAAAAAGGCAAAAAAAAAGGTTATTCATGTTATGACTCAAGAAATAAAAGAAAAATTACACAAAACCAATCAAAGCAGGCAAATATCTTCTTTTTTTTCTATTTCATATGTCTTCCTCATTTTGCTTTATCTTGTCTCCTAATCTCTTCACATTGTTGAAATACTTCTATAAATGCACAACACTGCTCTATTTCTCTACTATTTTTATCCAGAGTACTTTAACAAGGGAATTGTTTCTTCTTGAATCACATTTCAAATTCTTTTGGCCTCCAAAATATATCTTTAAATACAAGCAAACCATAATAATTTAATATTATTCTCAGAAAAAAAAAAAAAAACAACCTGTTGTTATGAACTTTGACAACTCCTATGATAGCTCACCTAATTTCATTTTTAATATGGTGCTGGAGTGAGCCAATATGATCATAATTCAGCATGAGATGATAGAGTTTTTATGATCTTCTCTCAAGGTTAGTAAAGAAGCACTATTTGAAGCATTCTACATGCAACCATATGGAAAAGAGGTGGGTTCCATGACTGAGAAAATAAATTTTCGTGCTGCAAATTCTAACTTTCATTTATCATGTTTGCACATACCCATTTCAAATCCAGTGAAGCCATCTAGTCACTGGAGTTCTTGCCAAATAACAAAGACTTATTGCTACTTACCCCAAGACCTTGCCATGTCAAAACTCTTGAGTTATACTATCAATATTAATTGAAAGATTTTAGATTTATTCCATTTCTTCACCACTTGTAAAGTTGCACACATTTCAGATGTTTCTTAACTGGATTCCAGCAAGGCCATTATGGCCCAAATCTTTTCCATTCTTACTTCTTTTTGCAGCAGGCTTCATATTTTCAATATGCTGATATCTATGACACTGCCACCTCTCAAAACTTGAATGATTATCTGAAGTTTCAGTCCTTTAACCTATGAATTGTGAATCAGGAAGCAGGTGCTACTGCATTATATTCGTGAATTGCATGCAACAAAGATGACAAAGAAATCAAATCTAATTTTACTGTTCAGTTCAGCTTCAACTTAAATAGGAGAAGGCTATAGAATAAATTTAAAATATAAAAAATGCATTGATAAAATGTTAGGACAATAACTATGGAACCTAGTCACTAATATCCAAAGGTCAGTTTTTCATTTTGTCTGTGAAGTTGAAATTCATGCAAATATTGGATAACAGCTATCTCCCAAAAGCAGATCTTTATTTATGTATCTGTGATAACAATGCAATAGCTATGTTCTGTAGTTATTTTAACAATAACTTCATTCAGTGATCTGTGTGTTCTTTCTAATTAATTATTTAAGTGTTCTGGCAGGTGCTGCAGTTAAGTCTTAATTCTTTTGTAATTGGATGCACAGAAAGGTAGTTTAAATGACATGATCACATCAAAATGCATTAATGGTGAAATCATAGAGCAAAGTCATGCTTGTATGTCCAGGCAGGTTTTCTGACCTCCAGTCTCTGTATCACTGAACTTTATAGAAAATTTTTAAAGTAAATATTTCTTTCAGGTATATTGGACTCATTTAATGCCAGCTGAGATAAACATAATACAATCATGCCTGACTTTTTAAAAACACTAGCAGTTCCCTTGACATCAGTGAATTACATATGTATTGGTATTTATTTACGCCTGCATTTGACTGCTGTGCTGAGACCAAGACCTTACGCATTCTAACAGAAATCAAAGCAAACACAGCAAACTATTTTTCATGGGAGCAGCTTGTAACATTGAAAGAATGTTAGAACAAACATCCCCTCTCTAATGTATATCAGCTTTAAAGACAGTCTAAGAAGGAAGGCATGTCTCTTGCACACATTGCACAACATATGGTATACAGAAATATTTAAGGTTCAAATTCTCTGCTTTATACTTGCAGAGTTGATTTTGTAGTTTAATCACCGCATTTCTGAAGTATGTCATTTTAAGTCAGAGTCCTTTCATGAATTATTACTTTTCCATCTCAGAAAAATTTGTATCATCAAATGTTTTAGCAGAATTATCTATTAGTTTTATGCATTTAATATGTCACTTAGAACCAATCACCGTGGTGTCACATACCTCTCAGAGAAAGAGGGCCACAGAAGTTTGTAGTCTTAACTAGATAGAGCAAAATTAAAGACCACACAGCATAAAGGGCTGAAGGTAAAATGATTCTCTTAGGGTCATGAAATAAGATAGTGGCAGTAAGGAAGAGAGTCTGAGACTTTTATTTCCAGTCTTCGAGCAGCTTATATATTTTCTACATACTTCCTCCATTTGTTTCCAAATTTCAGGAGAGGATTATAATTTACATTCAGTTTTGGTAAATGTAAGTAGAATATTACTGATTTGTAAATGAGCTGTGATGTGAATTTGCCTAGTGAGTTCAGCTTCAGTACAAAGCAAGATATAAAAAATGCATACACTTCACAAAAGTTATAGGAACAATCTTCTCACAAGTTTCTTTTTTAATTCTGAGATGTTCATACAGCTGTCAGGCCCTGTAATGTTACTAAACAATGCAAACAAAAGAGAGCTATAATTATGTTTGCCCCAAATAACAGAAAAAGATCAATATCGCATCCTGCTTGAGTGTTATAATATCTAAAACCACTGCTGTTGCTCACAGAGGAAGAAAGGTGTTATCTCCAACCTTTTTTGTCCTTATTCCTGCAAGGTAGGAGGTAAAAACAAGTCTGTAAGAATAGAAATGTTTAATTAAGTGAAAGAAAATCTTGTAAACAGTGAAATGCTCAACTTGCAAAAGAAGGAAATTATATCCAGCATTTTCCTTCATTAAACTTATGAAAACCGTCATCAGGGAGTTAAATTAACATTAGAAAAGATGCAGCTTTTAAGTTAGGAAGTGCTTACACCAAGACTACTGTTGTAATGAAGGAGAATTTGTTAAAATATATTATCCCTGTGGTTGTGCTCAGTTTTTACAGTGGTGTTTTACCTACCTCCATACTGTACTCATCACCATTTAAAAGCTACTTCCACCGCTTTTGTGTCATTTTTCTGAATGTGTTGCAGAGTTATATTGTTGTTTAGGACATTTGACTCTCTGTGCCATCTGAGGACTGCAAAAAAAGTCACACTGGAGACTAAGATCCTTGTCTGGTGTGCCTATCTTTCATAAATAGGCTTGAACTTTTGCAACCCTATAGACTATGTTGAAAATCCCCATACAGATGCATAGATGCAAATAAATTCCTTGAGAAACTACTAGTTGATCCTTTATGTTCTTTATTTCTACCAATATTGTGGTTTTCTGTCATGTATTAGTTTGAATGAGTAGAATTATTGTCTTTATAGCAGATCTATATCTCTCTTTCTGCCAGGTCTGCTGAGAAAACTGGCTACATCTTCCTATTGACATGGATTGGTTTTGTGTCAGTAAAGTTCCCTGCAGGAGAACTGAGGTTAACTCCCTTGCTCTATATAAATAGTACAAAGGAGCAATAGGCAACACATGATGTTATAGTACTGCAGTGATTTTAAAGCAATCAAATCACATCACATCACATAATTATGCAGTGACATCATCGTGATATCTTCATTACTGTCTTTGATTATGGTGTGGTCTGGCCTGGTCTACCTCTTTCATTTCCAGTAAAGCACTCGTGTGAAGGAGAGACGACACATTTAAGGAGTAACAAGAAATGTGTGTGTCACAGGCCAGAAGTCACAGAGGCTAAGAAAAATGCTTCTGCCTTCTGTGGGGCTGAGGAAGAGTGGAATGGGCTCCCTGAGGCTCAGAGCTGCCTCAGACTACAGCCTCCAAAACAAGGAGGATTCCATTCCTATTGCTGTCATCTAAGGACTTTAAAAAATGTTTGCAGTATTGATTTAATTGTTCACCTAAAGATTCCTCTGTTCCTTGAGGCTTTTCCTTCTGACCCTTTTTGCAGTCAATATTCACATTACTTTAGAATAGCAATCTAAAATTATATGTTTCTGGTTTATGATATTTTTTTGTAATAAGCTTGCTTATATTCTCAGTTTGGTAATGGTGTATCGTATAATAATGTTTGTATTGTATCTCCCTTTCTCAAACAGGCATAAGAAAAGGAAAACTATCTCCTTCATGTATGACTTCCATGAATCCTATACTTACTACTTTTTAAAGCTTTAACCTCCTTTCATGCTTTTTGTCTGTTTACTTCTTGCTTGTTTCCTCTGTTTTTGTTTTCCTAAATCTTTCTCTTACATGTCAGTCTCTTGACTCTTCTAGTCTTATTATTTGAAGTCAAAACCAGCAGGATTCCTCCTTCTTCATCCTACTTTTTCCTTGGTTTGACCTTGTATATAATTCAAAATATACGGAGCTTTTCATGTGCAGGTATGAGATCCAGTCTGGGTTAGTTAATACATAGCTAGATCCCAGATGCTGCAAACAGCCATATGAGCAAGATCCCAGGTCACACATCCTCACAGAGCATTACTGAATTGAGGCTCTGTGATGCTGATATGAGTTTGGTTAGCAATACTAATAAACTCTGAGTTCTATAGCAGCTAGTTCTTCTCATTGTCCTGAAATACGATCTATTATATAACCCTGGTACCTCCACACATATATATGCCCACGCATACTTCCACACATGAAAGAAATTGAAAAGTTGGGGACATGCTGCTGTTATGTCCTCTTGACCTTGGCATAGAGCTGTAACACTAACATGGAAAATAGTCTGGGAGATGAGGGAAAGGCATCACAAACTGAATGCTAGGGATTATAGTCACTTCATGAAGGAGTTCAATGGATTTACCAAGTGGCCTCAAATGTGTCTCTAGGACTGTTGGCTTCTGGAGCTGAGGTTTTTAATTCAGGGCACAGGAGTCCTTTCCTGATCTTGAATTTGCAAAATTTCTTTCTGAGAGGAAATCGGTCTTCTAAGGCACACTAAGCAGGAACAGAGTTGCCCTGCCACTTGCCTTCATCGTCTCACTGATGAAGAGATCATCATTGAGAGGTGGAGTTAAAACCCACAGCAGTGATTCAAGGCAGTGTCCTTACCCAAGGCTGTAAAACAGGGGGAATGGCGTAGTACTTTTACCGTAATCACTAACACCTGAAGCAGTCAAGAGAAATAAAAAGTTTCAGGTGAAAAAAGAGAAATATGAATAAAATAAATATAACTATGAATAGGAATAATTGTATATACCCAGCTGTGACAACACCTGCAAAGAGGCAGATAGGAGCTCCAACCCCTATTTTTAGCATAATCTTCACTCTTATGCAAAGACTCCTTACTGCAACATACAGAAACAGCCCTGAAGTAAGAACCAGAGAACTGGCCTCCCAGCAGGGTGAAGGCCATAGACTAGTTTTTCCACTCTCTTTCTGATGTTGAGTAATTTGTACCATAATGCCACCACCTCTAGGCAGGCACTAGCCACTACCTTCAAGCATTGTCTTTAGGATGTCCTTCTAGGAAATTAGATACGATTTTCAAATATTTCAGGCAGAGGATGATGCAGGTCTGTCTTAGTAAATGAAATAACCATTTTTCTAAACAGCATCCTCAAGCATTTTTTTTAGCCTCAGCATGATATTCATCTACTTGTATTCTAAGAGCATCTATATATGCTGCAAGATCATACATCAGAGAGAATTTAAGCAGAAACTGATACATACTTCTACAAGTGTACAACAGTAGAACACCTTGAAAATACAAATTTGAGCAGTGAGTTACATACGAATCAAGCAGCAAGTAGATTACATTTCATAATTTTAATCCTAAATTGCACCCAAGTCTTTCTGTAGATAGCTAAATCTTTCACTGTAGCTGTCTGTAACGCAATATATTAAATATCTCTTGTAAGAAGCAGAGCTGCTTAAATGTATTCTGGAATAGCTGGATGTTGGAAGACTAGGATTGTCACTTCCCACAGGAATACATTCTTTCCTTTAGAGCCATGGACAGAAAGCAGCCGGCAGCAGGGCTATGCTGCTTGTTGCCCTGGCTGACAGGTGGCTTGCTTGGCTGACCAGCCCCCAGCTCGTCCTGCTGGGCAGCCAGGGAGACAACCAGTATGTTAACTTGCCAGCTTTTTGGCTGCCTGACTGGCAGATGGACTTGCAAGCTGCCTGGCTGCCTGCCTGCCTAGCCCTCCTTTTGCCTTCTGGCTAATTTACCTGCTGCCCAGCTCACCAGCTGCCTGGCAGGCTGCCCAGTTTGCCTGATCCTGGGTAAGGTTATAGGCCCAAAATAGTTTGTTCTGCAAAACAGGAGACTGCAGTGTTGGTGTTTTGTTCTCATCCAATTTGGAATGTCCCATGAAGCAGAAATTCCCATCCCAGCAAGCTTTAGTAATCAGTTTACAACATTCATCCGTGTATTTTGTACTGGCAATTGTGAGTTCTTAATACTGAAGAAACATCTCACTGGAATTATTTGCATAACATTTGCCTGACTCATTTTAACTCCTCAGATTGTTTTTTATAGATTTTTTCTACTAGAGTCAGAAAAAATTTTAGATGGGCTTATATTGTCATATTAATCATCGACTTTGTTTCCACTGGATTAAGCTACAACCCAAGCCATGAAGTACTAGTAAACCCTAATACAGGCTTATGAAAAAAATATAATTATGACAGTCTTGGATACGTGGCCTATATCTGTGCCAAATGAGGTAAACTTTTTTTACATGCAAAAATATAAATCAAAAAATTTCTGCTTTGCATAAATATGGCAGGAGTCTGCCTTTTCTCAAAACACCATACCTTTAATAGTTCCAATTTCAGTTTAATCACACTGTCCTAAAGATTTCACTCTGTTTAAATAATGAAAAAAGGTGTTATAAAAATTGTATTAAATCCACTTACCTCAGGACAGATTCTGTTGGATGTAATTACACATGCTTCAACAACTGGAGCAATGTGTTGTGTGAAAGGCTTTTAAGATGGCAGACATTAATTGTGTAGGTTTTAAGGTATAAAGAAAGCAGAGGGCAATGACCAGCATCTTGAGAGGAAGCTGTTCAATTTATTTAAAACTGGAGAGAGTAAAAATGGTATTAAATTATAAATGGATAAAAAACACTGGTAAATAGGGGATACACTTTATACACCTGAGTGGAAAATATTGCACTCCAAGAAAGCCTGTTAGACGTAAAGTTCCTTATGATATATTGACATCTAAAATAGGACAGTTGCATATAAAGAAGTATGTGATATTTCCCTAGTGGCACTCTTCTATACTACTTTTTCTGCAATATTGGTAATGATAGTACATCAAAACTGAAGTGCAAGGCTGTGGAGAATAGTCAGAATTCTGTTTTCCAGAAACTTTCAGATATGTGGGAATCAGGTCTCCCACTATGCAGAAGTCACTAGGAACACTAGCTTTTTTTATTAAGCATGATTTCTTGAGTTACAGCGCTTGTTCAAGGATATTGTTACTAGTATGTTAATTGCTACTAATAAACTAATTATATTGCATTGAAATACTTTATAAAATAGAGGCACACTCAAGTAGTGAAGGATTATTGTTGAGTTTTAATGTAGATTCAAATATATCAACTTTACTGCGTATTCTATGGCCACTTGATTTTGATTAGCTGGAACCATGCTTAACAAACTCATACAGCCTGCTTAAGAAAAGAACAATATCTCACAAGAGAGAGTGCAAAGAACAATATGCCATTCACCCACAAATCTACCTGAAAGTCATTAGCAAATCTTTAATTTTATTTCATATTTCATTGAGGCTCTTATTTCTTAGATTTTCTCCCCAAGGAGCTCTGACATTTCTGTGACTTAAATTTTTTTCCTAGTCTACTATATTCTTTTTTCTAGTTTTAATTTTATCCTTTTTTCTCTTACAGATGTTACTGTAAATAAATCTCATAATCTGATTTCCTCATTAATGTACACATAGTGTGTCAGTCTAGTCCTCAGAGACAAAGAAAAGAGGTTCTGGAGCAGAGTTAAAGTATTAATGTACAGCTCCAAAGATAAAGCATTTTTATAGTGGGACAGCAACCTGCTTTTAGTCATGGCTAGATCTTTACAGATCAGGTAAGACAACATCCCAGAGCCCTGTGACCGCCAGGCACTGGAAAGGAAGTCTCCATTACAGTATTGAATTTTGGTGCTTAAATTCTTCTTACATTATCTCTTAGGAATATAAATTGGTTTAAAGTTGCTACTCCAAATGAATGAATGAATTTTTCAAAGGTGGGCTCCTTCCACTCCTTGCACATCTTCACTTTTGTATTCTTTCTTTTAAAATTCTGTTTGGTTTTTTGTTTAAATTGCAGTTCCGCTCCCATCCTTGTCCTGGCAAGATGAGGGATTTATGCTCAAACCAGCTAGTTTCTATGCACAATTGTATGTTATCAGAGTCGTTAAAATATCAAAAAGATGAAAAAGTTGTTATACCCAGTACATGAGGTTGAAAGGTAAAGAAAAGTTGGTTTATATTTTTGTTAGAGGTTACATTCAAGCAGATAGGAAGAATTTCAAAGAATAAAGGAGATAATCTTTCTTTTTATTAGAATGAAAAGCTTTTTAGAGTTCTTCTTCCCTCAGACTCAGTTTCATAAAACTGTTACAGAAACGTTTTATCCCCAGTCTCAACCTAGATGTATATAGCATCCTGGAAAACATCCTCTCAAAGATAAACGAAAGGTAAAAGAATGCATCTGTTCTGCGCCTATGAAAACTACCTTATAGTTTCAAAAAATACACATGCATTTTGCAGTTTTCATATTTTGGCCTGTTCACAGTTGAAATGGAGGCTACTTTGGTAAAAAGTTACAATTCCAACTGTGACAGAATACTAGGGAAATAAAGTTGATTATAAAAATCAATATAATGATCATACCTAGACATCATATTTAGTAAGTTATGTCTTAGTTAACGGATTCATGACCACAACTTCTGACTCACTTTTTCAGTAATTATGACTGGTTTTTTACACAGCATATACAATTGACCAGCAGCTTCTAAATGGAGTTGAAAATGATCAGCATGTCAGCTCACTGGCTTACTTCTCTGATATTTTGTTCTGGCTTTCCCTCCTTCCCTATGGAATACAATTTTTCATAAATACTTGGCTACCAAGAATACAGTCTTGGTTCATTCAGCCCACTCTTTTCCTGCAGACTTTTTGTTGCACCACGTGAAGCAGTGTTGGAACAGAAAAAGAAAGTCATTAAACAATGAAAAAAAACCCCACAGAGTTACAACTTGAAGCAAAATATATTTTACAAATTCTTGATGCTTTTTATGACAGCACAGTTAGTCACCAGTTTGCTGTGTTGGTGTGATGCTATGCAAAAACACAAGGACAGGGTGATATTTTCTCTCTTCACCGACTGAAAGGCAAAAAGGAAACCCCCTGGGCAAAATGTCCCTAATAAACACAGTGTTGACATTAAAATATGACAAGATGACAAGCACCATGGTGCAGAAAACTTGAATCATTCTTACTGCATGAGACATGATGAAGGTAATGTATGAATAATCCAGAGAAGGTTATGCTAGATAAAACAGCTTAATTCATCCTTGTCAGTTTGTGTATAACATGCATATTCAATTCTAGCTTCTTAAAAGTTGTAATTTGAATCCATTGAAAATCTGCTAGACCAATAGGATCCATTACAGGGATGGAGATAATCAGTAATTTATCTAATATGTAAAATTTTTTTTCACAGATGAAGCCAATTCAGTACATGATTTGTGCTTCTTACAGAACTTGTTCATTAATATTTTATTAGAATTTTTCTACATTTTAATCTGAGGACTCTAAAAATAATTACTTATCATATCTGCAATGTCTCAACCTCTTTGTTTTTTTTGTTTTGAAACACATCTGTAATAACTGCAAACTTTTATCTTGGTAGCTTTTTTATTTTAAAATAAGGAAAAAATGCATATGAAAAGGTCATGAACAAGGTATTTCCCAAATATCTCTATTTATCTCCCTTGTAATATATTCTATCAATTTTATTTCGATGTAGTGACAATGATGTTCAGATGCTTTACATATTGAAATATGCCACACAGAGAAAATAAAGGTGCAAATAGTGTACGCAGTCTATAGCTAGCCCAAGTAACCAGAACTCATTTCTGAAGATCCATATTAGTTTAATCTGTACTGCAAGCAAAATACAGTGTGCAAACTTACTAACTCAGCTTTTTCTCCACAACCCCATGTAAAAGTGCATTATTTTCCAGTTAACTGGCTAAGATTTATCACAGTATATCTTCAGTTACATGTCTGGCTGAGAAATTCATCTATAAATACATAAAATCTCTCCTATATAAAAAAGTATATGTAGTGAAAAGTGGCTTAAAAAAAAAGTAGCATAAGGAAAAGCAAGGAAACAAGAAAAGAGTATCTATGCAGAGAAGTTATATATATGCTTTTCTTAGCAATAACCTTTGTACTTATGGTGGACATCTCGTGGAAATCTTATGGAAATGCAATGTCTCTTCTTTAAAAAAAAAAATGTGATAAAGTGACTATATATCCACCAAACATAAGTAAATTTCTTCGGCTGATAATTTAGCTTCTTCACTTCAGCACCTACAGAACACTAGAGGCATTCCAAAGACATTAAGCTGCTCTTGTTCTCTCTGTGTGTCTCAATTTGTACCAAAGTTATTTGTGCCAGCTGCAACAGCTTTGACAGGGAGAATGACCAAGTACCACCTGATGGTTTGCTGTCCTGAACTGTAATAATATTTTTACATATTCCTGCTGATATTCATCAAGAAAGTATTTGAAGTTTAGTATCCTAGTAATAAAGAAACAGAAGTCAAGTTTTGCTTTGCTTGACAAGGAAACCCTGATGTGTACTAATAGTATTCAAAAATAAAGTCTCTTACTCCAAACATCTCCACTGTATTTATCATGCAAAAGGCTACCCTTTTTGTTTCTCCTTTGAGGCAGATATTCAGTAAAAAATAAGAGTGTTAGAAAAACAACATCCTTTGAGAAGTTTAGCACTATATTATTTTCCTTCACTTTAAACAAACCACTGTCTTTACATCCTTAATACCTACTTATCTCTCATTTGACCAGCAGGTTGCTATAAAACTAAATTAAACCAGGCAGGGGTTTCTTACTTCTTGTCTATCTTGTGATAATGCAGATAAGCCCTAAAGGCTGTATTGTGACATCCATTTAATTTAACCTTTTCTCTCCTGCCATTGTTTCATTCTGGACTATTGATAAATACCCATTATATCTAAAGACCCATATTATGGATAAAAAAGAAATACAGCATACAACACATCTGTTCCTGTTGTTTGGATTCACATCTTCTTTCTCTTTTCTTCACTCCTTAGAAAAATCCGTGCTCAGAAAGTAATAAACAGCTTGTTAAATAGTTTTAACCAGATCTTTCAGAACCTCTTTCCTAGCTTCTCTTGTTACAAAAGGCCTTTCCCATTTAGAGTATAACAGAAAATCTGCGCTCTTTTGTGTATGTTCCTTCCATGTGAAAGCTGAAGTCCATAGTATATGCCTGGAAAACATCCACTGAATAAAATAGTCCAAACATAAATGTGTTCACTTTGAGCAGAAATGCCATCCTAGCCCTGAGAAGATGTTCCAGAGAAAACTTTGTTTGAAACCAACATCATTAATTTTCACAGTATTAGTGGTTTGTAACACAACCCCTTTCACAGCTGTCACTATTGAAAATAAATGCAGAATGAGATTTTAAGGCAGTTGCAGAGGAAGAATGAGTAATAGGTGAACCCACAGAAGTTAAGCTGTCCCAGCTGTAAAATAAGAGAAACTGAAAACTTGACAAAGCCCTTTAAGTGTTTCTGAAGTATGCCTATGCTGGCACATTTAACTGGGGGTAAGTCAATCATTTTCTTCAATGTGTCCTTTCCAATTCACAGAAGCCTTTTTCAATCATGTTTAAAAGAGACCGGCCTATGTATTTTCATGAGCTCCCTGGTGTAGACTGCTCAAGGCCTCAACTCTTTATTTTTGTGTCCATAGCTTCCAATATTATGGTTGTGAAGCCATAACAGCCCCTAAGAAAGAAATGAAGGGCTCAGTTTTACAAGGTCTACATGGCAAACCCTTTACGTATTGTTGGATTTCTGACCTGACTTCATTTAGAACAGTTAGATATCCTGTGATAGAGAGGAAGGTCTGAGGATGCTTTAGCCCCTCTGTAGGCATCATTAGTGTGGAGTGGGTGCAGCCTGTGCTCACTGTCCTGAGTTAAGAGGGGATAAGCTGCAGCATCCAGCCTCCTACACTACTCATTGTGGCACTAAGAACTGTTTTTCCCTGGAAGGATCTGCATTTGCATTCAGTCATTTATCTTCAATACACTGTAGATAACCTTCTCAAACTGTTGAAGGTGTAAATCTAGAAGTGTTTTGGCATAAGAATGATTGAAAATTATTTAATTATGCTGTTTGGAACAGACTCCACAGAACAAGCCTCTCTGCCATCATCACAGTAGAAATACTTTCCTCTGAAATGAATATTCTTAAATGCAGGATATAAAAATCTGTGACAAGTAAATATTAACGTGGAACCTATTATATAACTAAGCCACCTGTGCCTTTCATGATGCACCATAGAAATCAGACCTTTCTTCTGAAAAAAAAAGATAAAGTTTATGAAAGAGCATTCTTGGTGTTGGGTTGTATTTGGTTTCAGTGACTTCAGGTAGTTGTCTCCAATGTTTCCAGTTTTCGAACAGCCACCTGAGAGCGTCTCAAAAGTTTCTATTTGCTTAAAATCAATTCACTACTTCTGAGTTTTTCCCAGGATGAAACATTTAATTTGTCATCTGCAGTATGAACCTTATTTTGATGGTTAAATAGAATCTTGTGTGATGGGCCTAGAGAACTAATAGACATGTCTATCCATATCTTCACCTGTCAGCAAAATAAATATTGCTTGAGGATGCCAGGTTTTTGTAGATAATATTGACCTATCACTTTTACCTCTTTATTTCCATGTGTGCCTGAAATTAGCGATGACACACCAAAAGGCTGTTTCATTTCTTGTTAGCAGAAAGGCAACAAGAACATAATTAAGAATCAGTAACCTGGCTAACCTTCCTTTCAAGTGGGAGCTGCCTACAACAGTGAACTCATTTTCCCAGTACAGACTGATGGTATAGGATAATCAAGCTACGATTTACTTGCTTACAAAGGCAGTTAACCTATCTTTCCACGCAAAGCTGAGTGAGGCCAGGAGATCATTGTCACCAAAACACAGGTCTTCCCTTCTCCACATGTGTCTTAGCTCTATCTTGTAGTCACCCCTCCTTTTCACTGGCTCCAGAACACATTGGAGCTTTCCTGAAGCTGATTCACATCACAGAGTAGAAAAAGAAGATTTTTATATATATATAATTTCTGCAGGCTTTGTGAATTTAATTAATTCACACTGGAGCCACAAATGGTGCAAATCATGCAGTGGCAACAGGCAGTTAGAAGTGCAAAGGAAAAAGGAGGAAGAAAGAGTATGGAGTGGGATTGTCATACATCAGCTGGGATGAGCAGTGGGATGTACTAAGCCTGACCTAGGGAATCTTCTTCTTAAGTCATGCTGAGGCTACATGAGGCATGCAACGAGAAAATTAAGATGGATTCTTACCTAAATCTCTATTTCACTAACAAAAATTAAGGAAGAAAAGGCTGGACTAAATGGCAGGGTAAAATTGAAATACAGAAGAACCCCCTTCAGGTTTTTTTGGGTGGCTAGGTATTAGGGGATGTTGGAGTTGTAGATGAATGCTGATAAAAATTACAGACCAAAAAAGACTTTTGGAAGCTGCCTAAAATTATTGCTATGCTTTCTGTACATTCCTATTATGTTTGATTTTAGGAAATTTTGTGGAACTACATCAATCCTTCAGACATATTCAGAGATACCTACTAAAGCTAGGCACTACTGTAAGTTCCAACTGTTACGTTAAACCATGTGTGTATGTGAGAAGTATTCATCCCAATAATGATCTCACAAAATGAATAGCTAGTGGTTCAGCCTCCTCTTCTGAGAAATTCTTCATAAATGAACAGAATTAAGACAGGGTGATTTTGGTCTATTGATACAAAATGTGCTAAACAATAAAGTGCATGATCCAACATGCCAGATTAGTGTACAATACACTGTCATCTGAAATCACCTGACATCACTCAACACAGGTTTCAACTCAATTTATGTCCCCAAGAGATTCAATTTCCCAGCAGTTAATGAATAGATAACTGCCATATTTGGGACATTTTGAAGAAATCCAGGTAGTTTATATTCTCTTTCCAGAAAGAAATCATATTGGTAAGACAGTAGAATTTTTGTTTTTCTAAAGAGACCTTGTCATGAATAGGGAAAAAACATGAATGTATTTTAGTTGTAGTGGTTTAATTTGTAAATGTTAGAAAAAATATATATTTGTTTTGTGGAAATATGTCTCCTGTGTCTTAAAATATACTGAAAAAAATGTTGTTTTTCCAACACAAGGTTACCTCATTTAGAGCCTTATTTGCAATATCAAACCTAAATTAGGCCTTTTTCTGTGCTCAGTCTATGAAGTAGCTGAGTAATAGTTTTCTGGCACCGAATTTCCATGTAAGTATGAAAAACATACAAGTGTGCTCAAGCAGATTAAGTAGAGCATATGCTGTTTTATTTATTCTTTTCCTGTGCTAGGAGCTTACCACATTCACACCACTATATGAATGTATGTTTTTAGTAGCAGTTAATGGAAACATATTTGCCTTAAAGGTAAAAGTCCTCCGCCTTCCTCTTAAATTCCTAGTGAAACTCTAAGCATTTGGAGGGGAGCGTGTCTTAGCCCTGCCAAGAAAACAGTAAGACTTCTGTTGAAGTACTTGGAAGTAACAGTATTCCAGACTAATCCAAACCAAACCAAATCCAAATTCACCATCTCTTGGTGAATCCTGGGAAAATGTTTTCATCTCCTCTATGTCCAGGTCTCATAAGAATAAATCTCTTCAAAAAGCCTGTTAGTCATAGGTTGAACCCCGCTTACTAGGAACCTACTGAATGTTTTCATGTCTTGTGCACTTAAGTATCACATAATGATCACACTAAGGTAGATGAAATAGGTCCTGGGCAAAATAGTGCTAGGATTGGAAGAAAGTTATAGAATCATAGAATTATTTAGATTAGAAAAAAACTTTATTATCGAGTCCAACCATAAATTTAACACTGTAAAGTCCACCACTAAACCATGACTTTAAGCACCACATCTACACACCTTTTAAATAACTCCAGGGCACAGCTTTCCACCCATTCTTCCCCAAGCCTGTAGGATTGCATGGGGTTGTTGTGACCCAAGTGTGGGACCTGGCACTTAGCCTTGTTGAACCTCGTAAGACTGACCTTGACCTATCGATTCAGCCTGTCCAGATCCCTCTGTAGAACCTTCCTTCCCTCAAGTAAGCCAACACTCCCACCCAGCTTGATTCATCTGCACACTTACTGAGAGTGTATTCAATCCCCTTGTCAAGAACATTGATGAGGATATTAAATAGCACCAGCCAAAACAATGAGCCCTGAGGGACACCACTTGTGACCGGCCACCAGATGGATTTGTCTCCACTCACCACAACTCTCTGGGCCTGGCCATCCAGCCAGTTTTTCATCCAGTGAAGAGTATACCTGTTCAAACCATGAGCAACCGGATTCTCCAGAAGATTGCCATGAGAAGCAGTATCAAAGCCTTTCCTGAAGTCCATGTAAACTATATCCACAGCCTTTCCCTCATCCATTAAGTGGGTTACCCTGTTATAGAGGAAGATCAGGTTAGTCATGCAGGACCTGTCTTTCCTAAATCCATGTTTGATCACTTGTTTGTCCTGTACATAGTGCATGATGGCTCTCAAGATGATCTCCTGCATAAGCTTTCCCATCACTGAGGTCAGAATTACAGGCTTATAGTTACTGATATCCTCCTTCCAGCCCTTTTTATAGATAGATGCCAAATTTGCTATTTTCCAGTGAAATGAGCCCTCTGATTATTGATTGAAAGTGGCTTAGCAAGCAGTTCTGCCAGGACTGTCATCACCCTCAGGTGATTCCCATCTGGCCCAATAGACCTGTGTGTCTCTAAATGGTGTAGTAAATCACTAACCATTTCCCCTTGTATTCTGGGGTCTTCTGTCTGGTCCCTGACCCTGTCTTCTAACTCAAGGGGCTGGGTACCCAGAGTACAATTGGTCTTACTATTACAGACTGAGGCAAAGAAGCATGAAGTACCTCAGTCTTTTCCTCACCCTTTTTCACTATGTTTCACCCTGCATCCAGTAAAGGATGGAGAGTCTCCTTAGCCCTCCTTCTGCTGCTGATTGATGCTGGGAGTTGTTAACCCAGTTCCCATACACACAGGGAAAGGGGAAAGGGAAATGAGGAAGAGAGTCTTGTGGCTTGGAAACTAAAATTAAATAGCTTTAATGAA
Source organism: Clamator glandarius (assembly GCA_033459285.1). Taxonomy (NCBI): domain Eukaryota; kingdom Metazoa; phylum Chordata; class Aves; order Cuculiformes; family Cuculidae; genus Clamator; species Clamator glandarius. The sequence continues at coordinate 4,160,793 of JAUNZM010000105.1, forward strand.
ACAATAATCAAAAGGAAAATTATACTAATAAGTAAAAATTTAAAAATATAGAAATATATGAAACTGAATCTCCAATGACTATATGTCACCATTGATGCCGCAAGGCAGGCACAGGGAAAACTCACAGGTGGACTCAGTGGCAGCTGGGAGCTACGTTCTGGAACTGGATTCAGAAAGACACAGGTAGAGACCAGGGGGGCAGAAGGATGGAGGAAGTCCTCACTAGACACCAGTCATTGAAGAAGTGAGCTCAATCCTTATGCTGCCTCAATTTTGTAGTGAGTATGAAGTATATGGAATGGAATACTCTGTTAGTCAGTTTTCACTCTCCTCTCCTGTTCTCTCCTCCCTGCAGGTCACTGTTTCTCCCTTTTAACTTCGGGCATTCCACCAACTCAAAGATAGCCTTGGTTTCTACAGAAACAAGTGTAAGCAATGGCCTTTCTGCAAACCATTGCCCCATTACTTTGGTGATAACTATAAATATTAAGTGTTATCAGTTCTAGAGACAGACATTGTCTGAAAATCATGTTCTTAAATTTCAGAAAATAAAGTTACTTAGAAGAGGCTTAGCTGAATATTTAAAAAATTGCTTCTGCTTTAGAACCAGCTGCAACACTGATGTATTTATAGAAATAATTTTTATTTATTTTTATATTATTTCTGTAAAAGACAATAAAAGTGATAGGGAAAAAGGAAAAGAGCTAGGGAGCCCTCTTTTGACTTCCTTGCCTTCCCTCATGCACATGAGTACTAATGCAATGCTGGAAAATGAAGAAATGGGGAATACTGTCCTGCTTACTCCTACCTTTTTCTCCAAACTGTCTCACAAAAAAAAAAAAAAAAAAAAGAAAATCTTAATCAAAACCACCAGCATGTACTAGTTTCAATTAATGAAAGGTCTGTATCTGAAGTGTAGTACTTAGAGAACTTTAAACAGTCATGCATGTGTTATAATATAGTGGAAGTATTTCACTTAGTTCACTTCCAAAGGTGCTTATATGAGGATTCAATATACTTTAACTAATACACTTTAAATTCAGATCTTACATTAGTTTGACTACCAGGTAGATAAGCCCTTACTTGACCATAAAAACCTTTAAACTAATATCTTTTTTCTGCAATGGTTGTGATACTACATAAAAGGTAACAATGCGCCACAGAATCAAGCATGGCATTGTCTAAAGCATTTTACATTGCACAGAAGTGAGAGGGTTGCCCATGAAATATCCAGGACTGATTGGGTCACTGCAATGCATCTTTATACTCAGACATTCACAGATACCTGCTGGAGGTAGTGATTGCTCACCTGTACGTGTTCTTACTCTTGTATGAAAGGTATATGATTGTGTCCTGCTATCTTTAGCTAGTCTCATGTTTTCCTCAAAGAGCTTTCTGTATGGAAAGCCCTTGGTGCTGCTTCACACCACTACTGCCCTTGGATCTCCACAGATTCTTCTGCTGTCTTTAGTCTTGTGACATTCATAATTACCTCAATATTCCTCTCACAATCTATGACGCATCAATACTCCTCCAGTATCTGCTGCTGCTTAAAGGCATCTTTATGTCCTCAGGCTTTCAAATGCTTACTTCACAGATGAGTATTTAATGTACTACATAAAGTGTTGAAATAAATGGCAAATGACAGATAAAATGTTGAAAACAACATGCTACTTCAACACTTTATATTTCATCAGCTTTTTATTTCAACATTTTACACTTAAAGTGTGAAAATTATAGGCTTTATCAAGGGCATTTATCTTTGAGTAATGTTAGCATAAAACATCCATATTACTTGCACTTTAAACATGCTGAATTTTCAATGCACAATTTTAAAAAAATTGCCCATCCCTGTTTTCTTTCATGATCTTTTTTTACCAAAGATGCATTGTGAATATTTGTAGAGTCAGCCAGCAACCAGAGGTCCTTCCTTCTCTTAAAATAAACAGCAATACTTACTGACTTAAGCAGAATTGGTGACTGCTAAATACAAGACTGCTTTATGTAGTGAAAGGCTGGAAGAAGACCTAGAACAGTGATTGAAAGCATAAGAACTGAATAAGGTATTTTCAGTGAACTAGTGAATGCTAAAGTTCTTTTATGACTGTTAATTGATAGTGTTAGTATTGCAATAGTACCAGACAAGGATCTGGGCTGTCATCTCAGGCATAAAGAGTGAGAAAGGTTTCAAACATAGACAACTAAAACACAACAAAAAAATTACAAGTTTTAATATTTCGCTAACTAATTTGTCATTTATTTCTATTAATTAATAAATATCAGAAGAACATGGCCCATGAAAAGGACATGAACTGTGTTTTCTATTTCTATATACTAATCACTACTAGTCCTGAGTACAGAGCCATCTGAATCATCAGTTTTTATTGCAGCTCGCTCAAGAGCATAAGTATAATTGCTGCCTGGCAGTGTGTTAGAAGAAGATGCAATAATCTCTAATGGGAATCAGTGCTGTTACTGAACAAGCCCTGACTTGCTCACAAGAAGGTTTCTTCAGAAATGTTAGATAAAAGCTAATTGATCTTCCCAACACAGTTATGCCCATCCCTCTCTTTCAGTGTCTATTAAGGAAAAACTTTGATCGTACCTTTGGAATGGTGCAGGAAGACAAAGGATGTGGTAGAGATGTCTTGAGGAAGTTAAGAACTTGAAAGCATGACGAATTTCCTCTGAGACATTATTTATTTGCCAAAGAAAACTTTGATTTAAGGTTTATATTTATTTTACAATAATATTAGTAATTTGTTTTGTATAGCTGAATTAATTTGAGAGTTTTTCAAATATTTAATCATTTTATTTGCACCAGTGTGCAAAAGGATTAAATCCTTTAATACTTTTTTTGCACTACTGTGTTTCTTAGTATTGAACAACAGTAGTATATTCCAAGGATCATATTTTCATGGTGCATTATCAAAGGTATTGTTAATAATTTCGTGCAGCTAAACCATCTTCCTACAAGTTCTTGACATAAACAGATAATACAAATGAGCTTAACTGCATGGGGTCATTCAGGTTCCCACAGCGTTGTGTAGACAGCACATTCTACTGAGTTCTGTATAACATTTGTCAGCAGAAACAAAGCTTTACCTATTACTGTGAACAGTGGGAGCTGAGATACATATCCATGGGGAGAAAAAGGAAAGGAGATTGGAATATTTTTATTTTTAGATTATGTCAAATTTGTAGGCTTTAGAGTAAAAATAAGTTACAGGATGTAGAGAAAGTAGGGTGTTACAGAAGAAATACACATTGCAATAGGACTAGGACTGTTGAAATTGTGCCCTGTGAGGCTGATTTTTATGTGGACTCAAAGAAGACTTTTAATACACATTAGTTTATCAGATATATACAACTGAACAAAAACACTTAGAATCTCAATGTGCTTTCAAGGTTTAGGGAGAAATTGTATTTGAAATAAACAACAATAAAAAAATCATTCAATGTAATATATTTTCAAATAATTTTATCAAAAATAACCTATTTTTGAACGCAGTATCTAAGCACAGAATTTCACCCTGTAGTGAAATTTTTTTAGTACACTGCAGCAAAGGTAAATATATATTTTTAAGGTGCCTGTTAACTTGTAACTGTGGAACCCTATGGGTAATCACTTCATAAAACAGCTTGTGATATGTTTTTTTCCCCCTAAAAGTTAAAAAATGCCACCTTTTTCCTGCAAATACTTTAATTTGGGATTCTGCTTGTCTTCTGCAATCATCTTCAGCAAAGCAAGGAACTGTAGTCTCTAAATTGCTTTTAGTTGCTTTTCAGTTATGGTAGATACACAATAAGTCTGACTTTTGTCTTAGCAGTGAAAAAAATTACAATCAGTTTTAAAAATTTTATGTAATATATATTGTACTGAGCCCAGCTGAGGAAGAGTTAATTTTCTACATATCGGATCACATGGGGCTCTGGTTTAGATTTTCAACAAAAACAATACTGATAGCATGAATGTTCTAACTTCTGCTGATTGGTGCTTGCAGAGTGTTAAACCCTTTTCTTTTTAGCACTCTGGTCCACCAAGTGAATATACTGGGTGACTATTTAATAGGTTGGGAGAGGTTACAACAGAGCAGATAACCAGAATTAATCAAAGAGATATTGCATCCCATATAATGCCATGCTCAGCAATGGAAGGGAAAATAGGGATATTTAGGAGGATTAGCCATGTTCTGGTCAGGAACCTGCTGGGCATCATTCTACTCATTTGAGGTGCTGAGTGGTTGACTGCATTGGGTTTTTTTGTTTGGATTTCTTGTCTCTTCTTCCACTTACCCTTCTGTTACTTATTATCATTATTGTTCTTGTTATTATTATTATTACTACTACTCCTCTTGTTGCTATTTGCTGTTGAGTTTGTTCATGTTGTTATATTGATCCCCAAATTTTCTTTCCTTTATTTTCCCTTTAATTTTTCCATGAGGGGCATGATGGGAAGTCTGAAAGAGTCTGTGTGGTGTTTAGCTGCCTGCTGGGCTTAACCTACAACATATACACATGCATAAATCTACCTATTTTTACTAAGGTTCAGCATTTTTTCTCATAGAGTCCTGAGTAAAAATAGATATATTCAAAATTCAGTTTCATACTACACCAACCAGCCCCTCTCAAACATTCAAAGAAATACTTTTTGTCTTTGCAGTAGATTTGTGAAAGTATGTATTTTAAAAAATTCCTTTTTCCCTAACTGCTCCCCAAAAACATTAACATTGGCACAAAAGGAGTTGCCAATTATTGCAAGATAGTAACAGTGGTCTGGAGTAAGGTAAAGTGGGTATTTTTTAAGCCAATTGTATTGCAAAGAATAAAACTTTTAAGTATCCTCTTACAACCTTTGATGTTTTCTTTCCTGTGCAGCAGTACATAAGCACTTGAAATGGATCAACTCCTCATGGTGTCAAGGTCTATACAAATAAATATCCCCAAAATTATTTTAGCCTGACCAGACATTCCAGTCTAAAAGTTGGAGGGGAGGGCAAAGAACAGGGAAGTGATTTAGGTCATAAGGGTAAGTGACTAATACACCTGGGACAGAAGTTCAATTAGCCTCGTGACATCTTGTCCATTTATATACTATGAACTACTAGGAGACCTTCTTTTTCTTTAACTTCCAGAGCACATTTTTATGGTATTCAGCATCCCAAAGGACTGAAGGTCAAGTAACTTCTTCAGGTCAAGATGCTGTGTATGGAATACAGAAAGTATTGTGATCTTTTCAGATCTCTCAAATACATACTCTTGTGGTTTAAAGGTTTGTTGTGTTTTGGTTTTTTTTAATTATTATTACATACCTCTGTTGAATTAGATATCCTTGGAAGAAAGAAAGTAAAATTAAGTTCTCTTCACCATTATTTTACAAGGTTGTTCTGCATTGTGAGTTATTTTATGTTTTGAGTAAATCAGTAAAGAAAAGCAGATTTTAAATAATCTAAAAATATATTGTTATGTGTACTAATGATTGATGCATGGAAAATTTGAAACTAAGGATTCTGTGAAGAGAAAGTTTAAGAAAAAATCCTGTTAAGAAATTAAACTGTATTTTTTTCATTGCTCATGTAAAACAAAAATGTGCCAGACTGCTGTTGAAAACCATGAGGTTTTGTTTGGAAAACTATCAATTGCTTTTCTTTAGAAAGCGTCTCATCTTTGTAAATTTGTCCAGTGATAGAAGAATATGAGAAGTTTCAAATGAATACATGTAATCAACAAATAGAATTTTAAAAAATTGAATTAAAGCTCAGATTTCTATTACTCTCAAGGTCTATATTTGACAGACCATTTTTCTTCTCAGAAAATACCAAAAACTTTGTATCCAAAATACTGCCTCTATCATCCAGTAATTTGACTTTTTTCCTTCCTGTTTAGAAATGCTTCATGTGGCAGAACTAGGAAAATGGAATTTAAGCAACTAAACAGAATAAAGGCTGGACAATAAAAGCAGACATGCAGTGACACACACATCAGGCTCAAATGATTCTGAATAAACCATCTGTAAAAGTACACCTATTTATTTACAGATAATCTACAACAAAAGGAATTAAAAACATGCAAAAATAATTAAGAGATCCCATTACATTTTGGCACAAAGCAAGCAGTATTTTTAAATAAGGTTACACATTGAATAATAGGCCTTAAAAGGTTGCTCTGTAATACTTGTAGTCAAGGGAGTATGTCAACCAAATACTTATGCAGATTTGAAATAAAATTAATTGATTATAGGGGACTTAGCTGCCTTTGGTCTTTGCAATTGTTCCCTTCTGATGTCCTTGTAAACTGCACAAGTGTATCAAGATGTCTACAGACTCAGCTGGCTGGCAAAGTTCTTCATACACAGTGGTTTTCAGTTTAACTTGGTTATGCTGTAGGGTAAGTATTCCACATTTTCCAGAATGTATGTAGCAAGTTTCAAAGTAGTATTTTGTAATTTTAAATAATATATGAGTTTGAAAGAGGGGAAAGTGTTCATTTCCAGTCCTGCAAGTGTGTGTCTTTCTGATAAGTGAGTGAGAAGACTGAAATATCATTAGATGCTGCCAGTACAAAATGGCATATCTCCATGCACAGTCTCTGACAAAAAGAATGTGCTTTTTTTTTATTTGCACTGATAAATTTGTAATGGTAGGTATATGTTCTGAATTTAATATTTCTCCCCTTATTCTTATGCAGGATGTTTTACATTATTGAACTTCAGGCAGCTGAAGCAATACTTATGCTGATAATATATATTCCTTCACGTATGGCAACAGAATTCTATGTATCATTTCTGAAGAGTGATGGGTAAGATTAAAGGGGGCAACAGCATAAAGCAATATTTAAAGAAGGACTTAGTCAATGTCTGGCTATTTTAAATTTTAGACTTTTCTCATAGGAATGATTTGTGATGTCATGGATAGTTCTTACACTAACATTAATCAGAAAATACTCAGTTTCATGGCAAACAGGACCAAAAACAATGCAGAGATGATCAGATATATGCTCAGGTACCAGTCTTCCAGCAACAAAAGTGCAAAATCACAGAAGGGCTGAGGACAATTCTGTCTGAGGAGAAAGCAAAATGAAGTTGCTCCATACAGAGGGTAAAATACTGCAACTCAGGAGAGTAGGGAGAAAAGCACCTAACAGATGTTGATACACCTGAGAGACGAACACTGTTACACACATCTATTAGATTACCTGCTTGTTATATCCTTGTAACATCTTAAAAGTAACATTTTCTTTTCAATACATTCAATTGCTTTCTTTCATCTTCTTAAACCATTTTCCTCTTATCTTCTTCACGTGGAAACTTTTCCCTTAATACTTACCACCTTTCAAACTGCTCTCATGCCAAATCCCTCAATTGTTTCTCTCATTTAAAGTAACTGCTTCCAGCTCAGAGAGTAATGTTGTCTGGGAGTGCGCAAACTTGCTATGTTTGCACTTTTCAGTTTATAATTTCATCACTTCTCCTTTTATTCTCATCCTGAAGGAAACCTTGACATTTGTCAAGTTTCCTCTGTGCATATAGGACTTTTACGTATATTTTGCCTTCACAGATGTCATATATCACTTGCCTTTCCTATTGCTTCTTTTTCATGTTGCAGCCACTTCATCTTCTTGACATGTATTATGAGTCAAAGTTGACCAGCCAATCTTCTAAGGTTAATAATTAATTTGATTCATCATTAATTCAAGTTTGGGGTTTTTTTCCATCTGTGTGATGTCATCTGTTAGTTAAGGACCTTAACTTTAGGTTATCCTCAGTCATGGTCTTTAGCTCATTTATCATTCTTACTGTCTAGTTTTAAGAATATGATCAAAAGCTGCAGTGATTCTAGGCTTCCTTATATTATAAAAGATTTTGACTAGTTCAATTTTTCATTAATTTTTTTGCAATATTGTGAAAGTCTTCAGACACAGCCTTCATAATTGCAATTATCTTATCTGAATGTCATGTGATTTTGCAGCTTTCTGCACTGCTTCCTACCAAGCTGAAACAAGAGTCAACAAAAATTAGAAACATCTTAACTGGGCTTCTCACTTTCTGCATGAGCCAGCAGAGTGTTCAGGCCATCAGTGCAGCTTCAGTTTAGTTTGAAGTTGCCCTGCCTGTCATTCCCTTTTATTCTTTAAAATGGCTTCTATTTGCAAATTATCTCTCTCACCATGATTTTCCTGATTTGTATTTCAGCAGAACCTTTTTATCAATCAGTTAAACTATTTCATATTTCTTCTTAACCTGTGTATACTTCCATCACAATTGACTGCAGATTTGAAAAGCTCCCAAAATTTTGTTTAATATCAGATTCTTCAGTAGTCAATGTGTTTCCTCTCATCTTAACCATTTAGTACATTATTTCAGTTTTTGTATTCCTGGTCTCTTTAAGGTATTGATGTTTCTCTCCAAAATTTTTGTCAGTTTATTTTGGGAATATCTTCATTCCTTGCAATGATGTCTTTATACTTTCAGCTTCCCCTAGAACTCAGATTTCTTTTCACATCTTAATCTTTGTAAAGCTTATCCAATTATTTCTATGTTTATGTCTTCAAATAACTCTCTTTCTTGCATTTAGTTTTGCTTCCCTGAATATTTTCTGTCCATTCTGTAATGAGATTCCTTCATCTACACAAATTAATGGACTGAAAAACTGCCTAATGTCACCTTGATTGGGTTCCTCATAGAAATTTCTTTTCATCAAAATTAAATTTGGCTTCAACTACAAGCATTTTTGGAGTCTCAGATTTAACTTTTTTTTTTACTTAATCCTCTTTCCCAGAGGCCTTTCAAGAATACAGGTATTTTCTACTCTCCTGGTTTTAACAGTCAATGCCTTTATTAACAATAAAGGGCTCGCCGTTTTAGTCCGGATAAGTAGTGAATTCTATAAAACCTTCTGAGGTCTTTATGAGAAATCCACCTGCAGCCTATAGTCAAACTCCATTCCAAGGCAACTCTGAATTTCACCTTGGTCAAAATGAGAAAAAGTTGTGACTGAAGGGATGCAGTAATGTTACCATTACTCACAATGATTTTAGCATTTTTTTCAAGCAGAAATAACATATTTTCCCTTTTGAGAACTATCCACTACCTGAACTGACATATCATCCTTTCTTCTGTTAAAACAACATCCTAACAATCCATAAGGGAGGGACCATTGAAATAATAAGTTACCAGTTTGAGAGAATTCTTCTTATAATACGATTATTTCATCATTAAAATAATTATGTTTTTAAAATTATTAGCCCTCATAGTCATAATTTAGAAGTAAATTATGTTTATTATTCTCAAGTTTCTGTTCAGTTTTGTTTCATGAAATGAATGAGTTACTATCAGATATTTGGCAGACTGCAATGCAAATTAAGATTTTTAGCCTAAAGAAATATCTATTAACCATATGCATTTCCCAACTTAAAAATGAATGTGTGAAAATGACAGTTAATTGGACTATGTTGTGAACTGCAGAATGAAAGCTGAAAATCCTGCTCTGCTTTTTGTTTATTATATCAAACAATGATGCAATTCCTTCATTGTGTAGCATAAAAGGTGTGTTCATGTTTGAAGACCACAGGGTCCATAAGGTTTATTCTGCAGTCTTATGTTCAGAGAGGCTTGTAAATTGATTCCTCACTAGATGCTGTAACTTTTGTGGATTGAAGATAAATTGCTGAATTCCAAGAGAATACAACACAAAGAAAACCATTAGACCTGACAATTCATAAACAAAGTAAAGAACATTATTCATTCTTTGTTCTTCTAAAATTGTACTCAGGTTTTAAACACTAAAAAGGATGCTCACATAAATCATTGCAATTATTTAGTCAAAATGAGTTTGTTTATGAACAAATGCACCAAAAGGAAAAAAGCTTGGTTTCTTTATAAGAAGTAAGGAGAAGGAGGAGAGACGTGAGAAACCTTTATTGTATTCCCAAAAGCTATGTTAATAGCTATAGCTTTGTTGTCAGCCTTTTTTTACTATTATCTCAATCTTGCTGACCTATTTCTTCACTGAAAAAAAGAGAGTGTCTGAAGAACATTGAATGCTTGTAGGTCAGAGGTTCCCAGCATCTGTGCACCATGGTAACAGTCTCAGGAGATTTTCAACCAGGAAGAGTTTTTACAATTCTCTCATGAAAACCTTAGGGTTACTGGAGGTGAGGAGGGTTTGGGCTTGGTTTGAGGTTTTTTTTTTACTATATGCATTCATCTTCAGCCTTTGTAAATTTGTGATTCCCTGTGTCACTTGGCTGCCCATTCTCAGAAATTAAAATATTTTTTACTTTTCTTTCTGTGACATTAAAAATGCATTGTAATGAATAAAATAGTAGGGCTGTGTATAAAACTAAATCTTCTGCATGCCTTTTAAATGTTTGTTCTTTAGTAGAAATTCTCTGAGGGAAACTTATTGAAAGGATGAACAGTAATTTAATTTTTTATCATAAGCATTAGTGGCAAATAAAGGACAAAAGTACTTTGCAGGGCTGAAGAAAGGGAAAAGATATTTATTATGGGAAAATACTGCATCCAGGCTGAGTCTCTGGCAGTGCACATTCTTTTTTTGTTCAAAGAGAGGCAATAAGGAGATTAATATTCAGGGTCTAGAAACATGTCCTATTTAGGCTGTAAGCAGCACATAATAAAGTAACTTACCATGAAAGTTCACTTTAAAAAAAGTGTACAGTAAATACATGAAAACTTTTGTGAGAAAAGAGGTTACTGAGAAATCATTTTTGAGTTCTCAAAATAAATTCAGTAACTACTGTTTTTCCCCAAGAATATTCAAGATAAATGTTAAAATTGATAACATGTACAAACATCGGTTCCTATATATCAGTGTTTCTGATATGGGCAAGATCTGCACATTGTGGAAGACATCCTATAGAAATTTCCAAGAATATGGCAGATGTTCACAGATTTGAAATATCATGCCACATCACTGCAATTTCAAGGGGAAAAACTAAGTGCTGCTGTAAGCAGAAGCAATTATTTAGGTTAATGGAAGTGTAGCCATGTATGGAATTCTTCAGTTCAGGGACCATTTGTGATGTTCTTAATCATTCATGCACAATTTTTTCTGATATAAATGTAAACATGTACATAACAAAGAATAGGTCTTTGTACACTGCCAAACAGCAGGAAAGAAAGATCACAGCAGTAGCGTCCTTCCCCGTTCCTGAAAGAAACTGTTAATCAATATAGTGGAAGTCTAAAATGTATAGCATCAAATCTATTTGGTATTTCATTTTCCTTGTATATATCTCATGAATTGCCATCCTTTATAAAAACCAAGAGACAGTTTGCTTTCAGTAGGTGAAATGGACAATACTAGCTATGAACAACAATATCCCATGTAATGGTAATTTCTACATGAACTGCTTCCAATACTCAGGTTAATTTCTTTTGAAAAATCACAGAATCGCAGGTTGGAAAGGACCTCCACGATCATTGAGTCCAACCATTCCTATCAGTCCCTAAACCATGCCCCTCAGCACCTCATCCACCCGTCTTTTAAATATCTCCTGGAATGGTGACTCAACCACTTCCCTGGGCATCCTCTGACAGTGCCAAATGACCCTTTCCATGAAAATTTTTTTCCTGATGTCCAGCTTGAACCACTCCTGGTGGAGCTTGAGACCATTTCCCCTTGTCCTATCCCCTGTCACTTGGGAGAAGAGGCCAGCTCCCTCCTCTCCACAACCTCCCTTCAGGTAGTTGTAGAGAGAAATAAGGTCTTCCCTCAACTTTCTCTTCTCTAGGCTAAACAACTCCAGTTCCCTCAGCCACTCCTCATAAGACTTGTTCTCCAGCCCCCTCACCAGCTTCATTTCTCTTCTCTGGACACGTTCCAGAGCCTCAACATCCTTCTTGTGGTGAGGGGCCCAGAAATGAACACAGTATTCAAGGAGTGGTCTCACCAGCGCCTAGTACAGAGGGAGAATAATCTCCCTGAACCCGCTGGTCACACCGTTTCGGATACAAGCCAAGATGCCATTGGCCTTCTTGGCCACCTGGGCACACTGCTGGCTCATGTTCAGTCGGTTGTCAACCAACACCCCCAGGTCCTTCTCCTCCTGGCAGCTTTCTAGACAGACTTCTCCTAGTCTGTAGCACTGCACAGGGTGGTTGTGCCCCAAGTGCAGGACCCGGCATTTGGCCGTGTTAAACCTCATACCATTGGTCTCAGCTCAGCAGTCCAGCTTGTTCAGGTCCCTTTGCAGAGCCTCCCAACCCTCCATCAGATCCATGCTTCCACCCAGCTTAGTGTCATCCGCAAACCTTCTTAAGGTACACTTAATGCCTTCATCCAGGTCATTGATAAAGACATTAAACAGGGCTGGACCCAGCACTGAGCCCTGAGGAACCCCACATGTGATGCCATTTTCAAGCTGAATGAACTGTTGCTACGTGTTCCAATTTTATTTTTGCCCTTGGCACAATTCTAAGTACAATTACATGATTGGTTGGGGAGTATAATTAGAACTGAATAATATTCAAATATAGAAAGTATCAATATTTACTGGATGCACTTTGTCACCTTCTCACCTTAAATCACATGTAATGGCAATGGAGTATAAAATAACAATGTCCCCACCAAGCATGCCTATTCTACAATCCATCTCCATAAACAAAAGATAGAACCTGTCATTCTGCACTTCAGTTTACTAGCTCTGCAGTAGTCCAGGTTAATAACAACATGATGAAGTCAGTCATGGAAAGCATTTTGCTATCAAGGCTTCTAGTCTGCTCCACAATATGTGTGTGTCTCTCAGCCACATCAAACTGGAGATTTGTTGGACGGATCTTACCATTTACTTATAACTAGAACTGAATGCAGATTTCAGAATACCAATACTTTCTGCATAGGACTTGGTAGTTATGTAACTGGCATTCTTTTTCATCTTTCTGATACCTTGAGGATCCTCAGAGTGTAATTTAGATTATTAAAACACACCTTTGAGACAACAAAGGGAAGGCAAGAGTTCACTAGTGCCTTTTCTCAAAAGAAGGTCTGTGCCCAAAAAAGAAGGTTTTGTTAAAAAAAAAAACCATCCTCAGCTGATGCAATCTAACCTAACCTATCCACTGAATTAAAGCCTAATATAGAAAGCTCTTGAATCTGAAATCGTTAGTACAGTTGCATTTTTCCTCCGTGTGTGTGTGTTTATTTTGTTTATGTGTATGTAGATGCAGTCATGATTTGTGTGAGTAGCAGTTAAAAAAGTCAGATGCACAATCTATATTTTAGTGATTATGTTTAATACCATGAGATTAATGCAGATTTACGGCATAGGTAAAAAATGTCATGGAAAATTTTTTTTGTGCCATAGAGCTGAGAAAGCCTTCTGACAATATGAAGCACAAGAAAAGAAACAGTTTTACAGTTTTTCCTTTTTATTAAGGAGAAAAGCTAAATCAATTTGAGAAGTAAAAGTAAAGGTCACAGGAAGAACAGGTGAGGAGCAGAGAGACAGAAGTAGTCACATAGAGAAATGTAAGGTAGGCCTATTTTGTGAAAACACTTGAAAGCACTCTGGAAAATAACAAAGGTCTCCAAGGATTCCTGATGGAGCAGTCTCCCATTCTGTAATTTGCACTGAAGGCCCTCAGATACAAGTATCATCTTGAAACGTTTCCTTTTTGCGTAGATGTCCGGCTAAGCACTAGAGGATCTCTTGGCACTAAGCTGTTAATTTTTTGCACCTGGAAAAGTGAACTTTGACACCTTTCCTTGAACAGAAATTTCTTCATGGCAGCTAGGACTATGGATTAAAGTCAGAACTTTTTTTAATTACCTCCCAAAATGAAAACATGCAAGAGGGGAAGTAAATAACTCCAGAACAGTGAGGAACACAGACAGGTAATGTTGTTTTACAGAATTAGAACATGTAAATTATGTCACTTCTAACAACATGACCCTGGGTAAGCAGCCAGAGAAATTTTAAGATGTGTAATTAATGTATACACACAGTTTTGAGGACATGACTGTTTTACAGGTAGTTCTTTTGATATTCCAAGGTGTGGTTTTATTTTTCTTCTTTGGTACATGCTGGAGGCTACTTTGCACATGTGTAATCCTGAAGAGCCCATGGAGCCAAAATAGAGCAGAACATTCTTGGCAATAAGCCAGCTGCAAAGCAATATGAAAAAAGGCAATGGAGTTATAAATAGTGATAGGTGAAAGAGATAGGTATGGAATGATTATTCATTTTGCCTCATAAAAAATCTAGAGAAACATTCCTCCCCATCCTGCCCCAAGAGTCCTTTCACCACGAAGTAAATGTAGGAAGAATAATGAGACATCATCCCATTAAATGGTGCAATACAATCAATTACTGTAAAGTACTGTGGAAGTCAAAAGTAGAAAGGAATTCAAAATGGAATTGTATTCAAGAGAGGCAGGAACTATAAAGCAGTCATTAGCTCAGGCATAGTATAAACGGCTGACTGCCTCAAAATGAGATTATGTTATCAGGAGAAAGCTTGCCCTATATTTACATTCTTTCTTACATTTTTTTTGCTATGCCCCTGCCAGGTGGACATGAGATCTTTTGCAAGGTGACCCTTGGCTTCGATCTAGTTGAGCCTCTTTCGTATTCTTACACTGCAATATTAGCTCCCAGTGGAAATGAGAACCATAGTGCTTTCCCTGTTTCCTCTTTATAGTGGAAGACAAAAAAAATTATTGGAAGAAAGGACCTGGCTGCTTGTGATTGTGGTCCTAACGCCAGCTCAGTCACACTGCTGGGGAAGTGAGAATAGGATGTAAGGTGGATGAGATGCTGGGGGAGAGGATGAGGACTGCTGAGCTGCCCCTACAGATTCTGTGTGCATGAGATGGAAGTAAGTAGTTACTATACAACTGACCAATCATCCTAGTAACCTGTCACAGGAGACTCCAAATTACAGTCCTGCCCTTTTATAAGGTCCTAATACCCTGCAGAAAAAATGTAATGCTCCCTGAGTTCTTTGAGTTGCATGTTAAAATAAGACTGCAGTCTCTGACGGGTAAAATAGTCTGAGAGTAGTTAACTAAAAGAGAAGTTAGCTTTAGTTAACAAGAGAAAAAAATACCAGTGCAGTGGGAAGTCTGACTGAGACTATCACTTGAAGTGTCCACATTGCCAACAAGCAGTCTTCTTATCCTAATCACAAGAGTCATTTTTCTGCATAGCAAGAACAACACAAAGAAGGAAAAACGTAATGTGCGTTGTTTTTCTCTTCATTGTTTTTGATTGCACACTTGATGCCTGCAGTCTTTCACAAGCACTAAAGTTACTAAACATTTTTAATTGCACTCTGCTTTATTGCAGAAGAAAGATTTCTCCCATATGAAGGCTCTGTTGAATGGAAATCTTTAAAAGGCTAGGAACACCTAGATAAAAAAATACCTGGATTGTTTTATTACTTATTCTATATCAACCTTTGTCAGATTTCTGAAAATTATATTTTGATGCTGGTTTTTTTTTGTTTTGGAGCAGATCATGTTATGCATTAATGCAGTTAACAAAATGTTATGTCTCACATTATACATCTTATTTTCTCAGTCTGTTTTCTCTGATTTACATAAAGAGAGGGAGAATGACATGGGTAAATTGTTCTATAGGTCACTGTTAAGCAGTGAAGTAACTGAAGTGAACTACTGGAATGAGTTCCAGATGGCTGCTTCTTTTAAGTTCGATAAAGAATGACTGCAAAGACAGCAAATTGATCATCTCTTTGTTGGAAAAATACTGTGCTATATTGTTACTAATCAACAGCACCACCTTCTGTCCAGTGATCAACATGACATCTACGAGAGGCATAACCTCTCAAGCTTATTTCAGTGACTTGGTGCAAAACACAAATCTTTCTCACTAGCTGGTTAACTGTTTAAGAATTTCTTCATAAAAATACACAAAGTGCAATCTGTAAATGTGGCAGTTTGGTAATCAGACCTGATGCTTGCACAGAAAGAATAGAATAGGTGTTTGCTTTAGAGCTTTGTTAAAACAACTTCATTCTCAGTTCCCCACCAGGATCACCATCAACTTGACCATTTATGCATCACAACCTAATGCCATGTTAAAACGGATGATGCAAATGCTGTTATTTATACATAAAATAAAATGTTGGGAAGATGTGTTCTTTCTTGTCATTGCCTAATTCAACAAATGAGCAGGTGAGTTCATGCAGATTTGTATATATCATTGTGGCAACAGATATTTCACAAATATTTCAGTGTATAATCCTGTGGGTATTGATAACTCCTGAAGCTCCCAAATTATTTAGCATGACAGGCAGAGAAGTCATTATCATTACTGTATGGTTTTGCTTAGGCAAAAAAAAACCATGCTAAATTTATGTATTCTTCATAACTTTTTCTGACATCAACTTCTCATGCTTTTGCTGGCTGCAAACTAAATGGTACTGAAATCTTATGTATCATGAGAAACTGCTGCAACTGCTATTAAATTGTTATTATTGTACATTTATACATCTCCCAAGTAAAGAAATAAGGGGCAAATTATGCCACATTTATGTCTATACCTATTGAATATACACATATAGTTGAATGCTTAACAGGACTTCAACACTATGCCGCAAACAGATAAAAATGAAAATAATGAAATTATTTATTACAAGATCTTCCTTAAATTTTGAGAAAGTGATCCAGCACAAGAATGGCATATGTGTGAGACTGAAGGATCATGACTCAACTTCCATGCCAAAGCCTTCACTGCTTTTTGTGGAGTAGGAAAGTTCAAAGCACACCGTAATCTGGTAAACATTGCCATTCCACTGATAGTATTCCTTACATCTGCATTTTTAAAGTCAGTCATAAAACTGCTTCATATGCATTTCTTTAGTAGAGGCATTAGTGCGTATTGCATGACTTATATCTTTTGAAACATTGCACACTGTGTTCAGATCTTGCCATAAAATTCTCAAGAACAAAGTGGATAATGCTACTGTTTCTTGGCTCTCTTCTTACATTAACTGAAGTATTCGTTACTCTCATTGCTATTTTTAGTTTTCTGACTTTCAACAACAGCATTAAGAGAATGCTGGATAACAGTATTATCTTTTCAAGACTGTATTTTCAAATATCCAGGATGCTTTCACATTGTCTGTTTCCCACATAAAAGCTGACTGAAAAGAGAGACTTTTTTCCCCACAACTGATATCTAAGAAGTACCATCCAACAAAAACATCTATAGTCTAGACATGAAAGCAAAACGTTCAGAATCACACCACAATTTCTGCTATACAATATGACCATGGCAGCTCATTAAAATCTCTTTCAGACTCCAAGTTGACGCTTTGCAGTATGAACCCCATAACTGGAGGGTCTTTTCCCTGAAACAAAAGGCATGTGGCAAAGGATTAGGGAAGTGAGAAGTTTAGATAGGGATAGGAGAAGGTAATGGGAACCTGCTCATTACCATCTAAACTGATCTGTAATCAGGCACTGCAATGGAGGCTCCACAAGCCACTGAAACAAGTGAGGGGCAATAACCAGCCCCAGCAAGAAAAGAAAGAACAGGCAGTCTTACAACTTCTCCAACAAAATTTAGGGAAAAGCAAAGTGTATGAAAGATCAGTAACAAAAGTAGATGCCATCTTCCCTATGTGAAACCAGCTAAAGTCCTAACTACTCCAAAGCCTCTCCTTATAGGTTTCCAGGGCTTGTTCTTAACAACTGAATTTTTACTATAGTACCTGCCTCCTTCACCCAAATATAAAGTGCATATGAAGGAGATGAGAAACTTAACACCCAAAACTGCCACAACCTTCAGAGCCCTAGGAGGGAGGTGAATGGAGGCTTGCTCTTTTGCAATTACTCTTTCAGAGAGAAAAATATCTCCCAGTACATTTTCAGGTATTTTCTAATTGTTTGCAGTCTGTGTTCTATTTTCTTACACATAAAAAGTGATACTGTGCTTTCAAGTCATCCCAGGATTTTTTTACATGATGACAGGTAGCAGCGTCATTATATTTAATGTCATTAAATATATGGCAAAGACATGGAAGTGAACTATTTAGTATTGTACTTTGCAAGGACAGAGGAACTCAAGTTGTTGATTATGAATCACTCTGGGGCTCTCCTCTAAGTAATCCATTGAAGGGAGATAACGCTAACATATAATAGGAGCAAGGAGATCAGTATTCCCTTTTCACTGTAATACCAGGAAACATCAATATGCATTGCTCTGCTAATACAATGTGTGTTGTTCAGCAAAATCAGAACAAGGAAAAAAAAGAACAAGATTAGAAACCCATGAAAGCGTGTCCTGTACACTGATTGGCTGGAAAAAACTCTTGTGTTACAGCTGAGCAGCTGAAAAAGAGGCATTTTTGTTTACTACCAAACCAGAATGTCAAAGTCAGAGTTTCTCACTATCACCCCTGTGGTAGCTCTTACCACAAATTGTGAGTTTTCTTACACGTACAGTAGTCTTTTTTTCATGGAATATCACAGGCTGATTTTCATAGTATTATAATTGAGGTCTAAGATGCTACAAATGCCTGCTAAAAATCCACTATCTCCTGTGAAAACTTTTCTTCCTACTGGTCCACTAATCATCCAAATATAAAACTGCTGGACAACATACTTGGAACTAGTTTGCAGCATGATAAATGTGACCATCCTTGGACTGGCATAGGCTTGTAGGAGCTTTGGCTGTGAAGCAGGTAACAGCCCTTTTGAGACCATATCCACAGTTTTGGCTTCCATAACCTAGCACTGCTGTGCAAAAAGGCTTCTGTTTATACAGAATTTCAACATTTTCAGGGCATAAATTGAAACATTTTTCCCCTCTCTTGCAGGCCTTAACCAGATATTGCCTCTGCTAATGCCCCTAATCCTGTTGTTAGCCTGCTAAGTGTCATATGCATTTTTCCTGTCCCCGTGTTGTTTTTCTGTCCGCATATATTTATTTACTGACATTATTAAATGCTCTTCTAATGTTATCATTTCCAGCCTCTTTTCTCTAAACACCTGTCTTGGTTTCAGCTGGCATAGAGTTAATTTATAATGTGGATAATGCACCAATGTTTTAGTTGTTGCGAGGTGTCAAGGACTTTTCATTTTCTCATTCTGCCCTGCCAACTCGTAGTTAGGGGATGCACAAGGAGTTGTAAGGGGACACCACCAGGACAGCTGACCAAAAATGGGCAAATGGACATTCCGCAACATGGGACGTCATGCTCAATATGCAAACTGGGGGAGGTTAGCAGGGCAACCATGTCTTGGGAGTGGGCTGGGCATCTGTTCGTGGGTGGTGAGCAGTTGCACTGTGCATCACTCATGTTGTATATTCTCTTATAATTGGTTTTGCTGACATTACTATTGTTATTATCTTCCTTAGCTGTCCAATTAAAATGTAATTATCTCAACCCATGAGTTTTACTTTCCCTCCTCCCTCTCCAGTTCTCTCCCTCATCCCTCAACAGGGGAGTCAGTAGCTATGTAGTTGGTTTAGCTGCCTTTTAGGTTAAACCACAAGAGCATCTGATTATAAATGCCCTGTTCTTCATTCACAGAAGAGGAAAATATGTCAGTTTAGAACTATGTATCATGTGGAAAAAAAAGTTTTTATTTGTTTAAGATTAGCAGTTAACAAGAGTCAAATAATGTGGAAATTCACATCTTGAAATGTGGATTGAGTCCATAAAAACATTAAAATTCATTTTCCATTGGAGAATTGTGAGGTTAAGCCATTAGTGTTGTGAATTTGCAGAGGCTTCCCAGAAGCTTACTTAAATCTAGTGTTTGTATTGTCTTAAATCTATTCTACTTATTACTCTAATATCATAAATAACCATCAGGCAATGGAGAGTGACAATATGCTCCTAATAGTGCCTTTGAAAACTCAGGGTCACTTCGACACTAGGCAGCCTAGAGACACAACTGTATTAGAGCAATATAAGTTAAGTGAAGCTTGTATTCTTATAGGGGCCTTTCCAGTCATTTGGGTTTATGCAAAACCAGATAGACTATCTATAATAAGATTTTGTTGGTAAACATAGGGAAGTCTTTTGGAGTTTGGGTATTTATTCTATATGTGGGGTTTGGTTTGGGTTTGTTTAACAAGGGCAAGAAAAATGAAAATAGTAGGCATGAAATAAAGGACATGAAAATCAGTATGGAGACTAGAGATTTCTTATAGTTACTTTAAATATTTAAGAAAAGAGAAAAACTTCAGCATGTTCAATATTTTTTTTTCCTTTTTTGGATAGCTGGGTATCTATACTCCCCACAAAAATACAAAAACATCTTACTGGTGTTTTCATATTCTGGTGGTTAAATGAGATGAGCACCAGTTGAGGAATGCTGTGTTTTAGCAGAAAGGAAAGTCTCTGACTCCTCTCTCAGCTGGAATCCAGATCAGCAATAACAACAGACAGGAAAATTTCACACATAATTAGGCCTTTTCTGACCATACTGTGGGGTACGAGACTGTTCCAAATTGAAAAGGTTAGACAGTTCTTCACATTCAGGTGCTTCAGACTAGAGGTCCAGTAGATATGAAATGAGCTTATCTGCTCAGTCAATGTATCTCTGAGCTAAGATACTTCAGAACTTATACCACAGATCTTTTTGTTCTGGACAACGGAATGGATGAAAAGTTTAATAAATACTTCTTCTCATTTATGCCTTAGAAATCCTACCTTAAATAAAGGTCTTTAGAAGTGAAAAGATCTACTCCAGACCCTTGTGAAGACAATGGGAGATTTTACTCTCATCTAAAGAGATTTTCTTAAGGATTTGAAGTTGTAATAAGCCCAGCTGCTAATATCTACTAGCTATTTGTCTGAAGATCCCATTTTTAAAAGAGTGGCAAAAAAAAATGATGCAGATACTTTCATAAATGTACTTCATTAAAGCTTATGTGTCAAAGTCAATTCTTAACATTTGAAAGACCTTATATGCAATTTTGCATTACAGCATCTTCAGAAAGGTGAGTTCAGACTGAAAAATGCTCATCTCAAATTGTCTGTACGCATTTGAAACCATTCAGGTTGCTACGGTATTCGAATTACATTTATTTTAAGTAATTATTTATTTTGTACAGTAATATAGAGTACAGAATTGCACTTTTACATCCAGCTGTGGCTTAATTGTACCAATATGTGCTGGTAACAAAAAGGGGGAAGAAGTTATGGATGGAGTAAAACGTATTTGCTATATTGTATCTCCCTCAGCATTTTTCTCAGCATGGTAGAATTAATGGGGGTATGGGTGACCTCTAGATGTGCCTAAACTCCATTACATTCTGGATGGATCATTGTCCAGAAAGCTGTTTAAACTAATTTCCTTAAAAGGCCATTGGCAAGCACCTAAAGCCTCTATTGATCCTAGTCCAGCAGGAAACATCTTAACTTCTCAGTCTGAACAACTAAAGATTTACAAACTTCTTAGCTGCACATATGCCCCATCTGCTTGGAAGTAAGCAAACAGAGAAAATGTTTCCTGCAAAATACAAGGAAAACAAAATCTCAGGGATTACAGATGTCAGCAAAATGCTTGACAGAACGAAATGGTGCCTTTAAATTGATGCAGAGAAAAGCACTTAGCCAGTCAAAAATATCTTATGAGTTAATTTATTGCATATATTTTGATAATGAAAACTAGAAAATGACTGAAGCTTTTAAAAGATTATCCAGCAGGAGCAAATGAGATGGTCAGTTAAAGAAGATTCCCAAGCACAAAGGAGAGAGGAAATGAGTTATTAAGAAAAGAGGTATTTATAACTGCTGGGGATCTGTCTATAAGGATTATTCAGACTAGGAAAGCAGTGAATCTTAGTATACTGAGAGGCATTTTATTATTTTTCTTTACATTTCTTATAACTTTGGGCAACTCTGACTGATGTAAAATCACAAATACCTCTAGGAATGTAACCACAATGTTAGAAACTGAAGTACAATATTCTTTGTTCAGGTATTCAGTGCACTCATTCAACTGTTATGTAACCACAGATGTTATCTTTCTGGTAGACAGTCTTCTAAGTTTTGATGCCTCTATCAGACTCTTAGCTAATGTCTAAGCTTATCTTGTTTGTGGAGTATGATTTCTTTGCCAAACTGTACACCCACAACAGGAACAAAACTTTCTAGTATGAGCTGGATTATATCTCTGTGTGCACATCACACAAAGCTGTGCAGAGATGAAGACACCCTTGTGAGTAGAATCCCTCTCACAGCAGAATGTGAAGCATCATTTGCAACACCAACACATCAGAAGTATACTAACCACCAGGCTAGTGGCATTCATTTCTTCATGAAATTAAGTAAACCATGTATTGAGGGAACTACATCTGCTCATATCCAGCTATGCAGGATCCTATGAGTAGCCATTTGCAGATCCAGTTTCTTAACTCTACACTTACTCTTTATCTCAAAGACTATTCACTTGAGATTGCATTCACCCATCCCAGCATATCCAACAGGCTGGTGGTTGGGAACTGAGGAGCCCTAGTTCAGATCAGACATATTAGATATGTAAAAGTATTTTTCCATCTCCCAAGTGGCATATGTGCTGGCTATTGGGTATTACCAAGTGCAAGCATTCCTCTGGTGTCTTCCATGAGAAAGGTATTTCTAACTTAGCAACCTGACTCCAGGGAAAGATGGAAAGTTGAGAAACATCAGCATCTCTTGGCAGTTCAGTCATTTTTCCTTCTCTGTTTTGAACTGTTTTTTCTCTTTCCCCCTCCAAAATAAAACCTTAGTAGGCACTATCCTCAAAGACTATGCAAGCACAAACTAGTCTGTAACACTTTTCAAACCCCAGGATTTATCCTGGGCCTATTTTTTAGCTGTGCAGTCATAATCTTACTGATTTGTCTAACTGGGTTGTTATGGATTCTAACCAGCAGCAAACTAAATACAAACAAAGTATTGAAGCCCATAAGTCATTTGCAAACCCAATGATCATCCAAAACATGCTGTTCTTAGTAATCAGCAGTGTTGTAAAACATGAGAACTTCCAAATAGTGAAAAGCTATCCAAGGTAATGAGATGTGGGAAGTGATGTTAGTGTTGATGGATCATAAGAAAACTAGATCCTACACTGCATTGTTCAATTATGACTTATCTGTATTATGTGGTTTTGGACTAAGATACAGCCTTTGGACCAGACATGGTTTCTTGTAATGACTTCAGACATAAATTTTAGTAGATTACCTCATTTGGAGCAAACAAGAGACACAGACAATAGACTCCCTGCTTCCTTGCAGAACTAATGTATATTATTCAAAAACATTTCCATTTTCCTTTCAATAAGTACAGAACATATTTTTTCTCTAATGACATCAGTAATAAGCCTCTGAAACTCTGACTCAGAGTCAGGGTTCCTAATATATAAAATAGTCAATTGTTTATGACCATTTTTAAATTTATCTTTGCAACTTGGGCAGGAGTAAGATGTGCAACAAAATAAAATTTACAAGAAATAATTATGAATTAAACATAAAATCACCGACAGGATAGTTTTATGCTAGCAAGGAGTATTGTTACTAAAAGTAAGAAATATGCCTGCAATATTTATTGTTTAAAAATAGAATCCTGAACCTGAAACTTTTTCAAATTCAAATGGATTGATTTTTGAATTTTCAACTCTAACCTGATTGCTTTGGTTCCAGTTGAAAATCAGAAGATCTTCTGGTTTTAGTTCAAGTACAGCCAGAAAATTTGCAAGACCTTGGCTTTTGATGAAAAATATCAAAAATTCTGTGCAAGCATATGCTTTAGTGAGAAACTTTCCTAAAATACATACTAAATATATACTAAAATATACGATAATAGTTGGTGCATAAATTATTTATATAAGGTAAAACAAATTCAACTGCTGTGAATACACCTAGGAAGTTGGAGAGTTAGTTCAAGGTCTTACTTCAGGGAACAATTAATTATTTATACAAATTGAAAACAGGCCTGAAAGAGGCTGAAAGATTTTGTTACCATAATATCTGATAAACTGGCAGTTAGGGTTATCCCTTGGGAAATAAAAGATAATTTCAGACTGTAAGGGCATTGACTGTTTGGGATATCTTCTTGAGGCATATTCCTATACTCTAAATCTCATTAAAAATGTCTTTTAAGACTTCAGTGGTATTTATTACAAATTTAATCCCCCATTTGGCTGTAAATCCAAACTCAATTTTTAAAATGAACCAAACATGCATGCAAATACTTCACTTGGCTACTAATGGTGGCTCATTGACAAGTGGCTAAAAATGCTGGCACAGCTTGTGTCCCTAGGAGCTATGGATGCATTTTTAAAGGTGTTTAGGCACCTAAAGATACAGATAGGAAACTGTCAGTGTTTTAACGATTAGACACCTCTTTGCATCTTTAGATGTCTAAATACTCTGAAAATCTTGGCCCTGAGACCCATGCTGCAGTCTCAATCAGCCACAGACCTATTTCATAGGTTTTTCTGCTAGTTTTATCTATCTCCTTGGATGAAACAGCTACCTATATCCTCTTCCAGTTAACTTGATTCATTTACTTGAAATATTACATGGATTTTGTAGATGTCACATGTCATAATTACATCCATATCATGTTTTTATTAGAAGTCACTGGGCCACCTGCAGTTCCTGGAGGCTGGAAAAGGTCATATGTTTTTCACATTCAGTAAGCCACAATGGAGATTTATTTCTGTTTGATAAATAATGCTGTATTATACTTCTCGATATAATACAGTTGATAAGCAACCTCAGAGACATTCCTTCTCAGATCAGAAACTCCAGCAAAACAATAATTTTTTCCTTATCTCACGCAAGGTTTTCAAACATATAACTCCTTTCCATATTAAGAAAAACAACAGCCACAAATATAATATTTTCACAGTTATCAAGCCTAGAATGGAGAAGACTTATTTCCTTTTTTTTTCCCTACAACTTTGACAGTGAAGCATGGACACCCAAAGAAGGAATTAACCTTATAAGAAAATTATCTGTGGATAGAAATTATTATCTTAGAAAGTCTGACGTGACTTACAGCTTACATTCAAAATTATATGAGCTCAGTATTTGCTGTGCCCTCTCCTTTCCATCTTCACTATGCCAATTAGCATGCTATCGGTCATGCCTGATGAAAATCCAGAGGCTTGAGGGTTTTCTGTGTGAAAGTTAACATGGATATTTTGAACTTCCTCAATTTTTTCCCACTGGCTTTTATTCTTCCACCAGCACCAATTCTCTTTTGCTGCTACTCAGTGCATTGAGTTTTTTAGAAAGGATGGCCAAATCCAACACTAATGAAACAAGTCACATTTTATTGGTGTGCTCTGTTTCACTGCAGATCTCTTAATAAAATGAACTCCAGTTTATAACACTATGGAAGATCAAACATTAACATGCCTCTCTGCAGATTAAACATTACTTTCAGCGCATGTCATTTCACTTTCCCCTAAGGTTTACAGGCTTTTGGTAATGATCATGATTGATATATTGTTTATATGCAACATTAAACTTGTTCTTTGCCTCTTTGTGGTAAGTGAAAGCCACATCTGTTCCAAACAGTAAAACTTAAATTAGTATTTTACCTCATCCACACCATTACTCCTTTCAAGGATCTAATGCTACATAGAAAATCTTGACTTTCGTTCCTCTCTGGGCTGCCTAAACTGTAATAATTTCAAAGGAAAAATTCAATGGAATTAACAGTAATTTGAGGCTGTGGCAGATGATAGCCTAGATTAATGGTCCACTTAAACCTTTAAATGTCTCCAAGCATTCGGGACACATATTTTGTATCAATTGTCAATTTATCTTTGACATTCTCTCAGCTATTGTATTTGCCACATACAACTAAAGAATTCCTTAAATCCTTAAATTAATTTTCAACCCTTGTGTTGTCACAGTCCTTTACATTTCATTTCTCTTCTAGAAGGACTGTTGGCTCAGAGGCAAAATCAGTTACCATTTATAAGCCAAAGAAAATATAAATGTCTGCCTTTGTAGGAAAATAGTGGGTTTCAATAATACCATGTCCCAGGGGCGTTTTTGTACTGAATGCTGAAAACTGGGTTTTTTTCCATCCCAGGTGATTGCCATAAGCAACTGGTTCTGACAAACTCTTCAGCTAATCTAAGTATTGAAATGGTAGGTGATGTTGCATCTCACAGCAGATGTCCAGTGGGTTATGCCATATAAAAGTCCTGCCTGGGTACAGCTGTGTTGGAAGGCTGTTCCTGTGTTCACAGAAAGAACAATGTCTCTTTACAAAAAACAGAGGGAAAACATGGTGTTAGATTGTGCCTGCAGGAGAAGCAGGGCTGTGGAGGCAAAGGAGAACCAGCAAACTTTTCACAAGATTGAGAGGCTATTCTAGAGAGCAAGATTCTAATTTATTTGTGTAAATCACCACATGCTCCACAAAAGGGACTCAGAAAGACTTGGAATACCAGTAAACTTGTGGTCAGCATCTTTCTTCTGCAAGGGGAAATTCAGCTCCAAGGGATCAGAGAATGGACCAAATGTGAATATTTTATATCCTTAAAAAAATGAATCAGCACACTTATCAACTGAATGTGAGTTTCGTTCTCTCTTTTTATTTGTTGCTTGGTTTCATAAGCAATGAGTCAGCTACACTTTGATTGCAAACTTCAAGACAGGATTTACTGGCATGAATACAAAGATGGATTTTTTCCTCCAGACTATGCTTAGAGCATTAACACATGATCTCTCTCAGAAGTTATCACCCCAACTTCCTAAACTAGTTCTTTCTGAGAAATTAGCAGAGTTTAAGGTTAGGGTGGATGAGGTACTTAGGGGCATGATTTAGGGATTGGTGGGAATGGTTGGACTCGACGATCCAGTGGGTCTCTTCTAACCTGGTTATTCTGTGATTCTGTGATTCTGTGACTGGTTGTGATTCACCTAAAAAATGTGCAAAGTGTATTTAGCCTTCTTTTATTCAACACTGAATGACTTCTTAGGTTGTCTTGTTTTATCTTCTTTGAGCATTCATTAGTGAGTATCATTGCCATATCTCTTATTTTCATTCTCCTGAGAAGCCTATTTTAATCTTATACCATATGGAAGTGATTGCAAGCCATCAACATAATCCTGGATTGTGTCAATAGCATAAATCACTGTTTCAGACTGAAGAAGATATTTGCAGTCCCCTTTGTGTAAAGTTATTGATCAGATTAAGATAATGTCTACATTTGGCGATGGCTTACCTAGCATATGCCTTAGTTTTGCACATTGAATTTTGACAGAGTAAATTATGTCTCTATCAAACTGCAAACTCTGTCTTATGTTCCAGGATGTCATTTTGTATTATATTTTTGATTCATGTTTTATTTTTCCAAAGTGTTCAAAATATCTACTCTATTGAGGTTCGAGACTTAAGACCCCATTAAATTACGGTCAGAGTAAAGCCCTTAGAGCTGTATTCTGAGGTTATCAACTCCACACTACTGACCTGCATTCCCTAGGTACAATGTGTGTTCTGAAAAAGAGCTTTACTGGTGCAAGCAGCATGAGGAAGGAGACAGCAATAACCTGTTGCTAACGTTAAGTGCCCTGTGTACACTGAACTAGAAATAAAATACAAGACAGAAGAGCATTAGCAGAAATTCTGTCTGACTTCTGACTCACAGTAAGTAAAATGTTAAATTAAGTTAAATAGCCAGTAAACTTAGTTTTCAAAAATCTGTATTACCAGTTCCTTGAAATCCTGTGGATGTCCTTTTCCTGAACTCAGTTTTCTCGCTTCCTTTCTGAGCAAGAATCCTGGGCTGAGATAGTCTAGACAAAACCCTGGGAAGCAAAAAACCTCAGATATCAGAATATCAGGTAGCCAAGGGCTCAGTATACAAGTTTAGGGTCTATTAATAAGTGATACAGGATGTAGGTACACCACCAAACAGCAGAGGGGTAGGAAATAAGACAGGAGCAGGATCCTGCAAAGTAAATGGATTCCTTAAAAGTGTGTTCCACGACCCTGCTAAAAGATGTTCCTCAAGACTGATATGTTCCAGAAGGGATTGGTCCTTCTAATCTGTGACCGAGTGCCAGCTGATTCTTCTTGGCATTAAGACCAAAAGCCATGACAACATCTGGTGACAAACAGCAGAAACAACCCAAAGTAAATCCAGTCTAGGATGACTTAGAATTTATAAAATAAAGAAAAACAAGGGGGGTCCAGGCTGTAGCTGTTCTCCAATGACCTTTTGTCACTTAACCATATTTCTTAAGAAGTTGTCATAATGGTCTTAACAGCTGATTCTGTGGAATCTAGGGGACTCTACAAGAGACATTTTTATGTATTACAAATATTTTCATACATTGGGAAGTAGTTGAAAACCACAGTTCTATAAAATATTGACCTTGTTTACTTCTGGAGAGCTGTGTCAGGAATTCCTGAACTAGGTACCAAGGTAATAAGTGTGTCAAATAATCCTTTAATTAGATTAGAGAGTGCAGCTAGTATATGTCAAATACCTATTGATAAATGAAAAAGCCTATCTTGAGGTTTCCTAAGTATGTAATATCTATTTATTTTCCACATAGTTAATTTAAAATAGGACTGCATTGTTCAAGGGAATAATTAGGTATATTAGTATAGCACTGGAAAAGCTAAATCTAATCTGAAAATCATTGAAACTTTTGTGAATTTATTGTGTGTACCAGG
The DNA here is from genome assembly GCA_033459285.1 of Clamator glandarius. Lineage (NCBI taxonomy): Eukaryota > Metazoa > Chordata > Aves > Cuculiformes > Cuculidae > Clamator > Clamator glandarius. The sequence goes on from JAUNZM010000105.1 coordinate 4,189,426, forward strand.
GGTATCTTTCAGCTCTAGAGGATCTGCATACATCCTCTTTCCCACTGTCATTTATGACGGCATGCTGGAAAGTGGTAAACAAGCTCCTTGCTAGGCAGCACAGAAGGGTAGGGTGCATCTTGAAACCTCAGAGCTTTATATGTCTCATACCAAAGAGCATCCACCTGTATAAGATCAGATGTCTGACTAGGAAGCCGTTTCAAGCTGAGTTATTTTATTGACAGTTACAAGGTCACCATTCAGTGTAGTACTTGCCTGACTTTCTGCTCTCTGGGGCTTATTGAAATCACATCCCTTCTTCCAGCATAATACACTAAAAACTAGTCTACAAACTCTTCTTGGTAGAATATTTTCTTCCCTAAAAGGGGCTTCATTGTCCGGACAGGTCTTTTCTCCTTTTATAGCAAAATCTAGGCACCTGAACAAAAACTGGGAGTCCAGATTGAATTACAACAAATTCTACTTCAGCAAGATTTTCATCAATGATGTCTTTAAGTGGCAAGAAGATATATATACATGCAACATGCCAAATGCTGGATCATGACTATGGAACATGCAGAACTTTAGTATTTATGGAGTCTGATATATACCCTTACGCATTGCCTTATTTACAAACAAAGTTACTGTTCCCAGTACTTGATGGCTATTCTCTAATTCTGTGATTGCAGAAGTATGTATTTCCATAACCATCAAACTTGTGTTAATTTTTATCACAAGAAAGCTGCAGAGAAAATCTTGAGTTTTTACCAAATCACTTAAGATTAACCGAATATCTGTTAATGTCCCCCAGTGAAAAGTTTACAGTGACAAACACCATATTCATGACCCTTACTGTTTCAATAAGCATTTTTGGAGCATTTGTCAGCTGTGTTGTTGCTGAAAAGATGATCCATGCATTTACCTGAAAATTGTATCCAGTAATGAACTTGCCCATAAAAAAGAGCAGAGCACTGTTTTGCCATACTGACCTTTTTTTTTTAAAAAAAATATGAGAGAGGATTTAAAGTAGGATAGCATGTACTCAGCAGTATAACAAAACCACAGAGTGAACTGTACTACTCACCTTCATACATTCTGACAGTTTGTATGAGACCATGACTAGAGAGCTCTGAACTTCTTCAGGCCCTGTACTAGCAACTTTGAATGAAGAGAAACAATGAGATGTCAGAAAGGAAATAGTACTCTTTTTTGAAATAAGACTTACTTTTCTAACTGTCTTTTATGCATAACATCTGTGAATTTCTTACATGGTACAAATATGTTAAAATAGGTGGCCTCCTGTGGACTGTACAGTAATCTCCTGACTCTACATGATCTTGAAGTAAGTGTTAGGAGATCAACTCAAGAATAGCATTGAGTACAGAAGTAACAGGATTATTCTGTCTAGATGCTCCTTTTTACATCATATATAATTAGGTGTCTGGTAACTTATACAACTACTATGAAATAAAGGTAGTGTATAATTTGACTAGATTGGAAGAATACATAAGTATGCTTTTTGTACCTGCTGATGAAGAAAAGTAATAGGTGCAGTTAATCGATGTAATATATTGCACATCTGTAAGTTATAAGAACTTTAGAACAGTGTTCAGCTGTTTATTTCTTCACTGCTGAAGCACTGGCTTAAATTGAAATTAGAAGGACCGTGTTTGATACAAACATGAACTAAAGCAGTAGTCTTTGTGGGGCAGGTATTTTTCAGAATGCAGAAAACAGATTTAGGTATACATCCATCCTCCAAATCGCACTAAGAGGATTTAAGCGAAAAACAGAGCTGCACTTTGCCTGAATGCTAGATATTATGCTGTTCATAGCCTTTTTGACAAGCTTATTTTAATCAGGAATAAATAGTAGAAGTTGTATTAAGCACAGATATCTACGTCAAATGCAGAACTTTGCATGTTTTCAATACAGTTCTTAAAATCTTGTTTTGTAGAACTCAAATACAACCAAAACTATATATGCAAGTTTATAGGCAAATTCATTCATGGTTGCATGACTGTATCTTCACCAATCAATGTCTTCCTTCATTTTGAAAATGTGAAATAAAAGCATGCAAACTAAAAGCAGCCCATGAAGATAAGCATCCCAGCCTGGCACAAGCACACAACCTGGAAATACAGGCTTCAGTGGGATAGTTACTTAACATGGCATCTATGTATTTTCAAAGCAATTGCTGTTTTCATTTCCCAGCCACCAGCATCACCACAAAAACAGTTACATGGCACAGCAACAATCTTCTGTTTTAAGAATATTGTTCTTCAGCTAAAAAAAAATAAACAAAACAAAACAAAATAAGACAAAACATCCTTCCAGTTAGAGATTAAAATATTTCTCTGCTTCTATAGCATTCCCTACCCCAAACCCTGCATAACTGAAATTATCTATCAACATCCTTAAGTCTCATTCACAACTAAAGTAATTACAGGAGACAAGGGAGAAAGAGGGTTTTGTTTAGTTAGTCCTCTTTGGGTTTTTTGTGTTTTGAAGAGGAAAGGACGGAAGCAGAAAGAAGCTTTTCCTGTGTATTCTCAAAGTTGATAACAGCTTTTTGACTGTGGATAATACAACCCTAAACCAACTAATAGTCTCTATTAAAAAGTCAGATCTATTTGCTCTGTGCCATATGTATGAGACTATATGCCTTCTGGTAGTCTCAGTGCACAGGTCTGCCTATGAATGGCTGAGCAGACATATGTTAAATAGTATTACCTGGTAACATCTGCCATAACAATTAAATCCTGCCTGAAAACTAGCAACATCTCCTACAACAGCTGCTCTGGTTTTGCTCATATAGAAAGGCATTCATGCAAAGAAAAAAGTTACCTGATTTCTTTTTCAGGTTGTCAGGGCATAGGCAGTTTCTTTAAGGCGAGTCAAGGTCTATAAAAGCTTTCTTTCATAAATCCATGCTGGCCCCTTGTAATTAGTTTCCTAGCACCCTCCACAGCAGATACTGACCATCTGGCTCATAAAAGGTTACTTGCTGGTTGTAGCTGATCCTGGAAGGGGAAGCTTTAGTGAAATGGTGCAGGGCACCCTTAAGAAACAATTCAGTTACCTTGTGCAACGCACAGCCATAGGAAAAGAAATGCAACAATATAAGTGCTTATAGCTAAAACATATATTTATTGAATATGAAACCAGGAAGAAGGTCTTTCTTTTGGTCTCTTGAATTCTTAGTGAGATGCTTGAAAAGGAAGTGAATTTTGCCCCCATTTCTGGTTAGGACAGGAAGGTCAGTAGCCAGAAAGAGGGAAATAGAATCATAGAATAATCAGGTTGGAAGAGATCATGGAGTCCACCCATTCCTATCAAACACTAAACCATGCCCCTTAGCACCTCGTCCACCCGTGCCTTAAACTCCTCCAGGGAAGGTGAATCAACCACTTCCCTGGGTAGCCTGTTCCAGTGCCCAATGACCCTTTCCGTGAAAATTTTTTTCCTAAATCTCCCCTGGTGGAGCTTGTGGCCATTCCCTCTCGTCCTGTTCCCTGTCACTTGGGAGAAGAGGCCAGCTCCCTCCTCTCCACAACCTCTTTTCAGGTAGTTGTAGAGAGCAATGAGGTCTCCTCTCAGCCTTCTCTTCTCCAGGCTAAACAACCCCAGCTCTCTCAGCTGCTCCTCATAAGGAGTTTCTAGCAAAGGAAAAGCTATTGAACTAGCTGCTCTGGGAGGTAGTAGAGCTGTATCAAAAGATTTGGCTAAAGTGTCCTTAGAGAAATCCTTAAAGATTCTGCATTGACTTCCCACCTGGCCTCTTGGCTACTCCATTTGTCTCAAGTGATAAACTTTCTGAAGATGTATTTACAAAATCTAAGAACTAGGCCTGCATGGAACTTCTTTTTACAAAGAGCTTTCTAATTCTAAAAGAAATGTATCCCAGTCTTCTTGATAACAAGCTTTTCAGCCTTTTATCAACTAATACATATTATTCTGCAGCACAAACACTCTGAATCAGTCTAACAAGGCTCTTCTTAAGTACTTGTGTCTAGGGTGTCTGTATTGCATTCATGATTTATTTATTATCCAGTTTATTAAAAATCTCTCTTCTCAGAAGCTTTTACTTGCTTATGGCTAGATGCAACAGACTTTTTTTACTCTTTAATGAAGAACAAATTTTTAATCTTCAGGTCCTCTACTTCAGGTTCCGTATAGCTTTTTTCTTTCCTCTTCATGCTAACCTCTTTGAGGTGTCTGCCTGGAAGCTGTGATTACTGAAGCTGTGAGCCAAGAAGCAGGCACATCTATCTATAAAATGCTAAGCATGTGTTCAAGTGCTGTCTAGTGGGTTCTAGAGGACAGCAGGGAAAATTTTCGGTCTGGCACAAACTTATTACTGCATCAATTTTTTCCTAGTCTCTTCTCTCTCACCTTTATCACTCTTAGGTAGCACTACAAAGCTAGTAACAGACAATAACTGACAGGCTGGAAGGGGGAAGGAGGGAAGAGGAGCAATGAAAAGGAAGCAAGAAGGAAACAACGTATATGTATATAAGGGAAAAGGCCAGGGAATCAATGACTTTAGAGGAAAAGTGAACTGCTCTAGTCATCTTTTGCTTCTAACCTACATAAATAAGCAAATGAGAGCAATTTCTACACCTTTTTTCCTGTTCGTATAGTTGCAGCCATCTGGTGTGATGGAGGGAAAAGAATCTGTGACTGGTTGATTAATGATTAGGGGCTGCAGCAAGTTAGAGAGCAATGATGGGAATCCATCAAGGGGGGAGGAGCAACTCTTTTCCAAAAGCCCTTAAAGCAAGCACTACATACTTGCTCTCACTTGTATTGCAGGTGCTAGAACTTGATAGATAGAGTTAATAAAAATATCTAGCTGGTGCCTCTTCTTTCTTGATTGCTTACTTTTAATTAAAGTCGAATATAATATTTTAGAACATTACAGGAATGTAAATAGGCAGAACAGAAGGCATTTGATATAAAAAAGCTTGATAATCATTTTCTCTCATCAGTCTTTGATAACAAGTGATGTACACTTACATTTTTGCAAATTAAAAGGTACTATACACTGACATCAATTCACATTTTGTTTTATTCCCTAGATTAATGTTTTCTATATGATAATTTTCTTTCCCTGGGAATATATACTTTGACTTGAGATGAATAAACAATAAAGGGCAGATAAGAATAAAAAAAAGACCAGAAATTTTCAGGCACTTTGAAGGATAATGACAGATGTTCACCTATTGGAAGATGTCTGTTATGTTACTTCTTGCTTATCAGTTGCCTGTAGATATATTTTCTTTGTTATAACTGTGCTTACATTTAATTGCTTCTGAACTCCTCAATGTTTATTTATGAAAACACCTAATCTCTTTCTTTAGACCTTCTGTCCAAATTATTTCTTTTAAATTAATCCTCACCCATGTTAGTGTTCTGGCGTGTTGACCTTTAACTGCCCGAATTAATGGCAATGAATGCATTATTGCCACTCACAAGAAACCACTGCTGTAGAAGCAGGAAGGTTTCAATTTTCCCTTGAAACAAGAGAAGTAGGATATTGTTGTGGGTTTGGGTTTTTTTATCAGAGTAACAGCATATTTTTTTTTAATCAGAATACCATCCTTCTATGCCCTCTTCTTCATTTCTTTTGGATAGTGATATGTAATAAAATTGTAGTTAAAAATGGCAGCATATGGCAGTGGGCAAGGGAGAGGAAACACAAGTGGAGGAATGTACCAAGACAAAAATAAGTAAAAGTCAAATCTGTAGTGCTGGTTCCTTTTCTAAAATCTCTTTGTAAGTTTAATTAAGAGTGAAATATGCCTTGCATACGTTAATGTGCCCATTGTTTCCTGCAGTAAATAATTCTATCTTCATCCATTAAATTACAGGAATAGCTTGTATTTACCAGCCTCAAATTCTAACTGGAACTGGATATATAGAAAAAAAAATATATGGGACTTCAAATTGAGTTTCAAAATTATTGTGGGTCTTCAAAATACATGACTTGGTGTATAAATGAGTCAATACTATGATGTTGTAGAATCCAATTTTGAGCACAGCTGGATAAGAGACAACTTGTACTCCCTCTTTTAAATTCTTTAAAAGACTAAATTCTGGGTACCATAAAAGTTGTTTCTCTGTTCCAGCCTGAAAAGGCAAAAAAATGCTTTAATTCCCAAATTCTAGAGCTTTGTTTTGTGTTATCTGTTCCATTTAATTTCCTTTATAAATAAGTTCTTGAGATTATTACAAGAAAAATCAGATGTGGTCTGTTTCCAGTTTAATTTAAGGGAGCAAGGAGGAGAGCATGGCATTCGCTCTTAAAGAGATTTTTCTGCTGCTAACACAAGTCAGCAAAAGCAACAGTTGTGTTGCTAGTAGATGAGTTGCTGTGCTTTGACTAGCAGATTACAAACAGTCTTGGCAGAGTCAGTAAATGTGACAGCAAGAGATTCTAGCTACAGTAGAGTTTGATAGGATGTAGTGCTAAATGCCTGAGGGATGATAGAACATGCATTCAAGTCCCCCACTGAGACTTTGGATCTTTTCTAGCACACACTCTGTAGTAGGAGAAGCACCAGAAAGGAGCACTGTCTCTAATGCAATGCATAAAGACAACCTAGTCTCTTTCCTCTCTCTGTCTCTCTCTTCTCCCAACAAAAGGTAGATCGTGGAGTGCTTCCTGAAAGAAGCAAATCTAATATCATTGCCATAAATGTACCTGTACTTTCTCTCTATAAAAGATATTCTGTTTGCTAGTTTGCATTGAGAAGAGTGACTTCCATATTTGTTCTCTGTCTCTTTAACTTATGATATGTATTACTTCAGATATATATTAGGAACAAAAGATTTTACAATAAACTATAGTCTGTAATTACCTTTTAACCTCATTACCATCATTTCTTTCTCTGTTATGCATGTGTATAAGCATATAAGAATGCTGTTATCTAGAAATTTGTTTTCTGTATTTCGGGTTACCATTTGCTTTTAAATACAGAATGTGTTCTTAAATATGCTTTCCTCAAAGATTCTTCTAATACTTCTGATATTCCTCCCTGTTAAATTTCTTCCTAGCTTCTACTTCAGCAGTCTACATGTTAAGCTGTGGAAAGTAACATATTTTATGTTCAGCTATCCCTGGTGTCTGCAGAACTGGGCTAGTGCTTGGTATTATTTTGTGGCTGTCGTGTTATTTCCAGATATTCTTTCTAACGGCAGACTCATCTGATTTACTTAGCTGTCAAAAACTGTATTATTTTCTGAAGTATTTTTTTCTTTACAAGAAATAGAATCATGGAATTACAGCCTTTCAAATATGGAGAATCTGCATTTTCCAAAATAGAGGTTCCTTCATTTAACATATGATCCAAGAGTAGACCACTCCTCCAGTTCCCAAATGCAGAACTGTTGTTTATCACCTGATGCTAAAATACACAAATCCAAAATGTTCTTAGGACATTTTCAGAAAGCAATGATTTGCCAGCATTTGCTCTATATACTTTCCATCTCAATGGCTGAAAAGAGTAGAAATATGAGAGACAGCACGGTCAATTTGATCCTGCTGTGGAACAGTGGGGAAGTCTTTGCTCTGCCACAAGCTCCCTGTATCAGCAGAAAGATAAACCAGCAAAAGAATAACATGACATCTTTAAAACCTGTGACTGTTGTAATATAGGAAAAGGGGGACACACCTACACATCTGTACTTCATAGATTGTGGACTACCTTACTTATCTTTTCAGCTACTAATATTAATACTAATATATGCTAGACTTCAGCATTGTTGCTCCTGTACTTTTGGAATGTAATCTATCAAAAGGTATATCAAGCTCTCATGCTACTCCTTGATCTAAGTATAACAAAAATCAAAGGCAGATTTTTCAGATCTTTCTTTTAATGGTGTGGCTGGGTAAGGTTCAGACTAAGGGTTTCACTCAGTGCATCTGATGATTGGACTGACACAGCTTAAACACAACTTTCCCCTGGCACAGCTATTGTGATTAGGTCTATGTGCAGGGTGTGATATCCTCTTTTCAGTCCATCAAAGTCTCCAGCCAGGGTGATTATGCCATTATGCTTTTCATTTATTTTTTACAACTTTAGTGTTGTCAAAAGCAAACCCTCTGATATGTAATAGTGTTCCTTGCTTTCCCTGGGGATTACACTCAGATAACCCAGAGCTTCATTTTGTGTGGGTTTTGTCTCCTCTTTCATAACTGCTCAGTGCCAGTAGCTGCATGATGTTTTGGTTTTAAAACTATTCATAGAATCATAGAATCACCAGGTTGGAAAAGACCCATCAGATCATCAAGTCCAACCATTCATCAAGTCCAACCATACATACATTAACTAGCTGTACAACAAGGAATGTTTCCCTTGGGCTGCTGCATGGCACCATGTGCTTAGTGCTCAGTGGAAAGTATGACATAAATCCCATCTTAATGGTCCAGACAATTCAGCCAGAGATGTACCACTACTCCTCATTGTGGACTAAAGGGCTCGAGTTCCTGCTGGTTTGGGTATCTCTGCACTGTAACCATTTGCAGAGTATTAACTGTACTGGCAGAGATACAAGCTGCTTGGTACCTAAAGAACTGGGCCTTCACTGCCATTCTCAAACAAGGATAAATCTCTGGTGATTATAAATATCCATAAAACAAGTAAATGAAAAAAACCTGACAGACTTCCCATTTTATTTGGAGTTAGCTTCATTAAATCTGCTGGACTTGAACTAGAATAAGGCTGATTCTTCTCTTGCTTACACTTTTTTATTTGTCTGAAACAAATATTTTTGCTGATCTGTTTTTCAGTACTGTTTCAAGTACTATTAGTTTGGAAAACCACACTTATCCACATCCTTGTACTTTTCAGCAATCACAAAGTAAAGAATAGCATGCATGGTTTTGCAAAAAAAGATTAAAATTCTGATTTTCCTTTGAATGTAGGCAATAAAATCAAGTAACAGGATTTCTGTCCAGTTGAGCAATATTGTTCTGTTCTGTGACTTGTTCAGTAGATTGAATTGGGTGACACTGATCAGTCCTTCCCATTATAAATGTGAGGCATACTTTTTATTTTTGCTACCAAAATTGTTTAACGAGTAATAGAATGTCAGACTGCAAAAAGGATCCTCTTTAAAAGCATTGATTTTTATATTTTTTTGGAGGGAGGGGTGTGGTGTTCCTCTTTCACCCCACCGTCCTAAAACAAAACTGCCTTCTACTGTAAAAGTATGAGTATGCATATCCAAACTATAGACAATTGATCTCTAAAATGAAACAGGAGATGCAGGAAAAGGTTCTTTATAGGAGACTTTTCTACATTATTTTTGTCTTCATCAGGATATATTTATTTTATGGTTTGGGGGAGTGTCAACAGAAATATTTTTCTTTGCTGCAGAACTGTCTGTATCTCTGTAAACGATTTAATTGAGCTGTGAATATTCAGTGATTGAAGCCTAATTACTTTGTGGCTTAATTTGAGTACTGCCTGACTACTCTGGCATCGAGGGCAATTTAGCAATGTAGATAGTGTGTGAAAATGGAGTGTTAAACAGTGACTGGGGCAGAGTTTAAAATTAAAAAATAACACTCCTACAGTTTAAAAATGCACTACTGACTACCGTTTTTACCATCCAAGGCCTTTGTGCAGACATCTTTATGCATAGTGCTTTCTGAAAGATCTATGGAAAAAATTTTATACATAATTTAGTAACTGCTTTCCCCTCCCCACAGAATTTCAAAATCATTTTGATCGTAAAGATTAATGATGTAGCACAATGTGCTGCATTCACTCCTGTAAGCTTCAGTTTTCAGTTTTAACAGCAGATTCGGTATAATGCAATTATTTTTCGTATGAGTTTCTTTAAATAATTCCACCAACAGACTTATTGTTTCTGGATGAAATGTGAAGTCTGTGTTATTCTGGAAGAGGCTTTTCAATAAAGTTAAATTGCATGAAAGGCAGTGCTTCTGTATTGCGTGCTTCTGGTATCAGTAAAATACAGCCATTTCTGAATATTCTTCTTACAGATCCTTAATCTCTGTTTTCTGAGGTCATGACAGATCAAAACCATTATTACTATTATATGCGATTCTATTTATCTAGTTTTCATCTGACTTGTAATAAACTCTAATATGAATGCCTAATGCTGTATTATATATAGAATCAAAATTTAAATGCCCATGAGATGGTATACTTCTAAATAAGGATGCATTTTAAATTGCATTTTCGTTATTTTAGAGGTGATTAGGCAAAGTTTGGGGATGTGAATTCAAAATACGTACCATGTATTCTCCAACAGAAAGCAACAGAAATGAGAATAACGGAAAAATGGAAGCACGTGAATAAAGATAATACACAATGTTTGTATTGTTCATCTATTATTCTATAAAACATTTGTCAATAGTGATGTGGTCAATACTTTACTAGCAGTTTAGTGAGATGAATAAATAAAGCTTTCAATCAATTTATTAGTTTATTATCTAGTTGTCTGTCAGTGTTTGTACATGTCAAGGAAGATGTAGAAGAAGAGTCAGAAGAATGGGTTTAAAAATTTTGTGTTTCTTGGCAGTGAACTAAAAAGATTTCTAGGTTCCACTGTATTAAGGTATGTGCTACAATAATAAAAATGTTTGTTGAATTTGGTTTTCTTTTCTTAATTGTGAATTTATACGAGTAAAACGAGAAATTTTCACAAGATGGTCTTATTTTTAGTAAATTAATTAAGGGCATAGGAAACATCCTTCAGTTCAGGCAGGCTTTAAAAGTCAATATGTGTTAATTATGTTAGATTACTCATTAAGTATGTTAGATTACTGCATAGACCTTGCAAAATAAAACCTCTGAGCTTAGTCTGAGCAATTCCTGAACCAGCAGAGAGATTGACTGTGTTCTGTTAAGGGGCAGTTTTCAAATGACCTCTGAGATAGGTTTTCTGCAATGCTGGCTAGATTTAGGTCTGTTCTTGGTCTTCTTGTCGCCTTACAGCATTAATTCTTGGGAAGGACTGTAACAACCATTATAGCCTGATGCAGAAACAGTCAATCAAGCTTCAGCTGCAGCAGAAAGTATTTCACACATTAAAAACAAAAAATAAAACACAAAACCAAAACCAAAAAACTCCACACAAATTCTAGATTAGCTGAAGTGTTTTGGTATTTTAGTATTTATTCTATCATATTTGTAAATCAATGTAATAACATTGCTTGTCTTCTTATTGCTTGAGCAGCCTGGCCTAGTGGAAGATGTTCCTGCCCATGGCAGTCGAGTTGGAACTAGATGATCTTCAAGGTCCCTTCCAACCCAAACAATTAAAAGATTCTATGATTATATGATTCTCCTTAGTTTATGTTATTTCCTTACTTGTATTTTAGTCTTCCGAAAAAAGCTTTGGCAGTATTCTTAAAACTCTCCTGCAATCTGTATGCATAAAACCTGCAATGATTTTATCTTTCTTCTACTCACCCCTAAGTTATCTGCCAAAATAAACAGTAAACTTGTGTTCATTTTTACCACATTCCAAACAATGCACAGCATCTTTAGAAGACTACGTCTTACCGGGAACTTTGACTGCACTGCGTAAAGGAGACTAAAGAAGAATTTTAGCTCTGGATCAAGGCTAGTCATTGTTGCACTGCACTTCAGCTAATACTATACTTGGAAAGTCCAAGTTTATTCTGCTAGATATGTTCAGTTCAATTCCTGAACAAATTTCCTTGTTTTGTGTTGAAAAAGGCTTTGATAGTATATCTCCAGATTTTTCTGGTTTGATTTAGCTATTGGATAATAATGCCCAGAGACAGAGGGCGGTTTGGTTTGAGCAGCCTGGTATGACTCTGCTAAGACAGGGGAAAGCCCAGATTTTCTCCTCCACTGCAGCCTGATGGATGGAATTGATGCTTGAACACACCTGATGAAGCAAGTGCTATATTATTGTACATTTATAGCCTGATGGCACCTAGCCCCCTCTAGCTGCTACTCCAGGCTTGTCCACGTGGCAGGACCTCAAAACCTTCCTCTGCTACAGAGCTCTAGAGACATATAATAGCATGTGGAAGGAAGGCTACCTAGGAACGTATGTAGTGCTTGACCCACACAAATGTTGTGCTTAGGGTGCCCAACAGAGAAGACATTTATGTATATGTCATCACCTCACAAGACGTGACAAGCCCAGGGAAGGGATAAGATTTTAATTATGACTACCTCTGCTCCTGCTGAGAGGGCAAGTTCATAAAGTGCATCACCTTAAGTTTGTGAACTGCATATATGGTAAGAATGAAACCTTTCATACTGATTCACTACAGTCACTGCATTGGACAATAAGAAATACAGAAGAGCTAGGTATCTGAAACCTGCCCTCCATGAAGTTTCTACAGCCTATGCCATCCAGGAAAGCTTTTAAGACTAGAGCTATTCTCTGCATAGCAAAACAGAGACAGAGTCCTCAACTCACCCATAAAACAGAGAGAAGAAAAATTCCTATCCTGAACAGTACCCTCAGGGCTAGTGTGTAAGCTTCTCAAGGAATGATGATATTTCACTGTCTTATTCAATAAAAAGTATGTAAACTGTACTTGAATCAAGGATCTAACAATTAATTTTGTGATATTCTCTTACTGCTCTGTCTTATCAACCTTTCCTATATGTGTTAATATGAAGTACAAAAAAATCAGACCCCCTGAATCCTAAACAACATAACATCTGCTCCCTGAAAAAGTTCTCTGCACTCCAGAGGATGTGAATAGCATCTTTTTTTTTTGGTTCTTCCCTCTTTCCTTCCCTCATGAAACTGGTGGCATTCATAGGAAATGTCTCTGGCACAACCATTTTAGGGTGTACTTGCAAATATTTGATTCACTTTGTGATGTAGTTTTCAACTTCAAAGAGAAGCTGAGAAACATCTTTAACACAATTCACAGTTCCAGTTGTGCCTCCTAGCACTGTCTTTGACCTGAAGGAGATTTTTCAGAAGTGTATATCCAGAGGACAACCCCTTAAAACTCTCCACATGCTACAAAATACAATGTCTTGACTCCTCAAAACTCTATAAAACAACCTACGGGCTCAGCAATTTTTTCCTAAAAGCACTTTGCAACTCTTGAGGTATACAGAGATAAGATCAAATGTTTGGGGTTTTTTTCCACTATAAGACTACATAGGAACATAGTAACTTTCTAAAGTCCATTCTCTGGCTTTGCTTTTTAAATTTATAAATGCTTCTAAAATGTACACCAGTAAAGAAGTACTCCAGCAATTCGAGTTTTCCCAGAAGTATCTCTTCAAGAGACCAATAAGGTCAAACCAGATGGAGTGCTGTAAGACAACTTTAAAACCCTATTCAAAAGCAGAATTTGGTCAAGGGTTTTGCTCCCCTGTGTTTGAAAATGTGGAAGGAAGAGGCTTACCATAAAAAAAAATCATCACATATTTCAATAATTTTTTAAGACAAGACTTGATTATTTTCCCAATGCAGTTAATGGTATTTTTTAACTCTACTAACAGTAGTGAGATAGGACCTACAAAACTGGGAAGAACAGAGAACCCTATGCATTCTGTTAGGTGGATAACTAAGGGATGAACGTGTGCTGGTGTGCTCTAAGTGTTATGTCTTTTCCATTATGCAGCAAAATGCAGAGTTTTTGAGTGGCTCAATATACTTCTATATTCCCAATTTGGTAACAACTGGAAAACAGGAGTATGTTTTGCTGTGATTTACTTTTCCCTATGAGGAGCAGTGAGTTCAAGTAAAGTCCTAGTAAAAAATGGGAGTACCACAGTGGTTTTGCAGTAGCTGAAGCACTTGTCACTACAAACCAAGTTCAGTGATTCATCACAGCTTGGGTCCAAATACTGACTCTAGTTAGTAAATGCAATGCAGGACATTTCAGACTTCCTTCTGATTAGCACTTGTCTCCACCCAGTACCTTTGTCTTTAATTAAGCCAATTTTCTTAAATGTAGTGTTAGTAAAGGTTTAAATTCAAATGGAGCAAACTCCAGGTGGCCATTTGTTTAATGGGAATGGAAACTACAAAAGTGAATGTGCTACAGGATTCAGTATTAATAGCGTGTGATAAAAAGGGGACGTATCATGTAATATGAAACTAACACATCTATTGCATCCACAGAAAATTATTTTGGAAGGGACCTTCAGTTAAAGCAGGGCCAACTTTTAAGTTACATCAAGTTGCCCATTCTGAATATAATTCAAAGTACATCCTGGCAAGATAGTGAAGCAGATTCAGATAATGATTTTTTGTTTCTCCCTCCATCCTGAGAAATCAGCTCCTTGAAGATTTTGTTCAACTGTGCTTTAAAATATAGGAATAAAATGCTGCTTCAAAACATTACATGCTGTGTTTCTGCAGTCACTCACTTGGTCTTCTTTCCTTGATGTGCTTCTGCATAGCACAAGGTAGGTCAGAAGAAAAGGTAGCGGTATTCACATAGGAAAAATACAGGTATATGAAGTTAATCTGAGCTCTTATGTTCTCCATGAAGAGAGGGACTCATGCGTAGCGCCAGAGTTGAAACACTGCCAGGAGTTATCCTCCGGAACTCTCTCTCTCTCACTCTCTCTCTCTCTTTCTCTCTCTCTCCCCCTCCTGAGTAGAAGACGAATTCCAAATGTAGGGCACCATCAAAAGTGCAAATGCCTCCCAAGGTACAAGCTAGTGTCAACAAATTCCCAAAAGGCCTAGGTGGCCTTACCATTCAGGAGGTCACATATTCATAGCCAACATTTTGCATATTGTCAGCATGTGTTTGCTTGTGTCTCATCCAGACAAGACAAAGATTATTCAGGTGAATATAAGCAATCTGACCTAGTACTATAAAAACTATATAATTCCTTTATACACAGTGAGCTGTTGACTTGAATTTAGTGGAAGGAATCATTTTTCTTTCACAAAATCATCATTGCATTCTTCATTGTTTTCTGATTCTTCTAATTGTTGAAATACATGGTCATTCTAACACACTTCCTTGCTGTACTCACTTTTCAGCATCTGAGTGATAAGTGGAAATATCCAATTAAAAAATATTTCTTAGCTGTATTTTCCTTGTTTTAGGAAAGCATTTTCTTTGTCAATTTTGAAACAAATACTGCAGCTTCTGATATTACTTAGTTCTTGTACAAATTTGTCCCTTATGTACAAGTGATGTCCAAACTGGCTGCAACTTGAGTGGTTCACATCTAGGGGAACATCAGACATTGCTTTGGAAAGACTAAGACCCTATTGTGTGATCCTCTCTATGCTGTTGAAACACCTCCAAAAGGAGGCTCCCAAAGAAATTGCAATTTCATACAATCATACAAGGAGATTTTTTTTTGTTTACTTATACTCCCTCAAATTTTCCTACACTTCATTTGGCTTGGGTACCCCCGCACACACACCATGAAGGAACAGTAACTACTTTGACTTCAAATTATATTTTCCTCATTACTCTTATACACTTTCATGATGACTCAGCTTTTCACTAAACCTGCATTGACTCACTGAGATTCAGATAAACTCTCTCCTGTTCACGCTGTTTTGCAGACAGTTGGTTTGGGAAGAAACAGAGACACCTGCTTTCTTTCATTCTTTACCCCAGAGCATTGTTTTCAATAGACTTATTTCTCATCATCATAGTTGCAGTGCAAATCTATGTATAGTTTTAAATGCCTTTCATTTATTTTTTGTTGGGTTTTGGTTTGTTTGGTTTTTTTTTTTCCTGTCCTGTTAGCTTCATGTAAAGAGAGATTTTTCTAGGTATCAGTAAATTATGTAAAGAGTTTTGAGTAAAGCCCTTCTCTCAGTTTGAATAGCAAGTGATCACTTGTCAGATTTGATGCATATTTGCCTCTGGTACAGGTAGGCAATGGATAAAGCTAGGAATTACATTCAGTCTTACACACATGACCTATTCTTCCTGCTCTTGCTGCAACAGTAGAGTAATATGAGTGACTAACTACTGTTTCTTTCCAGTGTTAAAATTATCTGAAAGTTTCTGTTCAGTTTCAAACACCACACCTTTACACTAATGATTCTTCCACAAGATTAGAGAAGTACACTTATACAGCTTAAAAAAAAATAGGTGTCTATGTATGACATCTTTTCACTTCTATCCCATGGGCATAAGTGAAAGAAATGTCGACAAAAGGTCCTTGACACAGACAAAAAATGAAAGGTACTATATTCAGTTTGCTCTAAGGCTGGCTGGCATCAGGAAAACTATAGAATATTGAAGTGGACTCAGTGGTGGAGTTCCTGCTGTCAGATGAAGGGAATTCAAGTCATTTTATTTATCAAAGGGCTGCTTTCCCACCTATAGGGCAAGCAGAGAATGCTGTTCAAAGAATGGAAACTACAGTAAAGTATAACATGCTAGCATACAAGGCTGAGCTGGGGGAGAAGTTGAAGCTTCTTTGAACTTCAACTGATTTTGCATCTGGTGAGATTGTGCTTTATACTTTTTAGTGCCTTGTATTTAATTCTAAGATCCTCCAAGCTTTTGCTATTGCTTGAGTGTATTTGAGTAGATGGATCAGCAGAAGGTTTTTCTCTGGTTTTGCGCTGGCAGGTTTGCTAGACCCTGGACAGTCTAGGCTGCTGAATGTCTAGTGAAGCTGATGGCCCTTTGTCGGTCAGTTTCTGTCTCCAACAGAAATTCGGGTTTCAGTTTATAGCACTGCTTCAGTTCACTATGATCACTGTCTATTTATCATCTTCAAATATATGCCAAAGGCTATTTGAATAATAAAAATACTTTTCCTTATCACTGCTTTAGCACTAGACCTATCTTTAAAATCTGATAGAACTATCAAGAATGCGTACTACAGGATGATATCTGGTGTTTATAGTTACATTTATGCAACAGTAAATGCAAAATTGTTACATGATTATTTCAAACTATGGCAAGTAATTGAAAAAACTTTATTAACATACAGCTGATTAAAGGTAAAATCACTTGGGGGATCTTAAAGTATAAATTGTTTTCTTCATATTAACTCTTCTTATATCATACTGTGCTAAAAATCATAGTTTTAGAACATTAGGCAAATTCAGAAATGAGGGATGTTACTTACAGTGTTCTTCAGTGCAGCTATTTCTGTTCTCAGTTGCTGGGAATTCTTCTCATTTGCCAGTCTGTAGTTAATCTGTAAATCACTCCTGTATATAATTGTTTTCTCCCTTTCAAGACATAGATAAAATCAATTGTTTTGGTTCTGCCCGCAATTTCGAGGGAAAGAAATTTGATACTGTATCCGAGTGCTATAAATAAATAGCATCAGATAGTGAAAAAGAGAACATGAATACTTTCAGACATAGAAAAGAATTGAGAAAGCACATGTTATTATTTTCCTTTTGCTGTGTTCCCTAGTCTTTCCTTCTAACTTGATAATACCTGGGATTCTTATGGGAAGCTAAGCAACTATGTTTGGTTCTCACCTATAATCTCCGTAAAAGCCCACAAAGCATAGCAGTGCTTTGAAGCACCACAGCAATTCTGAAACAGGAATATACCTTCCTGTCCTCATACATACACCAAAGGATTGCACAGGTTCTCTTCACAAGCTTTTTTAAGAGATGTCTGCAAAGACCTTTTTCCTCAGCATTCTAGAACCATCCAACACAGTCAGTGAAGGAATGCTATACAGCATTAGTAGTACAGTATTTTACTCTCACATATTAATTGACAACATTTGAGACTAACAATTTTTTGTTAATTCTTTTGAAATTTTTTCTAGTATTTCTTACCATTCAGGATAGGAAGAAGTCAGAAACAGTTTTATGTAGAGAAGAGCTATTTTAAAAGGAAAAGCACACATACAATTTTCTACTCAAATATTTATAAAGTATGTTTGGATGGGTTTGTATGTTACATATTTACAGTATAGTGAACTCTGGAAACTTTACAAATTCAGTATGACTGTGACATGCTTATTTAAATTATATTCAATTGAAGCATAACATTTCTGTAAACCTAAATTTTGGAGCTGTGACCAAAAACCTCAGTTAGGGTCCTGCTAGGAATCTTGGTCACAAGAACATTTAGAAAAATTTTGTGTATTTTTTTTTCCAATCAAAGTCATTATGTCCATAAGTCAAAAATATAGTATGACTGGTTTTGAGAAGATTTTTCACCTTTTTTAAGAGATGCCTCACAAATTTCATATTTCTCTTTATTATAGATGTGCCTTTTGTGCCTTAAGTCTAAAGTATCTCAGAAGAGGTAATAAGGTAAAATTCAGATATTTCTATGCTTTTGCCAACTTCTAGTCTGTACAGTTCTCAATGAAGTTTATTTTTTAACTAATAAAAGCCTGAAGTATCAATATTATCATTTCCCTTTTGAACACATTTTTTTTAAATAAATTTCATTATCACAGAAAAAATAAGTTGGAAGGGATCTCTTGAAGACCAAGTATTCCAAACCACACTCACTTCTGGTCAAATCAGGTCATGTTTCTTGGAGTGGTGTCCAGATGCACCTTAAACACCTCAAGATCTCCAGTCTTTCTGGACACCCTCATGTTTCATCACCATCATGAGTTTGGGGCTGGGAGGGAGCGGTATGTGTTTTCAATAATAATAAATTTTAAATGAAAAGATATAATTTCCTGTTTTCCAATTTGTGGCCTTTGCATCTTATTTTCTCACCGTGAACCTCCAATAAAAGTCTGAAAGCATCTTTTCTGTATCCTCTCATCAGAGAATTATAATATCCTTCCCTAGAACTCCATTAAGAAAGGCGTTCATGAAAATTGCCAATAATAATAATATGCACTGCTCATATTTGATCAATTTTTTAATGAGTTGGTCATCCCTGAAAAGAATAGCATGTAGGCAAAAATGCATGGGCTGCATAAGTTCCAATTATTTAATCAGCTGATTTATTCAATGTCTGCTATTTTGTGAAAAATGAAAAATAGGAAAAAAAGTAAGAAATCAGATAAAATTCATAAAGCTTTCAAAGCTTTTTGAAATCTAAATTCATTAGAAGATTTATTCCTAGGAAATAATTTAGTCACTTTTACTTATAATGGAGTCTAAAGTGGGGAAAACAGTATCCTCCTAACAAAAATCAGACAGATTGGTTCCTAATTACAAGTTTATATGTTTCAGAGTGTAGTCTTCTGGGTTTTGTCTGTATTTTTCTCTGAGAAGAGTCATCCATATAAAACAGCTGCAGCTCCAAAAGGACTTTCAGTGGTAAATTGATTTGATTGATTCAAATTTGATTACATACTGGAAACACATTTAGTTGAAGTTAAGCACATTAGCACACATCAGCTAGAATAAAATTCCAATTGCTTCTTTGCTATTCATTAATGAAACCTAATGATTCCAACAAAGCATTAATGAAGAAAAAATATTGGCTTGCATAATTCATTTGGAAAAATTAATTAATTGTTGTATTAAGGGCAGCTTACTCCATAGAGTAATTATTGAAGATTTGGTGGGGAATTATTTAGTGATATTTATTTTTCAAGCCATTGCTTACCCCTTTCATTTCACACTGATTTTTTTATGCAGATAGTTTATTTTTCTTACAGAAGGAAATTAAACACACTTTGAAATGATGATCATAACTAAGTATTTACAATTTATAGGGTGACTGCATTTTGACACTCAAGCTGTGAATATGGTGTTTACTACATTCAACATCTATTGGAAAGATGATAAAATTTGTCTAGGCATAATATATGAAGTCAGGAAAAACCTTTGGAAGAGCTAATTTATCAGTTCCAGTGCACAACAGAAATAGTTGCTTTGGCTCAGCTGTACCTTTCTAACAGCTATAAAATAATTTCCAGGGCCAAGTTTTCTTCTTGATAAGTTTCATTAAGAAATATGTGAGGACTTTTCAGAAGTTCTTAATATAAAGACAATGAAGGCATCTTCTAGAAACATTTTTTTTTTACTTTTGTTCACACATTTCTTGACAGCTATAAACAGAAATTTTATTTCAATAGATGGAGCTAGGCCTAAACTAATACAGAAATTCCTACAAGATTCAGGTAGTAGGAGTTGCAGTCCAAACCCCTTGCCCTCAGACAGGTTTTAATCCTATGGATTTGTTGAGTCCAGTGGAAGATGAAATCCAGTGAAAGAACTTACAGTTGAGACATTGTAGTGCTTACTTTTATGACTCCTATCATCCAGAACTAGGGACCAAACAAGGACTTGGTCTGCTGCTTACCCAGGTCAGGACTTGGTTAAAGTACTCTGTGGGTCTCACATGTGTCATTGGTCAAAGTTTCCTTAGCATGGAAATGAGATCCTTATGGAAAGAAAGGGAGGGAGCAACAGATGCGTCAGGAGGGCTGGGACATCAGTCCCTAGAAAAGGGAAGTTTTGTGAGGTTCCCATATCTGTCCATCCATGGAGAGTTCTAGCATCCATTCCAACAATTATGGTATGTAAATGGAACACTACATAGGGAGATCCAGAAATGCAAGCTACACCAAACAAATCAGAATGTTTCACAGAAATTTTTTCTCTCCATTTTGTTTGAAGTTCATGATTAGACATGCAGTTCCATTCATATAATGCTCACGGCAGATCAGTTTCAGCAAACAGAAGACATGAGTCAAGAAGACATTCAGTAGGTCACTTGTCAGTGGGAGATGTGGACTGAACCAAAGAGGGCACTCATGTTCCCCACGTGAGCCTTCTGTGCTATGGCTTCATGAAACAACTAGGTCTTTGGAGAAGGTAAGCACTTAGGCAGGGAGCATAAGTGCTCATCTCAGTTCTTGGCCTTATTTGATATATAAGGCTAATAGAAGCTAAGTGTTTAATTCCTACTTTTAAAGGAGTCTTGATTGTTTACTGGAGCTAACTCTTAGCTGATAAAATTAATTTTAAAGGAAACTTGACATAAAAGTTATTTTAGGTTACATAGCTGTCGATATGTTTATGAGAGCCAGGCGTTCATATGACAGCTGATGGTTCACCAGCCCAGATGATGCGCATTTACACCAATGCACACAGCATGGGCAATAAGCAGGAGGAATTGGAAGTTATTGTAGGGCAAGGAGACTATGACGTTGTTGCCATCATGGAAACATGGTGGGACAACTCATATAATTGGAGTGCAACTATGAAGGGGTATAAACTCTTCAGGTGGGACAGGAAGGGTAGGAGAGTTGGTGGGGTAGCCCTCTATGTTAGTGTGTGCTTTGATAGCCTTGAGCTCAATTACGGTGATGACTGGATCGAGTGCCTGTGGGTTAAAATGAGAGGAGCCCACAAGAAGGTAGATATTGTGATGAGAGTCTGTTATAGACCATCCAGCCAAGAAGCAGCAGCTGATAAGCTCTTCTATAAACAACTGGGAGAAGTCTCAATATTGCCAGCTCATGTGTTTGTGGGAGACTTCAATCTTCTGGATGTCTGCTGGAAGTACAATACAGCAGAAAGGAAGTAGTTTAGGATGTTCCTGGAGTGTGTGGAAGACAACTTCTTCACACAACTGGTGAAAGAGCCAACAACGGAAAGTGCCCTCCTGGACCTGCTGTTTGTGAACAGAGAAGACAGAATCACAGAATAATCAGGTTGGAAGAGACCCACTGTTTCGTCGAGTCCAACCATTCCCACCAATCCCTAAATGATGCCCCTAAGTACCCCATCCACCCTAACCTTAAACACCTCCAGGGACGGTGACTCAACCACCTCCCTTGGCAGACCATTCCAATGCCTAACCACCCTCTCCATGAAGAACTTTTTCCTAATCTCAAGCCTAAATCTCCCCTGGCGGAGCTTGAGGCCATTCCCTCTCGTCCTGTCCCCTGTCACCTGGGAGAAGAGGCCAGCACCCTCCTCTCCACAACCTCCCTTCAGGTAGTTGTAGAGAGTAATAAGGTCTCCCCTCAGCCTCCTCTTCTCCAGGCTAAACAACCCCAGCTCTCTCAGCCGCTCCTCATAAGATTTGTTCTCCAGCCCCTTCACCAGCTTTGTTGCCCTTCTCTGGACTCGCTCCAGAGCCACAACATCCCTCTTGTGGTGAGGGGCCCAGAACTGAACACAGTACTCGAGGTGCAGTCTCACCAGTGCCAAGTACAGAGGGAGAATAACCTCCCTGGACCTGCTGGTCACGGGACCCCAGACCTTGTGAGGGATGTGACGACTGGAGGACACCGGGGGCAAAGTGATCATGAGATGGCAGAATTTTCAGTTCTAGGTAAAGTGAGGAGGGGGATTAGCAGAAGAGTAACATTAAACTTCCAGAGGGCAGACTTTGGACTGCTCAGAAGACCTCAGGGGAGGTTCAGGCTAGACATCAGAAAAGAAATTTTCACAGAAAAGGTCATTGGGCATTGGAACAGGCTGCCCAGGGAGGTGGTGTAGTCACCATCCCTGCAGGTATTTAAAAGGTGAGTGGATGAGGTGCTGAGGGCATGACTAGAGCCAAGTGTCACCTAATAATGGACAACCAAGAAAAAAAAAAGAAGACCAACACAACACTTCCTTTAAGCTTTTACACTAGGGCAGTAAGATTTTTTGTTTGATTGGGATCTTTCCTTCCTTAGAAAAGAAATGTTATTTTATCAGTTTTAGGTGAAAAGGAAATGTGGGAAAATATTACAGACTTCTAACCAGACTCCCAGAAGAGCCAGTTCACTGAGCATTTGGAAGACTCTGCAGGCTCTAGATTTAAATAGGAACCATATGTCATCATAGTGACATACTGTACAGAATAAATCAGAGTTTTGCTCTGAAGCTGGCTTCTCATTGCTGCTTACAAATTTGAGGGTTCTAATGAACAGAGCTTGGCTATTTATTTATTACTTTAATAGAGAAGAAAAAGCTGCTTGTATGACTTTTTGTCATTTCAGTCACAGCCCATGCACTATGTGGTTTGGATTTTTTTTTTCTGCTTAAGTAATTAATTTTAGCAACTGCTCTTGTCTAACCAGCAAAGAAACTGCACAACCATAGGAGATATGATCCAAAGCTTACTGGAATTTTTTTCATCTTCTCACTGCATTTAGTAGGATTTGCATTAAATTTTGTGCTTAGCAACATGCACATAACACAGCAGGATAGAAAACAGATTCTGGAGATACCATTAGTTTAGGTGGTCACAGTTGGAATGAATTGCAAAATCCTCTAGAAATAGTTTTCTTACATGGCTCTTTTTCTACAAATATGTCCTTTAATTTTACTACTGGGGCATGAGACAAAACACTTTAGGCATTTCTCTTTTGTGGGCTGGGGGAGCCAAGAGGGGACTTCTTTCTAATTTATCCTATCATAACAGTGAAAAGGAAGTATTGTTTATGAAAACTGAGGAAGAAAGTTTCCTTCATCATAGGTGAAACAATGAAGATCAGTAGAAGACAAACTTTCTTTTCATTAGCTTCTGGGCACAGGTATGTAGGACTTCCCCATGAGCTTGAGAACAACCCACAATATCAAAGGCTCAGCAGCTTTTGTGACTTTTACCTGTTGGCAGGGGCTGACTGGCATGGCAGGCTGGATTTTCTGCTGCTTTTGAAAGCAAAAGACAAAAACAGAAAAGAATCTGAAGAAAGCTCCAAGGCTTCAGAGGGGCTCCAAGTCTTGAGTGTCTCTTCTGACAGGCAGTGCCAAGCCAGCAGCAAACGGAAGGGCAATAAATGATGAAAAACTGATGTGGGACTGGTTTGGTTTGGGTTTTTTCCCCCTTTTCCTTCTCAATGAATGAACACCTAACACGCCACATGATGGCAGCACAGGCTGCAAAATGCAAATGACTTGCTGTACACAGGAACCTGAACAGAGAGGAGGAACTAATGTTGATCTGAATGCAACTGGCTGCAAAGGGCAAATCTGACTTTTACCTGTACACTACTCATGCCTATAGAGAACACTTTTCCGGTGACGACCCTGTTCTTGAGATTGTATAGGTGCTTCTGCTCAGAATTATAAGGAATTATCTTCTCTATTGGCTTTCTTTTGCCTTCCCATTATCCCAAATTTTCCATGCTTCATTGTTAGGTAATTTTTTGCACTCAAGGTGTGCTTGCTGCACTCTGGGACCTGCTCAACCCACACAAGCCTAAGGTTACTGCTTGGCAGGTCAGGGAATGCTTGAAGGCAGAGTCTGGTTCTAGCAGAAATCTTTGTTTTCCATGTACAATTGTCTCTGGCACCATTTCAAAAATTTCAGCTTTCAAAAGGAAAACCAAAATGAACTACAGGAAGGAAAATAGATTGTACTTTTGCTACATAACTAAAGGCTGTGGTGGAGAAGGGCTGACTTTGAAGACTGAGCATGGTGCCCTTCTCTGCAGCCTTTTCTATTTTGGCTTCCTTTCCATCCAGGGTTAAGTCTGACCATCTGATTCTCTGCTCCTCTTCCATCTGTCAATGACTAAGTATATAGTAGGCAAACATGCAGTAAATGATACTATGAAAACCATAATGCTTACAAGCTTAAATAGCAGTTCAGAAACAAAGGTCAGATAAATTACTTCATCTGAATATGGGATAGTAGTTCCTTTTAGTTCTATTCCATTCTAAAATGATTTGTTGGAGATTTTTGTGGTTTAATTTAGCAGTTACTGCAATGTTTAGTCTGCATTTCGTTTATTTGTAGTAGCCCATGATGCAGTTCTGGGTATGAATAGATGTTTGAAACTCTGGCTTTACTGCCATCATATGCTGCCATCCTGAGGACAATTCTTGAAGCGCATATTTAATTGTGCAAACCACCAGCTGCCTATGTTTAACTGCATAATCGCTTTGCTTCACTGCTTAATATAAGTCCAGATCACCATTTGTCTCTCTTTAAAATCATTGCAACTTCAGAGGTAAAATAAGTTTCATTTTTCATAAGCAAACAAGCTTCTATTGCACTTTTGGGTTGAATTTTTTATTTGAAACCATGCTAATTACTGTTACAACTGAAGCCGAATATGATGTACTCCTTCAGTAGATGTGTATAACTCTATCTGTTACAGTAATTCCTTATCTTTTGTGTTTACAGAAAAAGCTTAAATACTCACCTAAACTAGTTAGAACCTTTGTAGGTTCTATGCTTTATGAGTCTGCAAAAAATATTTTCTTCATCTCCTTTCACTGATTTTATCATGAAGTGTGCTGAACCTATTTTATAATATCTTTTTCATGGAAATGGTCAACCAGGTACTCATTCTTTCACCTACCCTCCTTCCTTTATTTCTCCCTCCCAGCTCCCCACCACCAGTCCACCACCCCCCATGCCCTGTTTCTCAAGAAAGATAATCAAGAGTTTGCCTGGATAGAAATGATCCTATAAGTTTCTTTCACAGCCCACTATTGCAGAGCTGGTGAAAGGCTGGATGCAAGATTTAACTTTATTTTGTCCTTATTACTGTATACGGCAACTCTGGTGTAGGATATTTGCTCCTCAGTTCAACCATGGATTCCTGTATGCCAGGAAGATCCTCTGCTTTGGCTTGATAGGTGTTAATACAGTCCTGTATTTAAACATCAATTCAGGATAGATCTCTACTGACAAAAAGCACACGATGGAGCTTTAGGACATGCACTTGCTACAGGAGTACTCAAGATTCTCATCCTCGCTTTCAATAAATCCAAAACAGCTGCTGTCAGGATTTTCAAGAAACAATGAAAAAGCTCAGCTAAAATTCTTCCCAGGAAGGTTGATATCTGGAGAGAGGGAAATGTAGGAGTAAGACGTTGTGGGATAGGAGGAAGAAAACTTCCAAACTCTCTGTACTTACTGTTGTGGAGTACATTGAACTGTAAAATTTATTCAGCATCCTTATGCTGTGATTTTAAGTTATACCAAGAATATATACAGACTGTTGCTAGGAGTCCTTTTAAGAGTTTCTACAGACATAAATGCATTAAATATAGAATTCTAATGGTTTTCTGCAGGGGCTTGGGGAACACAACTTGAAGTGTTACACCAAGTGGAAGGCAGTTCTGGAAGTATTATATCCTCTTTGAGCAGGAATTGGTATGAGACTTTTTTATTTCTGTAAGTACATGCAACTTGATTTACCATTTTTTTCTTTAAAGCAAATTTGTGATTTGATTCAATTCTTGCCTATATAAGATTTCTTAGGTTGTCAAGTGTGAAGTGAGCTTGGAGAAAAACAGCTTGTAACAGATTTGTGAAAATATTACAATTAAAATATTAATAGCTTGTTGAAACTTGTTTAATTATGAAAATCAATACAGTTAAGACACCCGGTTATCATATAGAATTATTAGGAAAAGAGGAGTATAGATGAACTCAACTGAAATACAGAAAATTTCTGCCTCTTTAACGTAACTTGAAATAAATTAAGATATGAATCTGTGAAGAAGTAAATGTTTTACAAAAATTACAATCATCATTTTGAGAAAAAATAATCATGTTTTCCATTATAAGATGAATATGAATATTTCTACTTTTACAGATGCACAACAGAAACAGTGTAAAAGGTAGCATCATATGATGATAGAGCTTTAAGCTAGATGTGAAGGGGGAGGAGGACATAACTGGGTTTGATTGAAATAAGCCTGGGAATGGCACTCCAGTTTCTGAGGGATGGTGTGCTGGCAAGGACCCTTGGTCTGCCACCTCACAGGAAGTGAGGAATAGCTTCAAATGGCACCATAGAAGGGTTAGATAATTTATTGAGTAGTTGCTTAGGAATTAAGACTGTTCCCCTTAGGAGCATAGTGGGATCAACAGCCCAACTGAAGTGGTTCTACACAGACACACACAGCATGGGCAATATACAAGAGGAGCTAAAAGTTGTTGTAAGGCAGGAGGACTATGATATAATTGGTCTCACAGATACACAATGGGATGACTCACGTAGCTGGAGTGCTACTATGGATGGCTACAGACTCTTAAGGCAGGGAAGGCAAGGAAGGAGAAGTGGTGGGGTAGCCCTCTATGTTAGAGAGAGTTTCAACAGCCTCAAACTCATCAATGGTGATGATAGGGTTGAATGTCTATGGGTGAAAATCAGAGGTGCACCTAATATGGTAAATATCATTGTGGGAGTCTGCTATGGACCACCCAGCGAGGACAAGGAGGCTGACAAGTTATTCTATAAGCAACTGGGTCAAGTCTCACTATCACTAGCCCTTGTCCTTGTGGAAGACTACAACTTACCAGATTAATGCTGGACATATAACACAGCAGAAAGGAAACAGTCTAGGAGGTTCCTGGAGTGTGTGGAAGACAACTTTCTAACAATTGGTAAGCGAGCTGACTAGGGAAGGTGCCTTGCTGATCCTGCTGTTGGTTAACAGAGAAGGACTTATTGGAGATATGACAGCTGGAGTACACATCTGGCATAGCTAACACAAGATGATAGAATTCTCAGTTCTAGGAGAGGCAAGGTGGGGACTCACCTTGAACTTCCAGAGGGCAGACTTTGGTCTGTTTAGAAGGCTGCTCAATCAAGTTCCATGGGAAGACTGTTCTTAAGGGCAAGGGAACTCAAGAGGGCTAGATGCTTTTTAGGAAGGAATTCCTGGAGGCAGAAGAGCAAACTGTCCCCATGCTGCGGAAAATGAGCCGGTGGGGAAGAAAGCTGACCAGGCTGAGTACCGAGCTCTGGATGGAAATCAGGAAAAAGAGGGTAATATACGAATTTTGAAAGAAGGGGCAGGCAACACGTGAGGACTACAAAGATGAAGTGAGATCTTGCAGAGAGAAAATCAGAAGGGCTAAAGACCAATTAGAGCTTAGATTGGCCCATTCTGTGAAAGATAATAAAAAATCCTTTTATAAATATACCAATAACAAAAGAAGGGCCAAGGAGAACCTCTATCCTTTACTGGACATGGGGGGAACAATAGTAACAAAGGACAAGGATAAGGCTGAGGTGCTTAATGCCTTCTTTGCCTCAGTCTTCAAGAGTAAGTTAAGATGTTCCCTGGGTACTCAACCTCACAAGCCAGTAGACAGGGAGGAAAAGCAGAATGAAGCTCCCTTGATCCAAGAAGAAATGATTAGAGACTTGTTAGGCAAATTAGATATTCATAAGTCTATGGGGCAGGTGGGATTCACTCAAGAATATTAAGGGAGCTGGTGGAGCTTCTTGTCAAACCTCTTTCCATCATCTACCAGCAGTTCTGGCTGACTGGGAAAGTTTCATTGGACTGGAAGCTGGCAGATGTTATATTCATTTACAAGAAGGGCCAGAGAGAGGATCCAGGAAATTACAAGCCTGTCAGTATAACCTCAATGCCAAGGAAGGTTGTGGAGCAGGTAATCTTGAATGCCATCTCACAGCACACAAAGAAGAATGGGGTGATCATGCCCACTCAGCATCAGTTTATAAAAGGCAGGTCCTGCCAAACTAACCTAACTGCCTTCTATGACATGGTGATCCACTTGATGGATGAGGGAAAGGCTGTGGATTAGTGTACCTCGATTTCAGTAAAGCCTTTGACAGTATTCTACTTGAGAAACTGCCTACCACTGGCCTGGACAGGCATTCTCTCTGCTGGGGTAAAAACTGTCTGGACGGCCAGGCCCAAAGTGTCATGGTAAATGGAGTTAAATCCAATTGGAGTCCAGTCACAAGTGGGGTTCCCCAGGGCTCAGTGCTGGGTCCAGTTCTGTTCAATGTCTTTATTATTGACCTGGATGAGGGGATTGAATGCACGCTTAGCAAGTTTTCAGATGACACTAAACTGAGAGGAAGTGTTGATCTGCTGGAAGGTAGGGAGGCTTTACAGAGTGAACTGGACAGGTTGCATCAGTGGGCTGAGGACAATGGGATGAAGTTTAACAAGGCCAAGTGCTGAGTCCTGCACTTGGGACATAACAATCCTGCGCAGTGCTACAGGCTTGGGGAAAAGTGGCTGGAAAGCTGCCTGGCAGAGAAAGACCTGGGAGCGTTGGTCAACAGCCAAATGAACATGAGCGAACAATGTGCCCAGGTGGCTAAGAAAGCCAGTATCATTTTGGCTTGTATGAGAAATGATGTGGCCAGTAAGACCAGGGAAGTGATTCTGCCCCTGTACTCAGCACTGGTGAGGCTGCACCTCAAATACTGTGTTCAGTTTGGGGCCTCTCACTACAAAAAAAGACATTGAGGTCCTGGACTGTGTCCAGAGAAGAGTGTTGAAACTGGTGAAGGGGCTGGAGAACAAGTCTTACAAGGAGCAGCTGGGGAAAATGGGGTTGTTTAGCCTGGAGAAGAGGAGGCTGAGGGGAGAGCACTGTATTGCTCTCTACAACTACCTGAAAGGAGGTTGTAGAGAGGTGGGTGTTGGTCTCTTCTCCTAAGTGGCAGGTTATAGGACAAGACGGAATGGCCTCAAGTTCTGTCAGGAGAAGTTTAGATTGAACATTAGGAAAAATTTCTCCACAGAAAGAGCTATCAAGAACTGGAACAGGCTGCCTAGGGAGGCAGTTGAGCCACCATTCCTGGAGGTATTTAAAAGGCAGGTAGATGAGGTGCTTGCGGGTATGATTTAGTAGTGGACAGGTACGGTTAGAGTTGATGGTCTCAAAGTTCTTTTCCAACCTAATGATTCTATGATTCTATGATAAAAATCATGTGTAATTCTGTAGTGTTATTACATCTGCTGACTGGAGAAGCAGCTAATGGTGTTAGGCAATGTTGTACATGCTGTCCTTCACCTTCATTCAAATGTTGCTTTGGTTCACTTCTGTCATGGTTCAACCCTGGTAGGCCGGTTACGCAGCCACTCATTCACAGTCTGGCAGAGGGAAGAGCGGGAGAATCAGAAGGGTAAAAGTGAAAAAACTCATGGGTTGAGATAAAGACAGTTTGTATAGATTAGGCACACTGAACCTCTGACCCCTGAGTTTTACAGTTAATTGGAATAACTTCAGAAACTGAAGTCTTTGGCTACAAGGCTAGTGCCAGTTCTCTTACAGTTATAAAGTACTGAGGTAAAGAAAAATATTTGCTGCAATCTAAAGAGCATGGACACCATTTCTCCAGCACATAGCACCATTATACATTTTTACTCCCAACCTTCACTTCATTTGTGTCAGTTTCTTTCTTAATGCTTTTTATAGAATCATAGAATCATCAGGTTGGAAAAGACCCACTGGATTGTTGAGTCCAATCATTCCTATCAAACACTAAATTATGCCCCTCAGCACCTTGTCCACCCCTCCCTTAAACACCTCCAGGGATAGAACAGTTAAGATTAATACTTTGGCAAAAAAAGATTGTCTCAGCCAGAAAAAAATAATAAATTCCGTTATTGAACTGACTTAGAAAAGTTACACTATGTTGAAATGGGGAACTGGACAAAGATCTCCTTCTGTCTGTCTTAAAGCATTTCACTGTATTATCAGCCATATATTTAGCTAAAGATGAGCAACCTAGGTGCCTGAATGAATATAGCATTAAATTAACATTTGTTGCCAGCTAAGAAAATGAGTTAGGAGAAGGATGTAAGAGTCATCTAAACTATTGTGAGAAATTAACTCCAAACTCTGAGACTACCCAAGGAGATCAGTGTACTTGGAGGTACTACTCACTGATTATAATTTAATTAAGACCTGTGTAGTATATGTATATTCCACATTACAATAGTGGCAATCTTATTTACAACATTCATTCTCTTTATATAGAGACAGTCACTGCACTGAGCTGAAAAGACATCCTCTACAAGCCTGCCTCTTGCTTTAACTTTAATCTCACTCCTTTTTCACAGCATGTCTTTGCAAAGTATTTCCTTTTTTTTCCTTTCAGAAGGTTCAACTGTTCATGGCCAAGCAAAAAGTCTGCTCCTGAGACTTTTTTTTATGTGCTTATAATGTACAGCCACATCTGGGTTTACTATTTAAGAGGGGCATGTGTTTGTGAAAAGGTGATGAGCCACTGTAAAACTGAACATCATTTACCTTTATATCCATGAAGCGCTTGACATTCCAACAATTTTAGGACAAAACAATCCATGCTAGTTTGTCCCTGCAAAAAGGCCTTCAGCTCAAGAGATGAATGCTGCAAGTTTGAAAAGGCACAAAAGTTAAAAAAGTACTGACAATTTTCTCTTCTCTGCATTTGTATCTTAGACAGCAGTGAAATACATGCACTCCATCTTGGTTCACTTTTCCTCTGAACCTCAAGGGTTACTACTTACCTTCAAGAGGCATTTTTGCCAATATTTCTTTTGCTTCTAGTCTGAGTTTCCTCTGATAGCTACAGTATTATTGCTTTACATGTGAACATCATAAAGCATTTGGGAATGCACTTCATATGACCAGCAGTGAAAAAAAATTAAAAAGTTATATAGCAGCTCCAGAATAGTGCAGGAAAATAGAAACAAGTCTGTAGAGCAAATGAACTGACGTTGAGGAGTAGTGTCCTTGCCATATGTGTTTCAGGGAATTTATGCTCAACTGCGGCTATTCTGAGACCACTAACTGTGTGTTTCTGTGTGTTTCACTCTTCAAGATAAGGGCCAAAAGCAGGACAATGAAAAAGAGGATACAATGGAAGAACAAAGGATTTTAACAAGCAAGAAATAGAGATTATGTTCCTGATGTGTACCTAAGTAATCTAGAGTAAAGATTCACCCCCTGGCTTCTGAACTCCTGCTTCTAGGTGTTCACTGATCACATTTGTAGTTTGGTGTTCTGTAACAGGTCATTCACTTTGAAAAGTTTAATCTTCCTTATAGTTTAATCTTCCTTTCAAATATGATTTTCTGACAACTAAGTTGGCCCAGTTGCCTCACAAGGCATTCTTTTTTAATGTTGCTTTTCAGAGGAGTAATCTAAGGAGTCATATGTATTTTGGCAAAATTAGCTCTACTGAGTGTCTCATGTATCAGGAGTCAGCTTTATTTGCTCAACTTCTCTCTTACTCTGTTGCATATGTGTTTGATCTTGTCCATGACTGAGTCATTGTTGCGGGAAATTTTGCAATTGTTGTTCTTTGAGAATTTTTATTATCATAGCAACTTTGTTGAGAGCCAACTAAATCCTGTTGGTAAGACATGTTTGGACAGCAAGAGGAGATTGTCTTGTAGCGGCAGAACAATACTCAGTAATAGTGTCAAATCAAATCAAGTAGCAAACCTCACGAGCAAATATATGAGTTTCATTTTGCTTTTTAAAGCAGGCTGCATGATCAAAATAAAGACTAAGAAATAATTTCATGTAAATTGTATATTTGCACATCTGCTGATGTATGCACAGATGGCAGCAGTACTTTTAAATATATTTTCTCCTCTCTTCTCTCTTCTCTTCTCCTGCCCTCTCCTCTTCTCTTTAGAAATTTTATTCTTTGAGCAGCTAGTAACTTAACTATTTTGAAGGAGTTGCTGGAATACATATTTGTCTTCTCTCATTTCCTCTTATAGCCTTTCTCTGTCCCGTGTTTGCCTGGAAGGAAAAGGAATATTTATGCAAATCTTGAAGACAAACAAATCAGAAATACCATTTTAAGAAATAGGAAATGTTCATTTTGGAATACCAGGAGCTGAAAATTGTGTACTTTCTGTAAATGTGAACAATTATTTTCTCAGTGCATGAAAACCATAAGTATTTTTTTATATATATATAAGCTCAAATATGTGGTTGGTGCAATATTTCAACATTTTTTTTAAAATTTGGCTTGAAAATTGTTTTGAACAACTTATATTCATATAGCCATTATCTACATTTAAGCTAACTAGTTTTGTCTTCTGCTTGATCTTAACTACTTTTAATATTCTCTTCATTCTTTGTATGATGCTATCAGTTGTCCCAGATTCTACACCTACTATGTCATCAAAAGTTCTCTGTGTTTCACTAGCAAGGTGTTCACCAGTTCCCGCACAGCTATAGACTTACTAGGTGATCCAGACAAACAAATCCTGTTTTACTTGTGCATTTAAGTTTCACAGCCTAGGGTGCTTATGACCTTGACTTAAATGATATCAACAAATTTGTCATTTGATGTTTTCATAATATTAAACCTGTCTCCTATGTGCTTTTATTGCAATGAACCTGTCTTTCCATATGGAGTGCCACAGATATGGTAGCTGCTGCTGAAGGCAACTAGAAAAATATTATATTCTCATCTATCTCTAAATTTAGTGAATGTTGATAAGAAGTACATGAAGAACTTCATGCAATATTAATTTAGGAATGGCTTCTTACTGTGTCAGACAGAAGAGAGGTTTATAGCAGATCCCAGATCTCACTTCCTTGACAAGCTTTTGGGTTACAATCCCTGTGTTGGGCAAGAGTGCCATAGACATTGGAGTATCCACATTGACACTTTGCTCCAGAGCATTTTGAACTGAATGTCCCAGTTCTCCCTACTTACTGCACACTGGTGCAGTTCTCACATCAGTTTTGGAACCTGCAAACTGGACTTGTTTAGGAGGAAACTCAATCAAAAGCTCTGCTCTGGTGTTCATCAAACACAGGCATCACCCCTAATGAAGATGTAAAATTTCTGACAGTGATCAGTCCTTTGAATGGCCTCTAATCACAGGAAGAGGACATTGAAGCCAGGGAACCAGGCTAAACCTTGTCTGAAACTATCTGAAATTGTCCTGACCATCTTTGGTGTATAAGCGGAGGCCTTGGCACCAAGTGCTTTAACCTACTGATCCAGTGTTGGTGTGCCAAATTGCTTGCTGATGTAAAAGTAGCTTAAGACTTCTACAACCACTGCTGGATTAGCCTTTGGGGATCTGGTCATCCTTCTATGGAGTGCATAGGGATATTCTGGAAAAGCCACCTCATACTAGACATTTCCAGCACTATCTTGTAATGGCCCAGCTGTTGAATTTTAAACAATATTTTTAAAGTAAGTGATTGCTCCCTTGTAACAAACAGATCTATGATGGTGACAAGTAATTTCCAAACTCAGTTTTTACTCCACTTCAGTCTTCTCTTGCAGTAATCAACTTATTCTACACTTTATTTGTGCAAAAACTTGTGTTTCACTTTAATTTCAGTAAAAAAAGTAAATCATAGTTTCAAAGGTAGGTCTGTTCTCATGATACTTATTGATCAATGCTCTCTCTAACTCATTCTCACTGAAACAGATATGTATTAAGGCACATATGTTGAATGATTTGCCATTTTTTTGTTGCAATGCCCATTTCAGTGCAGGTCATAGAGAGGAAATATATGGTCTACATAGCCTGGGATGGATGTGCCGGCTATCAGCCTGTTATTCTGATGTTGAAAAGAGTCAATTAATACTTCCAACTTTATCTGAATTTACATTCATTATAGTACATTTATTCTCTATCATTAGACCAATGGCTAAATAATGTTCTGTTCCCATTCTTGTTGACTGACTTCTGCAGTTACTGTTTCTACCCTACACATACTCCTATTATCAATGAAACCAATGTTCACTTGCAGCTGTAAGCAAGTAAGAGCATACTAAGAGCTTCATGCAAAAATGGCAGGAAAGATTGTATTCTGTCAGTATGGTCTGTCAGTCACTACCCATAGGTTTTTATGTACATAAATGTGTGTGTAAACAGCAGGCACCGTCCAACACCTTGCTACAAGTCTGCAGTTGAATACATAACCTCTGCTTCCAGGATCAGCTGATTAAACAGGCCATCTCCTGCTTAAATCAAACCATGTTTTTCAACTGCAATAACAACGAATCAAAGTCTAGTTTATTTTACGACAGCACCTACCTTGTTTTTGTTAATTAAACTGCCTCTTGTTATTCAAGCCAAAGTAACTGCCTTGGAACTGCTTAACTGTCCTACAGTTTGCAATGTTTATCCTTCCTGTTAAAATCACTTCAAGCAGATTCTTCATCCCATTTACATATTTTCCTTTCTTTTACATATATACTATCATGTGAACATGTATCTCCCCAAAAAAAGATTGAAAGTATATAAAGGTCTAGAAAATGAGTTCCAAAATGTGTACTTATCAGAAAAGCAGTACTGCACTTTACTCCAGCAAACTGTCACAGGAGATGTTAGAATCAAACAGTATTCAGGAATAAGTCCCAGTTTTTCTGTAACTGTATCACATTTCTGAAAATTTATAAGGCGGAATTTCTGGCAGGCATGTATTGAATCTCGAGCAGGACTCTGCTTTTCCCTGCAAAGCCATTTCCAGAAACACAATGCAGAGCAGAGCAGGCCTAGCACACTTTCCTGGGCTTGGCTCCTCGTGTGATGCTGGCCTGTGGCTAAACAACAAGGGCTGCCTCATAAGGGCACAGAACTGAGAACAGTGTAGAGACATACACTCTTGCAACAGGAAAGGATGCAAGAAATGAGGCAGATATTGCTGCCAGGAACTCATTCCTACCAACAGGTCATATGTTGGTAAGAGTTTCAGTTGTCCTGTCCTCTCACGTGCTTCCTAATTGAACGGGTGAATACTAAAACAGGACTGCTGAGAGCAAGTGGGGTTCTTAGAAAGAAATGTGTATTATTCTGAAAGCGGTGTCTCAGAGAGATCTCACATCATGCATTATACCTTATTCTGATACATCAAAATGTATTACAAAAAGACAGTTTCAAAGCAAACATCTAAAAGAAATCAAAATAGATTTTGATAAAATGAAATAATCCTAATAGGAATGATTAGAGAGATATGCTTTCATCAGTCAGTTTTCACACTTGACTTCATTCAAAGGTCAGCAAGCCTTACAGTGAACAAAGAGGACACACTATTTCTAACATTTTGGTGTCGTCATTGTCCTAGTAAGAGTGAGCTAGACTTTCTTTTTTTCCTGATAATCACATTGCAGACCAGTGTGATCCATGCCATGCTGTCACCAGTACACAAACAAATGACACAGCTTTCCTAGGAAAAAATCTCATTATCTAAAACATTGTTAGTTAGAGAAAAAGTTTGGGGTTTTTTTGTCCTGAATATATAATGCACACTAGACTTAATATTCTGTTGAACATTTTTTTTCTGGCATACTATTTCTGTGAGACGGATGAAGGCTAATAAAGCTAACACCACAAGGGTTATGGCTGCCTGTAGTCCTACTTCACATAATGGTATGATATTTTGATTTTCATTTTGATATTTTTATTTCTTTCAAAATTTTTAAGTATAAATGATGATATGTTTCATAAATGCTGTTTAATCTCTTGCCTTTAGTTTTGTTACTGATGTAGCGACCTCTTGATCTGTGCAGAAAACAAACTCCAAGTTATAAGTTGATCTTAAAGCCATGTGTTGTAGTTGCAAGGAAAAAGTGCCAGCTGCTTTTGTGTTTTAGAGCACATGTGGAGCATGAAACCTCATCATCTGCTCTTTGATCTGTTCAAATTACAGCCTCCTTAAAGTGGGAGGAAAGAGATGGGTCTTTATGGGCTGATTTGATCTGTTTAAACATTTATGTGATAAGTCTGTGGTGGTTTGGTTGTAGTTATGGAATGGCTTAATTATAGGTTGATCCAGCAAAGCTACCTGTATTTAAAGAGTTGCACAATGCTTCCTTGTTTGCCTAAGACTACTTTTAGTCACTCATAATGATTTCAACAGATGAAGAAAGTTTGCATTGAAAATCTAAGTTGCTGGGGATCAGGTGGAGGCTGATTTTTCTCTCAACAGCATATTTCTCTTTAGCTCAAAAATATAACATTTTCTTAGAAGGTGAAAAAACAAATAGAATAAAACCCACACACCCCTACAGACAACCTATCTGTTCAAAAGTTGGGATGTCTCTAGCTTTCTAGCTCTTTATAATAAATAAATGCTTGACTCTTTCCCAGATATTACTCTACTGTCAGATATATGTGTATTGGTATTCTTGGGAAAAATACAGTTATGCCTGTCACACTTGATTAAATCACGTGTCTGATTTGCACTTTGTAGATAACTCAGTGTCTGTTGACACATACGTAAAGGATGAGCTTCATGAATCATGTTTCATTTAAGAATCTCTGAGGCTGACCAAGGCTTTCCTTTCAGTTGCCACTTTAACCATGGGCCTTGCAGCTGAAATTAGATACACAGGTGAGATTCATTTCACCAGATAGAGACCTCTCTCTTCGTATTAAATGAATCATGATCCAAAACTCTATTGTTTAAATCTCTTCTAACTATATATTCACTGCAGGATGAACATCTCATCTGAATATGTCTACTTTTTTAGATGCTTATGCTAATTTATTTGCTTTCTCCTTACACACCCTGTACCGACTTTTTGGGAGGTAGATGATACCAGTGTTTACGCAGAGACATGCCCTGGAGACAGGGCTGAGAACAAAGAAAGCAAAGGGGAACAGAGAACTAGGGTAAGAAAGGGATCTGGAGGCTGGAGCTAAAGAGGTCAAGTCCCAAAGTAGTATGCAGAGGCTGGGCTCAGAAAACAGAACAAATTGCTTTGGGTGTTGCTAGAGCATAAACAATGCTGCTTCTCCAGACTCCTCCTACAAACCATATGAAACTAGTATTTTAGGGCTGCAGACTTCTCCAAGGTACTTACTCATGGAAAGCAATGCATACGGAGTTTTCAATGTGCTCCCGCCAAAACAAGACTCTAGATGTTTGAAATCCTTGCAAAACGATGTATCACTTCTGTAGACCTCCTTGCTAAGGTTTGGTGATCATCAGTATTATCTGGGCAACTTATAGTCTAGTAAATCTCAAACATAAATTTTTATAAACATCATAGACTTACCTGAAAATATTACACACGGAACAGGATGAGAGGGAATGGCCTCAAGCTCTGCCAGGGGATGTTTAGGCTGAACATTAGGAAAAATATTTTCACAGAAAGGGTCATTGGGCACTGGAACAGGCTGCCCAGGGAGGTGGTTGAGTCACCTTCCCTGGATTTGTTTAAGGCAAGGGTGGACAAGGTGCTGAGGGGCATGGTTTAGTGTTTGATAGGAATGATTGGACTCAATGATTCGGCGGGTCTTCCAACCTGGTGATTCTATGATTCTATGATTCTATGAATGAGTATTCATATTGTTCCACTTGAAGTGGATATTTACTGAAAGGTAATATTCAATGAATATTTAGGTGGAAATCAAGAACACCTCAAGGGAAAACCCACATTGTCCTCTAAGAAAGGTAGATCTACTAATGTCATAAGGCCAAAACATAAACCATGAGAAACAATGACAGATTTCACAGTAGTCTGTTCACAGTATAAGTAACTACTAGACATGTTGGCGCCCTTCTCTCTTAAGGTACGTTTCTGTTCCACTAGTGTAGTCCTTTTAATCTAAAAAGCTTGCCTTAGGTGCATTCAGAAGGCACTGAATGTGATTAAAAGAGTAAGAATAGTGCCTTGTTAATAGCCTTCTGATAGCAGAATTATTTGCCCCTTTGTTCTCCCCCATGAAAATATTTAAAACCAGGAAAAAAGCAAGATCAATTGGAGACTTCATATAACATTTTCATCTTGGTGCTCAAGTATAGCTTCAACTTGACAATGAGGTGACTCAACTCATTTACTAACCTTTTTTTCTCTCCCCTCCCACCAGTTTCTTCCCAACTCAGTTGCCCCAACACTCAGCACCATGGATTTAACAACTCTCCATCTCATAGATATGGCCAGCACACGAATGCTGAGCTCAGTCTTCTGACACATGCTGCTCAATGAGGCAGCATGGAGAGGCAGGGTACACGGACCACATTTTGAGCTAAGGCAGAACTGGGTGGGTTGTCAAGGGTAGCATCTGAGTTGCTTTATCCTCAGCCATACAGAAGCACCAAGAAGAAGCAGTGAGTGACAGCACTGGGTGGCACACCATCTACAAACCTGACCTGGTGTTTAGAGAAATTTGCTGCTTGCTAACTGCAAGCGTATAGGTAAGGATTAAAGAACAGACTGATATGACTGACAAGGTAGTGAGTGTGTGATATGGGCCTCCTGAGCAGGAAAAATAAGTGGATGAGGCCTTGTATGGACAGCTGGAATCAGCCTTCCATTCACACAGCCTGGTCATCATGGGACACTTTGACCACCCTGATTATCTGCTGGAGGGCCAACACAGAAGAGCATAAGAAATTCAGGAGGTTCCTGGAGAGCATCAGTGACAACTTTCTGACACAAGTGATAGAGAAGC
The DNA here is from genome assembly GCA_033459285.1 of Clamator glandarius. NCBI lineage: Eukaryota > Metazoa > Chordata > Aves > Cuculiformes > Cuculidae > Clamator > Clamator glandarius. Next base: position 4,228,330 of record JAUNZM010000105.1, read on the forward strand.
AAAGAAGGTGCTCTGCTAGACCTCATACTCACCAATGAGGAGAGACTTATCAGGGATGTGAACAACAAAGGCAGCCTTGGATGTAGTGGCCATGAGATGCTAACATTCAGGATCCCGACGGGACGGAGCAGGATAAAAAGCAAAGTCACAATGCTGGACTTACGAGAGTAGACTTAGGCCTCTTCAAATATCTGCATTGTGGAGTTCCATGGAATGAGGACCTGAAGGGAATTGGGTCCCAGAGAAGTGGCTAATATTCAAAGATCACCTCCTTTTAAGCTCAAGAGATCTCCATCCCTAAGAATATGAAGTCAGGTAAAAATGCCAGGAGGCCTATATAGATGAACAAAGAGCTCCTGGGGAAAAAAAAAAAAATCACATACACAAACTATACAGGAGGTGGGAGTAAGGATAGGTAACATGGAAGGAATACAGAAACACTATCCAAGCATCCAGGGATGCAGGGATGCAGTTAAGAAAGTTGAAAACAGAAACTAATTTGGCTAGGGATGTTAAAGACAAGAAGTGTTTCTGTAAGTACATAGGTGAGAAAAAGACAACTAGGGAAAATGTGGGCCCATTGCTCAGTGAGACAGGTACCTGGTTATACAGGACATGGAAAAGGCTGCAGTACTGAATGCCACCTTTGCCTTTTTTCTTTACTAGTAAGAGCAACTTTCAGGAATCCCAGTTCCTAGAGACCACGGGAAAGGCTGGAGTAAGGGAAATATAACCCCTGTGGAAAATGATCAGGGAATACTTCAGTAAACCAGACATATGTAAGTCCATGGGCCCTGATGGGATGAACCACAAGTGCTGAGGGATTTGGTAGATATCATTGCAAGGCCACAACAATCTTCAGTCAATCATGGCAACCGGGAGAAATGTCCAAGGACAGGAGAAAAACAAATGCCACCCCTATGTTCAAGAAGGGTAAGCACAAAGACCCAGGGACCTACAGGCCAGTCAGCCTCATCTTGATCCCTGGGAAGATGATGGATCATCTGATCCTGGAAACCATTTTTCAGGTACATGAACAACAAGAAAATCATCAAAAGTAGTCAGTATGACTTCACCAAGGGGATGTCACGCTTGACCAACTTAATCAACTTCTACAAATAAATAACTAGTAGGTGAGGAGAAAGCAGTGCATATTGTCTACCTGGACTTCAGTAAAGCCTTTGACACTGTACCCCCTAAAATCCCTATGGACAAACTGTCAATGTACAAGTTGGATGAGCAAGCACTAAAGTGGATTGAAAACTGACTGAAAGGCCAGGCCCAGAGGGTGCTATTCAGCAGCATAAAATGTGATTGGAGGCCAGCAATAATAGCATATGCCAGGGGTCAATATTGGTTACAGTCCTGTTTAATATCTTCATTAAGGATCTGGATGATGGGGCAAAGTTTACCCTCAGAAAGTTTGCTGATGACAGAAATGGGTTAAGTAGCCGATATGCCAGAATGCTGTACTGCCATCCAGAGGGTCCTCAACAGGCTGGAGAATGGACCAAAAGGAACCTCACAAAGTTCAACAAAGGGAAATACAAAGTCCTGCACCTGGGGAAGAACAGTCCCATTCAACAATGGGGTCAGTGAGCCACCCACTTGGAAAGCAACTTGGCAGATAAGGACCTGGGGGTCCTAGTGAACACCAGGCTGAACATGAGCAATCGGTGTGCCCTTGTTGCAAAGATGGGAGTGGTATCCTGAGCTGCGTTAGGAGTGTTGCCAGCAAGTTGATGGAGACAATCCATTCCTTCTTCTCAGCACTGGTGAGGCCACACCTGGAGTATCGTGTCCAGTTCTGCACTCCTCAGTACGAGACAGAAAAAAAAGTCCAATAAAGGGCCACAAGAATAATGAAGGGACAGGAGCATTTTTCCTTTGAGGAAACACTGAGACACTTAGGCCTCTTTAGCCTGAAGAAGGCTCAGGGGGTATCTTGTTAATGTATACAAATATCTGAAGGGAGAATGACAAAAGGACAGAGCCAGGCTCTTTTCAGTGATGGGATGATGGGATAAAAGGTAATGGGTGCAAAGGGAAACCCAGGAGGCACCCTTGGGAGCAAGTTTTTACAGTGAAGATGACTGAGCACTGGAACAGGTTGTACCATCTCCATTCTTAAGAGAAACTCAAAAGCCATCTAATCCTGGACAACCAGCTATAGATAGCCCAGATTGAACAGGGAGGTTGGACAGGATGACCTCCCGAGGTCCCTTCCAACCTCATCCATCCTGTGAATCTATCTCTTCCCTTGAAGTCAGACAACAGATCTGGTATTACACTGGTCCCTTAATCATAGTATCACAAGAGTTGTATGACTAAGTACTAATATCTTGCAGCTTTATGACTGCCAAACATGAAAGCTTGGTTTATCTGCTGCCATTGGTTTTCCTGAGGTTTTGAAAATAGTCACTGTGTATTTTTTGCAATTTACCAGTGAGATAGTAGAGTAGCGCTTTGTACTTTTAAGACCTTTAATTCATCAAGTATTCTGTGATCACTGTATAAGCATTAGGGAAGCCCCACAGAGAAAATGCCAGCTTGTGCCATAACACTTCAGCTAGAACTCACCAATGTTCATGCTCCAAGGGCAAATGCTATTAGTCTAACAGCAGTATAACATTGCAAAAACATTGCCATTAAAATTTAAAAATCCAAACCCCATAAGGGATAGGCCTGCTCATCCTCACAAACTAGTTAATGTACAAGAAATGTATTGTTTGTGTAGAAGTTCCTTTTATTTGGAAAAAAAAAATTTACTTTTATTTTGAAAAAAATTTATTACTCACTGTTGTACAAAATATACCTAAAATGTGATGTCTTTGCAAATTATCTAGTTGATGATTTTTAAGCTGATTCAATAGTAACAAGTGAATTATACATTTTGAAGTACTTCCTTTGTAAGCTTTACACAGATATTACTTGGTACTTAGTATTTGTAAACTTTAGTATTTTACACAAAGTTTTCATTCACATGATTAGAAGACAATTAAAATAATGTTTTACAGTTCATGTTTTAAAGCATCTCAATTACTTTTCTACCCTTGGCTTTACAGAAATAGCTGGTTTAGTTAAGAAATTTGATTTTTAAGAGACAAAAGAGTATAAGTGATTACAAATTTGTCCTTCTAAAAATGGACAAAAATATAAGAAACTAATCAACGTTTATTGAAATGTACAAGAAAAAAAACATTATTTTGATTTCAATAAGTTTTTAACTACAGAGTGAAAAGTTGGCAGCCATCCATCTAAAACAGCCAAATCCAATTCAATTAAAGTTCATACAAATTTGATCTATTCTTTTAGAAGAGTACTACTATTATAGTTTATGAGGAAAAGAGACCATATTTCCAGAGGTCTCTCTGCACTACCCCCAAATAATTTTCAAAAAGAGTGCATTCTGTTGTTTATCCTAGATCCCTCTGAACGATAGGATTTTTACATAATTTACAAAACTAAATATTTAAGAGCAGGGGGTAGAAGACATTAACATTTCCATAAGAAGTCTAAAGCCAACAACTGAGGATAAAAATACAAGACACAAAGAAGTAAGGAAATCACTAGGAAATCACAGATCTTCACCTTGCATAGTCAGCAAAGCTCCACTTGCATCATCAGAGCTATGCTGACTTATATCAGCTACTTCTGCCTATCCATGAACAGCAAAAGCCATTTATGCTAGTGATAAAGAATAATAAAGAAGAATAGCAATCAGAATATTTAAAAAATGCATGCTGACACTACTAAAGTAAGGCAGTAACATCTTAATTGTCATCTAGTATCTTGCTGCTGGTCACTGTTGCTCTTACCACTGGCAGTATATCTAGTTCAGGATTAACCTGTCATTGCTTTCCAATGATAGACCAATGTTAAATGTATTTTAGTCTATGAAGTTACTAACTACAACTAGTTCTTACCAGAAATACTTTGAAGTCCATTTACAGTAGGGAAATGGAAGGTTTTAGAAGTACCGTTTTATACCTTGGTCAGATTTTATACTATTATGGGTTTTCACTGACCATAGTCTGTGTGGAATGAACTGCAACCACTGGAAGTCAGCAGCAGATGTGCACTGAAATTTAGAGCAGTGTTACTGTTTGTTTTAATTCCTTTTACAGGTCTTTATCTATAGTGAATTTAAAAAAAAAACTTCTGTATGGCTTATGTCTACAGAGCAAATCCTAACAGCAGAACTACAGCAACAGAAATAAGTAATTACACAAGTTTCTCGCAAGCAGGAAGATGTTCTTCTAAGGCATGAGAAATCTTGGAGTGCAGAGGACAGATTACTTAACCAGGAGTGCAAATATGAAAAATATACAAAACCTGTGAAGCAAAGGCTGAATTCAAGAAATAGCTTATAGCAGCATTCAGGTCATCTACTGTCATCTGCCAAAGTTATTTCAGGCTTTTGTAAATATATATAGTGTATATGTATGCTTAACCTAGTAAAATAACAAATGAGATTCAGAGGATTTCTGCCAGAGATCTGTGTAAAAGCTTACCTCTACAACTACATAATACACTCAAACCAGACAGATTGTCACAGTGTAATTCTACATCTCAAATAGAACTGCCTTTAAAGCACATTGTTAATGCAGTGTATCCTCAATTGATTTGAGATGTATTTTCTGCCAAGTTCTACTTACAGAAAGAAAAAGTTTAACAAAGTCTGTAACAATGTAAGTAAAGGTAGTGGTAGCTACATTGGACAAAACTCTTGGCAACGTTCATTATTTCTGCAATGATACTATGTTAGAACTCACAAGAAACTGAGGTACAAATTTAGGTCAAGTAAACATGAGATTTGTCTTGCATTCACTTGAAGTAAAATAGTTACCTCTATTTCCTGATTATTATTTTTTTTAATCTTTTATTTCCTTAAAAGAAAAATATATACTCGCATACAATGCTGATATTCTATGGGGTGATGTAATAAATCCCTTAGGATAGCAAGTTTGATGGGTGGTAACCCATTAGGAGAAAAATATATTTTTAATATTATTTTACATATATACAATATATATATTTAATTTTCAATCAAAATATAAAGTTTTCTAATGTATTCATCAGTATTTTTAATGTGAAAAGTGTTTTGTATCTCAGTTTGCATAACTTAAAAATTAACAAGTTATTTGATATCTACCAGTAACATTCTTTGTTTACTTCTACAGAATTAAAAGAAATCAAAGAAACAGTGAGTTAAAGAGCTTTCCTTCTCCAAAGCCAAATACAATAAAATTTTGAAGCTGAATAATTAATTAAAAAGAAAACACCAAGTTTTGCATTTTAAGTAATCAAAGAATAAGAAATATAATCTAAGTAGAAACTAGCATTACTATATTAACATAAAGAAAAAATATTTTTAATCTCTTATTTTTGATGTATTTTGTCTAGTAGAGAAAAAAAAAACTGTGAATTTAAAGTAAGAGTTCCTTACACTCTCACCAGTCTACAATAATTTTCATAAACTTCTACCCAACTCATTTCCAAAACACCTAATGTCACAGAAGTATGACAGCCACTTATTTACAGTTTTTCAGCACTGTGAAAGGCACATTTATCTTTTTATGCATGTTTCTGCTAATGTCCTAAACTTGGGTTCCAGCTGATCTAAGAAGTCAAGTGCTTCTTCCTCATGCTGATCACTGCAGCAGCCTACAGAGCCAGCCAAGGATCCTCTTCCTTCATAATTATATGAAAGGAGATAATCTTCAGAATGCTTCTGTTCTTCATCCTGTCTGCATAGGTGCACCTTCTGCATAGGAAGAAAAACACACTTTATTATTTTCTTAAATTGTTATCCTAAACGTATTGCATAAAAATAATTTCTTTTGATTTACCTTTCATTGATTAATTTTTAATCAGAGTGTGTCCTCTAATGGATTCCTACATACAAAAAATGCACATGATTGGTCTATATCATTAAGACTACAAAATAAAAGTATTAAATAAAGAAATCATTTCTACTAATCATGTCTGCAACAATAAAAGAGGAAGAACCTGTTTAAAAAACCTGTCAAGCAACTACAATCCACTTGAAATTAAATGACCGATTTACACACAACTAGTTAGGCAAGTAGCGAGTTTTTGATCTCCAAAGATCAGAATAACTACATTTCTAAAGCTTTACCTTCATTCCTGCACCACTGCTAAGATAAGTATCGGGTTTAAATTAGTACAAAGCAAGCAGTTAGAATAAAAGCAAACAGACATTAACAGAAAAAAAAAAAATCACAAAAGCTTGAGTTATGTAATTATCCTAAATGAGAAAATATTCCAAATTAAAAATAGCATACTGCCTACAGCTTAAGCTAAAAAAGAAAGCAATTTACACTTATGTCTAAAATATGTAAAGGTTGACTTTTTGACAGGGTGATAGTCCAAAGCGAAGCCAGGGATGAAAAGGAGAGGAAAAATGCAACAAAACTATAAACAGGAAGCCACCTTTCTAGCACAAATATCTATCTTCCTTGAAGTCTGAATATATTGATCGTAACCTACACTCAAACAAACAAAAAAAAAAAAACAAAACCAAAAAACAAACCAGTTTCAGAATACTTACTTCACCTAAACGAGGGTGTGTGAAATTATGCCATTCTGAGTAGGAGTATCTACATGTATCCATCATAGTCTGTCCTCCTTCTTTGACTGATCCCAGGGACTGATGTCCGCCTCCCTTGACTGATTCCAAGGTATGCCCCCTTCCTTTTACCATTTCAAAAGTTTGATGGTCTCCTGTTTTTATTCCATATCCTCCTTGATCATTTGTATTTTGTAGAGGAATTATATTGTGATCCTAAAAAAGATGCAGCAGTGGGGATGCCTTTACTTTTTTCCTTTTTTTTTTTATTTTAATTCAAAGATGAAACAGCAATCAGGAACTGTCATTACCGAAAACTAAGAAGTCTACAGCTTTGCACTGTGAAATTTTGAACAAAAAAGCTATCCTTATTACTTAGTTTCCCAAGATCAATAAGTGATCTTTGTAAATGATGCTATGACTAGGTGACTGGGGAGGGGAAACCTGCCTGTAAATATGATATGAAATCCAAAAGCTGAATCTTTATCCCAGTTAAAGCTGTACTATACTCCATATGCTGGTTTCTTAAATTATCATGTAAAATACAAAATCAAGTTTTCAAATTCAACAACCTGTGATCCATTAAACCCATCATACAGTCATATGTGTAAATTTAATTCTGTTTATTCACACATTAAGTCTGTCTGTCTAAGGAAAAACTACTATGGGGCCACAAATTAAAAAGTACTTATCACCATTAGAATTGCTTGGTTTTCAGGGTGAAGTAAACTTAATGTTTTTTAAAGTCATCTCCTGTACTTGAAAAGGACGAAGTCTAGGGGCCGGCAACAGAGGAGAAGGGAAAGAGTCTGAAAAACTAAGTCCTTGTGTATGAACACAGTCCTGGGCTGGACTACATTCATGGTAGTCTGAATCTTTAAAAAATTAGCTGCCAAAAGTAAGAACCTATTTCATGAACATAGACAGATCAATTATATTTTTTTCCACAGGTTTAAAAATCAACTGTATTTGGGGTCATTTTTCAGGGCAAGGGTAGAAATTGCACCTGTGACAATGATTTATCTGCTGAATTTAAAAAAGCTTCAGCAAGAAAAAGCAATACATGTTTTCCATAAACACATATTCAACCTAGGAAAAATATTAAGTTTCCATCTAGTCTCATTGCTGAAATTGATTGAAGCGATTATAATGTTTACCTGAAATATTCAGCCAAACAGGTGAAGTCTGGAAGAATTATAAGCAGTCAGGGTATATTTAAATATGTATGGTACTACCAACTCTGCCCCAAGTAAGAATCTTCAATTTCTTGTTAAATAGCAAAGCACATCTAACGATCCCTGCATTTACTGCTTATTTCCTTTACAAAATCACTTACGTGCAGGTGGTCCTGTTACCCATAGAAATTTAGTTTGACATCTTAATTACAGGTTTCTACACTGAAGTGAATAGAAATCTTACCATCACTTCTTCTCCTGGAGCTTCTGTATTTGAAATAATTAAGTTGTGATTGGCACAATCATCAGTCACTTGTCTGTGCATTACTCCAGAGCCACAGCAGCCACAAATTGTGATCAGTATTACTATGGAAAGGAAATAAGTGAGGAAGATACTACGAACTTTACCTCATACTGGTATCTACTTCTATTTGACACTGAGTTTGTTGTACTAGCCTTTTCAAATACCTTAACATCAAGTATGGTTTTAAAAAACAAAAAAATCAAAAATGCTTGTACTCAAAACTGTACATATATATATATATTTTCCCAAACAGTATATGCAACTGTCACTACACTGTTGAATTATTTCAGTTTTCTAAAATGCATCTTGGTTTCTCAGAAAGAAATGCAAGCATCCCCTATTAAAATGCTGTGATGGAAAAATTTCACCATAATAAAAAATTAAGACCAAATCCAGGTGAAAATCTCATCTTATACCTACAAGATTGTACACAAGTTATTTTTCATGCACAAACACATAGATTTATGTCATAAGGAATTAATATACAAGCTAAAGGTCCCAATACCAGAAACTTCTGCTTCACAGAAAAAGTCACCAAAACCCTGGAGGACTTAAAGTATTATGTTACAGAACAATCTTCCTTAACTCTTTGTATTCAGCTTATTCCTCCTATAATAATACTTGGAGTTATCATGGCGACTTAGCCAGAAACTTTATATAAAAGGATCATGAGCAAATAATATCTCTTCTAAACAAAGGACTAAACATTTAATTCAGAGAACCATTATTTCCTTCTCAAGTTCATAGCTTTAGAATAAAGCCCATAAGAAAAGGAGCAGTTCTGCCCACTACCCACTGAGCAATCTGACCTCTGAACACAAACTCCTGTGGAAACTGGCCAAGAGCCACTATCAAGCCCATCTAGCTTCTGCAGCTATCAACTCTATCTGTATTGCTGGTTCCAGCAAGTCACCTCCTGATGCTAACAGATGGGAAGAAGATATCCATAACAGTATTCAGTAGAGGATGCACAAGGTAAAACCTAGCCACTATAAAATAATGGGGCTATCTGGGAGAGATGTAGTCATAGAATCATAGAATAACGAGGTTGGAACAGACCCATCAGATCATCGAGTCCAACCATTAGTCAAGAGGTAGTGCCAAAAAGCTAGCTGATTTTTCACACAGTCCCCCTACTGAGCATACCCATATATGGAAGTTCCACCTCCAGGCTACGTCATAAATCTGGATATCTGTTCTGTTTAGATAAAACATGGATCTATCTAACCTTCAAAACACGTGTAGGTCTCAGTGTTCTATCCACCTGAGTAAGAACAGGCAGCTGAGAATGAACAGGGGCATAAGTTTATCATCACCATAAAAAAATGGGGTGGGTGGGCAAGTAGGGGGGGTGTGTGTGTAAGAAGAAAAAGAAAAAACGAAGATTCTGAAGTACTTGTTAGTGTAGCATGTCTTCTGATATTTAAAGGTGTTATTAGTCAGAGCTAAGAACGTGTTAGTTTTTGGGGAACTTCAGTAACATGATGTGTTCAAGGGTTTGGTCTGTTGTGGAATTATCCAAGCTGTCCTTCAACATAACGCTGGCTTTTGTAAAATTCCTTGTGAAATCCACATCCACTGTCTCTGATACTCCACATTTTAATCCATGACACAAGAAAGGCCATAAAAAACTCTAGGAAATAGATTTCAGCACAAAAACGTGCATTCCAAAACCAGCACTGAACTCAAAACCAAACTTTGCTACACTTGCCACAAGACAATATCTGATAAGCACTACAAATCCCATCACCTTTCAGCTCAGCACTGAATGCAGTTCTTTTGGCCTTGAACATACATAACATCTTATATAAAAAGTACTTAAAAAAATAAGCAAAAATCCATACACAGTAACTACAGGACAAGATGAGAGAAAGAAGTCCGTGATACTGATACAAATAGAGCACCTTCATTAAGTTAGTGATAAGGGCTATACAACTGCCTAAATAAAAAATGAAATGTTTGAATCAAGTTTGAATCAGGTTCTCTCCATTAATTTTAAAATTAAGTGTTTTGCACTTAATGTTAAAGAAAAGGAAGTGTACTTACGCAGCAATAATAATGATCCTAAGATCATTGCAAGGATGGCCCATACACCAAGAGTAACATTCGCCCCAGCATATTGACGGGTCCTGCCATCGCATTCAGTTGGAGTAACACAATCACAGTAGTTAACTGTTACGTACTGCTCTCCTACCTTTCCTCCGTTATCAGTAACACTTACAGGAATAGTGTATATTCCAAACGGAATATCATCACCCTTGGGTGAAAGATACACAGAATTATCTGAAAAAAAAAAAAAAGACAAAATCAGATCTAGTGTTAACTCTATGTGAAATTCTGTTCTCGCAAATGCAACCATAATCATAATCTCTCCTTCTGTTACAGCTACATTGCTACCAGATCTGCATTAGTTTAAAGCCAGTTTAAATGTGTTGACACAAAACTACATCTCAGAAGGACTTATACTTTCAACACAGTTTTAATTTTAGAAATGAAAAAGCAAACCTTACACATACTTCTGACAATATATGATTTAAAATCTGAAGTTGTTACCATTTCTATAGTGCCATTTACCATTTGGGCTTACTAGTAAAGACCAACTGAACTGGCACTTATTAAAAGGACTTACTGTAGTGTGATTGGAATAACTAATCATAAACTTAATTCGTATCTTTCATTCTTCAGCTCTATTGTTATATTCAGTGGGAACAGCTTTATCCAATGGGAAGTAAAATCCATTTAGGCTGCTACCCTGCTAGTGGCAATGATTACTCACCATGTGTTTTAAGAGACAAAAGAAATATGTGCAGGACAGACACTGAGGTACATAATGGTTGCTTTATGATTAAGTATACGAAGCTACATGTACCTTCTTAAACATTTTTTCAATTTGCCTAATATAAACCTTGAAACTCTCAGACATCTTTGCTCTCAAACTTTGCCATCTTTTGCCTTTCATCAGTGTATATTTGAAAGGACACTTCAAAATCAGATTCTTTTCATGACAACAGTAGCAAATGCATGCGCTACTATTCTTGCCATCATCTGCCACCCACGAGCAAACCACAATCAGCTCTAACTTTTTGTATTAACAAATCTCATGAAACAGTCATTCCTTTTGTAATAAATTGTTTATCTGCTTCTATCAAAACTGTAAAAATTAACATAACTATATTAAGAGATATAATATTGTTTTCTTTCATCCAGCTCAGATTTACCAAATATGTGCTCCAAATATGTGCTGGCTGACAGTGATACTAAAAAAAACCAAACCAAAACAAAAACAAAACCAAAAAAAACCCCAATAAACCCCAAACAAAACCAAAAAAACCCAGTCTCTAATCAACTTTAGATAATTTCAGTTTTCCAGTCCTCTACCATAATAGCAGCCTAAGAAAGGCTGTATTTCATTCTGGAGCATTAGCCATTTCATTCTTAAATTCCTTATGAATTAGGTCTGTGTATTTCCTTTTCCAAAGGTGTTGATGCAATGTATGACATTAGTTTTTGTACTCCCACCTAATCTTTTTACATCATAACTTCAGATAGCACCAAGGGTGCTGTGGACATAATCTGGTTTATGCTTTAAGAGGCAGAATGTAATATCCTTTTCCTTGCCTTTGTGATACTAGTTTCTTGACTTCTGCTAACTGCTTCAAACACAGGACCGTGAAGATAAAGTGTACTTTAGCTATTTCTCTTTATTCCTGGCAGACTCTTGATCTCACGTACAGCAAATGGAACTAGGGAACCACTACAGATCATCAAGGCTACCTTATTAGCCCTACTACTACTCAAATTCTCAACATACACTCATCCAATCTATCCTTACAGTCTACACAAGATAGAGGTAGTAAAGGTTCCTCTAGCAACCTACAGCTAAGTGAGGAGGAGAAGGAAGTTGTAACATACCATTGTGTTGAGTTATCTTCCATGAGGAAGCCAAACGACGGTCAGTTATACGATATACAAAGGGTGTGCTGTAAGGAGACTCATCATCATCCTGTGCAGTAAGGCAGATTGGTTTTCTGTCTCTGCACATTATATAATCAGTTGTAGTGATTCGTGGGTAATTCTTGTTCCCAGGTCGGATAACAACTTGAATTGTTCCAGTGCCTGTTTTGCCATCTATGAGATTAAAAAAAACCCAATCAAACAAAACCCCCCTACTTTTAACGTTTACTTCTAACATTCATTTATTTCTAGCCCAAACTTTCACAATGAAATATCATCAACTATAATTCCCAAGTTTAGAAGTAAGGTGTAAAGCAAATGATGATTTAGCCAAAAAGAGAGAGGTAGTTTTTAAAGCTATTTTTGTCTGCTTCTCATTGCTTGGCTGGTTGTAGAACAGATCAGCAGCTCCCCAAGCTCCATATTCTGCATGTCTAGACAATATGTTTTGTTGAGCATGTGTATCTGTGTGGAACAGATACTGCTCTGACAGGAGGATGAGAGGAGAAAGAGCCCATAAATCAGGGGAAAAGAACACTAAGCCAAACAGAGTCAAAAGTAGAAAGGGAATGTCTCCAAACTTTTTACTTCTGCAAGGAGAAAATAAATTACACTTTTCCTACCCTCACTTCATCTGGGAACAAAACCACTTTCAGAAACAGTGGCCTTCCTTCTGTATCCTTCCCTTTGAGAGACCACGTGGTAGCAGGATTTAACAGTGACACGTATTATGTCAAAATCTGCATGCAAGAAGTGAACAAGCTTTCCCCCCCAATTACATTTTTTCCAATACAGGAAATTCAATGCTTGTACATGCATTCCAGTAAAATTACATTAAGTCTGCTTTTTAAAACTTTCTCTAGAGATAACTGATTGTAGATGCATATATTATGTTTACTTTAAATGCAAAAGAAATTCTAAGCAATGTAAATTCATGTTGTTTACATTTAATTTTAATATGTAAGCTTTCGTCACAGCTAGAATTTTTAGCTGTCAAGCAGCTTCCAAAGGTCTGCTCTTTACTCCCACAGACGTTTAAGAATATAAGGGCTCAAAATAAATCCTGCAATGCAATTTATAAAGGTAGTCCATTTTTCCTTTTTAATGTAAGACTCATTGTAGAATTAAAAATGTGACTTATAAGCCAAAATATTTTTCTTTGATATTCCATTTCCTACATTTAGCATTTGGGAAGCAAAAGGTGTATTTTAACCTCCTTGGCTAGGTGATGTTGAGGCAAAACTGTCTTTTTCTATAATAAATGCACATACTCAAATTAATCAGAAAGAAACATGATCACTGACATTAAATAAGAAACAAACATCTGTTTTAGAATGAAAATCTATGAGTGTATGACCCTTCCTTTACAATAAGAGTAATTTGTTAGAGCTTGTCACTCAAGCAATACATAGTGTAAACAGTGTTACAGAACCTAAATGACTAAGATTTTGGCAATATATATCAGTGAATACAGCCACTCTTAGACGTCTCTCTAAATTAAGGATTTTCTAAAATGTCAACAGGAGGAAACAGTAAGAGTTACAAGGTCAACTTCTTTCAAGAAGTTCTCAATCTCTGCTTTCCCTGTTGTCAACTTCATCACTGCTGGGTGCTACCACTTAAAAAAAAAATAGTAGGAAAAAAAAAGAACAAAATCCACTGGAAAATCTCTCAATTTGAAATTAACAAAAGATTTTGAATGGGAGCAGACAACTTTTGCAAACATTGAGAATTTGGTCCGATTTCTCAAATGCTTTCCTCACTATATAGTATTCCTTAAGCATTTGATAGAGCTATATCAAAGACAAGAAAACGAACTAGGTGGGCCTCTGGTCTGAGCCACTATGGTTGTCACCACAGTAAATCTGCACATAAACCACAAAGAATATTAACAACATTTAGTACTCACTTCTGTCTATTGCAAGAACTGTGATATTGCATTGACCTCGTCTCATTTCTCCTATATCTCGGTCCAAGACTTTAACTGTTCTGACTTCACCTGATTTTTCATCTATGCTGATCCAATTGCATTGGCCAGGTGGTATTCGGTAGCTGTCGAGAAGAAAATTTGTTTAAAGACTTCAAATATGCATACACATGTATATACAGACAGATAGACGTATTCATATGCACTTACTTGTGTGCACGTACACATATATATAGAGTATCAAGAACCATTTTCCCCTTCCTGTACTCCAAATAAACCAGCAGACAACATTTTTTCATACCATATGCCTTCACTATTTCCAGTTTCTGGATCTTCTGCTAGGTATCTCCCAATACTCGTCCCAATATCCTCACATTCTTTAACTTCTAGGAGTAAGTGACAGGGTTTAAACACCGGTCCCTCGTCCATATCCAAGACATTTACTGTAACAGAGCTGGTGCTCTGGGAAACTTGTTGTGAATGTGGTGCCAGCATGTAGGGTGCATCATTGTTGACTGCAATCACAAGGATCCTTTGCTTAGCACTTTCATAGTCCAATCCCTGTAACAAAGGTGGGACGTTGTTATTTGTTTTTTTCATTCAATCCAATACAAAACTTGCTATTGTTTTCACTGCCCAATTATTAAATAGATAAAACTGTACCACATTTATTTACAAAGAAGCCAGCTATCCCTCTGGAACATCCAGACTGAGACACAGTAAAGGGCCATGGTTTTAAGAAAAAAATGTTAAGCTCTAACTTGGTCAAAGAATATAACCTGACAAACTATCCCTAAACAGGTAAGCAGCACCATTGTAAAATTATAGATGAATACTACTAATAGCTAGTTACCAACAGAACTGAGATAAGAATTAAATGTAGAGGGGGATTTTCTGCTCTCATATCGAGCTGACCATTAGTTTAGGTCACATACATTTCCTTTCCAGTGAAAGTCAACCATGCTTCCTGCTAGCACCTACATTTATTTCCTAATAAGACTTTGCCTATTTCAAACATGTTTGAATTTGTGGGGTTGATCAGTAAGTATATATCATTTATTCTTCAGACACCCTCCCCGAGGTCATTGTATGCCTTTAATAGAGCTGTTTATGTCCTAAAGTTATAATACTCTCTGTTCTACTACAACATTACGTGAAATGTAAGACATTTCTACTAAGGCTGTATACTAGGGACACAGCTTTAGAAAAAGCTCCAATATTCTGCAAAATAAAATCTGGAGAGCTTTATGCTGAGTTATTAAGTTTAACCGACTCCCAAAGAGAGCAAGACTGAAAGAGGTGTTCATCCCTCTCCTCCATTGCCACACTGGCATTTCTGTTAAAAAAACCCCAGCAGTTACACCCCTAACTCTAAACTCCTCCAACTGTGGAACCAGGCAAAAACACAAAGCATTTCCTGAATGACAAAACAAAGAGAATTCTTTGAATTCTGTGCACAGAAAAACTGAGGAGTAGTCTGGAAGTTGAGTTTTTAGGCCACATACCATACACAAGCATCATTTGAAGTGCATTATGCAATATGCTCTAGAAGAGAGTACAGATCAGGAAGAAAGCATGATTTTCCTGATAGTTACACATATTATTTGAATAAAAATGAGTTCTAGATTATTGGCTTCAAAAGCAACGCCTGAAGACATACAAACTTTCCTCTTGCAGTTCCATTTTTACTTACCTTAACAACACATAGTATTCCTTCATTAGTGTTTTTGTCTGTCGTAATTTCAAAGGACCGATCATCATTTCCTTTTATAATTTCATACACTGCTACTGAGCCGGGTGAACCAGGTTCATCAAGATCCAAAACAGAAAGTCTCAGTATTTCTACATTCACTCTGTTTTCTTCCACTTGTGTTTCATACTTTGAGTATCCAAAAAAAAAAAAAAAAAAAAAAAAATCAATTTAAACCTGAATATACTGTTCCATGATGCTAGACTGAAGAACAGTTTAATATTACTTAAACCCAAGGGGTCAATTTACTAAGCTGCTGTAATGTTTTATTGTATTAGCATATTTCTCCCACTTCTCCCTTATATCCTGAATGAAAGAGCAAACCCTTCCTGACAGCACAGTTGAAATCTCCTTTTGTACACTCAAACTATCACTGACATGATTAAGTCTGGACTTCTCCTTCCAGGAAAGGTAAATTAGCATAGTTCCTCTCAGTTACATCAGCTATAGATGCAAATTTGCATATAACATGATAAACCAGAGGATCAGAAAAGACACTGGGGTAGGTAAAATAAATATACATAAACAAACCACAAGAACTTGACAAAAAGCCAAGAAGGGTGAAATACATCTCTGCTTGGACAGTAAAGGATGAAAGGATTTTTTTAAAAATCTTTTTAAAGAGCTGGGTTATTCTGTACAAGCTCAAGAAGCACAGGTAGGAGTGGAAAGAATAAGGTATGTGTATTCCTCATAGAAAATGAATTATTTTTCATAAACTTCATATTACAAAATCTCCTGTGGCATTTGAGATGTATTCATGGTTATTGAGACATACACACTGTCCTGAATAATTCAGACAGCTGCAATAAGCAAAGACTTCAGGCTGAGTGAACAAGAAGTGGTTTAAATAATCCTTTAAAATAGGAAAAGCATAGAAAAACCTCACTGAAACCCCTGCACCTACTTCACTAACGCTAACGTTTACAGATGGTTAAATGGTAACAAAGTCATGACAATGCTTATGAGTTAATCTGTCCTCTCCCTGAAAATGGTTAAAGTACGGGATTTCTAAGACCATGCATTGCAGCAGAAGTGAATGAGTTATGTCAGCTTTTTCCAAAGGGACATAAGGCAAATGACTCAAAACAACTGATGTACCAATAAGCCTACTTAACAAAGAGCACAACAACCAACAGGGCTTTCCTACATTGGCATTAGACTTCCTATTTGAGGGATTGCTCACAAGGAAATTAGAAAGGGGGTAAAACCAGTCTATTTTTCTTTACCTTTTTTGCAGGTATTTCATTTATGAAGACTTACATGTTTCTGTTTAAAGGATGGCGCATTGTCATTTGTATCTTCTAATCGAATCACAACTGTTCCTGTTGTGCACAAACCATAAGGCTGACCATCCATATCTCTCACTTCAACTAGCAAAGTATAACTGGGAGACATCTGAAGAGATGAATAAAGCATACTGATGTTTGACATACTCATTATTTTAATCACGGTTACACATAAGAGTAGAACTTCGTATCTTACTCCCACTCCTCAAATCTGCTCTAAATTCAGTACTCCCCTGCCAAATGAGGCAATTAGCTTTAGGGCTTTTTCCCTATAATTCCAAAAGGAAAACAAGTAAAATACTTTTAGTGGATCAGCAGCACTGAGTTGAGCATCTGTTAGTAGTGTATATGCTGGACACAAAACAAAGAAGTTTGAAAATCAAGACAGTAACTCCAGTTCTGAATGCCTGGAAGTACTACTAGGTCTCTCAGGTGCTCCACTTCATTATTTTTTTCTTTAAAAAAGAGGCAGTGGACTCATTTTTCAAGCTTTCCTTCCCTCTGTAGTCAGCTGTGATTGTTTCCTTAGCAGTCATGGTGATGTTCACAGATGTTGCATTTCTCTCTGGCTAAAGAAGTTGAGCAGTGTACCTTCAAGCGCACAATTGTGAATGCTAAGGTTGATTTTCAGCCAGGCAACATCATACATATGCCAGAATATGACACTCTTTATCCCAAAAAAGATGTGCCCATAGCAGTGTTTTTTTCTCAAATGACTGCCTTATGCTAGAAATAGTATTTTGAAACACACACACCTGTCAGTTTTTCTAGCATAAACAATCTCTCTCATTTCACATTTTATCCAAAATGTCCCTCCAAATAAAATAAAACTTCCTGTATCTTATTAACTGGAAAGCTGACTGATACAAATGTTCGTGCTTTAATTTTACGAAATGTTATATTACTTATTAAGCCCCAGATATGGGAAACATTTCTGTTGTGTAGAGGATGACTGACTACTTCCAGAAATGCTGCTTCATCTTCTCTGTACAGAAGCAAGAAGCACCTCAAATGGAACATGATTAGAAGGAAATAAGGTTCATGGGACTCATGAACAGAGAAAAAGTAAAAATTCATAGGATTTTCAATCCTTGAATAAGAAAGCAGCAGGAGATCCCCTGCCAAGATCAGCTAGAACATGGCAGATCTACACAGAAACTCTTTAGGCCAATTGTAATTCCCTGGAAAGCTACAGAGAGCATCTTAGAGGGAAAGAAAAACAAATGTTAAGAAATTAGTTATCAGATGATCCTGGGCCAGCAATTCACAGTTAAGAAGCTATCTGTGTGCTCTAAATGACAGTTAAAGATGTTTCAGAAAAGATCACCTCTCTATCCAGCTGTGGTGATAATACAGAAATGTCACCTAAGTAAGGATGTATAGAAAATGATCGGACTGATTCTGGAATTTGTGACACAATGCTGTATTTCAATGCAGTATGCAGAGTATAAGGCTCATCTCTGTCTTCTGCAGTCACTTTTCCAACAAATACACCTGTGAACACAATAAGGTAATTTTTAGTTTCAGAAAAATCTGTAAATAATCAAAATTTATTTGAACAGCCATTCTGTTTTAGATACATGACAATAGCTGTTAGGTCATTCAGCTCTAAATTAATATACTGAAACACAGTAAATGGTAGTGAAAATACAGTAATGTGTGAAATTGTCTTGTTTAATCCTCTAGCTATATTTCCCCTTTCCTTGATAAAGTTGTAATTACTGCAGCTGTCACAAAGAGTAATCAGAAGAAATACTAAAAGTTTAGATTTCAATTAGTCATTTTGACAGTAACTTCTAATTGACTACCCCAAACACAACTGAAAAGGACCTGTCAGGGAATATGGGGTGGAGATATGGTGCTTTCCAACACAGTTCAGACTGCACCACTAATATCCTTAGCCTAGGAGATGAGTGAGGAACAGCAAATGATGGCTTTTGCATTCCTTATTCTCTGGGTTCCACCTTTCTCCTTGCTTTTGTCCTTTGTTACACAGACACATGAAGTGAATAATGGGGAAATCCCTGCCTTTAACAGGTATGGGCAGAAACAAGACTTTCCCACCCACCATTCCCAGGAAAAAACCAATCTCAATTTAATAACTCAGACAAACACTGTAAGCTTAATCAAAGGCATTTTATACCTTAGAATACAACTGATGTAGTTGTTTAGGAAACTAATATGTTAAAAACTGCTGTTCTGTCAATCAAAACATTTTAATGAAACAAGTGATTTCAAATAAAATGAAAAGAATAACGTTCTGAAGTTCTTACAACTTTTTAGGAACACTGAGTCATATCAGTTTTTAAAAACTTATTTTTTACATAATACTCATCACTACAATTGAGATGGTGTTTTAGAAATCTTGAGCCGCTCTTTGCAAATTCAGCCTGTGCTGTAAAAAAAAGCATTCCTTAGGAAATCCCACTGAAATTAACAAAAAGGCAAAATTATACCTAGCCATACTGGTATGTAACTGAGCTGAGTAGCAGTAACTGTGTTCAGTACTTTAAAACAACTCTTACCAGGTTTGGAATTTTCAGGGACAGAAAACTGAAAAACCTCCTGTGTAAAATATGGGGCATTATCATTATCATCCTCTATCCTGATTGTATGTACAAGTGGTACCTCTGGAGAATAACCATCTGGAGTGGTTGCAAAGCAAATGATCTGTAAGACATAAACTCAGTAATTTCCTTTATGCTTAAGCAACATGAAGTATTACTACAGTTTTAGTCCAATGGAGGAGTCAATAAAATTAAGCAAAGCATAACCTTCTCAAAATCAGGCTCTTCAGCCACATGGAAGGGGAAGTGATTAGTATCTTATGATGACAGCAACACAAAACCTTTAAATGCTTTCCAACATCTCCCCTTTCGATCGCCCACACTACAAGTATATGATCACTTTCTTTTTTCCCCAAAAACTTTTTCCAATACTTGTGAATGTATTTTTCCAAGTGTCTATGAGGCCTTACCAAACATTTAGATGTAAATATTGCTATAAAACAAAATCGGGAACAACAGCAAAACTACTTGCCCATTACAACATAATCTAAAGAAATGCAGTAATAGCTACTGCAAATTACCAAACTATTTAGGAGCTGTTTGTTGCTACTGACTGCTTTCTTGCACTTCTTAGCCAGTAGAGAGAGCAGTGTACCTTGTTAACAAAATACCAAAACTCAACGGCTTGAGAAAGAGGCACCAAAAATATGAGTTTCTCATGATTTTGTTTTTAAGCAGACCTTTTCAACCTTCCCTGAAAAAACTGCGATAAATTCAAATTCTTCTTAGTGATGCTAATCCAATAGCTCACTATATTTATGCTGTAATTAGAGTCTAAGCAGTGAAAAGCAAAACTACTCTCAAGATCTAGATGATCAGCTCTTTCTTTGTCATTGATTTCCTCTCTATAACACCAGAGATATTACTCAGAATACATAGGGAATTCCATATCTTGTCTGCTCTCAGTTTTCCCTCGGATCCAGCTTTCAAACATATGCATCACAAAAAAAAAAAAAAAAAAAAAAAATTACATTTACACAATTTAGGCCTGTACCTGAAAGCTCGGATATTGTTCACGGTCTACTGCACGAGTAGCAAATATGTTTCCAGTTTCTCTTTCTATGTAAAACAAACCCTTTGGATCTTGATCAATTCCTGGTCCACTTGCAGAATAATAAATGGTGTAGTTCTGGGCTGTGTCTGACTGGACCTGTAAGGAAGATGTTTTTAAGCCCAAGTAAAAACAGAAGCATCATTCTAATGTATGTCCTTCCTTTCCACGATCACATTTAGGACACGTAGAAACTCTTAAAAAAAAAAAAAAAATCAAACCAAACTTTATTTACTTCTACTGCTTTAGCAGTTTAAACTTCACAGAATACATGATCAGGTTATCACATAACTGCCTTCCTTTATAATGTGCATTCATGAGAAGGGGTAGTTAATTCAAACTCAGAAATGCCTAGGACTATTGAACAGTTAATGAAATAACTGTGTATAAAAAAATTATGAAATCTAATCCCTCTAGAATACTGAACGTAGAAGGCACATTGAGTTACAGATGGCTTATTATTTCTGTCCATTTTCAAGGGACTTGGGGTTTAGTGAACTCATTGATAATGTTGTTTTTGAAACTAGAGAAGAAAAAGCAAAACAGAAGAGGAGGGATTCAAGCACAAGGACAAAAAAAAAAAAAAAAAAAAGACAGACAGAAAGCACAGAGAGAAACACGACCACCTAGAGTGTAGTCCATAGATATGCCAATTCAAATAGCCTCTTTTCATCTCATTGCAAGCACCAAGGAAGAAACATCAGCAGTTACCTATTTGTAAACAACCTCCTCCCCAAATACCTTCCTTACCCACAGAATGCCAGAAATCAGGAAGGCAAAATCACTAGAAGAATGATTGCTCTGCACAGACGCTGTTATTATACTTGTCTCTACACATCAGCTACCTGCCACTTTGTAATCTAATAAAGACTAGCTGGATCTACGATAACTTTAGTTCTTGCTTTCTTTTTCACACCCACTTATTTTCTTACAGTAAGTGCTTTTCTTAATAACATAGGCCATACTAAAGCCTCCACTGTTACAGGCATACATCTTAAGCTCCAGAAAGGATGTAGACATGCAGGTGAGATTTCCTCCACTCTGTATCTATAAAACCTTCTTCTAGGTAATATTCTGTGGGGCGTTGCTAGTTGTTGGGTTTTTTTTTTTTTTTCAATTACAGGCCAAAGAGCTCTCTGATAGTACACTTCATTTTAAGAACTTGTGAACATTTCCAGTTCACTTCAACAACTATGATCAGAAGTTATTTCAGCTGCAAGATCACAAGATACACAATGAACAGGACAAAACAAGACAGAGGAATAATAGCAAGAATGGCATCAGTAGGGAAAAAAAAAGAGCTCACTCGTCCTTTCACCATAAGTCACATACAAATCCAGCTTTTGTCGTAAAATTAGGACTTTATAAAATATACCTGCTGAATTTGTAGTGGAAAAGGTCCCAGTGAGTTCTCTATCATAACAGATGGAATAGGGCCCCATCTTCTTTTGGTTCGCTTTAGAATTGTATCTCTAGCATGCCTGGACTTCTGTGTCTGGGTCTAGAAGATAAAAAGACAGGCAAGAATAGATCCATATATTCTTAACTGTGTATATTTTTGCTTAACTGCTGTCCTACATTTCCATATTTTTTCCCTCTGCTCCAGTTTTCCCACTGATCATTTGTTTTTCCAAGGTCTTCATTTCTGATGATATCTGTGATATGATAGCATTCCACAAGGTTTTTCATTTATTGTTATGCTTCCCACAAATAAAATCTGCTTTGATTCCTCAAACATGGCTTTTAACACTCTTGACATTCTTGTTTAAGCTCCCTGCTAGCATGTCCCATTTGAGAAAGGAGGTCTGCTGACTCAAACTACACATTAATCAACAACTGCTAAAAAAAATACACTTTACGCCACAGTGCTTGGCCTGATTATTTGAATTCCAAAAGTCAACTACGGTGATGCAGCATGAGGCTGTACTCCATAAAACAGTATTTCACATAAATACAGTATGTTGAAATTAGAAGCCCACCTTTTTTCCTTCCTCTACTAAACTGACATGTATTTTCTTTTCTATATGTTCTTTAATGTCTTTAAGTAATATTGTAAAAGTCTTTTTCTCAGCAGACAAAGAAACAGCAGATGTTGTGTACACTGAGCCATCCTCTAGAATGTTGAAGTTCTCATCACTGGAACTGATGAACTCAGCAGATGGGAGGCACTCCTTCAAATCAACTGTAAGAAAAAATATTCAGACAATAACTTAAAATGCAAAGAGAAAAAAAAAAAAAAACAAAACAAAACAACACAACAATCCCCAAGTAAAAACTATATCTACTGACTCATGGTGCCTTCCAAAATCTGGCCATAGAGTATTTAAACACCACACACATTGATTCTAGAACCCATTTCTACACTCAGGTTTGACCAAATTTACGTGAATTTCCACTTTTGCATTCATGTTTCCTAAAGTACATGGGTGCTTCATGGATATCTTTCAACAAGACTCTACTGCAGTGGTAGAATTATTCAAGCATCAGAGATGAACTATCTTTAAATGCAAAGAACACAGCAGACATACTTATTACTGGACCAACAGCTATTACATTTGCATCAGCCTCCATGACCCACAAAATCAGTGAAGGTGATTAATTAATGCAAATGCCCAATGGAGATGTTACGTCTTAGAAGTTTTGCCCTCGGGAACAAAGTACTGACTGGTACTATGTGATTTAATAGTCTTGGGAGGCCAAAGGCCTTCAAATTAGGAGGCAGACAGATGGGAGACAAAGACTAACTCCAGAACAAACAATTGGCAATTTTTTAGTCTGTATACAATAAAATCTCATGCAGTTTATAGGAAATATCAGCATACTTCTCAGGTACTTTCTACTGCATTTGCTATCACTAAAATAAATTGTAACGCACTTCAAACTTGGTTCATCGGTAATTAATTCAGCACTACAACTGGAAAAAAAGCAATATCAGGATAATCATAATGAACTGCAGTAGGACCACAGCACTACATACGGACAATCTTGCACCCTGAAAAAGATGAAAGCCAGAGATCTAAACTGTAGACAAGTACAAGAGGAGTCAGTGCCTTGTGCTCAAAATCAAAACTTCCCAGTGATCTTTCAATGATATTGTAGTGGATGGGGTCTTGC
This sequence comes from Clamator glandarius, assembly GCA_033459285.1. Lineage (NCBI taxonomy): Eukaryota > Metazoa > Chordata > Aves > Cuculiformes > Cuculidae > Clamator > Clamator glandarius. Next base: position 4,252,053 of record JAUNZM010000105.1, read on the forward strand.
TTTATGAAAGCTGACTGTAAAATTTCCAGAGCAGAGTAAATTCAGAATTTCATATAAATATCACGTATGCAGGTGATATGCTCAATAAACAAAATTTCATTTCAATTTCAATTATGGAAGTACAATTTTAAATATGACATCCTTTCTCTCTTTCTTTAAGTCCTCCTTTTAACTATTCAATGAAACATTCCCTAGATTATACACAGCACTGCAGCAGTGAGTTCTCTCCTTGGTTAATTTGTACAATGAAAATTTAGCATTGAAGAGAACGTCACTGCCTAACTAGAAGGTGTCTCATGCTGCCGTATGTAACTGCACTGCATTCCCGAATGTATCAGATTGGAGATCTTGTTTCTGATGGTTATAGTAGTCAACATCATGCTCAGTTTGCCATAGGTTTCTACTCTTTTTTTTTTTTTTTAAAACAGCTTCTCATATACATTGCCTAAGTCAGAAATATAAAAATTACAAAAAAAACCCATGAAAACTCTGACTTACTGTATTGTCACGGTATGGTCCTTATATCAGTGCAAAATATATTATGCTTTCTCACTAAATCTTGAAGCAAGGGCATTCAAGCTACAATTTTTTCCACCCAAACATTTAGCAAAACCAGTAAGTTCAATGTTATGCTATTTCTTTCACAGCACTAAAATAGCGTGAAGTTTTGGTTTTATATAAATCAAGTTTATTTACACATAAAAATGCAGAAGTATTTGAGGACATATTAAACACTCAAACAGCAACCTTTGATTTTAAAATTTAACAGCAATAACTTCAATTTTATAAAGCTAGACTTTGTGAGCACTTGTACTGTGGTGAGGTACCAATTCACTTTATTTGTTCCTTCTGTAGGAATATGGATGAGGACTGCAGATTTGGAGCATACTCTTCTGTTGTTCCAGGACTCATACAGGGCACATCAAAACCAAGTACAGGCAGCAGAGAATCCTGTAGCAGCTCCTATGCAACACTTCTTTTAAAAGCTGCCTTTCAAAGATTGGCCTTAAAAAAAGAGAAGCAGAGTGTATTCTGGCCTCCCTCACTCCTTTCAGTCACCTGCACAGTACCTTAAACCAAGACAGACCGAATATGCATGCAGGACACCTTCGCAACACGTCCCCTTGCGCAGCCTGGATGCCCCAGCACTGCTGAGAAGCCTCAGCCACGTTTCACAGAGCAGGAGCTTCTACGCGCCTGATTGTGTGGGGTTTGTCTTCTTTTTTTGTCTTTTCCATTATCCAAATGACCTAGTAACTTCTTCATACAAGTCTGTGGGTTATGGGTGCACTTTGGAATATTAAGCCAGTCATTTAAACACTAAGCCCTAGAGTCCAAATTTTGAAAACATTAACCTTTGCCTTTCTCATTTTAAAATAAACATTGAAAGCTGACAATAGTTGTTTACGCAAAAGTCAAATGGATGCACAAAGCCAGCATTCAAATCCATAACACAGGGCGTATCCTTCATAAAAAATGCTGATCCAGTTGTTTAACTCGCTGTCCAGTCATCCATTCATTCCATTAAAAGAAATAAAATTTAAAAAAGTCTCCTTCACTGTTAATAGCATCTCCAGCAAAGGTGCAAAGTTGTATCATTAAGTTGGGCATCTCACAGTTTCTCACCTCTGCCAACTAAGGTCTCAGCCTCTAGCTCAGAAGGAACATGAAAAATAACTTTCTTGCAAGCTTCACAGCAAAAACTCAGTACCTAGAAAACAAATGAAGAAATCAGAAAACAAAACAAAACCCAACAACTATATGGTATTTTGAATAATAATTACAGTAAACGACGCTGCCTTTGGTTTGTTTGTTTTTTAAGACAAGCCAACAAACTGGCACAGAAAACACTACTTGGCTAAAGACACGGGTACCATCCAGTATAGCACATGGAGTTTCAAACTGGAAACAAGATCTAACCCCTGTTCCTGGATCTGTCCATATGGCTTGTGAGTTTCTTTTCCTAAAATCATGACAGCACTTACTTCAACACCAAGATTTCACCTACACTTTTACTTTAATAGTGGAAAGATAAAACATAGCTTCGCCGTGCACTCCCTCCAATAGCATTTTTGGCCAATTTAGATCCAAGGTCTCTACGCATTTAATATGGTTCAACTTGTCAAAACTCCATTTAAGAGAACTGTAGTGATACACAAACATTAAAGGGACAAGTGTCATATTAAAACCACATGACAACATTTGCACTTGAATATCACTTCACATCTTCAAAGTACACTCTCAACAAACTAATTAAATGTAGCTTCAGCAATTAGCTATGACATAAATAAAATGTGTATCGCAGCAGTCCACTCCCATGTAATCAGATACAAAGTGGGGTCCTCCTCAAAATTCAAATGATTAAAGATAGCCAGAACTTTTTCATAAAACAAATCACATGGAGGTACGATGATTTTCCTTGGCAGAGCAATCCAGTCCTAACCTTAGATTATATACATATATTTGTGCCTGATATGTATGGTATCTATGTATCTTGTGCAGTTTTATATCCTGGTGTTTTAATTGCAAGCCAAAAATCACATAGCGAATTAAACAGAGAAGTAGAGAAATGTAAATAAATGTGTTCTCCCTTTTAAGTACATTTATTCTTTCAGGATGAAAGTGTAGCAAAAAGGAAAGTCATCTCTATTTTGCACATACCTTTAGCATTAAAAGTATAAAGAGGTAAAACAGCTAATGGGAATTCTGAAAATGACTTTTGATTCTTATTAAGAGAATATTTAAATGAAAGTATTTTAAAAACTTTAAGACATCAGGAACCTTTAGAAAAACTATGATCCGCTAAGAATAAAAGTTGAAATGTGGAATCCAATCATTGTACTAAAGCAATTTAAATGCTGTGTCTGCACGATAAAAGCTTTTCATACTGTCCCTTATACATGTACACATAGATACATATACACATGTATCTAAAACAAGGTAACATCTCGGCTTACCTAGGAGTAGGCATTTTATTTATTAACAGACTATTATTTGTATTAAATTTTAAGTTCTTAAAATCACACAATCCAGCTACATTGGTCCAAAATATTTTAAGAATCAATGACATCTAATTCTCAAATAGGACTGCCAAGCCAGCCTGCTCTCAGCGCAAAGAGCTACTTCAGAATTAAACAAATGAAAGTGGTAGTTATTTGTGGGTAAAAGTAAAAATAAGTTGTGATGTCCTTTCAGTTCATACAAAGAAGACACTTCAGCATTTTTTCGGGTTTGGGTGTTGGCTTTTTTGCACTTGACAGGGGAATTTCTTTTACTGTTTTAAATTAATTAGATGTATGAGTAAACTTGCTTCGGTTTTTGTCATGAACATCCTGGCAAAGGCAGGCACATACTATGTCTGGAATAGTAACATTCTCATTAAAATGTACATATCTAATGAATATAAAATTAATAAATTCAGTGCTTCACCACTACCAAGTTTTTTTTCTTTCTTTCTTTCAGGCTCATATGATCACCCACCCTCTTACTGTGAATACAACAATAATAATAAGGAAGAAAGGGAGTAAGAAATAAAAGGCAAACCACTTTCACCTATCCACCAAAATAAAAAAAAAAAAAAAGGGAAAAAACGGGAGAATCCCCCTGCTGCCCCAGACAACCGCCTTTCGAGACACCTACAAATACAGCAAACTGAAGGCAAAGGAAACCGCCGAAATCGTTGGAGGCAGAGCCAACTCTTCCCAAGGAGCCCAGTCGCTCCGCACCGCAGGCACAAACCCTCCCAGGGACACGGGACACGCGTCGCGGGGCTGTTCAAACGAAACGAACCCGGCGGGGCTCGTTGTCCCAGCGGGGAACCCACCGCCGGCCCCGGAGCCCCGAACCCTCAACTCTTCCCCTTCGCACCGCGAGGCGCGCGTCCCTCGGCAGGACCCCGCGCCGACGGGAAAGCTTATTGGGAATAAGACGCAAATAAATCCTTCCAAAGTCGTTTCGGGCGGGGGGGGGGTTAGTATTTTTTTCTTTTCTTTTCCCCAGCTGCGCGAAACAAGCAGGAGGGCGACCCCCTGGGCGGGGGCAGGTGAGGGCGCAAGCGGCGCCGCCGCCCCCCGCTCCCCCCGCGCCGCCGCGGACTCACCAGGACGCCGAGGAGCAGGCGGGGGGCGGCGGGGGCCATGGTGCGCGGCGCTGCGAGGGGACAACGAAGCCGCTGCCGCCGCGGCGAGCGAGGAAGAGGAGGAGAAGGAGGAGGAGGAGGAGGAAGAGGCGCGACTCCGCGGCGGGACGTCTCGCTCCGTCCCCTCCCGTCTGACAGAGCCGCCGGCCGGTGGGGAGGGTGGGACCGCGCGCAGCGGCGGCGACTTTAATTATCTCTTTCTTTTTTTTTTTTCTGTTTTATTCCCTCCCTCCCTTCCCCCCCCTCCGCCTTTTGGGTGATGCCCGTCCCGGGCGCGGCGCTGGGACAGCCCCGCCCGCCACCTTCGCCCGCCCCGCCCCGCCGGCTGCGGAGGGAGGAGGCGCGGCCGCTCGCGCGGATCCGGGGCGCGGGTTGGGGACCCACCGCGGATCGGGCCCCCCCAGCGGATCGGCTCCCCCCTCCCAGCCCTGACCTGAGAGCCCCGCCTGCCGTCCTGTCGTCTTTTCGCAGTTCGGAGGGGATGGTTCTGTCTCGCTTCGGGGCTTTCTACAAAGGCGTGTGGTGATAGGGCTGAAGGGGGATGGCGATGCCCTGTGGAGGGAAGAGTTAGGCCAGGCGAAAGGGAGAGATTCTTCACCGTGAGGGCGGTGAGGCGCTGGCACAGGTCGCCCAGGGAAGCTGTGGATGCCCCATCCCTGGAGGTGTTCAAGGCCAGGCTGGATAGGGCTTGCAGAAAGCTGATCCAGTGGGAGGTGTCTCTGCCCATGGCAAGGGGGGGGTGGAATTCGATGATCTTTAAGTTCCCATCCGACTTAAACCATTCTATGATTCTGTTCTATGAGAAGTTACAGCAACTTTCCAGTACCTGAAAGGGGCTACATGAAAGCTGGGGAGAGACTGTTCACAAAGGCTTGTAGTGATAGCACGAAGAGGAATGGGTAAAAACTGGAGAGGGGCAGATTTAGATTAGATATTAGTAAGAATTTCTTCACCCTGACAGTGGTGAGGCACTGGCACAGGTTGCCCAGGGAAGCTGTGGCTGCTCCATCCCCGGAGGTGTTCAAGGCCAGGTTGAATGGGGCCTTGGGAAGCCTGACCTAGTGGGATGTCCCTGCCCATTGCAGGGGAGTTGGAACTAGATGAGCTTTAAAGTCCTATCCAACCCAAACTATTCTGAGTCTCTGGTTCAGGTTCATGTGGTCACCTTGTGTAACCTAAACCTTCGAGGATTCAGAATGCCCTCAGATAAATAAAAGCAGAATAATAAACCGAGAAATGTTGGTTGCGTATGCAGGAGGTGGGCAGGAAACACCCTGCAGTTGAAGACCTTACCACCTGAGCAGGGTGTAGATGAGGAGATTGTTTTCACTTTGTCTCATGAACAATTTCTGTCAATGTATAACTTTTTTTATCTGCAAATCATAAAGTAAAAAATACGAGGTCGAGTGGATCAGTAGATGTGTTTCAAGATTTGTTACATTCAAATGCAGCATATGGTTTAGTAGTGGACAGGTACGATGGGAATCGATGATTTCGGAAGTCTTTTACAAACAAACAATTCTGTGATTCTAAGAAGGAAAAATTCTAAGAAGTTCTTACGCAACGTTCACACCTTATGGTATCTCACTATTTTGAGCTAATAAGGAGTTCAAAGACCTGATTGCATCTGGCAGCGTAAGATATTCACTTACTCCTTGAGGTCACCGATATTGTGGGTGGCAAGAAGTAGGGGGGTGTAACTATTAGACATTTGCAGTGGAATGCTGCACATTTTTGTGGGCATGAGAAATGGAGTGGCTGAAGCTACTTCTAGATGTATGGGCAGTCCATAGGGCACACGTTTAGGCTGTGTGTGCCCTATGGATTGCCAACAAACAAGTGCATCCTGGATGCAGTGTGCTGGGAAGATGAGGTGAAAGGCAAGAGTTCCTTGGGCAAAGGGCACTGTGGTAGCCTATGCTAAGTTACACAGCAGTGTACAGCAATACCCCATGGAATGTTGGTGTTGCAGCCCGGCTGTGATGATGGTTGCACTGCAAACATACAACTTTACACGAGGCTCCATCATTCAGTCAGTGGTAGCAGAGGAAAAATGGCTGCAATGTTCATGTTTTTCTTTCAAATAGTAAGGCCCGATTTGTTGTAAGAAGCAAGCTCATATCCATGTCCTTCAGTTAACTTCACCTGGTGTGTCCCATGTAAGTGCAGGATGAGAGCCCACAGCCCCCCGCAGTCCCCTGCAGCTGTACCTAGCCCATCACCTTTCCAGAGGTTTTACAGATGAATGAAAAAGCATGGGGCCTCACTTCTAAACATTTTAATTCATTACAGTCTGCTCAAGTAATTGTGCACATAGAAAAGGAATGAATTTGTCTGGACCTGCAGTCATTTCTAAACATAATAACCAGAGATACTAACCTTATGGTCAGAACTTCATTTTTTCAGCTTTTTAATTCTTTGTTTAATGTCAGTGTGGGAGAAACCCACATCTGTCAGAATAGGTGCCAGGAATCATTTTACCCAGCCTGTCTATTCCAAAGCCCTAATTAGCAATCTTTAAACTCGGGCCTAGCTTCGTACCACTCATGTTTTCATCCTCCTCTGTGCTATTCAGTACTTGCAGTAACACACTGGACCCCAACACTGAATGGGAAGCTGCTTCTGTGATTGCAAGAAGACTGCAGGACTTCAGGGCAAGCCTGAGCAAATACTATCAGGAGAGATATAGGTGGCAATAGCAACTGGCGGGGCTCATGGTACCTTCAGCCCAAGACTGTTGGAAGTGTCAAAGCTGACAGCCTTGTTCTTACATATTCTGAGTATCAGCTTATGGCCACAGCTGGAGAAAGCACGCTGAACTGGATAGACCGTTGGGTCTGACACAACACGGGTGTCCGTTCATGTGGTCCTGTGCTTCCATGAGCTTCTCCCAGAAAACGTGGAGCCTTCCTTAGTATCAGTAACATCAAAATTGCTCTGCTGTTTAAAAGGCCAGTTGGAAATTCCACTTGAGTGAGTAAATACCTTTTTGTCACAGCACTTTTTAGAGTCATTCACGCCTTCCTCATCACCAGGAAGCATTTGTGAGGCAGAGAGGTATTTGAAAATGGGCTGGCGTGCCCATCAGAAGAGTTATATTGTGTAACTGCAGTAAATCCCTGCCCTATTTGCTATGTATCTGAATTTATGGACTGTCGTTTGAATGTGAGGAATCTCTCATAGGTCTGAACTAACCTTCTTCCTTTGCATAATGGGTGTGCACTTCCAGGGAGAGGGCAACCTGTCCCAGTGCCTCACCACCCTCATCATGAAGAATTTCTTCCTAATGTCTAATCTAAATCTTCTCCCTTCCAATTTAAAGCCATTCCACCTCATCTTATCAGTACATGCCCTTGTAAAAATTCCCCCCCCACCATTTTTCTTGTAGGCTCCCTTCAGGTACTGGAAGACTGATATGAGATCTCCCTGGAACCTTCTCCTCTCCAGGCTGAACCACCCCAACTCTCTCAGCCTGTCCTCATAGCAGAGGTGCTCCAGCCCTCTAATCATCTTTGTAGCCCTCCTCTGAACCTCTTCCAACAGTTCCAAATCCATCTTATGTTGGGGATTCCAGAACTGGACACAGTATTCCAAGTGGGGTCTCATGAGAGCAGAGTAGAGGGGCAGAATCACTTCCCTTAACCTTCTGGCCACACTTGTTTTAATGCAACCTAGGATACATTTGGCCTTCTGGGCTGCAAGCAAGTGCACACTGTTGACTCATGTTGAGCTTCTCATCAGTCAGCACCCCTGAGTCCTTCTCCGCAGGGCTGCTCTTAATCACATTGCCCCCCATCCTGTATTGAAACTGTATATTGCCCTGACCCATGTATAGGACCTTGCACTTGGTATTGTTGAACCTCCTTAGTTTCATACAGGCCCACTTGTCCATCTTGTCCACACCCATCTGGATGACATCTTGTCCATCTGGTGTGATGACTGCACCACTCAGCTTGGTGTCATTTACAAACTTGCTGAAGGTGCACTTGATCTTTCTGTTTATATCACCAATAAAAATATTAAGCAGCAGTGGTCCTAGTACAGACCCCTGAGGGACACCACTTCTCGTGGATCTCCATCTGGATATTGAGCTGTTGACCACTACTCTCTGAATGCGACCATCCAACCAATTCCATATCCACTGAACAGTCCACCCATCAAATCCATCTCTCTCCAATTTATAGAGAATAATGTTATGGGCGACCGTGTCAAAGGCTTTACAGAACTCCAGATAGATAATACCCGTTGCTTTTCCCATGTTCACTGATGGGGTCACCGCATTGTAGGAAGCCACTAGGTTGTTCAGGCAGGACTTGCCCTTGGTGAAGCCATGCTGGCTATCTTGAATTGCCTCTCTGTCCTCCATGTGCTTTAGCACAGCTTCTAGGAGGATCTCTTCCATGATCTTCTCCAGCATAGAGGTGAGGCTCTCACAATTCAACTGTGATGTAATGCTGGAATCAATAAGCATGTTGCTATGTTTCACCAAATCAGTACAGGAGCATTCAAAAAGTTTGATAAAGCCCAACACGACAAGAATCTAGGAGATATAAAATGATCAAAAGAATAATTACAGAAGTTCTAGTGAAGGGGAGGTTGACAGCTGGAACCTGTCCATATAGTAATGAAAGATATGGGAAAGGACATTAGTATAGTATATTATATATACAATAGTACAGTAACAGTGGAGAATTATATTATATATATTATATATATAATAGTACAGTAACAGTGGAGAATTAGTCATATTCAGTACAGCCAGATCTAAGATTGACTACCCAAAGTTACACAAGCATATTACCATATTGAGAGAAAAGATGATAAGTTGATAACTGAAACTTTAAATTAATATGATAATAGATTAACTAAAGTGGTAAGAACAGAATGTTAGGCACTAGCCCTGCCATTACCTTGCTGAGAATAGATTTGGGATAGTTCTCTCGAAAATCATGAGCTCAGTGACCAATGTCAAAGAAAGGGAAATAAACCAGCAATAATTATTTGGCAAGGAACAACATAAACTCCTTCGTGTTTAATTTTATATATTCTTTGTAACCACAAGTACCTTCATGTATTAAAACCAGTTTGCAATTCTTTTAATTCATTTCATTAAAAAAGTAATAGAAGCAAAAATGGTGCAAAAAAGCAACAAGAACTGATTGTGGTTATAAAGACTGAGTGGAGCAGTATTCTTAACCTTGGAAAAAAGAAGCAGTGTGGTACAGGTTGGTAATGATACAAAGAAGGTGTGTCTGTGTTGGGAGGGACTGCATACTGTTTTTCATAGTCCAAGTACCAGAATTATTAGACCATAGATATTAGAAGCAGTGCCACCTCTGGTTCACAAATTTGTAAAATGATTGTTATTGGAAGCTAGCAGTGTATATGACAGGAGGGAATATTCAATATTTCCTCATTTCTACTCTTTTTCTCTAAAAATCAGCTACTTCATACTGCTGACTGCAGAAGACTATTGAGCTAGCAAAGCAAACTTGTTCTTACTGCTTCTTTAGGAAGTTCAGAGTACTTTGCTGGCTAGCTGTGCTCAACTCGTTACAACATGTGGAACAATAGAACATTGAAAGAGTACTGGGAAAACATGGAGGCCACTTTTTCCTGTGCAGCAGAATGGTGCAACCTTTGCCCGTTGAGTAACTGAGAATGTGTGGCCAGGTGTTATGTTGGAAGTATCTTTGGATGTGAAATTTGCTTCCTTGGTAGACTACCTCAGGAGACAAAGGTCCAACATGTATTTTGGTCAGGGATTTCTGTTACTGTGCATTGTTAATAAAATGTGCTAAACGTTCTTAATTTAAGTCGGGCATAATATTTACCTTAAGGGTGCCTGAACAATAAACAACAATGAGAAACTGATTAGCCTTGAAAATGTGGCTCTCAATCATCAGAGAAGATGGGATAAAGCTCATCTTTAATTTAGAGAATAATTATTATCAGTGGTCTGCAGCTTTAAACATTACTCATTAGCAAGCGAGGGCTGGATTGAATAAGACTCTGGAGCCTACAGCCTCATGCTGTTGCACTTTTCTTTTTCTCATAACAAAATGCAAGCATACTCTAAAATTTAAGATGAAATCTCTGATTTTTAAATTGCTTTCATTGAAGTGTTTTTATACATTTTAAGTTCTAAGAGTTTTACGTCACAGAATAAAGAATGAACCGTCTGTCCTTAAGATGGCTTTTCTTGTGTTTTGTAATTATCATTATTATTCTTTTATGAAAATCACTATTTGCCTAGCAAAAGATGCAGTTTTCATTATCTGAGTGATTTTCATGTTTTTTTAATGGAACTGGGAAATAATTAGATATTTAATTTTGCTCTTTCAAACAAATTCTAAATACTTTATTTGCCATTTAAATAGATATGCCTCCAGATCTTTATATAAAAATGGGGCTTTTTATAAATTGATACATGTTATTAAATAAGTTTTGCTTCAAATCAGTTTAAAACCATACAATGAATATTTAAATTGAAATGAAATAAATTGTTTAATATTGTATGGACATATTTGACCCTTGGATAAAACATTCTCTTCAGGCGAAAGGCCATGAAAATAGTGGCTGCCATGTCATTTTATTTGGTCAGTTTATGTGGAAGTGAGGAACAAGAATATTCTACCTCTAAGTGACAGTGAAGGAAATGTTAAAGGTTTTTTTGCTGTGTTCCCACTGAAACTGTTAGAAGTAGCTTCTTCAAAATTAGAATAAAAGCTTGGTCCAAAACAAAAAAACAATTAAAAGGAGGAGATCGGTGATGGAGTGTCGTAAACCAACCTAATGCAGAAAATTCAGCAGTAGGAGTCAAAATATATCTTGTAAATAAGAGATTCACTGCTAGGTTTTTTTGTGTTTAACAAGTTCTTCTAAATGCTGCTTCATCCTCTTTTATTTTGCCTTGAGAAATTACAGAGAAAGATCAAAAGATCAGCCATAGGTGATATGATCTAGACAGTTAAGTGGTCACTGTGGTACAAACTGGTGGTATTTATAACCAACTAATCTCCACTCTTATCAAAGTATAAATATTTGTTTTCCAGAAGTATACACATTCAGTCCTGAATTACAGGAAAAAACATAAAGAACTTTCAATGCAGAAACCCCTCACAGTGAAAATTACTGTTGTTTCTCAGAAAATCTTAAGTCATTATTCAGTGGCAGACGAAAGCAAATGAAATCTTAAAAATTATTAGGAAAGGAAGAGAGGATGCAAAATAGAAAATACAGTCATGCCTCTGTGTAAATCCATGGATTTACACATGGTTATACTGGTCCAGTCACCTCAGAAAACACCTAGAGGAGGCAGAGAAACTCTTAAGAATGGAAATAATGATAAGTGGTTTTCATATAATGAAAGTGAATATAGTATCAGGAATGGAACGTGGTGGAAGGTCAGATGTATGACAAAAAGGCCTATGTCAGAGATTTGCAATATAACAAGTGATGTATGGAGAAAGCTAGGAAATGTTTAGTCACAGTTTCTTGCAGGCTGAGAATTCAGAAGGTATCAAAGGTAGTGATCAGACAATAAAGATAAAACAACTAAAAGCAGGCACATTTATTTGTACAGTAAATAATCAAATGAGGCCACTCTGCGCTGTTATATTATAAAGGACAAAAGTATAAATGTGTCATAAAATGATAAGGAAAAAAATAAGGTGTGCAAGTCAAAGGTTGCTGAATTTAGTGGTCTTTGAAAGCCCCTAAATACAGAGTGGCAAAGTTCGAGAGCATACAGGGAAAAGAACATGCCACATGTATTTTGCTTCTTACACTTTCCCCCTCCACACAGGTTACTATCTGCTGTGAGAGACAGGATGTGGTAGAGCAGTTTAATTTTCTTTTCCTCTCATAAAATCTGGTTGTTGAATTTTGCTAGAGAGCTAGTAGAGGTGAGAGTGTTATGTTAAGTGATGTGGGACAAATGTGATTTCTTGGTTTTTAAAAAGCTCATAGGGCACATTTAAAATCCAGATTTAGTTTTGTATCATGCTGTCTTCTCTATTTTACTCACTACGAAAATTAAGAAAAGCAGTATATCTAAACAGAAAAATATATATATAAATTAATGAAAATAGCTTATTGAATATTTTTAAACAGGAAATATTTGTTCTGCACAGCTTTATTTTTGTCTTACACCAGGAATGCATAACGAACTTGTATAGGGGGGACTGATACAAGAGCTGCTTGAATATTATTTATCAAATTTTACTTCATGTCCTATCTTTATTAATCCCATAACTCCTTTTTACTCATCTCAGGTATCAAACCTGAAACTTCCTATATCCATATTCCTTGCAGGTAAGCGAACAATTATGTAGAAATCACTTAAAGAAGAGGTTATTTATAAAAGAACAAGAGTGTTCCCCTAACATATTGAAGAGTTTTACAATGTGTGAAACAGACTTGGATATGGGTTAGAAAACTTTTTGAAACAATGAGAAAAGTACATAGTAGTCTGAGTTATAAAAATGCTAACAGGCTACAGTAGTAGTCAATGATGCCATGACAGCAGCTCAGAAATTCTTGGAGACGATACCAGTCAGATTTCTTTACTAAGGTATCACTGAAATATAAATACTGCCGTTTTACATTTATTTTAAAAGACATGTATCTTTATTTAAGAGCAGGGGCTGAGCATTGAGGAAAGTTATTTGGGAAAGTATTCTATGAATAAGTGAGCACAGATAGAGTGAATACTGCCACACTAGGTTCAAGTGCAGGGTAGACAAACAGATTGGTAATAATTAAAGCTTCAGATTTCAGGACACCAAATTTTGAGACTGTAATGCAGGTAAGAAGTTTCCATGGACTGGAATGCAAGAAAGACATGGAATCAAATGAAGACAAAATGTCAAGAGTCCGGGCTTGAGTTTCAAGCAGAAATATGTAGATAGAGAAGAACTATGGACTCTCCTGGACCACTAAAAGCCTAACACAGGACATTGTAATCAGGGAATTTACCAAAATGAGAAGGTTATTGATCTATGGGCCAGAAAGAGCAAACATGCAGTGAGAATGGCAAAATATCTCTCTGAGCCAGATCCTTCAAAGAAAATAAAGGAAATTACAAAAAGGTTTTTAACTACAGTACTGTAGAGATAATAGGAAGGGGACAAGCAGGGTCATATCCTGATGATCAGGTGGAGATTAAGTGATATGAAATGTCACAGATACTTTGCCCCAGTTTCAATAGAAGAAATTATGTATACAATTAAGGAAAGATTATCCAACAAGTATGAAAGTGGAAATGATTAAGTCCATGGTGGATACAAAAGTAAGCACATATTATGTGAAATCAGAACAGCCTGGATAATGTCTAGAACAGTGATTTCAGAAGAACTTGCAGTTTTGGAAGTGGTACTTCATTTATTCCTCTTAGAGAACAGCAAGTGTGATCGGTATATCCAAAAAGGAGAAGTGAAGTAGGCAAAGGAATTCTTCATTTATCCTTAATACAATATCCTATAAAAGATTTTGAAAGGAAGAGTATCCAAGAATGTGATGTTTAAATAAGTGAAATTCAATATGATTTTGGCAGAAGTAGATTGTGTCATGTTCTTTCTTTGACACCCTTTAGATGGGATCATTGCAGTAAATATGATAATCTAGATATATGTAAAACATTGATGCAAAGGAAATGAAATGAAACAAAAGTGGGAATTATAACAAGGACTATGGTATGATTAACAAAACACTGGAAGAAGGGTAATGTTGTGCCCATTTTTAAAAAGGGCAGAAAGTACAACCCTGGGAACTACCGATCTGTCAGCCTCAGCTCTGTGCCTGGGAACATCATGGAACAGATCCTCCTAGAAGCTGTGCTAAAGCACATGGAGGACATGAAGGTGATTAATGGCAGCCAGCATGGCTTCACCAGGGGAAAATCCCGGTGAACTCAGTGATCAACTCAGTGGCTTTGTATGGTGGGGTGACCGCAGCAGTGGACATGGGTAAACCGATGGATGTGATCTGTCTAGACTTTTGTAAAGCATTTGACACAGTCCCCCACAACATCCTCCTCTCCAATATATGGAGAGATATGAATTTGATGGGTGGATGGTATGGTGGATAAGAAACTGGTTGGATGGTTGTATTCAAAGAGTAGTGGTCAATGGCCCGAATTCCAGATGGAGATCCGTGACAAGTGGTGTCCCTCGGGGGTCCATACTGGGACCAGTGCTGTTTAATATCTTCATCAATGATGTTGACAGTGAGATTGAGTGCACCCTCAGCAAGTTTGCAGATGGGCAAGCCTCGTTTTCAATAGACAATGGGGGATGACGTGATTGAAAGGAGGGTAATGGCCTCTTCTCCCAAGTGACAGGGGGCAGGACAAGACGAAATGGCCTCAAGCTCTGCCAGGGGAGATTCAGACTGGACATTAGGAAAAAATTTTTCACAGAAAGGGTCATTGGGCACTGGAACAGGCTGCCCAGGGAGGTGGTTGATTCACCTTCCCTGGAGGTGTTTAAGGCACTGATGGATGAAGTGCTGAGGGGCATGATTTAGTGTTTGATAGGTTGGACTCGATGATCCGATGGGTCTCTTCCAACCTGGTTATTCTGTGATTCTGTGAGAGCTGCCCTGGAAAGAAGGACTTGGGAGTGCTGGTCAATGAGAAGCTTGACATGAGCCGGCAATGTGTGCTCGCAACCCAGAAGGCCAATCGGTATCCTTGGGTTGCATCAAAAGAAGTGTGGCCAGCAGGTCGAGGGAAGTGATCCTGCCCCTGTACTCTGCTCTCATTAGACCCGACTTGGAATACTGTGTCCAGTTCTGGAATCCTCAACATAAGAAGGATATGAAGCTGTTGGAACGGGGTCAGAGGAAGGCCTCAAAGATGATCAGAAGGCTGGAGCACCTTCCATATAAGGACAGACTGAGAGAGTTGGATTGTTCAGCCTGGAGAAGAGGAGGCTCCAAGGAGGTCTTACAGAAACCTTCCAGTACCTGAAAGAGGCCTACAAGAAAGCTGGAGAGGGATTATTCATAAAGGCTTGTGGTGATAGGATGAGGGAGAATGGGTATAAACTGGAGAGTGGCAGATTTAGAATAGACATTAGGGAGGATTTCTTCACCTTGAGAGTGGTGAGACATGGGAACAGATTGCCAAGGGAAGTTGTGGAGGTCCCATCCCTGGAGGTGTTTAAGGCCAGGTTGGATGGGGCCTTGGGTAACCTGATCTAGTGGGATGTCCCTGCCCATGGCAAGGGACTTGGAACTAGATGATCTTTAAGGTCCCTTCCAACCCAAACTATTCTATGATTCTAAAATATCTGAAGGGAAGGCTACAATGAGATACATTGATAAGAGAGTAGTCCAGATGGATAGAGGCTAGAAATTATATTTTCCAAGAACCAGTCTTGGAAGAAGTTCTGCTTAATATCATTATTCATGAGTCTGCTTTTAAAAAAATAGATTAATGTTTGCATTAACGATCCATGGTATGCATAATGCAACACTTGAAAAATCCCGCCAGTGTTGATAGGAACAGTTGGGTGACACATTGTGAACTCAAATTACAGAAGTTGGATAAAACAGAAAGTAGTGCACATAGTGACTAAATCCAGAATTTTTACTCTGAATCGAAGATTTACCAACTGGAGCTTGTATTTCAAGAGAACGACCCTATCTAGAATGACAGTGAGTCATTTCAATAACACAAAAATAATTTTGAGTAAAAACTGTAGAATTTTTGTGTTACAGTGCATAATATTAACAAGGTGTTTGTTAAAGCTTCTCTTTAAGTTTTTATCATCCATGATTATAAAATAATACAAATTTGAACATAGAGAAAGGCTAATATAAAAAGGAGAAGGTATATAGGGGAAGGTATTTTATAAAGTTTAAAAGCCTATTTGAACTATCAAAGCAGAAGTTGTAGAGGAGATGATTATTCTTTAAAACTTGTCTGGATTATCATTAGAGCTGGAGAGATTTTTAGGCATAATAATCTTACAAAGGCATTGGATGTATAACGTCTGTAACCATTAGAAGAGTGGAACTTTAGGTGCTTTCAAATGAGTAAACTTTCATTGTTTGAATATGATGCTCATGAAGTTTATGAAGTGTTTTACAGAGTCATACTTGGTTTTAAAATGCTGGCGATATTTGTTAGAATGTCTTTTATTGAATTCAGTTTATCCCATGGGTCATGGATTCACTTATTTGTACATGAAACAGGAAGGAATTTTCACAAATTTTGATGCATAGCTTAGACTCCCGCGGAATTTTTATTCCCTTACCTCAAAGTTTATAAGTATCAAAGACTGGCAATAGTCAGGCATAAGGTATCATCAATCATCAGGGTTAGGATCAGAAAGTAATTTTCCTTCAGACCCCAGTATCATAATCCCTTGATTTGGAATTCCTCCTTTATTCTTGCATCTTTTTCTAGAATGCCTGATGTTTTATTTCTTTGAATAGGATCATTTAAGAATATTTCACACTTTGAACCCTTCTTATATCAGAGGTTAATGCAACATATCTTCTCTCTCCAGGCAGAGAGAATGTGCCTTGAGACACAGCATTTTACTAAAAACCTAAACTTTTATAACAACTGTCAGGAAGTTGCTATGATGTCCTCCAGTGGATGTGCATTGAAGGGTAGATGAACTACAGTTTCTAATGGATTCTTCTGGAACTTGCATTGATTATGGACTGTAATACCATTCTCCAATTCGATGCTGGAGATTCAGTAGAGTTTACAATACAAGTGAGTCTCTGCAGTGCTATCCCACAAACCTCCTCATAAACAGTGGGGTTTTTTTAATGTTCTGTTAACTTTAGCAGAAGTAATTTTGGAATGCCCAGACACTTGCTAAGGAATTTTTGCTGTGATGGTGCCTAAAAGCATGTAGTTACATTTTCATTCATGATGAAACAAAAACCCTGGTTTCCTCTTTGCTAACTGAACGAAGATCAAAATAAATACACTGCGACTTTCAAACAAAGTCAAATGAGAAAGAAACTGACACATCCAGGCAGAGAAAAAACAGCAAACAACAAATGTTGACCTTGCTCTTCCCTGTTTCTGAAATTTTTGAGCAGATGAGAAAAGTGAAAACAAGACAAGCCACCTTGCTATTAAAATAAAGGACACCGTTGACACTAGCTGCTTCTGTTGGTCATGAAGAAGCAAGTGAGTAGTATCTGAAGGGCTACACACAGAGAACAAAGCAACTTTGAAGAATATCCAGCTGTGCTTTGGACACCAATTTATATTGCTTTCATATTGATTTGTTCAAGTGTGCATTATGTTTGTCAGATAATTCTAACAATACTTTATCCATATAACATCTGATATTGATATTTTTCCACTTTAATATGTACATATCTGTTTCTATTTATTGTTGAAGTTTCACAGTCTCAGAAACGTCATCATCCACACAGAGTGGCTGATATAACAGAGGGTCATGCTGCCATCCAGCAGGGTCTTGATAGGCTGGAGAAATGGGCCAAAAGGAATCTCATGAAGTGCAACAGGAGGAATGGTAAAGTCCCCTATACCTTGGGAAGAACAACCTCATGCAACATATGCTGGGGGCCTCCCAGCCTGAAAGCAGCTTGGCAGAAAAGGACCTGGGGGTTCTGGTGAACACCAAGTTGAACATGAGCCAGCAGTGTGTCCTTGCTGCAAAGAAAGTGAATGATATTCCGCATTGCATTAGGAAGAAAGTTGCCAGAAGTCTGAGGAAGGGGATCCTTTTCCCCCTACTCAGCACTAATCAGGCCAGACTTGGGGGACTGTGTCCAATTCTGGGCTTCCCACTACAGGAGAGACGTGAAAATATTGGAGAGAGTTCAATGAAGGGCCACAAAGTAATTTAGGGACCAGAGCTCCTCACACTGAAGGAAAGGCTGAGAGAGCTGAGACTCTGCTGCCTGGAGAAAAGGTGGCTTGGGGAGGACTTTATCAATGTATATAAATATCTAAAGGGAAGGTGCAAAGAGGATGGAGCTGGTCTCATTTCAGTGGTCCCTAGTGACACAAAGTGAAGGGATGTCTACCTAAAAGCCTCTCCAATTTGAAGTCCAGGTGTGCAGGTTTCGATGGTTAGGCCTTTGCGTGGCTTCAGGATGAAAACCTGTCCCTGGTGAAGTCACTAGCAAAAATTCTAGGATCTTGCTCCTAAGCCAGTAACTGTAGCATTTTTTTGGTAAAACATAATGATATGATGGAGCAACTTGGAGAGTTTCCTGAGCTCCCAAAGCCACAGAGAGTCAAACTCTAAGAGGACAGATTTAGAGTATAACTGAAACAGGGGACTGAAGCAGTGTGAAAGTCATACTGATGCTGTGATAGATGTATTGCCATAAAATGATATTGATGATTAGCCTTAAAAAATATTTTATACAAAATCTTACTCCTGCCTTGTGTTCTTTCTTTCCTTGTGACTCCTTCCCTTTCCCCTTTGCCTTCATATTCTTGTTGATTTGCTGATGGTACCACATCAGACATTTTATCCTCTCAACTCACTAATAAGCTATGATTTGTTATTTGTCTTGCACTCATGACATTATAAGTATACTGAACTTTGCCTAAAACTCTGTTGAATTCCTCAGCAGCAGCCTGGTACAGTTTCCCAGGCCTTAATTTTTACTCTGGTGAAAACTCAGGTTATTTAAGAAGATAATCTGATGTTAGCTTTCTTTAGTTCTCTGATCTTCAAAACTGAAGTTGAGAAAACATCTTAGAAATTAATCTATATGCACACCTGCATATGAACATAAAAATTTTCCTTTAAGCTTAGCAAATATTGGGCAAATATGTAGATATAGAATATATAATTAACAATGCACTAATAAGGGTGCTTTTAGAATTTGGATTACTATAGAATAATTTCCATTTAAAGCCTAACAATAAATATTAGGACATCATTTTTTACTTAGGGAATATTGATTCACTAAGAAATTTTTTTAACAATGCTTTTACTTTGATTATACTTAATGTTGCAATATTATAACTGACACTAGCAATAAAAGGAAGGTAATAGAATAGCAATATTGTGATGTGGACAGGGTGGAACAAAGGGTAAGAGATTTCAGTATCAAGGACCTAAATCTAAACATCTATTTTAATGATACAGTGTTCTGACCAGAATGCATGAGACAATTATGATAAAGGCAATGAAAGAACCTTGCTGGAACACAGCAGAAGTGGCAGTCTGACATTGCCAGAACAACTATTGTTTAACTACAATTAATGCATCAAACACAATTTGTTCAGGCAGATGAGGAACTTCAGTTCAGAGTTGCATGTTATTATTTTTCTGGTAAGGCTAAGTTCCTAATACATTAAACTACCATTCAGACTGGTTTCTGTTGAAGACAAAGCTATAATTTACGTGCATATCGTTGAGCTGTAGACATGTTCCCATTTTATCTTTCTGACGGCATCAGATGAAAACTCTTTTCTGGAAGCTGAACCTTACTGGAAGGGGAACTCTCTAAGGGAAATGTCAGTATTTTTTTATATACGTCAGTAATGTAATGAAAGACCCAGCAACTGCAATGAGAATGAAAGCCAGAATGAAAACATGTGACAAAGATTTGCAATTCTATGTGCAAAGATAGAATTGACCTGGAATCTTTTTCTCTCTTTTTTTTTCCTGTGTAAACTGATTACCTAGGTCATCTGATTATTTAAACAAAATCATAGAGTTAATTTAACAAATAGAAGTATGAATTTAAAAAAATGCAAGTATGTTTTCAAACCTTAATTTTCTTTGAATAAAGAAGAAAATCTATTTGGTTCTGTAGAGAAAATAGTCATTTGATAGTGTTTATGTACCGTGGTATGTCAGAAAAATGAAATAATGTACCAGACACAAGGAAGAAAGTAGAATGGCTCAACAGGATATGAAATATTACTACACCTAGTACTTGTTTTGTAGCTATATTTTTTTGTAATTCTTCTACTAGAACTTGTACTACTACATCTAGTACTGCTACATTTAGCCTGTTTCCTTGCTCTGCTAGATACAAATATCCTAGGCAATGGTATCTATAGGTGTGCTAGAGAGAGGTATGCCAGTAGCATAGAAAAAATGGAAAAAATGTTACATGGATGTGTATAATTATCAACTAGTGAATGTCATGCATTAAACTAGTCTTGAGAATCTAAAAATAGGCATTTGCATTGGTAACTAAAAAATGCCTTTCTTTTGGCAGCTGTGCATAGACATTTCCATACTATTTTCATTCTGTTTCATTCATTGTTGACTCTTGTTTTCTCATCTATGGGTGAAGGTAGAAATGGAGATGTTGGCAGTGGATTGCTTTACACCATTTCATCTTCTGTTAGAAGAAAAGAACTAAGTCTCAAGGTTCCTGTGGCTGCTTGTGACTGTAACTTGGAAATCTGTACAACTCTAAGGTACTTGTCATTTTTCTCTCATGCAAATATTTGCATTTAAACCACTTTCCTCAGACATGTCTCCAGTTCTTGAATATGCCCTCCTTTTAGGAATAACTTAAATCCCAAGAGCTTACTTTTTTTTTCCTTAGAAAGTAGATATGCAGATACAAAGGTTTTCTGAGAAGTACATTTGGAAAAGTCTCTGTACAGGGGATTGGGAATTGTGAAAGAACAGTAGTATTACTTGTGAGTGAGGAAGTGGGTAACTGTTGAGGCCAAGAAGAAGAATAAGAAGGGAAAAGAAACTTTTGAAATCCAAATTCCGATGTTGATCTATTGAAATCCAAAATAAAATTGTAGATACAACTTTTATTTCACAAATACATTTTTGACATATTACAAAATGTTTCTTGCTTCCTAAACGCTTTTTCTTTTAGCTCACATGAACTTCTGTAAATGTGTGTTACTTTCATTAGGCCAGTTCACTTAGCATAAATACAAGCATAGGTGAACTGCCAGTGGCCAATTTCTTTTAATCAAACGGCCATAGGAGCTCTTTAAGTACAATTAAGTGACACAGTGGTACCGATGCATGTGACAGCTTGAAATACTGCCAGTACTTTGGCTGTTTTACTATTAATATTCTGTGAGCTAGTCACTTCATCAGGTCAGTCAGGCAGGATGTTTTTTTCATAAATCCATGCTAACTACTCCAGTCATCTTATCCTTAATATGTTTGGAAATGGCTTCCAGGATTACCTGGTCATTCACCTTCCCTGGAACTGAGGTGAGTCTGACCAGCCTGTGGTTCCAGGATCCTCCTTGGCCTTCTTGAGGATAGGAGTGACACTTGCTTTCTTCCAGGCCTCAGGAACCTCCCACAATAGCCACAACTTTTCAAAGATTATTGAGTGGCTTTGCAATGTCATCAGCTAGCTCCCTCAATGCTTGGTCCGTGGATATGTGTATATTCAGTGTGTTTAAATATTCCTTGACCTGATCCTCCTCCAGTGGAATTGGAGGAACTTTCCTGGTTCCAGACCTTCCCTCTGGTCTCAGCGGTGTGGGATTGTTGAAGGTAGGTCTTACCAGTAAAGACGATGGCAAAGAAGGTATTAAGTGCCTTGGCTTTTTCAATGGTTGGAGGAATTATACCAGAAGCAGCAAGTGAACAAAAGTTTCCAGCACAAGGAGTCAACAAAGCACGTTTAATATGACCCTCAGTTATTGAGGGAATGGGGGAAAAAACCAGAAGATTTACATCTGGTGAGAACAATACTAGACAAAAGTGCCTGATTCCTATAGTAAAAGTTTAAAAGCAACAGATAAAATGCTGCAATTGTTATTTGAAAATTGGTAGATAATATACACTACAGGAGATTTAAAAAATTCAGCATGTGAAAAAAAAAGGGGATGGGGGAATTGGAGACTCATGCTCCTGAAGATCTTAAAGCAAGCCCAGAAACTTTTCTAAATAATTACTTCTCGAGACCAAAAGGATACTTAAATATTAATAAAGCAGAAATTACTAGACCTACTATTAGAGGAGCTGACCTGTGATGTAAAAAGAGATCAAAAGATTCAATACTGTAACAGTTCTTTCTGTTTAAGTTCTCTGAATATTGAACAGAGATTTACTTATTTTTTGTACACCATATGACACAAAAGAAACTAACCCCAACTGGAATTTTTAATGGCAATTTAAGAATGAAGAAACATTTTTATCTTTAGCATAATTTTAGTGATATATAACAGCATGCATTCCATTTTGTTGAATAAAACTCCTCATGCAGTTCTGCAGGGATTGATTACACTTATGGCTGCATTTAACTTGTGAGCTTCAGTGTGAACAGTGCTTCCTGCAGTTTTGGCCTTGCACTTGCCCAGATACATAGGTAGCAGCATATTGGCATAGAGAGGACTGTCCATGTATACAAGTTTTCTTCCAGAGGAAATCAGGACACAGAGGAAGAGAGATGGTGGAATGATTTTGATTCCTGTCAGGATGTCGTTGAGGTTTGCTCCTTGATGTTGGAGCACTCTGAAGTCTCACTATGTGTGCTAGAATATACATAGAATTGCTATACTAACCAAAGTTGTTTTCAAATTACAAAATAAGTATTTACTTATTGAGAGAGAGTAAAAGGATTTTTTAAATAATCTCACATATTTCACTTTGCACATTACTTCCAGATTGCTTACATTTGGCCATATTTTTTTTCCTTTTACTTTTCAGTGCTAAAAAAAATCTGCAAATAGTACTCAGTTTGAAAATAAATTAAAAATTGCACAGCTTTTCATTTGGAATTAGGTATCTTGGTCCCTAGTTGATATTTTTACGTTGTTAAGGGCACACTTCTTGCTGAGCTCAATATCAAGTTCCACAGAATTTTGTTTTAATGGGGTTTTTTTGGTGGCTACAGGAAGCAAACAAACCCCAACAAAAACCCCACAAAACCCCAGCCCTTTGTGATTTCTACAATGTAAGAGTACATTTCTAGTAAAATTATAATCTCAGAAGTATGCATTAATAATGTCTTCATCCTAACTGCACCCCACATTAAATTCTTGGCATTTTATCAGTTTAATGCCATAAGGATATTCCCTGTAACACCTCAGCACTATGGCTTGCATTCACAAGAAATGGTAAAACTCTGACAATAACAGAGCAATTAACAGATGAAACGCTTGTTTAATTATTGCGTTGATCAGATCTTATTCTGTCATGGGAAGAGGAAGCTGACCAGGTCTACCTCATCCACCCCGCATTAGTGATACATTCATTTAATATCACCACCTTTAGTAGCTTATACACACGCATATACAATTTTCTTTCACTCACTCATGCTCTTTCATGTTATTCAGTTTTACATGCTTTACAAGGATAGGTGTGGTTGTTTCTTTATTTTTCTAATTCCCTTGCCATGTTCTGTTTAAAGTATTCCATTTGTAAGCATAGGCAAGTTGATACACGTACATTAGTTTCGGCACACGTTTAACATTTATTAGTTTAGATGGGGTTTGAGATTATAAAGGAAGATGGCTGCAAAACCAGAATACTTTCCAGTCTAATTAATTTATACCCTTTCTTGTAATCAGTTTGGTTTATGTATCTTTTCTTTTCCCTCTTTCATTCAAAAGAATTAACATCTTGTTTATAAAATAAAACATTTTTAATTTCCTTCTTCATTGTGTTGCTATGACTAGATGACATCAGGAAGCTTTTATCTTTGGTACACAGCTTTAGCTAATTATGTGGAAATTAAGCAGACCTTAGTTCATGATATAACAGAACATCATATACTATCTATATCACCAGAATATATCTCTCATTGACATACACAGATCCAGCAGACAGAGACCTGCATTATGAGGTGCATCATTACTGTATGTTCTGTCCATGACAGGATAAACTTTCCTGGTTTTTCCTCCACCTTGAATTTTTTTCTTGAGTTCTTGTGCAAAGGGTTCAACTGCACATTAGAACGAAGTATTGGTCCTTCAGATTTCAAGCTATACCATAAATCACCATTTTTGGTGCAACTCAGAACCAGAAATATGGTCATTACCATCCTGCTTATATGCCTGGCTCAGCTTCTTGGAACTTCTTATAGAAATTTAAATCTTTCCTAAGCAAATCCAAATTATACTTTCATCTTGTTTTATGAATTTGTGCTTACTTTTTAGAAGGCTAAATAAAAACACAAAGACAGTTACAGAAGAGTACAATCGTTTCACATCTTTCTTTCTCATGATAAAATGAGAAGACAGCTTACAGGAAGACACATTTTTCATTATTTCCCTATTACAGAGAACTGCAATGAAAATATGCTAGTCAAAATTGAGGAAGATAGGAAAGAAGATATTGGTGCGTAATCAATAAGATGTGATTTATTAAACCACCCAAACAACTGGTGAAAAAAGAAAGAAAAATTACAAATACACAAGCCAGACATTATTAGCATAGATGGTGGGTTCAAACATAGAAGCAGAGATTCCTGAAGTGACTTATCAGAAGTACTAAGATATTTTATATGGTATGTAGAAAGTATATTTCATTACTTATCCAACTGTAAAACCTAAGCCTATATCTGCAGTAAAGAAGTTTATAAGTCAGGCTTCTAAGAATAAAAAGTCCTTTTTCTGGTTAAACTTCCATGAACTTTGTTTGTAATATACATGGATTTTGATTAGCTATTGTACACTCATTGGGGAATTCTGTTTGAAAGCAGCGTCAATGAAATTCTCTGAGACACCGGAACTGACAATGAAATTGAAATCTTGTTGTCAGTACCTTTAAAAGAGTAATATTTTCTTCTAACCACTCATTTTAGTCATGAATAATTTAAAATGTCATTAAGTACCTTGAAACTGGCATTCATTATAGAATTAATACCATAGAACTTATTCAGGCTCACTGGAACAAAACAACGGACTCCATCAGCCTCACCAGGCCATGGTCAATGCAGGCCAAAACATTTGTAATGTCAACTTATTCAATTGTTGATATTCGTGGCACTTGAATTCCTCACCTTTATCTATCATCATCTTTGCTCTCCAGCCTTCCACTCTTTCCACATCCTTTATGCTCCACCCAATGGCTTTGGGGAAGTCCTCTTTCATGTTTTCATTCTTAAGGGAACCACCATCCCGTGTAGGCTTTTATTATCCTAGGAAAGGAGGCTGCTACTCAGTACAGCATACAGTGAGTCAGTCAAATTATGTTTATGGACTTTGCAAAGATAGCATTTTTTTTCCTGTAGGACAACAGTGTGTTCAAGTCAGTCACCTTCCTCATATTCTCTCCTCCCAGTCCTCTCCCTTCTCATCTGCAGGGCTTGAAAGGCTGAGTGAGGCATAAAGGATACTGACTGAAAATAATGAAAAATATAACTATAGAGGAATTAGAGGAGGGATAATGAGTAAAAGAGGAATGTGAAGGAAGACATGAGAAAAGGAATGAATGAGTAGAGGCAATAAGGTATCACTGGGCAAGAAGTAATTGAAAATAATGAAAAAAAAGAATGTAAAATAGTGTGGAAATACAAAAAATAATAAAGCAGCATGAAAAAATGAACCAACCAAAAAAAAAGTTACATTGAAAAACTAACTTAAAAATGTTTTTAGTGCTGGAGAAGAAATAAATACTACTCTGATACATGTCACAGTGTAAGTTACGGGCAGGATTTATAAAAAGAGAGCTATGAAAACAAAGAGGAAAGTACCCCTTAAAAAAAAAAAGGTAAAATAGAAGGTAGAGGAGGAGTAGCTTAGTCCTTTTTAATGTTTGTTCTTGCCTCCTTTCCTTACTAATGAGCGGTCTCTTCTTGAGCAGGGAGTGTTTGGCTTATGGAGTCTTGGCCCCGGGGCAGACAGGAGTGCCTCACCTCACTCAGCAGCCAGCACCTCTCCTCATTTCGGGAGTGGCATTCACAGGCTGAAAAGAAGCTCCAGGAGAATCCTAGTGCATGTCCAGCAAGGAGAAGGGGTGGATAAGTCCATACCAAAACTCATGCCTCTTTCCTCTTCTAAACAAACAAAACAAAACAAAGTGGCTTAGTGCTGGTGGTACAGCTCAACATTTTAACTCCCTAGCACTTCTCTCCTGTGTGTGTTTAGTACAAGCTTTATTGTAACTAGGATGAAAAGGCCCAGTTTTCTTCACCATCTTTATCAGCTATGATGATTTCAGCTAGTATCAGACTACTGGCCTGAATGACAACTCTCTTTTTTCCTCATTGGAAATTCCAATTGTTTTGAAATCCTCTGTTGGCTAACGGGGCACCACAGAATTAGGGCAATGCAGTGGTTGTGCATTATTCAGCACGCCAACTTTAGACTTAAGTAGTTTCCAGTCTGTAAGCAGGTAAGTAGACCCTGAGGAAAACAAAGTTCAGGTTAGACTTGTTGGCTTGTCTATAGAATGCAAACTGAAGGGTCTGTAGCCTGATCTGGTATGTGCAAATCTTCTTAGGAATTTGGCTAGGTAAAAAACAAGGCAAACACATACGTACACAAAACCAAACCAAAACTGGCAACAGCAACAAAAAAAATTAAAAAACCCAGGACATGATACTAAATGGGTTTGCTTATGTTTTTGCTTGTTCTTGTGAACATGTTTATGCATATGACAGTGCCAAAGTACCTGCATACCCCAGGCATATGAATTCAAGTGAAATGGTCTTCTCACGCTAGAACTGGGCAAATCTATATTAGCAGTTCTCATAAGCTTACCTTCTTTTTCAGTGTGCTGTACCATATCTGGATATTCTGCTCATTAAGAGCAGAACACCTTGACAAAATTTTAAAAGTTTACCATTTGTTCAAATAAATTCTAAAATATGTCATTTGAATAGTACAGGATATAATGTCTACAAATACATTCAACTGGTGAAAAAATGTTTTGAACCAATTTAAGAGAGTTGCAGCAAGTGGTATCATTTCTGATGATTTCAGCAAGGCAAGCTCAGTCATGCCAGTTTGGTGAGAATTCTGAACCTCACCCAGCTGTGAGATTTTTTCATTGGAACCTAAAAGCATTGTGAGCAATTAGGTTTGAATGTGGGCAATGATTATAGCTAAAACAGAAAAATACTTGATATGGGTGAAAAATTGTCTACATAGAATTAGCTTAAGTGTTCTGCTTGAGATATATTTTTCCCCAAACAAGTAATTTCTGTACTTGGGGATTGTATTGCTCTCCCACTTCAGAGCCACCCTGGCTGGCCCTGCCTGGTGAGGCAGCAGAGTGCCAGCTGAGGTTTGGGCAATGGAGACAAACACACACGTAGTGCAAGAAATGCATTGACTGCTATGAAGAGATCACACTTTGCATGTAAAAACAGCCTGCAACAGTAACAATTTTAAGAGCTAGCCTTCTAAAAAAGCAATAAGAAGGCATAGCTGCCAAGTTTCCCTGTGACTGAGTGGCTGAGTCATTGCCTACCATGACCAGTTAAATTCTTCCTTTAAGAATATTTCAATGGAATATTTGTGGGAAGTTCCCAAACACCTGTTATTCACTTGGCCCTCTGCCAGAGCAATCATGTAGATACAGAAGAGGGATGTTTACAGGTCAGTATCACCAAAGTGATCAACTAATAGTAATAAGAAAAGTAAGAGTGAAGTGGTTATGATTTTGACTTCTATAGTTATTAAGAGTGGGCAGAATTAAAAAATAACTACCTCAATGCATGCTTCATTTTCAAAACTCACCTAACTTTCTCTTCTTTGGGTCATCTTTCACATCTTTGCGTCATTATCTTTTCTTTCTTGTTTTCTCTGTTAAAGACTAATACTCAGACATAGCTATAAGAAAATAAACTCCAAACAAAAGTTTTGGGTTTGTTTCATTTTGAAAACAACTCTGTTTTTTTTTTATTTCATTATTTATTTTTATCACCGGTGCTCGAGGTGTTCAAGGCCAGGTTGTTTGAGGCCTTGGGCAGCCTGATCTAGTGGGAAGTCCCTGCCCATGGCAAGGGACTTAGAAATAGATGATCTTTAAGGTCCCTTCCAACCCAAACTATTCTATGATTCTATGATTATCTTAAAGTGCTTTTAAACAGCATTACTTGGCAGCAATATGTGTCAGTGCAAAAGCCAGATTTCCTAGTACAGATTTTTGGATTAAGTCTTCTATGTTTGCCTTCCAACCATCTCTTCACCAGCTTCCTTTCTGTCAACTTTTCATCACTAAATAGCTTTCCACTGCAACAAAAGTTTCAAAAAAATGTTTCCTAACTGACAAAATAAATGAACTTTACTTTCTCCTCAAATTAACAATACACAAGTATAACTAATTGTTAGAAAAATGCAGAGATTTGGAAGTGTTCAGTAATAAAAGAGCATACTTATACTGTAGATAGCATAATAAAGCAGAAAAGCAGATTAAATACATTCAGTAAGTCTTTTCCCAAAAAAGAAAAGTCAATAGTATTATTCTTGCTACTGTCCATTATGATATCTACATAATTTTCAAATTGTTTATATTGTCATTGTGGTATTAAGAACTATACATTCACAGAAAACTGTATGCTATAGTACTTAATGATTATGGCAGTGAGAGACAAATTACATGAGTTTCACTATATTGTATCAACACATAACATCAAGTTCTTAGTTATATTTTAATATATTAATAGGTAATTTAGTATCACTTTTCTCCAGATACCTTTTGTTTATGTCTGTAAATTAAGTGACTTACCTTTAGTATTCTGAAAATGTTAGTCTTGAAAATAATTTATGAGTACTAAATTATTACATTTGCATGCCCTTAGGAGAGCTTTCTATTTATGCAGATATTTTTTTTTAAAAAGTAGTACTGCTTCTTACATCCAGTATTTTCTGAAAACAAAATAATGAGTTATTGTTATTGGATACTGAAGCACCAGTTCAAAACATTCACAACAAGCCATAGTTGAAGTTGCTGACTTTCAAGATATATACACCTTTTGCAGTCATACTCTAGCTTTCAAAGCTGATTTACAACTTTAATTTTACAAGGCAATGTTTTTCAATCTTATATCAAAGTATTAAAAGAATTTGCCAGGGACTGTTGGTCTATACCATATCTAAAGACAAAGAACTTAGGAAATAACGATCTCTGTTTGTCCCTAACAAGTCTGAATTTGGTAGATGAACACTGAGCTGTTGTCTTCCATAGGTGCCCAAGCCCACTGTGCCAAGCTGTACTTGGGAGCAGATACATTAACTGCTTCATGGAAGACCTAGGCACAGTGCCTGCAGCAGATGATGAAGGGAAGCAGGCACGTGTTTAAATGTAATAGTAATAGGGGATGCTAGATTAATACCTTGCCCAGCCTTGGCAGAATCAAGGCCATTTGTTCCCTCTACAGTTGTCCTGAATATCAGGTTAATTGAGGTGAAGTCATCTTTCCATTGAGGCTGAGCCCCACTTGGGAAGAAATGGGTAATGTAAGGAATCAAGATTCTTAGTTGTTAAAGCACTCAGAGTACCCTAGTCCTAATGGGCAGCACCTTTCTGTGCTTTTAATTTACAGATTATTTTGACACTAATATAATCCAAGTAGTAGTTATAGACTTGATGCAGATTACAGGGCTTGACTTTTGTAAGATAATGGTCC
The DNA here is from genome assembly GCA_033459285.1 of Clamator glandarius. Lineage (NCBI taxonomy): Eukaryota > Metazoa > Chordata > Aves > Cuculiformes > Cuculidae > Clamator > Clamator glandarius. Next base: position 4,281,676 of record JAUNZM010000105.1, read on the forward strand.
CTTCTAATCTTAAAATCTATGATATTTTGATGCCTTTCCATGAGACTTGTACTCCTAAAGTCCTAAAATTAAATTTTTTAAACAAGATGAAAATGTAGTATAATAAATCATGTTTTAATCTCACAACTCATCTTGCTGGGACTATACATGATTCAAATAGGTTTGAGATCAAAGAGTGGTTGCTGTTTTCTTCCTGCTTACTTGGAGTTTTAAATTGCAATGTAAATAATCTGAAATTGTGAAGGAGCTTTAGAAAATTTTTCCTGCAGTCAGCAAAAGCCCCATTTCTAATATGTTCCTTTTCGTGAAAGAAATGTGCACAGCAACTGGGATCGCACAGTGAATCTATCATTGCAAGACATTTTTTAGCTAATATTTATGTCCTTAAAAACTTCATGGAGTAATAAAATCTTATAAGGGTTCATTTTCCTGATGAAATATAGATGTTTATTCAGGTTTTGGAGAACTGTGATTTCCTCAGTATTATGTGTTTTTATTGATGAGGGGCAGGAAGGAAGACTTTATGTAAAAGATCTCATATGAAAAAATATGCTTTTTATTGGCTAAGAAGAAGCTACATTATATAGTTACATGTTTGCACATACAGCCTTCATGCTTTGAAACCTTGTTCCAGTGTCAGGTCTATAGTTACAAAAATCACAGTAAGTTGATGCTGTTTTCTTGCAAGGAACGAGCCCTATGGTATGGAAATAAGTTTGTTATCAATGTTTCACATAGGCTGTAAGCTTACATATAGCCCTTTTTGTAATTTATACTTTTTTGTGTATTGTATGCCATGATTATTACTGTAATCCAAATTCAAGCACGCTCATGTCCTCTAGCTGTGAAAGCATTTCTTCACATCCTGAACTGTCACTGAGACTACTAGTAGTTGTTATACACATCATTAAATGTTGTCAAGATTAGGACAATATTTTGGTTAAGGAATTAAAAGGTATCATTTTCATATGCTTACAAATATTCTTTTAGTGCAGAACATGCAGAGATGCATAAGATATTAGCAGAACATGTTTATGTAGTAACAGAGAGATTCCATGCTGAAATAGCTACCTTTCTTATCACAATCTGAATCAAAAAAATTAGTATTGATGACAAAGTAAATGTCATTTTGGAACACACAAAACCAGAATACCTGAAAGTCACAGATGGACTGAGGTATTCCGAAAATAATTGTAATAAATAAGTATATTTATTGTATATTCCAACTGCAACTGTTTATCTTGGTAGGTAAAAAGTATCTTAACAGTAGTCTATGCTAGTCCATTTACGTCAACATTCACATACGCACATCAGCATAGAGTCATAGAACCATATAATTGTGTAATGATTTGCGTTGGAAGGGACCTGGAAGATCATCCAGTTCCAACCCTCCTGCCTCAGACAGGGACACCTCTCACTAGACCAAGCTGCTCAAAATCACATCCAGCCTGGCCTTGAACAATTCCAGGGATGGGGAATCTATGACTTCTCTGGGCAGTTTGTTACAGTGCCTCACCACCCTCACTGTAAGGATTTTTTTCCTTATATGTGATCTAAATCTACTCTCTTTTCAGTTCAAAGTCATTACTCCTTGTCCTGTCATTACAAGCCCTTGGAAAAAGTCCCTCTCCAGCTTTCTTGTAAGCCCCTTTATGTAACGAAAGGCTGTTATAAGGTCTGCCCAGAGATTTCTTGAGGCTGAACAATCCTAACTTTCTCAGCCTGTCTTTATATGAGAGGTGCTTCAGCCCTCTGATCATGTTCATGGCTCTCCTCTGGACCCACTCCAACAGATCCATGGTCTTCCTTTGCTGAGGACTCCAGAGCTGGGTGCAGTACTCCAGATGTGTCTCACCAAAGCGGAGTAGAGGGTGAGAATCACCTTCCTCAACCTGCTTGGTCACACTTCTTTTTATGCAGTCCAGGATATGGTAGGCTTTCTGGGCTGAAAATGCATGTTGTTAACTCATGTCCAGCTTTTCAGGCACCAGTACCTCCCAAGTCCTTTTCAACAGGGTGTGTTCAATCCCACTGCCCATATCACCAACAAACTTATTAACATCTGTCCCAATACTTACTTCTGAGGAACATTAGTTGTCACTGGTCTCCATTTGGACATTGAGTGTGCAACTGTCCAGCCAATCCAAACCCCACTGAGTGATCCATCTGTCAAATCCATGTCTCTCCATTGAGAAGGATGTTGTGCAAGACACTGTCAGATGCTTTGAACAAGTCCAGGTAGATGACATTAGTTGCTCTTCCCTAGCCACCAGTGCTGTAAACCCTATCATGGAAGGACACCACATTTGTCAGGCATGATTTGCCATTAGTGAAGCCATGCTCACTGTCACAAATCACCTCCTTTTATCCCATGTTCCTTAGCATAGTTTCCAGGAGGATCCACTCTATGATCTTTCTGTGCACGGAGGTGAGACTGTCTGGCCTGTAGTTCCTTGAGTCTTCCTTGTTTCCTTTTTAAAAATGGGTGTTACGATTCCCTTTTTCTAGTCAGTGGGAATTTCATCAAACTGCCATGACATCTCAACTATGATGGACAGTGGTCTAGTAACTTCATCTGCTGGTATTCTCAGGACCTGTGGATGCATCCCACCAGGTTGCATGGACTTGTTCTCTGCACCTTCAAGTTCCTTAGGTGGTCTCAGAGCTCATCTTCTCCTAAAGTAGTGGTTCTTCATTCATCTAGTCCCTCCTTATTTCCTACTGAGACTTGGGCAGTGTGGCTAGAGCATATGAAGACTGAGACAAAAAATTAATTGAGTACTTCAGCCTTCTTCATACCCTCAGTAACCAGGTCTTCCATTTCCTTCCAGAGATCCTATTTTTCACTAGTCTTATCATAAACGTACCTGTAGAAGCTTTTCTTATTGCCCTTGGCATTCTAGCCAGATTTAATTCTATCAGGGCTTTAGCTTTCCTAACCGGATCCCTGTATTCCCCACAGGCTACCTGTCCATGCTTCCACCCTCTGTAGGCTCCCTTTTTGTGTCTGAGTTGGTCCAGAAACTCCTTGTTCATCCCTGCAGGCCTCCTGGCATTTTTACCTGACTTCCTCTATGTTCGGGTGCCATGCTCATAATGCAGAGTCTATCAGTGGACTTGTGCTTTCTCCAGGAGATGCTCTATAGGGATCTCTCAGAGTCAGGCAGGGAGCTGGTCTTCTGTTTGTTGAAGTTTATTGGCATTCTCTTTGAAGTCAGGAAGAGTTTGGCTGCCTTTGTCTGGAGGAGCATTCGAGTGCTACTTCTGCGTAACAGCAAGTGTGAGTTTTCCTTTCACTGGAAAACTGAGATGCTACTTCTGCAGCAGTTCTGTCCCCAGCTACCTAGTGCAAGATCAGAGCTGTGTTCAGGCTCAGAGTTATTGTGCCACATATTTCAGTGAGACTAATTATAGCTCCAATAAGCTGTTGGGGAATGCTCTTGTGATATCTCAGAATACAGTTCTGTACCATTCTCCTAAAGGAATTTTGTACCAAAGGTCTGATCTAGTTATAACTGAGCTTATTAAGTAAATCAGACAACATCAATGCTTTTCTTTTGTGAAAAACTGAAGGCAGCAGCCACACCTTCCCTTGGGTAGCAGTGCATCTCCTAAAGCCTCCATCCCAGAGAACAGGCAGTCAAGTGAAATCTTAACATGAATCACATGCTCTTGCAATTGGATTATTCATTGTAGGTGTAGTCACTGTACAGAATCTTGCCTTGCCTCCCACTTCTGCAAGACCAGATTTTGAAATGATAATAGTAGTATGTACATGTCAGAAATATTTTATCAGATATTTCAGATTCATGAGGAAATTTCATTTGTGGTAGTATTTCCTAACTGTTTAATACTTTAAAGCTTTTGATCTTTTTATTTCATACCAAGGTTCAGAAGAAGAATTAGTAAACTCATGTATGATTTAAAATATTAGTTCTGCAAACTTTCACATATCTCTACTAAAAGGAACAAAAGACAAAGCAAGATCAGTGACTCCTGTATTACATTTTTTATCTTGTTAAAGTCTTCACAATGAGGGTGGTGAGGCACTGGAACAGGTTTCCCAGAGAAGCTGGGGATGCTCCTTTCCTGGAAGTGTTCAAGGCCATGTTGGATGGGGCCTTGAGCAGCCTGGTCTAGTGGGAGGTGTCCCTGCTCATGACAGGGGAGTTAAAATTAGATGATCTTTAAGGTCCCTTCCAACCTAAATCATTCTATGATTCTACATTCTCTCACAGATCCAATTTTATTCACAGATTAGTAGGATCTGCCTAGACCTACTTACATAGAACTACCAATACATGTTTTCCTGTAAATTATGACCAACAATTTTGGATCAGCTACAAACTTTTACAATATAGGCATGACACTAAGAAAGATGTAGTCTTTGAAAAACTGTCATGAAATTCCCATTTAAATAGCAGTCTTATTTCCCTGTTGCTAACTGTGAAGTCACTACTCATAAACCAGTAGAAGTAAACAATCTGGTAAACAGTTTGTGTAAACAACTTATTTGCAAGAAAATATGTCTCTGGCAACACAGCTTCTTTAAGACAGAAATCTTTTCTGAAAATCTTGATGATGTATTTTTCTCACTAGAGTAGGACTCTTCAAGTACCTTTAAATCATGCACATTGAAGTACAGTAGTTTGAACATAACAGGAATTGTCTTCTAATTCATATAGTTCCAGCCATTTTCAAGAGTAGGTGAGGGAGAATTATAAATATTAAAGTATTTATTTTTAATATGTTTGCTAGCTTCTGTCTCCAATTGTCTTAATGCTTTCAATATCAGAGCTTACAGTCCTAATGCATGGAGGCATGCCTTTATTCCTTTGGTTTTGTGAAGAAGCTTCAGACAGAGATAGAAATTAAATATAGTTCATAGGTACTCTTAAGAAGACATGGTAAGACAACTTTCCTTTAAAAGGCTTCTGTTATTGTCATAATTCTTCAGGCACGGATTACTTTTCAGATTTTACATTCACAGACACACACCCATCCCCCCAAACCTAACTGCAGCTTTCCCACATTGTTATGAAGTTGCAGAGAAAAAAATGGTAGCAGAAATATAAAAGTATCTTGGGGTAACACTACCAACAGTCCACTGTCTCTCTGTCCTTCACCTTCCTCCCAGCTCATAGGAGTTCATTTTCACCTACTGCCTCAGGCATCTGTGCCACCTGTAGCCCTGCTCCCCTGGAAATTCTCCCCGAGATCCCCATTTTGACTGGAATCTCCTCTAGTGAGCCAGAAAGAAGTGTGAGAAAGCAATGCTGTCTCCTGGCTTTGTCCTATAGCAATTATCCCTGTTCTCTGCACCTGGGACACAACAACCCTTTGCACTGTGGTGCAAATTTTATACCTCTCTCTTCCTGCTTATTGGGTGTGTTTGAAAAAAAGAGCTTGGCATTGGAAAACCAAAGACAGCAACACAGCAATATGAGAAAGCCTTGGAAGTGTAGGGTCTAAATGTACACAGCTTTTTGCTTTACCAAAGGGAGCTCAATTTTGCAAAGTTTATGCAATGTAGGGCCTGTTAGGATAGACTTCAACTGTGACACTTGGCTCATTTCCATTGTTAGAGAAACAACCCTGATTCCAGCCTTGGGTAGCTAAGATTAGTTGCAGGATCACGTAAAGCATATTGTTTATACAAAAGTATAAAATCGGAGTTCAGTCTAAGTTAGAAAGTGACTGGGAGAAACTGAACATCAGGCAAGTGTTCGGTTTCTTGGCATGTGAACTGAGCCAGTGTAGAAGGCAATGCTTCCATTCGTGGTATTTATTTTTATTAGTTGCATAAATGGGAAATAGATCCCATTTAATTCTGTTTTTAAAACACTTAAGGTGGTTAAACTAAATATAGAGAATGCTTGATTATCTGCTTTTATGGCTGCTTGGTCAACAAGACAGTGATTTATTAGTCCATTTGCTCTTGCTTTTCTACTGCAGATTTGCAGAAATGGCTTTGGTTCTTAAGGGAGAGACGGAGGCTGGGTCAGAGTGCAGTAAGGATATCTACGGCCACTTGTCAGAACAGGGGCATATGCTGCAGCTGTGCTTGCTCCTCCCTTAGTCCTGTGTTTGAAGCACCATCTCTGCCAGGTCCATAGCTTCATAGGATTATGCTGTGGGACTGTCTTAGCTTGTTTCATTTTGCTCAGTAGGGGAGTAGACTTGTCATTTGGCAGAGTGGGTTCTCCTTGTCTTCTTTTACAGAGACATTGATTGAGTTCTGCATTACTTTCACTTCTTCACTTCTCCTTTTTCTATTTTTTTTCTGATCCAATTTGAAATACCGACATGCTGCCTTTGCAAATCTATAAAAATAAGTTGATAATTTCCATTCCATGATTCAGTTTTCACTATAGACACAATATACTCTCTTTCTTTCATTGACTGCAGTGTGAAGCAAACACATTTCATGTGTGTCTTTGTGTATCCTCTGAAGTGCTGTTGGTCATTATAAATTATTTCTTTGTTGTTTTGTTTGTCACACAAATACCAAAATACAGCAAAGAATAAATCTCTATAATTATTAGTAAAAATGTCTCCTTTCCAACCATAGTCTGAGTGGCACCAGAGATGTACAACTTACAAAGCTTCTTTTTAGTTTTTACTTTTATTTCTACTTCTGTTTTCATGGATTGCTTTTTGTATCCTTTTAATCTGTGTCCTTTTGAAGACAGCTGTGTTAAAATGCATAATTTAACAGGTTCATAATTGCTTTCATAATGGTAACTGCATTTCAGATATGACAGCTTTTTGTAAGCATCAAGCTTTATATTGATGTCCAGTTAGGATTTACAGTTAAACTATATAGTCATAATGTATTTCTTTCAAAGCATTAAGATACTGAAAATGAAAAACAAAGATTGCAAGTGTATTTTGTACTCTGGTGCACTATACAGCACTGCATACTCTTCACCCAATTTGTAACTCATTAACATGATAAGTATGTGCTTCTGCATGTATTTGTTCTTTTTCTCATATGTTTCCAACAAATTAAATTTCAGGAGATTTATTATTATAGTTCAATATTCCTCTTAACTATGGCATTTCCTTTTTAGTTTCTTTGTACAACTTTGAAATTAACCTAAAGACTCGTTTCATCGTGCAAATTTAGTTTTCTAATAAAAAACTAAAATGTGAAATGATACTATCAAACTAGCAAGCAACGTATTTTCTTTATGATGTTACACAACACTTTTGGCACTGACTTACCTGACACATTCATTGCTGCTACTGCAAGTATCTTTCAGATCAATTGCTAAGGCTGAGAAGTTAGGAGATTGTAACCAGAAAAAAACCCCAAACCATCACAGATTTTTTTTTTATGGATTTATTATATGGAGTTATTAAAAAAACCTCTAAAATAACATTCTAAAAGTAAATTTATAAATGACATGGAGTGTGGTTTCTCTGCAATTACCCCAAATTGGCCTACAGGCTGTAAATAGAAATGGAAAATAGAAATAGAAATAGAAAATGGAAAATAGAAATTAGAGCATATTAAAACTCTAATCCTTACTAGGTTGCAGCATGGCAAAGGCTATACACTCAGGAACTTATTTGACCGCACAGCTGATAGCAAAAACAAAAGAAATTTAAGTCACAGGAAATCATTTGTTTTTCTCATATGCACATCAGTCTTCATCTCCCATATTTTGTGAAGGTCAATGAGTCTGGCCTCCTCAAACCTTGTAACCTTTCAGACTTCAAAGTTCTTTCAGAATGAGTTTTTTAAGAAATTTTGCATGGTAGTATTTCTTGGAACAAATTTGTTCTACCTGTGAATCAAGTGCACTTTAAATTAAATTCCACCTCCTCCAGATAACCTTTTGACATTCTCTGTCTCTTTGCATTTATTCCTGTGCCTAATCCTTAAATTGTTAGTGTTGAGGTTGTTCAAAATAGGCTACAAATATCTTAGGGCGGGAACCTTGTCTAAATTTGTATTTGTAAAGCAACATCCCCATGCTCTGCACCTGGGGCTCTATATGGACAGTAAATGATCATGGATCTTCTTAGTGAATTACAGCTGTGTCTAAAACTCTTTTTCAGTGTACTCATTTGAAAAAAAAAACAACCAGGTTTTAAAGTTTACAGTAAAAGTTATGATTGGAACATAAATACTACTGACACTAAAGATATTTAAATACTATTTCTTTCATCAGTAATAAGTGGAATTCAAATTTAATAACTGCAAGTAGATGTCACTATTAATACTATTTATCTTTTAAAAGAATTTATTTTTCTAATTGTGTTACTACTACTATAAACTAAAGAGATATTGTCATAAAAATATCATCTTTTTAAGCATAATTTGAACTTCACAAGACAGGGAGATATTTAAATCAAGTATTTTGTCTGGGTTTACAGAAAAAAAACCCCAAACCCTACTGTTGTTGGTTGAATACCCTTATAACTCCACAAAATTTCAATGCAATTACTCTTGATTTGCAATATGCTGTAAGAAACAACTGTGTCACATTTTTCCCCAGGAAATCATTGCTCCAAAGATTGCCGTAGGCTGTATGAGCTTGCTAGGAATGTGCCACTATATACCTGCTTTATTCATATACACTTCCTTGGATCCATTATTGGCCACTAGGAGAGAAAGGAAACTGGAACAGCTGTGGTTTGATGTAGTATGGTTGCTTTTACAGCCTTAGATGTCTGTGGAGGACTTCAGCTCATCCTATAAGATGTAAAACAAGTAAAATTAAGGTAAACAATTAAGCGAGTAAAATGTTGTTTAATTCCTGATGTTTTGGCAAGAACCAACATGATTTAGAAGACTTGCTTCTATATACAAAAGTCTAGAGATACTCTTTCAGTCTTATCTGACCTGCTGCAGCAAACCTCATTGGATTTTATTCTGATCTCACTTACTTTGCAAATGAGAAGCAAACATCATAGAAATGAATGGAATGTCATAAAGCTGAATGTTAAATTAGAATTGACCCAATAAGACTGTTTAGAGGATTGTAACACAATTGACATCAAAGCCCCTCTATGATCTAAATGTAAAGATAAGTGGACTTGTTTTGAAACTTCCTTTGAAATTATAAATTGAAATAGCTCAAAATTTAGCTTTTTATTCTTACATCTAATTCAGGTTTTAATGCAACCAAATAAGTCCTATAAAGATCTGGAAAATTTGATTAAAAGTACAAATCTGGATTCAACATGCAAACACAGAAGGGAACCCAAGTTTCTCCAGTACTGCTAAATAGACCTCGTATTTCATGGGATTTACGAGATTGTACACGGTCTGGTAAAGTTTGGTGAACACCTGCTGTGAGCTGTAATCGGGGACAATGTGACTGCCAGAACTCATTTTCCAACTTGTCCTGAGGTCTTTTTTATGCTTCTATGTGCCCCACCTACAAATGTGCTTAACTATAAGGCTAGGACTTCTGAGTGACGTTCAGTCAGCATTTTCACACGATTAGCTTGCCAATTAAAAATGGGCTTGGTACTGAGTTAGAAGTTAACTTAGATACTCCTAGCTTGGGCAGAGAGTTGCTTTCAGGCAGGGTGAGGCCAAGTCTGATTTTGTAGGAGATGTCACACCTGCTTGGAGAGAGACGCCATGACTCGCTGGAGAACTGGTGTAGCCTTCAGAACACTCACTCCATTTGGCCTTTTCCTCTGGATCATAGCCAGAGACAAAAGCACTCTTGTGAGATAGCAATGTGACTTCCATCCAGTGAGTGGCTACAACTTGGCTTAGCACCTTTTCTTTGTTTACTGTGGTTTCTTTCACATATTCTTTATTACTATTGTAGTTTGGCATACTTTACTACATATGATGTTTCCAGAAAATAATATTTTCCATCATCAGTTTAAATTCTTTAAAATAATTACTCTGGACATAGCCTATTTACATGCTTTTCCACTGTAAGAGGAAAAACAATGCGTGTCTGGAATTTAACGACCGCAAAGTGCAAGAAAGATTTACAATGATTTAAGTATATTAATAATATATATTTTATACTAAGAGAGATGACAGAAAATACCAAATAGATGCCTTTTCTTAAGTGATGTACAGATAGAAAAAACCCATTGTTTATCTTTGGAAGTGTACCTGCAGGGTTCTTTTTTGAGAGGAAAAATCTTACCTAGGAGATAAAAAACATGAAAATATCTGGAAAATAATAAATACTTAAGATTAGGTCCTGCACATCAAAAATGAACACTTCAGTCTGTAAACAAATTGGTTATTCAGTGTATCTAGTTTTACATATGTATGTGATGTTATTGTGAAAATAATTGTGATAATTGTAAATGCAAACTGGCTGGCTGTCATTTACACATGTTGTGTCTGATATTTGGGTTATGTATTTACACATCACCATGTGAGATATTGTGATATAAGGGCTTGCCTTCCTTTTCACTTCCCCATGTAATAAACATGAAAATGTTTGGATAATCAGAAAACAGAGCATGATTATTTTAAACAATTACAGCAATTACTTTTGGTCTGAACTAATATTCTGTATTAGTCTGAATAATAATGAAGAAAATTGTATTTCCCTATCACTGTCCAAATCAAATAGCAATACAAGTTCTTCCAGTGGTATTTGTGTAGATATTGCTCGTCAACACCTCCTACTCTTTGTGATCATTTCAAGTGCCTCATCTTCTGTACAAGATGAAACTTGTTTAATTTACATTTTCCCTTTTCAAAGCAATAAGTAATAAAAGACAGAAACTCTCTGAGACCTCGATTTTTCATGTTTCCTGTCACTGTAATTCATGCTCTCTTACTTAAGTTAGACATAAAAAGCATATTTGCCAAAGGAAATAAATTACACTGAATAAACTCCCTGCAGATTTGTCTTTGACCATCTCACTACCTTTGGTTTGTTTAGCAACATGCTCCAGAGCTTTTCAGTGAAGGTATTCTGGTTTTCATGGAGCTATAGCATTTTCTGCATTATTGATTCCTATGTAATATAAAAAAATTAATAATATTAATAAGAGTCAAATGTCAGCAGACATATGCTAGTAGCTATTCCAATCAGTAATTTTATTATTTTCATGGCCTTATTTTTTTTCTCCAGTAATTACATGTTGTTAGTCTTAATCAAACTGAGAAAAAGGTCCATACCACTGAGCCTTAAATTACCTCTGTGGCTCCTAGGGGAAATTATTTATCTTTTATTTAACTGGAATTTTCATTTTGCATATCCTGCCTGAAACTTTTGCCGTATTTGCCATTTTAAAATAATGCAGATAATTCATAGAGTCACAAGGCCAATAGCAGCAGAAATATTCAGTGTCAAATCATACAGATTAACTCGTGTAGCTAGAAACAAAAATTAAAAAGTACATGTGAACCTGCTGTGAGGAGGCAGGCTTCCTGCATACCAGACTTCTCAACTATGAAGTTCATATGATGATTTATGCAAAAACAAGGTCCTGTAGTTTGTTTTTTTTATTGATAATGAAATTTGGGGGGTGAATTATGTCTATTCATTACATTAACTCTGTCCACCAGTGAAAAACAGAAACCAAATGCAGTACATCAAGTGCAAGCTCTTTATCTGGCGTCTGTTGGAAGGTGTTTCTGAAGTGAGTGATGCTGTGCATGGAGTGTCACTGAGCATAAACATTTTACCAGCCTTCTTCAGCACAGCAGGATTCACAATCCCTTCGTGCAGCACCTTTCTACTTCTGTCAGTGTTTGTGATGCTGTATTTCTTCAGTCAATCTCACTCTACAAAATAAATTCACTGACCACTATCAATCATCTGTGTTCCATTTGTATATCCAATAATGCATCAATGGTTGTGATGGCTTGAATATTTTATTGGTTTGCAAGACTATGCAATGGTGTCTCAGAGACATATCCTGATTAGGTATGATACTTGAATTGCCTCATACTTCAATGTTTTTAGTTTTAAAACTCCTACAATAAGACTCTTGATCTTGTAAACTATCGTTTTCTGGCTACAGGCCACTAGCTCACTCCAAAGTAGCACCTTCCAAGTACTCCCTTCGTGTATAAAAAGTGTCTTTTTAAGATTATACAAACTTGAATACTAACTTCTGGTTTGAAAATATATTACTGTGTCTGCAAATGAATGATGATGGGAGGAAACTGCAGGATCACAGTGTTGTATTTTCAATGATAACATCACAGAATCACAGAATGACCTGAATTGGAAGGGGCTTACAAGCATCATCGAGTCCAGCTCCTATCCCCACATAGGACAACCCCAGAATTTACACCGTGTGTCTAAGTGCATTCTCCAAATGCTTCTTGAATATTGTTTGGCATCATGACTGCTTCCCAGGGGAGCCTGTTCCAGTGCTTTGCCACCCTTTGAAGAACCTTTTCCTAATATCCAGCCTACACCACCCCTGGCACATCTTCCTGCCATTCCCTCAGGTTTTATCATTGGTCACCAGAAAGAAGAGAGCAGCTCCTCCTCCTTCCTTGTGAGGAAGCAGTAAATTGCTATGAGGTCCTCTGCTCCAGGCTGAACAGACCAAGTGACTTCAGCTGCTCCTCCTACAACTTCCCCTTTAGATGGGAAGCAGCTTGATGTACTTTTTATACTGTGGTGCCCAAAACCATACACAGTACTTGAGGTGGGGCCTCACCAACGCAGAGTAGAGTGGGATAATCATCTAATCACCTCCCTCAACTGGCTAGCAATGCCATGCTTGATGCACCCTAGGACACAGCTGGCCCTCTTGGTTGCCAGGGCACACCATTGTTTCATGTTCAACTTGCCATTGACCGGAACCTCCAGATCCCTTTGCCACAGGGTTTTCTCTCCAGCCTCTTGTTCCTTAGTTTATGTGTACATCTAGGGTTGTCGTGTCCCAGGTGCAAAGCCCAACACTTGCTCTTGTTAAACTTCACGTGGTTCATGATTGCCCAGCTCTCCTCAGGGCCTCTTTGCCCTCAACAGTGTCAACAGATCCCCCCAGTTTTGTGTCATCAGCAAACTTGGTTAGTAAACCTTTAAGTCCTGCAACCAGGTCATTTATGAAGATATTACAATGTAATGGCCCTAAGATGGATCCCTGTGGAATCCCACCAGTGACTGGTCACCAGCCCAATGTAATCCCATTCACTATGACCCTTTGGGCCCAACCAATCAGCCAATTGTTCACCCATCACATTATGTGCTTATCCAGCTGTATGCTGGGCATTTTGTTTAGGAGAACACTGTGAGAGACAGTATTAAAGGCCTTTCTAAAAGGCACAACATTTGCCAGCTTCCAGTCAACTGGTACCTCTCCAGATTCCTAAAGGCATTGAAAAATCATTGAGAGAGGTCTTGTTATGACATCAGCCAGCTCTTTAAGTACTCTTGGATAAATCCTATCAGGCCTTGTCAACTTATAGGGATCCAGCTGGTGCAGCAAATCCTACGCAAGTTCGGGGTTGATTAGGAGTTTATCATTTGCAGTTTTGGCCCAGGGCTCTGGGGTGATGGTAGGGAGTCAGGGGCAAGTCCGTCAATATTGGAAGCAGAGGCAAAAAAAGGCATTAAATGTCTCTGCTTTGTCTGTATCCCTGTTTATGAGATGTCCATGCTTATCAAATAATGGGCCAATGTTATTTTGGCCTGCCTTTTGTTGTTAACGTATTTTTAAAAGCCTTTTTTATTATCTTTCACAATGCTGGCCAGCTTCAACTTTAATCAAGCTTTGGCCATGCAAATCTCTGCCCTACAGCAGTGAACAGCATCACTGTAGTCATCCCATGTCACCTGTCCTTGTTTCCGCAGGCCATACATCATCTTTTTATGCCTTATTTCAAATAGAAGATCCCTGCTCAGCCAGGCAGGCTTTCTGCCTCATTTGACTTCTTCTGCTTGACTTCCACCATTTGGGAATTGCCTGATCTGTGCTCTTAGGAGGTTGTACTTAAAAAATGGCCAGCGCAAACAGACCCCAGCCCCTTCAAAAGCTTTTTCCCAGGGGATCTTACTAAGCAGTTCCCTGAGCAACCTGAAGTCTGCTTTCCTCATACCTAGAGTTGAGGTCTTGCTGTCAGTTTTCCTTCTGTAACCATAGATATTAAATGTGACTGCTTCGTGGTTGTCGTGACCAAGGCAGGCAGACTGTAATCACCAATTCACCCACGAGACCTTCTCTGTTCACTAGCAAAAAATCAAGGAAAGTACCTAATAGGTGCACATAGCTTAATAGAACTATTGAATTCTTTTTGTAAGAAGCATAGAGTGCTAGGGATTTAATAAGTACTTAGTATCTGCTTGACCTTCAAAAGGCTGACACATTCAAGAAAATCTTTGTCCTTATTATCTCCCATCTGACTAAATGGCAATAAAATGATCAGCCTGGAGATGACTTTCATAATATAAGGCTATAAAAGACTTCTACAGTGTCACTGAGTCCAGCTTCTTGTTGTTGTAAGCAAAACGTCAGAGATGTCCCTTCCCCAAAGTTATCAAGCTCCCATCTCCTAATAATTAGATGTGTTGTTCCCTGTCCTTTAATTACAACCTAAGTGACACTACAGAAAACTGATTCCTTCTTTGTTTACATTGCTTTAAGTCATTGAAAAGTAGTACACCTTTGGGTGGAACATGCAGAGGTTCCTCTGCTTCAGTTACCGTAGTAAACCTTTCCTATTACTTACTATAAAAAAAAATAGTTTAAGTGTCTTATTAAAAGACCATAGGATTTCTGCTATAATTTGTGGAAATGGCGTATGCTCACCAATTAAAATATTTTTCTAATGGGATGCTGATTCATTGTAACATGGCTTTGTAAAGAAATACAAACAAGAAGAGAAAACAATGCCTTTTAATTCTTAACATTAAATAATTTCTTCACAAATCACTGAAGCTTTTTACAAGCTAAAGCCAGAAAATGACCCCAAATGTAAAATAATCACCTTTAAGGGGAGACTGACTTTCCAGGTGAGAGGAAGGTGTTGCTCAGAGGATCTCTGTCACACAGATAGGTATGACAATTCTTGAAGACCTTCAGTCCTCCTGGGCTAACATTAGGGGAAAGCAAGATTTAGGGTATACACGCAATTTTTGTTTGTCCATTCGGTTTTCCTCTAAAAATGTGGTTTCTGACTGTGAGGTTGAATACAGGTTTGAACTTAAGAAATTGTCAGTTCTGTGAGGAAAGAAGTGTTTCCAGCTTCAGTGATTCTGGCTTGGTAAATGTGTTATATATAAACAACTCGACTGGCCTGGAGTAGCAGACTTGCAGTTTTGACTGTGTGATGGAAGTGGCATAAAGCCTGACAACAGTGAGATGCCTCAAAGTGACCAAAAGGGGACAGAAGTAAAGCTTTCCCAGTTATGGCTTCTAGATTTGGTGCTATTTCAGGGATCCTTCTAAAATAGGAATCCAGTAATCTGGCTTGTCTTTCAGTGATTATAACTTTGTTTTGAATTTCCATTTTCCTTTTCTCTTTATCTTAGCCGAATCTGAGGTGGAGGAGGGGTTTCATCCCAGTGTTAGCTTTTTATATAATCTGCCATTTATTCCTCATTTTAAACTTTCAGGCAGATTTCATCACCAATCGTCCTACTTTCCAAAGTTATCTTCCCAGATCTTTCTTGCTGTTTTCCTTTCTCTCAACAACATTCTACATCTCCCGTTTCCACAGTATGTTAAACTCAGGCTCCTTCAGTGCTAACAGGATTTGCCCATCTGTTTGCAGGTCTGCTTCTCTTCACCTCCCATTCTGTGCACTTACTCTGCTTCACTTAATCATCTATCTCCTAACCGGTCACTTTGTCTCTTTATGCCACCTATTACTGGAAGGATGTCTTACTTTTTTTCATCAAATCTTCCCTGCAGAGAGCAAGGTCAATCTCTGCCTTCAGATGATTCTTTCATCTTATCTTTTCCCCCTGTCCCAAGAATCACTAATTTCTCATTAACTAGTGTTTTGGCTGGTCTGACGTTTTTAGAACAGTGAAACATTCTTCTTGACTGAAAAAGAGACTTTGATGCGGAAATTTTTGGTAAGAGGATTTTTTCATGGACAATATACTTAACAAAAAATCAGAGATTGCTTTGTTACTCGGGTTTATTTTGATGAAAGAAGTTTTTTCTGCTTTAATTTTTGATGCAGTGCACTGTATTACAGGTGGTCTGTTGGGGTTTTTTCCTTTTATTTTGACATGATGAAAAACTACAGAAAATGGCAGTGTAATATAGAAAAAATAATTTTATCACAAAATGTTGCTAATTAGGGGGTTTTGTTTGTTTGTTTATTTTCACAGGCAGTGGAATACCCCCATCAGGTGGAACTGTATATTAATCCATCACTCTGTGTCAGTTATAAAGGTTTTTTGGTGAGGCTAAAACAAAGGCTATTCTCTGAGCTGCCAGAACAAAATCAGGAAATAAAACCGTTGCTAGATGCATGTATTAGTTGCAAAGCAAACTACCTGGTTCTCAGAGATTTTTTCCTTCTATAATGAGAGTTGCTGATGTAAAGGTCTGCATATGAATTGAAGTAGGTCGCAGCCTTCAAAATAAAGATACTCAGAAGTCTGCTGTTACTTTTTGATTCTCTTGCTTGTTAATATATGCTATTCTGTTGTAAACAGACTGGGTTTAAGTCTTAGGTTTTTTATAGTTGGATAACATGAGAAAATTACTAGGAAAGAAAAGACACTCAGTACCAAAACGCTATTTCTTCAGGCAGTGAAGAGCTCTTGCCTTCCAGTGCCTCCCAAAGAGTTTTAGACATGGTCTTGTCACACTTATTGCTCTCTGGAGCAGTCAGGGGTCTGATTAGTCTAGTTAGATTTCTTTGATACTTCCTACTGGGTCATTTGGAGAACAAAGCTATGTGGTCCAATGCCAGAAGTGATGCCAGGAAAGGAACTGCTTGATTCCATAACAATGTGTTGGAAAGCACACCTGACATCGTTTCATGTATTCCATTACTATTGAATAGTCCTTGTCTGTTTTCTATTCTAGATTTCTAGTCACTGTTACTGAGACAAATACTTCCATCTTCCTCAGGGAATGAAAAGGAGGCATAAGCCCTGTGCTTTTGTTTATGCAAAAGTGTCATAACTTTTCCATTGACATCTGTATGTTTTGCTGGCTGGATTCACATGACCTTTATAGATTTGCTTAGTGTGGCAGAAAACCCATAGCAATAACCCACTTACACTACTCAGAAAATGCCCATATAGTACCTACCCTTTTCCATCCCAAATCTCCTGGAAAAATATGAAATCATCAGATCAGGAGAAGATGTTAACCATGAGTTTAAAAGTGCTATCAATTTTGCAATCTTTCTGAGCTCTCCAGTTTTCCACTTAGAACTGAAGGATTTTTTCACCTGCCAGATAAGTAAAGGGGATTCACCAGAAATGAATACTTCTTCATAGAGTGTTTCATTGAGGTCTTTAACTGGCATATCCAAATATTCAGTATTTTATGATAAAAGTGTCAATAACTGTCTTACTTCATGATTTAGACCTTGCTCAATTACTGAGTACATTTCCCTAGATTTTCAAGGAAGGTAATGATGTAAAAGAGGTCCATATGAAAGTTAATAATACTACCTGCATTACAGGTCAAATTCTGCAGCCTATAATTGTCTCCCTTTCCAGACTTCATTACATACTTTGTGCATTTTCTTTCATTTTTAAATAGATAGGTGTATGATTATAAGTAGATAATTACTTCTAAATATATTTTAGCACTTAATTTAATTGAGGACAACAGATAATCTTGAGTTCTGGTTTGAGCTAAAGCAGAAAAGCTATTGTTTATATTTGTTCCTACGGAAGAGAAGGATATCCTCAAGTTGGTGAAATGCTGTGAGTCAAAGGGACAAAAAGGGTCACATTTGCAGAGACAAGCAGACAGGACAGATGGCCCATAACCAACCAAAAGAGTATTCCTTTCCATATACATCATACTAAGTATAAAGCTGAGGGATCACAAGGGCCAAGCTCTCATCTTTGATGACCAGCATCTAGTGAGGACTTTGTCTGTCCTTTTGCCCCAGTCCCAGATCCTTGGATTGCTGAAGCTAGTTCTTGAGTCTAGCTCCCATCTGCCACTCAGTCCAGTCTGGGACCTTTCCCTGTGCCTCCTCTGCAGCATCACTGGTGGCGTATAGTCAGTGGAGGGAGGGAGTTAGTTGATTTTGTGTATTTGTGTGTGCGTGTATGTGTATATATATATATATATATATATAATTATTTTCCTTAGTATTATTACTGTTTCATTAAAGCTGTTCTAGTTCTAGTTTCTAGCATATAAGTCTCTTTTTCATTTCTCTTTCCCCTTCCCTCAGGGTCAAGGGGCAGGATTCGGATCACAATTATTTGTGTTTAACTGCCAATCAAGTCAGGAGATGGGCCTGAACCATGGTATCCTGTCATGTGCTTTTACAGCAGTGTTAAAATCTTTTAAATATTCTGTACCATAATGGAAGACTTTGAAAAAATATAAATGTGCATTTAAGCTACAAATATTTGGACTAGTATGTTATGTCTTCTTCAGTTTTAAAGTGCAGATCACACTATATGAATTCATATTATATTTATATTCTGACAAATTCACTACAATGTTCTTTGGGAACTAATCTTGAGACAAAAGTTTACAGTTTTGGGGTATGTACACAAAAAGTACAGATGGACTACATAAATATTCATGATGGTCAATTAATAAACAAAGAACATAAGGATAGCTGTGCTTGTTCAGACTACGGTGATAGATAAAACACAATACCAAGTAAAAAATTATAAAAACAAGGCAAATGAGTAGTTTTACTTCTCCCAAGCATTGCAACAAATTGATTATTTGCAGCTTGGGGAGTTCATGAGCACTGTGTATTCTGTGACCCTATAGTTATTTTTCCCATGAACTTTTCCAGCTTGTCTTTCAACCTGTGCAAACATTAACTTCCACAAAACCTTTTCTCAAGTAGTTCTTAGCCTTAATACATGCTGCATGAAAAAAACACACCTCATTTTTGTTTTGAACCAACCATGTATACGTTCATCTGATGTCATTTCTGCTATTGAATGAGACAATGGACAACTGATGCCTATTCATCCGTCCCACGACACTCCCCATTTTTTATGACTTTATCATTTATCCCCTCAATTGTCTGTTTTCCAAGCTGAAGTTTCAAAGCCTATGTAATTGTTCCTTCCATGGAAGTCATTCATTCCTTTGATCATCTTTATTGCTCTTCTCTGGATTTGCTACAGCTCTTCCATATCCTTTTTTTAAGATGGAGGATCAGGACTTCACAGAATATTCATTATGTAGGGACAAAGCAGGTCCCTGATTATCAGAAGAAATATTTCTCAAATAATTCTAGTGTTTACATTTATTAAAACGTTTAATTCTCTCAATTTCCTATTACAAGTCAGGATTTGAAATTTAAGATTGACTAATGAATACTGCTTTTGGCATAGCAAGTTCAAGTTTGATTTTAAGTGGTACAGCTCCAGGCAAGCATACATTTGCAAGCTGAGTTTGACTGTGTTGAAACCAGACAATACAGATCCAGTTCTACCTCTGAATGTTTAGATAATAATGATTCATGCTAATATAGGCTGTCTACAACAGTTCAACTCCAGCCACTAAAGAATTTATTGTAAAATACATTAAACATAGATACAAATGAGTCATGGATGTTAATAGACCAGGGCAGTCCAATATACTAACAAGCAGTGCAAGTGAGATGTGTCTTCCTAAAGATGTGCATGCTCTGGTGACAGCCCAGGTGGGACCACTTGTCATATGGTATAAAAGTGCAATGCATAGAGCAAAAGAGCATGCCCTGAAAAAAGAACATGAACTCTGTCCTTTTCTCATATTCTGCTGCAGTTAGTCAGAGAAGTTGTTCAGTAGAATTTCATCCCAGACATCTGATTGACCATTTATTAATGCAGAGAGGTGATAAATTGGCCTGAATTGTTCTTTCTGTATGGAAGTGATGGGAGAATTTGGCTCTATTTTTTTAATGAACTTACCATAATTCTATTAGTATTATAACTTACAGGTGTAGTTTATCTTTTTTTGGTGCAATAATTGTAATTCTGTTTCATTTTTTTTTTTATTTAAGGAACAGATATTTCTTCTGTAAGTTACAATATTCTTTTAAAATTAAATGTTTCATTAAGTTTTTCTAAACATAGTATTTTAACCAATTTAGTCAATTCATTGTTGATCATAATATCGCATGACCTACTTAGCAGTACAGAGAAGGTTTGACAGATAGGCGTGTCTGTCGTGGATAAAACCAACAGCTGCTTATATTTTACAGTAGTGTTTTTACTTTAGGCATTATTGTGTTTCTTGGATTCATTACTGGATTAGTTTGCAAAATTAGGGCTATGGCAATTTTTTTTTTTACTATTTTCCTTTAAATATGCTTTAGTTATAGTTCCATAAGAAGCTTAAAAATTCCTTCAAGTAGTCCAAAATAAATAAATATTTATTTAGCATACATTGCTTTCTATGCATTATTTAGAAAATTAAAGCAATGAGGAAAAAACATTTATTGGTTCAACATTACGACTGAAAATTTGACTAACATAATGCAAAGGCTCTTGATGTTCACATTTCCTGTCATCATATGAATTTCTCATTTGGAGTATCCATGTCTTTTGTCACACTGCTGTGACAACTAATATAATTCTCCCAACCTGTGCATTTGATAAGAAATACATTAATTAAACAATACAACAAAAGCTTGAATTTCATTATTTCAGACCTGTGAATTAACCAGACACAACAATCTCAGTATGAGAAACCATATACTGTGCCTGTGAAAGCTTTACCAAGCTGGCACATTTCTTCAAAAATATCTAGAGTCAACTAAGAAGTTTTCTTAAAATTAAAAGTAAATTAAAAATTACTGAAAGACACTTCATTCTAAAACTCCAGAAATATTGTCACTTATGATTTTTTAAATGCGTGATAGAGATTTATAGGCCTTATATGCCATAGTTTCTTTCTTGCTGAACAGGTTTGCATTGCCATGACTACTCCACCCATGCACTTATGAAAGATTAGCAATGAAAAGAATTTTTGAAAAATATAAGCTAGGAATGAGTTAGTACGTGTATGTCACACATGTCTGCTTTGCTTTGGGAGGAAGCAGTGGAAAAAACTCTGTACTGAATCAGAAAAGAAAAAAAAAATCTAGTGATTTTTTTTTCCCATGCACTTTGAGAGTAGGGTTAGTGTTATACAAGAGTTTAGTAGCCGCATTGCACTCCTCTCGGGTAAGTCTCGCCTTCCAAGACAGACATAAATTTGACTAAATGGAGTCAAGATTATGTTTACTTCCCAACTCACATACAAGTTGCTTCTGTTCAGAGAAACGTAAATAACACTTCAGTAAGAGGAGCTGCTGAATACATTGCAAGCAGATTTCTCAAGATAATGGGAATCAGGCTGGAAGAGCCTGTGATAAAGCAGGACCTATGCAGAGGGTTGTTCACAGCCCCCCTGCAAGGGAGGCCAAAAGGCTGAGTGAGCCTTTACTCAGCACATGTGACTTGACAGGTCTGGACAAGCTGTAAATGAATCCTTTGAAACAGTAATTCCTTGTTAAGGAATAAACAAGTGATAGAGCATGGGACATGCCATGCTGACATCACATATCTTTTCCTTGCAACCAGTTCACTGCAGTGCAGCCCAGGAAAGGGCAAACTACTATCCAGTTTTATCTAGTTGCGCATCTGCGTATAGTACAAGGCCCATCAGGATCTTTACAATTGAATCTGTAGCACAAAAGTAGAGCAATAATTATATAATATTGAACAAAGGGCTGAATGCCAGAGTTATATTTCACGCAGTACAGCTACGATCATTCAGTAGCAGGAATATGACTGTGACAGAAGAATAGAAAAGATGAGCTGAAATGGGGCAATAGGAAAGCTTCTTCAAAGGTCTGTAACCTGAAGTGTAGACCCCATGTTTACAGGTCCCTGTTCTGTATCACAGCCAAGGTGACAGCACCGTGATATCTACTGGAAGTAAACCAGAGCTGATCAGGTTCTTGAACTGTTCTTTCCCGTGAAGCTAGCCTGTGGAAATCTGAATTTTTTTATCAAGATTTAATGACTTAATTATGACTTTTAATTATAAAATTAAAATATTACTCCATAAAATATTTACCTTTATTGTCCCTTTATGTTTTCCTCCAACTATTACACTACAGTCATTGATGATCACCTCTAACTCTATTACTTTTCCAAGAAGGGATCATTTCGGGTAACAGCAAAGATTCCTGTAGTGAGCAATCACAACAAGTTATATGAAACTAAATAGAAGACCTTTCTTGCCCTCTGGTTGATATAAATAGTGCACAATCTGTAATAAAGTTTTTAGTCAAATGAGGCTCCACAAGACCTCTCATTAGAAAGGAGTGCTTGATGAGTGAAACTAATTTGCTCTTTCATTACTTTGTGATCTGTGTTGGCTAAATCCTCAAGACTCCATAAGCCCGTAAGCCCTCTGTCCTGCTCTTTTATTCATAGTCTCCATTAAAGTACCTCCCACCTCAAGACAGGCTCCATCAGTGAAGAACCCTGGCCAGCATGATGCTGGGACTTATTCTGCACCACTTCAGTCAGTTTGGGTTTGGCAGCTGACTTCAGCAGAGTTAGGAACAGTTCCTAACCACTAGGAGAAATATGCTACATGTAACAAAAGTTGCATGGAGGGTGCTAAAGGTACTTTTGAAGCCATTTTGCCAGCAACTGACCACACAGTCCTTAAATTCAGTGCTGTATATTCCTGTAGTGCATAGGGACAAAGCTTAAGGTTTTATGTGAGGATACTGAAGAAACCAGGAGCAACCTTAACTGACTACTTGGTAGTATTCAGGAGAGAAACTCAGTGGTTAATCCACGACTGTATGAGGATTAGGAAGCCATGTATTTGCTCTTTGCATCTCCTGTTCAATTTAGACTTCTAAATTAATCCTTTCTCATATAATGGGGGAAGATAGAGTTTAATCCAGGCATCTCTAGTACTCAGGCTGTAGTACTTACTCGGTTTATGAATGCACTTAAATTCATCTTCTGCCTCATTTCTGCACTACTTACAGGAGTGTCCAGGGTTACTAGGTATCAGCCATCAGCAGAGAGAAGTTAAGAATGGTTCTCCAGGACCTGTTGGCTTTCCCATTAGGCTGGGGGTTCAAAGCCTCAGCTTTGGATCCCCATTCCAAGGAGAGGAGGGTGCTGGCCTCTTCTCCCAAGTGACAGGGGACAGGACGAGAGGGAATGGCCTCAAGCTCCGCCAGGGGAGATTTAGGCTTGAGATAAGGAAAAAAATTTTCACAGAAAGGGTGGTTAGGCATTGGAACAGTCTGCCCAGGGAGATGGTTGAGTCACCATCCCTGGAGGTGTTTAAGGTTAGGGTGGATGAGGTACTTAGGGGCATGATTTAGGGATTGGTGGGAATGGTTGGACTCGACGACCTGGTGGGTCTTTTCCAACCTGGTTATTCTGTGATTCTGTAATATATTTAATGTTTTTGGGTAACTGAAGACTACCTATTACTTCTCCAAATCTGTATTTTATGCACCAAGCAATCTCTTACAGTGACCCCAAATAGGAAATCGCAGAATCAACTCGGGTTTTTTCAGGGTTGGATCTTGTCCTGATATCTTGACTTTGCATACTCAGAATAGATTTCCTAAGATTCCAATGACAAAGGAAGGGGTGCAAACGACTTTTCATCACATATATCACTAGATTTGAAACACCCCAGGCTGAATACTTTAAAAATATTGATCTGTGTATGATCATTTATTTTTACTAAATGATTTCCAGTGCCCTATGACTATCAAGACTCTTGCGCTGTTGCTGCTGCTTCACAAACTGCTAGATAAACACAGACCTCAGCAGGAGGACTTACAGCATAACCAGAGCCACAGTGTGGCTAAACAATGTGAGGGAAAGAAAGTAATAGCACAGCTACACTGTTTCTGCTGTTAGAGTTAGTACATTGGGCCCAGTGGAAGGCAATGAACAAGAGAAGGGGAAGAATGGTGACAATTAAAAAACTAGGTCTATAATTGTACTGCTAGTTATCTTGTAGCTCACTATGACCCAGTACTTTTAAGAGATTCGAAACCTCTGAATCTACTTTTGGTTTGTATTCCATCATGTCTTTATGAGCATGTAGACCTGTCCGTAGGGGAAAACTCTGTGCTGATTACAGCTCATGTGTCAGCTGAGACACTGTCCAGGACTTCTGAAATTGCTGCCTAAATTTTAGGAAGCTCCGTTTGGAGAGAAGATTACTCCAACGTGTCTCCCCATACTTCTGGAAAAGCTCAGGCCTGCCTTTATAAATTCATATAAACAGAACCTATGGAAATAGGTGCATTTTAAACCTTTTTCCCTCTAGTGCATGATGTAATGAATGCCACTAGGAGGATGGATTTGTCTACATTGAAACTTAGATTTGACCCTAAAGGGCAGCTTTCACTTGGGCCAAGCCACGTGAACTGCCTTTTTGAGTCTCTGTCTTATCTAGAAATCAGTCTCATCTCCTCTTCTCAAATTTCCTCCTCATGGAAAATAGAAACAGAAGTGAGCGTATGTGTAGAAGGGAAGGAAGTGAGTAAGTCTGGGATAGAAACTAATGGATTACTGAGGGTGGATTTCCTATGTTTTAGGCAATGATTTCTGAGCACTGCAAGATACAGCTGAGCAGGGACAACAAACACTGGAATTCATAAGTGCTTCTAAGTTTAGATTGGATGTTATTACAGTGAGAGGGAAGAGAACAAGCAAATATCTTTTTATTAATGTAGTTATACATTAGAAGTCTATGGGAATTGATCAAAAGAGTCAGTAAAACTTTTTTCTGGTAATATGAAATAGTAGAATCATAGAATCATGGAATCATAGAATCACCATAGCAACAAGTTGCATCAAGGAAGGCTTAGACTGGATATTAGGAAAAAGTTCTTTACTGAAAGAGGGGTCAAGTATTGAAGCAGCTTGCCCAGGGAAGTGGTGGAGCCACCATCATTGCAGATGTACAAAAAAGTATAGACATGATACTTCAGGACATGGTTTAGTAGGTATAATTGAGTTGGGCTGATGGTTGCAGTTGATGCTTTTAGAGGTCGTTCCCAACCTTAATGATTCTATGGGTTTCCTTAGGCAGAATTTTTTTTCTGTCCCGTCCTCTTTCTGTCTGTTGATGAATCACTTCCCAATAGTTTCAAACATCTAGAAATATTAAGTACTATTTAGTCTGGTTTTATGGTCAGCTTTCTTTCAGCTGACTCTGGAATCAGTGTGCTTGGTATTAATGATTTTAGATAAAGAAAGTTGCATACTAGATATACCGGCAAGTTACTTACAGCTACAGCCAGAGAAGGATGTAGGGAAATCATTGATACTGTAGGTATATGTGCAGAATCTCCAATGCCTTTGTCACTTGGTGGCTCCATTGATGCTAGCCGCATTCCTCCATCATTATATTACCACCAGTAAAGACCCATCGGCACCTAAATGTCTGATGTGAGGACTGCCTGTAATGCCACCGAGCTTTTGTCATAACTGTACCTCCCATTGTTTGCCAAACTGGGAATGTGGATCCAGGGATGGCTTTAGGCTTAGGCAAAACAGGAAACCATCTAGGTCACTAGGCTGTCGAGTAATCACAGTGGCTGTGGAGACATTAGTGCCAGCAGCAGCTTTGCGTGGGTGCCAGGTGAAGGGCATCAGATTTTCCAAAGGCTGGGATGGTTCAAGCAGCCTGTGGATGCCTTTTTGTTGGAGCATTTAGTGTTGCTGCTCCAGCTGACATGATGATAGCTCAAAAGCAGAGCAATTGCCTGTCTCTTTTCCATAGGAGCCATTAAGCTTTAACTCCTGAATTTTAGGATCCTTTTCCAGCATCTCTGTGTGCTAAAAAGAAACATAAAGACTACAACAAAATGTATTAGTCACAGGTATATCAGAAATGCTGAAAACCTGAGTCTTCATAGGGAAATATCAGATAGCAACTTGTTAGAAGATCATGTGACATTTATGGAGAGTATTAATAATGAGCAAAGGGCCTGTAAAGGAATGGTAAGAAGAACTGCAGAAGAGACTCTACAACTAACTCAGTGGATATAAAATTTTGTAGGAAAATGTTTTCATGTGGTGGGATCTTTTACCTTTACAGTCCTTTTTTGTGCTGTTAGACAAACAGGAGGCCAAAAGTCTGATAATGTACACCATGACTTGGTAGAGAAGATGGAAAAATTCATTGATATATGAGACAACAAACAGTGCCTTGAGCATGCAACTAAGATGACAAAAGATAGATGAGATAAATGTTTTCAGTTTATTTCTTCTCTCTACATGGAGAGAAGACTGAGGATAGTACTGAGATCAAAGAACTTTTGATTATTAACAGTGTTGAATAAAATTTTCCTTCAGAAATAGAGGTCTGGGAGGAGGTAAGCTGGAAAGCAACCAATGTCTCTTGCTCATGGAGCTAAGAATATATCGCAAAAAAAAAAAATTTAATTTTTCACAGTTCTTAATGGTACAGAAGTGAGATTCCACATACTTAATACTAAACAGTTTACCTTATGTATACAGACTATATTGTACATTTTTTACTTACAATATCCTACACATAATGTGAATAAAAACAAGTTTTCAGGTGTTCTAAATATCTAGTGTTGAATATATTTGTCCTACATATCCTTTTCTTCTCTGTAGCCTAAATAAATATAACTGTAATGAAATAACGTATGTTGCTGCTGTAGAATAAGCAACAGTGTGGCCATTAAAAAAACAGGTTTTACTAATATTAGCATTTTTTTTAGCAAGAAGACTTATTATTCTGGAATAACTGAGTTATTTAATTTTAAAGAAAAGAGCATGTCCTTTTTATATAGACAATAAATATTTCTGACTACATGTGTACATATTTTGAAGGAGATACATTACAAAATTAGCTGAAGGCTTATTTTAGCATTTCCTTAGTTGTGAATGAAAACGGATTTCCTGAAGAACATTATTTGCTCAAAGATGAGGAAAACATGATGATGCCCCTGGAAAAATTCACACTCCAAACAAAAAAAAAGTGGGAAAAGCAAAGAGAATATTGATAATAATGTCAAGACATAAGTTTAATAAAGATTCTTTTAAGTGAGAACGAGCTCACATTTGTTTCTTACATGGAAAAGTGGTAGTCTCTTTTAAAGAGAAGTTTTTTTAAAAAAAGAACTGAAATGAGTACTCACTAAACTTATTAATGGAGTAAAATAAAATATTAAAATGAATTCAATTAAAATTAATAGTTGAGGTCAATATGTTAAAGAAATTATATCACCGACTTGAAGAGAGTAGTCCAATTTGCAATTAACTTCCCTTGGGCCAGTCTTCTTGATACACAAAACCATATATGCCTGTGAATGTATTTATGTCTGTCCCAATATTATCTATAATTCGAGCAATAGCAATTAATCTCATTCCTTTGCCATGAGTTGTACCATGAAAGTTTGGATTCCACACAGCTGCTTTTCACACTTTGTCTGTTCTATTCACTGCTATTGCATTCCAGACCCTGTAGAGTTGTTTTGGAGAATAAGTTTGCTAACTTTTCTCAGCCACTATGTCTCTTATAAGGCTTTGAAGCATATAGGACATTTTTCTAGCTTCTGTTTGAAGACATGTAAATGCTCAAGACAGTCAGTGCATTTGTATAGTCAAGATTATGCATCCTTATGGGACAACCTTGTTATTTCTCTTCTTTCCATGTCTTATTTGAGCTTCCTGGTGTTTTTATAGGCAAACTTTAAAAACAGTGCCACATTGCTAGTTCTGGACCTTATCTGTCCAGCCTGGGTGATGACAGTGTTGTGCCGGCAACACCACTGCCATTGGAATGGCTGCAGGACCATGGAAACACAAGCTTCTCCACGACATCAGTCAAGGTCAAGCATTCTCCAAGTGTTTGTGTTTTCTTTTTTTGACAGAGTTTTTGTTGTTGTTTCTAATATCAACTTGAAGAGCTTATTATTAAAACTCAAGGGTAGATCACAGAACAGTCACTAATTCATAGCTATTTATATAATAAAGGTATATGTAGGAGAGGCAGATGGCATAGAATAATGTAAACAAATGAAGTAGCATGCAGACACGGCAAGATGCATGCATGCGTGGTACAGTGGATTTTATTGGAAAAGTAGCAGAGGTCCTAGTGGTGATGAACATGAAGAAATATTGTCATTTTTCTCTCTTCTGTGTTCCCAAATCCAAAACAAATTATCATTAGATCAGTCTGTTTCATTTTTTAATTGAAGCAGACAAAATAAAGAGGGCAACTGTTTTGAACAAAGAAAGAATGCTTAAAATTGCCAGGTTAATGCCTTGTTTATGAAAGGAGAGTGAAAGCAGTTCTAAAGACAGACATTGCTGAGTCTTCTTCACATAGTCATGCTGATAATTGACAATCATTATACTCCATATGAGGTTACTGGTTTGTGGCTGTTTGTTCATAAACATCATCCTTCTGAAACTTCCTTGGAGCATCTCACAGGGCTGGAATGTCTGTAGCTGTTCTACAGAAGGGAAATCAAAGTACAGAGCTGTGAAGTGACTCGTCCAAGGATGGAGACTCTGCTGGAAGGTCCCAGAAGACGATTCAGATCAGCTG
The DNA here is from genome assembly GCA_033459285.1 of Clamator glandarius. NCBI lineage: Eukaryota > Metazoa > Chordata > Aves > Cuculiformes > Cuculidae > Clamator > Clamator glandarius. The sequence goes on from JAUNZM010000105.1 coordinate 4,310,323, forward strand.
GGTCCTAAAACAGCTTTCAACCCTTGGCTGATTTGCCTTTCTTAAAATATTAGATCAAGATTAACTCAAACCAAATGATTTGACCATTATTTATATCGCAGTCAACATTGGAACTTATGTTTTGTTTAGCGACACAGAGAAAAGCCCTGCTATAGAGATTGCTGGGGAGCTGGAACGTGAGATGAGTTACTGAGGACAGCATTTGAAAAGCCAGCATCAAGAAAACAGTGGTATGGTTTTAAGTCAGAATCTCTTGTCTTATTTCTCCACCTCTGGTACACAATGCTGTCACTTCAGGAAATGCTGTTCCTCCTTTGGGGTTTTCTGTCTCAGGAGTGGTCAGGCATGTCACTTTTGTGGTTGCACTGTGGTTCAATTGCCAGGGTTTCTCTACCAAAAAACTGACAGAAAAGTGATGCTGTGGCAGTTGCTGTGTGACTAAAAGCCCCGGTAAAGGGAAAAAGCAGCTGCTCCCCTTGAACCCAGCTGCATATTGGGTCCTGCCTTGTCTGATGACAGAGAAAGGCTGCACTCTCCGCCAGAGCACCCTGATCCTTCATCTCCCTTAAATATGTGTTCAAGTCAGTGGGAGATTGGTATAGTCTGCAAGGCTATGAAAACTGGCTGCCAGAACTGGAGTACCTGCTGAACCTTGGAATGACCTCTAGTGAGGGATCCAAATGGGAAAGAAAAGTTTGACATCCAGGGTCCCACTTCAAGGCACAAGAGAGCATTCTGAGCCTGCACCCAAACCACGGATGTTATCAGGGAATATGTTTTCTTTTATTCCTTCCAAACCCCAGCCCATCCTCCAATAAAGAAGGAAGAGGTTCAAGATATTAATTTTCTGGGGTTATGACACCAATCCGAAAACTTGGTGTCTGCAAACAAACTTGCTTAGACTAGGAAAAAGATCTAGAATTAACCAATTTATTTTTCAAGTATTCCAGATGCTTTAAACGAAGTCTTTTCTACATTCATTCAATTTGAATCTGCTTGAGATATATGAAATTGTACATACAACCAGGAAAAGTACCTAAAATGTGTAAAAATACATTTGTACAAGTAGCTAAATAATGTAACATGAATAATACTACAGGGATGTCTGCACTATGCAATAGAGCAGGAATCCCCAGACTAGTATGGAGCGAGCACTAACTGCATCAGTGACACATTGTATTCAGACTAATTGACTGAAAAGCTGTTATGCTGTTTCATAAACCTTACCTAGTGTTTCTTCATGATGCTATTATGTACCTAAGAACATGTCTACTTGCTCAGGTATCAACACACTGTAAGGGAAGTCTGTAACGTAATGTCTGTGGGGTTTCACAGTGTGACCCACGAATATAAAGACACAATCTTCATAATATATAAATAACAGTTATGTTTGTCTTCTTACTAAGTGGGAATAATAAGGCTGTGTGTGAATACATTATTCTTTTCCTTTGTTGAAATATGACCTTTGATCTTCTGTAGCTCCTCCCACATGAACAGCACAGTGCAAACTTATCACAGAGGATGGTGTAAAGATTCTCCCTCCTACTGCTCTGATGCCTGTGAAACCCTTTATTTGCCTGCAAAATTCTTTTTTCATGTTTCACGTATTTGCTTTTTTTGCATATTTTCAATAACAATTTGGCTCCTTGTCCCTATGTTTTAACAAGGATATTCCAAACTTATTCAGAGTAAACAGGTGAAAAAATACTCATCTCAAAACATTTTATACCAAGTTGCAGGGCAAGATCCTAGGGGCTTCTCAGCATCTGCTCAGTTGAACAGACCTCAGGACTTTACACTGGTCACCTGCTCAGGACAGACTCAATCCTGCTGCAGATTTAATGGATATGGGGCTGCACAAGCCCACCCAAATGAGCTGCACTCAGTCCTTGGCTTCTTGTACTTCCTCACAGACTCAGTCTCAAAGGCTTTCAAGCTGTATAGCCCACCTTTCAACGACAATCTTGATTTGAGTTACTCAGTTATAGTTTTGGCAAGGGTTCACACCCCTCACTGATCTTTATTAAACATAAGAAAAAGTTACATAACCAGGCAAAATAACAGCCAGTTGTGTGTGCTTTCCTGACCTAGCACATCACTGGGCAGTCACTTCTGTCCAAGATTCCAGGAGGTAAAAAACCATTTTCTTCTGTCCCTGTTACAGGCTTTTGCCAGAACACAGAGCCCACTCTCGTTTCAGAGGCAATTATGTTTTCTTTCTCCCTCAGCTACCAGTGAGATATCATGAATATAATAATTGTCCATGCCTTTAAGAGTCATGCTCCAGTATCTGTTTCTCAGAAACATCCTACAGGTAAATGCATTTAGTTTCCTCTCCTTTGCTAGGGTACAGACTAGAGAAATGTGTGTATCCCACACAGAAGCCAAATAGTTAAAGGCAATCTTCTTTGACTTCTTACAAATAAAATACATTAGTAGAATGTAAAGAAAAAAATCATAATTTCCCCTGAGGAGAAATATAGACAAAGGAGCCACACGTGAGCCTGGTAGGCAAGATGTTTAATGTTAACTTTTAAAAACAATTAGAAAGACACAACATTCAAACATGAGAAGAATAAGGTTATTTTTTTTAAAATTGTGAATTACATGAACAGTAAAAATTGCTTTAGTTTTAATCTAACGAACTGTTCTGAAGGTGCTGTATTGGAAGCACAGATTTATTTTAGTTCCATTGGGAAAAAAGCATTATGTCAGTTTTACTTAGAAACACATTCCCTAATTTATCATACTATGACCAAATTAAGTTGGAGAACTACTAATCAGTAGCAGTTTATTATACAGCAAAGCATTAGCCTTAGCATGTACAATGCCCTAGGCATTCAACAGGGCATATACTGGAAATAAGAATTCCTTTGTCACTTGGCCAGGAAAGCAATTATCTTCATAGTTCATGATTTGTATAATAATCAGTTCAAATAAGGTGTGTCATGTGCAGAAGCTTGTGAAGAAGAATTAACATTCTGGTTATTATTTAGCAGTTTCAACTTTTTAAATACTGACAAAGATCCTGAAAACACTGACGGAGTATTCATAAAACCCAGTTTCTCTTTCTGTAGTGCTTCTTTTCCCTCTTCTTCCCTCCAAAATACAGAACTTAAAAAAGAAAACTTGACATCTCCAGTCACATTTAGTTTACAAAATTCATCATATTCTGATTTTCTGTCTCCAGTTTTATGCATGCACAGGTGAACTACATATGTTAATGTTTATGCATTAAACAGGCTCATTACTGCTGTTTCCATACTAGCATGGCAAACATTTCAGGTCAGATGTCTGAGCCAAGCATGGCCAGTGAGCTCTACCTCACCTTCAGGTAGCCTCAGGAGGCACTGTGTCCCTGAGAGAGCTCTCTGCTGCTTCTTCCTCTCCCTCTTTCTCTATTCCCAGAGGAAGAAGCAATACGTGTACAGTGAACAACATCACTAGCAAATTGTGTCATCTTGTTATGCTGGTTTATGTGCCATTTATTTAGAGTTATTTATACTAAATAATGTATAAGCTATTATAAACACTACTTATTTAGTGTTTACTTTATCTCCACCCATCTGAGTGGAGTTACCAGGCATGCAATCTATGATAGTCCACATTTATTTGAGCCCAAGGTCAGGCATCTTAAATCTAACTTCCTTACATAGCATGTACTACAAAGTAAACCAGCCTTTTGCTATTAGATAATTGCAAAAAAAAGCTTGCATTAATGGAATCAAGTGAAAGAAGCTACTCCTATACACTTTCTTCAGTTACTTGCTTTTACTGAACAGAAAAGTACTAATAATTAATATAGAAAAAATAACAATCAATATAGAACAACTAATAATCTGTGATCTAATTTCAGGTAACCATCCATATGCTTTAGTCACAAGATTTTGCATTTTAACTATTAAGGCCTGTAGATGGTCATCAATATCCATATCAACAAGCTCTGTTGTTGCTAGAAGACCTCCTGATTGCTCTGATTAAAAACATCTTAACACATCGTTCAGTTCTTACATCGCACGCAAGAACTAATAATTAAAATTAAGTAAATGAAATCACAATCAAATTTTAAAGTATTTAAAGTTTTAATTTATTTCAAATAACATTATTTCTCCACCTATGCCAAAACTGTTTGTTGGGTTGAACCCTGGGTTTGATGGATCAAGCAGGTATCATGCACCTTTTCCTAAGATCCCAGGTAACTTCTACTTCCTCCTCCAAGCTACTGTCACTTTAAAAAGTTGTTCTGATGACACCATGAAGAACCTTTTTTAATGTATTCTTTTCTGTAAGACTTTAAGAAAACTGTACTTTTGCCAAAAGCCCAGTTGTAACATAATGAAGAGAACATGTATATAAATAAACATATATGTACAAATGGTAGGAAGATTAAACTACTTCACTATTATTGTTTGAATTCTTGCATATAATATTTTTAACTTTAAAAAAAGAGTATGAAGGTACATTAGTCTACCCATAAAGTGACAGAAAGTACCACCCAAAATACGGAAATACAATATTTTTCCAAATACACAGCTCATAGATGGGACTTGAGGCAGAAGTGAATTAATTGTGTAAAGGGGGCAAGGGATATTTGTGATCTTCTAATCTGATACAAATAGCCAAGATCATGCAAAAACTGAACAAAACAGAGAATCACATTTGGAATCAGAATTACTCAAACAAGTGTTATTTCATTTATTGCAACTTTATTTTTACTCTGCTAAAAAAGTCATACAAAGCTTTTTCATTGGTATCAAAAGTACTAAATGCATTGGCATTTTGACACAGATTCCATCTTCCTGAAAGACTGGATCTTGTGAAGCCACAAATATAAATGATTTCTGTTTACTTATTCATAGGAGTTATAATCACCTAATAAATTTAAGTGACTAAAATTTTGTTTTTATAGAGGGAAAGAGGTTACTTACCTACCTCCCTTAAAAAGGAAGCCAGTCTTTGGTGGCCTGTGGCCACACTAGAGCATCCTGCCCAGTGACCCAGTCAGCTTCTTTCTATGCACAGACAGGCCTTAAGAAGAGGATGCAATATTTTGTGGCAGGTGTAGTATAATGGGCTAAATACAGTATTAAAACACCAGCTTCCTTGATCTCACTAAAAGCTCGTATAATCACTCATATATATTTATCTTTCTTCTATTAAAGTATTTGCATCCCAAAACATGGTTAATGACACCTTCCTTACAAATGTATTTTATTGATTTGTTGAGGCTGGTAATATTATTGGCAGATGAAAACCTTTTCAGTTGTCCTCTTTTGTGAAATGGTTACCCATTCCTGAGTCAGATGGATATTGCATTGTCTTCCAGAATTTTTACTGAGTAAGAGTATCAGCTTCTGTTATTAAATTCAAACATTCATGCAAATTAACTGCTTAGTTTACTTATCCTGTGACATTTCTATGACAGATGCTAGTACTTTTCAGTACTATCAAACATTTCTAACAGGTAGATGCAGAAATACCAGGGCAGAAAGGAATAAAAAAAAGTATTTAAAATGAGAGCAGAGACAGGCAAACCCACTGTTTCCACAATCCCAACTGCTAGGAAAAAGTAGTTTGTTTAAACAAAATATTTGTATCCATTTTATTAAATATGCTTCTACAACTGAGAAATAAGCTTAATGTTTTCTGTGGAGTTGTTGATGAAATAATTGAGTGAGACTCCTGAATGGTCCAGCTGTACCATTAAAAAAATCCAGAAGAAAATTTTGAACAGAGTCAGGACCCTGCAACAAGAAACAAGACTGTTTATGCTTCTTTAGCTTTAGCTTGATGCCCAAGACAGAGTTACATTCTCTATAAAAGTCCTATTGTTTTTCTTTGCTACTCCTCCTTTTAGCTATAACATGGACAAATGATTGCATTAAATATTTGCCTGTTTATTTTTTTTCAAAACAGACTGGAACTGTCTTGATCACAGTTGGTGACTCATAAGCAAATAAAGGTAGAGGCTGTCTTTAAAAATGGTTTCTAAAAGTCACTTGGTGATGCTGACTTCATTATTTTGTTGTATGTATGTGATGTTTCACATGTTTTGGTCATGTTCAGGGATTTGTAGATTTGCTTTTAATGAAGGTAAAAGTTTCAGCAGTCTTTATGGTATTTTGTGTTGCCTATTCACTAAAATTGGTTTTAACTAGAGCTCAGCATGAGCTCAAGGTCTTGGAAATTCCTATCTGTTTCTGTGAGAGAAAACTACATTCACATATAATATGAAGTTTGTCAAATATCTCACAAAATCTCTCAAAATATTTTGGACGGTGTAATGTGTAATGCAAAATAGCTGAGCTGAGGTAGTGTCTTACCTAAAATGTCTACCAGCCAAAAGATAAACCTGCTAGACAACTCTCTAGGGTGGGGACTTTTTGTGAATAATTAGCCTTGAGCAGTGAAACTCCAGAGCCACACCTGGGCTGAATCTTTGATCTGTCTTTATACAGCTAGAACCACATTATAGAGTTTATGCATTATCCTGATGTTTCAGGTGATAAAATCTTCACTCTTGCATACTGCAACAAATATATTTGTGCATGTGTATGTCTATATATTTCTCATATATATATATAGTAACAATGGATTTTAAGGCTCACCATTCAGTTATGTTTATCCATTGTTCATTCTGGTGTGGTTTAATCACTTTCAGGATTTGTTATTTTTTCTTTCTTTTATGTGAGTGATGAAACTCAATGACACATTCTTTCTTGATGGCATGAGAACAATATGTACAACAATCAGTGTGCTGACAGGGCAGAATCTTCTCCTGACCTATTTAGTAGGTACATTTGTCAAAGACTGTGAAAGGAAACAAATTAATTTTTGACATGTATGCTTATTTATTTCCTTACACATTATACTCTTTTTTTGGACAGGTTTCATTAAATAAAAGAAAGGGTCAAATAATCTGCTCTAGCTGCATATGGTCTTTACTGGACAGTCTACAAGAAGTGTGAACTGAGTGATAATCAGTTTTTCCTCCATTTTAATCCTTGATGCATTTCCAGCTCTACCTGTGACCTTGAGCCAATCCCTGAACTTCTCTATCTCACAGATGCAATAAGAATTAGAATAGTATAGAATTGATGACTATTTGTTTCCAATTTTGAAGAATCTTAGCCACATTCCATTTTTGTTTATACATATGTAATATCCAAAGAGAATAAATTTGTGACTATGTAATTTAGAAAAAATTCAAACACATTTTCTACTCTCATAGTAAATGTTGTAGATCTCTTCTGTCATCAGGTTTTCCTAACAGATATGGGAAATGTACATATCATTATGAAAATTGTCAAGAATAAAAGACCTTGCTCCTTTCGTCCTGTGTAGCAATAATTGCTTCTGTATAAAAAAAAAATGATTGCCAACTATGTATTTAAGCTCTAGGACAATTAGAAAAAAATATTCTTATACAAAATTATTAGGAACTTGGTCTGCTTACTCACGGAACTGGGAAGTTCACCAGGCTATTGTCTATTCAGTTAATAAAATAACTGTGAGGGTTAACATTTTGCTCCCTGTAGTTCTTCAATAACATCAAGTTGTATCTGTGCAGCTGGGCTGTTGAACTTGCTTCGAGCCACACTCCTCATACGAATATCCATATTTACTGAACTGGTGGTGTTGATACCACTAAGGAGTAATCATCTGACTAGTGAATAAAGCACTGGGCAAGTATCTCTGAATTGTCATTCTTTCATATCTTTTAGAATGCCAAAGAAGAAAAGCTAACTTGTGCACCTGAAGAGAAATTCAAGATGAGGGCACTTCAATTTCATTTTGCTTTCAATATTGACATACCAAAAGACCAAAAATGTTCACATATTCTGAGATTTTATTAAAAAAAAATCAATCTACTTTAAAAATAAAATCTTTTTGTATTGGATTAATTTTGAATAATAAAATATCCCTTCTTTTCTATATTAAGCAGGATTTTTAGTGAATTAAGTGCTTTATAGGCAGCTAGAAACAGCCTTTTAGCAACACTCTCTGAGCATTTTGTAATGATAATATTATAATGTATCTGATAAAAATACATTAATATTTTTCCTTATAGGAAAAAACTAAAGTGGCCTATGCTCCTATTTGCAGATATAACTCATGAATATTCATATATTTCTCCTCACTTCAGCCTACTTAGCCACAAAATGGCTTAGTCTCTGCTGTAAGCTCTAGGGAGTTCCATACTAGGCTTCAGCCTACTTTAACATTGTTTTAAATTAAGACAACAAACCAAAAAGCACATTTCTAAGGACAAAAAACCCCGATTTTCTGATTCCATGAATGCCAGGAGACTCTCAATAGACTTCGTTTATTTCAAAGTGCAACAAAAGAGCTGTGTATCCTTCTTTTTGCACTCATCGCTCAGTAATGATGGCTCCACCACCCAGAATCCCAGGTGTGGGAATTGCCCAGCAGAAGCTGGGGCCACCTTGGGTGGGGGGCCTTCCCCACATCCTTCCACAAGCAAGAAGCTAACATGGCTTTTCAGCTTCAGCAGCATGATACTCTCCTGCTGTCATCACTCAGGCTTGGTTTTGTACTGAGACTCATGGCTGATTCTCTGAGAAAGTCCAATGAATCTCGCGTCTGACTGAGGTTTCAGTCAAAACCTCAAATAGCATTTGTTAGCAATGTTTCCAGTGCTGTGGTTTCAACTTCAGGCTGAGAAAACAAACATTTAATGGGCAATAAATTTTTTAATAGACTTGAAAAGTGGAGAACTGTGGTTTTGCTTAACTACACGCTGTCTCTCATACTTAGATAACAAATAACATGTTCAATGCAAGGTTTCTTTTTAAGACCCACGCAAAATGCTTTTGGTAAGATGCTACAGGGCTAAAATCCACCTCCAACAGCTTTTTAGTTTGGAGTTCATATATTCAGGTGTTCTAAAACTTTTGTTAACAGGCTTGGTGGCAACAGAACTGGAGGACTGAGTGATTTGTACAGCATATAGTTCAGAGGTAGCATGCTACCAGCTCACCACATTAGCCTTACTTCCAGTCATGCTGCACAGCTCTTTTTACAGCCTACTGTGCCTGCTGTGAGTGCAGTGTGCTTCCCTGTTTCTGAAGTATGGTTTTTAAAAGGTCTGACTGGCATGAATTCAATGTGTCACTATTTAATTTTTGTTCTTTCTCCCTCATTTGCCGTGTTCTGTTAAGCACCAGCCTATAAAATTCTGTGTTAGTACAATACATGCTCCAGTGCAAACTCTAGACAAAACACAGTTCCCACTTAGTTACAAGTTTGAGAATGATGGTGCCCATCACCAAAAAATCCTAGCAGGTAAAGCTGAGAATCCTCCATCATCTATAAGGAACAAGATAACAGAAAGTGTAAGAGTTTTTTCCACCCTCAGTTTTTTCATAGAGTCAGCAAGTTCAAACCAGCATTTGCCTTCTGTAATTCACAGCTGGATGCATTAAACAACATCCACTTTGGTTGGCACCCAGCTGTGAGCTTCTGTGATTGAAGAAATGGTTCCTGTCCACTTCTGCAACTCAGATGTGGGGAGGCAACCACAAGCAGAAAGGTGGCACAGACATTCCCAGTACTCTCCTTTTAAAGCGCCTCTGCATTTATTTTAGTGTGAGGTGCCTTTAACTCTAGAACTGGATAAAAAATGGAAGAGCATAAGAGGACTAAGAAAATACAGGAAAAGAAGATTAAGCTTTCAGGCTTCAATGTAAGCTTTAGCTTTTACTCTAAATGAAATGGAACTAGTTAGAGGAGTTAAACTGTTACTTTGTCTCAGATGGTTTGCCTGTAAGAGTCTGAAATCAGATTGACTTTAGAAAGGTGAGATTGTACCTAACTTCCTCCGGTTAGCCAGGCCATGTTCCATGGCTCTTATTTATGGATTCTCTTTCACTTAATGCTGTGATTACCTCTTTAAAGAAGCAGGCAGAGCTGACTTCCAGGCTGTGCTGATGGTGGCAGATGCAGGCTTCTTGGCACTCACAGGAGGCTCATGTTTCACCTCTGTGGTTAAAAAAAATTCAGGCTTGCCAGATGAAATATTTTAGGATCGTGCAATACTTTATTTCCTTATGTGTTTGTCAGACAGCAAATACACTGTGCTAATCACCTAAGTAAGTTAAAATAGGAACTTTTTTTTATTTGTTTGAAAATATGTCTTTTACACATGGATTTGGTATGCACATGTACAACACATTTGCAACATACATACAGAAAAAATGTGAATTGATATAAAAATCACAAACATTATTATAAGTAAAAGGTTTCCTGCATTTGTAATCACATGCCTATTTTATAAAGGCCTGTTTTGATTAGTAAGCAAGAATGACTTATTCCAGAAGCATTTGTAAGTAGTTTTTTCATGATTAAGAATCATTTGTTCTGGAAGTATTTATATGTAATCAAGCAAACAAAAGTTCTTTGATGTTAATAATATTTTATTGGGCTATTTATGACTGACAGTGTAAGTAAAATATATACTAACACCCTTCCCACCCCATTCCTCAGGTCGGACTCAATCCCCATGTTTTCACTAGGGAAGCACACAGATCCATGGCCAGCTGCTGTCAATACTGGGCTTGTCCCAGCCCACCTGAGGTGCCAAAGCAGGTCACATGAGCTGCTCTTTCCCCTACAATGTTGCTAGTCCTAGGAGAACTACAGCTCTAAATTGAATATGCAGAGAGCTAGAAACTTTGGAGTGAGAGTTAGGAAAAAAAAACAAAGCGCTTAGCAAAACAAGGTGTCAGGGTGCTTCTCATGTCAGTAGGACACCAGCTTCAGTAAAAATTAAAGTTCACAGAAATAAGCAAAACATGTAGTTATTTTTGATATAATGAGCAATATAGCTAGCAAAATGATCGTAACTCTTCAGCCAGGAAATGAAAATTCTTTGTTTCTGCAAATTCAAAAATTATAATACCATAACATTTTTATGGTATTTTGGATTGCACGTGTATTTCACAAGAGTTTTCTCTTCTTGATGTATCTGATGTGGAAGTTCATAAAATTCTGTGTGATTTTCATCCTCCAAAGTATATAGGATCTGACATAAATTTACTATTGGTAATAAAAAACACCTGACAAAATAATATTTTCTCATTCTGTTGCTAAATATGTTATGAATGCAAAAACTCACAGTTGCAGTTGTTAGTATCTTGCTGCTTCATACACTGTTTTATAGAATCATAGCATGATTTGGGGCAGAAGGGACCTTAGGGATCATCAAGTTCCAACTTCCCTGCCATGGGCAGGGGCACCTGCCACTAGATCACATTGCTCAAAGCCACATCCAACCTTGCCTTGAACACTTCCAGGGATGAGGCACCCGCAATTTCTCTGGACAAACTGTTCCAGTGACTCACCACCCTCATAGTGAAGAATTTTTTGCTTATATTTAATCTAAATATGTCTTCTTTCAGTTTAAAGCTGTTACTTCTTGTCCTATCACAATAGGCCCTTGTAAAATGTCCCTCTCCAGCTTTCTCACTGGCCTTCTCTCAGTTCTCTTCTCTTAGCCTGTCTTCATAGGAGAGGCACTCCAGCTCTCTGACCATCTTTGTGGCCCTTCTCTGGACCCATTCCGACAGGTCCTTGTATTTCTTATGTTGGCAGCCCCAGATCTGGGTGCAGTACTCCAGGTGAGGTCTCACAAGACCAGAGTACAGGGGCAGAATCCCCTCCCTCCGTATGCTGGCCACACATTTTTTTAACACAACTCAGGTTATAGCTGCCTTTCTGGGCTGTGAGCACACGTTGCAAGGTCATGTTTAGGTTGTCATCAATCAACACCCCCAAGTCTTTCTCCTTAGGGCTGTTTTAATTCCATTCTCCACCCAGCCTGTATTTGTGCTTGGGATTGCCCTGACCCATGTGGAGGACCTGGCACTTGGCCTTGTTGAACTCATGAGGTTCACATGGGCCCATCTCTCAAGCCCGTCAAGATCCCTCAGGATGGCATCCCTTCCCTCTTGCATGTTAACCACACCACACAGCTTGATGTCATTTGCAAACTTGCTCAGGGTGCATTCAATCCCACTGTCCGTGTTCCTGACAAAGATGCTGAACAGCACTGGTCCCAGTACTGATCCCTGGAGAACACTGCTTCTCACTGGTCTCCATTTGGACATTGAGCCATTGATCACAACTATTTGAGTGCAACTATCGAGTGAATTCCTTATCCATCAAGTGGTCCCTCTGTCAAATCCATGTCTTTCCAATTTAGAGATAAGGATGTTGTGTGGGACAGTGTCAAATGATTTCCAAAAGTCCAGGTAGATGATATTAGTTGCTCTTCCTTTATCCACTAGTGCCATAACTCTATAACAGAAGATCACCAGGTTCATTAGGCATGATTTGCCCTTTGTGAAGCCATGCTGTCTATCACCAGTGAACTCCTTGTTTACTATGTGCCTTAGCATAATTTCCAGGTGGATCTGCTCCATGAACTCCAGCTCCATTGGCTGGCTTATATCTCCCCAGGTCTTTATTATTTCCCTTTCAAAAAATGTCAGTGGTTTTCCCCTTTTCCTGTCAGTGGGATCTTCACCAGACTGCCACGACTTCTTGACTGTGATGGATAGTTCTCCAGTTTCTTCAGAACCTGCAGATGCATCCCATTAGATTCCATGGACTTGTACATCTTCAGGTTCCTTGGATGGTTTTGAACCTGATCCTTTCCTATAATGGGCAGTTCTTTGATCTCCTAGTCCCTACCTTTGCTTTCTGTCACTTGGACAGTGTGGTTAGTGCACTTGCCAGTGAAGACTGAGGCAAGTACAATGATAAAGTTAATACTAAAATCTGATCATTTTGAGTAGATAATTCTTCCTTGAGTTATGGTGCCATTTCAAAACAATTTTTTTTATTGTATGAGAGGTTAGTGGTCCATGTTTTTACACAAAAACTTGAAAATAATTAACTGAACCTGCATTTACTTCAGGAAATCTGTCCATATCTTTTATGTTTAATAATTGCCTTATTCTAGGTACTGAAAAGATAAACATGTTTGTCAAAAATTGATTTTAGCAATTGTCTGGCTACCACCCAACAGTATTTGAGTCTTTATCTGTTGCTTGATTACTCTTTGTCAGTCTATAAGTACAGTTGTTTCTCTGCTGCACCCCCTAGCACAGTTCTGAGGTTCAAGGTGCACTCTTTCTTAGGACCAGTTAACATCGGTAAACAAAAGATTTTTCTCCAAGTGTGACAAACAGAAGCAAAAATGGCTGATGGCACAGAAATTACTAAAGAAGCAACCTCTTAAGGTGTGGCTGATCTTAGAACAGAATAGAATAGAATAGAATAGAATAGAATAGAATAGAATAGAATAGAATAGAATAGAATAGAATAGAATAGAATAGAATAGAATAGAATAGAATAGAATAGAATAGAATAGAATAGAATAGAATAGAATAGAATAGAATAGAATAGATGTCAGTTGGATGTGACCTACAACAAACATTCAGTCCAACTGCCTGACCAAAAGTTAAAGCAAGTTATTAAGGACATTGCCCAAATGCCTCTCAAACATTGCTAGGTTTGGGGCGTCAACCAGCTCTCTAGGAAGCCTATTCAAATGTTTGACCACTCTCTCAGTAAAAAAGTGCTAAGTGCTTCTTGTTTGAACCTCTGCTGGCACAGCTTTGTATGTTATCTTAGGACATAGTAAACTATTAAAGTGTTGTGTCATAACTTTAGTATTTAATTTAATTATGGACAACAAAGATAGTTTATTTCCATATAATAAATTACTCTTGGGAAATAGTTAATTACATTTAAGATTTCAGTAACAGATTTTATATGAGGAATTTTAGCTATTTTTGTCCTTAATTTTAGTATCATTAGTTAACATAATGCATAATGAGAAATTTTGAGCCAATCAGGAGCACTGTCATTCACCTACTTTATAAGCATGATTATGTTGTATGTCATTTGCTATGGTAGTTATTCAGACAGGAACAGCTCTGAGGAATTAAAAGGAAGATGTCTCCAGAACAATTTAACTCCTTTTGCTATCCTTCAAAGTGTTTGGATTGACACTCAAATGTTATAGTCATTACTCAGTCAAAATGACCTTCAGAATCAAGCACTCTAACTTAGATAGTCATTTTTCCCTTTGGAAAGTGTGCAGAAAATAATTACAGTTATAAACACTTGTAATATGAAATAAAAACTACTACTTCTCACTTTATAAATGACTGTACAAGGGAAGATGCAGTAGAGAGTAGTGGACTAGAGAATAACTACTTAATGGCACCTTATATGAACAACTATAAACATGGTGAACCTTGTTTTCTAACCAGTTGCACCTTTTTACATCTGCATAATGTTGCTGATTTTTTTTGAGAGCGCTCTTGATAGCTTTGATAGCAATGAAGTTAACTGAGAAACAAGCCTACTCACTACTCCACAAAAATATTAATATGTATGATGAAGCACATTGGATTGCATGCCAATTAAGTAAAGAGTAACTTGTCGAGACTATTTTTCTGGTGTTTACTTTGGCTGTCCAAGATAAGCAACAGGCAGTATCTTGTTCTTTGTTTAAAGTCTGTGTGCCATAAAGTTCTGCAAAATCTCTGCAGTTCTCTGGAGTTCATCAATACATTTCTTCACAGTTTACCATAGCTACACCATATCAAACCACATCACACCCGAGTTGTCCTTTTCACTATTTATGTTTTCCTGATGTTTTTATGTCTTTCATGATAGCTATTCCCTCAAAGATTATATAAAATCTGACTCAGATCTGAAACATTCAGCTGTCCTTTGTGTGGTTAAATGAAATCCAGGAGGAATGATTTATCAAAGCAAATCGACCCCCAGCCAGTTTTGTCCACCCTTACTAATCTCTTTTTTTGTAAAAAGCCAGATGAAACAATATTATATATTATGTAAATGAACACTGAACACCAAATGCATTCCACCTTCAGAAAACTATTAAAACTAAAACTTTTCTTACCAATTTAGGCTTTCTTTTCCTTCTTCTTTTTTTTTTTTATTCAGAGATATGTATATATGATTTACTCGCAAACAAGACTAATAGGTACCGAAAAGAGCAAGGAATGCTCTGAGCTGTGTTAGCTGAATGCTGTGGAAACCAAGCTGCAACATGCATGTTGATATACAAATGCTAGTAGCGATCAATCAACATGATTTTCACATACACAAGTACTCGATTTAGCCCATATCAACACATACAAACACAAAATATGCATTCAATTTCCTACTAGAAAACGTATCTGTGAAAGCTCATTCTATTCAGTGTAACAACAGTAAGTTTGATTTTGACACTATTAAGCAATACTTGTAGTTCTTAAACTTTAAAAGTAGGAATAATTCCATCTGTGTGAGTTATGTCAAAAATATACTACTTCTGCATAAAAATATATAGCTTCACAAACAGGAGATGGGGAGTAGATAACTAAGCAACAAGGACACAAAATACATTCAAAGGTTTTGAGGATCACAAGCTGAATTGGATTCAAGATTTTCAGCAACTGCAGAATAACAGCCTATAGGAACAACAAAATTATTTTCCTGATAACAATGATATATAAATAGAAGCACTGTTTGTGAGACATATAACCCAACTTTCTGAGCTCCTAGTCTCTGATAAGGCATATTTCATGTGGGTCATTTGTAAGATGCCTACAAAAGAGCTACAAGGCTTTTCAAAGGCCTGAGAAACTTGGCTTATGATTACAGCTTGAAAGAACTTGTATTGTTTAGTCCAAAGAAGAGGAGACTCAGTAGAGGCATCATATCTTGTTCAATGCTACTGCAGGAATAAAAAAGTAGAAGAGGAGGGAGGTATTTTCAAGATAAGTGAAACTGTGGGAGGATGTCTATACAGAGGTAATGTGATCTGAGATAAAACAGAAGATCCTTTTCTGTGCCACTTACAAGCACTTGCCAGACCCTCAACATGGGCAGTGTGTGTGTCTAGCCTTTTTTTTTTTTTTTTTTTTTTTACCTTCACCCTCCTGGATCATCTCTCCCATCCCTCCCTAATTCCCAGAGAGGTGGAGCTCTCCAAGAGCACGGCTGACCCCCCATGACACAGGAACAGTCTCCTACTGCTAGTATCTTTCCCTTGTGCCTCACACAGCCAAACCCACTTCCCAAGTTAAGCATATATTAAACTGGTTTGTTTGATTTTCAGAGGGAAATAACAGATCCTGGAAAGTGGCATGTCTTGCCACACATTCTTCAACTGCAGAAGTAGTCGATGTTAAGGGAGACAATAAAAAACAGGAACTCCTGGCCCTTTGTCTTTAATGTCTAAACTCATAAGAGTAAATTCAGCTCTCTTGAAATAAAGAAGCATTTTATTATTAGGTAGATATAGAATATTATATTATTCTATATCTGAAAACTATTCTGAAATGCATATAAACCAGAGATTTACTTAAAGTACCTGTATATATGGACTGGCTGATCCCAATGTTAACTGTTTGTCTCATATTTAGATTAACTATTCATAATAAGTTATTTTCTCCTTACTGAAATAGGTTAATTTCCTATCTTACAAACTTGTCACTTACATTTTTAAAGGCTCAAAACCAGGCCCTGCATTCCTCTGTTATCAGACACTTGTTAAACTGCAGGTTATCCACATGCTTTTTGAGGTCTGTAATCTTAAAGTACCATTTCACTTAACTGTGATATCATTTTGTAAATTTTGGATTTTTTTTTAACTAGCCAGGCATACTTGCTGATTTACATAAAGTCTGAAGGCATTTTGTTATCTTCATGAGAGCTGTATTGTGGCCAGAAAACAGAAATGTAAGAAATACAGCTGGAGTTTTAATCTGTTTAGGATTTTTTTCATCTTATACATGGATGCAAGAATGAATTTTACTCCACATTTTGAGTACGCATTGCAATTATAACTGCAGCTATCTGTACTTTAAACCTGAATCACTGTACAAAATCAAATCCCTCCTGACAAAATAATTTGTTCTTCATTCTAAGGCTTTTATATAGATAGAAGGAATGATTACTCCTTTTCTTGCAAAGGAAGAAATAAACAAATAAAACAAATATTTATATCCTAAATACGGCAAACTGGACATGGCATTTCACCAGGCCGTTAATACATTAGTTATTGCAAACAATCATGATATTGGGACAACAAAATCATCTTGTTGAGGTAACACACTCTACTGCAAAGTACCTTGCAGGGATTTCTATTGGACATAGAAATTTACCCTTCCCATAATAAAAGTATTATTGTTGCATGTAATTGTGAAACCAAGGGGCCATATTCCATGAGCTAACTTGCATCCAAGCTTTGTAGCTCAACTTTCAGTTTCTTAAGAATAAAAAAAATATTTATAAAAAGGCACGTAAGTTTTGGGGTTGAAGTTTTTCTGGCTTGCCTTGTCATTTGTCTTTGTCTTTATTTGTCTTTATTTGTCTTTGTTTCTTTTTCCATGAGTTCTTGTATAAAGTACAGTAGACTAGAAAACTGCAGTCCAAAAAAACCCACATTTTTGTAGAACACAAAAGCATTTCCTTGTAACTACAAAATGTTTCTTCCTGTTAGAAGATATAAAAATGAAAATTATTGTTAGTCCATGGGGTTTCCACAATCATTCACACTCTTTTTCTGGAATTCACACATCAAAAAGAAAAAAGAATGTTGTTACAATCTGAGGTGTAATATTGTCGCAGCAGAAGTTGTGGTCAAATGATGAAAAGAAGGACAATATTTGGAAACTTGTATTGCAACCTGTTTGTTTCAGATTCAGGATGGGAACTATTTGGGGGTAAGGCTACATCCATGTATTTACACAATGAAGATTCTTCCCTTGCTTTTTAAAGTAACTCTCCAAAACATGTCTGTCTCTGGCTTGTATCAAGACAAAGTAGTTGACGCCTGTT
Source organism: Clamator glandarius (assembly GCA_033459285.1). Classification (NCBI taxonomy): domain Eukaryota; kingdom Metazoa; phylum Chordata; class Aves; order Cuculiformes; family Cuculidae; genus Clamator; species Clamator glandarius. The sequence continues at coordinate 4,328,212 of JAUNZM010000105.1, forward strand.
AGCATCCTCTCTTTCTTTTCTGCATTCAGGCCAATTCTTATTGAAGTCACCAGAAAGAATCCCTCTGGCTTGAGCAAGAAGTTAAATTTTACTTTCTTGGGATTGTGATATAGCCTTGGGCAAGACACAAACATTCTGCCCCGTAATCAGTTTACCTGTGTGCTGCCTTCCAATATGATAGTAAACCAAATTAATACTGCATTTGGAGTGTGCAGTTCTTTTATGTTGTGTTTCAAGCAGTTCAAAGTGAAGTCTTATTATAGATATCCATGTATAATTCTAAAACTGAGATCATCAAATGTTAGGGGCAGATAAAATCTGTAGGGCACACAAAGATATTATAGAGTTGTTGGGTTATTTTTTTTCAAATAAGATAATTGACTTTGTGTTTATTATATTATCTAGAAAATGGACAGCATAAGATAAGGACCAGTTAACAAAGAATAATAGTAATTTTCATTATATTTACATTTTTTCCTTAGGATAACTTTAAAGTTATGATATATGTGTTAATATTATAAAAAATAGAAAATAAAGGATTATATATTCTACTAGAAAAAATACCTTTCATAAGCTGAAAGCCTTTTCTTATGGCGTACATTCAGTTTTAGGCAGATAAGTTTCACGTCCTGAGCAAATTTGTGGGAAAATTAAGAAATACATTGCATACATGCAACTTTTTATTTCAACTGAAACATGGTTTAAAGGGCAGAGAATGAACTGAATTTGGTTACAAACACAGTTTGAAACCATGTCCTACAAAAATCAGATCAATCACAGAATCAGTCTCTCTGGCCAAAAAGTATTTATTTTTTTTTTACAATGTGAACCAGGTCTGGTAGGTTAGGAGGATGTGAAAGAAATAATAAAGGAAACATTTAACTGTTGATCCCAACAGCCAAGGTAAATATCATGACCAGTCCCTGAAATTTAGTTAATATGGGGAACTGGGTAAGACTTATCTGTCTAAGTGAACGTTTACTACACTGACAGAAACATCTGAGATTTGGCTTTTTTACAGTCAGCAGAGATCTGGACAATAGTTGATGTATGTGTCTCATCCTAAACTAAAGGCCTGCATTTGGTCAGACTAATTTTACTCTATGTGGCATTGATTGTATTTACTCTTCTTCCACTAACTACAGATGGTGACTAAGTGACCCTAGGTTACCTATGTGACTAACTCAGATATAGGCATCTACATCATGACACTAAAAACTTACATAAATTAGAACTGGTCCTTGTGATAACTGCAAACAGAGTTTTCTGCAAGGTTCGCTTGTATGTTAAACAAATCTCAACAAAAAGCCTGAGCAAGGCATGGTCTAAAATATCAAACTGATTAGGTTACTTTACTTTCTTGGAATAAGAAAGATCTTGGGACAAAACTTTGTGTTTCATTAGTCAGAGCAGGGACTGAAATCTGTACACTTTACACCCTGTCAAAGTCTACTAACTATGGGGCTCTCATAGTTATTATTCTGCTGTGAATGGCATTTAAAATTTCAGAAGATTCCCTTTTCAGTCCAGTATGTGTTTAAAAGTATGGAAAAGATATCTTTTCCTCATTTCAGTTCCACACCATCTTTTTGCTAGGCTATGCCTCCAAGGCATATTTGAACATCTAATCCTTTTGATCCATATGGTGGAATATATGCCCAGAGCACGATTAGGTTAAAATTCAAGCTATTTTACTTTAATTTAAACATTCATATGGCATTTTACTATCTGTTTAACATGGCACATCCTTACCCAGTCTCTTGGCACACTAATTATACCACCCTTGGATTGCCTAGGAATTTCTTAGCATTAGACTATGAAGGCTAAATTCTGAGATGATCTATCAGAAGAGCAGGGAATCCAATGTGAATCTAAGGTCTACATGTTTGGCAAAATAGGTAAAATTAGATTGCCACTAGAGCTTTTTATCATCTCACAACTACAGTTAACTTAAATTTATATAAAGCTTCTTTCCTGAAGGTGGCGGCATCATGACCAAACCTATATACAGCCTTCAATGCATAACAAAACCCAGAACGTGACCATGCAATTATAAGTGTTAATTTAACAGCAGTGCCACACATGACCTTTTAGCATGTATAACCGAGACTAAGTTCTGTGCCTGCAGTTGGTGCAGGGTTTGCACTGAGTATTTCCCATTTTTTTCTCTTGATCTGTAAAACTTAAAAAGAATATGCTTCCTTTTATATATGCTTTAGCGTTACATGCTACTAGTCTTCATGTATTACAAGCATGACATGACAAAAATGGTGAATATTAAACTTTTTTTGGCCTGAATCTCCGTTTCACAAAGCTTATTTTACATAATATAAGCACTGTAAAAGGAGTATTGTCTTCTCTGTCCATTTTAAAACTTACTTCCTAACATGAAATTAACAGTATAGGGAGGTTGTATTTGTCTACAAGTTTGGGTTTTTTTTACTTTATTGTTCATAGTTACTAGTTATGTCTATTTAGGCAGACTGGTTACAAGAAAAGGAGGAGATAAGCCTTTCACCCACCCATGTCCCTATATATACAGAGGCATGAATCACATTTTTTTTTACATAAGCAATTATTTTTAAAACTTCCTTTGGCAGCAAACACTTGAGATCATACTGAAATTCAGGGGAAGGGGCTAGAGGAGTTCCATTAAGCTTAAATATTATAGAATAAGCCTTTTATTTAACTAGATTTAAAACAGAAACAAAGTAGGTATAGGTCACTCCCTGGGACAGCCAGAGGGAATCTCACTCTTCAAGGAACACAAGCTTTACTCCATCCACATCTCCTCAGTAAAAACAGGCTTTTCAAAGAGGGTGAGTCCAGCCTTTCTCACTTAGGTAAGCAGGGCGAACCACCCCGTGCAGGGTAGCATAGCTCTGAGAAGGTAAAGCAATATGTGGGCACATTCCCCGGTGCTTCCTCCTGTAAGAAAGAATTTGCATCATTCCTTAATCATGGCTACACCTAAATGTTGCAAACTAGCCCTTGGTTCTTACTAGCCACTTTCTGGCATGCAGAGCATGTTTTCCAGTCCAATGGGGCTCTTTCCCTGCTGTAACACAGGCCTCTGGTTACTACGTTCCCGAGGGAGAAACCTCCAGACCAGTGTTTTGGTTTTGGATCTTGTTCAGCTGTCAAGAGTGGCCTGTCTTCCCTGCACTTCTCCTGGCCTGCTGCTCTCTCAGAGGCACTCAGCAACCAGCTGGCTTTGTAAAGCACATACTGTTTAATAAGAAAGAGTATTGAGGAGAAAACACGCCTTAAAATGTTGAAATAGCATGAATAATCTTAGCTTACCTGCTGGTCACATGTTTTTTTCCACATCGAAATCCTTTAGAGGGTTTGCCTCTGCCTTGTTCAGCCTTACTTCTGTCAGTTATGAGATGGGTAACATGCCTTTTTTCTCGTGTCAGGACTGAGATTCTCTGCATTTTCAGATCCTCCGTCTTCTAACCCTTCCCAAACCTGGTGAAACTAGTCTAAGCTAGTCCCACAGGGCAACACTTCAAAAGGCTTTTTTTTCTGCTTAATTTTAGTATTGCAATTTACCTTCATTATTTTTAGTTCCTACAGCAAGCATTCCCTGTGTTAACACATAAAACAGGAAGACTTTAACAGCTCTGTAAAAATGTGTATCTAACCTCAGTAAAGTCAAGAGAATTGCTATAGAATATACTGTGCTCCTGTAACATCAGATGAAATGACGATGGCTCTGATAGCCTGTTATTTGTGTTGGGGAGTTCCTGATACAGCTTCTTTGGAATTTCACTCCAAAAAGTTTTTTATCAGTTCTTTCTGGCAACAATGCAGCTGTCAGAGATCCACTGTATTGCCTCTGGCGCCAGCTCCACCAAGGCAGAATTACCTCATCTCTGGTGCGGTTGCACGATTGTGAGTGTTATAGCTGTGGTTTCGTTTTCACCTGGCTTACTTTACTCTCCAGGTGTGCTTGTAGACTGACATGTGAAATCAACACGTTGGAGTCTATCACAAAGAAAACTGATATTACCTCAGCTAATGGCAAGTGTTACTTAGACACCATTCTGATTTTTCTGCATAAAAAATAATAAGTACAGTAAGATTTAAAATATATATATTCAAAGGAGGGCAAAAGGTAAACTGAACAGAAATGAGGCCTGTGACTTCCTTCTGTTTCTGAAATAGACTTGTAGAAGAGCCCCAAGTGTAACACGATGTATTAACTGGACTGTCCACACACATGGCAGGGTCCATCACTAGAATGCAGTCTTTCCTGTACACCCTTCTGCAATGGCAGTTTGTCTGTCTCCTGCTTCTCTATCCACTCATCTCTGGCAACTGTCACACAGAGAAAATGTGAATCTCATTTCTCTATTCCTCCTTCCACTTCTTATTCTCTAAAGAGATCTGTTTTCCTGATTTCTACCCTGAGCTTTCACCCAGGCTATGACTCCATAAGCCATGAATATTTTTACAGACCATTCAGACCTAGATGAGTGATTAGAAAGATCATCAAATTAGCTGATGCTTATAACCTTTTCCACTGACTGATTTGTATCCCTGTATTTTTAAATTAATTTAAAGTTTTGCCCTTATTTTAAAGGCAGATTTGCCTTTAAGTTAATTTAAAGCTGTTGCCACCATGCCAGATGAAAGTATATCGCTTATTTTGATGAGTGGAAATGAATCTGTATTTGTGCAAACAGAAGTCAATGCAATTACACAATGAAAGCCTTGGAACCTCTCCAGCATTCACAGGTTAAAGATGTCCAAAGGTGTTTTATAAAAAAGCAAACAGAAACGTACATGATCTCTTAGTCATAAGTAGAAAGTTTTACCACTGCTTCTGGTTGTTGTGCCTCCAAAAATTTTGCACAATATTTTTCTGGCAATGTGAAAGTGTCTGTAATTCATTGCAGAGATTTTCTCTGGTTAAAATTATAAATAACAATTCCTAATGTGCAAAGATTTAAAAAGTATAGTGCAACACTGAAATGAAGAAAAAAAAACCCAAACTTTTTAATACCGCAAAATGAAGTGCTTCAGCTGTTATGGATTTTACTTAGAGAAAGACTCCAGATTAAGTATTTCAGTTGTATCTGAATGTCTAGTTCTTAAACAGATATCAGGCTTTCATGGGAACCAAGAGCTTCAGAAAAAGGTTTTTAAACAAGAGTGACTAGGCTTGGGAGTTTACATTGGCTTGTGTCCAAGTAGAAAGATCCAAAAGAGCAAATTACACCTCCACGCCCAGTTAGAAAGTCTGCAGGTATTAAGTTGTTTGTTAAGTAGAGTCATTGCGTTAGTAATTTTAGATGTGTTTGTTCTTTGTGGAAGGCAACAGGCTCTTCCAGATAGTTTCAAAACACGGCAGGGCAAAACTTGATCTTATTAAAACGAAGTTTCTACATGAACTGTTCTTTCTTGATTCACAGGTTTCCTCTGCTCTTCTCAGCCAAAATTATTGCTAATGTCTTTTTGTCTGTGAAATATTTTTTTTACAAACATTTATTTCTGAAACTGCACTGAAATCCTTTGCTTTAGGGAAAACAAGCAAAATCACTGTTCACAGCAGACTCCTTTGCCTCATGGGCCTGTCTTCTTATCCTTTCAATTTTATTTTTCTCCCAACTGGAAGAAAAATTTTAATTCTTGCAGAAAAGTTCTTCTCCCTTTTTTCTTTTTAATTTAAAATAAAACATGTTTGGACAGATTTGGTAAATCAGATAAATGCTTTGTAAATCTTCCTTAGACTTCTGAAAAGGACATTCCAGGGTTACTTAAAGCTGTAGCTGAATTCTGACCAAAGAATGCCTTGTTATAAAACCTGGTCAGAAATAATTATTTTTCTGAACAGATATGGATTCAGAAAGCAAGAATGATAAGTGATTAGAGTACATAATTTGTTTCACTTGGTCCTTTGCTGTTGTGCTAGAAAACTGTAACTCTGAAATGAGTGAAAAGGACTAAAGCTGTCATTTTTCCTCTTTAACAGCAGTGAAAGATCCCAGATAGTTTCAGTGGAATGCAAGACTTAGTATAATTCATGGAAGTGTAACTGAAGGTAGAGTTTAGTTCAAAGGCTCATATACATCTAATCTACAAGCCCAGCTTGTTTCTCTGGTCCATAGGACTGCTCACATGAGGAGGAAAAGCAGGATTGTGTTTTGCAGAGGGAGACATTGCTTTAACCCTCACCATGTTAAACCACAATGCAACCCAGGGGAAGTCTGCTATGCAGGTATCTACAGTTCCTTGTGAAGATAATCTCCCTAGTAGAGGTCTCCAGTGCAATGCAGTGCCCTCAGTCACCTGGATATCTTTTGGGTGTCTGCAGACCATTGGCATAACCTTATGAGACACATTGCTGTGGTCAGCAGATGTGCAGGAATTGCAGGCGTAACTTTCTAAACTTCCTTTGCCTTGCATACTACCGCAAAAATGCTGTGCAGATTCCTATCCCCTCACTGAGGAGCTCAGCTGTCCCTCAGGCTCAGTGACTACTGCTGACACTAGCTACAGAGGTTTGAATTATGCCAGCTCTCAGAGGTGATTCATCATTCTAGTGCCCATATCGCCAAGCACGTTCAAATCAGCATATTTCAACTTACATAATGTTTCTAAGCCAAAAAAAAAAAAAAAAAAAGTTCTGCTGCCATCACTGTGGATTGTATGATGCATGATTAATTTTCTAAGTTTAAGAGGCATGAATGACTCCCTGTTTGTTGAATTTGTAACCTGCAAATGATAGGATAGATTTTATTTTACCTTCTCATGCCTTCATGGAATTTCTTGTAAGTTCAGCTGCAGCATAGGCATTGGAGCTTGTTTTGCAAGCTGTGCAGAAGAGGGCTGGTAACATATCTAAATGAAGCATAAGCCTTGAGGCTTCCCTTCCAGCCAGTTATAAAAGGTTTGAAACTATCACATGTTTAAGGCATTGAAAGGACTATGGAGCATGATCCTGATGGAATGTGTGGCATTCAGTTATCTCTAAACATTTACTTGTGGTGCTCAATGAATTAGAGCTGCAATGTGATGAAGTAAAAGATGAAAGAAGCTGCAAAGGAGTAAGAGCCTCTGCAGTTATAAAGCTGCTTAAAAGTTTGACAAGTTTGACTTCACGAAGAAAACCTTTGGTTCTTTGCTGAAAATGTTATACTTTGAAGGATGAATAAATGATCTTGCATCTGGTTAGATTGCACACTGATAGTACCTGGTTCCACTATCGTTTTCCATTTAATGGATAATTTGATCATTGAAGCCAAAACATGAGTAGATGCTTGACCCCATGTCACAGATGAAGGGTGGCAGGAGAGGGAGTGAGCCACAGATACGCCCTAATCACAGAATCATCCTTCTCTCTTTTTAGGAGTCAGCTTTAGTTGTGTGCTAATTGTCCACAAAGATCTTCAGATGACTATGTGACCAGCTTGCAGCTAATACCGTATGTAAACAGCCCGTACTGAAAAATCCTAAGGATTTAAGAGTAGTTTATTCCTTTATATATTGGCTTTGGATTTATCTGAAATGGCAATGTGATGCTGCATGGTCACTGCGAAGACTGCTGGGGAATTCATTCAAACATCCAAAAGACAAAGTTTAGAGTTAGACCTGACATGCAACTCACTTAAGTCATGCAATATGGTTTCTGTAGTCACACCATGCAGAATAACTTCTACAAGTAGAGAAATACCTGTACAGTGGGTTTCTTCAGAAGGATGGACAGCCTGCTCTCTGTAGGCTTCTAGCTGATGCTTGGACTTACTAAATGCTGTCATTCTGTGCTCCCTCTGTAGTCACTGGGAGTAGATAAGCATCTCTAGTGAGTAAATGAGATCTTAGATGCTCTGATTCGTAACCTACAAGTAAATTCCTCTCCACTGACTGCACAGGGAGACTGTGCTCCTATTTCATTTGCCCAAGTTAGGTGCATAAAGTTAAATGAACTAAAGATTTCTCCAGACTAGTCAGGAGAATTCCCATTAATTCTTCCCTTTTTGTTTCCTTTTTTGTCCTGGAAAACGAGTTACACAGAATTTCTATTTAGAATATGTCTACTCCCCCTCTGCATATGAGAAAAGCATATATAGTCTGGGAACAATATCCTTTTCTCACAGAAATGGTAAAAAAAGGGAGGGCTATTATTATTATGATCGACTATACTAAGACTTTGCACCAAATATTTTGGGAATGGTTTGGGACCACTCTTTCCTATCAAGCTATAAATCTTATGTTCCTACAACCAGAGTTTCCAGCCTCACTGATGGACCCAGTTTAGTGGGTGAAAGGAGACAAAAAAAACCTTCGTCTTCAGATATGTTTGTTGTCTTTCTGGCTACTTCCTTCTGGGAGAAGCAACCTCTCTGAGGGATCACTCTTCCATTGAATGATTGCATGAGGAGGAGACAAGAAGGAAGAGCAAAGCAGATGGTAGCCTAGTGTGCAGGAGATTTATGGCAGGTAGAAACGAAATGGGATAGAAGCTTTCAGATACAGTGTGTAACATCCCTCATCAATCACTCTTACAAGAACAACTACTAGGAAATTTTGAGTGCCTGTTGCTCATCTCTCTTGCTTCTCTCCTTTCGAAGTCTGCGGTTGGTATCATGTAATTGGCCATGTATGTATTTAAATATAATTGCATAGTTCAGATGCAAAGAGAAGGAAAACAGGGAGCTCTTGATTAAAAGATGGAGACTGCTTTTGCAAACAGAGACTGAGGAAAAGGTCTTGCAGTTCACAATGCCTTTTAGGAGGGAAAGAAATTTGTGACTTTTGCTGGTGTTACCACTTGTGACTTGGAGCAGAGAGGTCCATAGGTATTTTCATGTGCCAGAATTATGTACCTGAGTGGAAAAATTTTGCATTAGAGGACTCAATAACTTCAGTAAATTAATCCATAGCAAGATTCAGAATCTAGAATCTGTATGCTAGAGAAACACAAGCTGTATATGCAATGCCATTTTTTCATGTGGAAATACAATATTAAATAAATAACCAGGGGAAGTGGTGGAATATACACCACTCAAAGGCTTTAAGTTAAGACTAATGCATTGCAAGTAAAATTATTGTAATGGTCCCCTCTAGCCTTAAAACATGTGAACTGCTTCCTCTGGTCTAGCAACATGATGCAGAAGGCCAAGAGAAGAAGGAGTTTATTACACCAGCCGCTGCTGCTGTTCTTAAAACCACACCCCAAAGGAAAGGTGCTTGAGAGAAAATTGGTGCAGTAGGTTAATGAAAGACAACAGTGGCCAACACAAACAGAGAATTCATCTATACTGCTCTTTGTACCCATTCGCACCAGTAGTAGTGGACCAGGAAAAGCATCTGGGAAATTGTAGCTGAGGGTGAAAACCAGGTTTTAGGAATGTTCTTCCACTGGTCCTGGTGCTCCATCCATTGTGATTTGCTTGCTATGTCTGAGCAGAGATGCTAGCCAAGTGCTGCCTTTCTTGAAGCTCCAGCAAAACATATCAAGTGAAAAAGATTACAGGTGCAAACTCAGCTCACCAGTCACCACAAATTATTTATCTGCAGATTCCTCAAACTTTTCTAGATGGTGTCCTCCTATTCAAAAACTGGTTGAACCTGCATTGTATACATTTATGAGGTAAAGAATCAACTTCAACATGGTTTAGAAAACTGTGAAGGCTTTGATGGCCTTTCCTCAAATCATTTCTACTTTATGGTAAAATCAGACTTCAAACTGTTAATTTTTTTTTCTAGAAGATCAGAAACTCCAAGATTGTGTCAACAGGTATAAATACATCAGATAATATTTTCCAGCTATTTCCAGTGAACAACACAAAGAAGAGCAGAAATGGTGTCCATAATGGAAGCCAGACTTGGTAGGGGCTTATTTTGAAGGAACAGCTTTTTATTCATGAAAAATCATGACTGAATTTTAACAAGACCCTTAGAAAAACTGTTTCCAACCCTAATCTATGGATTTGGTGTAAAATGAAAGAACTACCTTCACTGAACCGAATGATAGCCTGTTTTTTGCTTTCTTAGCAATTTCCATACAAAACTAACATCTGTGTCACTGTCTTTGTCAGCGATTTCCCAAATCCAGTTTTACCAGTAAAGTGAGGTATTTATTACCCTTCTTTTAGCTTGTTTGACAACTGGAAAGGAAAAGACTGTAGGGTTATTTTAGAAGATCATGTATTTTAAGCAGAGAGAATCAATAGCATTTATAATTTGCAAAGCTCACCTACAAGCTTATTATAGGTGCATAGTCCTATTTTCCAAAATATTCAGCATTACATTATTTTAACAAGGGTGGTTTTTTTCTTTTTTAATTTCTTATAGTCTACAGACTGCTCAGAAGGGGCAAACAGGGAAGGAAGGGGTGGAGGCGTTGCCCTCTATCTCAGGAAAGGGATAGAAAGTGAAGAGCTGTCATTGAAGAGTAGCCACAAATAGGTTGACAGCTTGTGGGTTAAAATTAAGGACAGAAGAACCAATGCGAACTTTGTGGTTGCTGTATGCTATAGGTCACCTGATCAAGGAGAGACAGCCGATGAAGTGTTCTTCCTCCAGCTACAGGAGGCTTCACGCTCACAAGCTCTCATCCTACTTGGGGACTTAAACCACACCAACATGTGCTGGGAAAGTAACACAGCAAGCTGTAGGCAATCCAGGAGACTCCTGGAGTGTATTGAGGATAACTCCTTAGTCCAGCTGACAGAGACCCCCACTCCAGGGGATGCAATACTGGACCTTATGGTCACCGATACAAACACACTCCTTAGTGATATTAGGCTAGGAGGCAGCCTGGGCTGCAGTGATAACGCACTGGTGGAATTCAAGGTCCAGAGGGATATGGGACAGGTAAGGAGTATAGTCAGGACACTAAAGTTCAGGAAAACAGACTTTCAGCTCTTCAAGGAATTACTCAGTAGGATCCACCGGGACATGGTCCTCCAAGACAAGGAACAGAGCTGGAAAATATTCAAGAATGCTTTCCATAAAGCACAAGATCATTCATTCCCTGTATGTGGAAAATCAGACAGGGAAGGGAAGGGACTGGCATAGCTGAGTCGAGACCTGCTGGTTAAACAAAAGAAGAGAGAACTGCACAGGCAGTGCAAGCAGGGACAGGTAACCTGGGACGTGTATAGGGACTCTGCCCGGTTGTGTAGGGAGGAAGTCAGGAAGGCCAAGGTGCAGCTGGAGCTAAACTTGACAAGGGAAGTAAAGACTAACAAGAAGCGCTTCTACAGGTGCATCACTCAAAAGAGGAAGGTCAAAGAGAACGTACCCCCACTGATGGTTGGAACTGGTGATCATGTATCAAGAGACAAGGAGAAGGCTGAGGTACTCAACAGCATTTTTGCCTCAGTCTTCACCAATAACTGCTCTCCTCACCCTTCCTGGGCCATGGAACAGCAAGATGGTAAGCAGGTGGATAAAACCCCTCCCACTATTGAGGAAGATCAGGTTCATGACCACCTGAGGAACATGAATATATATAAGTCTGTGGGACCTGATGAGACGTATCCCAGAGTCCTGAGGGAACTGGCAGATGTGGTTGCCAAGCCAGTCTCTGTGATATTTTAAAAGTCATGGCAATCAGGAGAAGTCCCTGGTGACTGGAAGAAAGGTAACATTGTGCCTATTTTTAAAAAGGGTAGAAAAGATGACCCTGGGAACTACTAACCTGTCAGCCTCACCTCTGTGCCTGGTAAGATCATGGAACAGATCCTCCTAGAAGCTACGCTAAAGCACATGGAGGAAATGAAGTGATTATTGCAGCCAGCACAGCTTCACCAGGGGAAAATCCTGTATGACCAACTTCGTGACTTTCTATGATGGCATAACCATAGCAGTGGACATTGGAAAACTGACAGATGTGATCTATCTAGACTCCTGTAAAGCCTTTTGACACAGTTCCCCACAACATCCTTCTCTCTAAATTGGAGAGATATGGATTTGTTGGGCATACAGTACAGTGGATAAGAAACTGATTGGATGGTCGTATTCAGAGAGTAGTGGTCAATGGCTCAAAGTCCAGATGGAGATCCATGACAAGTGGTGTCCCTCAGGGGTCTGTACTGGGACCAGTGCTATTTAATATCTTCATCAATGATATTGACAGCTAGATTGAGTGCACCCTCAGCAAGTTTGCAGATGACGCCAAGCTGAGTGGTGTAGTTGCCACATCAGAAGGATGGGATGTTATCCAGAGGGACCTGGACAGGCTGGAGAAGTGGGCCTTTGAGAACCTCATGAGGTTCAACAGGGCCAAGTGCCCAGGAGGGGCTATTCATAAAGGTTTGTGTTGATAGGGTGAGGGGGAACGGGTATAAACTGGAGAAGGGCAGATTAAGACTAGACATTAGGAAGAATTTCTTCACCATGAGAGTGGTGAGACAACGGAACAGGTTGCCCAGGGAAGCTGTGGATGCTCCATCCCTGGAGATGTTCAAGGCCAGGTTGGATGGGGCCTTGGGCAGCCTGATCTAGTGGGATGTCCCTGCCCATGGCAGAGGGGTTGGAGCTAGATGATCTTTAAGGTCCCTTCCAACCCAAACTATTCTATGATTCTAAGACTCAATATTCTTTACATTTCTGGTTTTGTCTGCTGTTCCTTTCCAGTCTGAAATAACTGAGCAACTGCTTAGAGGGGAAAAAAACAAAAAAAAAATCTTTTAAAGAAAGATTCTGTTGCACACCACACAAAAGTTTTCTTGTTTCCCCAATTGTCATTACCATTATTAATACCATTACTACTAATATAAAATGTTTACATGGCACTGTAATTTTCATAAACATAACTAATAGAAAATTTTCTTTCCCAAAGAGACCTGCCATTTAGTTAACAAAAGAGATAGCACAGTCAGATCATAGTCACAAGTGGGAGGTCAAAACTAGTACAATATATATAAAGACATTTTCCTGTTAGGGTGCTGGGGCACTGGAACAGGTTGACCAGAGCAGTTGTGGGTGCTTCATTCCTGGAGGTGTTCAAGGCCAAGTGAGATGAGGCTTTGAGCAAGCTGATCCAGTGGAAGAAGTGTCCTTGTCCATAGCAGGAGGATTGGAACAAGATGATCTTGAAGGTCTCTTCCTACCCAAACCACTCTATGATTCTATAATTCTATTATGTGCTCATATATGGACATATATAGGTATACATACATATATATATATAGTGAGCAGAGTGACATGTCCTTGCGCAATATGCAGCATCCCATGCATTGCTTCCTGGAGCTATGGTCTTCTAGTCAACATGAAGTCAATGCTTTGCTGAGGTACACTTAGGGTTCACATGCCTTTCTAAAGCTAGTTCAGCAGACCTGCTCTTCTCAGGTATACAGCTGAAACAGTGTTCTGGCTGTCCATAGAAGCTTATTACCTTATATGTAAGGTAGAGAAATTTATCAGTTTCCTGAGTTAGAAGCTGTTTTCTTAGGTGTGTGCCTGTACTCAGTGCACTATTAAACCGCACCTCTCCATTTTCACCACTGTCATTCTCTCTTTAATTATATGTGCACTGTCATACTCTTAGGAAATCAAGTGGATAACTTGTTAATATCATGACAATTCTTCCAGTGGCTGTTTTTGTTGTTGTTGAAGCATCACTTTTATATCTAAAAAATACTGAGACATTTTTAGTATTTAATCTTTGCTTCTTCTGACCACATTCTTTATTCATCACAGTCATAAAGGTATAAACTACTGGTAATGATTTACTGTTTTCAGAACAAAACACTAGCATGAAAATCAGTATTTGAAAACTTATCCTTGTAATTTCTTCTACTTTGCTTTGTATTTGTTGGATTCACTTTCTGACCCTTTGCCTTTGTGTATGAAGAAATCCAAATTGTTTAAAGGTACCTTAGCTCAAGGATGCCAATCTGCGCTCAGTAGTATGCAATTTTTATCTAAATTTGCTATAAGACATACCTTATTTTCAAAGTCAAAGTTTGATACATCCCCAGCTGAGGAATCTGTGTAGGGGGAAGGTGAGGAGGACTGTGGATTCAGACAAGTGGCAAACAATTTGATGTTGTCTGAACTTACACAGGTATGTCACCATCTTTTGACAGATGCAAGGTGTTTACATATTCCAGTTACATTCATTAATTTGTGAATGTGTGTTCAAGTATGTTGTCATATTTCATGCATGCCTTAGATAGACCAAATGATCAGAAATAGTACCTGGAATACCTTGTGCATCTTCCATAGCAGCGAGGGAGCTCTCCTGAGAAAGGACACCAGAAGGTGGAGACTGTAAAGGTCTGGAGGGTAAAGATCCTCCACTGCGTGCACCAGAGAAGGACCTACCACAGTGACCACATTTACTTTCCTGGGAGAGAAGCCTGAGACACATCCCAAAATACTAAGGGGCTTATCACAGTCTCAGCAAGTACATGCTGCTCCTGAGGGTGTAGGACAGGCCCTAGTGAAAAATGGTCATTTTGGATTTGTATGGCTTAGATCTGAGCCATTTTATCCAAAATATCATGCAAACCAAATTAGAAAAATGCATATATGTTTGTTTAAAAGTATTTTCTAGAGGCAATTTTCCCATGTATACCACCAGAAGTGGGAAAATAACTGAAAAAGTAAGCGGTCAACATGGAGAATACATGTTTCTCTAGATTTTCTAACATACCTAGAAATCTAGTATACCTAGATTTTCTATTATACCAAAGTTCAAATACCTTAAAGTAAGCACAAATTTTAAAATGTAATTTCTCCTTTAGGTAACATACACAGGGTGAATGATAACCCAGCATAAATTTTTGGAGTCCTATTGGCTCCCCATGTGCTCAGAGGCAGCTGTACTGTCACTTTGCACTTTAGGACCTGCAGCTACAGCAGTGGGTGAAAACTGAAGACAGACAACAAGGAGCAAGGAATTTTAAAAGGCATAGCAAAACATGCATTAATTAAACTGGAAAGCAATAGGAACCAAAACTTTGCAGAAGGGCAGTGCCTTTCCTCCATATTATGGTGACCAAACTAGAAAATTAGTCTCTTGGGATTCCAGGAGAAAAAAAAATCAGGTTGATTTTGCCAGAAAAACCTCAGTAAAATGCATAACTTTTTAACAAACTTGACTCTCTGCATTGTATATACAATTAATTGCAATTAATAGACAAGCAATTTTGTAAGAAGTATTTTAAAACAGAAGCTTCAATAAATGTCAAAGTGGACATTTGCTTGCACAGAATCTCGTTTGTACATGTAATCCTAGTAATTGCTTCCTTCTAATTAGACTTGTAATAGGTACCCAACCCAGTCTAGATGTTCTTCAGCAACTTGTCTGAGTTGTCTGTGGGCCATATTGCAACAGAAGCTGACATAGGCAAGGTGGAGAAATGCACAATAAGTTTGCACATCATTAAGTGACCAGTGTAGGGGTCAGCCACCTCTTCGGTTCACACACACATCTCATCTGCCTGACTAAGTGCCCACCCATCAAAGGCGTAATTAACATTCACAGTCACTTTGATTTTCTAAAGAGTCAAAAAGCACCACCTCTGGAAGATCATCTTTCAGTTGTCTTGAGCAGATGTCCCTCTACTGACTATACATGTATTTGTGTTGCCTACTTTAGGCACATGATATGAATCTAGGCTTTGGAGGAGTATGAAGGAGAGCTGGTCAACAGAGCTCACATGATAGGCTATGGGAAACAGGCTGCCTTGTACCAATAGCAGACACTCAACTTACTAAATACTTTAAGCCTCTGGCAATTCACTTTAGGCCCTGGGGGGACTTATTTCCTGGATTCAATGATGTGAGAAATCTCCACTGTCTGTTCTTCAGCAGAACATTTGCAAGGCCTAGCAAGGGTGGCTGGTTTGGGTCTTCTGGTACTGTGTTAAAATACACCTGTGTCAGGAGAATAGATCAAGCATGATTCACATAATTTTGAACTCTGATTTCATGGATCTGTATTCAAGACTCTTGTAGAGGCATTTCTTGCTCTCCTTAGTTACATAAATTAGGGAAAAACGTTTCATCTACAGAAGAAGATTTCTCATCAAGGGACCTGTTCCAGAGTTCAGCAAACTCCAAGACATCTTTTTCCATGAATTCAATGGTCTCTGGGTCAGTCACTTCCCTGAGATGAAAGACAGAAGCCAGAACAAGAGGGGACATAAAAAAAGCTGATCTTTATTTCCAGCAATGCACCGCATTCATCCTTAATGGTGCATAATGACTGTTATTTGCAGAAAACCTGACTCTTGATTAAAAGAGAAGTTTAGCAGTCATTCTTAGAAGGTATGCACTTTATTTAGTTGTGTAAGTCCGCATTGTTCAGTAGGATGCCAGTGAGTGACCTCGAGAAGGTGACTAACTAATGACTACCTGCTTCTTCTCATAACAGTGCGTTCATTGAAATAATCAGTCCTCATATTTAAAACAACAGAAGGAAGGAGTTATTCACATGGCACATAAATAAATCTGACAAATTCATTGCCAGAGGAAGTTTTGGTGGTATAAAAGTGTTAAAATAAATTAATGAAAGAAAGGTGCATTAAATACTATTAGGCATAACCATATGGATGCAATTTCCAGCTCCTGAAGTTCCTAACCACCAGTGACACTTCTGGGAGTTCTTCGTTGCACTAAGTAACTAGTATTGGCCATTCTCAAAGCCAAGCTAGCAGGCTAGAGGGGACTTCAGTTTGATGTCTATTTCTATTGGTGTGAAATATTCTTATGTCATTATCTACACTTAATAATTTTATTAAGACATCTTCTCACTAACTCAGTGTACAAGCATAGAATATGCAGAGATCCTTGGGTAATACAATGTTCTATAGGCTTTATCTGAAACAAAAACAGTTCAGACACCTGTGTTACTAGTACTTATATAAAAATAGAAAATAACAATACCATTGTATTAAAGAAGATGATGTGTAATGTGTCATATAAATAAAAATTAAACTAGAAGTACTACATTATGGAAACACTAAAATACATATTTTAGGCTCAAGCCTGAGCATTGGCTTTTTCCCCAAGAAAATAAATAAAAAATCTGACATCTTAAAATATTTTTTGTGGTTGATGAGGATATTTGTCATAATTTCACAAAAAGTTAGTTGTTGAAATGAAGAGTTGTCACTACTTAGAGATTCAGTACCTTCTGTTGGTGACAGAGTACTGAAATACCTCCCTCTTCAAAGGGAAAAGAAAATAACGTTAAATTTATTCAGTGATTTCCTTGTCTAATTACTAATTTTTAATACAGAACTGTATTGGAGAGATGGGTTTATCTTTATTTGTTACTGTTGCCAATGGTGATATTTTAATGATGATTGTCGAACCACATGAATTCCACTTTCTTGTTACCTAAGCACTCAGATGCAGGCTGCACCACAAAGATCTGCTCTGAAAAAAAGACATGGGTATCCATGCACCAAGATAATTTGGAAAGGTGGGGCAGCACCTGAAGTTATTAACAATGTAATGACGACTAAGACAGCAGAAACATCCAAGCAAACGGCTGTTTCTTCAGGGGCCCAGTTCATACTTGAATCAGGCTGGTTTCAGAACGTTTTCATGCTATTAGTCATGCAATTCACACAGCAGTCACTGCCTGAGCAGTCAGATTAGACAAGAAAGCGCATGCTTTGATTGTGGCTCACATACCTGCTCTATACAGTCAGTTGAAAAGAAGTGATCACATTCCCAGCAGTGTCATGACAGCTGGTTTTTAGTGCTATGGAAGTGTAAATGCTCCCTGAGCCTCAGCAAAGATAGCAGATGAGGACCACTGACCATGTCCTGCAGCAGCATATGCAAATATCTGGTCATTGATATCGAAAGCCCGTGTTCAAATTCCTCTGCAATCACCTTCAAGAATACACTATTAATTAGCGTACAGGCTCTAAGGGTTAGAAGGAGAGGCACTGGTTTCCTTTCTTTCATTTATCCTTTCTTTTTTTCCCCAGGAAGAGGTAGTTAAGGCATTAGCTCTTCTCCCACCCTGTGTGAAGACATTGTGAAGAGCATGCATCCAGCAAAACTCCCAACTCTCCTCTAGCTCCATGCAATGAGAGCTGGAGGGAGTGCAGTCTGTCTGTCTCACATGACTTGCAAGTGGAAACAGATGGCTAGAGTCATACATGTGCTTGGGAGGAAGAGATATTGTCAAATTATGCTAGAAATAGAGGTGGGACAAGAGTACAATACCAGACAGCCTAATCTGGTGTTTCATAGCTAATTAAACTAGAAGCAAGTGAGTGTGTATGCATGAAGTGCTAATATTGACAAGCAGTTTATTCTGAGAGACGTCTGATTCTAGCCAATGTAGATTAGGATAGGAAAGCTCATTAAAGTTCCATAACTTTAAAACTCAAAGGTGAAAAAAGGTAAGATATCTCCTCTAAGCCGCTATGCAAAGTTAAACAAAGCAATCCAGTGCTGTTGCAGGTACCCAGCTCTAGTGCCACTTCTAACAGACAGCCCTTCTCAGACTAACTTACCTTCATAAGTTCTTGCCTTTAGCATCCTCTCATCCACCCATGCTGCTCATCAGCTTTCAGGGGGAGAGATGCAGGTGTATAGCTTATGCAGGGTGTCTGAGATAAGACAATCGTCCAACCAACCAAGACTCTGAGTAAACTAACATGGGAATGTGGCTTTCAATCACATTCTCTTGGCAAGCATGGAAAAAAATTGAAAGTAAAACTAGGATGACAGCATTATGCTTCATGAGTTTATTTGCCTTTGGTTACTAGAAGCAGTAAGACTGGATAACAATATAACATTGTTCAGGGTTTAGAAACCATGGATGCTTTAGTACAACATATGTAAACTGAGGTGGTGACATTGCTTATATGAATTTAGACATACATTCCTGGCTTATTTGGGGCTGATCATAGGCTTAAAATAGAGACATATGCATATATCCAAAAAATCTAAACTGTCCTGTCATGAATGTTCAGTTTTTCAAGTTTATGCACAGACTTTATCCTTGGTCTTCACTTCTCTAGTTCCTAAGTGGCATGTGTCCTTGCATGCCCTCCACCTGTGAAAACAGAATTCTACAGGACATGTGAGGTAGCATCACCATTCAGAAAACTTATTTTGAGGCAAGATAGTAATTTTTAGCTGCAACTGATGTCAAAAGGCCAAATGCACATATGTTTGGGTCTTGCTAGCAGCCACATTGTAAAAAATGTGAAATCTCAGTATGGACTTTTTCAGTTGGGAGAACAAACTGCAAAATTGAACCAAGTCACATTTCAAAAACACTGAAAGTCAATTACGTTATTCTTAAAGCTCAGAAAAAAATCTCCTTACCATGTACAAAAGGTTAGCAAGTCAGCTGAAGGAGGCACACAGGAAGAGTAAAGAAGCTGTCCAGACACAGTTTTATAACTTTAACTTTTATGTGCAGGCATTCTTCCGCCCTTCCACTTGCTTATCCGAAGCCAGACTTGCTGAAAAAGATATCTAACTTTTCATCACGTAAAACAAATTCACCTTTGAATCATGTAAGCACAGGGCTTCATGCTTTAGATTATAAGCCAAGATTTTCTAGGTCTTTGTTTTTTTTTTTGGTTGGGATGGGTTTTTTTGTGGCTTTTTAAGTTAGACTCTTCTTTTGAAGTGATGCTGTGATGCTGTTACTCAACTTGATTTTCTATTAGCAGGTCTGATTTTAGCAGCACTAATCAGGTGTTGCTTGGCATATTTGAAAGTCATGCCACTTGGATCATTGGACATGACTTTACAAGCCTTTTAGACATGTTGCTTCAAGTTGAGTCTCCACTTGTTACAGAATTAGTGCTGGGTAGCTCCAGATTGGTCCTATAGCTCTAGAGCTTTTCTTCTTTTCTTCCTTCTTTGGCTATTTTCTACCTTAAATCTAGGATTACAGATCTTCTTTATCCCAGCACAGAGGTTCCCTTCTTTATCTGTAAACAGGATAGCTCATTAGATTTCTAATGAACTTTTAGTTAAACAAAATACAGGGTAAAGCAAATTTTCCAAATTAATATTATAGTTTTGCTCTTTAGCCACTGAAAAGCATGAAAGTGAAATATAGAATACATTCCAAACATTAGGACTGATTTTAATTTATCCACCTTGGGTTAGCCATCCTAATATTCCCAAGGCATAGCTTTAATTTCCTTCACAAACACTTCCCTCTTGTATATGGATATAAGCATTTGGCATTATTAAAAATCTAGAAACGTTATCATATCCCACATAAGGTATCTTTCACATAACACTGGTGATTCAAAAAACTGAAATACATAATTGAGCAGATAATAATGTTAAAATATTTGCAATGTAATGCAAATAGTGGATTTTGTTGGGGTTTTTTTATTATTTAATAAGCTATAATGTCCGCAAGATGTCTGGACCCAAATGCGTATAGATATTTTTTTTAGACATAAGTACTTTGGAAAGTACTGCACACTCTCTGAGGTAATCAGAGAAATGATGTACCTGAGATGCCATTCTTCCTCTACTCTGTCTCCTTGTATACAGCGTGTACATACCCAGGTATGTATATGGATTCATGGGATATAATATCACCTGAATAGTTATGGAGTGATTTATTCAGAAACTGTAGTAGTATGTCGAACTATCAAAATAATTTTAAGTGCATTCTCAATTCAGAAAACAGAGAAGAAAGCAGGGCTACTAATGGAGAATTGGAGTTATGGCTGGTTTAATATATTAACCTGAGATTGAAAATTCATTTCTAAAACTATGAATCCAGTTTCTGCACTGTAAACCCCTCAGAAGGAAGACCCTCTCAGTTAGTATAAGTGTTTTAGCAATAAACATAATGGGGTCTGATGCCAAGGGCAGCCTCTGGACTATTTCTGTGTATTACTGCAACACACAGGTTCAATCATATGAGTTATGATCTGACTTCGGTTGATTTTGATACTCAGTATAATGCCAAATACAGCACTGGCCTTTAAAAGAATACACATTTCTTGCCTTCTCATGGACATTTCAATTAACATTATAGTGTCTTCATTTCTATACTTTTACCACATGTACTCCAAAGACCAACTTTCCAATACTCTTAATGTAAATGTTTTGTGAAATAATTCCCAAAGCATTCTGGTTATAATTCACATTTTTTTTAACAAATCTAGTGTCTACTTTTTGTGCATTTTAAGGTGAGACACTGATTGTTCTCCAGTGTTTCTGAGGCCAAACAAATAACAGTGTACCCTTTATTTCTGAATCTATGCATTTCTGTTATAAGTCTGATTCTTTGTCTCCAACCCTACAAAAGAATAGAAACTTGTAGCGGATTAAATCCAGAAGCTTTGAAATGTTGACAGGACATGGGCACAGTGGAGGAAAGTGCATCAACTTCATCCGTGTCCAAAGTAAGTTGGTCAAGTTATCTTCTGAGATAGATTTCTAAGTTGATAAGTCTGGTTAAGACAATGTATTAGATTAACAAGAAGGAAGGTAATTATAAATTGCAAATGCTGTTTAATCATCCTGAATATAGAAAAAAACAGTAATATAAGCCATTTTTTGCACTCACATAACCTTTGCTTATTGTCTGAATTAAACAGATTTTCTTTCTCCTACTGCATTAGAATGTTTTACAGTTTCTTTCTTTATTTAGTAAACTAGGAAAAATGGATCCACTATACAGGCAGCTCTGCCTTTTCCATGCAGCATCTCAGATGTTAGTACCCTGCAGTGAAGCTGCACACAGGTCCTGCCACTGACCTTTCTAACCTTCTCATATTAACCTCCTTCCTTGGCTCATCAATAATTACATCTCTCCTCTGGTTTGTTTCCTGCTCCAAAGTTGCTTGTCTTCCTACCTAAATATCTCCAAAACTGCAGCATGTAAATCACCATCACAAACTGATGCTAGTAAGGATATGGATTCATAATGACTTTGTTAATCCCTCCAGGAATACAAAATGTTCATCTTTTAATAATATAAACCATAAGTCTCTAGCATTATTATTTTCTGTGATATTTTATAAAAATTTTGCAGAAGTTACTAAATATCTCCTTCCTTTTGTTTGAGTTTAAAGTAAAAGTTAGGCTATACTTTCTTCATAATGGATGCATTTAGAATTTCTTGCCATGCCAGAAGGTCATAGCCTTTGTCTTCGACCAGCACTCCTGTTACTGTCCATAGCTATGATTCTGGGCCTATCTGAAGGGATTAAAGCACGGACTTCAATCTGATGGACTGAAGACACTTCGTTGAGTTAGCTGTTTTTTATATACTATTTTGGGTTACATAACAGGCTGTCCATGAGGCTATTTACAGTATATTATTGGCTAAAGGTAGCTGTCCGTAGAGCTATTACTAACATATTATTGGCTAAACAACTGCACAAGCTAAAAACACAAGTTACACTAAAATTAACCATGTTGATGTTTTTCTTCTTTTGTTTTTCTCTCAGTTGATACTTGTTCTCACTGAACTAGCTCTTGTTTTTGTCTCAGCTGGCTCTTGTTTATCAGAAGGCTGTCTCTTCCCACCAAACTGGCTCTTGTTTTCTTCTCAGTTCTCTATTTCAAGGTCTTGTCAGAATTGCTCGATATCAACAAGGCCTACAGCATCAAGTCCTTCTTCCCTGTAAAACGTCTCCACACCTATCTGTTACTCTATCTGGTGATAGAGTAATAGGAGTAAGGCACAGTCCATTCCCTACAAACAGATACTGCTTCACCAGAAACAAAAGCAAAATCTAGTCTAGACAAATACCAGAAACCTTTTATACACAATTGCAGCTACTGCTTTGGAGACCCAGATTGCTACAAGACCAAGCTCAAGCACCTTTGGATCTTGCAGGAGGGAATGAGAAACATTGTGTCTGCTGCATTTCTGAAAACCAAACAGAGAAGGCATCAATCATCAGAAAAAAAAAAAAAATAAACCCAACAAGCAAACAACCAACCAAGCAAACAAACAAAAACAAAAACAGGAAAGGAAATTAAGGTGATCATCATCCATATCTTTAAAGGAATAATTTGTGAGACTGACCACTGCACATGAACCTTGCCAGCCAAGAAAAGATGTGCTTCTTTTTTGGTGCTGCTTTCTAGGGCCTATTTGATGTCTATTACCCTGTCTTAGAATAGAATAGCATAGTGTAGCATAGCTATAGCATGGAATGGAATGGAATGGAATGGAATGGAATGGAATGGAATAGGCTCAACTAGACTAGAATAGAATAGGCTATTTCAGCTGGAAGGGACCCATAATGATCAACTAGTCCAACTGTCTGTACAATTCAGGGGTGACCAAGTTAAAGTATATTATTAAGGGCATTGCCCAACTGCCTCTTAAACACTGACAGGCTTGAGACATCAACCACCTCTCTTCCAGTGTTCAAACGCCCTCTCAGTGAAGAAATGCTTCCTGATGACCAGTCTGAACCTTCCCTGGCGCAGCTTTGAACCTTTCCCATGTGTGCTGTCGCTGGATGTCATGGAAAAGTGATCAGCACCTCCCTCTCCACTTCCCTTCATCATGAAGCTGTAGAGAGTAATGAAGTCACTTCTAAGCCTCCTTTTCTCCAGACTAGACAAACCCAAAGTCCTCAGCTGATCCTCATAGGATGTGTCTTCTAGCTTTTTCACCAGCTTTGCCAACAGAATTGAACTCTGAGGAACACTGTTGGTGACCAGTCAGCAGACAGATGTAGACCCGTTCGCTACAACACTTTGAGCTCTCTTTCAGCCAGTTCTTAACCAGTACACTGTGAAGTTCCTCAGCCCACAGCTGGAAAACTTGTCCAGAAAGATGCTGTGAGGGGTGATATCAAAAGTCTTACTAAACTCCAGAAAAACTACAGCCACTGCTGGATGGCCTTATCATAGAGGGATACCAAATTAGTTAAACAGGATTTTCCCTTTATGACCCCTTGTCGACTATGCCTGATTCTTTATATGTCTTTCAGTAGTATACAGTATCATTTTATCCATAATTTTTCAGGAACTGAGGTTAGACTAACAATTCTGTAGTTGTCTGGGTGTTACCTAATGCTTTTTGGAGATGGAATAATATTGACTTGCTTCCAGTTAGCAGAGACCCCACCTGACACCTAAGACCTTTGACAGAAGATGGAGAGGGGTCCCACCATAACATCCATTAGCTCCTTCATTATTCCAGGATGAATCCCACCAGGCACCATGGACTTAGGATACAGCCAGTCCCTTACAATTTCAGTGTCCACAAATGGAAAGTCATGGTTCCCACACCCAGGGGACAGGGCAGTTACCTCAGTTCTTTCTTCCTAGACACTGAAAATATTTTAATATAACTCAATGAGAGAAAAGAAACCCCAAAACCAATTAACCTCTTTTCCTTTAAGTGGTACAGTGGCAAAAGTGAGGAAGCTTGGGATGATTCAGTAATAAGTGAATCTAAATACAGATATGTTAGCTTTTCACAAGTCTTCCATCCATGCCCATGTTGGCCAACTATTTTCTCTTGAGGCTCTGAGGGCAAGATTAATTCTAATTCCTGAATTAACTCTTCCTCAGGATGTAATAATGGATAAGAGAGGTTTGGGATTTGAGAAAGATGGGGAGAGCTATCTGTCAGGGTGGTTGAATCATGGATGCCCCATCCCCAGAGGTGTTCAAGGCCAGGTTGGATGGGCCCTTGGGCAGCCTGATCTAGTGGGACGGGTACCTGACCATGGCAGGGGTGTTGGAACTAGATGATATTTAAAGGTCCCTTCCAACCCAAACTATTCTATGATTCTGTGGGCCTATAACACTTTCTTGACTTTCTACCACAATACTTGACGAGCTCTAAAGAACCTCACTGGTGGCACCTGATATGTTCTCTGACATCACCCTCTAGCTGCTGCCACCATGGGGACATACCAGCAAATTTTCTGTCTTAGAACATAAGTCTGTGCTTTGTAGCTGTAGACCTACCTTACACAGAAAACTCTGGGAAGTGGCACAGTTTGCACGTAGGACTTGGAGAGTTCCTGAGTCATGTAGCTGGGTCCAGGAGCTAAGAAGTGCTGTTATGCTTGTCATAGTAGAGAGAGAGAGCACACAAAAGCATTAATACCAACATTCAATAGTGGCATTTATCATACAAAGGGAGTCACGGTAGTAACTCATGCAGTCAACATTCAGCTGCATGTAAGCCTGGAGCATACTGCAAACCTGAGAGTCGGTGAATTTGGCTTCACCAGAAGATAAAATTCACTAACTGTTCATTATGAATAAAAGGAAAATTGTACCACGAATTGAGAGAATACAAGGCAGTCAGAAGATGCTAAATGCCTGAAAAAGAAACAGGTGACTGTTACTCAGGGCACTTATGAAAGTGAACATTTTTCTGGTGCTGTTAACTCCAACAGTTTGACAGAGAAGACAGGCATCATCTCAGCATGAGCAATTTCATGATTGCATTGCTCTAATCGTTCTAATATCCACACACATTATTTTTATTCCTTGCCTTCTGCTCCTTGCATCATGTTTAATTTTTCTAGCTTTGTTTCAAGACTGTCTTTCTGATTATCTTCCTAGGTTTGCCACACACATCTTCAGCAACTCATAGAATCATAGAATCATAGAATCACTAGGTTGGAAGAGACCCACAGGATCATCGAGTCCAACCATTCCCACCAATCTCTAAACCATGCCCCTAAGCACCTCATCCACCCTCACCTTAAACACCTCCAGGGAAGGAGAGTCAACCACCTCTCTGGGCAGCCTGTTCCAATGCCTAATGTCCTGTCCCCTGTCACTTGGGAGAAGAGGCCAGCATCCTCCTCTCCACAACCTCCCTTCAGGTAGTTGTAGAGAGTAATAAGGTCTCCCCTCAGCCTCCTCTTCTCCAGGCTAAACAACCCCAGCTCTCTCAGTCGCTCCTTGTACGACTTGTTCTCCAGCCCCTTCACCAGCTTTGTCGCTCTTCTCTGGACACACTCCAGAGCCTCAACATCCTTCTTGGCCCAGAACTGAACACAGGATTCAAGGAGCGGTCTCACCAGTGCCGAGTACAGAGGGAGAATAACCTCCCTGGACCTGCTGGTCATGCTGTTTCGGATACAAGCCAAGATGCCATTGGCCTTCTTGGCCACCTGGGCACACTGCGGGCTCATGTTCAGTCAGCTGTCGACCAACTCAGATATGACAATGTTATCATCATGATTATTATTAACAACAGTTATTAAAATAAGTAAGTTGGAATGGATAGGCAGCAAAAATCAATGTTCTGACTAAGATAAAAAATTGCCTTTGGCATGGCCTCACCTAAATCAAATTTTAGCACTCAATTTCTTATTCCAGACAGATGGGTTGATAATATAATGTGTGATGATCTTAATGAGGCTGATAGCAAGAGATATCACCCATCCTAAAAAATCTTTTTGTTGGAAATAACTTTTTTTGGATTGAAAGGGACACTTAGCCGTCTGAAATAATAGGTAGTCCTTAAAATTTTATGAGCAACAACAGTGATCCTGATGATATTTGGGAGGTTATTCTCCCCCTGTACTCGGCACTGGTGAGACCGCACCTCAAGTACTGTGTTCAGTTCTGGGCCCCTCACCACAAGAGGGATGTTGTGGCTCTGGAGCGAGTCCAGAGAAGAGCAACAAAGCTGGTGAAGGGGCTGGAGAACAAATCTTATGAGGAGCGACTGGGAGAGCTGGGGTTGTTCAGCCTGGAGAAGAGGAGGCTGAGGGGAGACCTTATTACTCTCTACAACTACCTGAGGGGAGGTTGTGGAGAGGAGGGTGCTGGCCTCTTCTCCCAAGTGACAGGGGACAGGACAAGAGGGAATGGCCTCAAGCTCTGCCAGGGGAGATTTAGGCTTGAGATTAGGAAAAAGTTCTTCATGGAGAGGGTGGTTAGGCATTGGAACGGTCTGCCCAGGGAGGTGGTTGAGTTGCCGTCCCTGGAGGTGTTTAAGGTTAGGGTAGACGAGGTGCTTAGGAGCATGATTTAGGGATTGGTGGGAATGGTTGGACTCGACGATCCGGTGGGTCTCTTCCAACCTGGTTATTCTGTGATTCTGTGATATTTAAGTGAGATTCCCAAAACATATCAAAACATACCAAAACTTAGGAATGTCAGATCCTCCAGGTAAGTGCTGGGAAAACATACTTCTTTTAATCAAGATGATCGGGGTATAGCAGAAAGTTTAAACAACTTAGTTGTTGACTTTTTTCGCTTCACACACTGGAGACTTTCACTCAAGGCTAAGCCTGAGACTACAGTATTAGGAAGTGTGTTCATTGTTATCTCATGTAGATCCAAGCCCTTGCTACAGCCCAAAGGGATTGTGCTACCCATCCTCTGCCCCTGGCTTGACACCCACAGCTCTTCCTCTCTGTTATCATCTGCTCTGGATGCTTGGTATCTTTAAAAAATGCAGGCTGAAAGGCATTTAGGAAATTTGAATATTATATGAAGCCTATCACAGAAGTGATTATATGCATGTTCTTTACAGTTGTGGGTAATATAAAATGGTATAAATACATATGCTTAGTTAAGAAAGAAAAACTGGGAAAATAATTAACATAAACTTTTTGAAAACCCAACTAAAAACCAACCAAACAAACAAAAAAACAGAATGAAAATTCCCCTAAAAAAAGACTGAAGTGAAGCAAAACAAAGCAAAAAAATGTTAAACTGAAAACTAAATATTAATAAAACCAAAAATGTTTACAAGATGCGATTGATATTATGAAACTGAAGAACTAAAGGGAATAAATTAAAAGTGATAAAGCTTTTAATTTAAAAAATCAATTAAGACATCTACATTAGACCGCTCTGTAAGAGTCTAATACAATCATGATGAATTTATCATGATTCACTTCTGGATTTATCATCTCAGACTGTACTATGCTTACTTTTAAAGGCGTATTCATTTTCTTTCAAGTGTTTTCCCATTATAGAGCAACTCCTGAGTTAAGATTGTGTGCTTTAGCCTACTGGAACTTTAATGTTAGACATGTATGAAAATACCTACAGCATACATCTGAGTGAGATACTCAATCTGACACCATTTCCCTGATTCCCACTTGGTCATCTCATAAGTCATGCTGACGGGAGGGTGACTTGGGAGCTGTTGATTAGCTCTCCTTGAGCGAAGCTTTTCACCAGCCCTCACACTGAAACAAGTGCTGGATATGGATTTAGGCCAGCTGGAATTTCTCATCTGTAATTCAATTATCTCTTCATCATCAGTGACTACCTCCTCCTTCACTGATGACAAAAACAAGCCAAAAAAATCATATAGCCTTTCCTTTTGTAGTCATTTCACACTGTAGGATGATACTGATTCTTCAGATCATTTGTAGTTAGAACAGGCTTATGGGTAAGTTCAGATCATATTGATTCCATTTTCATGTATTTTGCAAATGACAGATAATATGTTGGTCAGTTTTGCTCAATGAAGAGCAATGATTTAAAGACACAATTAACAATCACAGTATTGACAGAAATTTTATTAAGTGAAAAAAATTATCATTTTTTGCCATCTAGATGGGACTCAAAAGCTGAACTTAGCTGTCAAAACATTAAGAAAGTTTCTATTGAAATTAGGCGCACAGAGCAGCACTGTATTATTGCAATTACTGCTTTTTTTATGTATCTTTCTTATAGTACTAGCTTTTCTATGCGTCTCTTTCTCACTGGACATCATACAGATTCTAGGAAAAAATAGTGAGACCACTACAGTAGGAAAAGCATGATTTCTAAAGGACTCAAACATGTTAGTTACCTCACGCAAATGGAAGTCACTAGGAACTGGGCTCTTAGCTTGCTTTGAAATATCAATAAGTGACTGGATTTTTAGACATTAAAATATGTTTGATAATCTTTCCATTAAAGGAAAAGTGGAATTTTAATTAACTACATTATATTAAATTATATCTTGAATTATACCTCTCTGTTTACACAATGATCCAAGATCCTTTCCTCTGCTATTCTGCAAGATGCTAATGGTGGTAAGACAAAAACCACAAAAATCTTCATATAAAATGTAAAGGAGAGAAAATTTCTGAGAGCACAAAATGAGTGTTAGGTAGATGCCACTAATTCTGTTTTATTAACTCCAGTATTCCCAAAGGGCAATGATCACTGTCTTGGGATTTCCTGTTCAAACTAGAACAATCTACTGTACATTTTTTGTCAATTTTGTTTAGACTAAACCATTTTTAATTAATTATTCTTCAAATCACACTTTTGAAAGTTAAACAGATGTTTTGAAATCCCATTTGAAATTACATAACAAGATTTTCCATTGAATGATTTTTCTTATATATCTTTCCTGATGCGTCCATGTGCACTTTTCTTCATAAGGAGGGACAGAGAGATATAATGTAAGAGCTGGGAGTTTTGTTTTTAAGTTTGTAGGGTCTATTATTGTTGTATGAGGCATTTTATCATCTTTTGCAGATCAAATTATCTTCTGTCATAAGAAAAAAATGACATAACAAAAATGAGATATTATGATCTGTAAAAGACTATGTATATTTTACACAGTGTCTTCTATCCATTGGTCAAAATGGAAATCCAGAACTGCTAGGAGCAGTTTTGAATGACACACACATTCAGCTTTTCTAGGTTTCACCAAGATTCCTACATAGCTTTGACATGCAGTGACTACTCTACAATCTAAATAAAATAATTTTTCTCAATCTTCTTTCAAGGATATTCCAAGAAAAGGTCTGTAGAGATGTTTACAAACTATTAATTCTGAATTTGGGTTTGCCCTTATTCTAGACAAATATTCCATTTCCATTTCATAGAGATTACAGAACTAACTCTGAAATGCCATAATACTAGCCCACCTCAACCACTGATTATTGCATTACTAATATGGATATTTCATGTATTACTGCACTAATGATGATATCAGCATGGTATGAAACATTAAACAACATTTAAATATAGCACTGAAAATTCCTCAAAATAAGAAAATTTACACTCCACACCAAACATTTGAACAATTTAGAAGGAAAAATGTTTTTAAATTGGCATCTTTTGAAAAATTTGATTAAGCACACTGTCTTAAATCAGATACATTTGTTCATAAAAGAATAGTATATATGAAGCATATATGAACAAAAAATACCTTTTTATTTTTACATAATCCAAAAGAAAAATTTAGTATCATTGAAATTTTTTCAAAATAAAACAAAGAAACTCTAGATGTGATACTTTTAACATTTCCTGTCCCAGTTTGTGTCACTGACTGACTGCTGGGCATGTTGAGCTCAGTACCAAAAGCTAAGTGACAGCAGGGACATGCACTACTGGCTTTGGCAGTTCTAGCCAGCTGCAAGGCAGCAAAGCGCTTGTGCTAAGCTACGTGTAGGCACAGCATGTTGTGAAGCTGCTTGCCCAGCAGGAGCATGAGGTCTCATCCCAGGAGACGCTGAGTAACCCCAGAGGTGCTGAGCTTTCTTTTCCCATCTTGAGTTCAGTCCTGGGAGATGCCCAGCACTGTGGTGGGCTTGTCAGGCTCAGGAGCATGCAAGCTGTATTGCACATTCAGGGATGAAGCATGCACCCTCCTCATAGGTTCAGTTGCTCATTTTGGGGCAGTTCAGATGTCCCAAGGACACGAGGAGAAACTTAATGCCTCTGCTGCAAAACAGAGCAACCTCTTGCTGAGTAAAGTGAGGAATCCTCTTTGATTTCTCCCTCCCTCACATGTTTGCACTTGTGCCATCCAAAATGAGGCAAGAAGCGAGCTGTTCAGCATATCCTTCTCTGCTATTGTTCTGAGCAGCTCTCAGGTTTCTCTGGCATGGGGCACATGTGCATCTCCCTCTCCACTGTATCAGGGAAAGCACAACCCATAGGAAAGGAAAGGCATGAAGAGGCTTTGCAGCTGGTGAAAGCAGAAAGTCTCCTTCCTCTGTTTCAGATATTCTTGTAGCCTAATGAACACTATTTTTTCCTCAAAATTAATGTTAACTTTTCAATGACAACCCATTCTGCTCTGAATGCTGCACTTCTGTGAAGGTGCATGGAACTGACTTCATCACACCTAGGAGTAAACGAATGGACATAGATTTTAATTCAAAGTAATAATTTGTTAAACTCCATATTCTTTACAGTGCTATTCATTAAGCTCTTCTGTTACACTTGGTGCAAGGAGAAAACTGGTAATTGCATTCAAAGCAATGATAAGTTACTGGTCTAATGATTCCTTATGTTGTGAGTAATTTATAAATCACTTGGTATCTTCTCAGCGAAGCTTGCCTTCTGTTTTTAAAATGTACCCTTTCGTATCCAACAAAGGGTTTCAGTGCAATAAGAATTAGGGTGTGCCTCTTAGCTTTTACCTGCAAGCAATAATGATGTTGTCAAGCATTTCAGGTGAGACCAGCCCAGGATTTTGGGGTGGGGAAAGACACTCTGTTATACAGCATCTTCAGTGCTTCCCTCAGAGGGAGGCAGAGACACCTTGAAGGGCTGAGTATAAGGACATCTACTGAGTGTCTTTTTAAAGGAACACTAGAGTTGGGGGGGGGAGGGGAAAAGGAACAGGCTTGTAACCACAACTCACTTGGACTTGTATCCAAGAAGTCAGATGCCATGGATTGGCTCCCTCACCGAACGGCTCTTTTTCTGTTCCTTTTATTGGTAAGTCAGATTTTAAAACTATATTTGTAAACTCTTTGATTATAACAGTTGGGTCTTTCTCAGCAGACCATTACATTTTACAGTGAAAACCAGAAAAAATCTTGTGAAATTTAACATAAAAAATAAAGCTGTGCTTATTTTAAACTGTACTTCTAAAGATCCTTTAAAAATTATTTACTTTTTCGTTAAATGTTGATAAATGTATCTTTTGATTATGAATTTACGCAGTCTGTTGATGTTCAATATGTGACTTTCTATGTTTAATGCATGACTTTTCAGGTGAACATTGTCTATGGCTACTATTTAAGGGGTCACAGATTAATAAAAATCTGAGCATTGTAAAATCTTAATAACTTGACTGGATATTATTTAGTTCTATGTTTTGTTGGTTTTATCGGTTGAGGGAACGTGAAGAGCAAATCTCTTCTAAACTGATTCTTAAGGGCACTTCAGAGCTGACAAAATCTTACCAGTATATACCAGAAAAAAAAAAAAAAGCATTCAATTTAGTGAAGATCTTAGCTGAGTGAAAATTAAGATTTGGCCTATTATTTCATTTCACAAAGCATTCCTGTCTTGTGGTGAATAAGTGAGCCGCCATGTGCAGAGCAAGTGAATGCATGATGGAGGTGTCACTCTTCAGGTTTGTTTTTCTCACTCTTAAAGGAAAGTTGTGGCTATAGTTAAGTGGCATAGTTGTACGATGTGATCATCATGGCATGGAAATTACCCAAAGAGGACTTAAAAACATTACAGACACTCTTCTACTCCTGCAATCTGATTTTTGCACATATTATTTTTACTCATCTGTGCTGCTTTTCTGAAATTAGGTAGAGGTTTAACGCTCTGAAGGTTGAAAAGACTATGATTTCTATTTTAATTATGCTTTTCTTTGGCTTTCATTTTAAACAACTGCGTGTGTTTTTTTACTAAGTGTATGTATTTTTAAACTTCTTGTTACCGACCCTTCTACAAATGTTGCAGTCAGTGAAAAAAAGCAAAAAAGCATTATTGCAAAATATGAAATCCTACAACTTACTCTGAAAAGATAATCCATTAATTTTAAATGACAGCTCTGCAATCAGTTACGTGGAACTAGCCAACACAGGGTAGCTGCCAGGCAAACAACAACAAAAACTGGCAAAAGCAAGTTAGAGTTCGGATGAGTTTGTGCTTGTTTAATGTAGCACAGAGGTCTCCAAGACTGACATGTTGCACATCACACTAACACCTCTGTATTTTCATGTTGCATTGGTGACTATTTGTTTTACTCAGTTACCTGGTGATGCATACTCCTGATGTGTTGAATTTCAAACGAAAGCTTACTGTACTATATCAAAGATCTGTCCATGTAGAAGAGATTTTACTGCTTTATCTTCTCTCAGCAACTCTGACACAATTTCCATTCTTTCAGTATATTATTGTTACAATTGTGACTGATGAAGGATATGTGTTAGGTTAGGAAAAAGGAGCAATTTTGAAAACTAACATTATGTTTTGATAACTAACAAATATTTGAAATTTTACTGCATAGAGGAAATAATCTTATTATGCATTCTTCTGCACAGCAGCGATCATGGTGACCTGTAGAGCTTAACAGTATCTTTCAGCACTTTATGGAAAGCTGACAGGCAAAGTGTAGGAATTAAATAAGTAAGAAATTATGTATCCAATTTTAGTGTATTCTGAGAAACTGTCTTGGTTTTCATCTTGATTAATCTTTCATGAAAATCACCCATCTGAATGGTATGTCTGTTTCACGTATCGATAATAAGTTGTACTAAATAAAATTGCTCTGGAGTTATAGATATTTTAGTACTCTACTACGCTTTCAAAAAGAGAAAACTTACCAGCCCTGAAACTAGTAATTTTCTATATGAATCTCACCATTGGTGGGACTGATTCTGCAATCCTTGCTCACATGGCTTCAAAGACATTATTCTCATGAGTAAGGGAGTTCTGTTTGTGATGCATGCACAGACACATTTTATGGAAATAACCTGTTTGATCAGGTATGACTCTTCTCCTGCCAGCTATCATGTGACAGCTAATAATTTAAAATTCACCGCATCTCTTATATGCACTTTTGTCTGGCCACATTTTCCCATGTGTTATCTATGTCTTTTTTGGGTTTTCCCCCCCCCCCCCAGTTGTTAAGCTATGGTAACATCTCCTACTCGTAACTTGCTTGCATATAAAAATATTAAGGGGCAAAATCCTCTCCTTTCACATGCATACAAACTATCTACCAGGCTGTCGCCAGGAACTGGCAGGCTCCTCTGCCAAGGAATTCCATTTTAGAAACAGAAACTAAAGCAATTCCACATCCACAAATTATCACCTAAGATTTGTTCTTATATTCCTAAGCAAAAATGACCCCTAAGAAAACATGTATTTGCAGCTAGAGCACTTCAAGCCGCATTAGAATTCAGGTTTTTTTGAGGAGGTGTATTGAGGAGATTTAGCAAAACTAATTTGAAAATTATAATGACTTACACCCTATATTAGCATTAATTTTCTCTTCATTTTGCTAATAGTTCAGCTCAGTTAATATAGGGAAATTCTTTATTTTTGTATGACTTGTCCGGTGTTATTTAGATCAGCAGAACAGAAACAATCTAGGTGGAAGTTTTCCCATAGTTGTCAATTCTTTGAATAGATGTATTTTAAAATAAATAAAACTTCAGAATATATTCTTTTGACTGGCATGAGCATTGTCATACTTGTGCTAAACCAGTATATGTTCTCTATCCTGGATGCAAAACAAAATATTGATGTTAGCTGCTAACACGGGAAGCAACAGAAACACCTGACTTCTGCAGAATTAGAAAACAAAATGTCAGAAATATTATTTTGGAAAACTTCCCCTTTAAACTGGAAGAAGCAAGTTCACTAGTGACCTAAGAAAATGAAAAGCATAGAAAAAACAGTTATATTTTGATTTAAAAGTGATGAAATGGTTTCTTTTTGAAGTATGACATTTTGTTTTACATTTCAACTCATTATTTCATGTGCACTGATTTATTATTTTTTAAAGAGATGCAGAATGAATAAAAGGAAGCATTAGTTATTTCAACCCTTTACTAGTCAGAGCTTTGTCTGAGTAAGAAAGGTGTAAAAGTCCCAGAATGCTGACACAAACAGAGCTACTATGGCACCCTGATGACTAATATAATATGTGTGAGTTCTCAGCACTCCTCCCATACAGGCCAATAACAATACTGCCATTGACTTCAAAGAGAGAGAAGCAAATCCAATATGAATAATTCTGGGGAGAAGTTAAAGGTGTGTTCAGTCATTTAGATCTGAGTAGGTGGAGAAGGGAGGATTCCATAATTACATATAATATTACTTGGCAGTCAATTAATGATTAGTTAATTCTTGTTTGTAAATTGCTTTAAAGGTGCAAAGAACCATATACATCCTATGGGCCTAATTCTGTTCCCACTAACATCAGAGTAAATCTAGTATAACTCCAGTGTGATTCTAACACATCGTTTTGGACACGAGATTCAGGCTCTATCATTACAAGAAAAGACAGGCTTTCAGACAGGCCACTGTGGAAATGACCATCACCATCAATATGATTCCAACCCGCACTTCTCCCAACCTAAATCAGAACATGTGCAATGAGTCTCTAGCTTCTCTGCAGAGTTTCCATTTGTTCACAGGACAGCAAATCTTGATATCATTCTGATCAGCTTGCCTACTCCAAGGTCTACTGGATTCATCCCACACGTTTCAGTGGCTTCTGTTACTTAAACTATCATTAATCACTGGTTTATGGAAAGTGCTTCATGTAGAGACTCAGTTACTAATTTAGAAGGTAAATTTATTCACTACCTAGAACTATACTGCAGCTAGCTGCTAGGAGACAGTATTTCTCTCCTGGAAACAGTATTTCTTTCCTGGAAAGAGCACTAGGAAAAAAGCGGTTGCATTGCAGAGATATTAGAAGTAGACAGCTCGGGTGGAAGCAGCCTTCTAACTGCTGATAACAGTCGAGGACTGGAAAACATTAGTTGAGGAAGCAGAGGAACATTCAGCCCTGGATAAAGTTGGATAGATGTCACTTCAGAAATGTTGAGGTTTAGCTGGTGAACCAGGCAACTTTGTCTGGTGTCTGCCTGCCCTCCTTCCCATAACACAGCAGTGACTGAGAGAGACATACCAGAGACATCAAGTTCATCAGATCAAGCTTTTCAAATAGAATCACAAGCTTTACTAAGGACTTCAGATTCAAAACCATCAAGACATTTTTCGAGACCTTCCATTAGCAACACACAGCAGAATCAGATTTTCCTTAGTCAGCACAGGACAAATGTGGAAATATGGGGTGAGGTTATTCTCCCTCTGTACTCGGCACTGGTGAGACTGCTCCTTGAATCCTGTGTTCAGTTCTGGGCCCCTCACCACAAGAAGGATGTTGAGGCTCTGGGGCGAGTCCAGAGAAGAGCAACAAAGCTGGTGAAGGGGCTGGAGAACAGGCCTTATGAGGAACGGCTGAGAGAGCTGGGGGTGTTTAGCCTGGAGAAGAGGAGACCTCATTGCTCTCTATAACTACCTGAAAGGAGGTTGTAGAGAGGAGGGTGCTGGCCTGTTCTCCCAAGTGACAGGGGACAGGACGAGAGGGAATGGCCTCAAGCTCCACCAGGGGAGATTTAGGCTGGACATTAGGAAAACATTTTTCACAGAAAGGGTCACTGGGCACTGGAAGTGTTTAAGGCACAGGTGGATAATGTGCTAAGGGGCATGGTTTAGTGTTTGATAGGAATGGTTGGAGTTGATGATCCAGTGGGTCTCTTCCAACCTGGTTATTCTATGATTCTAAATATACAACCCCCAGTATTACTGATGAACAAATTCTTGACAATCTCATTTCTGGCACTTGAAAACGAAGGATGAAACTCATGTGGAAAATGTGTATTTTTCACTGCTTGAAAATAAAATTCCCTACAGGCTGAAAGCAAGTATTTTATGAATATTCATGTCCTTAAAGAACAGCGTTATATGCAGATATAACTCGTATTTCAGAGATACTCCAACAGAGTTCTTCAGTTAGGCCTGCTGAGCATGAGACTGATGGGTCTGGATGTGAGATATTAGTTAAATAACAGAATAGGCCACAGGACACAGACAGTATACAAGATTCACTAAGGCTCCCCTGCGGGGTGCATACCCATTCTTTGTTGGGTCAAGGCAATAGCTTGCATGCCTAAGGGCAGAGAGTATTTCATTGTATCCACCAAAGGAGGCTCTACTCTGCTTGTGCCTCAACAGATAAGAGATGTTGAATCAAGGCTGTTTCTGGTGGACTTATTCACTCAGCGTCTCTGTTGAGGGTGTAATCTGGCCCTTCTGCTCTCTCCCATGTTTCTCCACATTCCAAGGGGGATTATAAAAGGACCAGTCTGAACTCCCATTGGGGTAAATCAACTCTGCAGTTTATGTGTGATTTGATATTGTCCCTTCTTTGAGATGAGTTAGGATTGCACATGAATTCGAACCCCATTCAAAAGCTAAAGATTTAAATAGCCACCACGATATAAACTGAGATTAAAAAATTTACTGATGCATAACCTTAACATATTGTAATATTGTCCTGCAGGGCACTTTTCTTAACCATTTATGTCAATAGCTTCTTCAAAGAAGCAAGAAAAAAAATACTTACTCCATGAATAGTCAATACATTTCAAAGTATATGCCCTCCAAATGGGCAAATCCATAGTCTAAATTCCCTCATTGAGAAGCAGATTAGTGCAGCCATAATGTGCCAAGGTCACAGGGAACGTTCTAGGCAAGACCAGATTATTGGAGACATTAGGAGGCTGAGGGGAGACCTTATTGCTCTCTACAACTACCTGAAGGGAGGTTGTGGAGAGGAGGGTGCTGGCCTCTTCTCCCAAGTGACGGGGGGACAGGACGAGAGGGAATGGCCTCAAGCTCCGCCAGGGGAGATTTAGGCTTGAGATTAGGAAAAAGTTCTTCACAGAGAGGGTGGTTAGGCATTGGAACAGTCTGCCAAGGGAGGTGGTTGAGTCACCGTCCCTGGAGGTGTTTAAGGTTAGGGTAGATGAGGTGCTTAGGAGCATGATTTAGGGATTGGTGGGAATGGTTGGACTCGACGATCCAGTGGGTCTCTTCCAACCTGGTGATTCTGTGATTCTGTGATTCTGTGATTCTGTGATTACTTTGTAAATGGTGGATGGTGGACCTCTTACAGCAGATAGGTAAATGGGGAAAAGAAGGAAGAGAGAGGAAGGAGGATGAAGCTGCTGTTCATTAATCTATTGCATGTAAGAGGCGGTTTTAACATGAAGTGGAAAAAAAGTCTGCCCATTCTCCAACCTTGACAGAACAATGCAATAAATTTGAAGTGAAGCAAGTCACACGAGGCAAAGATATCATAGGGAAAAAGGTTGTCTTACCACCAGATAAAACATGTCAGATCAAAAAAAAACACCAAACTTTTGAACAGTACTGGGAAATGAGAAGAAAGGTGGAAATTTGATAATTACAGATGTCAACCACACTTTTTGAGTCACCTGGGTATTTTATTCATTATGCATGAAGCAAGTATTCAGTTCTGCAAATCCTACTTTCTTCACCCTTTATTGTCTTCAGAGAGCAGAGGCAGGTCCTAAACCCAAAAAAAGATGCTCTGAAGAGGTAAATTCACCAAGTGAACTTAATTTGCACACCTTATTTAGGAATGGGGTTAGTTAAACTGTGCCTTCTTTTAAGTTGTGTTAATCAATAAATTAATGATTCTCTATTATTTCAATTTTAATTTTAATGTAATTAGATATTGCGTCTGATCCTGCCACCATTATTTATTAAAACCTTTGGTTTCATATTTAGACATCAAAACCCACTGCACTCCAGGGAAATCTCTCTGATGACTGCAGTTGGCTTTCCATATTACTCTGAATCTTTTCAGTCTCAGTAGAAAGTTTCAAGAAAGTATTTTCATTCTTTGAGATTAAACTACCTAGCGAGGGCTCCAGGTTTACTGCAGGTTCTTTAAAGAATAAATAAATAAATTATTAATACATTCTTCAGAATAAACATATGCTCCATTTCTAGTCTCCTAAACATACTTTTTAATAACAACGCTTGCAACTACTTCTCATTCCAGATGGGGTTTTACAACTTAAAATTCTGTGTCAAAGCTATATTTT
The DNA here is from genome assembly GCA_033459285.1 of Clamator glandarius. NCBI lineage: Eukaryota > Metazoa > Chordata > Aves > Cuculiformes > Cuculidae > Clamator > Clamator glandarius. The sequence goes on from JAUNZM010000105.1 coordinate 4,366,947, forward strand.
GATGTAGGTATGACTTCAAATTTAGTATGGCACATCCATTAAAACTCAAAGTCCTCCCTTGAAATACAGCATTAATTTTGAAGGTGTTAACTGTCAAAGAATTCAAGTGGTGGATATAAAAAAAAATCAATTACACAAAGTCATTTGGGGAAATTCTATAGCTACTAAGTCAAGCTATTGCAACAGACTTGACAAAAAGTACTGCTCCAGTCCTGCAGCATAGCTATGTATGGCAGCTGGGTTTTGCATACTTATCTGCATCTTTATATGCCAATCTTCTTGTTCTTGCAGGTATTCTTGGATTTCAGCACAGGATTTCATGTAGAGGTAATATATATTTCTTTAGAAATCAATTTTCTGATCAAATGAAATGTAACTGTTGCAAAAAAAGAAATGGAAAACATTGAACTGAGGCATTTCTGAACTTGAAGTTTTAAAGCACATTTAAATACTAAGCAGTCACAGGTAATAACTGCTCACCCTCCCAGAGAATTTCTCCTGACCCTAAATAATTTTAAAGTAACTATGTACAGTCTTGGAGTTTAGGACTTGCAGACATATAAAAAAGGCACCTTTTCTCCTTATTGTTCAAAATTCTAAATGTCTGCATTAATTTTAAATGTTTTGAGGTTACTGGTTATATGATACTGGAACTTTCTGTCAAAGGTAAAAGAATGGGATGAAAATGGAATGGCGAGATGGAAAACCTTCAGAAGACAAAAACGTGAATGGATCAAATTTGCTGCAGCTTGTAGAGAAGGAGAAGATAATTCTAAAAGGAATCCAATTGCCAGAGTAAGTAGAAAGAAAAACAGAAGTGTTCACATGCAGTATCTGTGTACTGGATCACAATATTTTTGATTTTCTCTCTCACCCTGAGAAACACCTGAGCCAAAGTTTAAGGAAAGTGCATGACTTCTGTGGGCAACAGAGCAAAGATGTCTTCCTCCCTTACTGAGGTCCAGCCACAGCATGATACTTTTGGAAGTTTCCCTCTCCACTTCCCTGCCAGATTTAAGAGAAATAGAAAACCAGTCCAGCACTTAAGGGGTGGTGGTTCTGTCAGTTGATTGTTTCGTAGAAAAGCCTTCCATTTGTTCTGTTAATTGAACCTTGTGATATGTGGTTGAGAAAGTGAAATGAGATGGATTTTTTCACAGGAATTAGTTACAGGTAAAAAAGCCCTGCATGTGTCCTCAGTAAACTGGCATAAATTATTGTTATCTATTACTGTAGATCCGATCAGATTGCGAAGAAAATAATCCAATCACATACAGCATCTCCGGAGTTGGAATTGATAGTCCTCCCTATGGAATATTTGTTGTTAACCCCAAAACGGGAGAAATCAATATAACATCAATAGTGGATAGGGAAGTAACCCCAGTATTTGTTGTAAGTACTCCCCTTTCTTTTTTACTTTTATAATGATGGATCCAGGGTGGGTCAGGAATAACAGGAGACAAATTCACGTGTTTCAGATTGCTACTTTGCTTGCTTCATTTTTAGTTTTAAAATGAGTAATTCTATTCATCTAGATACGTTGCTTTGCTAAACACTCAGTGACGGGTGCAGATCTGGAAACTCCTCTTGAACTTCGAGTCAGAGTTCTGGATATAAATGATAATCCTCCTGTATTTGCACAAACTGTATTTACAGGATCTATTGAAGAAAGCAGTATGGACAGTAAGTAATGATATTATAAATATTATAATATAGTTAATAAAGCTCCTGGAACACAGTAATGTAAACCTAGCATGCTCATTCTACTTTTTCTTAGGCAATGATATATACTGGCCAGTGCCGCATAGGAAGGAATGGCAGATGCTTTTCCAAATGCCATTCAAGCCAGGGCCCAAGCTTAAAATTAAGCATTGGTAATTCCTTCTCCCTTTCCTCCTACACATGAATGCTGAATGTTCTAGTATCATGCAAATTATTTAAGATGTGAAAATTTAAAATAAATCAATTCATTCCTTCTCATTAAAAAAAATTAACATTACACCCTTTGAGGGTATGTAAAATATGTTTTTCCCATTTTTTCTATTTCAAATACTTGTATTTGTAATCTGAGCATTGCAGTTGCAGTAGAATTTTACTATATAAACCCTTATTTAAACCACTAAAATGGTTATTTTTACCAAAAGTCCCCATGGTGACTTAAAGAAGTTCAGTAAAAATCTGCATTACTCCATCTGACTTTACTTTTTAATGCATTTTAAAGTCCTGAACATATAGTCAGAATCCTAACTACAATATTATTTTTGGTTTTCTTTGTAAATGTCAATGAATAGATAGCAGTCTATCATATACATCAAGATTTAACATTGTCTAAATGAGTTGCTTGCAGATTTTATGATTTGTTTTTTTAATTATAATATTTTAATTTTAGACACACTGGTGATGAAAATAATTGCCACAGATGCAGATGAACCTAATCACTTGAATTCTAAAATTGCCTTCAAGATAGAAAGTCAGGACCCTCCAGGTCCACCCATGTTTATTATGAATAAATACACTGGAGAACTTCATCTTGCAAATTATCTTGACAGAGAGGTAACATTTTCCCTTTCCAAAGAGTGGGGGAAGCTGGGGGACTAAAAAAAAAGAGAAAAGTGGTATGGTTTTTGCAAAAAATAAGGGAGAAATGCGTTTTTTCTTGATGTTACTATAAATTACCTAAGGCAAATACCTGCATTAAGAAACAGTAGAAAGACATGAATACTTATAACATTTAAGAAGTACATGTGGTCCTTCTAACACACTCATTTCTCTTTCTGTGACAGCAACATAGTAGCTACACTCTTGTTGTGAAGGCATCAGACCGGGATGGAGCTGCAGATGGAATATCGTCCCTTTGTAGCTGTAACATTAAAGTTATTGATGTCAATGACAACTTCCCAACTCTTGCTCAAAGTTCTGTAAGTCTTCAGCACCAAAAGAAACATAGCAGTTTTTAAACCTTGCTCAAAAGCCCAGTTGATAATAAAGCCCCTAATAACCCACAGAGTGCTTTCACATTTGAATGCTCCACAGGACTAATAGGCTTGTTTCCTTGAAGAGTCCTCAAAATCTAGTCTGTCGCTTGCACATCAATTCTGATAACATACACACAGATTATTTTTGTATTCAAAGAACTCAATCCTGAAACTCTTTTCTCTGTATTCAGAAAAATCCAGTCATTCAGATGTCCAGGTCCATGCAATACAGCCAGATTACATAATTAACCCAATCTTTGTGTGATCTTTTCTTATTGAAAGCACAAATCCATTTCCTCTTAATGGCCTCTGCAAATACTTGAGGTGATACAGCTCTTCAGATCTGCAGCTATAATCACAATTTACCCAGAACTCACCATTTTTATTAAATTGGCACGGACTGTGGACAGGCAATGCTTCAAAAGAATCTCTGCAGTCAATTGTGTTTTCCTCATATTATATATTTTAGTGTTTACTAACAGGTATTCATGTGTCATTCCAGTTTTCAGCAAGTATTTCAGAAAATTCACTCAGTTCAGATCTGCTACGAATACAAGCTCTGGATGCTGATGAAGAGTTTACAGACAATTGGTTAGCAGAGTTTTTCTTTATATCCGGTAATGAAGATAACTGCTTTGAAATTGTTACAGATCGAGCCACGAATCAAGGAATCCTTAGAGTAATTAAGGTATGGACAAATACTGTGTTTCAACAGTTGAAATAATCATCTTAAAATAGTTTTCATTAATTGTTAACAAAATTACATTAGTTAAAAACACTGTAAATCAACTATTTAAAATAGACAACACTGAAATAAAATTAAGGGAACTTTTATTTATTATCTAGTTCTCTGTGGTTTGTCTTTTAGGAATTGAATTATGAACACCTCCAAAGTCACTCACTAATGATTGGCATCAGGAATGTAGCTCCCTTCCACCACTCTGTTGTGAATGACTACAAATTGTCTGGAACACCCCTCACTATAGAAGTAACAAATGTGATTGAACCACCAAGATTTCATCCAACTACAGCTGTGTTTTCTGTATCAGAAAGCACAAGGGCAAATTATATTCTGGGAACATACACAGCCATCGATGAGGACACTGGCATCACTGCATCAAATGTTGTGTAAGCTCTGCTCTTCTTAATTCCCTAGATGGAATAATTCTTTTAATTGAGATTTCAATGAGAAATAGATCTTTTAAGAAAAAAACCCTAAAAATGGTAATGGGTAAGCAGTAGAATAATAGCAATACCTTAGATTATGATACCACTTTTAAAGTATAAAGGACTTCCATGCAATTATTTCATTCCTAATTATTTTTCTAGTCTACATCTTTTGAAGTCTACAGGAATTTTCCTTGAACTGATGAAATACAACAGAACATAGCACAGTCTAGAGAAAAATATTCAAAGTCACAAACACTATTTGCAAACTGAATACATAATACATATATTCATAAGATTAAGCTGAGTATTTTTACTTCACCAAATACAGATATAGTATAGGACGTGATCCAGGTGCCTGGTTCAGAATCAATCAAAACACTGGCGAAATCACACTGAGCAAAGTTGTTGACTGGGAATCAGTCTATGTAACCAATGGGCAGTACAAAGCAGAGGTTCTGGCCATCACCAGAGGTAAGAGGAGATTAAATTTCCTGAAACAAAATCTCTTCGTTCTAGATTTCTCTCAATATTTTCTCCTGCTTCTAGTTTTCCCACCTGAACTGTATTGTTAATAGTACCAATATTCTCTCCTGCCCACAAATATCTTCTTTTCACAGGGGTTCCTCGATATACTGCTACTGGCACCATTGTGCTTTCAATAAGAGACATCAATGACAATTGCCCAACTATAAATACTGAATTAAGGAAAGTATGTATGCATTCTCCATCAGTCGTTATCACAGCAAAGAATGCAGGTGGTGATTCATATGGTTTCCCCTTTACATTCAGCATACATGGTGAACCTCAGACTACATGGATTATCAGATCAATAAATGGTAAACTAACCTACATTTTATAAAAGAATAAACCATAGTAATAAACTCTTATCTAGCAGATTAGGATATGCTTTTAATAACAAAAAAACCCCCAGTTATTAAAATTGATTCTAATCTCACTTAAATATACTCTTATGTCCATATGAATCCAAGAAGCTGCATATTAGAACTAGAATCAGATTTATTATATATGCTTTATCTAGTTACCTTCTTTTAACGGAAATTAAAAATACACTGATAAAAACAGAGCAGCAAAACTGTACCTTACTTGAATGTAGCTACAATAAGCATCTCTATAGGTCTAGAGAAATTTGATACCTTTTTATTTCTATATTAAAATTCTAAGCATGTGACAAAACTCTCACACTTATTTATTAGCGTGTAAAGTTATCAGTTGGCAAAGTTTACCTTTATGAGAGGCATATGAAAACTGAAAATAAAAATGGCAGCTTTTGCAATTTATTATACAAATTGTACTTACTTGTATTTCTTAGAAAAATGTTTAGTCAGTGCCCAGTGAAGCCTTTCCAGTTTCCTCCAACAGGATATGACAAACTAATGAATTAATCAAATTTCATACATTACTAAATGACAGAATTTGCATAACTTACTGTATGTAAAGAAGACTTTATATTAAATGGTAAACATCACAATTACAAATACTCTTATGTCTCCTGTTTGTCCAAAACAGATGTAAATGGTTTACCTTAAGTATTCTAAAACTATTGAAAAAAACTTTTGAAAATTACATGTAAGTTCATGTGAGAAGAAAAAACACATAAAACTTGTGATTTTTATGTTCACTAATGTGTGAATAAAAATCAGGAAAAGCAGCAGTAGATATAAAAAACTGCATTTACTCGTTTTATATTTGTCAGGTTAAAACATGATGACTAGACTGAGCTGGCTCAGGTTTTCAAAAACAAAAAAAACTAGCATAGATTAATATCAAAGTTTCAGCTTTAAATAAGTACCATAGATGCATAGGTAACTCAAGACCTTAGAATGGGAACACTTTGTCTTCATTTGGTTCTATGAACATTACTCATAAAAATTATACATTAGTACAGTATTTGTAGTCAATACCTTAATCTAAATATTTTCTTTTTTTTTTTTTCCCTCCAAAGCTTCCTCTGCAGAATTAGTGAATCAGAACATTGACTTTTACATGTATAGGATCTATGTCAGCGTAAGAGATAGCCAAGGCCGACGCTGCCTTAAACCACATATAATTCCTGTGCAAGCTTGCCAGTGTGATAGTCGTAATTACTGCACCAGTGGGGCCACAAGAATAGTTATCATTGGTGGTGGTGGCGGTGGTAGCAGCAGTGGTGGTGCTGGTGGTGGTGGCAGCAGTGCAGGTGGTGGTGGCGGCAGTGCTGGTGGTGGTGGTGGTGGTGGCGGTGGTGGTGGTGGTGGTGTTGGTGGTGGTGGTGTTGGTGGTGGAGGCCAGCAAGGTGGAGGAGGAACAGATCAAGAAGGTGGTGGTGGTGAGTATAGACCTGGAGGAGAAACCAATAGCAACACAGATTGGCAGTATTACACTGGTGCATACAGCGAAGGTTATGATGCATATACTGCAGCCACTGAAGATGCTTACAATGGAAATGGATATTATGGCAGAGACGCTGAAACTGCCACCACACTTAGTGGTTCTGCCATTGGCCTGATGTTTCTTGGTGGATTAATATTTGTTCGTAAGTATAAAATTAAGATGATTTTATTAATTGCCTAAGAAATATAGTGTTTTAATTATTCTAAAACAAGGTGTTAAACTGTTGGTTCCCATGGGCCATTTGAAAAAGAAAAAAAATTTCTTTTAAATTGTAGGAATTTCTGTACAGTTTATACTTTCTATATTTCTATACATATTTCATTCAGTAATAACTATTCCCCTCCTAAGACGTAGAGTTTTGTTTCCTAAGGACTTATCCAGTTCTCAGACCATAAGACAGGGTAAAATAGTTTATTAGGAGATTCAGAAGATTTTGGACAAGAGCTGTCCCTGTCAATTAACAACTTCCTTCACATTGCAGTTCATACCTCCATTACCCTACTAAAGGAAATGGATAAGTATGAGCTCCAAGATGGGTTTGAAAAGATGTAAAGAATAAGCCTTCTTTGAACTTAAAGTGAGATATAAGAAGTAAAAAAATAAATATAATTATCTTAAATTTTGGACCTTTCACTACTGCTGCCAAATATCACATCTGTTAAAAACAAATGGCATTTGTGATAACAGGATCAAAACAGCAAATCATTCATTCACATCTTCGCATTTTTTAAGAAATAGGAGTTTCAGGAATAAGTCAAGTTAGAATTTATGTACGCAATTACTTATCACACCACTTTAATCAGATGTGACTGTCTGTCTCTCATGGTCCAGGCATCAAGCAATCAACATCTGAAATTTCCCAGCACAGAAAAACTGACTACAAAACCTGAGGAAACCGATTTTTTTCAGTGGGATGGAGGACAGGACATTTGGGCATTTGATCTTTGATTAGTAGGAATCAACAAAATGAAAATTTTGAAGCTGCATTTTTTGTAGTTCCCAGGTGGCTAATGTTACAGGACAGACTGTCTTCCCACCTCTGTAAATCTCTGCTGCTAGTTGATAGTCTGCAGTAAAGATGTCCTTAGTTGTGCAGTATGAAGTAGCACTTTACACACTGTATAGCCCTTTCCCCTTTTCACTTCAGCTCCCTTTGATGTTAAACTGGGAGTTTTAGATGCTCTGCTTAGTTTTGTGTAGGCAATTGTCTCTCTCCACTCCTGCAGTGATAAGAGACTACTAACTTAGCCATCTAGGTTAAGGACATAAAGACAGCCAGAGTTAACATTGCACTGCCTTTCTAAAATGAGCAATGTTTTCAGTGTTAACCTTTAAAGTGCTCTGCAATTTCTAACACTGAGTTCTTGAAAAAAATAAAAAACCTAAACATTATACAGCACACTGGGAAATCTGACTCACTCTATGTAATCGTTTGTTAAAACTGGGGCCAGGGGGTTTCCTCTACTGTTTTTTCAAAGAAAGCATTATGTATATGTGATGTGAAAAATGCAACTGGAGCTTTAGCCAAAGATCACTATAGCCAGATGAGTAACTCTCCACTGATTCTCATATGCTTATTATTATTAAAGTATATTTCTTTTCAGTTACAATATCTGAAGAGGCAAATGTATGCTTATGCGTCAAGAATACCACTGAATGCTATACATAGCAAAACTGGTTCTGTTTGTTTAATTTGCATCTATATGCAACTTACATGCATTCAGCTGAGATAGATCAAAGTCTGTTCCCAGGTGTATAGGCATATATTTGGAGTAACAGCCTCACTCCACTCCCTCTTTCCCTGCTTTAACGATAGGTAATTATTCTGAATTTCCAAACACACACATTTCCAGAAGCAGCCAATGATCCTGACAGCCAGACTTGCAGGCTGTTTGTTTTGCAACATTAAAAATACATATTTTCAAAAGTTCTTGAGCACTCGCCCTCTGGGAAAATCAGCTATTTCTATGAGGAAGAGGTACTATAAATTTCTGTTACCCATTTCTTTCCTGTTAAGTGATTCCAATTTTGATGTCAATGAGTGACTGTTGTGGCTGTGGACCTGGTGCTGCAGGAGGAGTTGGAGCTGGATTTGAACCTGTACCTGAATGCACAGAAGGAGCAATTCATCCATGGGGAATAGAAGGTGCACAGCCTGAAGACAGGGTCAGTACATCCCATGTTTCTAAAACCTACAATAATTCATATTTACAGATATGACTGCATTTGACTAGAAGCATGAAAGTAATGGTAGCACTGTGTCATCTTCTAAAAGAAGCCTGGCATTGTGAGTAATTGCCAGGCAGACATTAAACATGATTCTTAATTAACATTTGCAGATGTGTTTTTTGTGGTTTCAGTTGTGTCCAGTTAGCCTGGCACTACACTTTGGTGCTACTATTGCCTCAGCTGAAACAAAACAACTAGCAAGCTCTTTCAGTGCTAAGTAGGACAAGATAACACAAACCATCTTCACTGATTAGCTTTTACCTTGAAAATTAAAAAAATCTTGGAGAGTTTTTTATTATTATTGGAGATGTTTATTAATAGCTATCATTAACAGTATAGACTTATTCCTTAACATCATTTGAAAATCTTTGTCTTCACATGGGAATTTCAAAGTCATCATTCAAGGAATCAAATTCTTGTTTTCCAGGATGTCTCACACATTCTTGCCCCAACAACAGCAGCAGGAGGTGATTTTGGTGAACCCTCTGGTAAGCAGATCCTAAGATTTTTTTATATGCATTGTCATAAAGCTTTCAGAACTTCAGGTCTTCTGATTCAAGGATCACTTTGGTTTCTCAGTTGAAACCCAGGCCTTCCAATCTTACATCTGCAGATAGTCAAACTGATGCTAGTAGGACTTTCAGTATGAATAAAGGATCTGAGGTTTGAGCCTTTGAGCAGATCAATCTCTGCAAACTACATTTATTTTGAAATATCTTTGAAGGCTTTCAAATCTCACACAATTTTTCTTTACCATTCCAGAGAGTGAATGGAAGGACTTTTCAAGGCACCAGTTTTAGCAGAAATCAGTCTTGAGGGCAGAATAAGGAAATTTTCTTTCATAACTCAGTGGTGAAAGGTTTAGTTCTTCTCAGTTTCCAGGCTCTGCTTCCCACAAGAGAAGGACCACAGGAAGGTACTTCCTACAGGAAGGATCTGTCAAGTAGCTGGTTAATTATTGACGATTTATGCACAAGCCTAGACAGAAAGGCAGGTATACTGCACATTATATTCATGTTTCTGACATAACATTTCCCCAGAAATTTTATGGGCACGGAGAATAAGTCAAGCTATGCAGTGCCAAATTCTCCTTTTCTCCATTCCTTACTCCACAACAGGAAGGAAGGATGTTCAGATCCATTTTCACAGAATCACAGAATCGCTAGGATGGAAAAGACCCACAGGATCATTGAGTCCAACCATTCCTATCAGCCACTAAACCATGCCTCTCAGCAACTCATCCACCTATCTTTTAAATTCCTGCAGGGATGGTGAGTCAACCAGCTCCCTGGGCAGCCTGTTTTAGTGACCAATGACCCTTTCCATGAAAAAATTTTTCCTAATGTCCAGCCTAAACCTCCCCTGGTGGAGCTTGTGGCCATTCCCTCTTGTCCTGTCCCCTGTCACTTCGGAAAAGAGGCCAGCTCCCTCCTCTCCACAACCTCCCTTCAGGTAGTTATAGAGAGCAATGAGGTCTCCCCTCAGCCTCCTCTTCTCCAGGCTAAACAGCCCCAGCTCCCTCAGCTGCTCCTCATAAGACTTGATCTCCAGTCCCTTCACCAACTTTGTCACTCTTCTCTGGACTTGCTCCAGAGCCTCAACATCCTTCTTGTGAACTGAACACAGTACTCGAGGTGCAGTCTCACCAGTGCCGAGTACAGAGGGAGAATAATCTCCCTGGACCTGCTGGTCACACCGTTTCTGATACAGGCCAGGATGCCATTGGCCTTCTTGGCCACCTGGGCACACTGCTGGCTCATGTTCAGTCGGCTGTCAACCAACACCCCCAGGTCCTTCTCCTCCAGGCAGCTTTCTAGACAGACTTCTCCCAGTCTGTAGCACTGCACAGGGTTGTTGTGCCCCAAGTGCAGGACCCGGCATTTGGCCATGTTAAACCTCATGCCGTTGGTCTCAGCCCAGGAGTCCGGCCTGTTCAGATCCCTTTGCAGAGCCTCCCCACCCTCCAGCAGATCCACACTTCCACCCAGCTTAGTGTCATCCGCAAATTGGCTAAGGGTGCACTCAATGCCTTCATCCAGGTCATTGATAAAGACATTGAACAGCGCTCGTCTGTCCGGGCCAGAGGCTGACAGTTTCCATAGCAGAATGCTGTGAGAAACTGTGTCAAAGGCTTTACTGCAGTCCAAGAAGGCTACATCCATAGCTTTTGCCTCATCCAGTAGATAGGTCACTTTGTCATAGAAGGCAATCAGATTAGTTCGGCAAGACCTGCCCTTTGTAAACCCGTGTTGACTGGGCCTGATCACCCAGTTCTCTTGCATGTGCTTCATGATGGCTCTCAAGATCACCTGTTCCATGACTTTCCCTGGCACTGAGGTCAGACTGACAGGCCTGCAGTTCCCTGGATCCTCCCTCTAACCCTTCTTGTAGATTTTATTGTTAATGTATTTATAGAAAGATTTTTTGTTATCTTTCACCAACTTGGCCAATCTGAGCTCTAGATGGGCCTCAGGACGATCTCACTTCCTCCCTGTATTCTACCCAAGATGCCTGTGCCTTCTTCCAAAGCTCATAGGCATTCCTCTTCTCTTTGATGTTCCTCAAGATCTCCCTGCTCAACCAAGCTTTTTCACTAGCTTCTGAAACGAAGAAATGTCACTCTGCAAGACAACTTTTCTGATAACTATTGATTATTCAAAAATGTTCTCATTCTTAAGTTAAAATCAAAAGAATGTTTTGGGGCATAAACATGAATTAAGAGTCTTCTTTCTCAGGTAAGTTCTGCTGCTATGAAAACTGAAAAGACTTACACATGTGATTTACTTTATTTCTTCTGTTCAGTACTACTTCAATGAAAGCGTCTGATTCAAATTCTTTAAACTGAGACTAACAAGATTAAATTAAAAAAATATATTATTTAGCCTATGTTTCTTAATGTAATCACAGTCAAGACTACAGTGTGCAAGTGGTTTACTACATTACATGCTGATATTTAAGACCACTCACTCCTTGTTACCACATAAGAAAAAAAAATCTGTAGAAGACAAAACCATGCAAGTATGACTTTAAAATTTATTGTAAGGGTCATTTTCATTCTGCATTATGAACACTGGTGGTTATTATGATCAACTGCTGTTCTTCCAAATCCTGTATAACAATCTAATGACAGGAAAATGTGAAGAGACCTACAAAACTATTTCTTTTCGAAAAGAGTTTAAGGCAAAACAATTTTAACCTCAATGTGATCATAAATATGTATTTATGTTTTTGCACAAATATCCATAAGCAGTACCTGATTTTCTAATGCAAATCCCATGACAGCATATATATACACTGGACAGGGGAATCTTTCCAGCCAATTACACAAGTAAATAATTGATTTTCTAAAGCATACTTTAAAAGCTCAGTTATGTCATTGTACTACTTGTAAAAATACTAGCAAATGTATGTAAATTTTCACAGAGCACAGGAAGAACAATTTTTATTTTTCTATTTTCAGACATATATACAAACACATATGGAGGAGGAGGAGTGGTAGCTTCTGGTGTTGAAGAAACTACAGGGGTTGGGTATGGCACTGGTACTGGCTATGGAACAGCTGGAGGAATTTCTGGAACAGGGGAAGCAAAAGGATCAATTGGAGGAACAATAAAAGAATATCGAGAAGGAGGGGTGAACATGGCCTTTCTAGACAACTACTTCTCTGAGGTAATTACCTGATCTTCTTTGCATTATATCTGTGAGCCTACTGTTAGATTCACCTCCTCAAGTTACATGGTGGAAATCCAAAATAAACCCACTCAAAGTGAAACTTCCATGATATAAGACTGATGTGAGAGCAAAGCTGGTCATACTAGTAGGAAAAACAAAGATGCTAGTAGTACTGCCGTCATAGTAGATTTGATTGCTCAATAGCCTTTTTATAAAACTGAGGGAAACACTACAAGTATGAGCAGCAATTAAATTATTTCAGCTTTACAAGTGATGACAAAATTTATATTTTTTCCACCTTTTTCAATGTATAAACAGATAACAACCTTGTGAAATTGTTCACACACACCTCCTGTACAGCTTGTTTAATGAAGTGACTTTAACCCTTAAAGAACTGTGAATACCAGTTCACATTCTTCTTTATTTTTACTGTGACTTATGAAAGACTTGAGAACTGCAAGTGACACAAATTTGCAGTTTTGTAATTAGCAACATATTAATTAGCTTTTACATATGGGATAAAAATAATGCTAGATTTTTTACATTATTAATGGATTAATGGGATATATTTTTATAATTAGCATGAACTGTGAGGTATAATTACTGTAATTCCACACATCACTAAAATATCAATTAATATGTAAGTATTGATGCATTTCTAAATATAAACAAGATTCCACGAAGGAGAGGACAGAGGAGTCTGTAGTCCTGAGCATGGAATATTCCCAGAATGCAATCTCCCTGCCTAAGCTATGAGTATTACATATTAGCTGGTTGCCAGCTGTAGGCCCCCAGAGATTATCTCTTCTACTGACCATCTCAATCTCCAAATCCTCCGCCTCTCCCTCCCAGGCCTCCCCTTCCATTCTTCCCTGCTCCCTCAAAAATATACCTTCACTCACTTGAAATTCTCCTCTTTCCTGCGCAGTCCCTCTGCACTGACCACCCCATCATCTCCAAGGCCAACACAAAACTGTCATCGCCATCCTGCTAAAAATGTAATCCCCTCCGGGCTCACCAAGGATCCCCCACCGTGGCCAACCCCTCCCATCCCATCCCCTGTGTCCTGGCCACTCCACTGCTCCTCTCACCATCCTGCTTCACACTTCTTCCTACTGCTCTTTCTGAATATTGCTGCCTGAAGAGTACATTTGTTCCCCTGTCCCTTTCACTCTTTCCTTTCACCCCAACAGTCAGATCCACTGACAGCAGACCAAATTTGAGATACTAAGTGTTTGCAGAAACAAGAAAAAAAAATCCATAATATTTGAATAAAACTTATTTCAAGATCAATAAAATGTTGATGATATGATTTGTCCTATTGATGTCCTATTTATCAAATCAGCTGGGTGTTACTGTGGCTAAGGAACCCTTACTAAGATTTGAGTCTCCATAGTTAAAAACATGACAAAAAGTCACTCTGTTCTACATATTTTTTCTCTTTTTGCAAACTACAGAAAGCATTTGTGTATGCAGATGAAGATGAAGGTCGGCCAGCAAATGATTGCCTACTAATATATGATCATGAAGGAGTTGGTACTCCTGTTGGTTCTGTGGGCTGCTGCAGCTTTATTGGAGAAGATACAGATGAGACGTATTTGGATACGCTAGGACCAAAATTCAAGACTCTGGCAGAGATCTGTCTCGGCAAAGAGATTGAACCATTCCCTGATGTCAATCCACCCTGGCCAGGCATTAATGTCACCTTTCCCAGCCCTGAAAGTGATCTAAACCTCCCACCACCTGGAACAACCATCATTGTCAATGGATCTGCACCTATTCCTCCCCCAGTCGGCACTACAACGGTTGTTACTGAAAATACCTACACGTCTGGGTCAACCATACAGCCCCCAAGACCAATGCCAGATCCTTTGCTCCACGGCAACATGACAGTGACTGAGACCTACACCTCTGGCTCCCCTTCTCTTAGTGTTGACCCTCTGCGTGGATCCAACGTCGTTGTTACAGAAAGGGTTGTTGGTCCTGCATCTGCCTCTGATTTGCGCGGCATGCTAGATATCCCTGATCTCACAGAAGGGTCCAATGTTATTGTCACAGAAAGAGTTATTGCGCCTAACTCCCGGCTCCCAGCCTCTCTGAGCATTCCCGATTTGGTAGATGGATCAAATGTGGTGGTGACAGAAAGGGTCATCAGGCCTGCCTCTGGCATGCCAGGCAGCTTAATAAATATTCCCTCAGAGTTATCAAACGCCCACAACGTGGTGGTCACCGAGAGGGTAGTGTCAGGGTCTGGCATGAGCAGCCTGGGGGGCACAAGCCTGGGAGGGACAAATCTGGGGGGCCTGAGTAGCACAGGTCAGATGCTCAGTGCCGACTGCCACCTTGGCCAGGCAATGGGCACAGCATCCCCTGGCACCTCCCGGAGAAGAGTGACAAAGTACAGCACCGTGCAGTACACCAGTCAATAAGGCCCCTTCCTACTTAAATTTCCTTTTACACTGACACTCTTTAGCTGCCAACCATCAGGAATAATGTTATTATTTATAACTAGCAAATAGTGCTAAAATTTCAGGGATTCCTACTTATATAAGGATCTCCAAAGGATGCCCCATTTCAAGGTCAAAAGCAGGACTTTGTCAGTGAAGGGAAAGTAGAAGTTGGCTTTAAATTTATTTCTTTCTCTCTACCTAGCACTACAAATGTACAAACAGGTACCAATGATCTGACAGATCTGATTACAGAGCGGAACAGTGAGAGGGGATCCTTGTGTGCATACAGCATCAGCATGAATTAATGTCATATAAGAGAGTGTTAAAATACTATACTGCTGCATTATCTCCCACAATAAGCAGATTTGGGTTCATAGCACCTCACTGACAAGACAGGAAAAGAATGTAATTAATAATTAGTCAACTCAAGACTAAATAAGCACTTTCAAACGCATCACTTTACTTTGCAAGTAATTCAAGGACGCTACAAAACAGCACTTTCAATCATTTTTCCCATCACCAGCAATAGTTATAAATAATAATCATATAAACATAATATATTTTCATCACTTTCTGAAGTTCTCAGTAAAATGAAAACCCCACCATGGCCTGCCATACTTTTACTCTTATGGCAGGGAGCATGACCAGCAATTTGCCACAACCGTCGCTGCCACATTGACACTGTCACCCAGGAGGACATTGGCTTCATCTTTTCTCCATACTGTTACAGATTTACTTAAGTCTAAAAGAACTTCAGTGATAACCAGGAACTTTTAGTCAGATTTTTGTGCCAAACTATGACTACTATTTAAGTCTCCAAAGGCAGGTTATATTGAGAGGGCTATAATACACTGTGCCAGTTCTCTTTACTAATACTGGCAAGAAAATAAAATCTTAGAAACTTTGTGATATGAGGAAGCAATAGCAAATATTCTATCACTGACACTGATAGCTGAAGTCCTTCATGAAGAGGAAAAAACACTTGCGAACAATAGAAGTTTGCTAATAAGCAACATGGAAAATTGTTATTTCAAATGTCAATGTTTTTTGCATTGATATTTTGAAAGCTTATTCGAATGTGTTAATTGAAGATGTCTTTATGATTCTAGAATCTTAATTAAATCTGGCTTTTATTTTCCCACAAAAACAGCTCTACTGGATTCTGTTATTCTAATAATACCTTAATGTGGCTTAGAATATGATCTGAAGGAGCAAAATATTGAAAAATATTACCTATCTCATTTTAGTTCTGTATCATATGTATAGTAAACATAGTGTACACAACATGGTGTAAATACAGAAGAGTTATATAGAGGGACTAGCGGGTTTTTTTGCTAGATCACCAAAGTAGTAGTTTTCCCTCAAATTTTTCTTCTTCAGCTTTGACGGATAGGTTAGCAAAAAGTTTGAGAGTTGTCTGTGAACCTTTCATTCTATAAAATGGAGAAGTAACTTCCAGTTGCATAACTAGATTAACTCATGTCAGAATTAGATGACAAGTTTCTGAGTCTGATATCAGGAAAAGGCTTTTTAAAAGATGCTTCCTGATACCCTTTGAGTCAATGCCACAGCCATTAGCACTAGTAATCCCCAGTAACCATGACTAAACCCCATACTACCTCAAGAAAGCGTCCCTTCCAGGGCTTCAAGCCTTTTCTGAAGCAATTGAGCATGCTATGTGCTCCCCCCATAATATCTGAAGTATTGCTATTTTTACTTCATCCTGTAGCCTTGACTACCTTAAGTATCACTAAAATTGCATTGACTTCAGTGGGACTGGTACGTCCTATATCTTACAGTACCAACTGTAAGTATGTTTTCTGGAAACATTCTTTAAAGAAGGAAAAAAGGTACTAGTATATAAAGCTGTATTCTTTTCTATCTGGAGAATTTGTGCTGAAATTTACTAAAATGTTAACAAGCTCTCTTTCATTTTGCCTACCATGTATTTATATAAAAAGGCAAATATTTGATATATGCATGACTTTCTGGACATTTGGAAACTCCATGCCACATAGCCAAAGCCCATCAGAGATACTTTTTAATGTAAAAAGAAATGAAGTCCTGTGTAAATATTTCCTCAATCACCTTTTGCAGATCAGAAATTCTTTTCCTAACTGTGCCTTATAGTAATATCTAGTCTTCAGAAACACATGTTGCATTCTTTGTGACCCTACTGAACAGGAATGCTGTGTTAAGTATGAGTTCTGAACTACTTGTGGACTCTTGCATGTCTAGAAATAGAAAAGGGAAGAATTACCAGAGAAAAAATTAATTTTCAAAGCACAGCTTTTGATTATGCAGTAATTGTCTACTTCTCGTACTATCTTTTACCAACTTTTTATTGATAAACAGCATATTGTTTAATGCAGTTTCCTGAAAGGTTACTAGCTGGTTTTAGTATTGGTGTCTCACATCAAACAGCAATCACAATATAATCCCTCAATGCAGCTCCAGTGCACTTCTGTATACAAATTTCTACTGTAGTGTAATTTTTACAAACGTTCTTAAAAATTGTTTTCTTAGCAAGATGTGGACATTTTTCGGTTACTGCAAATTGCGGGAGAAAAATGTATGTGAAAATGTGAACAAATGCTTGGTTCATTAAAAATTCTGTGCAAATTCTTTTTCTAGCTTATTCTTCAAAAAGAGCATACAGTTTAATCCTGACTAAAACACATTATTTTTGTTTCTTTTATTTCAGTTGTAATTTAGAAGCCTGCTGCCTATTTTTAATCATGTTGTTTAATAATGAAGACTGAATGCTTTTCAGGAAAGGAAGACAACTTTGATCAGTGATACTAATCCTGGTTAAAACCTTTACAGCAAAAAAAAACTTTATTAAAGTGTCAGCAGTGTGCAACATTGAGTCTATGGCTTTCTTTTTTTTACTTGGGTTTTGTAGAGCAGGATCCTACAATTTTACATGGGCTCACTGAGATCTTTGCAGCACAAAAAAGTACACTGCCATGGAAGAAAACAGAGCCACAAGCTGAGGGTCTCATTAGATTTCTACCTTGGGAACACTATTTGAATTTGAACTGTAGACTTCCAATTTTTTTTACTTGGTTCTGATTTTTTAGTAATAAATAAGATATTTAAACTGTTGTGAGCAGCACTTACTGTCTGCAGTATTAAAAGACCACGCAGTTTAAGCAAATATTTACAAAATCTACTATTTTGCTTTAATTAACATAACCACATAATTCAAATGCTCCTCACTCTTGAGTAACCAAATGTATAATTTTCAATCTATTTGAAATATAACTAACATTACAGTGTTATTGTTACAGGCTTTTTTTCCAACTTATTAATTAAAGATGTTATTCAAGTCAAAATCTAGGTAAAACAAATAGTAATTTTGTACTTGCAGCTTTGATCTTATAGTCATCCAGCACCAAAGATTTGGGTGAGGTTCTGTCCATGTGCCAGTCAACACAGGCTCAGGCTGTCAGCGAAGACAGGACTCAAGAGACAAAGATCTCCCCGGTAAGTTGTTTAATTTAATGGATCCCAGTAAGTTGTTTACTTTTTCTGAATTTTCAATAAATTGTCTTTGGAGAGGGCAATGGCAACTTAATCTCTTCCCCTTAGCAATATGATTATAAATTCATCAATGTTTGTAAGATGCTTTGGTGTTAAGGTGTTTTGGTAATACATATAAATACGTTGCCAGCAATGTGCCTGTAGCATGCATGGAGGACACTTCTTAAGTTATTGATGCTTAATATCTATTGAAATGAATGCTATTTGACTTTAAAATCCAACCTACATCAATTAATCATATATAAATAGCAAACTAACAGCTATTGGACATGCAAAATTTTTAAAATTAGCAGGAAAGTAACGCTTTTCTTGTGTTATTTCTGGGTATGTAAGTCTGACTTTTATCTCATTGATTTCATTAGTTAATATATTACTGAATAAAAAAGACCATGGTAGTTACACCATTAACAGGCTTAGAAAGAGACAAGTAAAATTCAAATGTAAAAGGTCTATAAATACAAAGTAAATAGGCTCTTATGGGTGAATACTAGGGGTTGAACTGCAAACAATGGCCAGACTTGCACGTGGTTTCTAAATAGCATCTCCTGTTGCCCTTGTCAGAGATGGAATGAAAAATAACACACCTGTTTTTCTTCTAAGCCTTCTCCATTATGCTCCAATGTAATACAGGAGGTGTTTTCAATTTCATCGTGCCCAAGTTCAGAGTCTAATCCAAAAGTTCAGTAGGAGTATTGCCAGTGATTAAAAATAGCTTTCTTGATAACCTTTGAAAAGTATCCAAGTCACAGTTCTAGGAGATTGTCTCGGAGCTGCACTTTTTATAGAGGAATCATCTGAACACATTTGAAACAGGCAAGTCTTAAAGGAAAGTTGTCAGTCTCTACACTAACATTAACGAATACTGTTTGTACTTTCTCACATTCCTGTCTATGTAACCACTAGGAAAAAAATGAATGCAGCCCTAGGGTCACTTGAGATTTTTTTACCTTTTGCTATTCAAAATCAGAATTTATTTTGATTTAAGAGAGTATCAGTGATCTCGAGGTGGTGAAATACACATCCTGTAGACATCCTACACAGAAACATGCACGTCTACAGCCCACCCTCACAGAAGTCTCACTGGAGCCAGCACTTATTTTGTTTTATTGCCATTTATGATTCACAGAGTAATTCTGTAACCGTTTTTATCAATGTAATTTTATACTTAATAAAGAAAATACTATTAGGGTAAGTGTGTGAGATGCACCGCATTTTGGCATCACCCTTAACATTTCATTTCTCTAAGAAAAGCCTAGATAGAACCGCTGTAGTTTTAATAGTTGCATAAGGCCACTGAGGAATAAATTCAAAAGGTCCAACGTGTGACAGACTTGAAGTACTTTACAGTACTTCATATGCATGCATTTCAGTGTAATACGTCACAAGCTGTGCCATACCACACACTATAAATTTCATAGACAAAGTAATCAGTAAAAGTTTCTTAGCAAAAGTTCCACTAGCTTTATCACACACACCACAAATTAAGAGCTTGCAGGACAAAGCTATCATATATAATGAAATGTCTGAATACAATATGCCCTGATGTCCCTCTCACTGAGGTAACAAAAAGACTTTCTCCCTCATGAAGGAAACTGTTCCTTATTTTTTTTAAGTTTACATGCAATTGAGCTCTCTCTTTAAATCACTTGTGACTGGATTGACTCACTCGATATTTTAAGCTCCTGGAAGTATAGATTGTTCCTTCCTCATTTATCCCTGAAATAAGTTTCTTAATTGAATTTAGTTAAGATTGAAGTATTTTCACTTGTGATATGCCTATGCCTTTGAGTCTTCTTAAGAGCATTACTTCTTTCCTCGTTTGTCATCAGTAAGTACTTGTAAAGAGGGTCAGCTATGCAAAAGCCCTACACTATGAACATAAAGAAATGAAGAGTGAATCTAGGATTCGCAGTAAAGCCCACAAGCAATATTCAAGAGAATAGGGGCTGAGGTACAAATTTCATCTAAAGCTAGGCAATATGGCAAATTCTTGACAATATATATTCCTGTTTTGATTTATATGAAACAAGAGAAAGAGGAGGTGAAAGAGCACATAGACCTTTCCCTTGGAGAGCAGGGTAGGGGTTGCAGTGTGAGAGGCTGAAAGGGGAAAAGAGAGGGGAAAAAACCTAGAAAATTCTAATCCTGAGAAGTGCTTTTGACCTCAGCATCGTGTATTCAAGTCATTACAACAAAAAATCAAGCGCACACAAAGTCTTAAGGTCAGATTCTGCATCCCCAATAACAAATGAACAGCATCTGACTGGATTAGCAGCCCCTCTCAGATCAGCAGGAGATTGAGAATAGGAAAGCCTAATGGTTTAAAGAACCAGACCTTGCAGTCCCATATAACTGGTTTGTGTTTTACTTAGTCAAATTACCTTCTGTTGATGAAAATGGGAACAGAAGGGACTCAACACAGGATTGACTCTACTACTATCTTTCCTGATAAATGGCCATTCTAACCCTAGGATATTCCAGTAATGAGGATTCAACAGCCTCCCAGGTGATACACATCCTTTAGTTACCACTGGAAAGTTCAACTGATAGCTCAAACCTTGCTTTTTGCAGTTTCACATCATCTGTAAATACAAAAAACCACATAATCTTTTTTTCTAATATACCTTTTAAATATCGTGGAATCATAGAACAGTTTGGATTGGAGGACTCTTCAAAGATTGCCTAGTCCAAACCTCTAGGCTTATGACTCATCCTACTTCATTCAAGCTACTTGGACTCTATGAGGACATGGGAGCCAAGGTTTCCTTTTATCTTCAGATTGACTGGTATATCTTTATTAGTTTGAATCATATGACTCCTCCCGAGTGCCCTTCTCACTCTATCAATCAAAGACTTGGAAAATTTAAGAATGCGTATACAGACTGTGTCCTGAGGTTTTTTGATTTTCCAGTTAATTTGGAATTATTGTCATTAATATATTGCTATCTCTTTATTATTATTGTTTAAAATGTTTGCTTGGCCCAATGCACATTCTTATTTATCCTGCATAAAATTTTTAGAGAATACGAGTAATCTTTTAGTGTAAACACCATTAATGGTACCGTATTCCAAAATCAAATATTTCTTTTGACAGTTTAGCTATGCAAACTACCTCAAGAATAAACCAGCTAACTTCACAAGAATGATTAACAAAAAAGCCGACTCAAAAAGTTCTGTAACAACGATCCTTCCCGAAGTCTTACAAAGAGTGACAGATCAAATTTCAATTCCATATTTTTTTTTCAGCCATGAGTGTTTTGTATCACTTTAGCAAATTTCACTCTCATAAATATTTCACTTTTTTATGATTAATGTCTCTAAAGATATATGTGAGGTAATGTCCATGCTTGATGTGAGAATATTTATTCTTGCTCCTAGGCTTTTCAGCCAGTCTGATATGGCTCCATGCAGCTGGCATGAGCTGAGTTATTTTAGGACTTCTTTTCCTGTATTTTTTTTTCTTTTACCAAGAGGGTGGTCAAAAACTGAAAGAGGCTTCCTAGAGAGATGACAAATGCCCCAAGCTTGTCAGTGTTTAGGAGACATTTGATCAATGCCCTTAACAAGATGCTTTAACTTTAGGTCAGCCCTAGAGCCGTCAGGCAGTTGGACTGGATGATCACCCCTTCCAAATGAACTGTTCTGGTATAATCTAGTCTTGTTTGTTCTACCGGTTGCAGGGCAGAATCTCAGCAATTGCTTGTATCTACCTAAATACTCTCTGTCATATCAGTTTTCCCTGAAGGAGAGTCATGCCACTCTGAAAAAAAACGTCTACAGGCAGCTTTGGAGTGGCCTTGGTTGCTACGCAGAGGAAAACAACAAAAGAGTTGCTCTGCCACACCTTATTTTGTACACATTAAAGACTGTATTTCATACTGTCAGGAGTAACAAAAAGCCTGTGTTCAGGGCAAGGATCTGGTCTGGCTTTTACAGCTCCACCAATCCCACAGCTCGCAGCTCAGCAGGCTGCAGCCGGCACCTGGAAAGTTAAACAACCCAGCCACAGAAAGAAAAACCAGGCAGGCAGCAAACAGGAGAGTGGATAGAGGGGAAAGAGCTGCAGAAAGAAAGATGAGAATGCAGCGGAGTGAGAGAGAGGAGGCAAAGGAAAAAGAAAGGGGAGGATTATTCCTGGTAGCTACAAGAGACTAAACAGACTGAAATTGTTTCAAGAGCATAACAAGAAGCATGGATAATCAAAACCAGGGTTAATGCACATGAGAAAAACAATAGCTCTGTTCGGAAAGTGCCAACCGTTTACTTAAAGTAACAAACCCTGTCACTAATGTACTTCTCAATTCATTCATTTCCCGCCCCTCAAGTGCCCTGGTCCTGCAAGCACTTTCAAGTTGCTAACTGTACCTAACACAACCACTCCAGTCTCCAGAGCTGTCCAGGGGTTAGGATCTGTCTCTTGTGATGTGCATATTTTTTCACAGAATATGCATTAATCATTAAATATGCTGAGTAACTAAATATAATTTTGATATATTCATGTCCAGCCTCAATACATTGCTTTCTACTGGGATCTTTTCCCAAAAAACAGGTGGAAGCTGGGGCCATGGTGCATTAAAGAATCTTTAAACAATACAGAAAAGATTAATTACATAATTTGAAGCAAATAAAAAATATGTCCATAATAGCTTCATATCAATCATAAATTAATTTCAACATTTCATTATTAAGAATATTCACTGGATTTTCCACCTTACCACCATTTGCTACATACTGCACTTGTCTCATCTGATTGAATTGGTTGTCTAAAAGAAGAAACTACTTTTCTAGAAAGAAAAAAAAACCAAAAAAACAAAAACCAGAAACTACACAGCTGCAGTGAAGTTACCTTTGCTCTTGTAAGAAGCAGAGCTGGACTCTGCTGGTCTGATCTAAAGCACGTCCTTGTCCTCCACCCCAGGGAAGCCAGCAGTTGCCTGGCACTGCTGTAGAGGATTACTCAGCGTGAGGAGGGAGCGGCAGGCATAACCAGGAGCAAGACAAAGTTTCTGGGGAGTCACCAAGGGCCTGTCACTGCCCCTTACAATGAGACCACTTAACGTAATCATAAGTCACTAGAATACTTGCACTCACAACTGTTACTGCTGAGATCAATCACACTCTCTCCTGAGAAACATTAGGTTGTTTTAGATGATAAATTATTTGCTGTTAAAAGCTTATCAAGAGAATGTAAACAGATGTTTGTACTTTGAGAAAAGAACAACCTGGCACATGCCTCTCAACTTGTAAAGCCACCTTCCTCACCAGTCACTGAAGGGCTCGTCTGTTTTTATGGTTTGAAAAGCAAAAATGAATATATGAATATCCTTCTTGTTTTGCGGTGAACTCTGAAGTGCCGTTATCTCCAAAGGGAAAACAAAGATCTAATGTTCCATAGATCCTCCCATGCAAAATGACTGTAGGGGTAAAGCTGCAGCTTAGTTGTCAGAGGTGGAGTTTTCAGCAGCTGAGTCAGACTGAAGTGGAGGAAAGGCAAAAATAAATTCACATTCAATGGTCAGTGATACAGCTGCTAGCTTGATTGATTTTATACTGTTTGACTTCTATTTCATAACATCAGGCAAATTACTTCTGTAAAATATGAATAATAGAAGCTATCCATACAAGGGAACTGAGGAACCTTCACAATATTAAAATTATTCCTGCTTTGATCAATTAAACAAGTAAAAAAAAAACCCAAACTTCTTTTATGATGAGTGAGGGTCTTGCAGGATGTGCAGGACGTGTAGCTGACCCACGTGAAAATTTTAAGCAACATAAGAACAGATGTCTAAGTTCAGGCAAAATAATTTGCAGAACAGCTCTGTGAAGAAGAGATGATTCTACTCATTCCTCCTGAAAACACATAGTAAAATTCAAAAGGAAACCAATGCTAAGGATTTTTCAAAGGAAATTAAATTAGCTTTTTAGTCTATCATATTAGCATTTAAAAATGGCAAATAGCTGTAAATATATGTATATTTACTAACACTTCATTAACAGTGTGTTGGATAGGCAACCAAAAACTTTTCACAATTCCAGGGAGCTAACTTCCAGACTAAGAAGGAAGTAGTGAATCAAGGCCCTTCTCTGGCAGGCTTTTGATGTGAAGAAATACTTTCAAGTTTAAGTAGTAATTGCAAACTTAACCATCAGACTAGGAAACACAATATACAGCTAGAATCAGAATCTGCTTCTAAATCACTAACTTAAAAGTAGTGCAACATGAAGCCTCTCTGAGACATGCTCTCCCTCATGTATCTCAAACAGGAATTAATCAGAGGATTTCACCCTTTTTTTACTAAGGATAGCTGTATTAGGTACATTGGCTGTTAAAGCTGTACCGAACGAGCTCCCTGCCCTTGAGACTCTGAAGAAAATCCTCAGAGGATGTCGGGGTGTATTCTTGTGCTAACATACACATTTCTGTTCAGTTAGAAAGTGATCAGTCCAGCACATTTACTCAGTGAAAGAACCATCACAGAATATGGAAACACTTGATATTGTGCATTTTGTATATATTGGTTTCTTTGGTTTTGCCATTTGTTTTCTTTAAATTAAGGAAATTATGTACTGCAAGGGTATCAGCGAACTCCGTCAATTGTGATATTGTAAGTAAATAATACAAATTATATCCATTAATTATATACAAAAACTGTATACATTATATGCATAAATTCAGAGTTAGGGTTGTTCAGGTAGGAGAAGAGAGGACTCCAAAGGCACCTTATTGTGGCCTTTCAATACTTAAAGGGAGCTTATAAGAAAAAAGGGGAAAAGCTTTTTAGCAGGGCCTTGTAGCAATAGGACAAGGGGTAATGGTTTTAAACTAAAAGAAAAGTTTAGGCTAGATATTAGGAAGACATCTTTTGAGTGAGGGCAGTACAGATAGTTCTGAAACACTGGAACAGGTTACCCAGAGAGGTGGTAGAAGCCCCATCCCTGTAAACATTCAAGGTCAGGTTGGATGGGGGTCTGAGCAACCTGATCTGGTTGTAGATGTCCTTGCTCACTGCAGGGTGGGCTGGACAAGATGACCTTCACGGTCCCTTCCAATCCAAACCATTCTGTTTCTATGATTCCGCGAATACATGGTGAGGTAAAACTGTTCCCCTTGTGATCCCCAAGTAAATTATAACTGTTGCAGCCGACATCACGCGCAGCATGAAATCATTTATCACACACTGTTACACCATGTAATAAGGAGACTTAAATGTCACTGGGAAGACTCCCGTAAGGAAGGTTCCCTTGTCAAGCCCTAACAGCATCACAGCCAGTTGCTTCAGAAATTATGTATTTATGACAACTGCATGTGATTTTAGAAAGATTAATTAGGTAAGTGCCTCAAAGAAGAAAGGACATACGGGAAGCATATTTAATTGTGTTAACATCACGAAGAATCAGCAGTGCCTTCCTAAGCAACACTAAATCAGGTGTGTCCAGGAAAGATCTCTGCCAGATAAGAGCAGGAACGATATAGCTCGGAGCATATTAAAAAGAAAATTACAGGGAAGGTCACGCTAAAACAACTCACGATTTTATTTTCCCATGGGACTGTACTCCCCCCCCCCCGTCAATTACTCGTTAATTTTTCGCTTTGTTTGTCGCCTCGCACGCCTCCCGCGGGCTCCCGCTCGCTTTTCTTCGGGGGTGGGGAACGAAAAAAGTCCACCTCGCAGGGAAAGGGGAAGGCACAGCGACTGGCTCTGCGGGCGGGGCTCCCCCCCTCCCCTCCCCGCAGCCCGGGGCAGGACGGGCCGTAGCTGCTCCTCCCACCCGCGGCTACTTGCGCATCCCTCGGGCGCTCCTTTCCCATTCCCCCCTTGGCGACCGAGGTGGCCCCGGGTCCCGGGCGGAGCGAGGAGGAGGAGGAGGCGGCCATGTGGCGGCTGCTGGCGTTCCTGGTGAGTCGGGGGGTTCCTGGTGCCGTGAGGATGTGGGGATGTGACGCGCGGATGCTGCGCGGAGCGGTGCGCGGGCGGACCCGAGCCCTAAGGGCAGAAGCGCTTCCCGCTGCCCGCTTGCGGCTGGGAGCGGGTCTGCTCCCTTTCTTTGGAAAGAAGGTAAAAAGCACTTCACCGTTTCGCTGCCCGAAAGCAAGCGGAGGTAGAAAAACCCCGATAAGGACGTTATCGCGGCTGGGTGTGGGGGTTTTGAGGTGCCAGGAGGAGCAGGAACGCGGTGAAGAGTTCATCCTGCTGTCGTCTGCATGTCTAGCACAATATCTGTACTAGCAAATTGTGCTGCCTTGTCGAAAGAACAGCGCCAGGAGGGGAAAAGGATCATAAAGTATGATTTAATGGATGTCTTCGTAGCCTTAGAGAAATGAGACCAAATTCTTAACAATCTAAAACACTCCAGGCTTCCACCTTCCCTGCCCTCACCGTTTTGCAGCTGTCACCCTTTAGACTTTCCATCCTATCAGATATCATTTCAGGCTAAAAGCAAGGAATACCACATAAAATGGTGTCAAAATGCCTAGTTTGTTTGATTTGGACCAGTTTTGTACTACGACTCTGTAGCCATTCCTAGATATTTTACAGGAAGGTGTCCTTCAAATCTGCAGCATTGTTCTTCAGCTCTTCACCTTTCCCAGCTGGCAAAATGCCTTGCGGAAGTCGCGCCGCCGCCGCTCAGACGAAGGTGAGGGTGTAGGCCAGGCCGTGGAGCTGTCAAGGAGCTGGGCAGGGATGGGTAACGGCTCCTTGCGTCGTTAGGCTGGCGGATACTGCAGACCGGGACCCTGCTCCCTGAGCTCGAGATCCCGCAGAATCAAATTTGTTAGGTGGAGATGTGTTGCCTTATAACTTTCATGTAGACTTGTGGTTGGCCACAAGTCAGCCAACAACTGTTATCCCTGTTCTTTGCAGCGAGCTGGGAGTTACAGTTAGGTTGGAAAATGTTTTCTCCTCATTTTGCCCAAAAGAGCAATGGGAAACCTGTGGAGTGCCACTTATAGAAAAGTTTTCACCAATTCTGTAATTCCTGAAGTCACTCTGGTGGCGTTGTCGTGACTTAGGATGCTGCTGCTTTTGTATGAAGAAAAGAGGATAATTACTTTTCTCACTCCTCATCATCCTTAGTCTCAGCCAAAGCTGGGGCAGGGTATGGTATATTAAGAGTGAACTCAATTTGGTGCCCAAATGCCTTGTTGTTGGATAGAATATTAGAGCAAATAAAGCTACCTTAGTTGGTTGATGTCAGGAGAGAGAGAGGGGTGCTGCTGGGTTTTGCCTTTTTTGTTTGTTTAGTTTTCTGGTTTGGTTTTTTTTTTTCCCCTAATCGGAACAAAGCCATTTATGTGGTGGAAAGTCTGGTTGCTTGTTTGAGAGCATTGGATTACAGTAATTTCTATGTTATGACATGCAAAAATGGCAGTGATAACTTCAAAACCTTAAAAACTACTGAAAAACAAAATCAGTCTAAAAGCAGTGCCTTCCCAAAGTGTGTTCTACCTTAGAAAGCATTGAAAACTGCAAGTTCTTCCTTTCCCTGTTTTTAAATTATCTGTCATCTGTCTTTCTCTTTGCTTGTCGGCTGCATCCCTCTGTCTTCATTGTTGGGTACTTCCTGGAGTTCACGGCAGCTATCCCATATCCCTGCTTCCAAACTTTTTCCAGGGATGTCCAAATACGCTAGAGAGTATTGCATCCTTAGGGTTGGGCTTGACTCGGCATTTGTCCAGGGCATGCACCCAGAGCCATGGACCTGCTAGGCAGGCAGAGCTATCAAGGATTATTAGGCTGGGAGGTTTCTTGGTTATTTCTGAAAGAGGTGAACATCACGTCATCAAGAGAGGAAGTCTTAGAGCACTTACTATATTTGAGTGAAAGAAGGCGTGACAGGTATATTAATCTTACTACACGAGCAGACAAACTTATTTCTTCTCAAACTATACTTCCTTCATGGTTGGGCAGTCAGACTGTGATTGGATATAATGAAATATAGTCCAGAATACATCACATCAATAGGTCACTATTGTAATGTCAGAGCCGGTAGCAATTACTTTTCAAAATTCAGAGAAAGAAGTTAAATTAAAAACAAAAATCTGATGCTTAGTTTTAGAATGAGCAAAGGTGAGCTAATTCAAATCAGACTAGTTTCTATCACCATGTTCAAACATGGCAAAAATATTTACAAGCATCTGTGCACTGATTCAACAACTTAAGAACTTGTGAGACCTCATCTGAAGTATCATGTCCAGTTCTGAAATATAAGAAGAATATGGAGCTGCTGGAACTTGTCCAGAGGAGCACTGCAAGGATGATAAGAGGGCTGGAGCACCTCCCATGTGAGGACAGGCTGAGAGAGTTAGGGTTGTTTGGCCTGGAAAAGAAAAGGCTCCAAAGAGACCTTATAGCAACTTTACAGTACCTGAAGGGGGCCTACAACAAAGCTGGGGAGGGACTTTTCACAAAGACTTGTAGTGACAGGACTGGGGACAAGGGCTATAAATTGGAGAGACGGACATAAGGACAAATTTCTTTACTATGAGAATGGTGAGGCACTGGCACAGGTTGCCCAGGGAGGTTGTGGATGCCCCATTCCCGGAGGTGTTCAAGGACAGGATGGATGGGTCCTCTGGTAGCCTGATCTAGTGGGAGGTGTCCCTGCCCGTGGAGGGGGGTTGGAATTAGATGAACTTTAAGGTCCCTCCTAACCCAAGTTATTTTGTGATTCTGTGAATATTATTGCAAAAAGGAAGAAAAGACCAGTGCTTTGGTGAAATGTGAAAGCAAGTGAGAATTGTGTAAGATCTAATATTTTATCCATCCTGTGTAACTACAGTGGTATATTATTTTGGATACCAGACAAGAGTATGGATGAAGGCATCGAGTGCACCCTTAGCGAGTTTGCAGATGACACTAAGCTGAGGGGAAGTGTGGATCTGCTGGAGGGTCGGGAGGCTCTGCAAAGGGATCTGAACAGGCTGGACCACTGGGCAGAGTCCAGTGGCGTGAGGTTTAACACGGCCAAATGCCGGGTCCTGCACTTGGGGCACAACAACCCTGTGCAGTGCTACAGACTAGGAGAAGTCTGTCTAGAAAGCTGCCTGGAGGAGAAGGACCTGGGGGTGTTGGTTGACAGCCGACTGAACATGAGCCAGCAGTGTGCCCAGGTGGCCAAGAAGGCCAATGGCATCTTGGCTTGTATCAGAAACGGCATGACCAGCAGGTCCAGGGAGATTATTCTCCCTCTGTACTCGGCACTGGTGAGACCGCTTCTTGAATACTGTGTTCAGTTCTGGACCCCTCACCCCAAGAAGGATGTTGAGGCTCTGGAGCGAGTCCAGAGAAGAGCAACAAAGCTGGTGAAGGGGCTGGAGAACAGGCCTTATGAGAGAGTGACTGAGAGAGCTGGGGTTGTTTAGCCTGGAGAAGAGGAGGCTGAGGGGAGACCTCATTGCTCTCTATAACTACTCGAGAGGAGGTTGTAGAGAGGAGAGTAATGGCCTGTTCTCCCAAGTGACAGGGGACAAGACAAGAGAATGGCCTCAAGCTCCGCCAGGGGAGATTTAGGCTGGACATTAGGAAAATATTTTTCACGGAAAGGGTCATTGGGCACTGGAACAGGCTGCCCAGGGAGGTGGTTGATTCACCTTCCCTGGAGGTGTTTAAGGCACGGGTGGACGAGGTGCTGAGGGGCATGGTTTAGTGTTTGATAGGAATGGTTATTCTATAATTCTATTATTCTGCGAATAAAGTGAATCTGACCATAAGGGACTATAGGAAAGCAAAAAATGTGATCCTAATCAGGAAATCCTTTTTTGTGATTCTTGAAGAGAGATTAAAGAACTGAAAACTGAGAAGATAAAGTGCATAAGGTGCATGATAAATTTTAGATACACAAAGAGTAATTACAAAGAAAAGGGGAAAGAGAGGAAAGGCAAAGAGGGAAATTCGGTTTGAGATTAAGACATCTCAATATAGGTGTTTGAATTTCTGTTATGGTAAGCAGAAGATGCAGTAGATTCTGACACCTGTTTGATTGGATCAAATTGTGCTTTCAAAGCAAATCTCCAGAGTGTATGAATCTGATCCCTCCTGGGTGCATCTGTGTTGGGATATCCATCCAGCTTCTATGTGGGTTTGGTGTGTGGGACCAGGAAGTAACAGAGACTCCACATGGGTTGTGGAGTGTTGGGTTCTCAGCAGCAACTACTTTTCTCTACAAAGAATCTTCTTTGGAGAAGAGGAGGCTGAGGGGAGTCCTCATTGCTCTCTACAACTACCTAAAAGGAAATTGTGGAGAGGAGGGTGCTGGCCTCTTCTCCCAAGTGATAGGGGACAGCATGAGAGGGAATGGCCTCAAGCTCCGCCAGGGGAGGTTAAGGCTGAACATTAGGGAAAAATTTTTCACAGAAAGGGTCATTGGTCACTGGAACAGGCTGCCCAGGGAGCTGGTTGAGTCACTTTCCCTGGAGGTGTTTAAGGGATGGGTGGATGAGGCGCTGAGGGGCATGGTTTAGTATTTGATAGAAATGGTTGGACTCGGTGGGTCTTTTCCAACCTGGTGATTCTTTGATTCTATGAAATCGTCTCATATCGTGCTTACAAAGTAGACATACTCAGTGGAGTCCAGAGAGAAATAGCATATGTGGGCTGGCTTTGGGGCACATTAATGGTTGTCTGATGTCCTTGTCTATATTGGCTGTGTTTGTGGTATTTATGCTTAGTGTAACAGAAGTTTAGCCACTTAGTGTTAATTTAGATGTGTAAATTTGCGTCCCTTAGTCTGAAATGGAATCTCATCCAAACATCAATGTGATCAACCTACAAAAACCCAAAAATTAGGATAATAAAATTAGTATAAAAATTAGCAGACTTTTCCATCTTTAAAGCTGGATAAATTAAGGCACCACCTTAGGTTGGTTGGTGTGTCTGTGGGACCTCCATCATTCGCTTTTAAGAACAGGTTAAACAGCTGTTGGGAAGCATTTCATGTAGTTCATCTTGCTCCAGGGCCAGGAGATGGACTAGTAGATAACCTTGGATAGTCTCTTCAGACTACTTCTTTTAAGTGTGGAAGATCTCCACTTGCCCATTGTCTTTGACAGCAGATGTACTTATTGGAGGTGTGAGATCCAAATCTCCTGATGTACATGAAAGATGACATTTCTTGGACTTACTGTTTCATAGTGTAGCATGCCTCCTGGCTTGAACAGTCTCCATCTTTACATTATAAAACTAAGGTGTGTGCTCAAAATCTGTCCTTTAGTCACTTCCTGACTATATATGAACATGGATTTAGGCAAGAGCAGCCTTGTACTCCCCGTATATGGCTGTCACACCCTTCTTTCTCCTGCCCTTTCGCCTACTCCTACTGCTTTCTTGTAGTGTTTCATTCCATTTCTATTACTTCAGGCCTCAGGTTTTCCACCTAATTTTCTTGAACCATCCAGCTTCCTTCTGACAATGACTTCTCAGCTCTCTGTCATCAACAGATGTCATGAGTAGATACCTTTTTTTTTGTGCCAAGGCTATGATCACAGGCGGGGCTCGCCTCCTCCTAGTAAGCCATTTAATAGAAGGCAGCTCTAGGATATTAATTAAAGGGAAATTCAGAATTCAGCACCTCTTAGGTGATGTTTCACTTTATCATAAAGAAAATGTCATTGAAAAGTGCTTTTCCTTTTTTAAAGTTTTTGGAGCCTTTAAAAATTTTCTGTAAAAATACAGGATCCCTTTATATATTTGTTCCACATGTATTTATGCATCTTGTAAATAAAATTGCAACTCTTAAAGACCTTCTGTAGATATTTTAGAAGTCCCTTGTGAGATATTCTGTGAACTATAGATTGGCAAATACAAGAGCAAAAGCATTTTTTACTGTCTTACTAATAAACCAGAATGTTTTGATTCTGCTTTGCCTACTAAGCAAACAAACTGATTTTTACTTTTAGTTATCTTTATGAAAGTCTTTCTGATTATAATGACTAATTCTCCGCTTTCACAGTATGCCTCTCAGAGGAAGACCTGCTTATTCTTGAACTTCAGGTGCTTTTGTTTGCACAGCAGTTTTCGGGTTTCCGATACAAGGAAACTTATCATCTTGTGCCTTTTGTGTCCATTCATTATTGAGACAGAAACACCCTTTCAGCTTACCAATAAGAACAAACAAGGATGTTCACAATGACATCTTGACAACTACTCAACTTCCAAGAGTCATAGCTGCTATTGGAAAACTTTGATTAAGAACCAAATTTCTCCTACCACTGTTGCTGGTATGATCTCATTAATCATAAAGATAAATGTTAAAGATCCATACAACTAAAAAATAAGAATATTCATGAAAACAACTAAGGTGGAAGATCCTGTAGCCCTCACAATGCATATCCATTAGGGAACTTAATCCTTGCTCATTTTTGTCTCCAGGATACATGTTAGTGTTTGATAGGAATGATTGGACTCAATGATCCAGTGGGTCTCTTCCAACCTGGTTATTCTGTGATTCTGTGAAGTGGGAATTTGAAAAGCAGTTTCGTTGTGCAAGTCCAAACAGCAGTCTGCTGTATTGCTCAACAGTGTCCACAGCATTGCTGTATTGTGTGGGAAAGAGATCATATCTTTTTTTTTCAAAACACTGTTGTTCATGCAGCAATCAGAGCTGAGTCAGATGGAGGAATGGGGAGAGCCCAATCAACAATATAGAAACCAGTCAGTGTGAATGTAAAGAAATACTCCCTGACTTATTTGACCAGGAAATCCCGTTTTCTGCTCCTGCTTTGCCTCTTGTCATTAATGTTAAAAATAAAAACAAAATCACCTAAAATGAAAAATGTAGGTAGATATAATAGTGAGAACAATAAAAAGATTCTCTTCTTTGCCTATACTTAATAGTTCTGTTTGTTGGTTTCACATGTTTTAATAATCTTTTTTGTTGTTGTTTCCCAGTGCCTACAATTTTGCACTGTTTGAGGTTATTTTGGTACTTGCGGAATCTTTGGTGTGTGCAGAGCGCACATAAGCACAGAGTCTCTGGTAACTTGGCTAATGGCTCCAGTTCCTTCCGTCTAGCATGGTGTTTAAGGGCATGCATAGCTGTCCTGGGCTGTCCTGGTGCATGAAGAGATGGGCAGTCCCAATACTGGATGCTGGCAGGCAAAGTTTTGTCAGAACAAGCGTGGTTTGCTCGCCAGCATGCACACGTGTCTGCCTTGTTTCAGGTTAGGGATGTACATATGCCGTTTATTCTCCCAGCAAGGTGCTGAGTAGAGAGCTACTTCTGTCATTTGCACTTCAGTAGATGCTTTGAGTACTCCTTGCTTTTAAATCTTACCTAACCTGTGTTGTTTTCTTATGTGGCTAGTAATCCTCCAAAGCCTGTATAGTCCATGATTTGCCCAGGAGAGGGTGTTGCTGACAACCCACATTTACTTCAATCAATGGCAAATTCCTATCTTTTCAGAATACTGAAACATTATTCAGCATTGAAAAATGGTTGTTTAAAATGACTATTATTTATGCATTTATTTTTTTAAAAAATAATTCCTTATTACCTCGTTCCTGCTGTGACAAAAGTGCAAAACTTTATAATTATATAATTACAGTGTATGTTTTTAATTTGAGTGGTTATGGGTATTTTTTTCAGAAGCTGTTATGGATAAATAGTGAATATTGATTGATAGAGATAAGATGCTCTCTTCCTTATGATTTTCCTGTTCTTATGAGGTAGGTTGTGTCAGTTAAGTTTTAGTACTGTTGAAGTGGCATAGAATTAATAATGATTATCATAACTTCTATTGCAGATCTGTCTGAATTATGGAAATGGACTCTATGTGGAGGTATGAAATAATGGAAAACTTTTCTTTATCTGTATCTGAAGGAGTGTTATCTGAGCAAAGAGCAAATGTCAAAGGCATGCTTTACTTCAGTTGACTTTTACTTCATCTTGACTTTTTTCAGTTTCTGAAGCATGAAAGCTGTGTAATAAGTAATGAAATGAACGCCAAAATGTAAACAAAGAGATTTCTACATCTATCAAAGAGATTTCTACATCTATCAAACAGTGTTCGACTTTGAGAAATTTCCCCTGAAATACTAAATTTTAGTTATTTTTTTAACTCTAGAAATTAAATCAGCTATTTTTTATGGAAGATATCAATTGTGGAAACATTTCTGGTTGTTAATCTGGAAGCTGGCAGGCACAGTAGGGACTAAGCTGGCCAGAAGGACAATAGGTGTCATGCAGAGTGAGCATAAGGGGTGGCTGAGCAAGGATAGCAGAGGCAGTGGGTGGGTTGAATAGGGGCCTGCTGTTTCATGTATTCTGTTTCAGAGAGAAGGTTGAGTGCAAGGCAGTATTGGTGGGATGCTTAGCAGGGTAATAATGCAGAAATGGTGGTTTAAACAGCCTTAGAGACAAACCTCTTCCTACATCTGATGACAAGCATTTAAATCTTCCAGAACATGCATTTGCACCAACCCCTAGTCATGGGAATTTGCTTGCGTATTTAAAGCCTGTCTTACCTAATTCTGTCGTCACGAAAAGACTAGTGTAGTTCTCCTCTTCAAACAGCTTGAGGAACACGTAGCACTTAGATTCTGGCATGGAAGGCTAATATCGCTCCATCATTTTCAAGCTACTAGGTATCAAAAGAGTAAAAGCTATTCAGAGGTCTGGTCTACAGCAGCAATAAAGTATTCAGCTGAAATCGCTAAATGTAATGCTGACGTTTAACCTTGGTTTTTTTGCAGGTTTATAATCGAAATGTCAAGACTGGCATGTTGTTGCACCCCAACAGCCTAATCAGACAGAAACGAGAATGGATAGTCCCTCCGGCTTTCATACGAGAAGAGGAGGACAATTCCTATAAGAATCCAATTGCTAGAGTAAGGCCAGAAAAGAGATAAATACAGAATATACATAAAAATACAAACGTAGAATAAGTATATGGCTGCCCTAAACACATGCACAAATATTTCTTGACTTCTGAAGGACTATTGAATGTCCATTGGAGATTGGCACACTTCCCTCTGTTTCTTTACTTCAGTAGATGAGTTTCTCTTGCTGCCTGGTTTGGCTTAGTCTCTCATCTTTTCTCAGCCACCAGTTTTAATAAAATTTTGGGGAATGAAATATCTTTGAGTTTCTTCGCTTCACCGTCCCTACTTAGCTGTGGTTAAACTTGAAGACTGTGTCCGAAAACTATTGGCGATGATCGTGCAAAAAGATGTACATGGAACATGATTATGTATACCTAATTTTTTAGGAAACAGGGCTAAAAATAACTGAGGCATTATCTTTTATTCAAGAGTGATATGCATTTGGAGCAGCACCAGTGCTGAAACCTTAATTCACCCCACTGGTCACTTCAGCATGCAAAGTAACTGCAGATGGTAGCAGGCTGTTACCCTTTGCTTGTGCTTTCTCCTGATGGTGATGCTGGCACAATGCACATGCACTTTTCCAGATGTTTCAACTATTAGCTGACAACAGGGGAAGGGTATATTCTCTAGTCTATACACACTCTTCTACCTGTTACTCTCCAGATTTGACCTTTATTCTTCCACCCTATCACTTCCTTAGTCCTGGTCACACTCACTACCTTAGGTCTAATCTCCCTTCAAAAGTTGTCATATTTTATTTCCAGGCTTTGTTCAAGTAACTTCACTCTTCCCTGCAGAACTAATCATTCTGGACTCAGGGTTCGGGTTTTTCCCCTTGTTTTTTTTTCTACATTTTATTTACCACCATCCATTTGATCAGCCGGTTTGCTCCTTCTTCCTTGAGTCAAGCTTTTCACCTTACCATGGTGGTTTTCCAGCCTTTCCTTTTATTTGTATCCTGTCCCACTCTCTTTGTCCAAGCAGTCGCAATTTTTTTCTCCCACAAAACTCTCCACTTCATGGTGGAGATCCTCAAACAGAACATGTAAATCTTCCTGGATTCATCTCAACATCCCCACAGTCAAAGTAGTGCAGGAAAATATGGCTAATATTTATTTTTGTTTCTTCATTGCAAAAGTAGAAAAAATATTATCTTTGCATTTTAAAATATGGTTTATTTTACTGAACGTTATTTACTCTATTACATTCCTGCTAGATACATTCTGATCTTGAAGATACAGGGATAGTGGTGACTTATACTATATCTGGTCAAGGAGTAACAGAACCCCCCTATGGATTATTTGTTATCAATGGGAAGACTGGATACCTGAACATAACAGGACGAGTTGACAGAGAAAAGACTCCAGTGCTGCTTGTAAGTTCAATAATAACTTTTTTCCTTATAGGTGAACACCTATAGATTTTTTATTTGTTTTGTTCAAGTGTATTTGCTTCATTTAGTTTAATTGTTTTTGTATACTTGTATGTGCATACATACTTATACTTTAAAGTGGATTATATATGCTTTTGTTATATATATAGTGTATATGTCTATATGTTTCTATTTTGTCTATGTAATTATGTATTTTACAGTGACTGGTATCTACTTACTGTTTCTGTTTGTATTATTTCAGGTCAGAGGTCATGCACTAGATAAGACTGGAGCAAAA
This sequence comes from Clamator glandarius, assembly GCA_033459285.1. Taxonomy (NCBI): domain Eukaryota; kingdom Metazoa; phylum Chordata; class Aves; order Cuculiformes; family Cuculidae; genus Clamator; species Clamator glandarius. Next base: position 4,403,876 of record JAUNZM010000105.1, read on the forward strand.
CTGGAAGAGCCAATAGATCTCTCAATTAAAGTTGTGGACATAAATGACAACTTTCCAGTGTTTTCTCATGAGGTTTTTGTTGGTTCTGTTGAAGAATTAAGTGAAACAGGTAAGATTTTTTGGGTTGTTTTTTTTTCCCATTTAGCTTTTCCCCACACACGCAAGGGCACAAGTGAATGTACTCTTTGTAGCAGCATATCTGAAGTAACAAGGATGTGTTCTCTTGCTTGCCTAGGCTGGTTATTCACATAGGAATGCAAGTTTTTATTTGGCACTAAACTGTGATCATGGGAAAGTATCCGCATAAAGGTAACAAAGAACAACACTTCCTCTGATGACATCTTTAATTTGATGTCAAAGTTACCATAAATCCAGGGACCTGAGTCTTTCATCAGGAGTTGCACAGGAAATGCAGTTTATCTTCTTGCCTATTAATCCCAGACTATTTGAGAGATTCCACTCTGCCATGCTCATAAAAAAGCCAGCTTTATCTATGGGCTGGAGAGGTAGTAGCAGTTTTACTGTTGATGTCAGTAAACAGTGAGAGCAACAGATTATATACCAGAAGATAACAAAATCTGGAGTAAAACGACGCAATAAATACCTGACATTTTGTCCCTTTCAACGTCATGATAATCTGAAGAAACAAATTATTGACCATCCACTTCAGTGAGGCATTGAGTTTCCTCAACTCTCTTTCAAGTCAGTATCAGCCATACGATAACTGCTTCTTTGCTCAAGTTCAGACTCAGGCATGGGGCACTGAGATACACCCTTTCCCAGAGGAAAAAATCCTTTGCCATGAGCTCTGAGGGGATTGCACCAGAACAACAAACATGTATTTTGAGTGAAGCTGTTGGAGGGCATCAATACAGAACAGTTTATTTTAGTAATGCTCAGGTAGAGGAGTTAATAGTGTTCTCTTTAGAATAATATATGACAGAAATGCAGCTTGTTCAAATACTTTTTCTTTCTTCTCTGTGTGATACCTCCAGTTTTCTATGAGGATTTTTTAGAGAATTTGAGTTCTTCTAGAAGTCTGGTGCATTGAATTTTATGAGTTATAGATGTGTGGATACAGTGTTCTTTTTTGCTAGGCGTTATACTATTAATATGTACTATTACGATTTTAAGGGACACTTCTTCACCTCTATTAATTAAATAAAAGCAAGATCATCAGAAAATTGTGTAGTTGCATCTGGCAACAATCTGTTAATTTGAGACAGTACAGTGAAAATACTTGTCAATGCATGGCATTTTAAACATACTACATTTTGTTTGGTTTTTTCCAGGTACAATTGTAATGAGGATAAATGCAACAGATGCAGATGAGCCAAATAACCTAAATTCCAAAATTGCTTTTAGGATCCTTTCCCAAAGCCCCAGTGCTGCATTCAGTATGGATAAGAATACTGGCGAGGTTCGAGTAGCAAAAATAAACCTTGACAGAGAGGTAAAAAACACCCTTCCATTTTTGATCTGTTAACAGCAGTCTTCTAGTGCCCATTGTGTCACCCTCAGCTCTGTCTGCCAGGCTGAAGAGCTGGCTCTCTAACCTTCCGCTGAAGGAGCAGGTAACCAGATCAAGGTTGTGTTCCCTCTGTCACCTCTCCAGTACAGCACTAATCTGGTGGCTGTTGATTTCTGTCGCTCCTATACAGCCAGGGCAGAAGCAAGGGATTATTTCTCTGTGCTGGAGACAATACGGCAAAGACAACCCAGATCACCATCTGCAAAGCTGCCAACTCCATCTAAATTCTTGTAGCCTGCTATGCAAATTACAGTGCAAAAAGTTAGGATGGGTGCTGCTGTGAAACAGCTTTGAAAGCCATGTATTACTATCAACTTTACCTGCTCTTGCATGAATTTTCATTGGCCAGCAGATGGTGATCTGGATGTTAGCTCTGCGGCTGAGAGCAACATCTCTGCTTCTAGCCCTGTCCTGACATGCAGGTAGCACTGGCCTTGTCCCTGTCTATAGTGTCTATAGAAATTTTTTACATTTGCCATATAAGTACAGTCTAACTTTTCATCGGGGAGATGCAAAAATCCTAAATCCTTTTCAAAGCCTCAGTTCTACTCCAGCAGGGCCCGTCAAAGTAGTTGTGTGTGAGATTTACTACTAGTTAGGGAGGAATTGTAATTGGCCGCAAGAGAGGTTACCAAAATTTAAGAGACAATATAGTGAAGGAAAAATTTTTAGGCTGGTTTAAACACTTTTTCTTATTGTGGCAGACACAAAGTAGCTATTCTTTGGTGGTGGAAGCAAAAGACCGTGGTGGTGAAGTAGGTGGGAATGCTGCGACTTGTGCTTTAGAAATCAAGATTTTGGATGTCAATGACAATCTGCCTGTAGTTGAAAGTCGTACAGTAAGTATATTTATCACAATATTTGGCATGTTCCTACACCTGCCAGTATCTCATTGCTTAATATGAGGTTGTACAAACTTTCTTGCACTGATGAAATGAGGTAAGTTATGACATCTTTTTAAAGAGGGGTGTTTTTCAATTGCAGTTTGAAGGAAGCATTGAAGAAAACAGAGCAAATGTGGAAATTATGCGAATAAAAGTATTTGACAAAGACGAAGAGTTTTCTGATAACTGGCTGGCAAACTTTTCGTTTGTTTCTGGTAATGAAGGCGGCTTTTTTCGTATAGTAACAGATGCCCAGACAAATGAAGGAATTTTGACTGTTGTGAAGGTTAGTATATTCTTTAGAGAGTCTTCTTTAAATATTAGAATAATTTATTCCTTTTAAGTTAGCATACAAATTACTTATATTCAGTTAGTATGTAAACTGTTAATTTACATGATGGACATTCTTCTCTTGGTATATTCTTTGCTAGTGTATTCAATAATTCCAAGCAAAATAATTTTTCCAGCTTTATCATTTACTTTCTGGGTGATTTCAAATATATCTAGCGGGGCAGAAGTCCTCAGATTTTCCTCATTGTTGGGCAACAGTGGTAACACATATGCTTATCTTCCTTATCTTAAAAACTGATAATTGCATAAACTTGATAGGAATTGTTAAGTAAATGAATTGGTTTTAAGATTAAAATAAAATTGAAGAGCCAAGTAATATTGAGCGCTGACTCACTGAAATTAAAGACAGAATATATGGGTAGGTCTCATAATACATACCTTAAATTAATTTAAACTTAGTAGTATAAAGATGTACTTACAATGCTGTTGATTAAAAATAAGAAGAATAATCTTTCTCATATGCCCTTAAAGAGCTGAAGTATTATGTATTGAGAATAATGTGTTAACAAACCATTCTTCTTTGATTTGTTATTTAAACAACATTATTTAAATATTAGGTGTATGAATGTTGTCAAGTATCAGATTCTGTCAAATTCTGAATAATTTTTTTTTACTTGCTCTAGGAACTGGATTATGAAAAAATGCAAAGCCTAAACTTGGGCATCGTTGTAACAAACAAAGCAGAGTTCCACAAGTCGATTAAACACACTTATAAAGCACAAACAATTCCAATCAAAATTAATGTGATTAATGTGCGGGAAGGTCCTGTGTTCCCCAGTGGCCCAAAAATTATTGAAGCAAGTGAGAAACTGCGGATAGGACAGGTTATTGGACAGTATCAAGCCTATGATGAAGACGCTGGAAGAACAGCAGAGCGCATTATGTAAGAATCCTTTTACAACCATCGTAACTAAGTAGTCAGCAATCAGATATTACTGTAAAAATATGTGATTTGAACTGAAATAATTTCAGAGGCAATTGTCTTCTACCACGCATAATTCACACCTAGAACAACATCATTATCATCATCAATATTTTGCAGAAAATAGCTCATATGAAAATCCTACTTGTTTTGTTGTATACGGTGAGACATGAGTGTTTGTGCTGAAGTTGTCTGTGCTTGCTTGCTGTTTTGTCATGCCTGTCTACTTTTGTAAGTAGATTTACTCATCAACTTTGTCATCTGCAGAATGTTAAGAAGGAATATGCAGAAATATGTAGTAGTTGGACAGAAAGAGTGTAAAGTAGGGAAGTTTGCATGTGTGTGTTTAGATTTTGAATTGCGGCTCTTCAGCTGAAATGTTGTTGAATGACCAGTGTGGCTTTTACAAATGCTATAGGCCAGAAGAGGTGTATACCCAACAGTGGAACCCCTCCCTCATGCCTGTAATATAGTCTCTCCTGGGTGGCTGCCGCTCAGCTTTTGATGAAAGCAGGGATGGAGAGGAAAAGGATGATGACCAGCAGCACAGCTCCCTCTCCTACTCTCCAAGTCTAATTTTTATAATGCTTCCATATATAAATCCTGGCTCTAGAGGGGAAAAGTGGGTTTCAGCATTTAGGATAGGTTTATAATCTTAGGTTTTGCATTGAAACCAATTCCAGTGGCAGGAGCCTCAGACCTTAGGTCTAGAGTTTTGGTCTTTGCTTTAAACAAACAGTAAACATACTGTGAAGCTGCTTTCCACTGATGGTTGTTTTCCTCATTATAAATATGTATATATTTATATTAAATTTTAATCAGATACATGAAAGGAAACGATACAGCAAACTGGATCACAATAGACCCAGTCACAGGTGAAATCCAACTTGCCAAAAACCTTGATTACGAATCGCCTTATATAGTAAATGGTACCTACACTCTCACCATGTTGGGTGTAACTACTGGTAAGTTGAGAGGGTTTTGTTTTCGCAGTAACTGGTTTGTTTGGGGTTTAGTTTTCATTTTTACAACTATAGTTGGTTTAACCTCCCTGTTTTTAACTCCCTAAAAGCGGAGCACCTAGTGCGGTTTCCCATAAGCTGTGTATTTGGAGGAGAGACACTGGTGACTCATTGAAATAGAGTGAATCTTGGAATGGATTTCCTAGGTGCCCATTCCTCTTCATTGATTAGATAGACGTGAACTTTTACACAAATCTTTGCAAAGACTAAATCTGCTGGGAATATCCCTTGTCAAAGTAGAACTTGCCAGTATCTCAGTAAGCTAATTGGCAGCCTTCAGAGTCCTAAGCTTTCTCCTTTTATATTCTGCATGTTTCTGTGTAACGTACACAGGAAATAGATAGTTAGTTAGTTAGTTAGTTAAAATAGTAAAACAGTTTGCCTTCAGAAGGACTTTGTCAATACATTTGTTAACAGTAGGAATGAAATACTGCTCCTGTAAGCTCCAGGGAGAGCTCTTGCAACTTATTTCAGCACTGCTTGTGTCTTGGAAAATATAAAGGGTTCTTATTTTAGGATTAAATTTTTGCACTTTTCAATTCAAATTTTTGTGCTTTAAAATCTTAGATTCTCCGAAGAAAACGGCCACCGGCACAGTCATTATTCAGGTTAGAGACGAGAATGATAACTGCCCAGTTATTGTGAACCCTGTGCAGACTGTGTGTTCAGATGCAAAATTAGTTGATGTTACAGCGAAAGATTTGGATGGTTACCCAAACAGTGATCCCTTCAGTTTTACTGTCATTGATGAGCCAGAAGGGACAGCAAAAAAATGGATAATTGCATATAGAAATGGTAAGAAAATATATTTTTTTATTACTTTCCATTCTTTGGAGTCCTACTGTTGTAATTTTTTAATTCTAGTCAAGTTGAGCATGTGGCTGATACAGACAAAATAAACTCATATATATGGAGTCAGCCATGAAGACAAATCACTCATGTTCTTCTCCCTTCTCTCTAATGGCTCTAAAAGCACAGTCGTGTCTTCTGGGGCTTGTCGTGTTCCCTCAGTTGGACCATCTTTGCCTAGCTTGATGATCCATACGTGGTGACCAGGATTTCATGCTTAATGCTGAGATTAAGCCATTCTCATCTTCCCACACAAAGCATGTAGTGATGGAGGATTGTTTTTTGTTAAAACCGAGCTTGGAAATATGGTTGTGTTACTGGCTGCAGTTAATACACGAATCTGTCTGCACAGTGAGCCTTGAATAAAGTGCATACAATGTAACCTGTCTAAGATTGTTCAGCACAGTAGTAGGAACAAAAATAGGTCATAAATAAATAATTTTAATGAATACTTCAAAATGAGATGACAATTTTTCTTCTTATATTTCCATTCATATAAGTCTAGGAAATGCTTGAAGGAAAAGCGTCAGGTGGATTGAAGGCACAAAATCCCACTTTTTTCTTCTCAGACTCGTTCTGTCACTGTAATCCTACAGCATAACACTGCAAAGCAATCGACAAAGTTATCGTTATGACCAGATTTAGAACCAGGAAGGAAGCTTCGTAGTTTTTCTTACCACATTTGCAGCCATACTGGCCAGAAGTGTAGGGAACACAGCTTTCCCAAATAGGATGTTGCTCCCTAGCTGGGAACATCATCTAGGCTTCTCTTGCCTAGTTGTGTCCTTGATGTGACAGGGATGCAGGAGCAGGTGATATGTTGGCTCCCTAGATTCTGTCTGTGCTCAACAACAGATTAACTGCCTAAAGACAGAAACTATTTTTTTGTGAATTAGGCCTTTAGACATCTAAATGGCATGAAGGTTAGCTCTATGTAGGTGGTTGGACTGTCTTCCATTTTAAGTTTATGGTGATGTGAAACTCTTCACAATTTCCTGAGACTGCAAGTGAACACGGATGCTTCGTTACCAGCATGGATAACTTGATTAACATAAGTGCACATACACTGTAGCAGCTGCTAATAAAACTTAATTCCTTTGCATTGACTAGTCCTAATTGGAGAGGGCTTGTTGGGAGGCTGTGAAGGTTTTATTTCCCTTGATTTACAGGAGTCAGCATCCTTTCCACTGATTTCTTATTTGTCTTTTCTTCTTCTTTAACCTCTCCCTTCTGCCTCAGGCACAAGCATACAGCTGGCACCACAAAACCTGAAGCCAGGCAGAACCGAAGTTCCCATTCTAATAAAGGATTACCAAGGGTTCAGCTGTGCTCAAGCACAGTCTCTGCAACTAACCATTTGTAAATGTACGGATGATGGAGTATGCAAAGAGAAATATATTGGCACTAAGTCAGTGGGTCTGGGACCAGCGGCAATTGCACTAATCGTCTTGGCGTTTTTACTTTTGCTGTGTAAGTAATTGTTTCATATTATCTCAGAAGCACTGTAAATATGGTCTGCAAAGCATCAGGAAAGAAACAGTTTGGCTCCCAGGTTTTATCATCTTGATATATTCTGTGTAAATTCCTAGTCTGTGTGAAGTCATGGCAAATCCTCAACTAATTTTGTTAACATCAGCTTTTTACCCTCAAAGGATTTCAAGCTGTGCATTTTAAAATTAATATGTGCCACTTTAATATTTGTTTATGGTGCTGTAAATAACAGGTGGGGAAGCAGTATGGAATCCTTTTGGTGTTTCCCACACCTCCTGATGTGAATCCTAACTCTTCCCACTCAAACCACAGGACTCTCTCCACTCACTTCTCCCTCACTGCAGACCAAGGTCTGATCCCTTGCTCTGAGCAGCATACATTGTTTTTTTGGTAGGACAAAATAGAAGCTTGAATGTAAGAGAAGAGAGCTTGTTGTCAGGGCCATGTGAACTAGTGCAGTATTTAAAATGGCAATAGTTTATCACTTGTACCAATCTGCCTGTGACAACACAAAGTTCATGCCAAGTGAATGTGCTCTGCTCCTCAGACTGGATTGTTTTGAATTCCCCAGGCAATGCTCTATACATGTTACAGGAGTGATGAGCTGGAATTTACATGATGCCATGTTGTTATCTAGTAGTAAATGAACAGGAGGAGCTAGAAATGCTGAGGTTGTACAGTGATATTTAGGGCTTGGTTTTGGTATGTAAGATCTTCAATAGAAGTATAGCTATATACACATGTGGTCATTGGCAGGATTGAGGCCCAGATGGGTTAATTGTCAATTTACTCCCTAGGAAACCATCCTGGGCTGTGTTTATAGGAAATAGCCTTGAATATTTGGCAACATGTCTTCACTCTTCTATCAGCCCTCATATTGATCACTAGTTCACTCAAGATATGTTTTGGTACGAGAGCTGGCCAAACTTTAGTACTGACTACTAGCAAGCTTTGACACTAATCATCACATAGTTAATGAGAAACTTCTGTCTCCCCATAGTTATTCCACTGTTACTGCTGCTGTGTCCCTGTGGCTCAGGAGCAAAGGGATTTGCTGCGATACCGGACTACAGTGAAGCGATGTTGCGTCAGTGGAACAGTGAAGGGGCAGCTCCTGAGGAGAAGGCATGTATCTCTAATGGCAGTTCTCTTTGATGTCTGTCCAAGTGTTCAGTTTGGCACTTGGTGTCTATTCCGCATAATGGACTGATGTTTCCAAGGTGCACAGCAGATTTTAACCACTCAGGAACATTAATTAAATTTAACCCCTTGAGGCTCAGTGAAGGATGCGTGGAAGATGAATTCCACCAGCAGCCCTAGAAACACCAGCCATGGTTTTTAAATTCCAGAGAAAAGGGGAAGTGAGCAAGCAAGTGTTGATGGTATCTAAGCAGGAGGTAGGAGTGTGGGAAAAGCATTGGTGCTGTAAAGAGTGAAACATTTGCATTTTCATACCTGGAATGTTCTGTATCTGTTTGGGAGCATGGTAAAGCAGTGAAAGAATGGGTTATAAAGCTTAGTTTCTGGTTAATTTTTAAGTGACTTCCCTTTGTATTTACCTTCTTAAACAGAGTAAATTCTTTTAAAAAAAAAAAAAAAGGGGTGGCAGAAAAAAAGTGCAGATCTGCAGAGGAAACAGTGAATGCCAAGAGAAGTTTGCCCTTTCTTGTCATAATACAAAACACAGGTTTCAAAAAATTAAAAAAAAGGGTCATGATATGGTCATGCTTTTGTACAATTAGATAGCAACTGAAGGAAGAGTGAAGACTTTGATTTAGAGCCAATGCTTACACCAAATTCTTGATAAAACACAATTACAGGTTAGCCAAACTGCTAGAAAAGAAGAACAGGCCAGGCAGCAGCATCAAGGCAGCAGGCAGTGGACACTCCCCAACTTTGTATCTAGGGAAAGCTGGGCAGAGTCTGACTTGGAACAGCTGACCTCTGGAGTTTTGCAAGCATGCCTTTGGGGAAGCTTTTTCCCTTCTTTCACTCCTAACCCTTTGAGTTTCAAGGAAACAATGATCTATAAAAACACTTCCATGATCCTCCTTGGGAACACAGTTAGGGAAGCTACACCCTGTTTCAGGATGTGCTTTACTCTCTGCAGCAACATGTACAAACGCGAATTCAAACAAGTCATAAAACGGCACTCTCCCAGGTCCCACCCATCCCAGCTGCTGGTTTGGTGAGTTCCATGTGCTAGACAGCACATCTTTCATGTCACTTCCTAATTTGTGTTATTTATGTAGCCAGTGCTAAGCCTCATCCCACCCACTGGACTGGGGAGCTCAGGTGGAGCAACCAGCGGAGCAGTAACAGCAGCAGCAGCAGCAGCAGGAATGAATGGAGTGGAAACTGCAGCAGGAGGGGGCAGCTCTGCCTCTCGTGTAAGAGAGTACCACAACACTATCAACAGGGAAGGATGGGAAGAACAAAGAAATCTCCTTTCTGGTGCTGAATATGGAGCCGTGGCAGTTGGAGGGGCTGAAGTCATGGCAGGTGCAGAAGGCAAGACAGTGGCTGCAGGAGGAGTCACAGTGGGAGCAGCAGGAGCCATGAATGAAGAATTTTTAAGAGACTACTTCAATGACGTAAGCATATGACCCACAAATAACAGTATTTTCATATTTACACATAGCATCATGAAGTGCTGTTCATGTTATTATGAACATAGATGAGTAGATAGGTATATGTAAACACTCCTGATAAAATGGCCAGTGTTGTGTGCATGTGGAGTTTGCATTAGGTATTTTTGGATTAGACTCAAATGTGGGACTTGCCACATTACAATGCACAGTCCTGTAGCACTGGGTTCTTACAAGGTCCTCCACAATGAAACCCTTCTCAAGAGAGGTTGTTGAGGATGAGATCCAGAATATTCAGCAATGACCAAGGAAGCCCTTACTCAGGAAGAAGCCATGAGAAAGACTATGTAATACAAATCTCATGGACTTAAGCCCATTGAAGTGGCCTCTAGGGAGGTGCCTATGACTCATCATGAGTCACAGCTGCAAACTTTATAATGGAGCAGGTTTTTGAAAGATGAGCCATAGAGGTCTAAGGTAGAGGATGGGTCTGCATTTTCAAAGTAGCTGATGGATTAGGTGGTGCTGGACTTATCTCTTTTCCGGATAGCCTGGGTAAAGGGACATTCATCAGAAGTGAATGAATCAGAAGTGAAGAATCAGAAGCACATGTTGCAATCTGCTTTCTAACAGGTTTTTGGGGGATGAACTAACCATTGACTAATAGACTGTTCCTCCTCACTGCAGATATTCCTCTTTGCGTAATGTCCATCACACGGTCCTTAGGCTGGTGAGCTCCTTATAATGGAGGTATCACTTCTGTATTCCAGGGAGTGTGTGAACTGACCATCACCTGTACAAACACCTTCACACCCTGCAGCTGACTGATGATGGGGCTCTGCAGGGGAGTAGCTATGTAGCTTTGACTTGCCACCTCAGGCCAGGGAAGGATTTGAGCTTAACACACTTGTATGTCTCCTGAGTGTTCTAGCTACTGGTCTTCTGGGTGAACAGATGCAGCAGTGGCAATTCTGCTTTCCTTCTGCCCTTTGCACTTCCTGATTAAAGACATACTTTAGGCATTGCAGGATGGCTTTGTAAAGATCATGCTAGAGTAGCCTTTACAACTTCTGGGAGGCTAAAATATCTCATATAACAGGAAAGAAAAATAAAAAAACCCAAAACCAAAACAAGCCAGACGAGTTACGAAACCAAATAGTTTCAAATGTGTGGTGATTTTTGTAGAAGCATCTCAGGTTATGTGCCTACTTCCAGGGTCAAATGTAGCTAAACACACAGTCAATTTGGGTCTGGATATATACCACATTACACAGATATCTGGGACAGTATACACTCTACAGCTTCAAACATGGCAGAAAAGTGGTTCTGAGCAGAAGCCAGCAAGCGTATTAGGTAAAGCTGGTTCAACAGGCCCAGAAGACTTGGCTGTCTTCACTCCTGGAACTGGAGCTGATGCAAGCACATACACAGGTAGCAACTCCATTGCAGATTTTGCTTTCAAACTGAGTTGATCCTCATGAGACCTTCATATTGCAAAATGGCCTGAATAGAGCCTAAAACTTTGTGTGCCGGATCATGCTTTGGTACTTAGCAAGCAATTTAACTTTGTGATTTCTTTGCTGTTGAGCTCCTTGGATGTGATCCTACAGGCTATGCTTGTGAAAAGGGGCACAGCAGGTGATGACATGTCAGCATGTGCTTATTAAATTTGTGTTTAAATGTTGGGACACTCTGAGGCATCGTTTTAGCAGTCTTCCACAAACACCTACTTGAAATTCATTCACTGAAACAAAATAAAAAGCAACCTCTTTGTGAAGATGCAGTGGTGTCAGAAATAGCTGTCTGATACGAATAGCAGCAGATGGTTATAGTACCCAAGGTTTTTGATTTAATCCCAGAGTGCACTTTTTTTTTTCCTCATCAAGTGTACTGCCAAGTTCAGGATAGCTTCAAAAAAGCACTTTTAGGTAATGCCCTTGGTTCATTGGTGATTTCTGCGAGTTCAGTTATATTTTCTTATTTTAACCTTTTTGACCAAGCAACTCTGATTTTCAAATTTATTATGTCTGGAACTGCCATTAATGAACTTTTGCTTGCTTTTGTTTTCTGTCTGTAGAAAGCTGTCTCTTTTGCGGATGAAGATGAAGCCCATGCTGCAAACGACTGTCTCCTGGTATATTCCCGGGCAGAGTCAGGCTCCCCTCATGGCTCTGTTGGCTGCTGCAGCTTTATTGAGGGTGATCTTGACGACCATTTCCTTGATGATTTAGGAGACAAATTTAAGACTCTAGCAGAAATCTGCATAGGTAGACACATCAACATGAAAGATGGAAGCTCCAGGAATGAATCAGGTTTCAGTCTTAATGACACAAATTCACAGTTCTTAGATCAGCAGAACGCTTCCAGCTCTGAACAAGCCTTTGCCTCAGGCAGCCACTACCAGCACGCCTCACCAGTGCACATGGGCGGTGGCACAGGAGGAGACACCGTGTCCAAGGAGGTGGTCACAGAAACAACCTTTGCTCCCCACTCTGGGCCCTGCGACGCCCTAACTCTTCCCATGGCCCACACAGAGACCAATTTCACCATGACAGAAACGTCATATTCTGCAGGGGCACCTACCCACTCAGCCACTGTCTTTCTAGACCCCCATTTTAAGGAGAATGTAGTGGTGACGGAGAGAGTGCTGGCACCCACATCAAGCTTGCAGGGTATGGTGGAAGTCCCTGACTTACCACATGGAAGTAACGTGGTTGTTACAGAGAGGATCATGAAGTCGGAGGGTGCCAGGCCAGGAGCCTTGATGGGTCAGGATTTCCCTGACTCCCAGTACGTTGTGGTGAGGGAGCGGGAGAGGGTGCTTGTACCTGCTGCAGAGCAGGGTTCACTCAGCTTACCCACTTTGGCAGACGGGCGCAATGTGGTGGTGAATGAAAGAGTGGTGGCAACCTCAGGAATGCAGAGCAGTGCTGAACAGGTGCCAGGTGCCAGCTCAGGAAGGCAAGAGCATGCGTTGATCATAGACTCCCTGCTCAACCAGGTGGGCTCCAACTTAGAGGGGCTGCCTCCTGCCAGCACCACGCTGAGCAAGTCTTCCACAGTCGCCAAATACAGCACAGTGCACTACACTCGCTCATAGCCTGGCCCCTTGCCATGGTGGTGGTGTCCAACACCCACGATCTATGTGCATCTTGTGTTGGGCTTTTTATCGAGGCCTGAATTTGCTGGAATTTTCAGAATTAGATGGACTTGCTTGTAGTAGTTTTTATAAATAAGGATTATGACTAAGAAGGTAGTTGACCAAATCTGCTGCTGTTATTGGGCAACACTGGCAGCGATGCTTTTGAAGCGGAAAGATGTGGGAAATACTTTGCGTTTTTTCCTTGTTCCTTGCTATTTTTGTAATTGCTTTTTATTATTCAGTTAGTGTAATAATACCACATAACCACAGGTGCATAATTATGGGAAAGCAGAAGAAAAAGTCTAACATCTAGTGCTAGATGGTAGTGTACAAAGCACAAGCTAGGTCCTGCTGTTTAGTGTATCTGCTGAAGATGCCCGGAGGGGCATCAGTTTCTCATTGCATGTTTGCCATCTATTGCATTGTGGGCCAGGGCAGCTTCCCCTGAGCTGCAGATGCAGATCTCTGTGCCTTGGTAAATTTCTAAGAAATCTCTCCTTCCTGAGAAGAACAGGCCACCGAAGCCAGTACCTCCTCCTCAGGGCAGTGGTATGTTGATTGCCTGGAGGGATGTCACAACTTCAGGTTATCAGTGTTTTACCTTCAGTGATCAATACTTGTGTATTAGCATGGGGGTTAAAGAGAGCAAGTAGCAAAAAAGCTGAGAACTGCAATTTTTTTAGTACCTGTGTGTAAAAATTCCACTACTTGGTGCAGGTCTAAGCTGGCATGGACAAATAAGCATTTGTGTTGTAATTGGTTCTTAAATAATATATGGAAAACAGCCAAAACTTACCTTAGCTTTAGAGCTAGGGATTTATTCAGTGGCTTTGCTAGCGAAGTTTATGGCCCTTAGACATTTGTAGAATCTGAATTTGAAGTGTGATAAGCTAAGTGATTTTATTTCTGTCCATGAACTCACAGATACAAGCACAGAGAGGCAGCCCAGTGTGTGTGTGGCTGTGTGTCTCCACTGGCACCAGTACCAGAGCTCAGGTTGCCTGTGTAAAGCTATATAATGGCAGCTTTTCTTAGCTCCAACAAGACAAGGGAAAGCTCTCTATAATCATGCACTTAAAATTACTTCATTTTCTATGAAATGTGTGTGGTAAAAGCAGAAGAGAGTATTGTATACTGTTTGGCACTATGTATATATGGACATGTAAATATTTTTGTATGCAGTTTGAAACATTTTAAAGTGATTTTTACAGCCATACACTCTGCATGTTTTGTCAGAGTAGAAAGAAATATTTCAGATGAGGTACTGGTACCATGTTTATTTCATAATTGTAAAACCAGCAAAGCTGATCATAGGGTAATACAAAGCCCATGCACCTGGAGAGCTTTCTAATTGCCTCCATCTGGGGTTTTCCTGCAGTTGCAGTGTCATGTTTTCCACTGACATATTTTGCCTTTGACTAGAAATACTTGCAATGTATTTGATTTTACTGATAAGGATGTAAATGTTGATCTGAAAACATAAATATAAGAACTAGGAATAATGGATGTGCTCAACAGGGTGCATCTTGACGGATGGGCTATTATATTAAGTGGAGGAGTACTTTGAAATAAATCAAGCTACTCACTCTCTTTGACCTGTTAGTTACTTATCTCTTAAACTTCATTTTTAAACTACATGTATTTACTTTTAAGCAAGCATGCAGTTTTAAATGGTCACCAGTTTTTCCTGTGGTTAGAGGGAGTGAACTTATTTCTGAATTTTAGTGAAATATTTCCTTGGTTTTATGCAATCTTAAAATAAAGATCTCTACTATACTTTTTTATTATTATTATTCATTCCGTTTTAAGACAGCTACCCCTGTCAAAACGCTGACTTTCCTACTAAAAATTTAAAGATAGAAAGAGGATTGGGATTTTCCAAACAGCCTGAAGGCATATCTGAAAGATTCAGATGTCATAAAAGTTGGTGTCCCGCTAACTTGCAGATTCTGCAAAAAATACAAATTCTGCCTGTGGATTAAGTGCACTAAATTCTGTAAGAATTTGATGCAAAACAACAGCATTCTATCCACAGTTCTAATACACTCTGAGTTAAGCTCTTCTTATCAGTTTATATTTCCACACAACATGGTGTAGAATACTGTCATGGCTTTATCGTTGTTAAAATATATCCAGAATATAATATATAATATCCAGAAGAGGATATAAGACTCAGGACTGTGTCACAGAAATCCTGACTTTCCTGTGTGTTGTTTATGTATATAATTTTATCACAGATTTGCTAGTGCTGTGAAGAGTCTATTTTAATAGATTCACTAAGAGTGAATCTCCATTGTCTGGCTTAGTCTTGTACCAAGACTTCAGATGCTATCAGCCTGTGCTAATGCTAGCAGAATATCCATCAGATTAAATAAGTCACTTCTAATGGATCTGTGTTTTGTAAATGATGGTGGCTGATGGGAGGAATGTACAGACGCAGCCTAATGGAAATGCCTGGTTAGCATCTGACCACTCGATAACCCTGAGATCAGGACTAGCACTACACACTTGTCTTTGTGAGAGATGCCTCGTTCTGACTTCAAAAGTAAATAGCAAAGTCTAATTTTCTTATCTAAAAATAACAGCGTAGTTGTGCAGAAATACCGGTGTGACAGGGACTGTACCCACGCTGCTCTTCATCATTTGTTTTTCCTGTGGATGGTGACTAAGTGTGTCGGACTCCACAAGTATGAACCAGCATGGCTGCAGCAATGCCCAGCAACAGGGCAGGTGGAGTGCCCAGCCTGAGCACCATGAGCTTAGTGTTTCCTGCATTGTTCCTTGGTGTATACTTGGAGCCAGGATAGACTTTGCAAGACAGGATGATCTCTTCCAGGCTCTGTTCTTTCCTGGGAATTTGACCATCATCCACCATCAAAAGACCTAAAGTCTGTCGGGGTTATCGGCAGTAAATCAGTTTCTTAAAGGTCAAATAAACAGCTGCTCTCCTGAGGAAAACTATGGTAAATGTTTATGGCCTTGAGGCATCCCAAAAATGCATCACTCCTCTAGCTCCCATTGTAGCAGAACTGATAGCAGAGCTTTGGCTCTGGGTCACTCCTTTACTGGCCCCTTCTCCCTCCAGGTGGCCATTGAGCTCCTCTGAACTCAAAAGGTAGTAACAAAACATCTGCTCTTCCTGCTTTTTAGGTGAGAAAGCTGCCCTCTGCCTGGCACCAGCACAAGCTTTTGAACATACTCTTCCAGGTGAACAAATCTGGGTGAAAATCAGGATGGGGGAGGATAAAAAGATCAGCGTCAAACTCCGTTTGTCTGTGAGGACATGAGGCTGGGCTGAACCAGGCCCCCAGGGCTCAGAGTGCCAAAGATTGTGAGTTTGTCTCGAACAACACAATCTAGGAAGGTCAGACTTAGGTCCTGTACGTGCTCAGTGCATCACACAAAACCTGTCAGCGCATGCTGAGCTGCAGGGTGGGCACCCTATGGGACCTGATTGTGTTGTCATGACAGTAAAAATGGCCCCTGTTCAGCTGGGCCTGTAGGCTTTGGCCCAGAGCCCCAGCCTGCAGGCTCACGTACCCCAGCACAGCACCATGTCACAGTCTCCAGCTCCCGATTTCTCTAGGTGGCCTCACCTTGGGTGCTGGCACTGCAGATGGTTAAGTCTCCCCAGACCATGCTGTTGCTCAGCACATTGACAGCTGAAAACTAAACTCAAGTTCCCCTTTCCAAGAAAGGGATAGATGGCATTATAGTCTGTGCAGAACAGATGCTGAAAGCTACTCCCAAAATAAGCACAGTATTTAACTTCAGGTGCTGCCACAGAGAACATTGCCGTGTCCACAGCTCTCTGCTGACTGCCTGCCAGGAGGACAACTCCAGGCAGTACCGAATGCTGGGGGGTCTCAGGTTTCTCAGTCCAAGGATATGGACAAAAGAAACTGCACCAGTATTTGGTACTAGTGGCCCATCCACATCTTCTTCACTGCACCATGTCTTCATTTCCATAGCCAGAAAAAACACTGAAGTAGACGAAGGTGCAGATGTAATTTTGAGGCAGGGTAGGGCTGAGTTTCTACTTCTCTGTTGCACGGGAGGGTGTGGGGAGGTTATTCTTGTTTTTTCAGCTCTTTTTCATGGAGCCACTGAGGTGGTAATGAAAGGGAGAATGAGCTTAGTGGACACAGCTGACAATTATATTTTTATTTGATACTAAACAAATTTTTTGAACTGCCAAATGCTGAGGAAACCTTCCATCGTTACCTTGTATTAGCTGGAGAAGCCCAAGGAGAGATGTATTCACATCATGTAGATGTTCCCTCTAGTTACTCGTTTCTTTTAGTTACTGAAATATGTGTACAAAGTGATAGCACTGGTTTTAAATTTGTCCTGAAACTCATTTCCTTGAACGTTGTAGCAGAAAGTGCCTTCAACCGAATGGAGTGAATGCTTTCAGAAGGTGCGGTGAACACTGGGGGAAAATGGCATGGTGGATTGTTCTGCAGGGTGCTGAGCTGGGAGAGTTTATAGCCACCCACCTCAGCTCCAAGCTCGTTTCTGACCTACAATTAGAATGTTTCATCATGATATGTCTCTTAGCTCTGTTATCTCTAGCAAATAAAACTTGAAGATGAGATATCACCGCCCAGTGATTAAGCAACAAACTGGATTGATTCCCTGGCTAATGATTATCCAGGATCTTTGGAGCATGGCTGAAGTTTAACCCTGGTAGAGTGCAGGAGTTTGAGGGGACAGTGGTGGTACCAACTGAAGGCTTCCCATTAGGCTCAGAATCCAGCCTTCCAAAACACTTAATTACCATTCTTCTCCCAGGGATGGAGCGTCGGAGCAGCTGTGGAACACAGGATGGTTGGAAGTAGCTGCTGGAAGTAGCTCAGAGGCAGTGACATGGCACTGGGCAGCAGGAGGGCATGGGCTGCAGCCAGTACACTGGACTGGGTACCAGGAGCAGCACTATGACAGCCCCCCCTGCATGCCCTCCAGCCTGGCTGGTTGCCTTTGCTACATTCTCCTGCCATCCATGTTTGTCAAGCTGTTGTTTTCCTCTGCTCCTCTGATGTCTTTCCCTTGTGAAAAATCTCCTCTCTAATCTAAAACAGATTCTGATTTTTTTGACCTACAAGCATTATCAGTTACTCCTTTCATCTGTTTTTGGAAAAAAAAAATAAAGCAGAGCTTCCAGGTAGAAGGAACTATGTACTATCAGGTTTTAGATGGAGCCAAATCACATCTCCTAGATGATGCATTGCACCTGATGTGACTCATAACTGACAACCCAAATAATGCTGGCAGGGAGAGACAGGGGCGTTAACCTTTTGCCATTTGTCATCCTGTGATACACCTAACACTTTTGCCCTGTAGCCAGAAAGCCTGACTTTTGCAAAAGAAGGAAAGACAAAGCCTCTCATACACATTTTGGATTGAAACCCTAGAGAGGTACTGTCAAAATAATAGATCTGTTAAATAAAACTTCTTTGCCATCCATCCTGCCTTTGTTTGGTTCCTGTAAGCAAGATGTGAGAGAGTTGAAACACAGATCTTGGAGAGGGGCTATTCCTTCTCCCTACCTTCTGCCACACCACAATAAAATATTTTTCCCTAATAAAAACAGAACAAAAAAAAATCATAACCATTCAGAGTACTCTGTGAGGTTTTTCAGGCATCTCTTAAAACAAACAAGAAAATCAGACAGGTAAAAGTGTGGTAGCTCCCTAAACGCCCTGAATACCCTTCTCCAGGTTAAATACCACCCTACTGGGTGGTGCTAGTGGAATTAGTCAGTAGCTGAGCTTTGGCTGTGGGCTGGGGCAGATGAAGTCCAGACTACAGGCAGGTATGCAGCTGGAGCAGATCTCAAGGACCTGTCCTGAACAAAGGATTTGAAAAACCCTGCCCGTCAGATAACCCCTCTTTGCTTCCCTCCCACATCTACCTTTTCCTGCTGTGTTCTATAGCCAGACTCAGGGATTAACAGGAATCCAAGTAGCACACTGCGCCGCCTGCTTGTCCAGCAGACTCGGTGCTTTTTTATTTAGAGGAGTTGGCATTGGACAATATCTGACCTATCCAAATGCAGTAAGTTTGTTTGCAGAGCATCAGGAAAAATATCCAGGCTTCAAATGAAAGGGAAATCTGCCTTCAGAATTTTTTTTCATTGTTTACCTTGGTGACAGAATGATTTTTAAGTTTGTATGGCTGGCTCTGTCTGCCACAACAGATAAGGTTCTGAATCATGGTGAGAGTGGAATGGCAAGCTTTTCTCTGGTGCCATTGAAAAGAAAATTGGCTTCTTATCAATAGGTGACCAACTACTTCTCTAGAAGCACCCAGAACACATTTCTTGAAGCGGAACCATTAAATCTTTCCTTCTGTAGGAAAGGTGGGCTTCCCAACCTGCCTGCAGCCTGCAGGTCTGCCGATGGGGTGGAAAAAAAAAAAATCAACTTTAAAAATATCTATTTTTTCCGGGAGCTACTGAAAATCAAAAGGGGGTGGGAGGAGGAGGCGTTCTGGTGCTTGAGGACACCAGGTGGCAGCCTGCGATCGCGGCTGTTTGCTGCCTCCTGGCGCCCCAAATCCCCCGGGATGTGGATGCTGAGAGGCGCAGGCAAGCCAGGAGCAGGGGTCGGGTCAGACGGCGGTACCCGAAAACACGGTGTTACAGGCTCCTCCGTAAGGGATGGGCAGTAGAGCGGCCAGCAAAAACACCTTCACACCCAGCAGCGCAATGTGGCAGCCAGCAAAGCTTTTCCAGTGTTGTTGCATTTCAAAGATTTTTGGTTTAGTTAGAAAGACATCTTTACTGGCACTGAAATGTAACCAGTTGTGTTCCAAAAAGCCTGTGTGACTATGGAACAAGGTCCTGAACTGCAATACAGCCTCTCTCTTCTTCTAGTGTTTCCTTTCGTGTAGGTAACAAATACCTTCCAAACAATAATGGGTTTTTTTTCCAGCTTTGCCATTGATCTCTTAAATAAGATGTTCTCTAGCAACATACCAACACTTTCCTGTTCTCAGAGGACAAATTCCTTAGCATTTTTCTTTCAGAAGTTTTGACAGGTTTCGTAATGAAAAGGAAAACAATTCTCAAACTGATTATGAGAACTGCAGTTAATAAAGGGGTGTTCTAGGGGAGTAGTAAGTTTCTTTGTGGGTTTATCATCAAGTAATATTAGAGTAAAGACTCTAGCAGCACTATTCTATCCCTCTTTCCTTCACTCTTCTTCCTTTCAACTCTGCATGGCTTTAACCTGAGGCAGCTCTACCAGTGTGTTTGGATTATACAGGTGATCACTCAAGACAGAGGGTGGGAAAAGAAGACATTCTAACATCCCAGTTCACTATGTGTTTCCTTCTGTATGACTGCCACCCTAAGAGAAAAGGAACAGCTGATCAGTGACACTTTTAGAAAACACAGCTCTTATGGATGGGTTGTTTCTTTTTAACAACAAAAATTAGGAAGGAATCAAGAAAAAATTACACTAAACAGCACAAGATGTCCCCTCCCTCAGGAAACTAACAGTCCTGTAATGTGCTATGCAACACTGTGGTTTTCACCCTTTTTTTTCTCTCATTGCTTCATAGGTTTTCCACAGAAAACTGGTTTTCTTCTGTCAGTGCTGTTTTTCTTTTGTGGTCCATCCTTTCCATCCTGCTATGCTGGAAAAATCATAACAGGAGACTAGACTTGACCTAGGATCAAGACTAGACTCTTTTTGCGATGAAGACACTATTATGTTTCCTTCATCAGGGTTCACTTGGTAGTTTCCTCAGCATCTAGGCAAGACGGTCCAGCAATTCCTTTTCCTTCTGGTTGGATTCTAATGGAGTTACTATGTTAATCACAGCAGTCATGTAAGGAAAAGTATGTAAATGTAGGACGGAGACAAATCAATCACCTTGTCAGAACTGGATATTCTGACAAATAATGAGGCTGTCATAGTCCTAGCAATTCAGTTTTTATGAGTCTAAGGAATTTAGCTTTTGACAACTCTGGTCAATGATGGAGTTTAGGTTGCAGATGAGTAATCACAAATACAGTAGGGTGTCTGTAGGAGTGAAAAGAGAATGCTCTTTACTTTTGAAGGGTATTTTTCCTTCTTTCAGAATGACTTCAGAAGGGCCCTACCTGACCTTAGGTAAACCATTTTTTTAATCAAAAGACTGCTCCTGGGGGCAGCAGTCAAAAACAGAGGCTGTGGGTAACACTGCTCAGAAGCTCTGCCTGCTTGCTTCTCTGCTTCCCATCATCTCCACTTGGCAAGCTTTTCCAGGCCTCTGTTTCTGGAGCAGTCTCTGTGTATTAGTTATGAAGTCAAAGCTATTCAGACTGAAATAAAAAAAAAAAAACCCTGTATCTCAGAGCTGAAGACCTGAATGGACTCATACTGTGCTCAGTTCTGGGTCCCTCACCACAAGAAGGATGTTGAGGCTCTGGAGCGAGTCCAGAGAAGAGCAACAAAGCTGGTGAAGGGGCTGGAGAACAAATCTTATGAGGAGCGGCTGAGAGAGCTGGGGTTGTTTAGCCTGGAGAAGAGGAGGCTGAGGGGAGACTTTATTACTCGCTATAACTACCTGAGGGGAGGTTGTAGAGAGGAGGGTGCTGGCCTCTTCTCCCAAGTGACAGGGGACAGGACGAGAGGGAATGGCCTCAAGCTCCACCAGGGGAGATTTAGGCTTGAGATAAGGAAAAAATTCTTCACGGAAAGGGTGGTTAGGCATTGGAACAGTCTGCCAAGGGAGGTGTTTAAGGTTAGGGTGGATGAGGTACTTAGGGGCATGGTTTAGGGATTGGTGGGAATGGTTGGACTCGACGACCTGGTGGGTCTCTTCCAACCTGGTTATTCTGTGATTCTGTGATTCTGTGATTCTGGAGCAACTTCCTGTCCTCATCCAGGGCGCTGTGCCAAAACAGAAGAGCCACAAGGGCAGCAAACACCTCCTGCAGCTAGCTGCTAATGATGAAGAGAAAGCAAAGCCAAGTCTCTTCTTTGAGTCTGAAGGAGACCCATAACTTACATGGGAAAAAAATCTGTTCTTGACTAGGAACTGCAAAGTGAATGTTTGCCTTGTGCCTGTTCAGCTAAATTAGCACATCCCAGCAAAGAGAGTCCCCATGTTTGGACCCATTTGCTGTAGTCACCAGCTACCCGGGTGTGGCCACTGAGCTAAACCCATCTTAACAAACACAGCTTGAAAATCACACAGTTACCTCCAAGGAAAAAATACATGCAAAGCTAAGGCAGAGTGTGGTGACAGGAGAATTACACAAGCTTTTCAGAAAAAAAAAGGAAAGTGAGTATCCATTCGTTCTAAGATTTGTAACTGAAAAAAAAAACAAAACACAAAAAACCCCAACCATCATCTCCTGCAAGGGGCTCTGTAAAGCAGGATGTCCATCAAACACAAGGCTTTGAGCAAGCACATGGGCAGCATATTTAATGTCAGCTACAGTTTAAAACACAGAGACTGCCTAAGAAAATATTACTTCAGTCTTGTTTTTTTTTTCTTGAGTTACTGCTTTCCTGAGAAACTCAAGCATGAAAGACTGCCCACATAATTGTTTTTCTATACATTGCTGCTTTCTGTTTCTGTGTTTTATTTCCATGAACAGTCTGTGTCCATCACCTCCTGAAAGTGTATCCTTTGTTTACTTCTCTCTCTCCACACATCCTTCCCTTCTGTTGTTTTTGCAGCTCTTGTTTCCCATAATACATCCATGCCAATCCTACTTCCATTTATCCAGGCAATTCTCCTCTGCCCTTTCCCTGCTGTTTTTAAATGCTCAGATCACATTTCTTGTTCCCCTTCAGTCCCAGGAATGGGCCTTCATGCAGTTCTGCCCTTTCTCTCTCCTCTTCCTCACATGGTTCTCCTTGGTGCAGCTTTTCTACTTAATATAATGTAAACTGACTTCCTACCTGAGGAGGCCTTTGCTTCTTATTCTTCTGTGAATACACATGCTATGCATGACCATCTCCTCCTTTCAGCTGACAAATTACATCTCCTTCCCAGGCTCCATTTATGTCTGCATCCCCAATATCAACCAGCTGTGGTGTTCCCCGATTTTTCTGTGCCTTTTTCACTGGTTCCCTCTTAAATCACACTTTAAGACATTTTTTGCCTAAGGTTCACCCTTAACATTTAACAATTACTTTGGCCACTCATGTTTGTTTCTTCCTCCACTTTTTGAAGCTACTTGGCCGCTTTTTCTTAAGAGAGTAGAAGTGCAATGGCTGGGAAAAGAGAAAAAGAAATACAGAGTTTGTTGAAGGAAACAAACGTGTGACCTTTGAAAGATCTCAACACTCTAAAGCATTTCATACGCTCTTTCTGCTTTCTTCCAAACTGAACCATTCAGAAGGACTAGGGTAGGACCTTAGTTTCTGAGAGTCCCCTAAGTGCATAGAACCTTGGGGTACCCTAGTAGGCAGAGCTACCCAGGGGCACGGAGGCTGAGCATGAAAAGGAAGGGCCAGCTGATCAGGATCCTAACCAGCCCCTGAGGGTAACAGATCTACAGAGGAGTGAGGCTGGGGTAGAAGCACAGCAGTTAAAAATCAGTTCTCAAATAAGTAACTGAAATGTATAATTACACAAAAGCACTGAACAGAGGTTTCTGTTAATCTGTGATCCAATAATCTTCTTTCATTGGCACTTAGCAACAGAATTACAAACAGAGGATGGAAAGCTAGGGTGGCTTAAAATTCCACTCTTTGCTAAGCAGAGAGGAGGAGAAGTCTCTCTCTGGGCAGGCACAACAGGCTTTCCAGGTACTGCCTATATTGTGCTTTTCAGGACAATTATGCAGACGTATGAATTCAAATTGCCTGAAGTCTATCCAGTTCTGCTGGGCAAATAAAATTGTTTATAAGAATTAGAAAACTTTACTTACAGAAACACAAGATTAATCCAAACAAATACATCCACAGGTTGCATTAATATCATACATCATAAGCAGGAGGAAAATGGAAGAAGGAGCTGGTGGGCCAAAACTGTTGCACTGGAAATTACTCTTATCTGAGAGACAAAAACAACAGTCATCACACTTTTGGGGGGATCCACAATGTCACAGAGATACTCAGGGAATGGCACAGGAAGGCTTTACCCTACTGCAACAGTCCCTGTCCAGGGCCACTGGCCTTCATCACCCAACCTTCGAGAGAGAATTTACATCTCACAGAGTGCTACCCTACCTCAGCCCTCTCCTAGGTTCATATATTTTCATAAAAATTAAAAGACATGCTATAAGATGCCCGACAACCAGGCTCAGCCACATCACAGAGCAGCTGGTAAGACTGCACGCCTTGTTTGTGAAACTCTCAGCACAGTCCAGTTCAGATTTCTTGGAATGTGTTTTGATTCTCAGAGTCAAGCAACAAGAGCTTCCTCCCATCTTGAGCAATTTGCTCCCCATGCTGCAGAAGGGGTGGGCTCCCATCTCAGCTGAACCTCCCAGTAGCAGAGGAGAGAGGGGAGGTATTCCAGCCAAAGGGCAACAGACCCAAGGGTGCTGTTAAAATGCAAGTTTAATTTAATATTTACATTTTCAAAGGATTAACTTTGTTTTACTGTGTTTGTTTATCTTCAGTCAAGGACATGGTTTTTTTCTCATTTTTACAGTCATGTTTTTCTCTGAAACTGAGCAGCCAAGACCTACCTATGCCAGACCCATGAACCCTGTTTAACAGAGTTACTTTGTACTATTAAATGACTCTGTTTCAGGTTGCCAGAGCCATTTATTCCAAGGCCAAACCAACTACTGTGGCATAGGTCTGACCACAGGGGCTGCAGAGCTCCACAACTGCTCGGTGCCCCCGTCACAGGCCACGGGGCAGGGTCCACTCAGGAAGGAATATCATGGTAAATAGGTGAAAGGGAAGGGCAGAACAGGGTATTCTGCTACCTCTCCTCCACCTTTTTGGGACACTAGGTGAAAGGAACAGCTGGAGGAATTCTGGCTTTCAAAAGAGCCCAGAGGGTGGTCTCTCAAAGCAACTCCACATGTGTTGGTAGATGTTACTAGAGTGCTTGCAGACTTCTGCAGGAAATAAACCCACCATGCAATAAGGCAGTTGTGTGTCTGTTCCCAGCTACCACTTGCCAGACCTGGGTTAGAAATAAAAAAAAAAAAAGAAGACAAATTGCTCCATAGAAAGGCATGTGATTAGCAATTACACATTTTTCTTCCTATTTAGTCTTCCTCTCATAATGATACAAAAAAGGAGCAAAATTAGTATGTCTTCATCTTTTTATGTGACTTTTCATACTTTGCAGAGGCACTTCAATAGACTCATCAAGTTGATACTAAAAACAGATCTACAATTCTATGTATAGTAATATATTCCCCAGATAATAGTTGTGGGCTGGAGTTATTTGCTGGTTTTGCCCACCTACTTGCTGAGTATCATCTTGAAAGAAAAAGCTAAAATTCACTCTTCCCCCCACCCCACCCCTGTCACTGAAAGCCCAATATACAACCATGGGAAATCATCCATACAAACGAGTAGCCAGTACTGTAAAGAAGTCTAATACTGAGGACAGAGTAAACGTAAATTGTGTGTGGGAAAGCAGAATAAAGAAAATCATCCAGAATGCGGTGTGAGTCTTTTGTCTTCTCTTGCAGGAGAATGCTAACTACCAATGGTGAATAGGGATTCCAATCTGACATTTTAAAGTATTTTGAGGGATTCAAGCAATCACAAGGGCTTGTCTGTTTGGTCACACTTAACAGTTAGTTAAGGCATCATGTGAACATAAAGCATGGTAGCTATTCTGCTAGGTGTGGACAAGCTGCTGGCCTCAGTGCCTTTTCTGGCCCACATGAAAGGGGATTAAAATTCCTTTGAAACACACTCAGAGGGGAAAATCACAGAGATTAAGGGGATTAAGTGAATTTATTTTACCAGTAAGTATTTCCCTAAACTGGTTTCCAGTGGCTCCAGTATTATGGGCTGTGATGCCGTTTCAGGAAGGTGTGGTGCATCCTGCAGTAGTGAAGAGACCTTAGGTCTGCCTAACAAACAGGGAGGACACTACTTGGCAAATGCCTTTCGGCAGGAGGCCTCGTGTAGCCCCTAGATCAGCTTTGCACAATTCCTGGGGCTATGAGGAATAGAAGTGGTCCCTGAGCTGTAGTCTGGCAACTGCTATTAGAAGGGCCAATACAGCAATCCCAGTGTATATTATAAGGACTCTGGGGTTTCTTGGATTACTTTAGTCAAGGAATACTAAACCCCTCAGAGATCTGAAGACCCCAAACCACCTCTGGAGGAAAATATGCCCCAAAAGATAAAATTGAAACTAGGAGTGTTTTACTGCTACATTCTATAGCATAATTTGCATTATAGAATTTATAGATTTTAAAGCCAAGCAAGAAGAAAGGATTTAGACTAATTGCCTGAATACAGAAGAGCTTGTACTGTAGTTAAGTCATTGGTCTGCAGCACTCAGTGGACAAAAATCCAGCAATGAGTAATCCTTTGGACAGCTCTGCTACTTGCTTGACTCGTGAGTGAAGAAGATGAGCCGTCATAGAAAATTGCTTGAGACCTCCACATCCCATGACAGTGAGCAGTGGGAATAATTCTCCAATAGGTCCATGCTATTGGGATAGCTTTGAGGGTCTTTAAGGTCCCTTCCAAACCTGTTTTATGATTCTATGATTTTATAACACTGTGGATCCTTCTGCTTGCACAGTGTTTTTTTACAGAATATAAAAAAATCACTACATGTTTTCCAGGTTTGTAAAACAAGCTGTCAGAATCATGAACTCTAACTTCCCACCTCTCTGAATTGAGCACAGGTATACATCTTTTTTCCTAACTACAGCAGAGATCCAGCTGGCTACTGTAAGCCAGCTACTGTTTCACCCCCTTGACACCAGGTAACAAAGAGAGGCTGCTGGCTAAGGTGGTTGTTATTCTGCTTGAGTTTGTCCTGAACACACAGAAGGTCTATGCTTCATAATTGTTTTTGATAAAGCATCTCTGGATGCAGAACAAGTTCTGAACAGTCTTGTGACTGAACAGTTCCTCAGCAATCATATGTGGTGTGTTTGTATACCATGCAAACCAAGAAAGAGAAGCTATATGCTCCCCAAGAACAACATAGACAGACACAAGGCAGAGATGAAGTGTATATACCAACTGCAAAGAGCAGATTTTATAATAGCTGTGATTGTAGATCCAGAACAGTGGTACAACTGCCATACATAAAGCTAAGTTGTAGTTTCAGCTGATACATATTTCATTTTTGTGTGCAAGAGATGTTCTGACCCTGGTTCAGAGTGAGCAAAGAAACTGCTATTTTTATCCTCAGCAAGTGTTGCACTGAGCTATTCACAAGTTTGCACTCTATAAACTCAAGCATGTACCTATTTTATGATTAGGATTCAGTTACCCAGCTTGGCTGACAGTAGATAAAGGGGGTTATAACAACAGAGGCTTAATCAGGGAAAAGTATACACATTGCCTTTGTTCATCCATTTAAAGCAGCAATCTGTGTTTGCAACTATGTAAGGTAGACAGCACTCCATACAGAAAGCATACTGGAGAGTTTATGTATTTGCATATATGAAAGCATAAACAAGCTAAGTTTTCACTTAAAATATACCATACCATGACTGCCAGTTAATTTCCTGTTGACTCACGTAGCCTACAACATTTCAAATGGTACAAATTATTTTTGTCCCACATAGCGCAAAACTAGCTAGATTTACTAGCAATGTGGTGAGAAGCCCTATGAATCTCAGAGCTACTTACATTTTTGTAGTATGCCTTTGCCGCTTATTTTCTACTTTGCTCACAGTGTTAACTTTCAGATCCACTATGGGTATAACCAGCAACAGCTTTTGGCTCAGATAAATTAATCTAAGAGCAGTGACTGGTCTACTACAGCTATTAACTCTTTTCTTCTGCTTGTGCATCACCTTGTTTACTGGTCCCAAAGCACAGACGTGCCCTGCTCTTCTTCAATATTTTTTTTCTCTTTGAAATGTTGTGCTTTAATTTTCTTAAAAGTTGAGGAAGAGCAATAAGATAAAAAAATAAAATCCGAAGTTATTACTGTGCACATAAGGGCCAAAATTTGCAGTGATCCTGCCCTTTTGAGAATGTTTCTTCTTTCTTTCTCTCAAAAGATATGAGGCTGTTTCCTTTCAGATCCATTTTCATGCAGTGCACATTTGGTTTTGCCAGACCAGTGAATCTGGTAAATATACTTGGAGGCTGGTGCCAAAGTTCAGTGAAGCCCATGCTAGATACAGAAACACTGTTTATGAGATTAAATGGCTGGTACAGCACTTCCTCAGAGCTTTTGGCAGGAAGCAAGCACTGGTTCAGTTAATAAAAAGAAAGGCATAGATGTGTGACTATCACTATAACTTGGTAGCTTCCAGCTCAAAAGCGAACCTAGTGGATTTTGTTCCAAAATGGGGCAGGTTGACAGGAGTGATACAGGGGCTGGTCAGCCCAGGACACACAGCAGAGCATGAAAGCCCTCATGGGCACTCCAGCAACAGTTCCCATCCAAGCTGGTTCTATATGAGCCCACATGATGATATCCATATACTGATCTCCCCTGAGGAAAGAACTGAGTAATTTAAATGATATTATTGGATGAATAGCCATTAACCAGTGGCTAATATGGCCTGTGCAAATTTGAGGAAGCTTCTGAAGAGACTACCCAGGGTGCCCTGCATGCTGGAAAAACAGTCATTTCCACACACTTATTTGTATTCAGGTACCAAAATGAAGTGTCTTAGACTCAGCATTTTATAATCTTGAACAGCAAGAACCTGAGCAAAGTACAGACCTGCAATAGCTGACATGGGAACTTCAGCAAATATACATATACCCCAAGAAAAGATTATTATTTAACTCTACAGAACCTTTTTAATGACTATAATAGCTGGGGGAAATTTTTTATTGTAATGGCTGATCTGATTATTCATTTGACATCTGAAGTCCATTGAGAATAAATTGAGAATTTATGGGTATCCCCTTAAAAACCATCATACATCCTCAAAAGAGCCTAGCCAAGCCCCTATAAAAATAGTGGCCTCTGTTTAGGTTTATTGCAATCAGAAACATTTACATCATGTTGTAGTTCTACATGTGTAACTTCTTACTGTAGGAAGAGGACAGAAAATATATTTATAATCTGAACCATCTAATCATTTTGCTAACAAAGAAATTGACCTCTAAAAGCATTGATCTCACAGCAAATTCCAGGCATCTTTCAGCCACAAGCAAATAGAGGCACTGAAGCTGGCACAAGGGCTATTCACTTAGCTTTATGTATAAATTCATTTGGTTGACAGTTTTATTGCGATCATTTGTCTAGACTGATGAATTAGTATGTAGACATGAATACATATCTAAATTGAGGCACCAAAGTTTGTTTTAAAGGGATCAGAGGGACTACAGAGAGAGCTAACAAAGTAGTACCTATAATGAGCGCTGCCCAATGACCTCGGACTTTCAACATCTTGGAGCAAAAGCCTGCTCAGATGAGCAGGTGCCAGGTGAGCTTTTACATTAAAAATGCCCCAAAGCAACAGTCATCCCCTTAGCCCATGTTTCTTTGAAACAGTTTACACTTCCTCATTTTCAAACTAACTGGATTGGGTATGTAATATATAAGATAAGGATGATTTTATTATTTTTCTGTTTAAGAACAGTAGTGTTTCTTTATTTCCCATTAAAACTGAGTGTGTTATTCCTGTAAACAAAGCAATTTGGAATGAAAACTAAAACTCTAAATACAGACATATGTTTCATAGAAAATCAAAATCAGCAGCAGACTGACAAGCATGAACACACCACACATATTAAATGCCACTATTTTTAAATTCAGTTCTTTACAAATTAAAATTCAAGCTCAAACATGGACCTCCTTAAGCACATTTTTTAATTTAAAAAGTATTATCCCTGGCTTTGCAGAAAGGGGGAATGTGACATAACTAGCAAACAGTGAAATCCACAGAAAATCTCTCACTGACTTCAGCGGGTATTGTTCTGAGCACTCACTGACGTGCCAGAGTTCTGCCACAGCAACACAGCTGGCAGTCACCTGGAGTAAAACAGAGTCCTTGATTCTAGATCAGAAAATTCACTGAAATATCTTCTACAGGCATATTTCACGTCTTTACTTTTAAGTCTTAATGGAATGTACTCCAGAGAAGTGAAGGACGGTGTCACTATACTTTATAAACAGGGTTTCTTAGATCTCAGCAATTTGTTTATTCTTCGGAAAGTGCTAGGGAAATCTATGCAAATTTATGAATAATGTACCATCTATCAGGCCCTTTCACTTCATAGAATCATAGAATCACCAGGTTGGAAGAGACCCACTGGATCATCGAGTCCAACCATTCCTATCAAACACTAAACCATGCCCCTTAGCACCTATTCCACCCGTGCCTTAAACAACTCCAGGGAAGGTGAATCAACCACTTCCCTGGGCAGCCTGTTCCAGTGCCCAATTACCCTTTCTGTGAAAATTTTTTTCCTAATGTCCAGCCTAAATCTCCCCTGGCAGAGCTTGAGGCCATTCCCTCTCGTCCTGTCCCCTGTCACTTGGGAGAAGAGGCCAGCTCCCTCCTCTCTACAACCTCCCCTCAGGTAGTTATAGAGAGCAATGAGGTCTCCTCTCAGCCTCCTCTTCTCCAGGCTAAACAACCCCAGCTCTCTCAGCTGCTCCTCATAAGGCCTGTTCTCCAGCCCCTTCACCAGTTTTGTTGCTCTTCGCTCCAGAGCCTCAACATCCTTCTTGTGGTGAGGGGCCCAAAACTGAACACAGGATTCGAGGTGCGGTCTCACCAGTGCCGAGTACAGAGGGAGAACAACCTCCCTGGACCTGCTGGTCAAGTCATTTTTCTGATACAAGCCAAGATGCCATTGGCCTTCTTGGCCACCTGGGCACACTGCTGGCTCATGTTCAGTCGGCTGTCAACCAACACCCCCAGGTCCTTCTCCTCCAGGCAGCTTTCCAGACAGACTTCTCCTAGTCTGTAGCACTGCACAGGGTTGTTGTGCCCCAAGTGCAGGACCCGGCATTTGGCCGTGTTAAACCTCATGCCATTGGCCGCTGCCCAGCAGTCCAGCCTGTTCAGGTCCCTTTGCAGAGCCTCCCGACCCTCCAGCAGATCCACACTTCCACCCAGCTTAGTGTCATCTGCAAACTTGCTAAGGGTGCACTCGATGCCTTCATCCAGGTCATTGATAAAGACATTGAACAGGGCTGGACCCAGCACTGAGCCCTGGGGAACCCCACTTGTAACTGGCCTCCAGCTGGATTTAACACCATTTCCCACCACTCTCTGGGCCCGGCCAGCCAACCAGTTTTCCACCCAGGAGAGTGTGTGCCTGTCCAGGCCAGAGGCCGACTGTTTCTGAAGCAGAATGCTGTGAGAAACTGTGTCAAAGGCTTTACTGAGGTCCAGGAAGATACATCCACAGCCTTTCCCTCGTCCAGCAGCCGAGTCACTTTGACATAGAAGGCAATCAGGTGAGTTTGGCAAGACCTGCCTTTTGTAAACCCATGTTGACTGGGCCTGATCCCCTGGTTCTCTTGCATGTGCTTCATGATCGCACTCAAGATCACCTGTTCCATGACTTTCCCTGGCACTGAGGTCAGACTGACAGGCCTGTAGTTCCCTGGATCCTCCCTGCCACCCTTCTTGCAGATGGGCACCACATCCCTCAGTCTCCAGTTCTGTGGAACTTCCCCAGTCTTCCAGGACTGTTGGAAGATGATGGAAAGGGGTTTGGCCAGCACATCCGCCAGCTCCTTCAATACCCTTGGGTGAATCCGATCTGGCCCCATAGACTTGTGGGTGCCTCGTCAGGCTAGCAAGGCTCTGACCACCTCCTCTTGGGCCATGGGAGCCTCATGTTGCTCCTCTAGCTCCTGGGTTTGTACACAGAGGGAACAACGTTCTTTACAATTAAAATTCAGTGTCACAGGTGTAGCTTAAAGGCTTTTATGGTCAAAGTCAGATATTCTAACCTGTACAAGTGCTTCGTCAGGTAGAGACTATTAGCTTTCTAAATAAAATCCAATAGAAGAAAATGGAGTATAAAGTAAGGAGATTATCTGTGCAAAACAAGCATAAATATGTGAGACTATATGGAAGAAAGAAACAAATATTGTAGTGCAGCTGAAAAAATCCTTGACATAAGCAAAAGTATTAGTGGGACATGTTTGTTCTTGACCTGAATGCTGTAATGCTTCCAAGCACGGAACATACTTTCATTAAAATAGGCACTAATTCTAATTCTTCAGAGATGAACTTCAACTGATTCGGAATTCAGATAAGTCTTAAAGTACTTACATACTTGAGGATTATCTAAATTTTTCCATAACTGGAGTTCTCACACTTTTTGGTTTCCATGAGGTTGATGTTACTGTGCATACCAGGGTCTCTGCCTTTCTCTTCTCTGCCCCATAATCACCCCGTATGCTGTGTGATCACCCCTTCTTCTGGGTTGTGTGTCCCCAGATAGCCATGTGCTGCCTCTGTATTAGCTATATAACCTATGGTTTCTTCTGCACCAGGATTCTTGAACATCATTTTCTGAAGTAATTTCAGTAAATCCATTTACTTTTTTCTTACAGTTTGGTTTTTATGCTATTCCTCTGTGCTAAGGATCTATGTTGCACCACTTCCCTTGTGGTGTGTATCCCGCTAGCAGCCTCTGAGAGCTGCCCAGTTTCCTGCTTTTCATGGCAGCTTCCCTGCTCCTTCAGAAGGCCTAAGGTTTCCCAGTCCCACTTATTCCTCAGTGCTCAGCCCCTCGCCATTTCACATTCCCATATTTTTATTAATCTGGGATAAATTATTCAGTTTATAAGCTTCAGAATCCCGTTACACAGAAAAGGTTTAACAAACAACCAACAGTCAAACAGCACTTGTTGGATGCTCAGTAATTACCCATCCCCTTTCTCCTTCTCCCTCCTACAATCATGTGTTTTGATTCTCCCCCAAGACAGCAAAATTCAGTTCACTGAGGCTGTAAAATCTAGGAATTCTGTAGGATGTGAATGTAAAAAACTGTGCCAGTACCAAGCAAGCATAATCACGACGATGGCCACTCTAGAACCACTTTAACCTTCTCCATTTAAAAAACAGCCAAGTAGGAGCCTCTTCCCTCTCTTTGGAGCCATCTTTTCTTACTCCTAACAGATGCTTTTTTTCTTTCAGCAAATACTCTGCTCATCATTCTTCTCAGCCAGCTATTCCAAATCCCTGATCCTTCCCATAAGTTTTAAGGGAAGCACTAGTGTATGGTACTAATAAGTTGAAGCTGAAAATAGAAGGAGAAGGCTACAGTAACTTTAAGTTAGGCTTATATGGGATTTTAATAGAATTCTGTATAAATTCTAGATGTTCCATGACCTTTCTGACTGGAGAAATGCTAAAGACTCTTTTTTAACCTTCTCCCGGAATCCACTTGTATGTTAGAACAATAATGTAGTTATCGGCAAAGCAGATGAACGGAGATTCATAAACACAAAGTCTAATTCCCCTTCAGAATGGTGTCCCTACGAATAGTCAAATGATCCCTACCTAAGCTATGTATTGGATGGGGAGAGTTTGAAAAAAACAGCAAATGAAAAAAAAAATTGTGTTTGGGGTTAGAATTTTCCTTATTCACTTTAAAAACTAGCTGCCAAAATATCAATGTTATAAAAGAGGAGAGTAAAACAGATAATGCAGACAACTGAAATGCACTATACCTGTTGACTTGATTTTTCAGAAACTGCTACCTTGCAGGAAAATCTGGGAAATATAATTTATTCTGAAGTTATTCTCCCACAGGAGAGTAATTTCAGGTGCAAGCAGGTGGCAGTACTATTAGCTCCTTGGCCTTATTTCCTTACAGAACAGCGGATAGAAGCAGAGAGGACAGTACTTGCACTGAGATACAGATAATTGATCTTCCTGACATAAAAGCTTTATTGTGCCAGAGAAATATTTATAAACAATGAGAGCAAAATAATGAAGTAAATAGTTAATGCACAGATCTAAAAGCAGTATTTACAATTCTAAGATCTAAACATATCCTACAAGCACTAGATTTCAGCATGATGTATTACTACTGGGCACCTTGTAGTGACTTTTACATGCATGCAAAATGTTCATAGACGTCTACCTACGTATTGCCTGCGTCGCTGTAAGTACAAAGGGCACTTTGATCCCAGTTCAGGAGTTTACTGTAATATAGATTTTTTTCAAAAAACAAATTTGCTTAAAGAAAAAAAACTGCATAAAGCAGCCTGAAGGCATGAAAGCCACAGGAGAATACTGCTCATGACTTCTCTCCAAGATCTTCATCAGAATCATAACCAAGTTAAGAATCAACATTTGTTAAAATACTGTGAAATTAGTAAAAAATAATTCTGGAGTGCGCCAGCTCCTAATAACGGAATTGTAGACTCAGGGTTGCTTAGGACACAGGGAAAAGGAAATGCCAGAGAGTTGTTTTTTTCTCTCTGAATTAGCACAGGGTATAGTATGGAGTGTGCTATATAATTTTTATGTGATGCAGCTGGAGAAACACAGCTACACCATCCCTGGTCCCCCAGCTGACATCTTCTTCCTTCCAGCTTAGGTCAGGGCTGAGTTCATCCCTGAAAAACTTCTTATGTAAATGTACATTTCAGAGCACAACAATAACTTTTGCAGTATAATAGGAGTTTGGCAATAAGAATGTTAGCTAGAACTTAACTTAAGCTATGTGTCTATGGTAGTTACCTGGTTCCTTCCTGGGTACTTGGAGCAAGAAAGAGAACTCAGTTCATTTTTCTTAGATCTTTATCTTCCCAAGGGGACAGATCTCACCAGGTCTCTTCCCAGTGACTAAGAGGAAATCTCACTGTCTACCTGAATATTAGGCAAGATGAATCCTTAGGAACTTCTGGTGACAGACAGCACATTGTCAGATCCTACCAAATTAGGTTTCAAGAAGAAACATTGCTCTCTTGAAACAAGCAAGGGAACTACTTAGGAACCTGTCTCTCAGCATAGCCCATTAACAGTGCTTGAATCACACAATGAGCAAACCCCTTCATCCAAACTGAATCTATATTTATATGTGGTAATTGATCTTCAGAAAGCCTTGAGTACACTGAGAAGAAACATGGGACAGGCACAGCGAAAGCATTGGAGCATTGCTGTGCACGACCTGACAGCAAAGTAAAGAAGATCTAGAATTGGTTGGACTTCTGGGCAAATAAAGATCATTCACATTATTCTGTGGAGCGCTTTCTATGAGTCTAATCTCCCCAGGCAAGGGTCATGTTTGTGTCCATTACTTATTCTCTTTGCTTCAGTGATCCTGCAGTCCTTCCATTGACTGCAATGGCGGTGCTATTCATGGAGTCACTCTAGGATTGGCCTGTTTACTAAGCAAATAATCTGAATCAGCAGATTTAGAGTCATATGGGCATCCAATAGCAGACTGTTTTGTTCTAGGATTGGGTATAAAATCCCAAATCCCCTCAGCTCTTAGCTGCTGGCACCAAGGCTCACTAACAGCAAGCACAATGGCCTTTCACTCTGTGCTCTTTGTTTTCTTAGCTGGACTGGTATTTTTCTCTGAAGCTGCACCACTGGTGAGTCTCTTTTTATTCAAACTCAATCATAACAAGAATGATAATCTAGATTTTCTAGATGACTAGCATCCTCCTCATCCATGAAATTCTATAACCATTAGGCCTTGCTGAACTGTCATTTCACTTACATTTTTTAAGTAGCTTCTTCAGAATTCTTAAAATTCTCTTTTGCCATTTACTCATCTATTTTAGAATCTTATGAAAGGGTCAGGAGGTGCGACATTTTATTTCTGTCGGTTTCTGTCAGTTTGTGATTCACATTCTGTATTTCAATATAGAGGAATCTTTACTTTCCTCACCTGACAAGTGCTTCTCTAAAGGATGAAAAAAATATTTTTGAAGTATGACTGAGGATTCCTTATAGCATAAAGAAGCTCAAGAAACAAATGTTCTTTCAGCCCCAGTGGTATTATAGGCATTTCTTTGTTAGTTTCCTAGACTAACATACTCTGCCTGCACACATAAAAGTTAATTATATTCTTATTTATGATCTCATTAAAAAAGTATACTTTATAATATTTTCCCAGGGCCATATGCAACTCTAAATATTTATCAAGCAATTTGTGTGTGTGTTTAATAAAGTTATCAGTATAAAGCTCAAAGATACTCTGCTTTAAGAAACAGGTGTTTGCAAACTGGCTTTGCCATTTGGCAAAGAACTTGCTTTAAAGTCTGTTAATTCTGCAATAAGAATCCATCTTTTCTTTGAAAGAAGGTTTCTGCAGAGCTGGTGAACAGCTCCTATACAACCTCTCCTGCTTTCCCCAAGGTCTCCCATGGCTCTGTTGATTCCAAATGCCCTCTCATGGTGAAAGTGCTGGATGCAGTCAGAGGAAGTCCTGCAGCTAATGTAGCTGTTAAAGTCTTTAAACAGGCTGCAGATGGAAGCTGGCAGGACTTTGCTGCTGGGTAAGTTCTGTGACCTTATGGAGCCATTTTCAAGGTGCCTCAGACATACAACTGAGAAATAAAGGGAATGGAGCTCTGGTCAAAAAAGGCTATATGTTTCCTAGCCTGTGTCACACTATTGCTGTTAGCAGCACATGAATTCTGGCCTAAATCTGTGAAATTCATGTGGAACCTATTCCTGACTCAAGTATGTGTTAATTGCAAAAATATATTTAGATGCTTATCTTATCTTTGTAAGGGAATGGGTTTAATAATAATTTTTTTCTCCTAGCGTCAGTATTATCTTTCTAAAAAAATTAAAAAATAAAGCCTATGTACTAGAATTTTGTAGGTAATCCAGACTAATCTACTGTCTTAATATGCAATGGATACACAGCTTTATTTGCATCAGGTATATGCAGAATCTTCTCTGTAAGTTTTGTTGGTACACGTGTAAATAACAAGTGCATTACTCTTCCTGTGTAACAAACGTGTTGGTTGGAAGAATCCCCTTAACCAGAAAGTGTTAGAGTCCCCACACAGAAGCACAATCTCGGCATTTTTTGGTGGTTAATTCTATACATTTTCATTGCTTTTGCTAGAATGACAGCTTAATACTCACAAAGCATCCTCAGAACATCACTGAGGGGCAGGCAATAATTTGTCTTCTTCAGTCTGTGGGAAAGTAAGGGTAACAGGAATATAGTTTACTAAAATTCAAATAGATAAGGCATTCAGACATTTAAGCCTCATTGCAACAACTCACTGAATCAGATTTTTAAATAAGTCAAGAGAAATCTCTAGTAACAACAGGATATTTAATTACAGAATGACAAGCACAAGCATAGACAGGGGCCACCAGAGCTTCCAACTGTCTTTTATTATGATTTTTATAGCATATTTTTAAAAAAAGAAGGGTAGAACAGTTTTTCTTTTTATAAAACTCAAAGCAAAAAAATACTTTTCCCCACTGAAAAGGAACAATAAAGATTAGGACACTGTAAGAGAAACAAACATCCCCACTCCCAAAGGATATTTTCAAAGGAAGTGGAGGCAAGGATAGCATCTTGTCCTTCATGAGTATTTCTGCCATTGTTACGAAACCCAGATTATTTCAAATGTTTCATCAAGTGCTCTTGAAAGTGTAATGTCAAATAGAATTTACAGCAGAATCTGTTAAATGGAATATCAGTATTAAATGCCCTCACTTTTAGGGCATAACAGTGTTTTCTTGTTCAGTTTCCATGCTGCTCTCAACAAGCCCAAGGAGACAAGTCTCGCAGTTCTTCTTAGCCAAAGCCTGTTGACACTTTAGATCAGTACATTCCTGAGGAAAACAAATCACTTCTTAAATATAAATTGAGAAGATTAACCTTAGGCAAGTGAGAAGCATTTTGCTGGGGGAAGGTAGTGGAGGAACATTAAACCACCATTTCTATTGCAGGTAAATATTTTGAGCTTTCCCTTGACTTGCATTTTAGCCAAAGATGATTTCTGCAGTACCATTGACTTTAGCTGATGACACTTTTTTGAACCGATTTTTCAAAACCGGTTGCAATTTTTTTCATTCAGGAAAAAAACAGAGTTTCTTTGTGTTAAACAAGATAAAAACCTGAATGCATTGAAGGAACACGATCTGTAACTACTCCTATCAGGTTAATAATATTTTTAAATTACCATACCTATCAGATGCACACGGAAAAGTTGTTTTGTACAAATATCTATAAAAGTTATTTTTGTACTCTTTTGTTTGTGTGTTACTACTCGCTAACACATTTTAGGGAATTAAGCAAATGCACCTAGCAACTGCTGAATTTGTAGTAATATTATTTAAAAAGCAGGAAGGAAGCTAGCATAGCAAGAGCTGATATTAAGAGACTTATTTCAAATTTAGCCTAGCTAAAAATATGCAAGATGAGTTTAACCACAGCTGAGATGCACTCTGAGGAAGGCTTTAGGGCACAGACTCCTAGGAAGCCTGTGATCTGGGTTCCTTATGAGCTTCTCCTATTACTAGCTTTGACTGTCTCAATCCTCACATATTTTTTGAAATCTAGGTCTTATGTAGTTCAAGAGTTGCATTACCAAACGCAGCTCTCATGTGATCTAGGTTGTAAATTAAAAAAAAAAAAAAAGACTGCAGCATATTTGAAATCATTGTCCCCACTCTCCTTTTATTTTAAAAACCTCCAACACAATAATTCATACTCATGAGAGACTTCCTCAGCAATCTGCATCTGAAAGCAGTTTATCTCAGTGCAGTATGTGTCCTAAGAGTCCATAAATGTCATTGCACAGACAGCATAATCTGATCAAAATATACAACTAAGGCTCCGACAGTGAAAAAGAGAATCA